>FR990111.1:8312257-9748507 GCA_905404275.2 Hedya salicella
CTCGTAGAGAAATCCCAAGCATAGCCCTTTCCATAGCTCGCTGAGTGACTCTGAGCTTCCTTTCTTGTGCAACCCACTGAGCCAAACATGTCGCCAAAATTTTAATAATTCATTAGGAGTAAAAAATGTTATATGAACCAAATTCAAATTCAGCAACAAAAAAATAAAACAAAAAGGATGACTTTAGTTTGCGAAACTTGGCAACATACGTAGGAACGTTGCGATCAGAAGAGCGTAATACAATCACAATAAGTAGTTTACATGATTAGTGACAATATCTTCAAACCTAAGTTGGAATTGACTGGGGTTCATATAACATTAAATTCTTTGCTCCTAATGACCTAAGGAATACGTAGTTAAAATCTTTCGGATTCCTTACGAGTACCTTATATATTAATGTACAGTGCGTTACCGGCATGTGGGCTTTTTTTTAATGGATATTACCTAGTATAAGTTTCATTAGTAATTATAAGCAAATCATAATAAGATTAGGTATATGAATTAACCGCACAAATTAATTTTCTAAATTTGCACCTTCAATGTTAGAATGTAATGCGTAAGATGACGTCGTTCTATTCTATTCATTAAATTTTGTTAAATAAATGGAGTCTTTTTTTTAGTTTTATACTAAAATAAAGCTCACTATTAGGTTTCAGAACTACGTTTCAATACTCTTCTTAAAGAAAAGCCTGTTATTTCTTGGTAAATCGACCGACTCCATAATCGATTCCATGAAACGCTGCACTTTTCTTTGCGATTTATTTAACTGACTCAAAAAATCGAGTAGGTTCATCATAATAACAATATCGTTTACTAGAACATTTATCTACATTACTTACAATGAGAGACGATAACTAAGTTCGAATCGTTTCGATGTCAATTTGAAATCGATAAACATGGCTGTATGGTTTGTGACCTTTGCTTTTGACAATGAGATCAAATTGAAAACAACAAACAGACGCGCACGGCACGGCACACTGCCACACTGCGTAGTGATTATTCTCTTTGCATTTGCACGCCGCACGCGACCAGATCAGACCGGGTTCACTATCAGTTATTTCAGTGTAGTTTCTGTTCAATTCTGTTTCATTTAGTGACGGAAGCAGTTTTGTTTGTTTTACAATTGGACAAGCACATCATATAAAGGTAAATAATATTTGATTTTGATTATGTTTTATATAGTTCCCACCAGCTAAAAATGACGCTGGCTGGCAATGCTGGCATAGTCTGGTATGAAACTCGGCGTTGTTTTTAGACGGTGGCGGGACCTGCTTAAGTAGATTACTATAATTATTAATGCCATGATGCATATTATTATAGGTATATAAGTATGTATTTGCATGTTAGCACAGCAAGCTCTCACGGATCGGTATGGTTTCAATAGGTGTATGTAGGAGTGTGGCATTCTTTCCTATAGCTACATTACTCTAATATTTATCATTACACATAAATTTAATTACGCTATTTGTACACAAGATCTACCGACTGCTCGATGATAATCGATATCGACATCTGAGGGGCTACTACGATGTTCGAAATTCGTTGGCGCCGTCCCGCTCACTCTAATACAGTTTAACACGCGAGCGAGAGAGACGGCAGATTACGAACAATTTCGGGCTCGAAGTAACCCCTCTGTTTATCGAGAACGCGGGCGCCTCGGCCCGACGCGCAGCCGCGGCTCGTGCCCGCGCGCATGCGCGAGAATGGCGGCGCGGCGCGGCGCGGCGTACCACGCCGTGACCAGTCGATGAGTCGTGTCGTGTCATTAGTCTACGTTTTTGTTCGTCACGCAGTTCGTTTCCGCATTCGCTTCGCACCAAAACGATTGCACACATTGAGGTATCCTCTTATTGTTTATCACTAAATACTTATAAGTAACGTCCTATTCATAATTTAATTCCAAAATGTGATAGTTCCTATTTTGATTATTTAGTTATTTAAACGTTGTTTCGTAAATATGAATAAGATTTCGTGTAATCAGTGAAAAACAAGGTAAGTTTTATTGATGAATATACCTACACTTCAACCAAAAAAGGGAGTAATCACAGTGAATGTGCGCTCGTGAACGTCACGGGAATTTAATTATGAATCGGAGTATTAGTTCTAGTACCTGCGACAATAAATTGTGTCTGTGGTCCGTAAACATTGCCTTCAAGATAGACTTGGCCTTTAACTGGGATATTATAGAACGTAAGCACAAATAAAGATTCCTAGCTTTATTTGTTGCTCTTGCCCGATCACTATACATACACAGAGTGACAACCACCTACCTAGCTATAGTAGATTTTGAACAGATTCTACCGTTTATCTTCTTTCGAAAGCAGTTACCTACTAAGGTAATTCTAAGCATGCATGTTGCCCATGCACATTTCATATAAAGCCGGGTTTCCTGTCGGTGTTTTTTCGAAACATTACACAAATCTATCTGTCTCGACACGTTTTGAAAATTGTAAACCATGTATGAAATGAACACAAATGATAATGTGTACGGCGGTCTAGAGACGCCAGCGGGCAGCGGACCGCAGGCTAAGGTTTTTCGGTTAATCTTTGGGAAAAACAGCCGCAGGAGGCTTAGGCGCTCCAATTCGATTTCGTTGACATGTCGGTAGACCTATTTAGAGGCGTGTCGTCAGGAAAATTACAAGTGAAGCCGAAGCGCATTCATTTACTCATATTTAAAGATAAAGGTGGTTATAAGCCTTTCCTTGGGCACTCCGATGGGAATCGGCTTAAATAGACGCCACGACACTGGTACCTATAGGTCGAAGTTTGAAAGCTGAGCAGTACTATCGCTAGTAATTAGTATTTTTCGTAAACTTTATTATGTTCTCTTTTTACCATTTACACGTAGCTCACACCTGGATGACAATCCATTTTAACTTCTTGACCCCCACTGTCATACAGTTGTGACAGCCAATGAAAGAACTCACACGCCGTCATCAATCCATGACCATTATGTACTAGATTGTCAGTTAGGTGGCATACAGAGCACGTCACTTCATTTGTAGTGTGGCGGTCAAGAGGTTAAAAAATGTGGTATCTAAATGAATCTTTTTACTGAAAAGATGGTTGAAATGGCATTGTGGTTTTTGTCAATATCCCCGTAATGTGTGAAGAATAGTAACCATAGTTTGATTTCTTTTAGATCTGAAAACGTGGTCAGGTACGAAAGCACCTCCTTTTTGTCTACGCACTTGTCTCTCACTGTGGACTTGTTCTGGCAGTAAGTACAGTAAGACTTTATTCTGATAGAGGGGTGTTGGTAATATTTGCTACAAATGATATTTTTTGCTTGTCAGATCCGAGTTACTGCCACCGCCAGGTGCCATGCCTGTACTGAAAGTGTGGTCCATAGACCAGAATGAGAAAAAAACAATATGTCTTGAAGAAGTCAGTATTAGAGCCCTATTAAGGAAGGGTAAATTAAAGGAATTTCATAAAAAATCTAAAATGTAGTGTTATGTAAATGTAGTAAGTATCATAGCTTTTGTAGCATAATAATAGAATTAGATGGATGTTGACCCAATAATTATTTACCCAAAGCTGATTAAATATGAGGTAAATTGCGGTAAATTACATAGCAATTGATGAAATTAGCTACATATTTACCCAGATTTGAATACATTATGTTGGGCTAGATGATCATTGCATCTATTAAGCATTAGTAGCATAAAGTAAAACCTAAATAGAAGCTTGTAATATTTATTTCACCGCAAATATGCTTATTACCATCATTACCAAAAATCGGAAAAGGTGTGCTATTCTTATATGATTAATGTCATGCATATGCACACCCTTTCCGATCTCTATTTTAGCAGTAGTATTTACATAATGTGTTAATCCAGGGTAGGGCTGACATCCGTCCGGGTTTCCCCAGATTTGTCCTAGTTTGGAGGCCGTCCGGGACCGTACGGGCGGGTTTTTAACTTGTGTCCGGGTAAAACCATGACACCTTTTTTCGGGTCTTCCTGATACAAGACCTTATAGAACTGGATAAAATCTATCATGTCCGGGGGAAAAGCAATTTACTCCAAATTATCAAGGTTTTTGAAGCTATTGTCCGGGTTCAGCTATAATCAAGATGGCAGCCCTAATCCAGGGTATAAACTATCTCTATTCCATCCAAATCTGTCTCACCATACCAGCATGATTGAGTAACAAACACACAAACTTTCATATTTCCAATATTAGTAGGATATTAAAACGATAGTATTCCATTTAATCCATTTAAATGAAAGGAAAAAAAAAACTTTTTTAAGTGATAACTGATAATACTGATATACACTCAAGATCAAAAAAAAATTTGTACACTATTGAATTCCCATACAAAGTGTACCCTTATAGTTTCGTCATGTCCGTCCGTTCGTATGTCACAGGCATTTTACTCAAAAACTACAAGATGTATATTGATGAAATTTGGAGTATAGGTGTCTTGTATAAGCCGCTACTTACTTTGGTAAAAAATAATATTTCTAGGGGGGCACTCCATACATGTAACAGAAACTGAATAAAAGAATTTTCAGCAAATGTCAATGTGTGGCACATATTTCGACAGTTCTTTTACAAATAACTTGAGATTTCTAGAAAAAAAATATTGATTTAGTGAATATTTTTGGAAATAATCGCTCCGAAAGAAGCATAAATTGTGTCCCCCTGAACTCTATTTTCTAAACGGTATGTCCAAAAATATGAAAATAATTACAAATATGTAACTTATTAAATACTTTCAACGAAAATTATTTTCAACATGATCGGATATACCGTTTTTGAGTTATTGCCAAAAAAACTGCGTTTCCTAGCAAAAGGACGTAAGTGCCGTGGAGATACGCTCTTTTGCTAGTGGACTTTTTCATATCGTATTTTTATCATCTGTAGTGCATTTTTTGTATGAAAGGCTGCGAAACCCTTCACTGAGCATGGTCCGACATGCTCCTGGCCGGTTTTTTGATCTTGAGTGTATATATTTTTTATGTTTCTTTGCAGCTAATGAAAAAGGTCTTAAGGGTAGCAAGGTGTTCTTAAATGACGGAACAGAGGTAGACGATGACGAAGCGATAATTGTATTTAAAGAAAGCCCGTTCCTTATTGGCCTGTATAAATATGGGCCTGAGAACATAGTAAGAAGGCATTCTACAGATAGCTCTAGTACAGCTACTGCTTATAGGAGCATACCATCACCATTCTCATCCACTTCTACCATTAGTAGTAACAGCAACCATGTTAATACTGGATTCCATATGATAAAATACCAAATTCAATATTAGCTAAACTCGATGACGATTCACCAATAAGTAATTCAAATCTCAATAACCTTGTAAGGATTGTTGCACAGGAGTTGATATATGATAACCCACACCCTACTAGATCGCTTTATAGAGTGATAGCTCGAGAATTGTGTGACCGATACCCTTGTTTATACGATAGAGATGAAGATACTAAAGAACTGATTGGATCTGGCTACAATACTGTATTTAAAAAGATTGAGGAAAGAATTCATTATATTCAAAGACCAAACAATAAGCCTGGAGATAGGACAGTCTCCATGAAAAAAAGGAAAACAATTCGTAACCTTAGTGCTGGATGCAAAGAATGGGAACCAGCTATACCGGAAGAGGAAACTCTAGAGACTCTGCATGTAAAACAATTGTGGCTTGCTACACATTCAACCATTAAAGAACGAGATGAAGTAAAATTACAGCATTTCATGGATGTCACTTATTCCTACTTAAGACAGTTTCTAAACTCAAGCCCAACCATATCAGCTGTTGTCACAGAATGGCCTATTTTAATGGAACCCAAATATATGTTACAACACTTCGATAAGCTATGTGGCATTAACTCCTCAGAGTGCATGAAAACATGTTTGGAGAAAACGAAAAATGCAGTTCTCAAAATGAATATTATTCTGAAAACGACAATAGCTGCTGCGGTAGATGAAGATGACGACCTGCTGAAATTTATGAAACTAGTTGGAGTATATTTCAGGGAAGAATTTGACACTGCTCTGTTTCAGAATCATCGGGTATGTATACTAATCTTATTGATGCGAAAGTGAGTCTGTTTGTTTGTTACATTCCCATAATCACTAGACTTCAACGAAATTTGCCAAAATGATAATTTAACACTGAAGGTCACCGTAGCAAAAGAAATTGCATAGCTCCCATAGAATACATAATATAGTACTTACAATATATATATATATATATATATATATTATTTTATTTTGACCCCTACTATTTAATTTATTTAAAGGAAGTGACAAGATCCGAGGTCTGTGATCAACCGAAGACACCTTCACCTACTATAATTGCAGTTAGCCTTGGAGGTGAGTCACTTTTTACATAACTTCTAAGTGCCTCAATTGATATAGTCCTTTGTTTTTGACATCCCGCATGACACTGTACACTCATGGACTTTAATTATTGAGACGAATAGGTTAGGTGTCAAACTAATTTTATTATTTTAGTGTCCAGTATAATAATAATAATATAATAATGGCCTTTATTTTCGAAAAAGAGTTTACATAATACTTAGTTAATTTAGTTAGTTATGTCCCTTAATTTGGCGTGCCTCTTGGCATAGCCTCCTCCAATCAATGGCGATTGTTGCCATTCATTGGGCTCTGTCGCTAGCTACTCTTGTCTAATATGGCCCCAAAGTTAGCCGAAGGTTTATCATTCATGTAGTCTTGTGTGCTAACCTATAGAAATTAATTAATAATATATATATAAGCTTTAGAAATTAATTTTCGTTTCACAATATTTTTGAATTTACCAACAGACAACTCACTATGCTGCTAGGAAGTTTATTATAAAACCTCACACAGTTAGTTACCCATGAATGTTCTCCTCAATACTCAAATATATCGTAAGATATCTTACGGTATCTTCAGATACCCAGATATATTATAGATATATATTATCGCTGCCTGTGGGGGGACTCTGTTAAATAGTAGGCAAAATATATCGTAAGATACCTTGCTATAAGATATCTTAATATATATTATCGCTTCGTGTGTGACAGGCTTTAAGGCCTCCACCACATTCGCTGCGCTTCGTCTGAGGGTCGCGTTCATTGCGCCATGCGTGGCTGCACAGCCAGCACATTCGCTGCTGCGCTTTGTGGGGCGCGATGCCGTGGGGCATGCGCTTGGCGCGGAGGCAGCGCGCTGACTGCGCACTCAGTGTTCCAGGATCAACGTCGTTCAATATTCTAATTAAAAATCTAGACGTAAACCTCTTGTCAATTTTTTATGGATTTAGCCAAAAAAAGTAGCTTAGGTATTTCCGGTAGGTACTGAAATGGAAAAAAATGCTTATATTCTTTTATTGTGTATTTATTGAATGCCATGCGTTTTTTTGATCTATTAAACAAGTATTAATTTAATAAAGTGAAAGAAATTGTCGAAAAAACAATTTTTCTATTAGATTTTTTTATATTTTACTTTTACCGTCTTTGCACTTAATTTATATTGCGGGTAATGAATGGCCACTCTTTGTTTCTATCGCTAGAGTATCAGAAAATTTGTTCCATTGAGTACCATTTTATAATACACAATAGAAGAAAAAACATTTTTTTCATTTCAGTACTTACCGGAAGTGGCCAACTTTAATTAGTTTTTTCTCTAAATCCATAAGGAATTGGTAGGGGCCCACTTCTAGAATTTTAATTAGAATATTCAACTACGTGCAGGATCAGCAAAAATGCCCAATTCCAAGCGATCCTGGAGCACATCTGCCGCATCGCATCCGCATTCATCGCGCCTCGTAAAGTGCAGGTGCGCGCAGGCAGTCGGACACCGAGCGCCGTGGCAGCCTGACGTATTTGAAACAGGAGAATATTCTCAACGTCCAAGTCGTCCGAATCACACAACATATTACAGCGCTTCGAGCCGAATGACTCGACTGTGTCTTGTGAAATTCTTCACAAAATACCTACGACTTGGACTAAGGCCTTTTACATGACATCATTTTGTAAATTTGTCATTATAGGCCCAATTAGGGTTTCTGGTTTCTCGACTTTTTATTTTTCTCGAGATTCGAGAAATCTCGAGGGTAATTTCTCGAGTACTCTCGAGTCTCGAGGCTTTTTAAAAAAATCGTAAAAATTGTCAAAATGTAACCAAATAAAACAAGTTAAATATCAAAAAGTAAGTTTAATTGCACCATTATTAATTGTATTCATATCAGTCACATAAATCATCATTAAATGACGAAAAACATAAAATAAAATCTTCCTAAAACAAATCAAAAGAACTTCTTCGAGTAACAATCTTAACTATATTAATTAACAGTATTTTAATCAGCCGGTTATCATCATTGAATGATGAAAAACATAAAATAAAATCTTCTTAAGTCAAATCAAAAGAACTTCTTCGAGTAACAATCTCAACTATATTAACTAACAGTATTTTAATCAGCCGGTTTACGGTTATCATCATTAAAATCATCATTAAATGATGAAAAACATAAAATAAAATCTTCTTAAAACAAATCAAAAAAACTTCTTCAAGTAACAGTCTTATATTAATTAACAGTATTTTAATCAGCTGATAATCAGTGTCTATTAAACTATTAATCACCTACCTTTACTTGAGATCTTTTTTACGTAATTGAGATCTATTTACTAAATATACTTAATTATAACTATAAAATTATGAATGTAAAAATATATATAACGAATCTTCCTGATTGTAAATAATAAAAAATCTTAATTTATTCTTTGGAAATAGGCTTTCAAAAATATTAAGGCATTTATAGAATTGTCCGAAAGCCTGTTCCGTACTTTGGTCACTATATTGGCTGCCAAGCTGAAAACACGTTCATTTTCAGTTGATGTAGGCTTGACAGTCATTAGGGCTTGGAACAATCTCTCAAGGTTGGGTGTTCGTTTTTTAGTCGATTCGTACATATTAAATTCTCGTTTTATTAAATTTTTCGTGACTTGCTGGGAATTAACTTCAGATGGAACTGAGTCTACGTTTTCTATTGCCTTTTTTAGCATTGACTCGAATGTTGGTGTGGAAGTGGAAGTACCAGGGCTTGGTTCATTTGTATCTGGTTGGCTGCTTTGGTCCTCGAAGGTAGGTGATGTTGATGTAGTTGAGTCGCTCGGCGTTGGAAATAACCGATTGTATAGTTCCTCGGTAAAGTTTATCAAAGCTGTTTTGCTGCAGCTCTTGTCGTTAGGATCGTGCAGGTATTTGATTATAGCAATCAAGTTGAAATCGATTTGCTAAATCATTCTGCATGGAACGTAATTTCTCCATCAGCACATTTAAAATTGCTTCAGAAGTCAGGATTGTTGCATCTCTTCTCGACAAGGCTTCAATACACAGTTTAATTGGATGTAATATATCCAATAATGATTGTAAAACACCAATATTATTTTCATTCCATTTTGAGTACATATTAAGGTCAATCAAAGACTTCTTCACAGCATTTTGGAGTTTGAGAAATCTTTCTATCATCAGCATTGTTGAATTCCATCTGGTTCGAACATCCATCAACAAATTCAACTCATGGCCTAGCTCTTGTTTCACGTGTTTTTGTAAGGAAATATTTTTCAGCGGGCTTTTTCGAAATAATTTCACCAAATCTCGTGTTTCCTTTAAGGCTTTATCGATATTTTGTGGATAATGTGTTGTTCTTGAAGTTTCAGGTTCTAATTCATCATCACCGTCTTCATCTGTATCACTATTTTCATCTAACTCTTGAATGGTTGATAATCTGGCGTCGTCCGAAGATTCATCATCCGTTGAATTTTTGTTGCTGAATGTAGCTATAACAGACAAATGGATCGCGTGGTTTAAACATAGAACCATTTCAGTTGGGCTTTCGCGTCCAAATTTTATCATAACGTTTGGTCCATCGGAAGTCACTGCTACAACATATTTTTCGAAACACAGACCAAATTCTTCCAATCGTGTTTCGACAATTTGTCTTGTTTCGCTAGCTCCACATTTTCCCGGAATGTATACAAGCCCCAAATTATAAAAAATACCGCCTGTGTAATGAACGCAGATGTTGAAATATCGCCTGTTCTTTAAACTACTCCATTCATCGATGCTCAAGCTAAACCTAGCTGATTCATAGTCTTTTGATTGTCTCAATTGTCGTAATAACTCGATGGTTTCCTTTTTTTTCTGTTCGTAATATTTTAGTATTATATTCATTACGTCAGTCTCATTGTTAGGTAATTTGAATCCTCTACGCTGAATGGAATCTCTTATAAATTCACTTCTAGTAATTTGTCGAATAGTGAGGCCATCTTTTGCAGCTAATTCAGAAACGATTTCGCCGAGGGACTGTTGTTTTTGTGTAGAAAAGCTCAGAGTCGTTTGCGTTGTAAGCTTTGGTTTTTTTGACCCTGGCGGCTGTTCGTCTTCATTTTCATTACCAGCAGTCGACGTTGATGCAGTGGCCGGTGATGATGGCTGTGATTCTGTTTTCAAACTTATTTTATGAACGTTTTCTAAATGTCTGACCAATCCCGTAGTATTTGAACTTTTCATGGAAATTTTTTTCGGGCACTTTTTGCATTGTGCTGTGCCTTCATTCTTGATTTTTGTATAATATTGCCAGACTTTTGATCTCTCCATTGTGTGTCTTACTGTAAAATATTAAGGTAAATTTGTGATTTTTGTAACAGCAATCAGCTATTTTAGTAAAGGTTATTCCATTTATTGATAATATTGATATATACTAAAACACCACGTGGGAAAGTACGGACGGAAGCAATGATAAATGCATGATATAGAGGTATTAACGCGATATTTATTTCGTAATAATCGAGAAAAAATAATATCATCCCGTAACGCTATTACGCCAGGTCTGGACAGCCTTGAGCTTGAAACAAAGTACTTAGGTACTTAGACGAAATACGAAACAAATTAATATTATACCTACCCACCAGGTCTGGACAGCCTTGAGCTTGAAACAAAGTACTTAGGTACTTAGACGAAATACGAAACAAATTAATATTATACCTACCCAACCTAATTAAGTCATTAATAAACAGAACATATATTGATTAAGAATAGAATATAATTTTAAATGGTACTTACGTGATAATGGTAGTGTCCAAATAAAGCAGTTTGTCGACGACTTCGACAATCGCGCGCGGCGATACGACACGCACGACCTTCACCGTCGAATATGAGTCGGACACTAACTGACTAGTGTAGCCAGTTTGGCGTTGCCGCTTCACCCCGTCACCCGCGCTGCCACGCATTTCGCGTCGTCTTCGTTTTAAGCGCCGAAATACGAAATGCGGGTGGTATAACACGGCAAAAAATTAAAGTGCATATACCGGTTGCGGTACTCGAGACTTCTCGAGTACTTTGAAAAAAAATCTCGTCTCGAATGAAGCCAAATTTCTCGAGTAGTCTCGAGTTCGAGACTTCTCGAGCAGAAACCCTAGGCCCAATAGACATACTACTAAATTTATCTGTATTTATGTTCGCAGATAATGATAAAATCTACTATTTAGTAGTTGAAAGCCGCGTAATCAGTGAAGTAACCAGCGTCTGTGATGCTCTGAAGATTCTGACTGCAGCATACTACGTATTAAATTTGGCGTACCCCCAAGAAGGACAATGTTGTATGGAGTTTATACAACGATATATTTTTAAAATAAACCCTACAGAGGGAAGCAAAGTGACAAAGACGACTAAGCAGGTACTTAAAACTAAGTTTTATTGGCACTTATATTGCAGGTTACACTGTTTCCTTATTTTTATGCAGCCGTGAAGAAATTGCTGCGGCGTAATTTTTTTTTCAATAATGTCTTGTAATTGTTCATTGTATCTTTTATTAAATAAAATCACAGTCCTTTTTCTCTTGTTTCGTTCAAATAAACTTCTCTTCATTATGAAATCTTGGTGTTTTGCCTCTATGCGTAAAAAATCTACAAATTTGAATAAATTTTGTTTAGTGCCGTGCATCCGCTTCTTGATACGGCTGTGCCAGGCCTCGACAGCGTTGTTCGTTCTATGCCTGTCATTGGAACAGCTTATATCAGCATTTGATGATTTTGACAGCCATTCCTTTGTAAAATAATGTTTAAAATTTTCCATTTCTGGACTTTTTTCAGAATCACAATTTAAAATAGCATCCCAGCCAGCAGAAATCAAATCTTTTGGCAAAAGTGGCAAATTAGAAGCCAAACGAGCTAATTTTCTTCCTTCTATGTTGTCACAAAGATTGAGCTGCTGTGCTTTTCTCCATATAGCTCTTTGAAAATGAAAATAACATCCTGTTATTTCACATTCTGGGAAAACCGTTTTCATTGCGTTTATTTGTGCCTTCTCGAAATCGCAGTTAAACTTGTTAATTATAATATTAAATTTATCTCTTAGTATAGAGAAGACACGCAAATAAGAATCGGTGCTTTTATCAGGGAGAAGTGCGTATACCACTGGTACTACGCAAGTATGTTCATTGGTGCTTTCTATATCCATGTGAATGCTGTACAGCTGATAGAAGGGTGAAGGCACAACTTCAAAAGTACCATCTCCAAAGTAGGTTGTTTTGCTTGAAATGAAGGCATTCTGCATAGTCTTTAAAGAGAGTTCGGTACTAAAAATAAGCAACTTATTTGTAATGCCATCTTCACTAATTAAAAATGTATCTTTCAGAATGTCTGGTAATTCTACATCTGAGAGATTGTTAAATTTTGTCGATGTAACACCAAGTACATTTTTGCGAGCCCTATACATTGACCGCTTCAGCGACTCGAAAGTAGGCACTTGTGTAGTATCGGAATCACTATCATCATCCGGCAATTGTAATCCAGTAAGACTCCTCATACAACTTACGCACAGGAGAGTAGCGGGTGCATACATTTCTTTTATAATTTTGTTTTGCTAAATGTACAGCGTTTTTAGATGTGCTCTCCTCGCAGAGATGCGTACTCTCTCTTAAAACTTGAGTCCTTTCGCTATTGATGGTGATTGACGCCGAACAGTCACCTCGGTTCGCACATCTCCACAGAATGGCGCCGTCTTTGTTTCTTTACTAGAGTCCATGATAAACGAAAAACATGCGTTATTACTGATATATTCAATATTATCATTCAAGTAGCCACTTGAATAATTAAGATAAGCGATAAAATGAAATTAATACAAGAACTTCTTGAAAAAATTACAGATGAGATGAAGATGACATAATAGCCTGACACTAATCTTTTTTCAAACGATATTTTTCATTGACATTTAGTTATAGACGAAACGTTTCTTTATTTCATTACAACACTTAATTACATAACACAAGGGATGGGGTCTCCCATTCAGCGTGATAATCCCTGTGTCGGGAGGCGCCGCTCTTCACTGAGGTAGAAAGCAATATTAAGTAGGTACGTGCACAGTAAAGAAGTGAAACAAGTACAAAAAACTATCTTTCTTGTGTAAATAAGTTAGAAAAGAACAGAAGCGTAAGTAAAATAAGATACATTTTAACACTTTCAAATTTAAAAGCTAAGGTTGATTTATAGAGTCAACCTGAAAAACAATGTTAATACTAACTTCGTAGGCTAAATATATGTAGCATTAGTATCAGGCAAGAGGGTATGAAGGTAAATTGCGCTGAAGCCCGCGCTCGCTCTGCTTGGTGGAGAAATTCCAGGCATTCGCTGGGCTGTCGGCACCATCTAGTGCACCTCCCGTAGGACAATTACAAACCCAGACTGACAAAGGACTCCAGGTATTCTCAGATAGCTTCTAGCTCAGGTGGAATAGTGGAAGACTGTGTTTTCTCGGGTGTTTAACACCTAAAACGGCTGTTATGGCAGATAAAGGCTTTAAAGATATATCTCATTTGCTGACAAAAAAGGATTGCCTCCTTATAAGACCTCCTTCGGTATTTAAGTCTGCCCCCAGTACAAAAAAAGAAGTAAAACAATCTAAACAAATAGCAACTTTAAGGATTCATGTGGAACGAGTAATTAATAGATTAAGGGAATTTCATATGCTACTACCGCATGCATGCATTGACCATAACTTAATAACTGTTATAGATGAAGTCATATTAGTAGCTTGTGATTAATAAACATGCAGGATGTTTTAATAAAAAAGTGACTTTTAGAATTTTGTTTTTATTTATTATCACCTCCTACCTAAACAGCACGGGAAAAATAGCATTGCACCAAAATAAGGTACATTTTTCTATAAGGTTTTCACAAAGTTTCTTATCATAATCGAATTCTAGAATGGTAACATTATTATATGTTTCAAAATCACTGTGTGCTACACAAAATAGACCCTTCATTTTATTTGAAAAATCATTTGCAACTGCACCTGTGCCATGCATTTTGCAGATATTGTGTTGTTTTTTTAAATATAATAACTCATAGGCTTCTGTGACGAAGGGCATTTAATTTCAATGCTGTAGTCGGTGCTTTCTCCATCAGGTGGGTGCATACCCATGATGGGATTTATATTTATTTTCGTATTTTGTTTTACCACCTTGATCACTTCACTCTCCAGTAATCTTCCCCTTTTCATGGCATCGGTGTCTCCAAGTTTTGATGCTCCCAATATAGTTTCGGTTAAAGTCCCATCAAAAACTTTGCAATGAGCAGCCTCATTTGCCTTTGATGCCGTAATTCTCGCATATCGAAGCTCGTGCCATAAAGGACAATCGCTTTGTTCAACTGTTGCAAGTGCCGCTTCTTTGCATGATTGAGAGTGCATTGTTTTCTTACAAAACTCAATAAATAGTTGTGCACTTGGCGGTTTGTTCTGCATCATGCTTACCAAATTATGGATGGAAAGTTTTTCAGAGTTGCTTGGCTCTTTATAAAATTTCATCAGTTGATTCTCCATGTCCCCAACTTTCTTGCTGTAATTTTTGACCACAGACAAAAAACTTACTTGTGAAGTCTGTATTGGCACAAGTATTGCCCGTTTTGGCTGCCTTAATAAACTTTAAACTTGTACCCACCGAGGATAACTTTGACTTTTTCCAATAACAGTTAACACTGGTGGATGGTGGGTCTTTACTACGCCTGTGCAGCCAAGCCAAAAAGGCAATATCGTGCTAACAACCACCTAAAATACAAAGATAAATTGTCATTAAATCAAATAAAGATTAAAAATTTATTCTCGTAACCTTCTGTAATTTTAAATATTGTAAATAAAAATGGGCAGGTCTGGGCTTATTGAGCAAAGTAAAGCTGCAACTGAAGCTTCTGTCCAAGTAAGCTACAGAATTGCACAAAAGTGCAAACATTTTTCCGATGGAGAATACATCAAGTAAATGTTCAAAGAAGTGTCAGATTCGCTGTTCGTGAATTTCAAAAATAAAAACGAAATTCAAAAAGCTGTTCATGGTTTACAGCTATCTCGAAATACTGTGATGCGCCGTATAGAAACAATAAGTAAAAACTTAAACGAACAACTACAAAAAGATATCGTCCTCTGCGTTGCTTTTCCGCTTCAATTTGACGAGTCAACAGATATCACTGACAGTGTTGCCAATTTAGCATATTTTATGCTAAATTTAGCATATTTTTACGTTGCTCCGCATATTTATTTGTTGTTTAGCATATAGTATTTTTTTTTAGCATATAATTATAATGATTTCACAAAAAAATAACCATGAAATAAACGATCCGATTTAATTACTAAGCGTGCAATCCAAAACAAGGTAATAATTCCTCTGACAAGTCTGTCCCTGTGATAGGGACTCCCTATCACACTTGTATGTTGGTATGAAGGGAACAGACTCTTGCCAGAGTCATTCTTAAACCCGTTCCAGACCTTCCGATCCGATCGGATTTATCGGAAGAAATGTCCTAACAATTGCACTACACATTATGCGATTGCTTCCGATCGGTCGGATCGGATCAGAAGGTCTGGAACGGGTTTTAATTTGTTGGGGAAGCCCCGGAATACGGTAGAGAGCGTTTAATTCATTCAATAATTTCATTCAATATACCATAGACAAACATCATCTTTTCACTTCCTCTTTCTGTATAAGAAAGAAGTGAGATAGAAATAGACTACTATACCGCGTACTTACTGTAAATTAAATAGAAAGAAAGTTCCTACAGTTTACAAAATTCTACGTGCATTAATAAAGTGCTTGACAGTCGTTAATATGCCACCTAAATACAGTCAGCATTACCGGTCAGAGTGGGAGCAAATGCTAGATTTCAAGGATTGGTTACAACCTGTCGAAATGAGAGTGATTCCCATTTGTTCCATGGAACTGTGACGTCATAGAAGTAAGTGATATTTTAATTTTTATTTGTTCTATAGAACATATAAGATTGCTAAATATTATTTGTTCTATAGAATTAGAATACTATGGAACAAACTCTATGCTAGTATTGTAAAGTTGTTCTATAGAACATATGGCAAACTTGATTTTTAAAATTGTTCCATGGAACTGACAGGTTAGAATGAAATAGCTAATAATGTTCTTTACGATTATCTATTCTAATAAATGCTTTACCTTATAAAACACTGCTGTCAGTTAGATTAGTCTTTGCGATTTTGATTTGTCTTGAACATATCATGACATTGTTGTAAAATGGACTCGCAACCAGAAGAATTAATTCTCAATTATGAGGCGATAATAATAGAAAAACGGGGTCGAGACCAAGTTCTCAGATTAAATTCGCATGAGTATTACCAGCATGTTACTTACAAAAACGAGCAATCGTTATGGCGATGTAGTAACTATGGGAAAACAAAATGTGTAGGGAGCTTGAAGATTTCTCAGGTGAGATACCAGATACCTTATCTATCATTCTATTAAACTGTTTTTACTTAATACCGTTTATTTATTTATAATTTTAGGCTGCGAGGAAAATCCTCAAATACAAAGAACATAACACGAATTGTGTATTGAATGATAACAGACTCGTTGCGAAAAAAATTGCAAGTATGTGCGTTGAAGAGGCAGTATCAAGCGAAGATACTGTGCCGGCTGTTTACAAAAAAGTAGTATCTTCTTTCGAAGATGCAAGTACAGAATTCGTAACTAAGATACCGTCGTTCCAACAAATGAGCTCAACGGTTTATCGACGTATAAACGAACACTTTAAAGTAAATGCGACGACAAGTAGGGATGCATTAACACTAGAACTATCACCCGCGTACTCCGACTTCCTACTAGCAGATTGCATATATGAAGACAACCGTATAGTACTTTTTGCCTCTAAGGAAGCAAGGAAGCATTTGAAAGACGTTAAAACATGTATGTTAGATGGAACGTTCGACGTATGTCCAGCTGGATTCGCACAACTTTATACCCTGCACGGGGACTTGGGCAGTTCCAACGATCTAACGAATGTGATTCCGTTAGTTTACGCTCTTTTAACAAACAAAACTAAAGAAACATATATCAAGATGCTAGAACTAATTAAATCCAAAATACCAGCGTGGCAACCAACTGAAATCCTAACAGATTTTGAAGCTGCAGCTATAGCCGCTATTCGTGAAGTATTTCCTGGCGCAGAACATCACGGGTGTCATTTTCATTTTTCACAAGCTTTGTGGAAAAAAGCTAAAAAGTTGAAAATAATCGATGATGTATGCATGAAAAGAATTGTGGCTATGTGCAGTTCTTTGGCAATGTTACCGGAAAATAAGCTCCATGATGGATGGACTTATGTAAAAAACGAAGCCAGAAATTGTATACAAAATGATAACTTAAAATCATTTGTTGACTATGTGGAATCATATTGGATGAAAGTCACCTTTCACAGAAGTTGGTGTTTGTTTGGTGTCAAACATAGGACTACCAATTGCACTGAGTCCTGGCATCACTCCTTCAAAGGGAATTTTAAAAGAACTCCACCTTCGTTCCTGATCTTTTTAAAGAAGCTACAACAGGACGCGGCTTACCAAAAAGTACGCGCTCGAAAGATTTTGGCCGGTTCAAGAAATTTAACCAAACGGAAATCAAAATATATTTGCAGAGATCGCTATATCGAGCAGACACAATTGGAATTGATTTCTGAAGAAATAAGTGTTGCTCTTTTTATGAACAAGATGATATATATAACCACGAGTTAAAAATATACACAATACGAGTTGGAAACCTTATCAATATTATTTATTTTTTTATTTGCACTCTGAAACGGATGAAACCTTATTTGACATCGCCTATTGACAGCAACGCTAAGAGAATATTAGAAAAATAAGTTTATTTCAATTTTCATTTTCTGTCATATATTGGCAAATTATTATAGAGGATTTTTTAATAATGGATATGGAAGAATTTCGCCAATTTAAACGGGAGCTCATGGCAAGAATAGAAATAAATAAACTGCGGCGCGGAAATTCTGATTATGGTAATTTAAAAGTAAACTGATACTGTGCAATGTAGGTGCGTATAATTTTATGAGAAAACTTATAATTTTTATGTTTTACAGTTCCCCATTTGTGTTCCTGTAAAATCAATTTTCATGGACGGTGTTTAAGAATAATGTTAAAAGATGTTCACTTTTTACATATCGACGATTGTTGGGATGATGTCGTGAAGGTTTTTCGAAAATACCAACAATGTGATAATAATCAAGGTAACTGCTTCAATAAATTACTGAATAGTTTTGATTACGGCCTAGAGTCTACGTTAAAATCTGCACGCCAAATGGTACTTATGTCAAGTTTAGTACCTATGGCTGGATCATACTGAGCATTTAAGCAATACCTCTACAGACTTAGTGTAGAAGGTCTAAGCAAACAGTCAAAATTCCTTCTCTTTCTAAAATAACTAAAATGTATATATAGTTTTTCTGTAGGTTAGAGAAAAGCTGTCTAGTAATTATGAAAACGTATTTTTTTGCAGGACATAAAGAACCTTGGGAAGCTTGTTCTTGTTTAACAGAGCCACTACATTTACATAAATTGTTGATGAGCATCCCCGCGCAGAAATTTCAAACATTTTGGTGTGAAGTCATAAATACCATTCTGAGACATGACAAGTCTATGTAGACTCCAGACTGTAGTAGATTAGATACTCAAAGCAAAGAGTTAACATTTATTTTCATATACAAGGTGCCCATGAGGAAGGGGAGAAATTGAACCACGTGTTTTCAGAAATACGACCAAAATCAAAATGACCTCAGGGTCATAAGGAGTAATTAATGTTATATGAACCTAGGTCGAAGTATGCTTCTTAATTGTTAAAATTTTTTCATCACTTATTACCCGAGGGCTTATGGGTTAATGTTTAAATTGATTCATGAACTGTTAGATTGTTCATATTTATTGATTTTCTACACTTTGGGAGAAAAATGTTTTGACGGTTGACACGTAAACAATGATAGTGACATAATTCAGCTGGGTTTGATTTTTGCAGTCAACTTAGGTGTGTTGGTCTTGCAACGTCGCAATCATAAAGGTGTTTTGTACTACTTTTAAACAAAAAACTTTTTTACACAAAAGTGGAAATTTCTCAAAACCTAAGCCGAATTCAGCGTACCTACATTATACGTAATTTTTAACTCTAGATATGGTCAGGAATAAGCCGTTCCAATCATTCCCCTTCCTCACGGGCACCTTGTATAATCAATGAAATGATGTCTTAGTTTCCTTTTTATTTTAAATATGACAGTAAAACACATAATAAAGTAGTTCCTTTTTCACAATCTTTCAATAAAAAGATATAAAAAAATCTAATAATAATAATAAATAAATAAATAAATATCGGACAACTTTACACAAATCAATCTAGTCCCAAATTAAGCTCAAGAAGGCAGTGTTATGGGTACTAGACGACGATATATATAATAAATACAAATACATACATACAAAATATATGTATATAGATAACATCCATGACCCAGGAACAAATATTTGATTCATACAACTATACTTTCTTAACGTTAGATATTAAGTTGTCAACGTCAGAATATTCTGAGCGTATATGCTCTGCAACACGGTGTAACGCATGAGCGAGACATGGAAAGTGTTTCAGCTGAGGAAATATCTTTTTTAAGATTTTTCCAGCTTTTAACATATATGATGCACTATCAGTGCACAGCATCAATATATTATCCACTTTTGCATCAAAAGAATCACCCCATACTTTTTTTAAAGTGTTAATAACAAATTTTGACACAGTTTTGGTGTGTCAAATGTGTCACTGACTTAAGATGCTTTTGAATATTGCTTTTACGTATAGCGACCAAATGTATTCCACATTTTGTACATAGGACTAAGCCTTTTGATTCGTCGTATATCAGATCCGGTTGATCCTTTTACTATTTACGAATGGTAAATTCACGAGGCATATTTTACCAGTGTTCAATTGATTTGATGTATTAAATAATGATAGTAACTTCAAGGAGGTACAAGACATGAGTTGACGTAAACTCATTCGTTTGATACATAATTATAAGTGGCCTGTGCTTCATAATCATATCATAGGTAATAGAAGTGTTAAAACCTCTATAGATACTAGATAGTAACTCAATAAAAAAACATACATTTTTAGTAGGAAAAAAAATTGTGCAAGAAATTAATTAGTCATGTCCATGTAATAATTTCGTCATCAAATTGACATAAAATGCTTCCGATGGCCGATCACTGTTCATAATGGAACAGCATGGGAAAAGAGTAGTATCATTTTGTTCCAGTGCGTCACTGGCAAGTAAATCGGGGTGAAAAGCTAGTATGTAGTTCTATGGAACAATTTGGCAAAATAAATCCCAGTTTGTACCATGACGTCACAGTTCCATGGAACAAATGGGAATCACTCCGAAATGATACGACGAAGGCCTATTGTAAGTACTGCAAGTGCGAGATGATTGCAAAAGTTCATTGTTTGAAATTACATATTTCGTCAGTAAAGCATAAGAAAGCTATAGAACCAGTGAAAAGTCAAAGAACAATTAAATTTCCCAAAATAAAAATAGATCTGAATACACAGAGAGCAGAATCTTCACTAGCTATGTTTGTGTGCGCACATTGTTCGATTATGGCTGTCGATCACTTGTCAGAATTATGTAAACACCGATTCGGTGATAGCAGGAGTGGGGACTTGCGAATCCATCGTACAAAATGCACAAATATAATAAAAAATGTTTTAGCGCCTCATTTTGTCAAAACAATTGTGTCAGATTTGGGAGACCAGTCTCTTGCTTGACGAGTCCACGGATATTTCTGTAAGCAAAATGTTAGGAGTATCAATCAGATATTGCTAGGTACCCCAACAAGTGGTGACCCCGAAAAACACGCGAAATGATTAACGTACAAGACGCGCCGCTGCAAGGTCAAGGTCAACAACAAACAACACGGCAATCGCAGCCACCGGTACAGTCAGGAGCCTCTCCTGTGTTGTTACAATTACCAGACACAGTCGTGACAACGGGCGTGATGAAGATCTCAGTATCGTCAAGAGTACCAGATTTCTGGACTGATCAGCCAAGAGTATGGTTTTTACGTACAGAGGCTGTGCTAGCGCCACAGAAGATGGGAGATGATGCGAAGTTTGATATCGTGGTGTCCAAGTTGCAGTCATACTGCAGCTGTCGGATTTTCTGGCGAACCTGCCAAAAACAGGCAAATATGAGGCACTTAAGAATAAACTCCTCACAATGCTGGAAGATTCCAAGGCCAAAGTCGAAAAGCTGCTCGGAGGAATGGATTTGGGGGATCAAGAACCAAGTCAGCTCCTTTTCAAAATGTGGAATTTAGCGAAAAATAGTTTTCCAGACGATACCGTGAGACTTATGTGGCAAAATCACCTTCCGACCACAGTGCGCGCCGTACTTGTAGCGTCCGAGATAATGGATCTGGATCGTCTAGCAGAGATTGCGGACAACGTCGCGGAGGCCACGCGCGCAGGACACGTTGCAGAAGTAATGCAACAGAGCACAGGCCATGTAGCAATACAAGGTCACGACGGTACAGCTGTGATTCTAGCAGAAATTGCAAAGCTTAGCGTCAGAATAATGGACCTGGAGCGGGGGAGGCCTAGACATCGTGACGTCAGTAGGAGTCGCAAAGGTGCACGTTCAGCATCAAGGAAGCGTAGCTCGTCACATCGACGGTCATAGGATAACCCAAACTGGTTGTGTTATTACCACTATCGTTTCGAGGACAGGGCGACAAAGTGCGTACATCCCTGCGCTTGGGCTAAACGGTCGGAAAACTAAAGGAAATAGTGCAGACGACGGCGGAAGTCTGTACTATATCGCCTGGCCGCCGACTACGTATTACAGACCTAAATAGTGGATATCGGTTTTTAGTAGACACGGGTGCGGATATTTCGGTATTACCCGCTACCAGAAAAGATCGTGCTAGTGAGTACTCGAACTTGGACTTCAAACTTCGAAGGCCGTATCGTTGGGATTTCGTCATAGCGGACGTAAACCAACCAATTTTAGGCGCAGATTTTTTAAGTGCTCACAAACTATTAGTGAACCTGAATGAACGCAAATTGATCGATCAAGTGACGGATTTGGGAGTATCGGCAGTAATGGTGAGTAGTAATCAACCTTCCATTTATACTGTCGATAAGGACCACCCCTACCATAGTTTATTATCCGAATTTCCAAGCATCACAAAACCTGCGTCATTTAAGGAAATTCCGGAACATAATGTCGTTCACCATATTGAAACATCAGGTCCTCCAGTTTACGCTTGTGCTAGGCCGTTACCGACAGATAGAATAAAAAAAGTTAGAGAAGAATTTAAGCTTATGCAGGAATTAGGAATATTCAGACCATCCAAAAGTGCATGGGCGAGTCCCTTACATGTTGTAATAAAAAAAATGGAGATATACGACCTTGTGGGGACTATCGCATGCTTAATGCAGTAACAAAACCGGATCGGTATCCGATACCAAGGTTACATGATTTTACGTATAACTTAGCTAATAAAAATATATTTTCTAAGTTAGACATAAACAGAGCGTACCATTGCATTAGCGTGGCCAAGGAAGACATTGAGAAAACCGCTATAATTACGCCATTTGGCTTATACGACTTTTTAAAAATGGGATTTGGGATGCGAAATAGTGCGCAGTCATTCCAGCGCTTCATGAACAACACAATTCTGGAAGGCCTGGATTTCCTTTTCTGTTACTTAGACGATATTCTTATCGCGAGCGACACAGAGTCGCAGCATAAGGGGCATCTAAGGTCGATATTTGAGAGGTTTGAGAAGTTCGGAATTACTATTAATCCAACCAAATGTAGCTTAGGACAGACGAGACTCAGTTTTCTAGGTCACGAAGTCTCTAAAGAGGGCATAAGACCGTTGAACGAAAAAATTAAGGCCATAATAGAGTTTCCTAAACCGCAAACTGTAGAACAATTACGCAGATTCTTAGGTATGAGTAATTTTGACCGTCCTTATATACCCAATGCCGCTAGTATTCAGTCAGAGCTAGATAAGTACTTAGGTAACACGAAAAAGCAAGACAAGACACCAGTAGCATGGACCGTCAAAGCTGAAGAAAGTTTTGAGCAGTGTAAGGCCAGCCTTCTAAAAGCCGTGACTCTGTCGCATTCGCAGGCGGATACGGTTTTGGCCTTGATGACGGACGCGTCCGATACCTGTGCGGGTGGTGTTTTACAGCAACGTGTTAATAACTATTGGCAGCCGTTAGGTTTTTTTTTCAAAAAAGTTTACCAAAGCACAGCAACCGTATAGCACGTATGACCGCGAACTCCTATCAATTTATAAGGCAGTAGTTCACTTCCGCAAAATGTTTGAAGGTCGACCGCTGACAATTTATACAGACCATAAGCCATTGTGTTATGCATACCAGAAGTTAGGCAAAACTGATAAAGAGATACCTAGACGCACGCGTCAGTTACTTTTCATCAGTGAATTCACGACCGACATTAGACACATAAGCGGTCAAGAAAACGTGGTTGCAGACACGTTATCTCGCATTGAAACCATAAGTAATGACAGTAATAGATTACGAACAACTTGCGAACGAGCAAGCTAGCGATGTTTACATACAGCACGCGACGCAAAGTATTAGGGATCGCGGGGCAGACAGTAAAATCGTTTTAAAGTCAATTTTAATACCAACTTGTAATAAATATATTTTTTGTGAAATTTCAACACCGGAAGTAAGACCTTATTTACCGGAAACTTTTAGACGACAAGCTTTTGATAGTATACACAACCTAAGCCACCCCGGAATTCGCATCTACTAGCAAGTTAATTAAAAAAAGATTTTTCTGGCCTAATTTAGAGAAGGATGTAGGTGAATGGGCAAAGGCTTGTTTAAAATGTCAGCGATCGAAAATCAACAGACATACAGTATCTAGAATAGGTACGTTCGAAGACGCTGAACGCTTCGAATACATCCACGTCGATTTAGTTGGTGCAATACCGACATCTCCACAAGGATACAAGTACCTCGTTACGATTATAGATAGAGGATCTCGATGGCCTGAAGCTTTTCCGATAACAGACATAACAGCGGAGGTTGTAGCAAAAACCAATTTCGAAGGGTGGATAGTGCGTTACGGTTGTCCATTGAAATTGACAACAGATCAAGGACGCCAATTCGAAAGTAGCCTATTCAGGGAACTTATGAAATTATTAGGCGTAATTATTACCCGAAAGCCAATGGCAGAATCGAAAGATTTCACCGATCTTTAAAAGCCGCGCTAATGGCAAGAATGCAGAATAATAGCTTATGGATTGACGAACTACCAATAGTAATGTTAGGATTACGGGCTGCAGAGCCCAGCAGAGACAACGTTCGGACAGGCATTACGGTTACCAGGAGACTTTTTCAATAGTCCAAGTAAACCGGAACCAAGAGAACCATCAGAATTCGTTAAAAATATTCGTGAAACAATACACAAGTTAAAACCCGTCTCTACTAATTCTCGTCATAATCAGAATTTGTTTATACATCCCGATTTACATTCTTGCGAATATATATTCATAAGAAACGACACGGTACGAAAATCGCGTTTAGAGTATTAGAAAGAAGTCCTAAAGTATATTTAATTCAGGTAGCCAATAAACAAGTTAGAATATTATTAGATAGGCTGAAACCAGCGTGCATACTAAATACAAGTGACGATGGTACAAACACAAGCGTCACGGCGGCGAGCAGCACGACGCAACAGGCGGACTGCTCAAGCGACACGGTACCGACGGTACCAAGCCAACAACCGCAACAATACGTTACTAAAAGAGGACGTACAGTAAAAAATCCAGTAACTTTTCAAGATAAGTTCAATTATTACTAAGGTTAGGCTAGTTCGTTAGCATAGGTAATACATTAGCTATAAAAAAAAAAACGGTTCTCATAGACAGGTGAAAGGAATGTTGATTATTACCATTATTTAAAATATAAGACACTTTTAGTTAAGCATCAATGTTAATTAAGTATTCATAAGCGATAGCGTATTTGTAACAGCGTTTAACTTGTACCATGCATAAACATATTACCTACGTTGTAATCAGAAACTAGGGCGCGATAGCATAGTACAATAATAAATGCAAGTAAGTTTTATATTATAAAGTTAAATGAAATATTTTTTTTACATAGTTAATTAACATAGCGAATCATTATCGAACTGGAACAAAGTCCAGAAAATAATGAGACGTTGCAATGAGTTTACTCATATAAGCAAACGTCGTTATCGCGGGTACAAAAACGATTTGACAGTACAGAAAGATTATGAAAAACAAGCAATAACAGACGCAAACTCATTTTGAGGAACATCTATGCCTACTCCTACGAGTTTAAAATGTAACACACATTAGGTATTTCTAATACCCAATCTCCATACTTGACTTGAGTACCAATACAACTTAAATAGATTAACTATGCAGTCGCAATGCAAACTCTTTAATAATTTTTCCTATTTGATATTGTCATTTGTTAGTAAGTACATTATCAATTATCCGTACTGATAACTGTGTGTAATATATTTATTGCCGAGTGCTTTTAAAATGCCGCGAAGGAAAAAAACGTGCGATGAATTTGTGGAGTTGTGGACAAAGGATTATCCTGAATTACAGGCTCGCGATACAAAATTATATTGCACTAAGTGCAATGTTAGTTTCCCCCAGAGAAAAGCTTGTATGGAACGACATTTCAACTCGGAAAAGCATGCATCCATCAAAAAAGATTTTAGGATGAAATTGACCAAATTTATGGTAAGCTGTAATATACCATGGTCTCACTTAGAAAATCCCATATTCAAAAATTGTATCAATGGCTGCGTCTCTGGAAAGTTCAAAAAACTGTGGAGGTCCCTTCGGAATGTTTGTTGAGACAGAATTACGTAAACCAAATATACGACGAACAAATGCAAAAAATTAAAAAGGAGTTAGAAAATGCTTTTATTTATGTGAGTGTTGATGAAACAACAGATGCCAGGGGTCGTCAAATTGCTAATGTGATAGTCGGTGCATTGCTTGAAGATGCAGTCGGAACTTCACATGTATTGTCAAGCAAAAAATTGGAACAAACTAACAATATAAGTATAACGAATAAACATGAGAAAGTGTTGTTATTATTAATTGATGGTATAGGGTACATGCAAAAAGCGGGTAGAACTTTACCCAAACCTTCTCCATGTTACGTGTTTGGCTCATGGTCTTAACAGAGTTGCTGATCAAGTTCGCGTTCTTTTTCCAGAAGTGAATAAATTAATATCAAATGTAAAAAAAAGTTTTCGAAAATCGCCAAAAATAATAAAAACATGTAAAGAAATGATTAATGGAATACCCTTACCTCCAAATCCAACGATTATTCGTTGGGGAACGTGGATTGAGGCTGCGACATACTATAACAAGTATTTAGAGGAAATAAAAGGCGTTGTGGACACATTTCGTGATTCTGACGCAGCATGTATCACAAAGGCAAAAAAAGCATTTCGCAGTGCGAAAATTCGGAATGATTTAAATTTTATAGCGACATATCTTCAGGTACTTAGGTACTTCCAGACGCTATAAACAAATTGCAGTGCCCGAATCTATCTCTCAGTGAAAGTTTAGCCATCGTTCAAAAAACATACAAGCATATATCGAAATTAAATTTGAGTGCTAGTGGAAAAAGAATATTTAAAAAGCTGAAACATGTCTTGAAGAAAAATACTGGATTTGACATAATAAAAAAAATTAATGAATTGATACAAGGGAAGGAGATAATACTTGAATCATCATTACGAGTTTGTCACACTACTCTAGATTATTTCCATCGTTTCAAGTATGCACCTACAACAACAGTTGATGTTGAAAGATCATTTAGTCAATTAAAATGAATATTTACTGCTAGACGCCGCAAATTGACTGTGGAAAATATAGAAAAAATCTTTGTAATCTATTACGAAAACCAAATAATAGATGTGAAAAATACACGTTAGTAAAAATTACACACGTTGTTTTCTTATTTTTTAAATAGACTTTCGTCTAAGTAGGTAAGCGTTTAATTAGTAGACGATAACAGTTATCTTCACACAAGTACGTATATATTGTTAAAATTGTTAAAAAAAGACGTTAAAAGATAATTAAATTTACTTATTTCCTATGTATAAACTTGTTAACTAAACAGATGGAAACATATGACAACAGTTTAAACCCATACCCCTTTGCGGCTGTATTTTTTATTGATATTTTCTAGAGAAAACTCTCCACATATAAAGAGCTTCTTAGATGTTTAGTAGCTGTAGGCAGAATACGTCCGTTTCTACCAAATAGACATTCTGTTTTATCTGCTCTTTATCTGATTGGTAATTGTACCCGCGATAACGACGTATGCATATAAATAATTAATCGATATTTCTCTTAGAAGCTAAAAAACCGAGTAGAAGTTAACTACTTTATTTTTTGATTTTTTTATACTTATTATTGAGTCACCAAGTAACTGCTAAAATGGGCTAGGGACAAAGCAAAAATGAAGAAAAAGAATCCCATAACTGGATCCCATAGCCCAAGTACAGAATATTTCGGGACAAGTGGAATCTAAGCTTAATTACGTAGGAATAGCGCTGATTGTGATATGTGCGGTATTGAGCGTGTTACTCTTGTACATTATACGGCGTAAATGTAAACATTACACCCAGTCCTGGATACGGCGAGCCATGGAGAAGGCATCACCGCCTCTGGCTGCAGTCAGAGTCCAGCGGGAACACCTGCAACCGCAGACCATTCCAGCGACTACCCCACAACAGGTTGTGTACTAAATAGTGAGTGTAAAGAAAACAACATGTAATAGTGTAATTAGATTTATTTAGTATTACATACCTAATATTATATACAGTAATTAAACAGATTCCAAGATTTTTTTTTTGAAAAAATAACAAATAGATTTCAGCTTAAATAAGCAGTGTTTTGTTTTGTTTAACAGTAGCAGCAGATCACATTTCAAACAGATGTATTATGTTACAATGATTACAACAGTGCAACTTCACAGAACATACCTTATATAATGATGTTAGCAATTCAAACATATCCTTATTGTTAATGTTTATGTACCTACTGACTTGCTGATACAACCGATTATATTTCATGCCTTATTTAATCTATTAATTCATGTTTGGTTGTACCTTTTTGGAATCTGTCGTTTTTTTTATGTTTAAGGGGGGGATAGTATAGGAACAATGCTACGTCATCTCATTTCCAAGTGCAAACGTACTTGGATATTGTGATGTAGGTAGATAAGTAATAACTTCAACTGTCAAAGGTCGTGTGTCGCTTACGTCAGTCCGGAATAAATCCTCGAACGAGCAAGGCGCCTTTTATTCGTGATACCTAACTACATACCTAATTCCGAATATATTACAGTGGCGACGAATAGTGAGTGTACCTACTAATACGTGTGCAATTGGACAAGCAAAAACTCGAAAAAGATGTCGATTGGCAAATTACACGAGTTTAACGTCAGTAATGGCGCGTGGTCGTCGTACATGGATCGGGTAGAAATGTACTTCAAGGTGAATAAAGTGGAAGAGCCCATGAAGGTACCTAGTTTAATCGCTGCGATGGGGGACGAGGCGTATGAACTGCTGGAAACCCTGGCTAGCCCTTCAAAACCAGCGGCATTTACTTTAACGCAAATTAACGACTTAATGATGCAGCATTTACAGCCTGCGCCATCGGTTCTAGCGGAAAGGTACCGGTTTCGACAAAGGAGGCAAAACGTCGGTGAGACCATCTCAAATTATGTTGCAGAATTAAAACGATTGTCTAAGCATTGTAAGTTCGGTTCGCAATTAAACGAAGACTTGCGAGACCAATTCGTCTGTGGCTTATCTAGCGAGGTAATTAGACAACGATTGTTTGCGGAGGACGACAAGGTGACCTTCACGGCTGCGGTCAAACTTGCAACATCATTAGAGGCGGCGGAAAGGGACGCCGCGAGCGTGGAGCAGGCGGCCAAGGCGAGTTCGAGTGGGACGGGTGAGGTGCAACCCGTTATGTTTGCGAGTAGAGGGAAATCATTCGGCGGTGTGCAATCGCGCGCGCCTGTATTTACACCACAGCGGCGGGGTTCTAACGCGTCTAATGGCCGCCCGGAAAGAAATTGTGAAGCGTGCGGGGCGCGCACGCATAATTACGCGGATTGCAAATTCCGGGAATATGTATGTAGCAAGTGTCACCGGCCAGGCCACTTGCGGCGCGTGTGCCCGGACTGGGGCGCGGGCGCGGGCGCTGCGAGCCGCGGCGGAGCGCGGGCCTCGGCGCGGCGCGGAGGGGCGGCGGCGCCAACAAGAAGTGCCATGTATTTTGGGGACGCCGATCGCGGATCCAGCGAGGAGCACGGCGGAGATATGGAGGAAGAACTACATCACTTGTGCTTAAATAACTACCAATCGGTGAGTTTACCGATACAAATCGATAACACCATCGTACAAATGCAGATTGATACCGGTACGGCAATCTCTTGTATAAGTAAGGCCTCATACGACCGGTATTTTTCACATATAGGGCTAAGTAGTGACAGCACAGTGTTGAAGTTTTATGACGGAACAGTTATTAAGCCGTTAGGTATAATTAAACCGGTGGCAACGTACAATGGCATTAGCAAGCCATTAGAGTTATTTATTATTGAGGGCGGCACAACTTCCTTGTTAGGGAGACAATGGTTAGCCGAATTAAAAATAGAAATACCGAAACTTATTAATGGTCATTTCTTTGTTAAAGAGGCCGGCGAACAATTTAGTGATGGAATTGTAAATCTACTTGACAGATATGAGGACTTGTTCAGTGACGGACTGGGGCGATACAACCGTGGAAAAGCGACATTGAAGGTGCGCCCGGGTGCGGCGCCTGTCTTCCATCGCGCGCGCCCCCTGCCGTACGCGCTGCGCGAGCGCGTGGACGCCTAGTTGGACGCCATGCTGCGCTCCGGCGTCATCGAGCCCGTCGACTGCTCCGACTGGGCTTCCCCACTGGTACCTATTAATAAGCCGGATGGCTCGCTTAGGATTTGCGCAGACTATAAAACTACCTTGAACCCGTATTTATTAGTTGACCGGTACCCGTTACCTAAATTAGAGGATGTTTTAGTTAATTTGATTGGTCACATGTACTTTAGTAAAATTGATCTGTCACAAGCGTACAATCAAATTGAACTTGACGAATCCAAATGTTATACAGTAATAAACACGCATAGGGGCCTTTTTGTTTACAATAGGCTGGTGTACGGTCTTTCGTCTAGTGTAGGCGTGTTCCAACGCATTATGGTAAATTTACTAGGTAACATACCTAACGTCCAAATATTTTTAGATGATGTAATTATTGGGGGGAAAAGCAAATCGGAACATTTGCAGACTTTAGAGGCGGTATTCCGGCGTCTGGTGGACACCGGGTTGAAATTAAAGAAAAGCAAATGTGTTTTTCTCGCTAAGGAAGTTACATACTTGGGATATGTGGTATCCAGGGAGGGTATTAAGCCGGATACCTCAAAAATAAATGCAATTCTGAACATGTCTCAACCTCGGAACGTATCGGAGTTAAGATCGTTTTTAGGTACGGTAAATTTTTTTGGTAGGTTCATTCGGAATCTTAGCCTTGTGTTGTCACCGCTATATGATCTTTTAAGAAAGGGGGTTAGTTGGTGTTGGAGCGAGGAGTGCGATAAGTCATTTACGCAGGTCAAACAGTTGTTGTCAGGAGCGGGTGTTTTGAGGCATTACGACCCAACGAAACGTTTAATAGCGACCTGTGACGCCTCTCCGCGCGGGGTGGCGGCGGTTTTAACTCAAATCGGACCAGACGGCGAGCGCCCGGTCGCGTTCGCGTCACGTACGCTTAATAGCGCAGAAGCGAACTACTCACAAATTCACCGCGAGGCTCTAGCCATCATATATTGTGTTAAGAAATTTCATCAATATCTCTACGGACGTCATTTTACGTTACGCACGGATCATAAACCGTTGGTATCCATATTCGGTCCAAACACGGGTATACCAGTAATGACAGCTAGCAGGATGCAGCGATGGGCAATAATTTTAGCGGCGTATAATTTCGACATCGAATATGTGAACACAAAAGATAATTGTGCGGACGGGTTGTCTAGGTTACCGAGCACTAACGAGGGTAGCAATAGCTCGTATGAGACTATTCCAGAGCAGACTTACCTTCATTTTGCACAAGACGCATTGTTATTAGATTATAACAGGATAAAGCACGATACTATTCGCGATCCGATTTTAGCTAGGGTTTTAATTTTTCTTCGAGACGGCTGGCCAGACGACTGCGATTTAGAAGGGTTAAAACCATACTTCAATAGGAGGATCGAACTTTATGAGGAACTCGGTTGCGTCATGTGGGGTCACCGGGTGGTGGTCCCGAGCGGATGCCGCGACAAGGTATTAAAAATTTTACATGAACCACACATGGGATCAAGACGAAGGCGCTGGCGCGCAGCTACGTGTGGTGGCCGGGCATAGACGAGGCGGTGGAGGCGGCGTGCCGCGGCTGCGCGCCGTGCGCGGCGCTGGCGGCGGCGCCGCCGCGACACGCCCCGCGGAGCTGGCCGTGGCCCACCAGAGCGTGGACGCGAGTACATGTAGACTACCTCGGCCCGATATACGGTAAGATGTATTTAGTATTAGTGGACGCCATGTCCAAGTGGGTGGAAGTCTTTCAAGTACCGAGTACGGCTGCCGGCCCTACCTTAGAAAAGTTGAGTGAAGTATGGGCTAGGTGGGGGATACCGAGGCAGATAGTGAGTGACAACGGGCCCCCGTTCTCGAGCCGAGAATTTTCGACTTTTTTGGCCGCCGACGGAATCGAACACATTTTCACGGCTCCGTATCACCCGGCTTCAAATGGGGCCGCAGAAAATTCGGTTAAAGTAATTAAACAGGTTATTAAAAAGGCGGTTATCGAAAAAACTAGTATTATAAAAGCCATAAATACCTTCCTAATTTATTATCGCAATACAGCCCATTGTTCCACTGGCGAAAGCCCTGCGGTACTAATGACAGGTAGGCGTTTGCGCACTCGTTTAGATTTATTAAAACCGGGTATAGAATCCAAAGTAGCAAAAAGCCAACAGAATCAAGTTTCAGCTGCGGGGGGAGCCGAACGGAGTTTAAATGTAGGTCAAGACGTATGGTATCGTAAATATTTGAAGGGTGAGAAATGGCAGCCCGGTACGGTGGCTAAAGTTATAGGCGAAACAGATTATAACGTTAGGGACTCGGACGGTAACGTTATCCAGCGCCATATAGACCAGTTAAAGCGGAGACCGAGGAGTTCTATAGTCTGCCCAATGAGTAGCGAGGAAGGTGCTGAAGCCGGCGAGGAGGTTCCGTCTCCACGGGGACTCGTGAGCCCTGGCACGCCACGAGCGGATAGTCGGATGGAGCAGGCGACGGGAACGTCGTCGACGATGTGCGATGCCTCGCCGGGGCGGAGTGTGGCGGAGGGGGAGGAAGACGGGTGTGAGTGTTTCTCCACCCCGGGAAAAGAACCAATCTGTAGTGAGGAACATTACCAGCAGCCATCGTCTCCCCTTGTACCGACCCGGTCACGTCCCGTTAGGAAATGTAGGCTGAATAAACCACCGTATAACTGTAGAACGTAAGATTTAATTGTATTACCGTCAAGTGTTTTACATAAGGCTATACTGTATTGATTATTGCATGTGGGACTTGGTTATACCTACCTAGGTAAAAGTAAGCCACTTAAGCTTCGCTTCCTATATTAAGAACGAATGTAATAATAGTTACTTATACTTACCTATAGACGATAAGATAATAACTTGAACTCCTAATTAAGATACCTCAAAATATTGTTATTCTACTTTGAACCTTATTCCTATAGCGCGAGCTTAATACGGTAATAATACTGGACTAGTCGAACAGTAATCGCATAGGCATAGCATTGTAATTATGACTACATACTATATAACTTACAGCATTCCATGTAAATGTATACTTACGCCTTATGCGTAGCCTAGCATAATCTAAGTGTGGAGGAGTGTGATGTAGGTAGATAAGTAATAACTTCAACTGTCAAAGGTCGTGTGTCGCTTACGTCAGTCCGGAATAAATCCTCGAACGAGCAAGGCGCCTTTTATTCGTGATACCTAACTACATACCTAATTCCGAATATATTACAGATATGAGCTGACGCAGCGCATACCCGGCGGGGAGACGAAGGGACGCGGGGAAATGTAAGTTCGTTCCCTCGCTTCTCGCATAATTATTACTTTGCCGTTCCTGTAGCATAACTGTACCGTCGTGTTAATTCAATATAGAATCAAGGACATTTGTGCATTTCATTACAACCTGCTAGGTACCCCAACAGATATAATAACCAATATAACACACTTTCTCAATCCGCAACAAACACCAGTTATGTGTGGAGATCAACCACTGTACACAATTGGAAAACTAATTCAATGGAATTGGCCAGACTTATACGGAGAAAATAAGTTTGTCATGATGTTTGCCCCATTTCATATAGAGAAAGCATTTCTTGGAGTCATCGGACAGTATATGACAGGATGTGGATGGATTAGTATTGTCGTGAATGCAGGGTTGATGTCGCGTGGTTCTGCAGAAGCTCTCTTGAAAGTTACACATGTGAAAAAAAATCAGAACGGCACATGAAGTCACCGTTGCTGCCTTGTACAAACTTTTGATTGCAGCCCACGCCGCAGATTCCCCAGATGTTCCTTTGGACAACTGGACAGACGAAAAAGAAGCTGATAAGTCACCCACATTCAAGTTCTGGCTGACTTTGTTAAATTTGGAGATTCTTCTTTTAAGCTTTGTGCGGTCACATCGAGAAGGGAATTACAATTTATTCAAAGAATGCTTGAAAGAAATGATATCGTGGTTTTTTTCATTCCATCACCCAAATTACGCCCGGTGGTTGACTGTCCATATCGCTGATTTAGAATCACTATCTACAAATGCCCCAGATGTCCATGCAGAATTCTGTAAAGGAAATTTTGTACTTCGAAAGACACAAAGGCCGTTTTCAGCTCTTGCTGTTGACCAGGCTCATGAGCAGCACAATGCTGTTGTTGTCAAGGGAGATGGAGGCGCTATTGGCCTTACTCAAGATCCTACAGCATTGCGGCGCTGGATGATAGCTGGACCAGAGATATATCGTATTCTGCAAGAATTTTCTGATCCTGTTGTTAACCATGATCGTCACCATTAACAGTATCCTGCGTTTCAGGAATTTTTTTTACGACAAGTAAATGCAGTACAAGCAAGTTTCGAAGAATTTGGTAATCCGTTCCAAGAACATTCAAGTGAATTAGTCCGATAAAGAACGAAAAACTTAAAATTTTCGCAAGCCACAAGCAACCAAATTCAAAACAGCAAGACATGATGAAATCGCTCAAGTGTGATGTAAGCCTGTTTTCCAAGCTATTCATTTCTTGTCAAAACAGGCACTTGGATTTGGATACTTTTTTCACTTATGAAAATCAGTCTACACCGCCATCCTTGTCGTCCATGGGAAGTATACGAACGTGTCAAAAATTTGACATAGTGAAGGTTTTGAAAAAAACATTGGAGGGCGACACTCATTCCCCGCCCGAAAATTGCAGCAGGCATATATATGACGGAGCTGCCCTTGTTCATAGTCATCCTCCACGTACTTCCAAAACCTTCGGAGAATATTGCCGCACCGAATTTCGCCAAAGTTTCGTGAGAAGTACGGGAAACAATGAAGCAAGGACAACTGATTTAGTCTGGGACCTTTATTCTGAAAAATCGCTAAAAAAACATGTTCATGATAGTAGGGGCCCTGGAGTACGCTGCCAAGTGCGTGATAGTTACAAATTGCCTAGAAATTGGTCGGATTTCCTTAAAAATGAGAAAAATAAAGAGGAACTCTTTGAGCTTCTAGGATCTTACGTCCTTCAAAACGCTGAAGAACAGCAGATTGTGACTAACGTAGGTCACAAAATAATAGCATCAGTAGCTCCTGGGACATCGATAAATGGGCTCGAAACTGATGCTGAAGAGGCAGATGGACGCATTCTTCTGCACGCAAAAGACATGGTCCTCAATGGTGCGTTAAGAATTACGACATCGATTCTGTTAATGATGCACGAAACTCCCTATTTACGTCAAAAAATAGGTCCTTACACAACATTCCGCCAACAAGAGACGCGCTCAAGATGCATACTCTGCGAGCATCCTTTCAGGCAGGTCATGTGTGGGGACAAGCCCTGGAATCGTCACCTGATATAGTCTGCCCGGCAGACTGGGGGTGGACTGAGTCAGACGATTCATGGCAGCCGGTCTGGACGATGCAGCCTTATATCGGGGAATCAGTCGGTCATTTGACGAAATGTGGCTGCAAGAAGGATTGCAGAGGTCGATGCTCCTGCAAAAATAAAGGCCTGCCATGCACACTGCTGTGCAACTGCAGAGGGAACTGTGACAATTCCAGGTACTTTTGTTTGTGCTCACATAACTTTTCCCATTGTACGAATCAGTTGTTTAATGTTGTATTTGACACTTCTTTTTTTGTTACAGTGTAATAGACAGCGGGGTACAGATAGAAGACGTTATGGAAGAGAATACGGAGGATATACTTTAATTTCCAATATATAATTCAATGTTTGATTAATTGATTGTTAAAAATGGATAAAAAGGCATTGTTCTTCATTTTATTAGTACTTAGGTCCCTAAATAATAACAGGCATTTTGTGGGCAAGCATGCTTCAATTTAGACCACATCGTAGCTACCCGTCCGCTGAGATTGTAGTCGAATGCGAGCATTCGCATTTATCGTCATCTTGGTTCCGTGGCAAGTAATTTTTTTTTTACATGCACATTACTCAAACCAATAAATTATATTGGTACTTTTTACATCGTGCAACTATAGATCTTTCCAAATATGTATGAAGTTTTTTTTCTTATAAATTAAATAAAAAGTTATAAGGATTATTTATGCAAATAAACTATTCATTCATTCATTCATTCATTCATTCATTCATTCAAGGATATTTGTAATAAATAAGAAAATTTTAATTTCGTCTTTTTTCATTTTTTTTATTTTTTCGTATAAAAAGTGTAAATTTAATATCAGAAATAAATTTGGCATCCTTGGTTCATACGAAAATGATACCAAAGTTGCCCTAATAGATAAACGCATTTATTGTGATTTTGGTTCCGAGGAGAGTAATTATTTTTTTCACGCAAGTTACTCAGAAAAAAAAATTATATGGGTAATTTTTAGAATACTAAAGTATAGGGCTACCCAAATATGTCCTTTGTTTTTTTCTTAAAATTTAAATAAAAAAGTTATAAAAATATTTTTAATTAATAAGACAATGTATATTTTCTTTTTTTTCTTTTTAACGTTAAAAAGTTCAAAATAAATATCAGGAATGAATACGGCGTCCTTGATTTATACGAAAATGATACCAAACTTGCCTTTATAGCTTAATAAATATTGTCAGATCATTCGGGGTAACCCCCCCCCCCCCCCCTTCCAAAATTTACATCTAAAATTTTGATGGCTCCCATCCTTAAATCCATCTTTGAGTCGCAAGGACCAACTCAGCAAAAGGAAAAGTCTTAATCACAAATCGCCGTATAATGAAGCCAACACCGGCAAATAGTTCCATTTCTCGGTATTGAATAAATTGCTAACGAATAGTAGGTTTCATGTACCACCACCTCAGAATCTGCCAGGCACAAATACAAAATTTGCTTTATGTTTTAGTGGGTGACGAGGCTTATCCCCTTAAAACTTACTTAATGCGACCTTATCCCTCTACCAATTTAAACAGAGAAAAAAGAATATTCAACAAAAGATTGTCAAGAGCGAGAGTAACGATTGAAAATGCATTTGGTATCTTCTCTAATAAGTGGCGTATTTTTATGAAATCTATTGAGACTAATAAAAAACACGCAAAAATGGATCATAAAAGCTGCATGTTTACTGCATAATATTGTCAGATCAAGAGATGGGAACTCAGATAAGGATTTCAATGAATATATGATTAATGTAACAGCAAATAATAATAACAGGGCGATGCGATGAAGGCACAATAACCGAGCTGCAGTAAGTGCAATAGCCATTCGTGACCAGTACAAAAATTATTTTGTAAGCAATCCTATTTAATATACAATAATATTAAACTTACCGCTCTGTTTCGAAAAACGTTCTTTTATTTCTTCCCTCAACCGTTTGATTACATGCCGCAACTTGTGTTGTGGATGCTGTGCCATCCACAAGGCAGGCCTATTTAAAATTTCACTAATAAACGCCTCTGTGTCCAACATCGCGGAGCGAATAAAACAAAATATTTTGTTTTTTAAAATTCTGCTCGATCCGTGCCGCCGCTAAGACCGTTCGCGCTGCTCTGACTCGTGGCATGGCTCTTTCCGCCAGTGCGTTTGATCTCGCCGCCCGCCGCGCCGCTCGCCGCCGCAGCCGGTCGCGCGATTAAATTCGCGCGCGATTTAGCCCACAGCGAATTCTCGTGGCATTTATTTATTATTTATTTATTTATTTATTTATTAATTTACACGTAAATTCACAGTATGTTATACCAAAACATTTACATGAAAAACTACAAACAATCATTTAACAACTAGCAGTAGGTACACATTTAAAACATATCAATATGTACATGAAGTCAGGAAGGCCAGAACCTTCCGATAAAAGATACCTGGACTATCGGCGAATACGTCAATATCCCCAGCGTCCACTGTGATGCGGTTTAAAACCGCGATCGCTCGGGATGTGGGAGCGTTCGCGCCACGCCGGGTGCGCGGGCGGGAGGCAGGCGCCGCGAACAGACGCCGGCGCCTCCGCGCCGCCACTGCGCCGCCGTCGGCGTCCTCCGCCGGAAGCCGAGCCGGCACGAGCAGCCCCATGCGCTCCAGCACCGATGGGTTGTCGACTTTATTATTTAAAAGGTCGTAGTAGTGCACTATATGCAGTAGTTCACGCCTAGCTTCGAGAGTGTGCAACCCTACCATGCCCGACACGAAAAGTGATGGGTACAAAAACGGATAATATCCATACAATCGTTTGTACATATACCTGGCGAACTTTTTCTGCACTCTCTCTAGCATAATGGTATACTTGTTCTCGTGGGCATGCTTCTTTAGCGGTCTTGATTTTGTTTAATTCGCTCGCCGCTGGTCGCCTTAGCCAGTCGCCTTAGACCAATGTCGGGGCCAGGCCATTAATGATCTCGAAAAAAACGTCCTGTACTCGGAAAGTACTATTTTGAATCCGCGATTCAAAAGAAGGGTTTTGCACACATGAGGCCTACGAAAAAGCGTGCGATGATCTTAGGCGCGTATTTCCGAGATCCGGCTACCTGCTGACTACGAGCCACACCAGCAACACACAGAAGCGTTACGCCAAAGCGAGACACAAGGTTCTAGTATTTGGGAGGACTTCGACCGGGAGGTAGCGAGTGCCATACGGCCCGAAAATCCAACCGCAGCTGCGATCCGGGAATTTGATACCTACCTCAAAAAATCCCTGATCCCCAGAAATCAGGATCCCCTGGAATGGTGGCATAAAAAAAAAGAAATTTACCCACGCGTGTACATTTTTATGCAGCGGAGATTATCCATGAAAGCCACCTCTGTCTCCTGCGAAAGAGTGTTCTCGAGTGCGGGACAGGTTTTAAATCAAAGAAGAACATTGCTCCACCCGAATAAAGTCCACCAGCTGCTTTTCCTGCATCATAATATGTAAAATATACCGATATCGTGTCGAATAAGGTGCCCGCCAAATTCTGGATCTTTATACTACAACTATAAACAATTTTTTTCTATAGTCCTTTTGGCGATTGTTGATGCTGACTGTAAATTTTTATGCGTTGATATTGGATCATATGGAAAAGAAGGCGATAGTGGAATATTTTCAAAATCTAACATGCGTAAACATATTGAGAATGGAACATTTCCATTTCCCAATGATTGCAATCTACCTAGAACCGATGTTTATTTCCCACACTTTTTGATAGGCGATGGAGGATTCAAACTTTTACACTAATCTAAGTCTAATGAAACCATATCCAAATACTCAAAGTGAATCAGATACGAAAAAAAGGCAGTATAACTATCGTCTCAGTCGAGCAAGAAGGACAGTTGAAAGTGCTTTCGGCATTCTGTCTAATGTATTTAGGATTTTTTACACACCTATATACTTAGATCCAAGTACAGTGGACTACGTAACATTAGCATGTTGTTGCCTACACAATATGCTAATAGAAAATAAAAGGCATTACAGTGCATACACTGAAGCCACAAGCACACCACCTATAGAGAATTTGATTCCATTCTGACGAGCTGGAGGAACAGCAGTCGTTGCAGCGAGTAATTTGAGAGATGAATTGAAAGAATATGTGTGTAGTCCTCAAGGAAGTTTGACATGGTACTAATAATTCATAATTTGAATAATAATTGTATTCAGAAAATATACCTACTTGAAATATTTAGAGTTTCACTGATAGTTTCCCACACTTTATGTTTCAAATTGTTGTTTTTAAAGTTTTTGTCCCGTGCATCGTACAAGATACTATTACATTTGACTAACTCGATCAAAAGTTCGTCCTTTTCTTTGGTGAATTTCTCCATTATGAGCCAGCGTCCACCCGCCCCAATGCTTCAAAATAACTAAAGACGCGGCGGCCAGCGGGCGGCAGTCGCGGGCGGCGGGGGGACGCCGCACGCGGCGGGCGAAAACGGCCACTCCCGAGCATTCCCGAACATACCATTCAGACGCCGCGGGCGGCGGGCCGCTGTCGGCCGCGGGTGGCGGGTGAAAACGACCCCGGCCTAAACTACAAATCAAGTGAAGCAGCTAAATGGCCGCTACATTAAATGGTCCTTCGAACAAACCAGGTATTTTAGTGTTTTATTGTACTTAAATTACGGTTTGCTGGCCTCCCACAAGCGGGTCTCACGAGTGAATTGAGAAGGCGCTCACAAATATCGTAATTCGAGTGCAATTACACTGATTACCTCAAGCGACCATCCCGGCCCGGAACTTCCACATCGACAGTTACGTAGGGATACCAGGATTGGGAAAAGACTCAAAAGTCTTCGTGTCGTGAACTCGTGGAACTCAAGAACTATTTATTTATTTATCATTCAAAAAAGTTACACAGCATAACAGTAAAAACCAAGGCACTGTGAACTACAAAAAAAGAAAAACAAATAGAAAAACTTAAAACTAGTTTGATTTAGGCGACGTAACTCCGTGACTCCGTTGCGACGTCTATTCTGGTGTAGGATTCGGCACTATCGTTGGCTGTAAAGCGCCGAGAAGACTTTTTCAGTGCTGCTGAATCCAACATCAATTTTTACCTAAAAAAACTTCAACTGGAACTACAACTTCACTATCAACTTTCAAGTAACTAACTCAACATGAACAATCTTCAGCAACAGCAATCCTGTTTTGAGAGCATAAAAACTTTGTGCGTTAACTAAAAATAATCTCAAGCAATTTTTCACCTCAGGACAAATTCGATGTCTCACAAAACCTGATACACATTGTGTCAAATGGTCAGAAATTCTTGGAATATTTAAAAAGAGAGTGCTAAATCAAATAAGGAATTCATACTGGTCAGAAATAAATATGTTAAAAACCTAACCTAATGATTGTATGTTACGTACAATGTTAAAGTAATGTTACTTTCAAAAGTGTAATTATGCGTAAGTGTGATTAAATTTTGTTTAAAATCATTCATTTTCAAGGACTCCATTTTGTAAACATGTCGGAACAAGAAAGATCGTACAGTGTTTATCTTCTTTTTTTTTTGTTTATTTGGAACTATTAGGTTTGAAAATCACTTATTTGTATCTTGCGAGTGGAAAATCAGTGAATGCTATCACTAATACCACCTGGGCCATTCTACTTTTCGATGACCATAATCATGTCTCCATACAATAAATTACGAGAAAAAAAAAATTACACAGTAACACCTAAAAATCTTATATTTATGGTATCTATCATAATAGTTTATAAATGTGAAAATATGGTTTATTACCATAATTATAAAAATATCGAAATAAAAATGGTAACTCGATTGTATATTTTGGTAACGCCGATGTTTTTCATACAAAAATAATGTGTCGCGAGCACGTGGTACAAAGACAGAATTTAAATTTATGAAATATATTTCCATGGGCTACAAAAATTAAAAAGGCCAAACAGTTTCATAAATAATTGAATTAACACTTAAATATAAAATCATTCTATTCACTTGCATATTTATATCGTTTTAGGATTTCTTTGCGTCTGTCTCCCCTGGTGGACAAAAAGAACACTACTTCCTGTTACCGGCACTAAATTATATAAAACGGGCTTTATCACCACTACGCAAGGTTTCGTTCGGATTGGGAATGTGTCGTTTACTTTATGACAAACGTTTTGAGACGCGGGGGGAAAGACTGTCGAAACCAGAAGCGCGCGAGTAGCCGAACGGAGTGCGTGTGTTTATTATGACTCACCGGAGTTACCGCCAAAATAAGGTAAAACTAAGACTTTTTAGTAACTTGCTCTGTGAAGGTGATAATTATTTGTAGCACACTACATAATTTTGAAGCACATGTGTTATAAATGCATACATTTCCATGTATTTTGTGAGGTTAGGTAAATATAGCAACTGCGTTACTCCTACATTGCGTGACTATCACTTGGTAACGCAGTTGTTTGTGCAGTCACGCAGTGGCATAGGTTCTTATTTTTTTCCGTTATTACTGGAGAAAATTGAATAGAAAGACACTTTTATACCAACAGGTGAATAACAAAGCAATATGGCATTAACACCGGCGGAGAAACAACGGTGATATCGAGCCAAACTTAAAGAAGATGCGATCCGTGACGCTGAGGCAAAGAACAAAAATCGTGAGAGATATCACGCCACGAAGATGTCAGTTCAAGAAATGTCAGAAAGAAAACACAGAGCTATGCAAAAACGATGGAAAATTGCCAATAAGAAAAGACGTGAACGTCAAAAAATAATAATTTTAGACACTCCAGAAGCCACATCTCCCCAAAATCAAATAAAAAGAGACAGATCTGCGCTCTACAAACGTAACGTCAAACTGCAAGAAGAGTTATAAAAAAGCTGTTTCGCCGCTCGTCAATTAGTTTTGTATATCTCACAAATTATTCTTACAAACATTTTGAAGAGATACAGTCTCATCATTTCGGCGGCTCTCGTAACTAAGTGACTCTTCACACTGGAGTTATGTATCACAAGTCAGATGAAGATGTTAAGCCCGTGTTTCAATCCTTCTGTACTGTCTCCAGTAATAATTCGCAAAATCCGGCAGCTATTTGGGCACACCTTCATCCAATACTCTTACAAATATTCGAGGATTCACATGTAACTAAATTGCACATATTTTCCGACGGACCAGCAACTCAATATCGGCAAAAACAAAACTTCTACCTTTTTTGCTCAAGATTTTTCGACAAATATATCTCTAGAGCCACTTGGAACTTCTTTGAGGTTGGACAAGGCAAAGGGAGCTGCAGACGGAGTCTTCCTTAAACGCGCCGCTGATAGAAAAGTGGCTACAGGAACAGACATCTCTGATGCTGAATCCTTTTTCTCTGAGTTAAATAAAGAACGATAGTAAAATTTAAATGCAATTTATTACAGAGGACGAGATCCAAAACATCGCAAGTTCTCTTCCTGACAATATACAGCCATTGAAAGGGACTATGCAGGTGCACCAAATTTATACTGACTGTCCAGGAAGTCTGCAGTATCGTGATCTGAATTAGGGTTCTGTTCTTGCGAGCAGTCTAAAATATATCAAGCAATCCAGCAGATCGATTTGGTTTCTGACGAAGAAATTTTAAATGTCATAAGTAACATCGCACGGCATACTGGAGAGCAAATATATGATACTCCCTACGCTTCCTCAGAATCTGACAACGAACCTCTCGTTTCATTAAAAAGCAACTTTTTTCTGGTTTCTTTTTCTTAAAATTGCGTTTGAAATGTACATCGAATAGTAGAATGGCCCACCTAATACTAATTATTTGCACTTTTGTATTAATTTGTGATGAGTTTAATGTCTGGAACTTTATATGAACAGAAACAAATGTACAAAACAAATTTATACCAATAGAGTGACGCACGACGAATAATATTTTGACAGAGTCAATAGGAACATAAAATATGAAATGCCCTAATTTTGGTACTGTTACATTGTTAGTGGTTTGAAATAAGTGAAAATAACTGCTTTTGGTTTCAAGAACCTCTTAAGGTGCGTCCACACTTGTATCATTTGCTCGCATCCGATCACCGTGCCGTGGCATGACTGCGTATCGCGCTGCTTCGACGCTTACTGTCGGCGCGCCGGTCATGCCGTACTCGTCCGATATAACTGTGTGATACGCGTAGCTAAATGGATTTCGAGCGATCCGATCGGCGCAACGTCCAAACGCGTGATCGTGACACGTGATCATGCCACGCGACGATGATCTGATACGGGCAAATGATACAAATGTGGACGCACCTCTACTGAGACATAATTATGCGTTGGAGTGGCAATAAGGTACTTCTAGGCCTTAAAAGTTGCAATATTTTTAGATTCCAAAAGGGCCGTAAATTATTTATTTAGCTACTATTGGTGATCTGCTCCATTATACTAGTCATTTGGATTTAAGTTCCAAATAAGGGTATGTTCCCACTTATTTGTAAAAGTTGCTTATAAGTGATTTTAGGACCTTATATAGCACTATTGCTTCCTATTCCGTGACAATTAAAACCTGTATGCAACTTTAAGTAGCAAAATCGACTTTACCCAACCATAAGTAACAAAGTAGAAACAAAAAACGTTCCTAAGCAACAAGAAGTGACAGGATGAACTCATATACAATTTTGAGTTGTGTTTAAAGCTATAAGTTTTATCAAACATTGTTATACCACTCATTTAGAACATAAAGCTAAGGTAAGATAAGCTGCAAAATTCACTAATGTGCTGCTTGGGTATATATTGACAGCAAACTGATACTCGCACAAATATTTCCCGTGCGTAAAGATAAAATGCAATATTAAACTTACCTGTTTAAATTAGTAATAATTGTTTTCTCACTGTCACATCTGCACATCACATTCGCAGTTAGCCTGTACGATGAGTTTTGTCAACAAAATATTTTGTTACTCTCCAATCCACAGAACATCTACTCTAGAACTAATTTAGAGCCATGATATCTAACTTCACGATACAGGAGCGCCGAAGTAAGGTATGAATGGCATAAAGGCTCTGCAAAACCTTTTTGTACAACTCGTGGCTGTAACCGCCACTTTTAAACCACCTCAGTACAGCCCTTATAACTCCATCGCCCACCATTATAGACCATTTAACAACTCAAGGCTGTAACCACCGCTTTTAAACCACCTCAGTACAGCCCTTAACTCCGTCCACCATTGTAGAGCAATTATAGAGCTATAAGCTGTATAAAATGTGCCAAATTGGCGCTAGAAGAGCGCTACTACATGGTTATACAGCTATTATAACTCTTACTAATGGAGTCAATGCCGTGCCGTAATGAAGATCCACTATCCGGCTATTGTGCAGCTTATTATACCGGCTTGTGTGCTAGTTGGATCTTCGGTATATAAGAACGGTCATATCAGCATTCTTGTGTTGTATTCTCCGATGAAGGATATTATGTGATGTTGGGAAAGAGTCGGCCCTCGTTAAGGTGTTGCTGAAACGCAATGCCTACACATGATATCTAGAGGAGCAGGGGTGAGGCATCATGGAGCCGGCAAAGACTCATTGCGCTGCTTTGCCTCAGCCGGAGCTGACCCGATCTGCTGGGGAATGTACTTCCGGGCCTCGACCGGGGGACTTAATGCGAGACGGTCAAGAGGGAAAGGGGGGGAGTTAACCCTCTTATTGGTCGGCGAGCGGCAAATGAAGACGCACCTCAACCTCCGGGAGCATCTTGATGAATGCTAGGAGATGTTACTCAGAGAACCGTGACACGACTTGATATTTTTAAACTTTTGGCTGTGTTGGAGCATGTTCCTATAGCGTCGTCAGACAGCACCGTTATTATACAGGGTTGGGCACATTAAGTGTCCTACATCTTATTTTACACATTTTTTTTTTGTAGTCGTACATCTTATTTTTTTCTAACGTAATGGACCTTTTTATACCGTGTATATATGTTTTCAAATAAAAAATTTATTCGTTTTTATGATTTCTAGACTTTATCTTGATGTTTTTCGTTTTTGTTTTGTTTTCAACGATGGACGCGAAACGTGAGCTCATTGTCGATTTGTACAAGAAATAATTTCGCCCGTGCGAGATATTCAGGAAACTGAAACATTTAAATATCAATATAAGGTTCATATCGCGGACGATCAAGCGATTCAAGGAAACAGGTTCTTCACAAATCAGGCCCAAACCTGGACGTAAGCCATCTGTTCGCGTCAAAAAAGTAATCAAAAATTTTCGTGAGCGTATTAGGCGTAATCCAGCCCAAAGTGCAAGTAAACTCGCGAAAGATATGAAAATATCCCGACGATCAATGAGTCGTATATTACATGATCTTGGATTGAAGGCCTACAAGAAACAAAAAAATCACGGAATAACGGAAGCCCAGAAAAAAGCTAGAGTGAAAAAATAGAGAGGAGAAATAACTCTAGACAATTCTTAATAGTCGGTAGTAATGATTCAGTCATCATTACAGTCTTCATCCTCGTCCTCGGAAGAATCCGAAACACAATAATCTACGGATATAATACTAGTCTTACTAACAGTATTTTTATTTCTGACAACATGTTCGGGTGAAATTAATAAATCTAATACTTCTGACGGGAGAGATCCTGTTTTTTTGCGGGGCTTTTCCCTCAGGCTGTTAATTACAGGATCAGATGTGATTATTAACATATTAAGTAAATCTATATTCGTGGCAACACGGGACCTTTTGCGGGTATTATCCCGTCGGAAACTTCTGCAATCTTTGTTGCGAGCTTCCTGAGCTTCCAAGGAAAGCTGCCCGATTGGCAAAAGAGCCGGTTGGATAATATCTACACTATGTATAAGTATTTTATGCACAGTGACAGGCATGCAATACCACGAATACAGATCCAAATACAGCCTTCTTGTTTGGTCTGCTAGTGTTTTAAATTTATCGACATTGATATCAAAACCGGAAGACAAAGCCCTAAGTAAAGTGTCAAAATGTTTTATCAATGTAACATCTAATCCTGTAATTTCAGCGCTCAACTCTGGATTTCCGAAAATCTTCTAGCCGTATTTCCGTCATTACTATTGCCAAAACCTGGTTTAGGTTCATCAACCACTACTAAGCCCATTCTGGATTTGAAATGGTCTTGAATTGTTGATGAACGTTGCTTTACATTAGCTTTATCAGGGGAGTATTCCTAGAGTGCGACACCGAATGTGCGATGTACGATTGTGCGACATTCGTATTTAACGACAGTGCAGTTATGCGAACACCGAATGTGCTATGTACGATTGTGCGATATTCGTATTATACGACAGTGTAATCATGCGAAGTATTCTTGTGCGACGTATCACTATTCGACAATAGAAATGTACGACATTATCTATGTGCGAAGTTAAATTGTACGACATCTTACTGTACGACAATACTAGTGTAGGAGTCAGTTGGCTCATACACTTGCTTGTTGATGATGGAGTGCGTAGAAAGAACACTGATGTTAAGTTAAAGTTAAACTAGTTTATTTTCTGTTATTATAAAGATAGGTACAAGGTTTAGGTTAATTAGCTGTTCCTTCCGTTGATGTTTATTGTACGCGTGTTAAGTATGCACTCGTCTAAATATAATTCGATATTTCGCAAGTAAACAACGTGACCCCAATTGGATCGCAACGTAAGCTAAACCTGCATGTACAGTCAGACTGTACATATTGGGCACCCCCAAAAGAAGGGAGAACGTAACTTTCAATAGAAGGAAAAGCTATTACAAGAAACAAATAATAAAATATTAATCGAAGTTGAACGCGACGTTGTCGTTGGTCGCGCTGGGTGGCCGCGGGCGCTGCTCTCGGCTGCTCGTCGGCCTGCTCGTTCCTTGCTGGAGATTTCTTTCTTTCGGTATGGGTTGAAGCTCGATGTCCTCGTAGTGGGACTTCACTGATCGAAGGGAGCATTCTTTGCGTTTCAATTTTGGGCAGAGTGAAGGATATCGCCTTCCCACTCCCCACAGGATGACAGCAACGATTGCTGTAGTTAGGAGGAAATAACTGATGGCGTATTGGTGAATATCGTGATTGCTTATGCCAGATGGCAATCGTTGTTCGCTCTTCTTCAGGCGATTTATTTTTCCATCGACCTCTTCTATATCTTGATCTGCTTCCGTGGGCAGGTAAAGGTGCGGTATGTTGTGGTAAGTTAAGTTTGCGATTTGGTTAATTGACGATGTTAACGTAGGTGCGTTGACGTTGTAATCAATCTTCATCTTGCTGTTGTATTGGCTGAGCGAATGAATAGTTAAGCATTCGGATTGCAGCATGCATCCCTGGGGTAAAGTTATAATTCCAGACGACATCATAGTGTGTGACGTAATATCATCTTCACATATGACTCGCAGTGGGCATGTATTACAACAAACCGCTAGCCAAGCGTTCGGCGAATGCAACTCAATCCAAGCGTCCTTGCATGACGTACTTGTGACGTCACATGGAGTCGTCGTGCGATGGCCTATTAGTTTAGCTTCGCACGGGATATTGTTATTATGTAAGTTGAACACCGGGAGATTTTTGTCGCATATAAAAATATCGAGTTTCAGTTGGATGCATTGCTTGAGATCTTCTTGCTTCAAAGAAATGTAGGTATTTTTGTGAAAATTTACCGCGATGTATGTTGAACTAGTTTGTACCGTAACCGTTCCCGATTTAGTTTTAACGGGCAACGGGATGGCACGATGTAGTGTAAAATCCTCGTCCGAAATCAGAGGTATATGTACCTCAAATAAGAAAAAACTGTCTGTGACCCGCGCTTTGACATAAAGCAGTTTGTAAAGATCCTTGACGTCTTCTCGCATGTTGTCGACTGGTAAAGATAAAGTTTTAGGTAGTTTTCCAGCGATAACGTTCATTTGCTCTATTAAGTTCACCGGAGATACGAGGTGTATATCAATACGGCCTTTATATACATCAGTAAGAGTGTTAAAGAGCATTTCTTGAACGTTCTTCAAATTGTTTATCAGTAAGTATGCTGATAAAGCTGCAGAATTGAAGTAACTGGTGGCCATCGCCGTTTCCAGCGCCGATTCAATCTTCGCATTATTAATGTTTGTTTGATTCATAAAGTTTTCTATGACGTCACATTGCCGCTTGATGTTTGCTTCATTTTTCTTCAAAATCTTGTTTTCTAGTTCTACAACGGATGTTTGATTTTTAATAAGCTCAAGTAAATAGTTCTCATTGTTCTGGATGGCCTTGATGTCGCTTTTGTATTTGTCTGCAAAGCGTTGATCCAAAATGCCGAATAGGCTGTTCGCTAGGTATCCCACTCCGTCTATTAGTGCTCGTTTTTTTTTGTTGGATAGATGTTTGTGCGGGGCGAGTAAAATGGCGTTGTAGTACTGCAATAGTTCCATTTCGTGACGAAGTTGGTCCAGAGTAGTTTTACAGTACCTGGGGTCCGTTTTCTGACACCAGATGTTTACAACTTGAATATAATTGGTGATACGATTTGTTCCCTCCCAGTAGTCAGTTAAGTTATAATACATAAGCAATGTCCATTTGTCATGTATTACTTGTATCTTGCCCATTGTATCGTAGTAAATCGGAGGCTCGCCTTCCAAGCTTGTAATCGCCGGCGGCCTGCGACCCCGTCACCAATGCGCATATAACTATAAACGTTGTTAATAATGTCAACAGACTATGTGACATATAACCTTTTTCTCGGGTGGCTCGTGCAGGTTTCTTCACGATTGTTTGTTGGTTTTTGAGTTCTGACGATTGTTTTTCTTCAGTTTTTTTATCTGTCGTTTCTAGTGGGAGCGGCGATAGTTTGATCACGGGACGTTTGAGAGTCCCAGTTTGAGTTTTGATCGTTGTTACACGGACATAACCGTCGGCTCCCGGGTGGACCTCCATTACACGGCCCAGGGCCCATTTTCCTGGCGGCAAGTTGTCTTCCTTAACTAGTACAATGTCGTCGATCTTTATGTTTTTTGTAGGTTTGTTCCACTTGCTTCGACGCTGCAGTTGAGATAAATAGTCACTAGACCAAGTTTTCCAGAATCGTTGCGTCATATGTTCTATAAGTTGCCATCGACGACGTATGTCAATGTTTTTGATATCACCATGATCCGCATGAGGCATAGACATCGTGGGTGATCCAGTCAAGAAGTGTCCCGGAGTAAGGCAGTTGTAGAATTCATCTGGATCTTCTGTCAAAGCGCACAGTGGCCTCGAGTTGAGACAGGCTTCGATTTTGGTCAATAGTGTTGTGAATTCTTCAAAGGTTAGTTTTTGTTCGCCAAGGACTCTTCGTAAGTGGTATTTCAAGGACTTGACTGCAGCCTCCCAGATGTCCCCTCCGGTGGGCCATGCGGGGGCGTTGAAGTGCCATTCCACCTCCTTTTTGCCAATTTCATCGAAAAAGGTTGAGTTGTTTAACATTTGCTTGAATTGTTCGTATTCATCGCGCAGGACCTTTGATGAACGTATAAAGTTGGTGCCACAGTCAGAATACATGTGCCTAGGTGTGCCTCGTCTCGCACAGAAACGTTCGAAAGCCGCCAGGAATGTTTCGGCACTCATATCTGAGGTGAGTTCTATGTGTACAGCCTTCGTGACTAGGCACACGAATACAACTATGTAGCCTTTCGAAGTTTTGACACCCCTGCCTTTGTTTATCTTGATTTCTACGTTTCCAGTGAAGTCAACACCGGAATGCGTGAATGGCCTCGACGGAATTGTTCTTTGCGGTGGTAGGTCCGCCATCAGTTGATGATGGTCGCACGGCTTGAAGCGATGACAGCGAACGCAGTGTTGAAGTTTACTTTTGACAGCCCTGTTACCTCCGATAATCCAGTAACGCTGCCTTATGTAGTTTAGGGCTCCGCGGGCTCCACCGTGTAATGTTGACATGTGACCGTGGTGAATCACTAGGTCAGTCATTCGCCCTTTTCTGGGAAGTATTGTGGGATTCTTCATGCCAGGAGGTAAGTTGGAGTGGTTTAGTCGCCCACCTACACGAATGATTCCCTTTTTATCCAGGAAGGGCATTACCTTGTACATACAGCTATTTTTAGTTACAAGTTTGTTCTTAAGTAATAAATTATACTCGTTAGAAAATGCCGTTTTCTGAGTGCATTTAATTATGAGTTCATTGGCCGCTTGTAGTTCGCGTGCAGTTAGGTAGTGAGTGTCAGGTGTCTGCTTGCGACGCAACTTTGCCGTAGCTCGTAATATCCACGCTGTGACCCTGATTACTCGTGTTAATGTACTGTATTTTTCTAACAACTCGTCAATGAAGTTGTTATTTTGTTTTACAGCTAGGGTTGCCTCTTCCTTTTTTATGGTTCCGATGTTAGTAGTAAAGTGACAATTTCTCGACATTTGTTCATTTTCGTTAGGTTCAGGAAGTGATGATAATGACGGTCCTTGCCACCAGAGGTCGTGATGAATCAGTTTGCCCGGATGCATCCCTCTTGAAGCACAGTCGGCTGGATTCTGCTCCGATTTGATGTACCGCCATTTTCCAGCTGGTATTATTTGTTTGATTTTTGCTACTCGGTTGGTCACGTATTTTTCCCACCGAGATGCATCTCCTTGCAGCCACGCTAAGACAACCTGAGAGTCACAGTATGCTTCTATATTTATTTCATAATCTTTGTAGACATCCATAACCTTCTGCATGAGCTGTGATAGTAGTAGCGCGCCGCATAGTTCTAGTTTGGGTAAAGTTGTTTTTTGAGATAACGCGGCAACCCTAGTTTTTGCCGTCAACAATGTTGTTATCGACTTTCCTTTGTCATTCTTGATGCGAGTGTAGATGACACAAGCGTATGCCTTTTCACTTGCGTCTGAGTAGCCCAATAGTTCAATTTTCTTCGTTGTTCCACCAAGCCATCGTTGGAGTTTGATGTTTTTTATTAACGGGAGCTCGCTTTTAAGTTTCCGACATTCTTCTTGGATGTTGTTTGGAAGTTCTTCATCCCAGTTGAGTTGTTTGTTGCTCCAGACCTTTTGAAATATTAGTTTGGCTGTCACAGTGATCGCGCTGAACCAGCCTAAGGGGTCATATAGACGTGAAATTTCTGATAGCAAACCTCATTTTGTCAGAGGGTGTTTTTTATTGTTCACGTTCCAGTTAAATACGAAGTTGTCAGTATTACAATTCCAGCCTAGCCCCAGAGTTTTATGGGATTCTTCCTGCTTGAAGTCAAATATGTTCTTTGTTGAGACTTGATGTTCAGTTAGGTTTTCTAGTAGTGCTTGATGACTTGCTGACCATTTTCTAAGATTCATGCCGCCACCACGAAGTAACTGAATTAGTGAGTTTTGGAGTTGTTTTGCTGCTTCAATGGAGTTGTGGCCGCTGATGAGGTCATCAACGTAGAATTCGGTTTTCAGTGTTTCAGCAGCTTCCGGATATTTGTGTCCGTCATCAATGGCTAGTTGTTTAAGGGTGCGCATAGCGAGCCATGGCGCGCACTTAAGACCATACGTTATGGTGCAAAGTTGATACTCCTGAAGTCTTTCAGAGGGCGAGTTTCGCCATATAATCTTCTGAAGGCGTTGTTGATCTTCTGAAATCCAGATGCATCGGTACATCTTCTCTACGTCGCACAGTGATTCCGCCGTAGGCCATAAATCGAAAAAAGTCATGAGCGTATCCTGGACTAAAAAGTAAGTAAAATGATTCACCGATAGACAATCTTCTAAATACTATATATAGCACAGCAATAAAGTACTATTATCATTTACTTTTGTGCAACGAAAGTGAACGCATCTCGACCCTAATTAGTAGTGTGTTTTTGTCGCCGCAACTTAATCACTTTGTTATTGTGTACTATTATTATTATTTGCGTGTGTCCACGTGGTATTATTATGGAAATCCAAGAAGAGGGTATGTACTTTATTTTTCAATTATGTTTTATATATAAATATGCGTGCTTATATTTTAAAATAATTTTCTAGTAGAGGTCTGTCGTTTACGATTAATTTTTAAGAAGTATGATTTCATTGAGAGTTATACTCTGATGCCGAGGTTTGCCGCACTTGACACATATATTATGTTATAGATGGAAGTGTCCTTAATAAGGGCTGTAACTTTCATCGACCTTTTTTGACCTCTTCTTAGGTAAAAGGGGTTTCAAAGAACAAGAGTAGGGTAGCCGAAAAAAATCCGATTTTTAAAAAATGTTTTTATCTTTGTTTTAGGTACATTTTTAAGGTGTTCTATTTCGAAACGTAGTGTTTTTGATATTTGGCACTCTGGACAAGGAACTGATACAGAAAAATTTCAACATGTTTTTACTACACTGACGGAAACATCAATTATTTCGGATAACATCGAAAATATTGGCATAGAGAATTTAAGGGTTAAAATAAGGAATTTATGTAAACGAATTGCATGTTATTGGAAAAAAACAAGATGTACAAAGTCTATATTTCTACATAAATATGCAGAGTGGCTTAATGATGTAGAATACATTGATGTGATCCAAAGTATCGAGCAGCGTATTTCTCAGCAGAATGATAACGTCGACCCCTCCCCTTCCACTTCTCGTGGCCGTCCGAGGAAAAACTTTAATGAAAGTAGTAAACGCACTAAAAGAAGGAGACTGGCGGAACTATCTAATTTTGACGAGTCTGCTGTAAATACACTGCTCAATGCTTCTGCTGATTCCAGCTTAACTTCTACAAAAGTCGACGAAAACAAAGTTTTGTCACTTATTGCAGAAGGTAAGATTTCTAGAAAGCAATATCTATTAATTAAGAATTTTATACATAATAATATACTGAAAGATTGTATGCCTTCCTATCAACGCATTGTAAAGGCTAAAAAGAGATGTTACCCTACAACTGTAGCCGTTACTGAATCATCAGCCGAAGTCGAACTTCAGAGTTTGTTAGATCACACTGCCACTCGGATTCTTGAGTCTTAAAAAGATATTTTAGATAAAATACCTGACCAGTCTTTAAATAAAATATCTTTGGTTGGGAAATGGGGATTTGATGGTAGTACAGGACATAGCGAATACAAACAAACTTTCTCAGATTCTTCTCTTGTGGATAGTAGCTTGTTTGTTACTTCATATGTACCGCTTCAACTTATTTTAAACCCGGATAATAAGGAAAACTCAATCATTTTGTGGAAAAATCCTCGTCCTTCTTCAACTCGATACTGCAGACCTATTCGCTTTCAGTTTTTTAAGGAAACAACTGCAGTATCAGTTGAAGAGGAGACTTATTTCAAACAGAAAATAAGTAACTTGCAACCGACTATCTTCAAGACAAATGCATGCGAATACACAATTAATCATAGCTTACAACTTACTATGGTCGATGGTAAGGTGTGTAATGCACTTAGTGATGTTTCTTCAACTAGATGTTATATATGTAAAGCTTTACCAAGTGAGATGAATCAAATTGATGTATGTTTGTGCAAAGCAACTGACGAAAGTAAATATGAATATGGCATGTCTCCACTTCACGCATTGATCCGATTTTTTGAATATTTCATTCATCTCGCTTACAAGTTAGAGGTTAAGAAATGGCAAGCTAGGTCTGATAGCGATAAACGACTTGTAGCTGAAAAAAAAAAACTTATACAATCGCAATTTAGGGAAAAGTTAGGTCTTATTATCGATAAACCCAAAAGTGGCGGAAGCGGGACATCGAACGATGGCAACACTGCTAGGCGGTTCTTCTCAAGCTCAGATATTTCAGCTGAAATTACGGGTATTAAGAAGGATCTCCTAGATCGTTGTTGGACTGTACTTCAGTGTATCAATTCGGGATATAACATTGATGCGACAAAATTCAGAGATTTCGCTTTAGAAACTGCACGGCAATTAGTTGCCGAATATCCATGGTACTATTTGCCTGCTTCTGTCCACAAAATTTTGATTCATGGTGCTGACATTATCAATCACGGCCTACTGTCTATAGGAGAACTGTCTGAAGAAGCAGCTGAAGCGAGTAACAAATACTATAAAGCATTTCGACTAGATCACACACGAAAAATGAACCGCGTTTTGACTAATACTGATTTGATTAATCGACTTCTTCTTCACTCAGATCCCCTAATATCAAGTTTGAGAAGGTTACCTGTTAAAAAAAAAAGTTCTTTGTCTAAATCTGTATTGGACTTGTTGTGTGTAAATAGTAAGTAGGTAATATTGAATGTATAAATAGTAAGTAATCGCTTTGTTTTAATATAACCTTATTTGTATATATGTAAATAGTCTTGAAATAAATATTTTTATTATTTATGTAGTATGCTGTTTCATTTATGTTTTCATTAATTACAAATTTTTTTTATCTAATGGCTTTATGTTTAAAATAATAACGTTTTATAAAATGGTTTTGACTACAGATATTTTTTTAATAAAAATAGTCACACAAGTTTATTATAAATGTCTAAAAATGTTATTAATGATATATTTCATGCTTGTATAATAACCCTTTATAGTTTAAAATCGAAAAAATGGCTTTTTTTGGAGTTGAGGTATTTATGGCCGCCCTTGTACGGGAGCGGAATCACCGTGGCATCTGTCGCGCTGCCTCTTGCTTGCTTGTCATTTGCCGTTGACGTTTGACCGAACATGGCCGACTGCCGCCGAGACTCACCGATGTCTTGCATTACCGACTGTCCCGCTCCCTCTCGTGGGCCGAAACCGCGCGACTGCTTTACCGGTTTCTCGCCGGCGCCGCCACCGCTTCTATTGTTTTCCGGACAATGTGCACCAATATGGCCGAAATTATTACATCTAAAACACTTCATCCCGTTAGGACACGCCGCTGATACGTGATTTGATTCGCCGCACTTGAAACACCGTCGTGTATATTGATGCCGACTTGCCGATGATGATGCAGATTCTTGATGCTTTCTAGATTTATCGCTGCCGTCGCTCCTCATTCGAGTCTTCATTTTCTCGTAACATGATAGTTTGTCTTTTAATGCAGCGTATGATGTAACGCCGTAATTGCTTTATTTACCTCACCGTCAACAATGCCATCGATTATGTACTGAATTGCTATATAGTCTGGAAATTTCGCGCGTTTTCCGAGTTCTTTCATTGATAACATATATTGATAACAGGTTTCGTCCCGTCGCTTCTTACGCGCTGCCATCAATTCATGCATCTCCTTAACGTTAACTGAATCCGGAAACTCCTTTTGTAGTGCACCCTTCAACTCTTCGTAAGTTTTGAATATTTTTTCCGTTCGTAACCATAGCTCCGCCGTGCCGGTTAAGGATCTTCGGGCTACTATTAGCGTCTGTTGGTCAGTCCAACTGAAAATCTCTTTATTGTCCTCAATATCTTGCGCCCACTTAGCTGACGAGTAAGTATGGTCGTCGCCGCTGAACCTCGTAATATTGTAGCCGCTTTCCGCCATGACACCGTGATTTTGAGTTCCTTGTGCCGCCGCCATATTTTTTTTTTGTTCATGCAACTCGTAAATTTTAGTCGTTATTTTCGTCGTTCGTCGTCGTAAACTTCTTGAAATTTCGTCGTTTTCGTCGTTGCACAGTACTGGTCGTCGTCTTGCCAGTACCGGGAGACAATCCGTGAACGCTTGCTGTTTCTTCGTTTGCGCTGTTAGTCGTCGTACACGTGCTTTTACTCTCGGAGACTATCCCGGACGAGCCCCCAAATTTATGTGGGATTTATATGTCTCCAAGTAAAACACGTATTTTTAAAGACGATAACACTTTTATTTTGACTCCAAAAGTCCCAAAACCCAAATAATTACAATTAAAATAGGCCACACGCACTCGCACCGTTCACCGTTCGAATCGATCTCCCCGTCTCGCTCACACATCGTCTTGTCTTCCTCGTCTCGCATAACGTTCCGTTCACACGCATCTTACAATCCTACATAAATATATTTTTTAAGTTTCTTCAGTTGCCTCCTTTTGTTTTATTTATTTACATTCATCACATACTATTTTAATCGCAGTGAAGATATTTTACTTTCTTACTTACTCACACTCAGAAATTCAGTCAAATTAACTCGCATCAAGCATGTAAATGTAATATGACTCTACTCGACTCGATTAGCCAACTCGCGGGACTTGCAAACTCGTGGATCGGTCGAAACCGCGAACGACAACCGGAGCCAACCGGTTCGGTTAATGCGAGTCGAGTCAACTCGAGTTCCGATTCGAGTTTGCTTCGAATCATCCGAGTTCAAAAATAATGGACTCGTAACATCGCTAGTCTCAAGTGAGATCTGGGGCCTCTAGGAGGGGACATTCTATCTCCTCCTCCTGTCTAAGTCCCGGGATACCAAACCTTTTTGCGCCCCACCCACATTCAAATCCCAAGATGACACCCAGTTACCCCCAAACCTTCCACTCTCACAGCTGTCAGTCTCGGAGACATCCCAGGACTTCACCCAGGATGTCTCCGACGACTGGCTAGTTGTGAAGAGCAAAAACAATAAACGCACACGGAACACGGCTCCCGAGGCCTAACCGGATTTGCTTCCGAAAGCAAAAGGGGAAGCTCGCTTCGCGTGCGAACCCCAAACAACCCCAAAAATCCCAAAATTGCGGTGGGGCACATCCGGCTCCTAATAATAATAATATACCTAAGTTATAATATTTACCTATAAATTAAATTGATTTACCTACTTACACACTTTTTTCATGAAATTAGTTTCGAGAGGGCGTCAAATAATGATGTTATTTGGCTGAAACATAATAATGGGCCTTGGGAACGAGAAGTAGAAAAATAGAACAACACATTTGAATTAAGGACAGAGCAACACAATTTCAAGACTGTACACGAATTTCTTGAAACTTGGAGTATAAGGATGGCCAAGGAGACACACTGGTAAAATATTCGTATCAATCTATAATGTTGTAAAAAATATTGTCCGTCTGTACAATCATACTTTTAGGACTTATACATTTTAAGAAGCACCGTAGATCGAGCTGTTAAGATCATTATTGACATCGTGATCCTTGGCAAATGGATTTTATAATATTATACATAAAGACGAAATAAATTTCAAAACATACGCGGTTGAAAATGATATAGGTTACATTCATACACAGCTGTCAAAACTTGTGTTTCGTTTCAGATACTTGTGGATTTTGAAAGAAGATATGGAGAAGGCACTGAATTATTTCAAAAACTGGAATCGTTTTCGTGGATAATTTTGTATTTTTGACAAATCATATAGACCGACTAAGTCCCACCTTAAGTTTAGATGAGAGTTTAAGTTGCATCGATGACACTGAAAGTATATTAAACATTTTAGAGAACGCATCTAAGGGCAATGAAGTGTATCTTAAACTACAATATGTATTATACAAAAACCCGGGTTTAAGACAATTAAATCAACACGTCGGTTATTTACACGGCAAGGAAACTGAAATTAAGAAGGATGTAAACAAAATGGCTTATTATTTTCGCGGCGACCGAAAAATTAAAGAGCAGCAAACTATTTGCAACTAAAATAATAACTTGTCAGCGATTAAGAGCCCCCGCACACTGGCCACTTAGTGGCGGCCACGCTTCAGCCACTAGTGGCCGCCACAAGCTGCGGACGCGTTTCTTCATACATTTTATATAGAATCGGCGCACACTGAGCGCTTGAGTGGCCGCGTCCGAGCCACAAGCTGCGAGAGTCGAGCGCGCTCGCTACTTGTGGCTGCGTTTTGTCGTTCGACTCGTGCGCATACACAGCCACAGTTGCCGGCTTCTCCCACCCCTGCGCGCCGCTCCCCAATCCCGTCTCCCGAGTCTAGTCTTGTTGTAAGCTGCGTACTGAATGCACGTGCATGATGTCCACGGATCCGATTCCTCATTTTGATGTAGACGCTTTTATTTCCGATGTCGAAGAGCGACCCGCTATTTGGGATTTAAAGTCAGATTTGTATAGCGACAGGGGTAAGAAAACTGAAGCTTGGGAGGAATTGTGCCTAAAATTTATTCCAAATTTTAGTGAAAAAAATGTAGCGGAAAAAAACAAAGCAGGTAAGTTTTTGGACAATTTTATTTTACATTATTATTATATATTTATTATATTTTATTATTTTGCCAAGGTACAGCTCCCTCGTTGCTAATAAAATAATCTTTCAATATATCTCTGGTATTTAATGAACGACGAGATTGCACGTGGGCGTTATCGATATCGTGAAGTCCTGGTACAGTCAATGTATGATGGAAATTAAATCCATCTCTCTGACGAACAAAGTTGTGTAGTATACAACAGGCCTTCACGATGTCTTCGGCGAAATCTATTGACACATTCAATGGTCGATGTAGTATTCTCCACTTATTCACTAATATCCCAAAGGCACACTCGATATGACGCCTGGCTCGAGAAAGCCTATAGTTGAAAATTCTTTTTTCAATATTCAAGTGTTTTCCTGAATAAGGTCTCAACATGTGTTCTGCAAGACCAAAAGCTTCATCACCAACAAAACAGTAGTTTACAGGACCAGAACTACTAGAAATTGCTTTTGGTGCAGGTAAATTCAGGGATTGGTCTTCCAATTTTTTGAATAATTTCGATTCTTTGTAGATAGTCGAATCTGAAGCTTTCCCATAAGAGCCGACATCAATAAATGTGACTTATAATTCACGTCACAGACAGCTAGAAGTACGATGGAAAAATAGTGTTTATAATTATAATATAAGGATCCGCTATCTTGAGGCTTAATAATCCTTATATGTTTTCCATCAATTGCACCACAGCAATTTGGAAAGTTAGCATATTCTTCAAACCCCTTAGCTATTTTACTCCACATCTCTTCAGTTGGTTGTGGTACGCAGATATCTTGAAGTGATGCATAGATCAATTTACACGTTTCTTTTACAATCAATCTCGCAGTTGACGCACCACATCGATATACTAATTCAAAATCACCAAATGAACAACCAGTAGCAAGGTACCTGCAACAAAAAGAACAGATTAGAAACCTTTGATTATGTTATTTTTATGTTTCAGCATCCCAGTTGCAGCGAAAATGGAAAAGCCTTCGTGACTGTTTCAAAAGAGAACACTCTAAACAAATGAGCGTTAAAAGTGGATCTGCATCATCGAGTCGCAAGCAGTATATATATTATCAACAACTATCTTTTTTAAAAAACTTGGCTGACACACGACGTGATCCCAGCCCATTACCGAACGAGGTACACGATGCGACTGAGAGAAAAAGGCCAAAAAAGAACAAGACAAATAATGAAGACATTCAAGCAGAAACTGATATACTTGTTAGTATTTCAGAACAATTACAATCTCGTCATTCTAACAAGCATGAAGAAGACGCTGACCATAACTTTGCTTTGTCCTTAGTCCCGCACTTAAAACAAATACCCAATGAATTTAAATTGGATGCTCAAACCGATGTATTGATGGTACTAAAAAAATATAAACAGTATATGCGAACATCACAGAATCAACAACATGGATATTTCACATCATTATTTCAGGAACCACGCTCATACCATACTATGCAACCATCTACTTCGGGTTATCAACCGACTCCGCGTCCATCTGCTTTGGGATATCAATCGGCTTCGCGTCCACCTTCTATGGGATATCAATCAAATTTTGAGCATGACTTTTCCGTTAGCTCGCCATCTGCATCTGATAATACTATGAATTCTGTTTTGTCAGATGATATAAATGAACATCTTTTTGACAACTGACTATGTAAAAGTAAATATGTATTTGTTATAAAAACTGTATATCTGCGATATGTTACTTGATTTAGTTTGCGATTTTTCAATTCTCATTAATAAATAATTTCTATTTCAATTTGGCTTTTTTAATTGTTTGTTTTACGTTCTAGAATCCACGTGAGTCGCAAACTAATAGAAGCAAAATGATACGAATGAATGATACTTACCTTAAAGTTATAGCCAGCCTTTCTGTTGGAGAGATGCTTTTTCTCATGCGTGTATCTTGATATTTGAGGTCATCGTGCAAAACGCTAAGTAATTCATTGAATGAGTTCACGCTCATTCTAAAATACTTGAAGAACTTATCTGGATAACATTTTAACTCTTCGAACAGCAATTTGTGCTGTCCATTTTTATTGCGTGAAGTCAGAATTGGATGTACCCAGTGACGCCGATGAATTGGTCGTCGATGGTTCTGAATTCGGCGCCGTTTTCTACGTTTTAGAATAATAAGCAACAATAGCGAAATCAAGAGTGCGTCCATTCTTGGGCAACACACGTCTACCTCTGTCGAGATACTTGCAGCTAGTGTCTGACGCAAGTGGCAGCCACTGGTGGCTTGATGCGGCCACTAGTGGCTGCCACTGGTGGCGGCGTGTAGTGGTCTAGCCGAACTACTGGTGGTCGCGTTTAGTGGCGGCGACTGGTGGCCGTAATGTGCGAGGGCCCTAAATATTTTGGCAATCATTTATATTAAATGAGCTTTAAACTAAGGATATTTTAAAATTCAAATAATGGCAGCTACTTTAAGTTAGCAGAAATAATAAACAAGATTACTGAAATCATAGGCGAGGTACTATAAATAATGACTTGGCGACTAAGGCCTATTGTCCACGTAAACCGCACGTCATGCGCACGCTTTCTTCAATTGACGATTGCAAGACGAACGCTTGCATCTTGCGTAGAGACCTTCAAAACTGTGTCCACGGAACGGCAACGTCGCGTCAGCCGCTCGTCATGCGTTCGTCATGCGGCGTGCGCGGCAGCATGCCACTACTCGGCCGGCACGCGAGACGCCCCTTGTTGTTTTGTATTGGAAAATGGCGGCTTCGGCGGTGAAATTATGTTAACATTATAGAGGAATATCCATGTTTGTATAACAATAAACTGCCGGAGTACTCCAGAAAAAATATGACGGATAGAGCTTGGAGTGAAGTGGCACAAAAAACAAACAATAGTGGTAAGTAGTAATAACTTTAGGTATTATTTATTCAATCACACAATAATTCCATTGCCAAGGCAGTGCACAGTCAGGTTTTAAAAAGTAATTTGATAAATAGTTACGTAAACCATTTGGTGTGTTAGCAAAAGTCATATTAGGTATTAAAATCTGCTTTTGTCTTTGTGTTGCCGATTCGCTGAATGTACAGACTGTGTACTGCAGTCCTTCTTCTTTACGTATGTACTTATGTAAAATACATATGCATTTTATTATATAAATTATAGTGGAATATTTGCGACTCACGATGGATTTTAAAAGAACTTGAAATTTTTGTGACATCATTCCGAAAACACATTCAATCGTTTTTCGTCCACGACTCAATCTATAATTACATATTCTTTTAACGTTGTCCAAGTTTCTTACGAAATATGGTTTCATAATATACTTTTTCAAAGGAAATGCGTTGTCCGCAGCAAAATAATATGGAAATATATTTCCAGTATTGTCATCTTTGGGTAAAGGTGATCCTGAATTTGGAATATTTAAACCATTTCTTTCTAACCACCTGCCCAGAGCCGATGCCTGAAACACCACCGTCACTATTTCTTCCAGCAAATCCACATTCTATAGCCGTAAAATTACCGTCTGCATCACAACACCCCAACAAAATAACAGAATGGTATACTTTGTAGTTAAAATTTGCAGATCCTGTATTAGGATACTTTTGAATTCTTATGTGCTTTCCATCAAAAGATCCCAAACAATTTGGGAGGTTCCAAAGTTCGTAGAATCTGGTGGCAATAGCCTTCCATTCATCTGTAGTTGGCACAGGCATGTAGGTATCTTTAAGCGCACTCCATATAACTTCTGTTGTCTCTGCTACAATTCGAGATATGGTGCATTCTCCTCGAGCAAAATAAAATTTTAGTGCTCGAAAACTACACCCAGTTGCCAGGTATCTGAAAAAAAAAGACGTTTTATATTAATACCTACGTATATTTTGCATATTTTTTTCTTTTTAGTGGCTGATTGTCAAACCAAGTGGAGGAATATAAGGAACGGATTTGTCCGCAGCCTGAAACCTACTCCTAGTAGATCAGCCACAACGCAGAAGAAATTATACTATCTGCATGAAGAACTACAGTTTCTTCTTCCTTTTGTGAAAGCAATTGTTCACACTGATGAACCGGGGAATATACCTATACCACCAGAAGAGAACAACGATGTATCAAATTCTTCCACTGAGGAAGTCCCGTGTACTCAAAGACCTACGGATACACCGGAAACGGATACATCTTCCAGATCCAATGACTCCTCATTTAAGAAGCCAAAAATAAGAAAAGTTACCAACGAGGCTGATAAAGCATTTGTCGATTGGATTAAAAAAAAAGAAGCAAAGACTGACAGAGCTAGAAAAATGTTTTTACTAAGTTTGTTGCCAGAGTGGAAAAATTATCTGAAGAGCAAATGAGAAAATTTAGAATTAAGCTGTTACTTGAAGACATTCAGTCAGTCCAATCACATCCGCCTCAAGTGCCACAACAAATGAGTACACCTTTTATCCTATACAGCCGCGGTCACAACAATACAGGGACTATAATTATTCTCCAATTTCTTCTGTGGATTCTAATACAAATTCAACATTGCCTTCAGAATCTCCAATCAATTTTTCTGTACATGCAAATTTTTCTCAAAATGAAAATTTTTCTGGAAATTTACCTAATTTGGACAACTTTGCAAACTTGTAATGGATACTTCAAAGTAAGTATCTTTTATTTATTTTTCTAATATTATTATTTTTATTCCAAAATTGTGTTTTTGCTTATTTCATCATATTCGCACCCTCAGTCCTCGGCCTTGTTTCATAAAAATATAAGTCTAATATTATCAGAATAATAGTATGACTTTTAATTTTTTAAACATGAAAGTGAGTGATAATTTTATGTCAACTTATAAAAAAATAGTGTATATACTGATTATATTAGTTCGACTATAGAGGGTGTCCCAAAAATACTTGCAAAGATTTGTTCGATTTTTTATATTACTTCCATATAAATCTTTGCAAGTATTTTTGGGACACCCTGTATATTTTCATGAAACAGGCCCAGGCCACTAGCTACACTAAGTAAGCAGTTACAATTATTATATTTAAATTATATCTTACCTCAAAGTTATAAGAATCCTTTCTTCTGGACTGACACATTCTCGCATTACAGTATTTTGTCTTTGTATCAGTGGTCCCACAATAGAAACTAAATTTTGGTACGTATTTTTAGTCATTCGGTAAAACGATTGAAATACAGAATCATCTTCCGATAACTCTCTGGCGGCAACAAACAATCTACAACGTATATTTCTTTCGATGTATGGATGAATCCAATACTTTCTTCGCCTGTTTCGCCGTCTTCTTATAAAGTTATATGCTACAATCACATTATCATCATCACTTGACATTTTCACAACGAAAAGACGTGCTTTCTCGATACCAGTTGAAAGAAAACTGAGACGTTTTGCAGCGTGAATGACGATTGCATGACGCAGTGTGGACACAACAATTACGCAAAATACGCCTATCGTCAATTGTAGGTTGCATGCATTCGTCGAATGACGCGTCCGTGGATAATGGGCCTAATATTAGCAGAAGGATAACAAACTTTATATTAGTGGGAACTACAGGTCTCCATCTAAAAAAGCAGTTTGGGCTTTGATTTGCTGGCAGCTTAAATATTAAAATGGGTACTGTATAAAAGTAATGGGGAGTTATTTTTTTAGTTTTCCAAACCATAATTTAATGAAAACGGCGACAAGCGCGTTCGTTTGAAGTGGAGTGCGGGTCGTCGCGCGGCGGGGGGGCGGAGCGCGCTACTGACCAATAATACGCGGCGCAGGCGGGCGAACGTCACGAGACTCGCGCGTTTGTTGTTGTTTTGATTAATTCGCCGGTAATTAGGTACTGCAACGCGTGAAATAATAGTCATTTTACGTAATTAATGTAGAAATGAGTCAGTTACAGTTCCCAGGACCAAGTGGAGTGATAAGTTTTAGTGATGGAGTTCCGGATTATTGTTCAAGTGAATCTGAATCAGAAAACCAAGGACCACCAAGACCGAAGCGTGGACGAAATAAGCTTTGGGTTTTTTATCAGAAATTTTCCAACTTGAAAGAGGCAGAAGATTTTGTGAATTCAGAAAACAATTAGGAAAGGAACTAAAAACTCTGCGTAGATGGCGACACAAGCGACCCTGCTTTGTTGTTTTAGTGAGCTCTGGCTGTCAAAAGAGATTTTGGAAATTTCTTCTTAAATATTGTGAAAATGTATTCATTTATGACTGTGGTGTAGTTAAAAAATGAATTGCGACAAAGAAATGCCTCTATAGCGGGTGAAAAAGCTGATTTAATCGAAAGCTAAGCAAAGAGAACTTTTGAGGTTATGAATAATAAACTAACTTTTATATAGTTATTTGGTTTATTAATTAAACTAATTTTGTTCTACATTGGAAGCTTTTGACCGAAATTTTAATTTTGGAGCAGACCCCGGCCCTAGTGACGATCCTAGATATGAGTGCCCGCCTGTATCGTGCTTTAAAGACGTTAACGCCCGATTCGCCCATTCCACCTTTAAATAGGCATGAAATTCAGGCATATTTTGAAAAGTTTAATGCACAGAGTAAGGGTAAAGACATGTACGAGTCTCGATGCCTGTTAACAGCACGATATGCTTCAGTCGGAGATTCGACTTGCTTGAAGAAAGTTACTTATTTAGTGAATGTGAAGCTTTCTAATGAAGGAAATATCGAACAGGCCAACTGCGAGTGTGCTGCCGGTAGTGGTATAGAAGCTCATTGCAAGCATGTGTCTGTTTTATTATGTGCAGTAGAGGACATGTATAGAACTAAGACTATTATTGTGCATCAAGTGTCAACACAAAAGCTCATGACATTTAAAAGACCTCATAAGGCATTTTATAGGTCACCAATTCAGGCTCAAAATTTGCCAATGGGCAAAACTAGAAAAAGGGCTATAAATTACAATCCGCTCAAAGAAGAAGATGTCATAGAGAATTATGAAGATTATGTCCACAATTTGGCCGTAAACTTTGGGCAATCTACAATGCCCATTCTTCAAACTATTAAACCAGCTAATCCCTATGCCACCGAATGGGATCATAGCCATTACATAAATCAAAATGACAAAGAAGTGTTGCTAGAGAGGTTGCTATTGAAAAATGTAACGCAGGATCAAATTAAAAATATAGAACAGGCAACAAAGTTGCAGGACAAGTCCCATGAATGGCACAACCTTCGTTCTTGCAGGCTAACTGCCAGCATATTTTATGTAGCTTGCCACGCTACAACAGGCAAGGACCATGTAAATTAAAAGGATTATGGATCCAAGAGCTATTCATACTAGAGCGATAACCCATGGCAAAATTCATGAAAGCACTGCTATCTCAAAATATGAAGAATTTTATGGATTGCGTGTAGAAAAAAGTGGATTGCATATCTCTGAACAATTCCCGTTCCTGGCAGCTTCACCAGACGGTCTCTTTGGCGACGAGACAGTTATAGAAGTCAAATGTCCATATGCTGCAAGGTATATGCCTGTGACTGCTGTTACAATTCCATACCTTGAAGATGTCAATGGGGAACTACATTTAAAAAGAAACCACCCTTATTTCTATCAAATACAGGGACAGCTATTTTGCTCAAATAGAAAATATTGTAACCTAATAATATACACTTTCAAAGAAATAAAAGTGATTTTTTTGAAGCGAGATGATTGCTTAATTAAAGAAATGATTACAAAAATGGTGACATTCTTTGAAAATTGTTTAAAAAAGGAAATAATAAACAAATATTATTACAGGAATTATGATGTAATAAAACCATAAAATAGAATTGTTGTTTTATTTATTTATAGAAAAACTAAACTGAGTACAATTATTTCATTTAAACACATAGTACATATAAAAAAGATTTTACCTGCTATAGGAACATAACTGTGATCCATATCACTCTTTAAAATTTTATATGTTTTAGCCAGGCCAATTAAGCGTTTAGAAATTTTGGTATATTTACAGTAACATTTTTGTGTGCAAACATATCTTGAATATTGAAGCCACGATCTGCTAGTGTACAGTCACCACTTTCACATTTACTGATTAAATTACTTCTCTCCACTGTTTGTCGGTCACTGACTGAACCAGCATATGCAGGAGAACAGTATGATAACAATCCTCCTGGAGTCCCTCCAACTAAGACTTTCAGTGTGTTTGCATGCTTGTAGCTACTCCAAGATGCCCTTTGAGCAGTTGGATTTTTTGGTTTCTGGACATGAAATTCGGTTCCATCTAAAATTACCCTTATGTTAATATTATAATTTTTAAAATGTTCAGGCATATAATAAGTACTAAGTCTTTATTCGGCCATCTGTTGATTTTTGTCCAAAGTTGATGCATAAAATTTACCCAGGTAATAAATATATTTGACACTGTAGTAGTACTTACATTAAAAAATCTGCTTAATTCAAAAACACATTTATTTTGTCTTAGTTTCATCATAGTTAAAAAAATTGATCTTCAGTACTAAGCAGAATAACGGAACGATTTATTACCATTTTATGTACTTTCTCATTTGGTACACTTTTTAAATACTTAATACATCCAATAGCAAATTAGTAACTAATGTACGCTGCCTTGTATTTATTCGCACAATATCTTTATTTTTTAATATTTGCTATATTCATTAGCAAAAATGTAACTTTTATAACCATTAGCAGAAAATATCGCATACATTCCACTTCTGTACAGTCCAGTAAATAATGAATTAGCAATAATTAGAAATGCCTTCAGCAACTTGAGGAAAATTTATCTTATCTGGGTTCAAGAGATTTACATTTAGCCTATTTACTTGTTGATACGGTATGACAGTCGACACTTGCCATAAATAAATTTATAATTTATAATCAATGTCAGTAAATGTCGGGATGACTGCAAGTACGTGCAATATTAAATTATAATTTGCTTAAAATGTCTGATGTTACTTTCATCAAGACCGGTATAGATAAAAAAGTGTTATGGAAAGCTGGCCGTCGCTATATTAAAGTAAAGAACTATAAATCTGATACAGAATTATGGCGATGTAGTAACGAAGTGTGCAATAGCACACTTACTTGGTGTACGTCCGACGGGACCATTACAAGGGATGGCGATGACCATCAGTGTAACCCAGATTTTCAACAATTCACGCCGGAGATGATAATAGAAGGTTTGAAAAATGCTGTTTGTAACGACTACCGTCCTATTCCGGCAATATTTGACGAATTCATGAGACCTTACCGGTCTAATCCGGAGTATGATGATGTAATTCCATCTTTCGAATCAGTTAAAGACACGTTATATCGAGTACGCAAAAAGTATTACCAAGTTTATCGCTGTACCTTTCAAAAACTAATAAGCAAGATGAACCCTCGACCAAGCACATCCCAGGAGAAGGAATCCGACTTCCTTTCTCCTAAAAAGAAAAGGCCACGTGGGGCTTTTTCTCACAACGAGAAGTCAATCATAGTAAATGTATACAAAGGCATTATAGAGACTTGGCCACAAACATAAGGTTGGGGTGCGACAGAATGTGCGAAAAAAACTGCTGAATTAACGGGAGTAGCACTGTTAAGTGTATACAATATTTTGAAGCAGTATAAAGAGAATAAACACTTTGATCTACCGAAAAAATCTGGACCACAGATGTCGTTCAAAAACAAACTGGACGAATTCACATTCTCGGCAATCCGAAGAAAAGTGCATCAATTTTTCTTTAGACACGAAATGCCGACAATTGAAAAGGTAACTACTAATTTCTTAGCTTTTTCATTTGAAAAAAAACCTACATTTCATATTTTTCAGTTTTAACATTGCATACCATCTCTTACAGGTACACAAAGAGCTATCTGCTGATGATAGCATACCCAAAATGTCTAAATCTACAGTGCGGAAAATACTGAAGCATTTAAAATTCAAATACGCAAGCCGAAAACGCCGTAGTGGTCTCATAGACAGGCAGGATATCATATTATGGAGGGAAAGATACCTGCAACGTATAAAACAATATCGACAAGAGGGTCGATTCATTTATTATCAAGATGAAACTTGGGTGAATGAAGGCAAGTATCAACTGATATTCAATAAATAATTGATATCTTCATATTTTAAAATATATTTGCAAGCTGGCTGTAACGTAGATATACATAACTAAAGTTTTGGGAGCCGATAGTTTGATATATTTTTCTATTAATAAGTTCATAGGCGCTTGGTGAAAACTGTAAGCCTGCTATGTATTTTTATAATGAATGAATAAATAAATAAATAATACACATTTTACACTCATATGGCATACAGTACAGTTGTTAGATTAGATTAAGTTTCATGTCAATATTCATACCTATTATTTATATTATTCATACCTCTTTACATCATAATTGTCAAAATAATAAAATTATTAATGTTTAATGATTCTGTTAATATGAGTAATGATCAGTTAGTATTTTACTAATATTTATTTCTGCGTTATTATTAAGTTTTTAATTGAATATTATATTTCTTCTAGGTCACACAGTAAACAAGACTTGGTTAGATACCACAGTTCAATCATCCCGGCAAGCCTTCCTAGAGGGACTAACCACCGGCCTAAAGGCTCCAACTGGGAAAGGAATGAGACTTATAATTAGCCACATCGGTAGTGAAGAAGGATTTGTTGAAGGAGGCCTATTGGTGTTTGAGGCAAAAAAAGGGACCGAAGACTACCACAAAGAAATGAATTCAGAACTGTTCGAGGAGTGGTTTAGGGGCATATTACCGAAATTAAAACCTAATTCTGTGGTTGTAATGGACAATGCCCCTTACCACTCCAGGAAAGTAGAAAAAACTCCGGTGAAGTCATGGAAGAAGGCTCACATGCGAGATTGGCTCAAATCAAAAAATATTGAATACAGCGAAGAAATGACTAAAGCACGCTTGATGGAACTTGTAGAACCAGAGAAAGCTAAGTACAGCAAATGTTACGTGGATGAGATGGCAGCCGATAAAGGCATCACGGTACTACGGTTACCCCCCTACCACTGCGAACTCAACCCAATTGAGTTAATATGGGCACAAGTAAAAGGACATGTCGCTAGAAATAACAAAACATTCAAGATGGCGGAAGTGAAGGAATTGTTACTGGAAGGAATAAATAAAATAACTGCAGTGGAATGGCAGGGGGGTATTTCACATATAATAAAAGAAGAAGACAAGCTATTAAAGCTCGACCATTTAATTGACAGTGTCTGTGATACATTTATAATAAATGTTGGAGAGAGTGACAACAGTAGCTCTGATGACACAGATTCTGATAATGAACGAAAGGATTTTTATAAGTCTTGTTTTACTTTATTACCCATAGGAGAAATCCACTCCAATTTACTTACTGTCAAATTATTTTTTCCAATCTTATTGAAAAATTGATTTACTATTTAGTGTAGGCACTACCAAATAGTCTTTTATTGGTCAAATACGTAGCAATGCACCTTTTCACCTTTCGAATTTTTATTTCATAAGGAAATTATAGCCCTCCTGCTTGTTATTTCATTATGGACGATATTAATAGTTTGTGGATTTACTTACATATATCACTCAACGTAAAGCTTTACTTATTACTTATTTTGTAGCTTTAGATACCTATCGTAGAATATTTAATTCCCTGATACTAATTTCAATGCAATCCATAATACAACATTATTAAAACAGCGCATATTAAAATATAGCTTGTATAAAACATGTTTCTTACCTCTGAAACGTCAAATTATGACAGATGTCCGAATTCCACGGAATTAAAAATCAGAGTTTGGGTGTTGATTGTTAAATGTGTTTGACTTTACTAAAAGTGTACTAATTTCAACAATTTACAAGAGCAAATGACATTTTATACAATCTGATAACTCTTACTTATAAAGGTAAAAAAGTGTATATTTAGCGAAAGTGTATAATATGCGAATAAATGTTAGATAGTTTATAATAGTTAATAATTTGCGAATGAATGTAATTAGTATTTAAAAAGTGTACCAAATGAGAAAGTACATAAAATGCTGATAAATCAACGGAACTACCATAATATTGTATTTTATGAGCCATGGGACTTAAAGTTGAGTATACTAAAAATAACTTCTTGTAACATTCAAAGCCTGTATAAAACTTAAGAGCTTCGTCATCATTTTTCAATCTATGTACGGTACCAAACACATGTTCCATATCAATTTGTGTCCCTTCAGATGAGAATTGCAGATTATTTACAACGGGCACTGTAAAATCTGTAAGTTCAGCACTGATTTCTATTTCACTGGCTACTTCCAAGGTGTTTGGAGCAATTTTTTCTTCATTGATGGAGGCTTCATGGCTTGTTATTGGAGTTACATTTTCTTCAAACTGTAACTTTATTTGAGACCTCGTCTCAAGTCGCTGCTGACGGGCGATTGCACTTGGTGTATCTAACTTTGAGATGCTGAATGAAAATATTGAAGGTACAGCAGTTTTCTTCAGGAATCTTGCTTTTGGCGCGTAATATGGAAGAAAGTCACCATTGTTTTAAAGTTTAAATAGATAAGGGGATATCAAAATAAAATAATTTTAAAGTAAAACTTACTTGTGTATATACTCTGCCCGTAATAGTCATTTGATGTAAAATGCATGGAACATAAACGCGATGAGTCTTTTGCTTTGAAGTTTTTGATTCGTAACGCATTCTCCCAAGCCTTCCTACGCTTTCGGTCTTTTGGAAAAGCGTGAACGCCTTTATTTTTGCAGTTTAGTGCACTACACTTGGTCATTTTGTATAAGAAATTACTTGATAATTGTAATCGAGCAATGTTATTTACAAAAAATGTATGGGATTTGACAGATGACAAGTTGAGATTGAGTACAGTCGACTGTGCTGACACCTGACGGGATAAAATGGCAGTTTTTCTCCCAATTGGTCACGAAAATTCACGCGAATGACAGAAGAGGGGCAGAAACGGTTTTACCGCTGTAACAAAGTTCGAAAGAAGGGACCACAGTGCGTGGCAGAACTTTACTTATTGTTTGAGAGTGGAAGCGATAGTGTTTTCGTTTATCATCCGGACGCTGATCATAATCATGATGACATTGGGGTTCGAGACGATTATGGTATTCATGCTCAAACTAAAATAGAAATTAACAGACTCTTTGATCTGCATCTAAAGCCAAAAGCTATCTTTGTACGGGCAGGCGCCCTTACTGTCAGAATGTATGTCAGATGCAGGATAGATTGTGGGATGTCAGAGTTGGTGTCAAATTAGTACCACACGATCGATGTTGACGATGGTCTTTATTGCACTGTCATAATGTAGGTTACGCGTGTCAACGGAATATGTATAAAGGTAATGCTACACTAAATGCTATTGCTATATAATGTACGCTAGCTCGTACATACTGCCACTTACAAAGAAAAAAATACAAAAGGCAAGTCAGGAATTAATTGTAGTAATTAATTGTATCAATAGCGCAGGTCAGGAATAATAAATTCTGTATAAAGGTGCTTAAAAAAATGTAAGAAAATAATAATAAAGTGGATACAAAAGCAAGGAAAATAAAAAATGTTATACTATAATGTCCTTAAAACTAACTCTTCTTCGTGGTTGAGGTGTCAATGGGATGTCTGTCGTGGATGTAGATTCCAGCTTCTGAGGTGTCCTCATCTTCCCAGGGCCACTCGAAGTAGCCGCGGTTGTCACTTCTCGCAGTGGAGTATCAGGCTGAACGGGATTCAGTTGCCACCTTCGTCTCCATTTACAAACAACAAGTGTCAGGGTTATTATTGACATAGTACCCAATATTACGTAGATAATTATGTAAAAAATGAATGCAATGCCCGTAAACTGGTTGTTTGCGCTTGCTGTATATCTTCTGTTAAATTATGGACAGTTTTTACAATTGATGTAAATTGACTTTTCATAATGAACTCATTTCTTTTGAGAATGTTGTTGTGAGCTTCTAATATCGACGTTTGGTTTTTATATAGGCTGAATATGTGGTCTTCTCGTTTTTGGATAGTCTCAATGTCATTTTCATACTTTTCTGCAAATCTGTCATCCAATACGCCGAATAAGGTGTTTGCTAAATAGCCCACTCCGTTAATTAGTCCTCTTCTTTGACGAGTATTATGATGGCTTGTCAGCAGATTGTTGTAATGACGCAATTCGTTAAGCTCGTGTTCGAATTGAGCAATAACGGGGGCACATGTAACGTCATCGTTGCATTTCTTTTTTATAAGTTGAACATAGTTTTCTATCGCTGTTATGCTATCCCAATATGTGGTCATATTATAGTATACGACCATCTTCCATTCATCTTGAATGATTCTAATGTCATAGATCTTGTCAAAATACAGCGTGTTGTTTTTTTGTAGCATGTCAATCTTGAGCGTTTGTTGTGTAGTCGGAAGTATGCATGTCAGTAATAGTAACAGCATAGAAGTAAAAAAGCTTTGTTTATTTCTTCGTATGCGTATCTGCGCCTTTGGGGGTTCGGTGTCAGGTTTCATATTGGTATCAGTCGAATTTGCAGGTTCTGATTTTTCGATAGGCAACGGGGCTAATTTTAATGCAGGTCGTTGGATTTCCTTTCCTTTTGTTTTCAGTGTGACAACTCGAACAAATCCATCCTTGCCGGGGTGTACTTCTGTCACTCGTCCTATTGCCCACTTGGCTGGTGGTAAATTGTCCTCTTTGATAAGGACGATGTCATCCTTTTCCAAGTTTTTTGCTGGTTGTTGCCATTTGTGTCTTAGTTGCAGATGGTGCAAGTATTCTGAAGACCACTTTTTCCAAAAACTGTGCAGCATTTTTTCTGTCAGTTGCCATCTTTTTTGGCTGCACGTGGTCTCGTTACCATTCGTAGGTAAAGACAACAATGGGCCTCCAACCAAAAAGTGTCCTGGTGTCAAGTATTCTGTATCCGTATCATCTGTCAATGCGTATAGTGGCCTGGAGTTCAGGCAGGCTTCTATTTGTGCTAGCAGTGTAGTGAACTCTTCAAATGTGAGTTTCTGGCCTCCTAAAACACGCTTGAGGTGGTGCTTGGTCTGTCTGACCGCAGCTTCCCAGAATCCTCCCCCGCTGGGCCAGGCCGGAGCATTGAAGTGCCAGGTTACTCCCATTTCAGCGATGTCATCTAAGAAATCTTTGTTGATAACTTGCATGATTTCTTTCTTTTCTTGCTTTAGTACCCGTGCGCCACCAATGAAGTTGGATCCTTGGTCGGTGAATACGTGCAGGGGTGTTCCTCTTCTGGCGCACATTCTCTTGAATGCAGCGAGAAATGTGGGCGTGCTTAAATCGGATGCAAGCTCCAGGTGTATGTGTGTAGCTTTTGTTGCGAAGCATATAAAGACTGCGATATATCCGCGCGTCGTCTTTATGCCTCTTCCTTTGTTTGCTTTCAACTCTACTTGGCCTGTGAAGTCAATTCCCGTATGGGTAAATGCACGGGAAGGTGTCACTCTTGGTTTTGGCAGGTCTCCCATCAGCTGTTTTTTGGTGCTTGTGTTGAATCGAACGCATTTTACACAGCGGCTCACGTGTTTCTTAACCATACGTGTCGCGCCTAGTACCCAAAACCTCTGTCGGAGAGCAACTAATGTCAAGGGCGCGGTGCCATGAAGTGTTCGCTCATGAGCTTGGCCAATACTTAAATCTGTCAGTCTAGAGTGCTTTGGTAAAATGATAGGGTGCTTGGCATTTTTTGTCAGATGCGCGTGCTGAAGTCGTCCACCAACCCTCAACACTCCTTTTTCATCTAGAAAAGGGCGTAAGTCGAGTAGATTGCTCTTGGATGTCACAGTTCCCTTTTCCTTGATATCATAAATGTCCTTTTGGAACTCTTGTCCTTGTATCGTCTTTGCAATAATGTTGTATGCATTTTCTATTTCTTTTGTTGTCAAGTAATTAGTAGTTATTGGCTCGTCTTGCACAATGCCTAGAGTGTCATGTTCGCATTTTGCTGTCGTCGAGTACGTCAGACTACGGTGACGTAGGTTTGTTATGAAACGTGATACGTAACATGTTATCCGTACTATGCGGGATAATGAGCTATATTTATCCAGCAAATCTTCTAAGATAGAGGATGATGTCAGGATGGCACACGTCTTTGGCTTCAATTTTACTTCACACTCGGGCGGGCTCACTTTGTCATTATTTTCTGGGATGTCAGTTTTAATGAAGTCGGGGCCTTCCCACCACAACGAATGGGATAGTAACTGTGCTGTGGTTATCCCCCTTGTAGCACAGTCAGCGGCGTTATTTTGCGAGTTAACATGTCTCCAACATTTAGATGGAATAATTTCAAGAATTTCTTTTATGCGGTTTGCTACGAAAGTTTTCCAGCGTGCCGGGTTTCCTTGCAGCCATCCCAATACGACTAATGAATCAGTCCAGCCGTATATGGGTATGTTTTCACATGGTAGAGATTTGATGACCTTTGCCATTAATTTTGATAGAAGCACGGCTCCACACAGTTCCATTCGTGGTAATGTCAATGTCTTGGATTTTGGAGCAAGTTTTGTTTTGGAAGCTATTATTCTTGTCATTACTTCTCCTTTGTCATTGATTGATTTAAGGTATGTGACACACGCATATACTTTTTCAGAAGCGTCGCAAAATCCATGTAAAATTATCGGTTGTGTTGTGTTTCCAATCCAGCGAGGAATGTTCAATTTGTCAATGTTGTGTAAGTCGTCTCTCACTTTCAACCATTCTTGCTGTATGTGTTGCGGTACTTCTTGTTCCCACTCAATCCCGGTGATCCAGACTTGTTGAAACAATAATTTGGCTCTTATCGATACAGGTGAGAGCCACCCAAGAGGGTCGAAAATTTTGGATATTTCGGATAATAACATTCGCTTGGTAAATATGTTTGTATTTAGCTGGTTGTCAGTGTAGCGAAATGTAAAGTTATCGGTAATCGGACTCCATTGCAACCCGAGTGCCTTTGTAGACGTCACGTTTTGTATGTCAATAGTAGATTGGTTTATTTGTTCTGGTGATAAATGCGCTAATAGTTGTGGCTTGTTACTGGTCCATTTTCTCAAATTTATTCCAGCACCACGAAGCATGTCAATCAACTGATGTTGCGTCTCCAGTGCTTGCTCAAGAGTATTGCATCCACTCAAGAGATCATCAACATAAAAATCCTTTTTCAATACCTTGGCGGCTAAAGGGTATTTGTCAGCGTCGTCAATAGCTAGTTGAGCCATGGTGCGCATTGCCAAAAATGACGATGCTTTCATTCCGTAAGTCACGGTGCATAATTGATATTCCTTCAGTATATCTTGTGGATGACTTCTCCACATAATCTTTTGCAGGTGTTGCTGGTCTTCATGGATAAGCATGCATCTGTACATCTTTTCGCAGTCAGCCGTGTACACTACTTCATAGGTTCTCCATCTCAGAAGGAGGTCTTGAATATCCTGTTGCAGCTTCGTCCCACATTCCATCAGGTCATTTAAACTGTATCCGCTCGTTGTCCGTGAGCTTGCATTAAATACGACCCTCAGTGGCGTTGAGGTTGAGTCCGCTTTTAGAACGCCATGATGAGGTAAGAAGTATGATGGTTCACGTTTAGTGATGCATTCTTTCATGTGACCCAATTCTTGATATTCATCCATGAACTTCTTGTAGTTGTCACGTAATTTGCAGTTCTTTGTCAAGCGTTCCTCCAAATGATTAAATTGTGCTATGGCCTTTGATTTCGACTGACCCAATTTTTCTTCAAATCCTTCTTTCATAGGTAGCCGAACTTCGTATCTTCCGTCCGGCATTCTTCTGGTAGTAGCGGTGTACAGTTGCTCACAAAACTGGTCTTGTTGTGTTTCAGTAGTCTCCTCACTGGTGATTTCTTCCATCTCCCAGTACTTAGCGATATCCTCTATGTTGTTAATGATGACGTTGCAGTTGAGAGTGACGTTGACAGGTCCTGACAAAATATATCCAATTTTTGTCTGCTGAGCGATTGGTTGTTGATCTGTCCCTCTGATAAGACCGCTCATTATAATTTCAGAATAAACCTTTGCATCTAACAATATGTCAATTGATTTTGATATGTTGTAATCCGGGTCGGCCAGCTGTATGTGCTGAATATGTGCATAGTTTTGCTTCTCGAAAGAGTGGTTAGGTAGTTTGTTGATTAGTTGTGGCATAATTAAGGCATGGGTAGTGAAGGAGTAATCATCATGGATTGATTTGCAGTCAAGTTGAATTTTCCCTTTGCTCTTTTTCGTGTTAAAGCCCACTCCGGTTACCGATGCACTTATTTGCTGTCGTGGTAGGCCCAGTAGCTGTGCTGCATTTTCGGTAATCAGGGTGATTTGTGAGCCTTGATCGAGTAATCCTCGCAATGTCACATATGTATTGTCATTTGCTCGTACACGTATCAGTACAGTTGTCAATAATATTTCGTCATTGTCATTTGTCACATGATTCGTCGACGATTCCCGGTTATATTGCTGACGCGCTTTATATTGTTGCTTAGGTATGAACGATGACCTCGGCGCTTGCGAGGCGGGTTCATTTACCGAATCGTGTAGAAGTGTATTATGCCTTTCGTGGCATATTTTGCATGTTTTTGTAGAATTGCACACGTTGCGTTCATGCACATAGAGACAATTTCTGCACATTCCATGTTTCGCAACTGTTTTTAGTTTTGCGTCCGGTGACATGTTTTCGAACTTCTTGCATTGATATATTGCATGGTTGACATTGCACAATACGCAAAGTGCACAATTATAGCTGTTTGCAATCGGCTTGTTGTATGATGTTCTTCTCGAAGTTGAATAAGATGCATCTTTAGGCCTGAATGCCAGTTGTTTAGCCGCCGGCGGTGCTGATGACTCCCGGTCTTTCGTAGTTACGGGTTCCAATGCCGTGAATTTGGTCTCCAAAAATGCAATAAACTCCTCTAGTGTAGGCAAGTCACGTGGCGCTTTACGTGATTCCTTATAATCGCTTAATGTCAAAGCATCTAGTTTCTTTGTCAAAAGATGAACGAGAAGTGGATCCCAAGACGTCGTGTCAATGCCAAGGTTATGGATGGCGTGTACGCATTCCATTGTTGTGTCATGCATTTTCTTAATGTCATTTGCAGATTGTTTTTGAATTGTCGGTTGGTTCAGGAATATTTCTATCTGTCTTGTAAATAACAGTTGGTCGTTGTTGTAACGATGGTATAGAAGATCCCATGCAGTAGTGTAGTTGTCAGCGGATACATGCAGATGCTGAATGAGCCGTTGAGCATCTCCTCTCAGCTTCCCCTTTAGGTGCTGCATCTTTTGCGCCTTAGACAGGACGGGATTGTCATGAATTGCAGATTTGAATAAGTCCAAGAAAGTAGGCCATTGAGAATAGTCTCCGTGGAATGCTGGAATATCCATTTGTGGAGTGGATTGGAAGAGATGCGTAGTTGTAGATATCTTCTGATTCAGAGCTCTCTTTGTCAAACGATATTTCATCTCATAGACAGAATATCTCTCCTCATAGTCCTTATCGGAACCTAGCAGAAGATTGTCAATTTTCAAATGCAGGCTGTCAATGTTATTCCATCGCGTTTGCAAGTTGCGAAGTTCATCTTCCATTTCCCATTTCTCAGTAATTTTGTCAACGTCAATGTAGTTCAGTAATCGTTGGAATGCTCTAAAATTGGCTTTCTGCTCATTAAAAAGCTCAGACAATTTGTTGTCCGTGGTTACGGGCAATTCCCCAAAACGATAATTTGAGAGCGTGGTACGAATATTGTCAGTGAGTGTCTTCATTTGTTCAAATATCTTGTCCACAAAATACTCTCCAGTTTTGTCAGGTGCTTGAAGTAGTTTTGTATTGTTCTTCTCGAATTCTTCCCACAATGTGTCCAACGTTTGGACTCGCGTCCGCAAATACTCGTCAGTTTTCCTGGAGTCAGAATCTTTCTTAAAATTGACTTCCACCTTCCTTATAGATTCCGCGATCTCCCTCTGTCGCTGCAATATACGATCAAAGTCTTCCATTTCTTCGATGTATCACAATGTCAAATATTAAATGCAACAAAATAGTAAATTAAATAAACGAATGTCACTGTCAATAATAGCAAAATGTCACATCCAATAGCTTGCTTAGGTTTGAGTGTCACTGGTATCTTAGTATTCACAAAGTGCGCAGATGAGTATCCTCAACTTAGCTGGTGAGACCCGCTTGTGGGAGGCCAACCAAGTCGCTACGCCAATCGCACTAATCACTGAACACTAATTTAAATCTCGAAGGACCAAAATGTACGGGCAGGCGCCCTTACTGTCAGAATGTATGTCAGATGCAGGATAGATTGTGGGATGTCAGAGTTGGTGTCAAATTAGTACCACACGATCGATGTTGACGATGGTCTTTATTGCACTGTCATAATGTAGGTTACGCGTGTCAACGGAATATGTATAAAGGTAATGCTACACTAAATGCTATTGCTATATAATGTACGCTAGCTCGTACAATCTTAGCTGCTCTTCAAAAGATTGATGGAATCAAGTTGCCTACAAAAATGCAACTTAATAATTATATAAGGGACAGACGGCGTGTTAAGTTTGGACAACCTACAATTCACTTAGGTGAACTAGAAAAGTGGATACATGAGCACGAAAGCATTCCTGACGATGACAACGAGCCATTTGTTATGAAGTCCTTCATATTTGTTTTGACAACAAAAAAGTTATTGAAGCTAACATGTTCTACCGATATTTTACACGCTGATGCTACCTATAAACTCATATGGCAGGGCTTCCCTGTTCTTATTGTAGGAACAACAAACAAAAACCGGAAGTTTTATCCGCTCTGCTTGGGAGTTTCTACAAATGAACAAAAAGAAGATTTTGAAATGATCTTCAGTGGATTAAAGAAGGCGGTATGTTCATTGTATGAGCACGATTTGAAACCAAAAGTATTAGTGTGCGATGCAGCTCAAGCAATAAAAAATGCATTTTTGGATGTTTTTGGTTCTGATACCACTGTTGTACGCATGTGTTGGGCACACGCCAAAAAAAATATGCTGAATAAACTTGAGAAATATGTGGACAAAAAGTCCAGAAAAGACATTTTACAAGATATAGATGCATTGCATAACGCGTCATCACCGGATATTTTCAATGCTGCTTCTCAAGCTTTTGTGACAAAACATGCCACAAATACAAAATTTATACAATACTTTAAACAGGAATGGCTAACCAAAAACCCTAATTGGTTCTTACGAGCAGCAGCAACTTTTTCGCCGACTACTAACAACGCTCTAGAAGCATTTAACAAGACTATCAAGGACCATAATACGATGCGAGAACGCTTTCCTCTGTCACGATTCCTTACTGTAGCATGCGAGATGGTTACCCAGTGGTCAAACGACATCTCTGAAGAATCATTCCCAGAAACACACACGGTCGAACTTAAAGAATGGACGGAGGCATATTGTTGGGCAAAACTAAATATTGCAGTGAAGACTTTAACATCTGATTGTTTAAGGACTGTATATTTGGTACCTAGTGGAAAAGCTTCGGCTGTGGAAATGACATATGATGAATCATTGCATACATTTGATGAATATAAAGAAAAAAACTTTGCATTTTGGAAAGTTGAACTACCTAAGACAGAATGGGAGCAAGCCACATGCAACTGTCCTCAATTCTTCAGAATGTATACATGTAAACATATACTGGGTCTGGCCATAAGGCTAAAACTAACCACGCCACCTTTAGAAGCAAAAGTGATTCCGATAGGACAAAAAAGAAAGCGTGAACGCCCTACTAAATCAAAACCTGCCTTGATAATACAATAATAAATAAATATAAATTAAATATTAAGCCTTAGTATAAGTATCAAGTCGGTAACAAACCTGCCCTGATGATACTGTTGATTAAAGTATTAAGTGTACCTACCTAACTAGGTAACTACATTTTTTATAAATTAAAATAATTTCTTTAAATAAAAACATTTTCTCTACGTATGTACTTTTCTGCCTTTTATTTCTTCCACCGCCATAAAGAAAATCAGAGCCACTAAATAAAACTATAGACCATAATTATTATTTATATATGCAATTTTCAACTTTAATTAAAGCTCTTAAAGTGTCGCACAAAGAATTTTTTTATGACCTTGATTTATTTTATATGCAATCTCCATTGAACAATTAGAGTAGGCCATTTTCAACTTTTTATCCGCTGTCATGTTTCCGCTTAATTAGTTAATTCAGTCGCCAAAACAATAACTCGATGCTAGTTTATATTGAAACAAAGCCGAAAATTGATTACTTAGCTGCTACTTTTTACTTTATACTAGTCTCCGCAATTAGTCGCCAACTTATTATTTTTGCTACCCCCTTTAATTTTTTATAAATCCCTAAATTAAATAAATTTGTCGCCGCGTTAAATACATGCCAAATAAAATCACAAGGGAATTTTTAATTTTTTACTAATAACTTCTGTTGAAGTCAAAAGATCGTTTTCTTGTCTAAAGTGGATGCATATTTTGAGACAGCAGCAACTTTCACCCAAAAATATAAAGCAAATATTATGTATTTACTACATTAAGATTTTATTGTAGAGCGAGACTAGAGAGAGATTGCGCAATGAATTTATTAAACAATGTTGAAGAATATAAACAATACCAATTGGAGCTCCTGGCAAAGCTACAGATTCAAAAGCTTCGACGTGGAAATAATGCTGAATCAAACTATTACTCAAGTTTGATCAACCTTTGCCGAGGGATACCAGGTCATAAACTGCCTACTAGAAAAACCTTATCAAATTCCCTGCTTGATGAGACTTGCCTTAAGTTGTAAATTAAGTCACAAGTAACGAGCGACTTACTTCCGATTTGTTTGACTACAGCTTTGTGTACTTCTCGGGGCATAGAGAGCTATATCGCCGTTACCGGCCGTAACCTCACTGACGACTTGGAATTCAAAACGGTATTATTAGGATGTTGCCATTTCTCTGGAAATCACACCTCTCAAAACATAGCATCTGAAATAATAAGTGCTATTGTGGATCATTGGGGTAAAACCGGAAAAGTTAACTACGTTGTTTCTGGCAATGCAGCTAATGTTGTCAAAGCCGTTAAACATTTTGGAGTTAAAGTATTACGGCGGTTTCGCACACATCTTTAACCTGTAGAAGATGCATTAAAATACTGCAAAGAAAAAATAGACAAGGTAAGAATCGTGACCCATTGCAAAAGCACCGTATAGGGACAATGCCGCGTCAGCTCATATCGTAGTGCGAATGCACTTGAATATGAGTTGACGCAGCACATAGCCCGAGCGGGCGAGACGAGGGGCAGAGGAAAGGTTGGTCGGTTCCCAAGCTTTCGACTTCACTTCAATTCCGACCGTTGTAACTGTAACTTTGGAAACAATATAAGTATAAAGAGTTCTTATAGTTTCATTCCATCGCCCGTCACCCCTACAACTGGTGACCCCGACGGCAAAGATTTATACGGAATTTATAATTTGGAGTCAAATTTGGATTATGGCACAAAGTGGAGCACCGCCGGTTCTCGTGAAAGCACCACAAGCAGTACAAGGGCAGGCACAACAAGCGCAAGAAGTGCCGCAAGCACAGCAGGCGGACGTCATGGCGATATCAGTGTCAAGCCGCATCCCGGAGTTTTGGGTGGACCAGCCGCGGGTCTGGTTCATTCGAACAGAAGCCGTACTTACGCCACAACGAATAAGCGATGAGGCGAAATTCGACATGGTGGTGTCGAAGCTCCCTAAGGAAGTCATACTGAGGCTGACTGACTTTCTGACAAACCCTCCAGCAGCGAATAAATATGACACGCTGAAAAATAAACTGCTGACGATGTTGGAGGATTCAAAGAATCGTCAAATAGAAAAGGTACTGGGTGAAATGGATCTGGGGGACCAGAAACCTTCTCAGCTGCTGCACAAGATGAGAAACCTAGCGAAGAACAGTTTTCCGGACGGTACCCTACGCATCATGTGGCAGAACCACCTGCCAACGACAGTGCGGGCAGTGTTAGTGGCATCCAGAGAAACGGACTTGGACACATTAGCCAATATAGCAGATGATGTCGCGGAAGCCACCAGGAATCCTCACATAGCGGAGGTAGTAACACCACACGGTTCAGCAGCACGTAGGAGGTCACCAAGCGACTACGGAGCAAGAGACACGTCGGCGCTCATACTAGCCGAAATAGCAAAGCTGAACGTACGGATGAGCGACATGGAGCAACAGCGTGGAAGATCATATCAGCGTGGAAGATCTCGCCACGGGGCACACGGTTCCCGTTCTGCATCCAGGGGACGGAGCAAGTCGCGAGGGCCGCGACAACCGAAAAAGGACTACTTGTGCTTCTATCACTACCGGTATCGTGAAAGGGCAACAAAGTGCGTTCAACCTTGCGCCTGGGAGAAATCGGAAAACGAGTAAACATAGTACAGAAACCGGCGGAAATCTGTACTATGTCCCAAGGTCGCCGCTTACGAGTAATGGACTATAATAGTGGTTTAAATTTTTTAGTTGATACGGGAGCAGACATTTCGGTGATTCCCGCACTTAAAAATCGTGTGTTCGGACTATAAACTTTTTGCCGCGAACGGTACGCCAATACAGACTTATGGTGTAAAATCAATGATAGTGGACTTAAAACTACGTAGACCGTACCGTTGGAACTTTGTAATCGCGGACGTAAATCAACCGATCCTAGGCGCGGATTTTTTAAGTGCACACAAACTATTGGTGGACATAAGTAAACGAAAGCTAATTGATAAGGTGACGGAATTGGGCGTATCGGCTGTAATGGTGAGTAGTAAACAACCTTCTATTTTTACAGTCGATGAGAACCACCCTTATTTTAGTTTGTTATCCGAATTTCCGGACATCACGAAGCCTGCATCATTTAAGGAAGTTCCGGAACACAATGTTGTTCATCATATCGAGACAACAGGTCCACCTGTATACGCGCGGGCAAGGCCGTTGCCACCCGATAGATTAAAAAAGGTTAAGCAAGAATTCCAGCACATGCAGGAGTTGGGAATATGTAGACCCTCAAAGAGTCCATGGGCTAGTCCTCTACATGTCGTTTCAAAGAAAAATGGTGAAATCCGACCTTGGCTATCGCATCCTGAACCCGATCACAAAACCGGATCGGTATCCAATTCCAAGGCTACATGACTTTACATATAACTTGTCGGGAAAAAACATATTTTCGAATTTAGACATAAACAGGGCGTACCACTGTATAAGCATAGCCAAGGAAGACGTAGAGAAAACCGCTATAATTACGCCATTCGGTCTTTTGGAATTCCCAAAAATGGGATTTGGCATGCGTAATAGTGCCCAATCCTTTCAGCGGTTCATGAACAACACTGTGCTAGAAGGCCTGGATTTCCTTTTTTGTTACCTTGATGATATCCTTATTGCTAGCGACACAGAAACGCAGCATAGGGAACATCTAAAGGCGGTATTTACGAGGTTCGAGAAATTCGGGATAACTATTAACTTAGCCAAGTGTACGTTAGGACAAACAAAACTTAATTTTTTAGGACATGAGGTTTTTAAAGAGGGCATAAGGCCGTTAGAAGACAAAGTCAAGGCCATCGTAGATTTTCCTAAGCCGCAAACAGTAGAGCAGTTGCGCAGGTTCTTAGGCATGATCAATTTCTACCGTCCTCACATACCTAATGCCGCTAGTATCCAGTCGGAGCTAGATAAATATTTGGGCAACACGAAAAAGCGCGATCAGACACCAGTAATGTGGACGGTAGAAGCTGAAAGAAGTTTTGCGCTGTGCAAGGCCAGCCTACAAGAAGCCGCTATTCTAGCACATCCGCGCGCGGATACAGTTTTAGCCTTGATGACAGACGCTTCAGATACCTCGGCCGGAAGTGCGTTACAACAACGCGTCGATAACTCGTGGCAGCCTTTAGGTTTTTATTCTAAGAAATTCACAAAGGCACAACAACGATACAGCACGTATGACCGTTAACTATTGTCCATGTATTTAGGAGTAATTCATTTTCGAAAAATGTTTGAAGGTCGACCGCTGATAATTTATACGGACCAAAAAGCATTATGTTTCGCGTTCCAAAAGTTTGGAAATAATGATAAGGAGTTACCTAGGCGCACGCGCCAGTTACTTTTTATCAGCGAGTTTACAACAGACATTAGACATATAGCCGGTCGAGATAACGTGGTTGCAGACACGTTATCACGAATAGAATCAATAAGTTGTCCCACAATAATCGACTATGAACAGCTCGCGATCGAACAGGCGCGCGACGATTATGTACTACGCGCGGCGCAAGATTTTAGGGATCGCGGGGCAAACAGTAAAATCGTTTTAAAATCAATCCGGATACCAACTTGTGATAAATTTATATTTTGTGAAATGTCAACACTGCAAGCGAGACCATACTTACCAGAAAGTTTTCGACGGCAAGCCTTTGATAGCATTCATAATTTAGGCCATCCCGGCATACGGGCTACCAGAAAACTAGTTAAAAAAAGATTTTTCTGGCCGAACTTAGAAAAAGACGTAGGTGCATGGGCGAGGGCTTGTATAGATTGTCAGCGGTCGAAAATAAACAGGCATACGGTATCCAGGATGGGTTCGTTCGAGGATGCAGAAAGATCTCAGCACATCCATGTTGATTTAGTCGGAGCACTTCCGACATCTCCACAGGGATACAGGTACCTCGTAACGATTATCGATAGAGGATCTCGATGGCCCGAAGCTTTTCCAATAGCCGAAATAACAGCTGAGGTTGTAGCAAGAACTATCTTCGAAGGATGGATAGTACGCTATGGTTGTCCCGAGAGACTAACCACGGATCAAGGACGTCAGTTCGAGAGTAGCTTATTCCAAGAACTCATGAAATTATTAGGTGTAAATAAGCTCAGAACCACGGCATACAACCCAAAGGCAAACGGTAGAGTAGAGAGGTTCCACAGGTCGTTGAAAGCCGCACTAATGGCCAGGATGCAGAATAATAGCTCTTGGATAAACGAACTACCATTAGTAATGCTAGGATTACGAGCTGCAGGCAGGTCCGACAATGGAGTAAGCCCAGCAGAGACGACGTTTGGTCAGGTATTACGGTTACCAGGAGACTTTTTCAATAGTCCAAGTAAACCGGAACCCGGCGAACCAAGAGAATTAGTCAAAAATATTCGCGACACAATACATAGGTTAAAACCCGTCTCTACTAACGCTCGTAATAACCAGACATTATTTATACATCCTAATCTGCACTCATGTGAATACGTATTTATTAGAAACGACACAGTACGTAAGTCACTTCAGCCACCTTATGACGGACCATTTAAAGTAATAGAAAGAGGCCCTAAAGTATTTTTAGTTCAGTTAGCCAGTAAACAAGTTAGAATATCAATAGATAGGCTGAAACCAGCGTCCGTGTTGAATACGAGTGACGATGGTACAAACACAAGCGTCACGATCCCAGCGGATAACACGTCACAGTCGACAGAACACTCTAGGGAGGCGGATAAGGTACCGCCGGTACCAAAACAACACCCACAACAGTATGTTACTAAACGAGGCCGTGTAGTTAAGAAACCTGTAACTTTCAGAGACGCTTTTAAGTACTAAAGTAAGTAAATAATTAGCGTAGGTAGATTCCTTAGATATAAAAGGTAATTGGCTCTCAAAGACTGGGAATAGAATGTTGATTACTACCAATATTTGTAATAATAATTTTTTTTATGTAAGTAGTCATAAGCGAAAGCGATTTTGCCAAAACATTTAACTTGGAACATCGGTAAACATCATGTTGTAATATAAAATCAGGGCGGACGTGATAACGCTCAGCGTAATATATTTTAAGTTTTAAAGGTAAATTAAATATTTTTGTGACATAGTTAATTTAGCATAGCGTATCATTACTGAACTAGGTCTTATTACCTAGAAAATAATGAGACGCAGCAGCAAATGTAATTATAAAAGGAAATCGCAAATTAAATTGTATATTCATATCAAAGCAAACAGGCAGTAATTACCTGCTGTATTTTTGTCGTTTACTAATTTGTATACTACCAATTCGCACAAAGGGCTGGGGGCAGAGCAAAGACGAAGAGAAGGAATCGCATAACACGATTGCAATAGCCCAAGTGAAGAATTTTTCGGGACAAGTTGAGTCCAAACTGAACTACGTTGGAATAGCGCTCATTGTAATATGTGCTATATTGAGCATTTTGTTGTTGTACATCATACGACGTAAATGGAAGGATTATACGCAGTCCTGGGTGCGGCGAGCCATGGACAAGGCCTCCCCACCGCTCGCCACAGTCAGAGTCCAGCGAGAAAACCTGCAACCGCAGGCAGTCCCGGTGAACACCCAACAGGTTGTTTATTAGATAGTAAGTGTGATAAATAATACATGTTTATTCATTGTAATTCAATTTATTTAGAGTCACATTCATGTTTTATACTTAAACTCTAAGTCATATTTCTGTTTCACTAACACGATATTAAATTGTTTGTTACTTATCAATTCTATGAACTAAATTCACTTGCAGTAACGCAATACATCCGTTGTAATATAATACCACTTAGACAAAACAATGACGACCAAGACAAATACAATGTAATCAAATGAATGAACAATATGTGACTCGTAATACTGTGTAACCTAGTTAAGTACTTACAAATAATTTAAGGGTCCTTAAAAAAATTTTTCCTGTTGGGGGGGGTGGGGGGGGGATAGTATAGGGACAATGCCGCGTCAGCTCATATCGTAGTGCGAATGCACTTGAATATGAGTTGACGCAGCACATAGCCCGAGCGGGCGAGACGAGGGGCAGGGGAAAGGTTGGTCGGTTCCCAAGCTTTCGACTTCACTTCAATTCCGACCATTGTAACTGTAACTTTGGAAACAATATAAGTATAAAGAGTTCTTATAGTTTCATTCCATCGCCCGTCACCCCTACACACCGTATCTGCAGAGCGTTTGGCGAAGTATCAATGACACCAAAATACTCAACCCAAGCATCTCATCCAAGAAATTTGAGAAGTCTAGCGAGACCTTCGGTGCCGGACGAATTTTTGCGCCCAGGTTAGTCCACCCGTCTACCTGCTCACATTGAAACTATAGTCGCGTCACAACCTAAAAGCTCGTTCGATGACATGGTGGAATTCGCCGACCGCATCCTGGAATTGGCGCCGGTTACGAGACAAGTGGCCAGCACATCGTCAAAGCCGTCAACCTCAGAACTGTACCAACGTGTAGATTGCTGAACTTAACACAACAGGTTGAAGCACTATTTAAAGGTGACAATACACACCGCCGCAGTGATGGACAAAACTACCAATCTGGGACGCCAGCGTACAAAAAAAAATACTTCTTTACATTAATAACATGTTAGCCTTAGCCAAATTCGTTTACCTAAAGAATTGAACATAGCCTGTAAGGGAACCCAATAACTCCATTCCATTCCATTTTTGTTTCAGTCAAAAGTGGCCCCGAAAATAGAAACCTACATTTCAAGCTGTGATGGACCGGGACGGGTGACCGTACATGGGTAAACATTTGGTAAAATTTTATTACGTACTTTAGCCACACAAGAAATGGTTTCCCGACAAACAGCGGAAAACTAATAAAAAACAATACCTGACACTTTTTCCTTCCTTCTATATTAACCTTATGTCTAGCCCGTTTTACTACAAACTAACATCAAACATCTCGGTCTGTAAGTAAAAACACATTTTAACATTACGACTAGTAAACATTGGAAGCCCAGTATTCAAAAAAAAATGCTCTACCCGGCTGAGACCACTCCATACTATGTCCTCTCGCGAAGTATAAGTACCTTGGCTCACCTAACTCCGATCCCCTCCGAAATTGTAGAGAACTCAATATGAGCCGTGTCCGTGATTTCGATTTTTGTAAAACATTGCAATAAAGGACAGAATTTTGAGATCAAGTAATCACATGCATTACTGGATATGTTGTAAGAGCAATACAAAACAAATCAAATGCGATGAATGTAAAAATGCGTTGGTATTACAAAAACTAGAAAACGATCGTACCTACATATCGTCGCCTGTAATACGAATTAACGTAACCGTCAAAATGGCGAAAATAGGTTATGTAAACAGTTCGACTACAAAATCGATGCTCTAACGATGGTTGTAATTAAAATTTCGATGTCTCGTAAAAAATGTTCATTACGTTAAGCAAACTTTTACGACTTTTTTCATTTTACGGTATTTTTTTTAACGTATGGTACAGTTTTTATAAATTTCTTATATTAGTGTAGCGTAACAACAGATCTGTGATTGTGGATTATCCTTTGGTTTGCGCAAACGTGCCCCCACTTCGGACGTCTGTGCCGGAAGCGGCCCCGGCCCGGCCCCAGTGCGGGAAAACTTGAGCGCGGAGAGTGCGCTCGCCGCGATTCAGATTTTCTTGATATTTAATCAGTACATAATTGAATGAACCATATAAATGTGTTGATATTTTCTGGTAGTCTGATAACTATTGAACAACATTCACTGTATTTTTTTGATAAATTATGTTTTATTTATATTTTACAGGAACTCTAACAAACCGGTTGCTGAAATTTCGGACATATTGTATTATTCGCCCTTATTTTTATAAAATTTTCGAACAATTTTTGTCTTTTTATGTTAATCTAAACAGAGAAAGGATACTACTGACTGAAAATACAAAAAGAAGTCTGAATTACATGATATTTACATAGTAATAATCGTTTTGAAAATTAAAATTGAGATACTGAAAATGTTAACTATGCTCTCGAGTCGCGCCGACTTTCGAGTTGTTTCGATACGAAATTACTTGATATCAGAGATGGAAAAGTACTTTGTTTAGGTAACTGAATGTCCTATTTTACGTAAAACCATAAAAAAAACAAAACCGATGGAATAAACTAAGATTTTTGAAGAAATAATCGAGGTATAGGTGATTTGGCTATCCTTTTTGACAGATAGTTTCTAGCAACTTGCAATGGTCCACAGAATACATGTATAAAATACGACTGTGTTGCTAACATGAATAAACGAGTTTTCTGATAGGATAAATATTTAGTTCAGTCTTCATAGATAATATTTGTAAAAATCCATTTAAAAATCGGTCACTTTCAAAATGAAACAACAAAGTATTGTTTATATGTGTGCGTGTATTGCGCTGTACGTAAGCTGCTTAAGAGCAGGTCTGCTCCACTGTCAAGTAGTATAGTTTGCTAGAGAGCAGATCTGCTCCAGGGTCAAATAGTATTGTTTGCTAGGGAGCAGATCTGCGCGCATATACAGCGGGTTTGATTTTACGAAAGTATTTATATCATTATATTACAAAAATACAATACAAAATGAAGTTGCATATTATAAGATTACATTACATAACAATTTTCTGACATTTTTATAGAATAAATTAGTAATGCATAATAATATTTACATAGGTACATGTGTAAAAAAAAAATACTAAACATATGTACTAATTTATTTTATACGGTAAATAACAAAAATCGTGACCGTACGCTCTGAAAGTTATCTGAATAAATATGGCCAACATCTCACTACTGAATGGAGTTCCGTGCCCAGCCTGGCTAATAATGATAATAATAGACTATGAGGAGCACGTATGAACACTTACCTCATCGGGTAGTAAGATGCGTGCTAGATAGAAACCGCCTAACTAAATAAATAATAATTGTGTTGTTCCTAAGATCAAAAAATGAGTGCACCGACCACGCCGTCATTGTCAGGGAGAACGTTGATTCGTGCACTGGAAGTCGAGAGGACTCCGCAAGGCACACTTCGAGTGCGGGAGGACGAGGTTTTGCTGGAAAGAAGTGGTTCAGGGAGAGTGAAAGTATGTATAAACAGAATATCAAAAGATCGTTAAGATTTCTTCTTACATGTAAACATTCAAATATTGTTTATTTATATAATAGCCTTGGCGTCCCGAAAACCAAATTGAAGTGGTGGAGGAAGAAAGGTTAAGGCCACGACGGCTATTCGGAGAGGATGATGTAAGTATACTTTTTCTTTTTTTTTTTGTAACTACGAAATTCTGATTCAGTTTGTTTTTTTTTTTGCTTGCGTTGTCCGACAAAATTCTAAACTAAACTAATTCAATTCTCATGTAACGAAATGTTGTTTGGTGTGGAGTGCAGCTCACTATGACTGATGCAAAGCATGGTGATTTTATGTTAGGTTTTTTCCTGCGGGGTCACTCTATGTGTGGTCTAGTGGTGTGTATGTTAATAGAGTCGGCCAGCGAAACGTGTCACAAAAAACCGCAGAATTTGAAAATATCGGCACCTGGCAATAGGAATGTTAGTAATGTGGTAGGTAATTTTAATTTGACAGCTTTTTTAACAGGTAAAATTGTTGCCATATAAGGAATTTAAATTAAGTCGTGACATGTTTCGCTGGCCAGACTCTAGGAACTTAACCTTTATTTGATAAAACTACTAATAAACTTACTTAAAAAAATCTGATGTAATGGAATGGGATGTGTAGCTTACTTCTGGAATACACTAACATACTGACTTTTTTCCTGGTTAAGCTTATCCTATGGGCTGGGGGTCATTGTTTTACAGGCTAGGTACTGGGTGCTAAAATCTTTGACTTTGGCATGTCATGGGAATTTGCATGTTATCATAGGATGAAGAAGAAATTCCGTTCGATGCGACGCTTGCCGAAGCCCTTGCTGTCGACTCCGGCAGTGAAGCAGAGGACGGCGAGATGACCCTTGAACAGCTCCGAGAGCTGCTACAAGACGATTTACCGGAGGAGGAAGATCCCGCGCCCATCGACGAGGAAAATCCCGTGCCAGTTGACTGGTCTGAGGACTATACTACATTTACAGGGCAGAGGGAGGAGTTCATCGAAGAGTCTGGTCCCAACATTGAGGAAACCATTCCACTGAACATATTTACTCAATTATGGGACCAGACTTTAAAAGAATCTGTGTCGGTAGAGACCAACAGGTACGCGTGGTAATCTATCGCTCCACAAACCGAAAACACCGACGCACTATGGGGCAAATCAACGATCTACGCGGCCAAAACTAGATTTTACTAAATTGCAAATAACTGCCTAAAGTCCACTACTTGAGGTAGTGGACATCCCCCGAAACAATATCCATCCCCTCCCACCCCTCTACAGTACCTACCGCCCTGCCAGCGTCAGTCGGAATTTGATCATTGAACCTAGCGTACGTGTCTGTTCTCGGCAACTTTGTGAAAACTCTTGAGTTTCTAAGTGAATTATAAATAGACTAAGTTACTCTTGTATAAAAAAGCGATGGATCCTTATTCTGCAGGTAATAATCTATTTTTTTGTAATAACAATATTTTTATTTTGACACATCGAATGAAAGTTTTGGTAATTTAAAAATTCCACGTTTTATGAGGAATATTTTCCACGTATATTTGAATACAAAGAGGTTTTAGTTGTGTTATCGGGAAAGATCCGGTATTCTATTTTACTGATAATGGTATTTTATTGTTTCTAGTTATAGATAATAATATTAAAATTAGCCGCCGAATAGCGCCTATTTACAAAATTTTAGTACTTTTACTTTTGATCGATGAAAAAGTATGAAAATACGATCCAAATTTTACGCGTTTTAAAACAACTTTTTATTGATTTCAGGTTCATTGGGTACGTCAGGGGTGAGGGTAGTTACCCGTCAATATTTATTTGACCTGATGAAAAATGAAAATCTGCCTAATTTGGAAAAAAAACTGATTTTTTTAAAAGACCAGCTATTGTCGGGCGAAGAATATACTGAAGATCAATACAAGAAATTTAAGAGCAGCTTCGCACATTTTAAATCAGAAATGAAACATAGATGGACCAAGGGTCATAAAACAGTAGATGTTTTCCTAAAATATAATCACCTGTGGTTAGAAGGAACGTTTGAGATTCCTGTTGCTACGCAAATTCGGTCGGGTGGCCGTCCAAAAAAATCGTTTGCAGAGTGCAGTGAAAGAACCAAAAGGAGGAAAACAGAGGAACTCCGTTCCAGTGCACAAGACGATATAATAATCCACGCAGCCCAAGTTAAGCTGAGGACATCTGGAAAGAGGGTTGCGTCCAATGTTCTTAAAGACATTATGAACAGCCCCACGCGTGCGAAAAATATAGAAGAGCATACGCCACTTCCAAAGGCACAAAAACTGCGCGTTTAGCTCCAACAGAGGCATTGAAAATGTTTGTTGATGCGGATTTAACAAGAGGACAATATGAAATTATAAGAAACACCAACAAAATGTTCTTTCCTTCTTATAAAACTCTACAGCAAGCAAAAAAGGAGTGTTTTCCGCCAGAAGAAACGTGTACAGTAACGAGTACCAGCGCCGAAAGCAAATTGCAAGCTTTGATTGATGTTACCGTTAAGCGCTTATCAGTATACTTGAAAGATGTCTTATTAACAATAGAGGAGCAAGAACGGGAAACATTAAAAATAATATGCATGTGGGGATGCGATGGATCTCAGCAAACCCAATTCAAGCAAAAATTTGATAATGTTGAAGATTCAGATGCGAATATTTTTCAGAGTTGCTTTGTGCCTGTTCGATTAGTTTGTGGAAAAGACCATGAAAGAGTTATATGGGAAAATCCGACACCCTCTTCTCCACGTTTTTGTCGACCGATAAGATTCCGCTTTTTGAAAGAGACCACTGGCATCACGAAAGAAGAAATATCCTACGTCACAGCTTCCAATCCTCGTAAGGCCCACTGTACATTACAATGAACAAAGTAAGGATTGTAACTCAGGCCCAGCATATTTGGCTATACCTACAAGTAAACGCCCACTGTACATTACGATGTACATGAACTTTCTCATAACATTGATTTAAAATTTTGCCGCGAACCGCCATTTTGTTTAAACGCTCTGAATGACAGATGACAAGAGTGACGTTTGACACTTGATGACATTTGTGGTTTCAAAGGAATCCATAGATATCGGCCATTTTGTCTCAGCCATGCCACCCAAGCGGAGATCTCGTAAGTAAAATCTGGTTTTATTACGTTAATCTTGTATTCTTTTGTTTAAAAACTGTGTGATTATGAAGGTAAAGACTTATATTTTAGTAATTAGTCATTATTTTATTGAAATATGATTGTTACCTATTTTTAACTTGTTGTTGAAAACAAATGTGCATCGTAATGCACAACGGGCGTTAGTTGCTATGTAATTAATTTACATTCGTTTTTATTTTAGGTCTTCGAGATGAAGACATCACTCGCTTGCTCGATGAATCAGAGATGGAAGACTTTGTTCCATCGGATGAAGACGAAATGGATCCAGAGTATGAACCTTTGGCTTCAATATTGTCGCCACCAGATAACCACAGTAGTGAAAGTTCAGATTCGGAACATGAAGTTTTAACGGAAGCGCAAGATATTAGGGATCGCGGGAGAGGTGGTAGGAGAGCTAGAGGAAGTGGAAGAGGAGGTGGGCGTGCAAGAGGAAGCAGAGGAAATAGGCGAAGTCGTGGACGTGGAACAAGACGGGGTATTGGGACAGCGAGAAGTCGGAGTCGGAGTCAAGTACGTCGACCGGAGAATGAGGTGAGTGAGGACTCATCCACTTCTGACTCTAATGAACCTTCAATCAGAGGAAATGTGCCACCAAGTAACTGGGAAACAAAGGATTTTTCAACGCGTTTTGTTGAACTAATGCAGCCATCATATCCATTGTTTGATACTGAGGGGTTTAAGACTGCTGACTATTGGAAACAATACATAGATGACGAACTAGTCCGTACTATCGTGGAAAACAGCAATCGAACCTCGGTTGAAAAGACAGGACGGACTCTGCATTTGACTGTTGAAGAAACATACATGTACTTCGGGATCACGTTTGTAATGGGAAGTGTCAATTATCCCAATTTAAGAATGTACTGGGAAAATAAGTGGCGTATTCCCATAATAGCCGACAATATGTCCAGAAATAGATTCTTTCTTTTGCGGAATTCATTGAAGGTCGTTTTTGATGTAGATACCTCACCTGAAATGAGATCCAAAGATAAATTTTGGAAGGTACGACCCCTCATTACTCGTATTCAAAATGGATTTCGAAACTTAAATAAAGAACAATCCTTGTCAATAGATGAAATGATAATACCATTTACTGGTTCTTGTGTTCTCAAGCAGTACTGTCCGGGTAAACCAAACCCTGTGGGAATAAAAGCTTTTGTTTTAGCGAACCCCGATGGTACCGTTTGCGATTTTCATCTGTATGAAGGGCAAACTACGTACCCTAATTACGATGACACTAATTTCGGATTGGGTGAGAAAGCTGTTTTGACTCTTGCTGACCCATTAGTTCCCGGTCATATTCTCTATTTCGACAGATATTTCACATCTGAAAAATTACTGGATGAGCTGGAAAAGAGAGGCATTCGAGGTACTGGGACATTGATGAAAAATCGAATTCCCAAAGACGTAAGAGAGCTAGTAATACCTGATAAAGAACTAAAAAAACAAGGAAGAGGAAGTAGTCAAGTTTTGGTCAGAAAAGATAATGGCATAGCTTTCACTAAGTGGTTCGATAATAAGCCAGTATTATTCTTATCATCCATGGAAGCAAATGGCGACGAAGATACTTGTAAACGTTGGTGCAAACGAAACAAGGTTTATGTGACTGTTCCACGACCGAGAGTAGTGAGGCAATATAACCAAAAAATGGGAGGAGTAGATTTAGCCGACCGTCTCATGGCTGTTTGCCCGTATAGATATAGAACCCGGAAGTGGACACAAAGGATGTTTGCCTCAATGATTGATCTAGCATTGACTAATTCCTGGCTCCAGTTCAAAAATGATCAGTTAAAACTTCAGGTACCTGTGAAGAAAGTGCAGCAGCTGCGAGCTTTTAAAATGGAGATGGGTGAAATCTTAATCGAATCTTATTCAATGATTTCTGATTCTGATACGACAGCAGGTGAAGAAGAAGCTGAAAATGTGGTACACCGAAAAAAGCCCAATAGCATACCAAGTGTAAAGTTTCGCACGCATAAGGCTCAGCATATGCCCCACATGGTTCCTAATGTGGGTAGATGCCGTCAATGCCATTATAACAGGACATATTTTAAATGTCGTACCTGTGATATTAGTTTGTGTCTTACTAGGCATAGAAATTGTTTCGCTGATTTTCACGAAAAGGCTAATTAGGCTTCGTGTCGTTTTTCAAAATATGCAGCTGATTGTTTAACAAATTTGGAGGTTTATAATTAAATTATTATAAGACTGTTACTATGTTTTGATAGTGTTGTAAGCATATTACATTTTGTATAAGTTTCTGTTTTTGTTTTGATGAAAAAGACAGTATTTTTTTTGATATTTTTATGTTTTGTGTTCAATTTTTAGAAGATTTATACACTGTAAGTGTTATTTTTGCTACAAATATATATGTGAACTATGTCAGTTATATTCTCTCTTTAGCTAGCTTAGCTTAGGAATGTTAAGACGATGATTTTACGTACATTTTTATAAAAAAAATATGAAACTAGTATCTCAGAAGTATGTGATTTTTAGTAAATTAAGTAAATAGTCTGTATTTTATGCGATCTCGTTATTGTTACGTCAACCAAAGTTGAAAAATATTAATTTAGGGATCTTTTGTAAGCATTTAAATGCCTGTATGACTGAAATTAGGTGATTTTCTTCTTATGTCAATTAAAAAAACGAATTTATAACGTTGTGTTTTATTTCAAATGCGATATGGCGTAAAGACCCAATGTGCATTAAAATGAACATGACCGATTGTCTCTAAATTAGTTGCATTCTATCTGTCTAGACCATAAAGCATCTAGAAAAAAAAATAAAAAATTCTGGACAAGTTCTTACCAAAAAAAATAATAATAATAAGTCATGGGCCGCAAGCACATTATTAGATATTGTACATTGTAATGTACATTGGGCGTTTAGCTCTGATGGTATAATATAAGCTTGGGCCTTACGAGGTTAACTCATTAACCGCCACAGAGGTTGTTGTTGATGGAAACAAGTTTTTCGTGCAACATCAGTTTGTAATGACAATGGTTGACGGAAAACTATGTAATGCAGCCACTAGCACGACTTCTACTAGTCGTTGCTTTATTTGTGGTGCGACTTCAAAAGATTTCAACAAATTAGAAGTGAAAAGAGATGTATCTTTTGAAGCAATTGAATTTGGGCTGTCAGTTCTACATGCTAGAATAAGAATTTATGAAAGCATTCTCCACCTAGCCTACAAATTGCCTGTAAAATAGTACCACGTGAGAAAAACAAATGAGGAAAAGCAAATGGAAAAAGAAAGAAAATTGGAAATACAAAGGAGATTTCGAAAAGAAACTGGTTTAATTATCGATATGCCAAAGGCTAATTTTGGAAATACAAATGATGGCAACACGAGCAGGAGATTCTTCGAGGATCCCAAATTAGCTGCGGATATAACAGGCATCGACTACGACTTAATATACAGATTGAAAGTTATTCTAGAAACCATTTCTAGCGGATACATGATAGACGTAGAAAAATATGATGAATATGCACTTGAAACTGCCCGGCTTTACATCAAACTCTACCCGTGGCACCCGATGACTCCGACACTGCATAAAGTATTGATACATGGAGCTGTAATAATAAAACACGCCTTAGTACCTATCGGACAGCTCTCAGAGGAGGCGGCAGAGGCACGCAATAAAAATTTCAGAATATATCGGCAAGACTACTCAAGAAAATTTTCAAGAGTGGCCTGCAATCAAGACATTTTCAATCGGCTTCTTCTGAGCTCGGACCCCTTGCTCAGTTGTACGAGAACAATAAAAAAAAGGAGGACACGTTCATATCTTCCAGAAACCACAAGCTTGCTGCAGTCACCACAACCGAATCCAAGGGCTCATTCATCAGAAAGTGAAGATGAACAAACTGAAGAAGATTAGGTTTAGATTCATACATATATATGTTATTAACCATTATTTCATTAAAATAAATAAATATTTGACACAAAATTATATGTTTTGCATTATTTAAATTATCTAGCACCATCCTAAGCAATGAATTAGTTTTGGCCGCGTAGATCGTTGATTTGCCCCATAGTGCGACGGTATTAGCGCCGACTCAAGAAGAAATGAATGGGTCGACACCACGGTGGACGAAATTTATAGACTCAAAATCAAAAGTTCGTCCTTTTCTTTGGTGAATTTCTCCATAATGAGCCAGCGTCCACCCGCCGCAATGCTTCAAAATAACTAAAGACGCGGTGGCCAGCGGGCGGCAGTCGCGGGCGGCGGGGGGACGCCGCACGCGGCGGGCGAAAACGGCCACGCCCGAGCATTCCCGAACATACTTAGCGCTAGTTCAGACACAGCGAGAACCGCACGATTTCAGAATCGCATGGAAATCGCGCGGGTCTTATTTGTATGAGTTACTTGTAATCGTTCAGACATAACTGCGCGGTTAATCAAGTCGCGCGGTTACCGCAACCCAACCGCAAGAAAATAGAATCGCGCTACTCCCGCGCGGTTCCATTACTATGGAGTCTTTACTTCGCGTTCAGTTGCGTTGCGGATACCGCGCGGTGAGCACGTCACTGCTCGTGAGTTCGCCATGGATCGTTTCGACACTGAACTATTTATTGATGAGGTGGAGAAGAGACCTGCAATATGGGACATTCAGTGTGATGATTACTCAAATAAAATTATCAAGAACCGAGCTTGGCAAGAGTTGGTGGAGATATTTGGAAATTGCGAAGACACGGTGGAAAAAAAGAATATTTTAAGTAAGTAGGTTTATTCACCAAAAAATAATTGACAGAATTATGTTATAATTATTGTTATGAAGCGTATATTATACTCTCCGTATACTTTAGGTACTTAAATAAATATAAACAAACTTATTTCGTTTGTTTACATTTAGTTATGTACCTAAACATTACAAGTACGGTATGTTAGTTGCAGCTATATCTTTGTGTCTTGCCATGGAACACGCCCATCGTTCACAAAGTAATGAGCGAATTTATCTCTGATATTCAAAGATGACGGTGTCCCTCTTCCCGCATGCAAGGTATTGAGATTAGTCATGGGTGCATTATATAAAGTATCTTTAAATTTTAGACCATCTCTAGTCCGCACATAGTTATGTAGAACACAAGAGGTTTTTATTATGTCTTCGGCAAAATCTATGTTTACATTTATAAGCCTATGAAAGATGCGCCATTTGTTCGCCAAAATACCAAAAGTGCACTCAGTATTACGTCGGGCTCTCGATAACCTATAGTTAAAAATCCTTTTTTCATATGGTAAACATTTGCCTGAATATGGGCGCATTAAATTTTCTGCTAAGCCGAAGGCTTCATCTCCAACTATAACATAAGGCATTGGTGTTAGGTCTACATTAGATATTGGTTTAGGTGTTGGTATGTTTAATGATTTTTCTGTCAGGCGTTTATAAAAAACCGAATTTTTAAATATAGCAGAATCACTGCTTTTGCCATAAGCCCCAATATCAACATAAGTAAAGCAATAGTTGGCGTCGCAAAGTGCTAAGAGCACTATGGAAAAGAAATGTTTATAGTTATGATACAAAGAACCCGAATCAACAGGCTTTATAACTCGGATATGCTTGCCGTCTATAGCACCAATGCAATTTGGAAAATTTGCATATCTCTCAAAGTCTCGTGCTATTGTCTTCCAGATATCTTCAGTCGCTTCGGGCATGACTATGTTTACCAACTTATTCCACAATGATTTACATACTTCGCGGACAATTCCAGTAATCGTCGATTTTCCTAGGCGATAATTGTAGCTTAGTTCTCCAAATGAACAACCCGTACCAAGATATCTGAAACAAGAATATTATTAATAATGTTATTATTTTTAGGTACACAACTCCAAAAAAAAGGAAAAACATACGAGATTGCTACAATAAAGAATACAAAAAAGAAAAAACAACTCCTTCTGGTTCAGGTGCTCGTAAAGGAGCCCGATATATGTATTTTTCAAGATTATCTTCCCTGCAGAATAGTGTAAGTAATAAAGACACTACAACTAATATTGAAGAACAGAATGAAAGGCAAAGTGAGGAGACAAGTCAACTAAACGCCAATGCAACCGAAGCCACTGAAATACGTCCCCCTAAACGTAAGAAAACACAAGTGCCAGAAGAAAAAATAGCTGTTTTAATAGAAAAAAGTATCGAGTCACGAAAACATTTTCAGAATGAACTTCAAGAAAATAGTATTACCAAGCAAGATGACGACAAACTCTTTTGTTTGTCGTTATATAAAGAACTCAAAAAAGTACCAGGATCATCTCCTCCTGTTGCGGCACCGTCACCGTCACCATCGCAATTTAGTTCTGGCTCTCAGTCCTCTACAGTTATAGAAAATATTTATGCTGATTTTGAAGAAAAATAAATAAATCTTACCTTAAAGTTATTACGAGTTTCTCTTCCGGTGACACGCTTGGCCTCAAATGCGTTTCAGAGCATGAAATATCTTGCCTGATCAGTTCAATTAGTTCATCAAAAGATTTTATTGACATTCTCAAATAGTCAAAAAATTTGTTATCATACATTCTTAATTTGGGATATAACATTACGAACTGACCATGTACTAGTCGGTCACGTAATATTGGATGCACCCAATACCGCCTTTTTCTTTTCTTTTTTTTAAGGAGCAACCACAGTAAACACACTTCTTCGTCGACCTCCATTTTGAAACTGACGCTAACCCGCACGAAATCGCATACTAACCGCGCGTGTCTGAATAGCATCACAATTTTGCGGTTTCAAACCGCGCGATTCGTAAACGTACGATTCCCGCATGTCTGAACGCAGCCTTATCATTCAGACGCCGCGGGCGGCGGGCCGCAGTCGGCCGCGGGTGGCGGGTGAAAACGACCCCGACCTAAACTACAAATCAAGTGAAGCAGCTAAATGGCCGCTACATTAAATGGTCCTTTGAACTAACCAGGTATTTTAGTGTTTTATTGTACTTCAATTACGGTTTGCTGGCCTCCCACAAGCGGGTCTCACGAGTGAATTGAGAAGGCGCTCACAAATATCGTAATTCGAGTGCAATTACACTGATTACCTCAAGCGACCATCCCGGCCCGGAACTTCCACATCGACAGCTACGTAGGGATACCAGGATTGGGAAAAAACTCAAAAGTCTTCGTGTCGTGAACTCGTGGAACTCAAGAACTATTTATTTATTTATCATTCAAAAAAGTTACACAGCATTACAGTAAAAACCAAGGCACTGTGAACTACAAAAAAAGAAAAACAAATAGAAAAACAAACAGAAAAACAAATAGAAAAACTTAAAACTAGTTTGATTTAGGCGACGTAACTCCGTGACTACGTTGCGACGTCTGATCTGGTGTAGGATTCGGCACTATCGTTGGCCGTAAAGCGCCGAGAAGACTTTTTCAGTGCTGCTGAATCCAACCTCAATTTTTACCTAAAAAAACTTCAACTGGAACTACAACTTCACTATCAACTTTCAAGTAACTAACTCAACATGAACAATCTTCAGCAACAGCAATCCTGTTTTGAGAGCATAAAAACTTTGTGCGTCAACTACAAAAAGAGTGCTATTCTTTGCCAGAAAAACTCAAAAGACTATTTGAACAAGCGGCTATCATCCCTCGACGCTTTGTGGGATGATTTCGAGAACTTAGTCGATGAATGTGAGGTTCTCAAAAATAATCTCAAGCAATTATAGTACATAAATATAAATGGATGTGTTAAAATAAGTTGATTAGTATTAAACGTATCGCCGAACACAAAGCCTGATAGACATCGAGTCAGATGGTTAGCTGAAGATAGTGCTGCGGCTATATCTCTAAGAAGTATCAGTCCAAAATAATATCGACATTTGAGGGCAACTGTAGGGATTCCTTTACCGGCTTTTTCAACTTTGTGCAAATGGGCTTCAAAATTTGACATTGAAGCAGGTTAATTCAAAAAAATGTCATCACTCTAATGAAATTTAAAGCAAAAGGTTTCAATTCCCTAGAAAAACTTGTAACCTTAAGCTTTGACGAGATTCATCTGTCAAATAGAACAGAGATAGACAGATAATATCAGCAAACAATAGGCCCCATAACACTTGCCAATGTATTAAGGCCCGTGGCGTTTCCGGTAAATGGAAGCAGCCAGTATATTTCCAATATGACCAGAAGGTGACCAAAGCGATGATGTTTGACGTGATTATAAAGTTGCACGACGCTAGTCTAACCGTCGTTACAGCAACGTGCGATATGGGGACAGGGAATCAGGGCTGCTTGAGTCACTAAATGTTGGAGAGGTGGAGGAACATCCAAGTGACAGCAACTTAAAACTCCACGTATTTTTTGATGATTGAGCTAGCGAGGAACCATTTTATAGACCATGGTTTAACTCATAAAATAACGCCGCAACATCTGAATCTTGTAGGTTCGCAAAGACCAAAAGTTCGTCCAGCTGCCCAACTGTTTTCAAATACGACTGCTCGCGCAGTAGAATAGTGTGGTATAAAAGATTTTTTGCCGGGCGAGAACTGGTTAGACCTATCATACATTTTAAAAGGATTTAATGATTGTTTCGACGTATTTAATACCAGAATGAAATACGAAGGTAACAAAACTGCCTATGGTTTGAACTTGGAAGCACAGAATTTGGTGTTAAGCGCTTACACTTGGCTAAATTTAGGATTGTAAATGATTTAGAAACCTAATTTAGGAAAGTGTAATCGCATTTAGGTAGTAAGGATCCTAAAAAAGCATCCTAATTAGGAGCAAGAATGGTTTCTGACAAGCTAAACGAAAAAAAATCACCCTGTAGCTTTATCATACCAATCGAAAGGGTTCATCAGAAGGATTATTTTTTGCTAAATAACATAGCGTCAGAAATAAAAGGAAGACCATGAATTTTAACATTTGATGTGGAATTTCGTTCAGATTAATGAAGAGCTACTAACATTGCCGTAAGGACATACAACTGAAATTATCATAAGTACCTATTACTAATCAATGTACCCACTTGAGAAATATGCATCATTTTCCTATTATAATTTAAGTGCATGATAAGATAAAATTATAAAGAGATACGTAATTAGCAGGTTGTATGCAAAAAATCGAGCCGTGTTGGTGTGGGATTGTAAATAACCGGATCCTCTTAGTACATTTTTATGAAGGGCATTTGGATACGGACAGGTACTTAGAAATACTTGAGATTTGAAGAAATGTGATGAATAATCTTCCGGTTGCAGAACGACAAAACCTTATTTTTCACCAAGATGGGGCGGGGCTCCGGGTCATAACAGTAACAGAACAAAAGACTATCTCAATGAACACTTTCGTTCCTGGATCGGGACGAAGGGACAAACAAAATGGCCGCCAAGATCCCCAGATCTAACCCCGTTAGATTTTTTTTTATGGGGTTATGTAAAAAAATTAGTTTAAAAGAACACGTATGAAAGTGTCAACGAGCTACAAACAGAACTTAGGCGTATTATTCTAAATATCCACCACAGCAAGATCAAAAAAGCGACAGGGAGTGAAATCATCAAAAGAGTGCAACTTTGTATTCAACAGGAGGGGAGACATTTTGAGCATTTGATAAATTGATTAATGTTGTATTAAAAAGTTAAAATTCATGGTCTTCCTTTTATTTCTGACGCTATGTTATTTATCAAAAAATAATCCTTCTGATGAACACTTTCGATCGGTATGATAAAGCTACAGGGTGATTTTTTTTTCGTGTAGCGGGTTCGATTCCCGGTTCAAACGTGTAATTATTCAAAAATCTATGAATGCAGTTAAAATTGTTTTTGAAATTAAAATAATGTCTTCTTTCAGTAAAATGTTCTATCTACAATATTTTAGGTACTTTCCCTCCATGTGGCATGGCCGTGGGACGCCCTGTATAAAGTACTTTTATCCGCTTAAGTGATTTTTAAAAGTAGTTGAACAAACGAACAAAAAAATAGAATCTACGTCTAATTATTTGCTCCTGTTATATCCCACCCCCTGTATGTTATGTATGTACACTCACGGACGAATATTTCGGGTAACTATGTAAAATGTAATATCACGTAAGTACACGTAGCTCGCTAGGTTTGTCCGTGAGTGTATTTATGTATAATATACAGGGTGGTTTTTCATCATTTAGCCATATTGTGCGAGGTTATTGGGTAGGTATTGATTGATAGTAATTTATCCGCGTAAGCTCACAAAGAGTTTCGTTTTGAGTCAAAAAATCACGGCAATGATATATATCCGCCTTATAAAAAATTACTTGAGGCAAAAAAGCGTGTTACCCAGAACAGATCCAAACATTTGAGTGGGAATATTCTGTGCCACTTCAAAATTTAGTAGAGCACACCTTTAATCGCATTTTTCAATTAACTGACCTTTTCATCAACTACTGTAAAAACGACGTTCAAACCGTAGAATGCATTTTAAGGGGGAACTGGGGTTTCGATGGCTCTAGCGGTCACTCATTATATAAATAATCGTTTTCAAATACAGAGTTTGACGAAAATAATTTGTTTGCAATTACCTTTACTCCACTACAAATAATCACCAATGGTAATGACATAATTTGAATGAATCCTTCACCTCAAACATATCGATACTGCAGGCCCCTGCATATTCAATATAAAAAAGAATCAAACGAATTAACCCGTCAGGTGTCCTGCGCACGACAGTTGTGAGTAGAAAACTTTGGCCGGTAATTTCAATTTCATGAACCAGGACCTTGCTAATGTAAAAAAAAAAAACCTATTGATTTCTCACTTATTTGGCAACACGTTGGAGTTTTGTTCTCAAAACTCAAACTTCTGAGAAAAAAAGCAAGACATAGTTATCTGCTACTTGTTTTAGGTGTTTCGAATAATATCGTGATGAAAAAAGCCTCCAACTTTTCATAACGTCATTTTTCGCATGCTTGCAGTAAAGTCATACGTTGAATTTACAGGTTTATTTCATGTAATATGATGTAAAGTATACATTATTTATAATTTTATGAAATCCTACCCCAAAGTGATACTCTGCGAAACATGACAAATCGCACGCCGAGCGTGTAGGCAAAAAGTACGGACAGCAGAAAAAATGTTTTGAATACTTTTTTATTAAATAATCATTAGGCAATCATGTTTAGACTTGTAACGGTTATATGTTCAGACAAAATCACGCGACTTGAAAAAGTCTTTTTTTAATACTGTGGATTATTTAGGAAAATTGCGTGTAAACCGCCAGAATGTACCACAGGATATCGCAAAGACTCCAAAAAATGTGCCGAAGGGGACTATAATTGCTTTTTATAGTAAAAAAAGAGTCAAAATCACATTTTGTTCCGGTTACATTAGTCAAACGCGTTACGCAACTAACCGGCGAGGCGAGATGACACGATTTTTTATGTACAAAATGGAACCGTCATAAAAATAGAGGTTATTTCTCGCGATGGCTCTAGCAAGTTGAACTGTCCAAGTGTGTAAAAGAGTCAAGCCAATACAAACGTTCATAAAAGATAAACAATATTTTATTTCGAATTAATGCTATTTTTTTATCTTTATTTGCAGAGGCGCACTGTCATAAAGTGTGTTCGCCGGTACGAGGAGGATGGAAACTTAGATACCAGAGGGCGCCCTCCCAAACCTAAAATTATTAATGCAGACCGTTTGGAGGAAATGAGGCCTATACGGTAAACTCGTTTACCCCGACGCGACAATTCGCAAACTAATTCGATTGCTCCATGGAAACCGTCAGAAAAGCTCTCCATGGAGTCGGAATACACCATCGTATTGCGGCCAAAAAAATAGGCCTCTCTGAGGCTAGCAAAGTAGCGCGTGTCAGGTTCGCTACTGATCATGAGGCTTTTAAGTTGAGCCAACGCGGTCGACGGCATTTATGGCGCGTAGATAATACAAGGTATAAACCTGAAAACGTGCTGCCGAATACAGTCGGGCAGAGTGATGGTCAACATGTGGGCATGGATGAGTGCCGACGGTCCCGGTGAGTTGGTATTTTTACCAGAGAGGGCCAACGGAGAGACCTATTTCCAGGCGCTGTGAGATGTTATGCGGTCGATGATGATGTGCTGTCGGTGAGAATTCTTTATCCGGCGTTTTAGACTCAAAGCACTATAGCAATTGCTTGAGTAAAGTCGGTGAGCGGTGAGATTGAGTTAATTAGGATTTTTTTAGTAATAGGATAGTTTACTTAGATAGTTTGTAAGACATATGAATAGAATTTAAAATGTTGATATTTTCGGACGTGGAGCGAATATTAAGTAAACGTTATTATACGTTTATGTTTGAGAGTGGACTTATTTGGCCGTGGGACTTAACTCATTTCGTTTTAAGAACCAAATGCGTAAACGGTGGACTAATTGTTAGGGATTAGGAACATTTAGAACATTTCAGTTTTGGACACAATGTGTCCGTGTTAATTAATCAAATATACTTTCGGTGCAGTGCGTGCGAAACGTGCGTGTATGAACATTACTTGCCGGAGGAGTGCGAATTTTGCCACCCGGTAATATATATTCAGGTATGTTAAAGATAGTCTAAGTATATGTGTTCATCACAAGCTGTGTCGTACTTAGCCGAATTACTGGATAATCAAAATGAGCTGTGCATTCACTATATTAAAGAGGCAGCAAATATTATACAATGCAAAGTGAGATCTCGTCATAGAAACTCTAAAACGTACCGAGTTTACATCGATTACATACCCAATAGTACCGAAATCGAGGGGGTACGACGATATTGTTGTGACAGTCCGAACGGTATCAGAACAATTGGATGTTGCTCACATGTAGCCAGCATTGTATATTACTTAAGTCATGCCAGATTTCTCTCTAAAATATTGCGACCATCCGAAGTATTATCAAAAATATTTTCTACGGACAATACAGTGGTAGTCATAAATGAAAATAGCGATGACGATGACTAAATAGTTGCTTTAAGGATGCTAAATAGTTGTATAGGTATACATTAGGAGCTTCGGGACTCTTTAGTTTGATAAGATGATAACATTGCATGTTAACCTTTTTGCTCTTTTTTACTTTTTCGTTGTGTTTTGTTTTTTTTGTTATCGTGACATATGTAAAGTTTCAGAAGTAGGTATCTTAGTATTGTCTAATTAAAAGATATTAGTATTGTTTGATATAATACTTAAATGATGTCTTGTGTTACTCGGAAGTCTCGGAACCGACAAACGCTTAGTTTGTACGCTAAAACATTTAAAGTAATAGTGGAGCGTTTGAGGGTATATATAAAAAGCTATGTAGAAGAGGAATCCAATTCTTCCATAATAGCAAAAGTAAGTTTTAATTGTAAATAAAATTGAATGTAGGTATATGTATATTAATAGCAACTTTGTGTACATAAAGATCTCTTTCAGATGGAAGTCATAAAATGTAAAGTCTTTGGGCTCGGCTTACCATCGTCAATAACCAAGCAACTGTTTTTACAGTCTATACCAGAGGTTGAAATATCGCTCGACGAAAATATAACTTTAAAAGGATATTGCGATGAATGTAGGGTAACATTGTCCTACACCTGGGACGACGAACATTACGACAGTCAATATCTATATGACTTATATTGTAATGTGTGCTCAAATGAGCTATTTATTTCAACATAATTGATGGCGATAAAATGAAACCAATTGATTTTCATTATTACAATAAACATGTAACACATCCGTCGTTTCGTTAATTTAGTAGTTACTAAAATTAGTTTGAAATAGTAACACAGCAGTAGTTTAGCGATATGACAGCTATACGTTCAAGATAATACACCCTTAGTTGCTAAGCAACAAACAAAATCTTAAAACGAATTTTCAAAAGACTTGACTACTTCGTTATTTTTTTTAGTATGTTCCACCAAATATAATTAATTGATTTTGCGTATGCTAGTAGTTATTAACTAGAAGCAATACATATGTTTTTTTTTGTAGTTGTACTTTCAAAAAAACTTGTTGATAAGAGCTGTCAAAAAATAAATTGACATTTATTTCTGTTATTGCTCACGTATAAAATATTAATAAAATTATATGGTATACTCCCACTAAACTTACATAGTTTGTTGGTTTGGATTAGAAGATACATGAGTTTGAAAAAAAATGGGATAAAAATACATTTTTGACATTATCTCTGTGACAGTTCAAGATAGAGGGCTAAAAGTTGGAGTGATTACTAGTTATGAGGCCACCAACAATTGACATTTACCAATTCGAATATTCCTGACAGGAGCCACACGTCCTTCCTTAGCCTGCTAAACCCTTTCAGATGACAATCGGTCATGGCTGGCAAATGGTAAGGTTGCAAGTTTACCTCTTATACAAGTTTCGCAGGTATCTAACTTTACTTACTATTGTTTTTATTTCTTCAAACTTACGACGGTGTCGTCTTGTATGATCGATGCTTTTTCTTCTTCGAATCTTGTAACCGTTATCAGTTATTTTCCTAACTGACACGTTCGTACGAGGTTCGTAGATATTTCTGGTACGTACAACGCATCGTTTTAGTTATATTTTTCCTAATTGCTCACAATTCAAATTTTTGCTCGCCCTTTGGAGTGTTTCTTCGATGCGAGACTTAAAGTGTTAACTTCAGGAGTAAGTTCTTCGAACTTTTCTTCTTCGCCAGTCATGTGGGAATTGCAGACACTGTCAAGGCATCACAGATCACCGATGCTGTCTGCAGGTGAGTGTCTCCTTTCTTCAACCAACATAACTCTGTAGTTAGTAAAAGGGGCTATCCCTTTTATGGCAGTGTTTACAGACGATGACCTTTCTCATCTGTGTAGCATAAAGTGCTTCGAACCTTGATGAGGTGTCATTCGATTCCATTTGCTTTCTGCCCTCGTTTTCTTCTACAATGTTTATTTGTAATTCATCTGGATCAAGCAGCACATCTCGTGACTCAATGGTGATGCGGAAGTTTTTATAGTTTGCTAGTAGCCTATAGAGCATCATGATACTTAATAGTTCCCGGTGGATTTTAACGTCCATGTCCTTCAGCTTTCCGACGACATCCATGAAGTTATTTAAATGCTTGCGTACGAGTATATCCTCTTGGCAGCTTATTTTCTTTAACACGAGTTATTTTAACAGCCGTAGCTTTTCTCGCCCGACCAGTGCTTTGGTTTATAGATTTGAGTTTTTCCCATATCTTTTTTGACGTTTTACATTTCAGTTGTTTTAATTCCGTCGGCGAGATGAGCAGAATAAGTTCCGATATAGCTTATATGACCATTTTTTCGAACTTACATTTTTCTTCGGTGCTCGATGTTGGCAAAAATTATTTTTGCTTCTAACGTAATCCCATAGTTTAGTTTTAATTAGTACGGCCTGGGCTTGTTACTATCATTAGATTTCTAGAGTGCAATAATTTTATATAAGTGGTTGTATATGAACAGTTGTAACTACATCTAAATATAAATCTTAATATACAAAGATTAATTATCTCCGGACCTTTTAATTCAACAAGTTCCTGCAAAAACTCCAGTCAGCGTGTTCCTTCTCATTCAACATTCGAAAAGCTCTCGAAAGGACGACTTTTCTGGCGCAGCCGGTAGGATAATTCCAAAGGACTCCAGGTGATATCCAGACAGTGAAGTAAGTGGCCAGCCTTTATTGTTTCTGCCCCTGCGAGTTCGCTTCTCTCAAGAACTTATCGGAAGACGTCCCTACAAATCTACAATTTCTATCTTTTGGAACGCTACTGCGAAAGATTACAATAATTTAATTGAATAGTCGAGAGGAGATCCAGAATCGGGAGGATCCATACGGCGAAAGACGAAGTCTCACTCACGCCACTCCTCTCCTTACCAAACCCTTATTTATATTTGTGTATTCAATTTTTGAAAGCTCCATTATTTTTTAAATTGTAAACTTTTATGCCAAAGGGAAAAATTACGCTAGTAAATAATCAATAGTGTAACGATCCTTATAAAGATCACACACGATTTAAGAACTCGTCCATGCACTTTTATTGATTTAGACATAAATTGTGTATATTCCATTTATCTAATTAATTTTTTTTTTCTTAATCGGTACGCCTTAAGAGTAGAACAAATCGATTTTTAATGGAGTTATTGGCACAAGCCGCGGAAGGTCAAACCATAAATCCCAACCAAGCAGAAAACTTGGCTGACCAAATGCAGAGAGACTTAAACATAGACATAGAACCCGAAAGAGATAGCTATGAAGGGGTAGACAAAACGGGAAGATATTCTCCCTATCAGCCTGATGCCCTTCCGGAGTATGCTAGAGTAGGATATCAGTGTCCCTTACACAATGTAGCAATTCCAGAAATACGTAATAATCGAACCAGTAATATGCCGTCACTAGGTGAAATGATGGCAATAATTCCAACATATAACGGGGATCCGCGGCAACTTAGCAGATTCATCAGGAAATGTGACTTTGTGTTACAACACTATAGAAATGGGACAGAAGAGCCGTATGCTTATGTTTTAGAAGTAATTACTTCCAAGCTTATAGGTAAAGCGGCAGAATAAGTAAGCGAGAACGATTATCTAGCGAGAAACTGGGCAATGCTAAAATCATTACTCATACAACACTTTAGTGACCAACGCACCGAAAAACACCTTAAGACTGAATTAGAAAACATTACTATTAAAAGTGGAGAAAAATTAAATGAATTTTGTGCGCATATCCAGTCTATTAAAAACCAATTATTATCAAAATTATCGGATACTTATGACGAATCAACTATGCAAATTAAAATGAACATTTATAATCATACGGCACTAGAACTCTTCTTTTATACACTCGGCGTCAAAAAAATCGCACATTTCGAAAATTTCGTTTCGAGCGAATATAGCTCTTACGGAATGTACTGTACCCCATTAATATGTATATCATTTTAAAGCTCAATCAACAACCTTTTAAATGAGTGGGTGTTTGTTTTTGTAAAAACAATGACCATAAAAAAAAACGCATTTTAAATCAAAAGTCCCGAAGTACGCGTTTAGTGGGTCACTAATTGGGCACCCATTGGGTATAAAAGGGGGGGGTAAAGATCGATTAAGGGTCATTCGCTATCCAGACGTCACTGAGATCACACCTGAAAAGCTACAGCAAGAAAAAAACATTAAAAAATGGATACCACGCCAGAAGAAGCCGCTCAAGTGATTGCACTACTGGAAACTGGACTACGACAGACTGAAGTTGCTCGGCGTCTGAATATCAGCCGTTTTCGAGTGCGTCGAGTGTTCCAGCGGTTCGAGGAGACTGGTGGCTACATCAGAAGGCATGGATCCGGGAGGCGACGCTGTACTTCCGGTTCAGACGACCGGTACATTGTGACGACTTCCTTGCGGAATCGTTTTTTCAACGCTGTTGAGCTCTAGCAACAGCTTCGAGCAGCTCGCAGAACGTCGGTGAGCGTCTCCACGATCAGACGAAGACTACGGGAGAGGAACTTGATGCCCCGCAGGGCCGCTACGGGCCCCCAGTTGACTGCGCAGCACCGGAATGCCAGAAGAGGATTTCGCACTAGCCATGAGAATTGGACGTTCACCCAATGGAGGAATGTCCTCTTTTCTGACGAGACTGTGCCTTTACACCAACGATAGAGTGTGCCTTTACACCAACGATAGACGCAGAAGGGTGTACAGGAGGCAGGGGGAGCGGTATACAGAAGCCTGCACCGTAGAAACCGTCAGCTACGGGGGTGGATCCTGTATGTTCTGGGGCGGCATTTCCGTCGACGGGAAAACCGAACTTGTTTGCGTTTCCCGGACTGGAGGTGGCCGTGGCCAGGGATCCCTGACTGCTCAACGGTACATTGGACCTGGGTTCCAATTTATGCACGATAACGCCCGCAGCCATACAGCGTTGATCGTTCGGGACTACCTGCATGCTGCTGGTATCAACGTTATGGACTGGCCAGCAAGGAGTCCCGACTTAAATCCCATCGAGCACCTCTGGGACCAGCTGAAAAGGCGGGTACGATCGCGTGATCCTCCTCCTGCCACACTTGATGAGCTTCATGATGCTGTCATTGAGGAGTGGAACAACATTCCTCAAGAGAACATCGTGACGCTGATCAGGTCCATGACCGACCGCATGGAAGAGCTTCGGAGGGCTAGAGGAGGCAACACTAGGTCTTAAGTTTAGTTTTAAGCTTTATTTTATTGTTATTGTTGTGTTTTAATTTTTTGTAATTTTTGTTAAATAAACGATTTTTCCTTTTTCCTGTTTTTTTTCTTTTTTTCCTTACGGGGTTGATTTTCAATTGACAATTTCCGATAGAAGGTTTCATTACCTTTAAAATAAGCCCCCATAGTCATGGGGTACATTACATTCTCTAAGAGCAATTTTCGCTCAAAACGAAATTTTCGAAATGTGGGATTTTTTTGACGCCGAGTGTAATATACCCGAACGTATATTCGGATGGCTCATTACGACGAACATTATTATAAAAATCGCAAGACATATCAAGGACAACAGCATAAAAACAAGCCTAAAAATATCCAACACCATCAGTCTCATTATCCAAGTACATCAACTAGTAATAATTATTTTCAGCTAAGGAATCCGTTTCAGAATTCCTTTAAGCCCTTTTCAAATCAACATAACAATCCGAACAGGTCATTTCCGAGATCGCAGAACCCAAATCCGTCGCATCCGCAACAGCCACGGTCTAATCAAACGCAAAATCGACCAGTATTTACTCCGAGAAATCGACAAATTAATTTGCCAAGACCGACGGTAAATCCGCAAACTCCAAATCTACATCACAACCGATTTGCTATGAGAAGTACCAATCCAGACTATAATGGACTGCCACAAACATCCGAACCAAATTTTCAAGTCCTCCGACGAAAACGAAAGTCCATAAAAAATAATACAGATTATTTACCATATATTTTAATCCCTGACCTTAACTTGAAATTATTAATCGACACAGGAAGTACGCGTTGTTTTCTGACTAACAATGTTAGGAATAAACATTACTCTAAATTCAAACAAATTGAATCATTTGATGTGATATCCACGCATGCCATTAGCACACATAACACGATCGTAAAAATACCGCTATTTCGTATATTTAACGAGGACCTTGAACATAAATTTTATATTAATGACATAAACCCAGAGTATGACGGGTTAATAGGAATCGACTTATTAAAATTACAAAACGTAACATTGTATTTAGAAAGTGAAATTTTAATCACAGATAAAACTAAAATACCAATCCAGTTTTCCAAAACTAAATCAGTGAAAGTACCGCTCCTAACTTTAACGATACAACCTCGCACAGAACAAAAGGTCATTATTCCGACAAAATTGTCGAACGGCGAAGGAATCCTTGACCAAGTAAAATTCTCGGAAGAACTGGTTATGCCGTGTACGATTGTAAGATGTATGAATGGTTACGCATACGCCACCACTATGAATTCAAGTGAAAACAGGACAATGTCCATTGATATTTTTATGCCATTTGAAGCGGAAGAATTTGATAACAAAATATTATGCAACCACATAATCGACTCGAATCAAGATCAATTACTCGTAAATAATGTAAAGAAATTACGTGTGAATCATATGAATAGTGAAGAACAAGAGGCGATTACTAAACTTTGCTATGAATTCCGAGATATATTTTACCATGAGGAAATTCCTGTAACTTTTAGCCACAAAATCAAACACTTTAATAGAACGAAAAACGAAACGCCAATCTATATAAAACCCTACCGTCAGTCACCTACTCAGACAGACGAAATTAAAAGACAAGTTAGAAAATTACTAACATCTGATATAACTCAGCCTTCCTTCTCTCCTTCGAGTGCACCGGTCCATATAATACCAAAAAAAATGGACGCCTCCGAAGAGCAAAAATATACAATGGTTATTGACAATAGAAAATTAAATGAAATAACGACCGACGATAAATATCCATTACCAAACATTAACGATATTTTCGATAAATTAGGTAATAGTAAATATTTTTCGACTTTAGAATTGGCTTCAGGTTATCATCAAATAGAAATAAATCCCGATGACCAGCCTAAAAGTGATTTTAGCACAGTCAACGGACATTATGAATTTAAACGCATGCCATTTGGCTTAAAAACAGTACCAGCTACATTTCAAAGAGCAATGGATAATATTCTGAAGAACATACAAGGAAGCCATGGTCTCATATACTTAGATGATATAATATTTTTTTCATCAACATTTCAAAAACACCTTATGCGTTTGAAAAAGGTATTCAACACCCTTAAAAAAGCTAATCTAATAGTTCAATTAGATAAATCAGAATTCCTACGAAAAGATGTCCTGTATCTAGGACATAAGATTACAAAAGAAGGATTAAAACCAAATGAGGACAAAATTAAAGTAATACTAAACTATCCTCTTCCCAAAACGGTTAAAGAAATAAAACGTTTTTTAGGACTAGTCGGTTATTATAGGAAATTTATCCCCGACTGCTAAAATTACCAAACCTATGACTCATATGTTGAAAAAGGGTCAAAAGATAAAATATACCGAGGAATATATTAAAGCCTTTGAAATATGTTAACCATTACTCACAAACGCATTTTGCAATACCCAGATTTTTCAAAAATATTTGTTCTTACGACTGATGCATCAAACTCAGCCGTGGGTGCAGTTCTCTCACAAGGAACAATAGGCAGCGATAAGCCTATCGCTTACGCTACTCGAACACTAAATCAAGCAGAACAAAAGTATAGCACAATCGAGAAGGAGTTATTAGCAGTACTTTGGGGAGTAAGACACTTTAGACCTTACCTCCACGGTAAAAAGTTTATAATATATACGGATCATAGACCACTAGCATGGTTATATTCGCTAAAAGAACCAAATAGTAAATTAACTCGCTGGAGACTTCGATTACAGGAGTACGACTTCGAGATAATTTATAAACAAGGAAAGCAAAATACCAATGCTGACGCTTTATCGAGAATTCCAGTAAACATATTAGACGTTCAGAATAATGATAATCCTGAACCAATTTACACGAATATCCCAAGCATTTCTGACCCATGATCTCAATCAGGTACAAATTCTACTGTTGACATTGCCGATATATCGGACAATATCTCAGAAAGAACTATGAGTGCATCTGAAGATGAAGATGAACCATTATACGTTGAAGTTATTAGTGAAAACGAATCAATCATTCCTATCTTACATGAAGCTGTAGATATAAAACCTAATCAAATTTTATTTACACATTGGTATCAAAACGAAACACGAACCGTGAGCAAAGGCAAAATATTAGAAGTTTTTCTACCATTAGATAACAAAATCATAGAAAATTTCATCAAGGAACAATAAAATCCTAGTAAGAAATATAACATTTATTTTAACTCAGCTCAATTAAAAGAAATCTTTCACGAAACTGTTGCAAAATTATTTGACAAAAAATCAGTACCATTCATTGAATGTACAAAACGCGTGACCGTTTTAAAGAACGAAAGCGACCAAAAGGATATAATACTAAAATATCACGATGGCAAAACCTGTCATAGAGGAATTAATGAAACCTATAATAAATTAAAGAGACAATACTATTTTCCAAAAATGAAAGAGATAATTACAACCGTTATTAATAATTGCGAATTATGTAAAACTATGAAATATGACTGGAAACCTTTAAATCCTTTAATAGAACTAACCCAAACCCAGGAGAAACCCTTTGAAGAAATATTCATAGATTTGTTTAAAATAGATGGAAATTTTTATTTGACAGTAGTAGACGCATTTAGTAAACTTGGACAAGCAATTTTAATATTAAATAGGTCCACTCCCGAGGTCATTAAAGCTTTAATTAAATATTTTTCACATTACGTTTTACCACACAAGATAAGTTGTGATCCGGGATCCGAATTTAATAATGCACTAGTAAAAGAATTACTCAATCTTTATAAAATCCAATTACATATTGGCACTCCAAACAATCCGCAATCTATGGGTATCGTAGAGATTCCACAGTACTATCATAGAAACTTATCGATGAGCAAAATATACTCAGAAGAGTACTGATGCTGCTGAAATTATGACGTACGCAATTATGTCTTACAACAATAGTATACATTCTATGACGAGTTTTACACCGTTCGAAGTAGTTTTTGGTCATACTGAAGCACGAAGTGTTTTCGATATGAACTTTAATCAAACATACATGCAACAATTAGTGAAAGACCATTACAAAAAAACCAAAATACTATACGAAATAATTTCCAAAAGAATGATTCAATCTAAAGAAGCAGTAACGCAACGTCTAGAAGGAACTTCAACTACTCATAATTTACAAGTAGAAGACGAAGAAAATGGTTAACAAACGTTTAGCTAAAGACAAACCAAAATTTGAAAAGGCAACAATCACGGCAACACCGGAAAGAAATGTAGCGCCTATTTCAATAAAAGGTCGACAAACCACCGTGCCAGTTAGAAACATAAAACTTCCCACTAAAGTCCAAAAGGTCTTAAATTTAATAACACATAAACGGAATGACGATTCTTAAATCCATTTAGTTAATTCCTTATAAAATGCCCCAGCGGCTTGGCATAAAGGTATTTAATAATATAATGTAATAATGCATACAAATGTAATTACATATAAAATTCAATTCCAGTTCAATGATAAGAGTTCGTCTACATCTTCGCGACAAAACGCGGTAGGCGAATCTGGAATTTAAAGGATCCTCTTGCATTTCAAAAAAGAAAGCAAGAAATTAAAGAGTCGTACTACATACATGTGAAAATCACGGTATACGTTACTCATAAGACATACAAAATTATGTCAAGAGCAAAGCTCTTTTTATATAAATTGCCTAGTATCTTAAACTATTGGCTAAATATTATCAAGTACCTGAAACCCCTCAACAGAAAGGGAGGCCTAATTTGTAAAGGCTTATTGAATTGTTATGTGAATGTAAAAATGTGTGTGATGATGATCAACCTCATGTAATAAGGTGATAGTTTGATGATGATCAACCTCATGTAATATTCTTAAAATATGAAAATTTATACAATAATCTACCTCAAAAGGTTGTAATAACTAATTAATTTTGTATAATTATAGACTTAGATGTAACAACAAATGTTATCCCTTCCTTACCCTTTCCAGAGTGAATCAAAAGAGAACATTACGATTTCAGAAAGAAATCAAGAAGCGAAAGTCATGATGACAAGCAAAAATTATGACTGTATATCATAGTTTCGAATACGTACTCTCGGAATATCATGCAATCGAATGCTCGTTGGCTCGATTGTTATTGTATCGAATATTCGCTAGATCGAAATACTTGTGGCCGAAATATGTACAATCGTCAAAACGTAATCTAGAATTATACGGTTTCGATCAGTAGTGTATCGAAAGTGCATTGGCTCAATTGTCATTGTATCGAATATTCGCTAGATCGAAATACTTGTGGCCAAATAGTATGTACAATCGTCAGTAGGTAAGTACCTACTCTAAGCTATTAAAATATTCTCAGAATTTATAATATACAAAAGTTATTCTAAGAGCTCTTGAGCTGTAGGCAGATAAAGTAACGTTTGCAGCAGTTCATACGAATTTTTTTGAGTCCGTCAGTTAGATTATCAAAAAATTATTGGACACGTATGTTTTCTTTTGCTAATAATAATAAAACAAAAAAAATACAAAGAGAAAGCGTATCAAAGTTCGGGAGTGAGGTCACTTCTAAGTAAAAATTGTACATAGAAGTGACGTCACGCGACATTTCAAGTCAATATCTCCGTTATTTTTTGATAACGTGAAAAAAGCTAAAATACATGTCCAATATTTTGTTTTAATCTACCTGATGTCTATCAAAGAAAGACAAATTAGCTATCACGCCTATTATCAATAAAACGTCCGTTTTATTGTTGGTGAATAACGCATTTTATCTTAGGTCTTACTATACTTCTTGCAATATGATAACTCTTTATTTCAAGTACTGGCACTTTGTAATAATGAGTTCATATTCTATCAATAAACTTCTGTCAGTCGTTCGTCATAGACTGTCATACTCGTATTACCTAATATAATAATATTCATCGGATTAATAAAAATAATAATAGTGATATTATCTCATGATTAAAAAATGAATGAACGTCGTATATGCAGTGTAGGCAAGTCTAAGTATGGAAAAGATGTGTTGTTTATAGACGGGTATATCTACAACATTAATAAAAAAAATGGTGGTACATTTTATTAGAGTTGTTCAAAGAAAAAAGGTGGCAGGTGCGGTGTAAACTTGAAAACGACTCTGGAGAATAATGATCATGTTTTTAATAACATTTCCCGTGAACACCTACATGGACCCGAAAAAGAAAGTATAGAAGAAATTTATTTACGAACTTCGCTCAAAAGAAAAGCTATTGATAGTTTAGAAGCACCAGGGCAAATAATACAAAGATGCAAGCAAGACATAGCAACAACAAATGCACCCTATATGCCATCTGACAACGCTATGCGGTCGATCATACAACGAACTCGCAACAAGGGGTTCCCCAAAATTCCCAAAAGTTTGATTGATGTGGAGATACCCGAAAAGTACACCAAATTTAATGGTCAAGATTTCCTGATCGGCCATTATAAGCAGGATAGTGACAGTGTAATTATATTAGGCACACAAGAAAATATAAAAATGTTGAACAGATCTCGCGTCTGGTTGATGGATGGAACCTTCAAATGTTGTCCATCGCCATTCATGCAGATTTATTCTATTCATGGCATTGTGGACAACCAAATCAGTAGCAGCGAACAAATGTTTGTCCCATTAGTGTACGGTTTACTGAGCAAAAAGTCTACGAACATCTATGTTGTTTTTCTTGAGCTTCTTAAGTCTCATGCGAGGTATAAATATAATATATTTTTAGCCCCCGAGATTATATTAACTGATTTTGAGAATGCTGCCTTGAAGGCTTCAAAGATAAGCTTTCCTAACTGTCGATCAAAATGTTGTTTCTTTCATTTGACGCAAAATATATGGAAACACATTAAAAAGTCTGGCCTCAAACAAAAATATGCGGAAGACAGCGAATTTGCTCACAAAATGAGACAATTGTCCGCGTTAGCGTACCTCGAACCGGATGAAATTCCAGCCGCGTTTGATTTACTCCGATTCGAAACTCTGCCACTAGAAGCCCATGAAGTAACAGATTGGTTTTCTCGCAATTACGTGCATGGGCGAAACGCCCCTCCTCAATATCCTCCAACATTATGGTCAGTTAGCGACTGTTTGGATTCATGTATTCCACGAACTCAAAACGCAATAGAAAGCTGGCAGGCTCGCTGGAACTCTCTGCTAGGAAGAAAAAAATGGAATATATTCAAGACTTTGGAAGAAAATCTAAAGGAACAAAAAAACACAGAGATGACTATTCTAAAGATTATTACGCGGGATTACACTGTAAGAAGGAGACCAAAACCAGCAGATCGATTAAATGAATTGTTAAGACAGAAAACTGCTTTAGGCACTTTAGATTTTTTGAGTGCACTGGCTTATATAACTTATATAAAAATTAGGTAAAAAATGTATAATATTGACGTCGTTTACGCTGTGCATTGGACTTCAATAGTTTCATCTCGTATGACATATATAGTAAATATAAATTAATGAGTAATGAAGAATTTTATTTAATCGTCCTTTTTTACTTCTAATGATTTTTAGTATCAAAACGTCACGTGGAATCTCCATTTCGTTTATTGTTTCAACGCTTTTCGACCCAGCGAATATTCGATTCAGTATCAGTCGAGCTAACGAACATTGGTGTCTGAGATCTTCTGTAGGGTGACATTCGAAACCTGAATTTCGATTTGATGGTTTATTGTTTCAACGCTTTTCGACCCAGCGAATATCCGATTCAGTATCAGTCGAGCTAACGAACATTCGTGTCTGAGATCTTCTGTAGGGTGACAATCGAAACCTGAATTTCGATTTGACGGTTTATTGTTTCAACGCTTTTCGACCCAGCGAATATCTGATTCAGTAACAGTCAGGCCCGCAAGCATTCGATAGCATGATATTCCGAGAGTACGTATTCGAAACTATGATATACAGTCAAAAATTATGGAAATAGAGCACTTAGTAAATTGTCTCAGAAGCTTATGACTAGTTTTGTGACCTTTTACAGGGTGTCAATGTCCTAATCATCGCCGCCGTATGTTTCATCGTGAATCATTGTGATAATGAAAGTGAACTTTAAAAAGCTAGACTAAAAGTGAACAATCCAGTGAAGTGTCGGAAATAAAAGGACTATTAAGGAAAAATAATAACATTTGTAATTGTATAATTAACCACCCATGTAACCATATAATCAATGTAACTATACTAATCTTAATCTTAAGAACAAAAGAAAATTGTATAATGAAAAATCTTTCTTTTAGTAAAGAAAAAAAAAAGGATTTTTCATCTTAAGGAGGGAGGTGTTACGGAACCCTAAATGTGGCAACATTGTTATTATCAATTCTGCTAATTTGACTAATCCGTGCCAAGCACACAGGTCACGTAAAAGCCATAAAGAACATATTTTACGATGACAAGTTCGCGAAACTATTAGAAACTAAGTATATGTTATGTGAAGCAGTGCCAAGATGCATATAAAAGGGGTAGCACGGCACAATGAGAGCATTCTGGGTCCGATCCTCTCCTCGAACAGTTGTAACTACATCTAAATATAAATCTTAATATACAAAGATTAATTATCTCCGGACCTTTTAATTCAACAAGTTCCTGCAAAAACTCCAGTCAGCGTGTTCCTCCTCATTCAACATTCGAAAACCTGGAAAGGACGACTTTTCTAGGTACCTACTGGACATTATTATTATTACGATTGTTTATAAACATGATTTATATAAATTATTACTTATGAATATTGCTAATTATTATTTTTCTTTTTATCTACCTATTTATTGTTTAATTTAATTTTGAATTTATATTTGATTGTACTACTTACATTTTATTTGAATGTTAATGAAATGAAATTAATATGACATGTAATGAAATGATTATGAATAAATGGAATATGAATATGAATATGATCTCAACGCTAAAAGGAGGTTAGGGCTTCCCTTTTTCGCGCGTCGCTCACTAAGGTGTGCGACGCGGCGATGCGGCGCGTGGGGCGATCGGCGCCAAGACGGGGGGTATACTGGTGGACGGAGCAGGTCGCGGCCCTCCGTCTCGTCAGCAACAGGGCGCGCCGGGCCGACACCCGGTGCAGAAGACGGACGCACCACACGGCCGAAGAAGAGGAGCTCCTTCATGAGGCGCTGCGGGAGGCCAAGGAAGCCCTGTCCCGTGCGATCGCCAAGGCCAAGGACTCCACAAGGAGTTCTTGACCACACTGGACAGGGATTCATGGCGGCGGCCATGTAAATTGGTCCGCAACAAAATGCGCCATGCCCCCGCCCCGGCCTGGACTCCCTGGAGCCTGAGCTCCTCCAAAGGGTAGTGGGAAGGCTTTTCCGCCGGCGCCGAATTTCACCCCGCCGATCATGGCTGCCCCGACTGCAGAACCAGAGGAACCAGAAGATGTGCCACCGGTAACGGAGGGGGAGATGGCCTGGACCATACACCGCCTAAGGGCCTGTAAAAACGCCCCGGGCCTTGACGGTGTTCCAGGCCGTATCATGCCGGTGGCACTCTCGCACCTCGGAAGCCGCCTAAAGGACCTGTTGGACGACAGCCATGGGTCAGGCCGGTTTCCGAGGTGCTGGAAAGAGGGCAAACTCTGCCTCCTCCGGAAGCACAGTCGTCCCGCAGATACTCCTTCCGGATGGAGGCCGATAGTGCTGCTGGATGAGTCCGGAAAGATGCTAGAGCGCATAATATCTTCCCGGATCTTGCAGCATCTGGAGGGCGAGGGCCCTAACCTGTCGGACCGCCAGTACGGGTTCAGAACGGCGTGGTCCACGATGGATGCGTTGGGGGCCCTGAGGGCCTTTTGCGATGGGGCGGCCGAGCTGGGGAAGGGGTCGGTGGCGGTGTCCCTTGACATCGCCAATGCGTTTGGCTCCCTCCCCTATACCGTAATAGTCGAGGCGCTTAGGTTCCATGGCGTGCCCCGGTACCTCCGCAGGATTGTAAAGCACTACCTTACTGAAAGGGTAGTGCTCTACGAAGAGCGGGGAGGCATTAGACGGGCGAAATCAATGGCGTGCGGGGTCCCTCAGGGATCGATGCTAGGGCCCCTCCTATAGAATGTGGGGTTCGATTGGGCAAAAAGAGGGGTCCTATTGCCCCGGATGGTCGTCATTTGCTATGCAGATGACACCATGGTGGCTGTCCGGGGCGCGGCACTGGAGGAGACCCTGCGAAGAGCGGCCGTTGCGGCGGACCTAATGGTCCACCGTATTGGGATCCTGGGCCTTAGAGTGGCCCTCCCGAAGACAATGGCGTCCGCACCATAGGGGCACTCCTTTCACCGGCTTCCCGTACTTTGCAGGCTTGCAGTATGGTTCGCAGTATTACGAACAGTGCGATTGTGTTGCGTTTTGGTGCGGGTTATTATAAGTTTTTTTTTAATACTTAGAAATTTATTTGTTTTTGTTGTGTGTTTCCTTTTGTTTTTAGGGGAGGGCTACTGTAGGGACACAATTCGATGACCATGCAGGCGCTGTCGTAGAGCACGTATGCATGGTTTGCGGAGCGCGGTCCCGCCAGTGCGCCTTGCCCCCCGGTACAGTTAACTTGTGTGTTTTAAGTCAATAAATTGAGTAAACCATAGTTGACCTTCATATTTACCTCCCAGTACCCATCCCTAAACTGTCATAATCTTTTCTCTTATAATTTCAACTGGGGTAGGAACTTCCCTATTTCCCTTAACACCTTGCTTCGGGGCAAACACTCAGATCACGAACTTGTAATTTAGAATAATGTAGGATTAAAACTTAGACGTAATTTTAAGGGAAAAAGCTTGCTTTCCCACATCATCATCACCTCCCCCCGAGGAGCCTCATTTGTATAATAGAGATTATATTGTACTTGGTCTGTATTTCTATTGGTTTTATTTGAATACCACATAGGTAACCTGTGTTCAGTCCCTCTCTGGCTTGAGATTAACCCTTTGAACGCCACAGTCGGCTGTGGCCGACAACGGAAAATCGTGTCCCAGACGCCAATGACGGCTATACCCGTCGAGTGTGTCAGTGAAGTAGCGACCTACGTGCATTCGTGTAAGTTTCAAGTTCATGTTGGCGTCAAGATGGCGTGGCGTTTGAGTTGACAACTTTTACATTTAGATGTGGCGTTCAAAAGGTTAAAGGTCGGTGAATCCGGTGTCGCAACTGCGACACAATAGTTCAGCCGGTGGCCGCTAGATGGCGCCGGCGATCTGTTTTACCGACTGAGCAATACGTCGATAAAACAGATCGATCAAGGCCCGCCCGCCTGGCCTTTCCTCTGGACCAGCGAACACGCTGCCACGCACGATATATTCTTATTACATTTAAGTTGGGATTTGGTCATAGAAATAAAAGAATTGTACAGACTGCATATATCTTTACTTCGTCACCGTCCCAACATTTTGGTGACCCCGACGAGTACACGAACCTGGCGAAGAAACTCATCACCGAAACCGAAAAATCAAGGCACGCCGGAAGAATTTTTAGTATCAACGCATCTATAAGAAATTCAGATCCCGACGTGTGTGGCGTTCATTACCGGCAATCATCATCATCAACCAAATTATCAGCGGAAAGAAATTGCCGGAAACCTAACCTACAACGAGGCCGTGGCGACAACCGAGCACATGGTGGCAATTTTTCCTGGCGTGAACAAGGGCATTACAGGCGGCTGCCGACTCAAGGGATTACAGGCAAGTGGGCTGGCAATATACCTAGATTATTTTCTAATTTTTTCTCTCTGTTTTCCGTACTGGGCACATTGGTCGCGTGTAATATTTTCACGTATTTACGTAATTAAGAATGTCATCCGACAATGAATCTCGTTCTGAAACGGGTGGGACCGTAGTAGAACACGGAAAATTCAAGGATTACATTAAAAAACGCGGTACAGTAAAAGGAAGGCTAACACTTGTTTCGAAATTTCTTAGCACATTTCCATCAGGCACATTGTCGGCTGAAAAAATTATAGAAATCGAACTAAGGTTAGATAGAATAACAGTAATGTATAAAGAATTTGACCAATTACAAAAATGTATTGAGACGTGGAGCTCCAATGTCGAGGCTCAACTGCTGGAGCGTGAATACTTTGAGAATTCTTATTTCACTGCAGTAGCGAAGGCTAAACAGCTAGTTTCAGACGCGTCTCCACCCTCGCCACAGCATTTCTCTCCGCCGCCACGTGCCGAGGTAATATCTGAGGCCATTAAGTGCCCAGACATCAACTTGCCATCCTTTAGTGGCGATATGACTGCATGGCTAGAATTTAGAGACACCTTTGATGCACTCATAAACCAATCGAATTTAAAGGCTATACAAAAATTTAAATACCTACGTAGCTGCTTAAAGGATGGCGCGTTGGAGGTTATTTGTGCTCTTGACTACTCTGAAGAGAGCTACGCGACAGGCACGCCATCTGTCGCAACTTGTGAGGGATCATCGACTAATCAAGGTTGGTCAATGATTCTACACGACAGTCGTGCCATCTGTCGCAATTGGTAAAAATCCACTATGGGTTTTTATTGGCGACATTTGCCGACACAACCTGATATTGTGTTGCCAGGTATCGCTACTACCAACTGAGGAGCTCGGGTGGGAGCATGTCGCAACTGCGACACAATAGTTCAGCCGGTGGCCGCTAGATGGCGCCGGCGATCTGTTTTACCGACTAAGCAATACGTCGATAAAACAGATCGATCAAGGCCCGCCCGCCTGGCTTTTCCTCTGGACCAGCGAACACGCTGCCACGCACGATATATTCTTATTACATTTAAGTTGGGATTTGGTCATAGAAATAAAAGAATTGTACAGACTGCATATATCTTTACTTCGTCACCGTCCCAATATCAGGCTTGTTTGCTATCTGGTTTTGTTTTTGGGGGCTACTGCCTGGCGCCCGAATCTTTTCTTGTTTTTAACTTTTTGGCAGTAATCCTACTCTAAGGTCTCACTGGCTCCATCTATTATAGCTCTGAGGAACCTGTAATTCTTATATTCTAGTTGACACGTTTGCCACATAAATTATAATACCTTTGTTGCTTTAAGACACATTTTAAAAACATATTACAAACGGTACGGCAAGGTGTGCAATACGGCAAATGATACCAAATCCACAAGTAGGTATAATTTGCGGAGCCAACTTAAAGATTTTAACAATCTAACTCTAAAATTACAGACAACTTCCAATGCTATTGAATTTCGACTATCTGTACCTACTGCACGCCAGGATTTGGTTGTTCAAAAGCGTTTTATCTCTGGCGTACAAAATTACCCGTAAAAAATTACAGACTAAAGAGATCAAAAGAAAAAAAGGAATTAGAAGCACAAACAAAAAGAAATATTAAAGAAAGATTTCGATTAAAAAACGTATAGGAACAATGCTACGTCATCTCACTTCCCAGTGCAGACGTACTTGGATATGAGCTGAAGCAACACATACCCGGCGGGGAGACGAAGGGACGCGGGGAAATGTAAGTTCGTTCCCTCGCTTCCCGCATAATTATTACATTGCCGTTCCTGTAGCATAACTGTACTGCCGTGTTAATTCAATATAGAGTCAAGGACATTTGTGCATTTCATTACAACCTGCTAGGTACCACAACAAACGGGATAGTTATTAGAGATGCCAAAAGCGTGATGGTACACAAGTAGGAGATTTTTTGGAAAACCCGCATTTGGCTGCCGACATAACAAAGGTGGATTTTAATCTTATCTGTAGATTCAAAGTTATACTGGAGACTATTTTCAACTGGACAAAAATAGACACCCAGAAATTTGATGAGTATGGGATGGCACCTGCAAGATGGCAGCTCTACGGTTGGCACCCGCCTAAAGAGGCAGCAGAGGCACAAAACAAGCACTTTCGATTATATCGAGAAAACTATGCTAGAAATTTTTCAAGGGAGCATTGTAAGCTTCACATATACAATTGATTATTATTAAGTTAAGATCCACTATAAAGCAGCATAAAACAAACGAAATAAAGAATCACACAAAGAACATTTTGTCAAGAAACAATAAATATGCTACTACTAGCTGAACCAAATACAAAGCCTGATATATCAGACACAGATGAAGATGAAGAGTTATTATATTTGTTTTAGCCCATCATATTTGATGTGGAAAGCTTTATTTAGTTGTAATGCTTTAAATACCATTTTATGTGTTTATGCAATTATTTATTTAATATATAATAAAAATAACCTATTTTTTATTGTATTAGTTCTACTTTTAAAGAACGATACTAAATCATAAAATAACGTATAAAAAAACGACCACCTAAATTCTTAAACTCAACCTATGTGCATTGAGCCGAAAGAGAAGAATCGATTGAGAATTCAACCTACAAACATCAGAATTCATGCTAATATACACAAAGTAGAACAACCAAGGCCTAGTTGGACCATGCTCTCTTATTACCAGGGGTCCTTATGGATACACTTCGACCTAGTGGGATCTTTTGTGTAATGTAAACCATGCTATCTCAGTTTTTAATTGTTGTTTTTTTTATTACAGGGGGCAAACAAAGCGATCACCGTCGCCCATAGACACCTGCAACACCATAGAAGTCACAAGTGTGAAACACCTTTTTGCAAGGCATTATCAGCTGTTAAGGCTATCGTAGCATGATAAAATTTAACCCATTTAACTCATATCACAAAAATCAAAAGACATGTGTTCTCTCGGAACACAATAATGCTGCAAATGAAGCAAACTTCTAAAATATAACAATGAAACATTTTAACAGTACTACAACTACTACATCAATCAAACCCTTTTTTTTGTATATCACAGATTTCCCCAGTAACACCGAAGACACAACTTGGAACAAGTTTAAAATTTCCCTTTCTCTTATTTACTTTGTCTTGGAGGTCGTTTACATATTGAATATAAAAAGTAAATACAAAATATAACCACAAGAAAACCACCTAACCTAGTTTGCTACCGGCACAGGGCATGGCTCAAACTCCCGGTGGTTAGGGCTGCAGAGAGAGGATTCTCCTGCCATGTGCAGTGTCCAGGATAACTGTCATCTTTATCTGACCATTGATCCAGCTATCTAGCAATTTTTTTGAGATGTTGGGTAAGACTACATAATAACTGCCTTCCAAACTGTTTCCCAAAACAACTATCAGGACAATGATGGCCAATCAACATCCCACATGGCGGCCACCTTCTGATCCAAGTAAATATTTCCTTTATTACACACATTAAAACCATGCTAAAATCAGGCTTACCAATAGATATATTTTATTAGAACAAGACCGACCATTCACCAACAGGAACAATTTTTATTAAACTGGGAAACAAAATTATTACATTCAGAAAATAGCGTACTCGATATTAACACTGCACGGGGCTATACGACCTATGCATGCCCTAGTTACCTACTCTAACGATTTACCGAAGACAATAAGATCTATCAGACACTATTGTGATTATAGTAAGTAATACAAAAAACACAACTACAAAGACGCACTAAATAACGGCAAATTTTGGTTCACTTCAGATTTTGCTTTTAATGGCTGTTGTCCATCAGATCAGGACAATTTTGCCAGCGTCAACGTATTAATCCAAGGTACGGTTTAATAGCAAAAACATTAAATCCATTAATTGATTGAATCAGTTTCTTATCGCCCATCCAAGATGGACGACAACTGAACTGAAATAAAAGAGAGAGAGAAGAGAACATAACTGTCAATAGTGTCAATGTCAACAAACAGATACGATACGATACGACAAACTACAAGTAGGTACCAACATATGCGCCTTGCGACTGTCCGTCAAGAGGTGTTAATTTGGTGGCGCCACAGTAGCAACAGCTTAAAATTTCCAAAAAAAATCCATAACGTTGCAAGAAAAATCACTGAACACGATTGCTTATTTACGTCAGGAGAGCGAAGGATTGAGAAGCATTTCGATAAAAATGTTTTTTAAATTTCACACTATCTTGGTACTCTAGCGCCATTCTCGACGGATTTGGAACTATTATTACCTTACGCGCTGGACACATTTCCTATTTGAGACTTCTTTCCTTTTCTATACTCCATGCTGTAACAATCGACTACTAGAGTCTGGCTAGTGAAATATGAGACTGAAATCAACCGCAAAATGTAAAAATGTAGCTGCGGTGTGTGCCTTTATGAGCTAGAGTTAAACAAATTGATTTCTTTTGTCATTAATTATTTAGTTATTAGTTGGTGAGAATACATTCCAATTTGTTTATATCTAGCTCATACAGGAACACCGCAGCTACATTTTAAAATTTCGCGGTTGATTAGTCTCATCTTTCATTTCATTAGCCAGATGAGCCAGAGGGGCGACTACAAAATGCGAAAAACGAAGTTCGTATAGCACCATCCCGCTTACTCTCATGTTATGCTGTGTTTGAGTGAGCAGGATGGCGCCATAAGAACTTCGTTTTTCGGATTTCGGGGTTGCCTTTCAGACTCTATACATCCCCGATGATAAACCGATTTCAAGACATTCAAAAATAGCGGGCGATCTGATCAGATCGGCAAACATTTCTGACTGTCTCGAAGCCCCTTAGGAATACAACAGAGGAGTTTGTACCAATATTGCCCCTTTCGCTTTTGTTAGGCCAGTATTAGACTATAATAGAAATATGATCATGGATTTAGGAGTCATTTAAATATAAAGAACCTATGCTGCTGTAATAAATACATATGTATGATTCATATTGTGTATGATAATCAATTCAATAAAATATCAAAAGATCTGATTCATAATTAACAGTTAGTTGTCAATACTGTTATCAATTTGAACTTCCTTATTTTCTAACAACTGATTAATATTTTTTACGGCCTCGATTTTTATTTAATATGTTTGTTAATTTTGCATGAATCAATATTCCTTCATGATGCAGCCTCACTAATGAAATTTTCATTTGGAATATCATGTACAATATTCAATTACTGTTTCAATGACAACTTAAACTGCTCGTTGCTATTAACAAAACGGGACTTTATCGTGTACTAATTCATATTTACCCACGGCGTTAAACTGCTCGTACTAAAATAGGCACCTACCTAGTAAATCGTCTTTATACTATTCAATCAACGCCATCCTATCCGATCAAATAGATGCAATGAATGAGTAGTATTTGTAGGAATGAAGTGTTGTTAAACAATCCATATCCATACTAATATTATAAATGCGAAAGTGTCTGTCTGTCTGTCTGTTACCTCTTCACGCTTAAACCGCTGAACCGATTTGAATGAAATTTGATATGGAGATAGTTTAAGTCCCAGGGAAGGACATAGGCTACTTTTATCCCGGAAAAATATCCTTATCCGCGATAAACGAATTTAAGGCGGACGAAGTCGCGGGCAGAAGCTAGTAAATTATAAAAGAGTCCATTGTCATTTAAAAAATTGCACTTACTAAACGGACATTGTTCGTTAATGGAGCTCTTATATTTCATATTTTGTCAAGACGACACTGCAGGGGAGCTAAATATGTGCAGCCAATTTTCCTTGTACGATAGTGTCGATAATGACATGATATAAACGACTACGATATCGTGCCGTCGCACATAATTGGATACTATTAGCACGGAAATATAAAAGCGACATTAGACAACTTTAAACCTAAGTATATTAATATTTCGACTCTGGCGTCTGTGCGATAATATAGTGTCGTGTCGGGAAACAACGAATAGAGAATATGTAATGGCTTTAGTTTTATTTTTACCGCATTATTCAATTTTTTTCATAATTTTTCATTTCCATAAGAGAATTAAACGTTTTCTTGTGATGTGTCTCTGTGGTTCAATGAAGGATAAAAATTTAGATTTTCTTAGATTCTTTATAGACTATCATCGGCAGTACACACTTGCCGAGACCAATGAAACAAACGGCGTATGTACATGTACATTACGCTCTTGCATAAGCACGTATGAGTAAAACCCGTTCTAGACCTTCCGATCCAATCCGATCCTAATTATCTGATAAAATCGGAGAATGTATTGTGTAACAGATCCCAATTTTTAGGGCCTGTAGCACAATACACTATGCGATTTTAACCGATAATTAGGATCGGATCGGAAGGTGTAGACGGGTGTAAGAAAAAAGTCATGCTTATAACCTCGCTTAGCTGAATGTGTACAGGTGCCATTACTTGCAATTATTATATATGCGAGATAAATATCTATTAGGTACTTGAATCAACAAACAAGATCGAGTTGGCCGATAGAATAGTCTGACCAAAATGAAGTCTCTGAACAACTTGTTGTAGTGTGAAGTGAACGAACGTAATTAATGTGAGCGAATGAGATTATGACAATATTCATTGCAAAGATAAATAAATAACCAATTCATTGTTAAATTGTTATTAACATGTCACTGTCTTTGTGTCACTTCACGTCAGTCAGTCAGTAATAATCTTGTTATTCACATTATTAACAAACCAGATAGGTATTAACGTTCTATTCCTGTGTCATTGCGTCGGAAATTGGTTTTTTGAATTTGTGTCCTAAGTTCGTCTGTCTTCTTAGTGCTTCTTTCATATCATTTGTGGGCACTTTTATTTTATTTTGGTACAAACGTATGTAATTTTCCAGCGTTGAAGTCTGGCAAATACGCATTTGGTAACTCGCTGAAAGGTTGACTTTTATGGACTGCAATCCTTTTTATCCGTCTTTTTGTGATTATATCGTTTAATTTTGCATTTCTTCAAACTTTAACTATATACTTTGAAATAAAACTGGGTCTGTACATATTTACTAATTCAAGAGATATACATAATAAGTTTAACTTGTGTTTTCTTATTAACCTAGTAAGCTAATGGTGAAGACATACAGTGGGTTAACTAGAATACGAATTTAAATAAAGTTATTGAGTTTGGTAATTTTTCTTTAAATTGAGAGTGGCAAGAGTTATGTGTTGAGCTTATTGATTTTTATTGTTTATTAAATATTCATTGTAGTAATTGTATTGCCATACTGTAAGTCTTGCAGATTTTTTTGTGATTTATGGTTTATTTAGTCAACTTTTTCCATGTTCTATCACATGTCTATCTTGGTACCTATTCGGGAAACATCCAACAGTCAATTATAACAGTTCTTGTCAAATCGGATGCATTTCGGTTTGGTGGTTATATCTTATATATCTTGTCCGTGTTGTTGGGTAAACAGTGTAGTATCTAAAATATCTATGGACAAGGATATAGTTTTGGTATTTTGAGAAGTTTAGTAGCTATAAATGATTAGGCAAACTTCCTCTAGCGTTGGATTTTTCTGTTGCTTTGGCATTTGGTGCAAGGCAATAGGCCGTTGTCAAGTGGTTCAAGAGTTGTCAGACATTTGGGAGTGTGACATATAGGACTCTAGAGCGTTATTCTATGGAAGTATAGAATAAACTAAGCTTTAGTTGAGTTAATGTTAGTATTGATAGTAATTCAATAAATACATGGATATAGTTATGCAATATCATTTCGAGATAAATGCAACTTTAGGTTTCAGTGGTATACTTTTTTGCCTTATCCAGTACATACATGTAGTATGTGTTTTTTTGTAGAAATATATGTTGATGCTGACATATTTCTTAAAAATTATATAGTATAAAGGTACATATTTAGAGAAATAGGAATTGGCACGTTTTTACAAAATGGTTGTTTGTATGGACTCTATTCGGAATGATTTTGCTCAAACGTTCCATGATGTATGATATGAAACATAACTTTATAATAATCTCAATGAATAGGTGAATGTTCGCTAGGAATATAAATAAAAACAACAAAAATAGCCATAAGTAAGTCATGACTTGTATTCGTCTTCATAACCTTCTATATGAAAATCTGGAATTCCACCGAATCCATCAACATCATTGAGAATGTCCTTAGAACACTCTAGAGCATTATAAAATTGAAGACAATCTTCAGGTATGTATTGGTACATTGATTGCAAGTCTGCTAATTTTGCAGGAGCAATTGGTTTGCCATTAGGCCACAGCAAACAGAAATCAGTCGCTTATGTGCCTGGTTTCCCCTTTTATTTTTTTGTCAGTAGTCAACTCTTTAAAATCTTCTTTCAGTAATGATCTCATAAAGATAGAGTTTATCTTTTTTGCGTGTAACCAACTTTGCTTTTGTCAGTAAATATCTTTCGATTGGTTATATATGAGTTTTTAGACTGTTAATTCATCACTTTAATAATTTAGTATAATTCAATCATTGACTTTACATTTATGTTAAATGCTAAGTAATCTGACAGTTTAATAATTTAATGTAATTGATAATAAAATCGATGTTGTTAATGTTTAATGTTTAATATAATGTATTTAAGAATAGTTTGCGTGACTTGTTAAAGTCTAAATGTGTATGGATCTATAAAAACTATATAACATCACTTTGGTACCACATTTATGGCAAATAAATATATTTCTATATTTCTATTTCTATATTTTTTTCTATTTTGCTTATACTATAAAAATCAGTCGTCTCCATTTTATATACTTGAAGTGGTTTCACTTTCTTACAACGTTTAATAATATCGATGTATTCTTCAGCTGCTATCCTTCTCTCTATACACGCATTGGTGGTGTTTGAGAGCAGTTTCTATTTTAGATAAATCTGTGTTGTTCGGTAAAAATGTATGGCCGGACTCAAGAAATCGAAATGAGATGGTTTTCAAAGTTGGATGGGAGCTCAAAATTGCTTTCATCATGAGAACGATTTCGATATTTCTGTTCTGACCACCGCAGCAATCGCTCCATAAAATTAAGGGTTTGACAGTAGAACTTTGTTTCTGGTTGATATATTTCTTAAGGCATGATCCAAATTCCTGGGCTCCTCTTCCTGCTTCTCCTTCTACCCATACATAACAGTGCCCAATGTCATCAGATGCACTATGGATACCACTATTGTAGAACCACAACAGCCTTTTATAAAATGCAACATTCGTTGGTATGCGGGGCAAAGGCAATGTCTTTAAATCAAATGTTAAGCATTTGACTAATGGTGAATTTTTTGCTTGCTCAAAATCCAGCTTCATTTGGTTTCTCAGATTAGTAGCCCTTTCTAAATTTTGTGTCTTTTTTTCTGTACCTTTTTCTTCGTCTTCAGTATTTTTGGCATTATGAATTTCCACCTCTAACTTATCACACGTGTTACAAGTGTCTTTCTTTTTTTACACTTCAGGTTAAATTTGGAAAAAAAAATCTTTTTCACATAGTTGAAAGAAGGGTACTTGCGCTCATTGGCATACTTTTGGATAAACTCCTGTCGGTATACGAGTATATCGTTAATTTTGGCTAATGTCATTCCCGGTTGTAAATATAATACATCACTATTTTGTACCCGTCTATAATGAGACTCATATTTTGGAAGTTTCGCAATAATGTTCTCTCTTACTTGATATGACAAAGGCTTTTGATTGTGTGGTACATGATATACTTTTGCAGCAGCTGGAACGCATTGGAATAAGAGGGAATGCTTTACAGTTGTTCAAAAGTTACTTGTGTGACAGACAACAAGCCGTACTTATTGAAACGTACAATAGTCAAAACAAAACTATTGAGCACATACAGTCGTGCTTTGAAAAGGTCGTACTGGGCTTGCCACAGGGGAGTGTCCTTGGACCTCTTCTGTTCCTCATGTACTTAAACGAACTTCCTTTGCAAATTCGTAAACCATGCGTGATGTTTGCTGATGATGCCACTGTATTATTTTCCAGCGACAAACAAAATTTGAATATAGAAAATGACATTAACTATGCTCTGAGCAAAATTATGCAGTGGCTTCAAAGACTAAATCTTAAAGTAAACTTAAGTAAAACTCAATACATAATATTTTCTTCTGTTTCCGCGATTATTACTCATTGAAATAAAAATTCAGAAACTACAAAACTGATGCTTTATCGCTTACTATATCACAAGCAGGTACTTCCATAGAGGAGGTCACTAGCGCTAACTTTCTTGGGATCAAAATAGATTGTCATTTAAACTGGAAGTCTCACATTGAACATTTAAACAAGAAGCTCTCTAGTAGTTGTTATGCTCTTTCAATTCTGTCGGGAGCATGTTCTGAAACTGTGGTAAGAAATGCTTATTATGGAAGCGTGTACCCACTACTTACTTACGGTGTGATCTACTGGGGCAATTCTGTCGAAATATACAAGATTTTTAGATTACAGAAGAAATGTTTAAGGGCTGTATACCGGATGCGCATGGAAGACTCGCTCCGTGACGTCTTTCGAGAGAAACGTTTTCTGACGTTAACTGGCATTTACATTTTAGAGCTGTGTTTATTCGTCAAAAATCAATCAATGTATTTTACTACAAAGTCTTCACTAAAGAATAATACAAGAAGGCAATATAAATATAATTTAAATCTACCTAAAGTTAAAAACTCTATTTATAAAAAGAGTACTTTTATAATGGCGATTTGTATATTTAACCATCTCCCTGCCGACTTAAAAGCTCTGGAAGGGATAACTTTCAAATGCAGGCTAAAGAAATGGCTGATCGAAAAGGCTTTCTGTGATCTTAATGAATATTATAGTAGCTAAACACAATGTCAAAACTGTAAAAATAGAGAGAACTAGAAAAAATAGTATATAAATAATATATTGTACACCCGGAATGGGTAGCTGTTGAAACCAGAATGTAATAATTTTCTAACCCATGTATTGACACAGTTAAACAATAAAGTATTCTATTCTATTCTGTTAACGACGAAATCAGTATCCTCTTTCGATACTTTATTCCTGCCTCCTGATTTAAATCCCCTGTCATCTTTTAACGGCTTATCATTCCTCAATTTTTTTAATGATACAGTGACCCTTTGAGTCGTGATCTGGAAAGTTTTTAAAAACATATCGCGACATTCTCTTACACCTCTTATTGAATAGACGCGATGGAATTGTTTCGGTTTTTTCTTAGCAGCAGGAACATTAGTCATAGTGTAGCTTCGTTTCTTGTTTTCTTCCTTGACACAGGAGCCAATGTATATTAATTTCGCAACGTAGGGACCCAGGCAAACAAATTTATCAAATTCTTTTGTTCTCTTCTCTATTGAAATCAAACTAGCACAGTCCTTTGAACATTTACATTTATAATCAGTAGGGGAAAGTGGGGGAAACGCAAACACCTAAGGGAAAACTTAAATAAAACAGAAATATCAAGACTCACAATTTCGCTTATTCATTTAAAGTTAAGTTTAACTATCTGGCTAACTAATTAAGTAATCAACAATGAAAATACTTTTATAAAATATAAAATTAAGAACAAAAACAAAACCCTTAGTGTTCGGGTTTACCCAACTCTAGTCGGGTAATTACGAACACTAAGTGGGGTAATTATGAATAAAGATTTGTACTCTTTTAATCAGCCTTAATTACAACAAAGATCACATTTATAACCTGCCGATAGTAGGTTAATCACAAATTATTATTTTTAGTTTATAATCAGTCTTAATTACGACAGAGATCACATTTATAACCCGCTGATGAGGACTGTCCATCTGTGCATTTCTCATGAGCCCAGTCTTTACATACGAAGCACATTATCCAGTCTTCATCGGGAGGACTTACATATTTATCCTTACAAAAATACAATAGTAGTCATCATTTTTATTTTTTCCTTTTTTGCCCGGCTCTGCCTTTTTCTTGACTTGCTCTGCTTTCTTCTTGATTTGCTCTGTTTTCTTCTTGCCTTTCTCTCCTTTGTCTTGCCTTGATCTGTCTTCTTCTGGCCTTGGCAATTAAAATCTTCATCATTATTTAAATTCCTTACTACTCTTACCGTATCTTTGATTTTAGATGTGCTTTAATTAAGTTTTTTTTTATTTGATTTTGTTTCTGTGTTACTCCCATTCGTTTATCTTTTTCTTCTTTTGCTCGTTTTTTATTTTCCTTTTCTTCTAGCTGTTCTTTTACAGGCGTGCTTGTTACAATAATCGATTTCTTCTTTCTTGTGTTGCGCTTAGAAGTTTTAGGGAGGCATTATAGGTAGTTCAACGATTTCGGACAAGGAAGCTGACTGCATGCTCATATCTCCGGTTGCTATTGAATTATTATTTATAATAGCGTCATCTATTGTATCATTACAGCCTGGTACCATGGAAGACTGTTCAGGAGTATCCTTCGATTGTGTCTCACCTGATTGAGTATTATTTATTAGTTGGGCATTGCTTTGCGACGCTTCAACGTTACGAACTTCTGCTACAACGCCAGGAACTTGATTATTTGGGAGGTTAGCAGTCCCACTGTTCTGTATTTGATTTATAGTTGCCTGCGGTGTAGCGTTCTGGGGAATGTATTGCTGAATCATCTCAATTTCAATGGGACGCAAGGGATATATTCCTGCAGATCTGAAGCCACTGGAAGCCTTTTCAAGATTACTGCACCGGTTAAAGGCATTGGTAAATAATTCAACTATGTCATATTGTAATAAAACAATTTAACGGATTATATCGCGTATGTTATCTCATTTTAGTTCCCGACGTTTCGGAAGCCAGCTCTCCATATAATCCGTTAAATTGTTTTATTTCAATGAGTAACAATCGCGGAAACAGAAGAAAATATTATATGTCATATTGTGTTATTGGCTTTCCAAATCGATCTGACATGTAATTTTCACATTCCTGATTGTATATGCACTTGAGAGGCCCAAAAAAAGTAAAATCTAAAGGTTGGATCTTATGTGACGTATGTGGTGGTAAAGTCAGCATAATGATGCCATGATCTCTGCAATGTGTGTATGCAGCAAGAGTGATATGACTCTCATGATTGTCTTAAATCAGTAAAGTTCGATTTTCTTTCGAAGGCTTTGCATAAGCAATAAAGTGGTGTAACCAGTCAATAAATAAACTTTCATTTATCCATCCTGAATCTGATACAGCTCCAACCATGTTAGGATTACTTCCTTTTAAAAATAAAAAATGGAGGGATGTATTGACCAGCTGCACTAAATGCACAAACAACTGTAGTTGTGGACCCTCTTTCTGCACTCGTAGCCTTGCCAACTTGTTTTTCACCTTTTGGTGCCAATATTTTTGAATTTATTTGAACTGTATGGCCTTCAAATTGTCATAGAATATTTTAACATCAGTTTCATTAAAAGCATTGATACGGTTTAACGAAGTTGCTTCTGGTGTTCTCAAAGATATGCTGGGATGTCCATCCATAAAACTATAATACCAGTATTTACCAGCTAATTGTTTTATTCGTTTAAAATTGTGACGCAGATTGTTTCGTTCTGCAAACTGAAAGGCTATTCTGCGAACTTTTCTTATCGTCAGACCGTAAAACAGTTTGCTGCATTTTATGATATAGTCTACGAGTTCTGCTTCTTGCTCATCCGAAAATAATGGTTTTCTACCACATTTGGGTTGTTTTACTACAGTTTCCTTCAAGTGGTCAAAAATTGTAGTTTTTGGCACTGAATAAGTTGCTGCTGCTTTGCCAAGACTTAATTTTTTAGCTTTAACATCTTCGATGGCCTTTTCGAGGTCTTCTAATTTATATTTAACTTCCCTCTTTTTTTATAATTACGGGGCATCTAAAACAATAATGAAAAAAAATGGTTACTTAGTTCATCACGTGCGGGGAAAGCCGAACGTTCGAGATTACCCGACGTGGTTTGTTCGCCTTTACCTGCAGGACCAGAACAGTAAAAGTGTAAAAAAATATTCAAGGTTATTTTATTGTGGCGGTTGGCGTCATTGTCAATAAAATTGTTAATACGAGGGCTGCTATTTATATATCCGGAAACCGGGATTACAATCTTCTTAAATAGCATATTTGACCGCCATGGTAAAATTTGAACTTTTTTAAGTATATAAGGTATATTTTTTCTTCCTTATTAACGCTCGTGTTTTGTTTTTGACGGGTTTTAAATGTCATCTCGCAGCAAGAATGGAACTCACTCGTGAAAATATTCGTGCTATGATTTATTATGATTTTCGGCGTGGTTTAACGCAACAACAGTGCATAGATCAACTAACTTCAACTTTTGGTGATGAAGCCCCATCTAAAACTACTGTGTATCACTGGTTTAGTGAGTTCAATCGTGGACGTAGTATGCTTACGGACGAAGTTAAGGCAGGTCGCCCGAAATCGGTAGTTGTACAACAAAATATCGAGGCTGTGCGAAAACTTATAATGGACGACCGACATGTTACGTACCGCGAGATAGAGGCGACTCTGGGTATTTCTATGACCAGCATTAATAGCATATTACATAATTATTTGGCTGTAAAAAAAATTTGTTCGCGTTGGATACCCCACAACTTAACAAACTTTTTTTTGCGGTAGCATTCGGAACTGCAACACTGCTTTATTAGTCATCTCGACAAATTTGCCTAAATTAAATGTTTATACTTTGCTAGTGTAGATGTGACCTATATCAAATTAAACTTAACAATCAGAGCTATTCGCTGGTGAAATCAGATTAGTGAAATTCCGTGTAGTTCCTGAGGATTGACAGTGTTAAGTTAAACAAAATAATTCATTACGCACGGCCAACGGGCGGCGACGGATAAAGTTCGGCGACCTGTTAACATCGGCAATCTTCGGTTTGCCTCGCTACGGAGCCGCTGAGCACGAGAGCTCCGGCACCCTACCGACGAGGCAACACAGTGTCGCGTTGCTGGAACGGGTCAAGTTCTGTGTCGGCTATACGGAGTGCGGCGAGACAGCGACGTGAGACAGCACAGTGCCTACTCAACGCAGCGCACGCAGAAGGCGTAGTGCCTAGTAGCTGGAAACGATCGCGCTCTGTGTCATACGTATGCGCTTGCATCGATAAGTGAGTCATAGATACATACTTCAAACATTAACAACCAAAGCGTCTCAGGATGAATTGTTATGCATGTAACGACGTTATTAACCAAGGTGAAATGTTATGTTGTACGAAATGTAAATGGACGTACCATTATATGTGCCTGAATTTTACCTTGGCTTACTTTAAAGAGCAACAAATTAGTTTAAAAAGGTCATGGGAATGCCCAGAATGTGTTAGTAAGATGCGCCGTATTAACAGCGACGGAACGCCGGTTCGCAAACTAACTGGAGAGCATGCGAACGTTATAAATATAACGGATACGAGCATAATCACTGACTCAACGAAAACGATCGATGGTAGTAATCGCGCCAGCGAGGAAGCACTAGACCTAAGCATCGCTGGAGAATCAAGCCCCTCAGAAAATATTACTTTCCGACGGAATAGGCGAATGTCGTCATCGTCTGGTACCTATGGCAATAGTTGCACGGCTGATACTATTCGGCTGCTAATTCGTGAAGAGTTAAATAATATATTAGTAGAGCAAAACGCAACCCTTAACAAGCTGGTGCGAGACATGGTAACTGGACTAGCGGATAAAATCGATTCCCTCGAAAATATGTTAAGGGGTGTGTCTGCTGTGACTGCTCGAAATCAGGATTCTCCTCAGCAATGTATTTTAAGTGAGGTGCCGTCGGTCAAAACGGACTTGACTGGCTCGTTTAATAAGCCGGCAGGATTAACTGGAGAGTCTGACTCGGAAATCACCATCCCAGTAACTCCTAAAATCACTGGTGGTAGTATTGGCTCATTAAAGCCACTAACTGCCAAAACAAATAACAGGTCGAAGGCAGGAAAAAAGGGAGTGAAAAAGACTCATAAGCCAAGCGGGCCCCCCCAAACCCCTTCTATATCTCCTACCGTAGATAACCAACGTGCCACGAATAGCACGGTATATGTAGCCAATACCACTGAGACGCAAGTATCTGTTGAAATCGGCGGCGACAAATCACTGGCAATTAGCGCTGATAAGGCTGAACCTAAGCACCCGCGTCGATCAACTGCCGACGTTGTGAGAGGTTCCGCGGCACCGAGCACTACTAGCCTGCAGGCTTCGGAGAAGACAAATTACCTACACCTTTACTATGTCAAGCCGGGTACGACTGAAGACCAAGTACGACTACATTTAAATCAAATCACCGGTTGTGAAGGTTCATGTACTGTTTTAGGTCTTAAAGCGCGGGGCAACTATGCCTCGTTTAAATTAGGAGTACCATGTAATTTAGTAGATCGTGTACTGGATTGTAAAAATTGGACTCAGGATATATGTGTAAAGCCTTGGCGAGATAATTTTCGTCGTCAAAGTGAACAAAGGTAAAAGTAAAAGTCACTTAAATACTACTGTTTACTATCAGAATGTACGAGGACTTAGATCCAAAATAAATTTGTTTTACACTAATGTACTAGTAGCGGAATATGACATTTATGCACTCACTGAAACATTTCTTTTGAGTTCCGTCAATGATGCTGAATTGTTTCCTTCCGGTTATGTAGTGTTTCGGAAGGACCGCGCGGGTGACACCGGGTGGGGAGGGGTGTTACTCGCTGTGCGTAATAGCTATTCTGCTCGCCTGCTAACCGAGATCGACGGTATCACTGATGATATGGAGTTATTGGTTGTAAAATTAGAGCATAAAAGTACGATGTTATTGTGTTGTGTTGTATACTTACCGCCAAATTACAAAGATGACCAGTACTTGAAGGTATTGAGTTGTTTAGAAAATGCTGTATGTAAATACTCGGACCTTGATGTACTGTTGTTAGGCGATTTTAATCTTAATTCGTGTAGTGTTAATGTCCAAAGCCAATTTGAAATTTTTTTGGAGTTCTGCGATATGCGTCAATATAACCACATCCGTAATAAGTATGACGGGATGTTAGATTTAGTGTTGACCGGAGTGAGCCCTGAACGTGTGCGCGTGGCGGGAGCCGCGGACGCACTGGTGCCGGCAGACGCCTACCACCCGCCACTAGAGGTGGCGCTCGCTCAGCCGCGGTCTCGCGCCGACTGCGTGTATGTCCCTGCGCCGTTGCATGTCACAGAATCTCCAGTACCGGTATGGAATTTTCGCAAGGCGGATTTTAGTGCACTATATGCATCCATAGCAGGAACTGATTGGAGCCTTGTATTAATGTCTGCCTCTGTGGATGATGCGGCCGAGGCGTTTTATCATAAGTTGACGAAATGTATTTCAGAGCATGTGCCTGTAAAAAAAGCACCTACCATAGGCAAGTACGTATACCCCACCTGGTACACTCCTGAAATAATTCGCAACATACAATTTAAGTATTTTCACTTTAAAAAACATAAAGAAACGGGTGCGGAATTCAATAGGGAACTATTTAAATACTACAGAGGACATGTCAAGTCTCTCATCGCCAACGCCTACAAAAAACATTTGGCGGATATTGAACGCGACATAACTGACGATCCCGCGAAATTTTGGCAGTATGCTAAAAGCAAGCGTAAAGACAGGAAACGACATGACACCTTTACCTATAAGGACAGGACTGTGACTGGCCAGGATGCTGTAGAAGCGTTTGCGGAGTATTTTGGCTCTGTGTTCCACAACGAGTTACCTAGGCTAGATCCCGAGGAGGCGGCGCGAGAGAGCGCGGCGCGAGCGTGGGGCGCGCGCGACGCGACACGGGTCGCCGTCGACGCCGTCGGCACCGGTGACCTGCGCCGGGCCGCCAAGCGCCTCAAAGCCCGCTCTTCGCCTGGGCCTGACGGGATACCTTCGTTTCTGGTAAAGGATTGTATATCTGCACTAGAGTTACCACTGTTACACATATACAACCTTTCCTTACAATGTGCCGTATACCCTTCGTGCTGGAAACTGTCCCGGGTAACGCCGGTGCCTAAGAGCGGCAAAGGGTCTGACGTGTCAGAATTTAGGCCTATTGCCGTGTTGTCGGTATTTGGTAAGTTGTTTGAGTCGGTTATAGACTACTCCATTACTCGACAGGTCACGGTACAATTTAGCGACGCTCAGCATGGTTTTCGTGCAGGCCGGTCGACTACAACAAACCATATAGTTCTGGTCGATTATATAACTGAGGCCATGGATGCCCGTATGCAAGTGGATGCGGCATATTTTGATTTTAAAAAGGCATTCGATCTTGTGGATAATGATATACTACTGCGTAAATTCGCGGACTTGGGTTTTACACCCAAGCTCTTGCATTTCTTTGCTAGTTATCTGCAAAATCGAATGCAATATGTTAAATTTGCAGGATTTGAGTCGCGCCCTTTCTATACTCGTTCCGGCGTCAGTCAAGGGAGTACCTTAGGGCCTACTCAATTTCTGATAATGATAAATGACTTGCCAGATGTCGTCAGCACGGCTGGGTGTCTAATGTTCGCAGATGACATTAAACTATACCATAGAATAGGCGACGACAACGACAGACTAAAACTACAGAGTGACATCGACGCCATAGCTGACTGGAGTGAGGATAACCGACTGTACTTTAACGTATCCAAATGCGTTTCTGTTACCTTCGCCAGGCTGCGCTCGCCAATTGCCACCACCTACACCCTTAGAGGTGTCACACTGCAGCGAACTGATGAAGTACGTGACCTGGGACTGACTCTAGACAAACAACTGGACTTTCGCCAACACGTAACAACGACATGTAAGCAGGTGTCCAAAACTCTGGGGTTCATCATGAGGATCGCATCACAATTCTCTACTGTACGGGTGGCAGTTATGTTGTACGTTGCGTATATCCGTAGTAGGCTCGAATTCGGTGCCGCCGTGTGGGACCCCCACGAGAACAAGTATACCATTATGCTAGAGAGAGTGCAGAAAAAGTTCGCCAGGTATATGTACAAACGATTGTATGGATATTATCCGTTTTTGTACCCATCACTTTTCGTGTCGGGCATGGTAGGGTTGCACACTCTCGAAGCGAGGCGTGAACTACTGCATATAGTGCACTACTACGACCTTTTAAATAATAAAGTCGACAACCCATCGGTGCTGGAGCGCATGGGGCTGCTCGTGCCGGCTCGGCTTCCGGCGGAGGACGCCGACGGCGGCGCAGTGGCGGCGCGAAGGCGCCGGCGTCTGTTCGCGGCGCCTGCCTCCCGCCCGCGCACCCGGCGTGGCGCGAACGCTCCCACATCCCGAGCGATCGCGGTTTTAAACCGCATCACAGTGGACGCTGGGGATATTGACGTATTCGCCGATAGTCCAGGTATCTTTTATCGGAAGGTTCTGGCCTTCCTGACTTCATGTACATATTGATATGTTTTAAATGTGTACCTACTGCTAGTTGTTAAATGATTGTTTGTAGTTTTTCATGTAAATGTTTTGGTATAACATACTGTGAATTTACGTGTAAATTAATAAATAAATAAATAAATAAATAAATAAATAAATGAGCAAAAACATGCTCGCGTCGAATGGTGCAATAAAATGTTAATAAAATATAACCGTGGTGACTCAAAAGCCGTTTATAACATCTATACAGGTGACGAATCCTGGATCTATGCATACGATCCCGAAACGAAGCAACAATCAACGGTATGGGTGTTTCAAAATGAGCCGAACCCTACGAAAGTTACTCGTGCAAAAAGTACATTGAAACAAATGGTGGCCTGCTTCTTCGGTATTAATGGCCATGTAGCTACAGTGCCACTAGAAAACCGTAGAACGGTTAATTCAGAGTGGTACACGACCATTTGCTTACCGGAAGTATTTGAACAAATTCGTAAAACTAACCAGCGACGAAGAATCATTCTTCATCATGACAATGCCAGCTGTCATACGTCACGCGAAACAACTCTATTTTTGGAGGGTCAAAATGTGGAATTAACGGGTCATCCGCCGTACAGCCCTGACTTGGCACCCAACGATTTTTATTTATTTCCAAATATAAAGAATAAATTACGCGGTCAACGATTTTCGACCGCTGAAGATGCTGTCGACGCATTCAAACAACACGTTATGGAGGTACCTCAGGCGGAGTGGCAGAAGTGCTTTAAAAATTGGTTCACGCGAATGCAAAAGTGCATAGATCATCAAGGGGAATACTTTGAAAAACAATAAAACTATTTTCAGCCGTGTACGTTTGTTTGTTTTTTTGTTTCCGGATATATAAGTAGCAACCCTCGTACATGAGTATTCCACCAAGCAAATGTTGAATTACGATAGTCGATGGAAGTAAAGCTACATCAAGTTACATTTACGCAAAAACTACATCAAAAACACACAAAATATTGAAATGTTCATACCTTGACACGTGCGCGCGTCCGTATCACTCTTGTTGTTGACCGGCACTGCCAGCGATGTAAACTTCAAGATAGCGGTGGACAATATATTGTCACCTCTTTCTAACATAGTAGAACTATCGTGGTCGGGATTACCCGCCGTTCGCGTTTCCCCTACTCTTCCCTAAACGTCTTTGGTTTTATTTTTTTATTATATTTTGGTGTTGTTTTATTTTACATCTATCATGTGGATGTTTACGTTTACGACCTTTTGGTCTACCAGTTTCAATAGCCGCAATTTCTGTTTCATGTCCTGTTGGTTCTACATTTGTTTGCGCTGATATATTTTTGGCATCATCACATGGCTCTCCATTCGATGTAGAATTATTTCTATTTGGCTGACCGTCGTCGTCAACAGATGAACAACAGGTTGACAACTCATCTGCAATTGTCACTTTATAATTCAAGTTAAAGTTTGGATCCCTAACGCTATCATTGCTGTCACAACAATCAACTGCGTCTTCATCTTTGGAATTGTTGGCATCGTTAATATTATTGACCATTGATATTTGCTCAGTTAATACATTAAAAAGCTTTTGAGTATCCGGCGTTATTGGCCTAAGAGGTGATGATGTGTTGGATGATGGGTGCGACATTTAGTAAAACTAAAATGCCAATATTAATTTCTCAGAACTGTATAAAGTCTCTGAGCATCAAAATCTAAACTAACTAACTTTCCGAAATTGGCAGAACTACCTTCGATGGACTCTAACACACCTGGATGGTCAACATGACATGTGGTAAAACATGATAAAGACTGTACACGATAAAATTGGGCCATGCCTGATCTGGTATATTTTTCTATCTACTGTTTGGTTGGTAACAGCACTTCTTTTTTAATAATCCATGGATGTAACACTATAAAATAAAAGTATAATCATATTATAATATACGAGTTCGTGTAGGGTTTCGCTTTATATATTCCAACATACTTATTATGTTTTGTTCAGCATCTGCTGATAGTCTTTGGTACATTTCTGCCTCAAAATTATTGATGTATAAGGTTTTCGTAAGTGTTCCGACGAGCTATTGTATGCTTTATTAAATTGTCTTTTCACAATAACAATATTTTTAATTTGGAGCCATTTTTTTTACTGATATTTGTCAAATAATTGACAGCTAAAAACACTATTTTCAGTGCTTGAAGTGGATAGTTTTGCTGGCTACACCGAGTAGACATCAGTCAGTTATTGTAACTTTTTAGTCAGATTATATTCGAAAAAGCGTAAAACACCGTGTTAAAATGTAAATACAAGAATTGTACTGTAGTAGAAAATAATGTTGGATAAAAAATTTGAAATATGTTGGAATGTTAAACGCAAAAATAGCACATACTTATGCATTTCGATATGATTGTATTTTTTTTTATAGTATTATATCTATGGATTATTAAAAAAAAGTGCTGTTTCTAAACAAGCAGTTGAAATAAAAATGTAACTTTGCAACCACGGGTCAAAAAAAATATGAAAAAATTCATGTAAATGAGGTCTTATAAGTACTTTCAATGAAAACTATATTGAACAAAATCGGTCCATCCGTTTTTGAGTTATCGCAAAATTTCATAATTTTCTTTAAAAGGACGTAAGTTGACTTCCAGAAGGTAATAAGTAATTACAGTTACTTTGGCGTTTACGACCTTTTCTTCTTCGTCTTTCCGTCTTTGACCGTCTATTGTGAAGGATGAGCAACTACGGAACCCTACACTGAGCGTGGCCCGACATGCTAAAACCGGTTTTTTATTTTAACTTTGGTCACTGAACAATCACCAGGCGTCGCTGTCGTCTTGTCAACTGTCAATGCTTCTAAGTGTGCCTCCCCTGCCCGTGTCGCGCGATGTTGCCAGACACGACGCGCGAAGTGCGGCAACGTCGCGCTACCTCACCCGACGTCGCTGGTGAACCGTGTCGCGCGATGTTGCCAGACATGTCGCGCGTAGTCCGGCAACGTCGCGCTACCTCACCCGACGTCGCTGGTGAACCGTGTCGCGCGATGTTGCCAGACATGTCGCGCGTAGTCCGGTAACGTCGCGCTACCTCACCCGACGTCGCTGGCGACACGTGTCGCAGGACATTTGTCCCCTAATGTACACTTGGCTTAAGGTTTAACAAACTTCCGATTTGCTCTTCGCAAAGTTTTGCTCTTGGCAAAGTTATTCTCGTTCATAGTTACTCACGCTTAAAGTCCAGCACTGATACCTATTTCCTAAAACATTTGAGAAATATGTATGTAAGATAAATTCACTATATGAATCAATAACTTAAATTAACTACTTTACTTACTTTCAACCGACCCGACGGAGACCTCTCCACCAAGACGCCGCTCCCTGTCTCAGGCCGTAGGGTGCCTCCAGGCGTCATTATGACCGGCAAAGCCGTTATTACGTTTCTTGCCTTCGACATCTATATACAAATAAATAAATTAGAGTAACACTTATTCATAAGATGTGTCGATCGTTCTTATTCAATAAATACTTAAATCGATACCATCTGAAACTACAAATTGCTCTAATTCTACTCGTCCTCTTTCTGGTCATCATCAGACCCTCAAAAGTGTCTTCGCAGGAGCTTCACCCCTTAAATAGTATGCTCAGCCCAAATTCGACTTGCCTAGCTATGGTCGTTCCTGTGGTGCCCTCGTCCTCTTTCTGGTCATCATCAGACCCTCAAAAGTGTCTTCGCAGGAGTGTCGCCCCAAAAACAGTATGCTCAGCTCATATTCGACTTTCCTAACTATGCCCGATCCTGGGATCCCCTCGTCCACTTTCTGGTCATCATCAGACCCTCGGAGCAGCAGCAATACAACCGAATGTTGTATTGCTGCTGCTCCGAATTGTTTTTGTTCGTTGTTAAAAAAAGGATCGGCATTCGTTGCCCCCAAGAATTTAATTGATTTATTGTTAGTGGTTGCTTGATCATTTACAATCACCTTTGGCAATAATCCATTGTAAATTTAATTGAAACAATCGCCTTTTCCAAATTCACATTTCGGTGTGACAAAAACATGCCAGAGGGATTATTCGCATAAATCCCTCTGGCATTGTAAAAATTTGTTGACTGTTTTCGTAGACTGAGTCGTTTTCTCTGTTCAAAGTCTTTGATATATTGGATACAGGAGCATCTGCAGGTATTGCTCGCGTAGGCGCAATCGTGGATGACGTGGATGTGCCCACCATGTTCGGCAATGATGAGAACTCCTCTGTTTGGTCCTCGTTTGCTTGTTCGTATTCTGTCACTATCTCGCTGAATAGGGAGAAGTATACCTTGTCTAAATCGCTCACCGAATCCGTCCCCTGGATATTCGTAAATGTCGTGGATAATCCTTCGTTTGAAGCCCACACGGCGAATGTCTCGAATGACACGCTCATTGAATGCCCTTCGTGCACGATTAATTCCTTGTCTTGAAGATAGATTATAAATACCTTCATTATCTTCGTCAGAGCTTGAGTCGTTTTGTATATTTCGGGTCTCTTGTTGTCCATGGACCATTTTCTTGCTTTTTTTAGGAAGTCGTTCATCAGCAAAATCGTCATGCTTGTGTGCTAATAACTCTCCAACCAGCTGTACAATTGATGATTCTTCACCACACGCATCTTTTTCGCCTTCTGATTGTTCGATTGTTTCAATTTTTCTTTTTCTTGAGACCCTTTCTTCTTCTGTAGATTCTTCTTCGGAAGTTCCAGAATCGCTTGAGTATTCTCCATTGTTTCCACGTGTATGCCCTCTTCTTGAAACAGTGACCCAGTCTGATAAGGTTCCTCGTTGTCGGAAATGCACTGGACCTGGCTGCATTCTTGAAAATCCTCGTCGTTTATCATAGGCATGGACTTGTCCATTGTTTCTCACCAATAAGTATTTCTTAGTTCGTCCAGAGTGGATTGCGCGCCGTCGAAGTTCGCTGCTGAATGATTCTATAACTGGGTATTTTCCTTTATTTATACCCCAGTTAATAGCCGCCGCCGCCGCGTGACTAAATGACATTCGAGATAAGAATATATGCATATAGCTAGAACTTCGTGCTTAAGCTTAATATTAGCATTAATATTCTTATCTACCAACACGTACTGCACCTCCTTGGGGAATGCTTACCACCACCAAAATCTACAAACTACCATTTTCGATTTCTTATATTGATGTCGATATTCAGGACTTTCTGTCATACTTGAATAATCCGGAAATGTAAAAAAATAAGATCCGAATCTATACTGTAATATTGTCGATGCCACGGCAAGGTTTTAAGGGTATTGACAAGAGATAGTAGAGAACAAAGAAATCAGAAAGAAATAGGTCAAAAATTTAACTAAAAGTGTGGGACAAGCCAAAATCGTGGTGTACAACTTTAGAGAAAATGGTCCATGTCTGTCAGAAAGTCTGAATTTATTTTCCCTAGTTCTGGATATTAGTTCAAACTAAACTATAGTCTGGCAAAAAAGCCTTACAATTAAAAGTGGCAACACTGTAGTGACATCCCTTTCGAATCAATCTAATAAATAGGGATGACACTACAGTGTTGCCACTTTTTAACTTCAACTTTTTTGCCAGACTGTATATTTGTTTCAAAAAAAACAATAATAAATGAAACACTTGGAGAGGTAATAAAAAAGGTCTTAATTTAATTTATAATAGGTACAATTTTTAATTAGAGTCACTCACTATCGTCAGCGTCAGTAGCGTCACCATTAGAGTCTGTCTAATGAAAGCTGAACCTGAGAAAAAGCAGCAAATTTAAAAAAATATTACATGGTATTACCTATCAAAGTAGGAATAAACGATTTTGATACTTTTCTTTATTTTGGTGGGTACTAAGGGAGAGGAAACGCCTAATATTTCATGAACATTTATTTATGTCTTTGATTTTATGGCATAAAATAATAAACTTATCGTACAAATGGCACACTTAATGCTGTAAGGCATTGTCTACCAGTCATCTTTGAACCAAGCAGATAAATTATGTGCGTTACAACTAACTTAAAAAGAAGTTTCACTAGATATACATATACTTAGATAAATAAATACATAGTCTTATAAATTATATTGTATACATGTTATGCACAAGCACACTCTTTTTTTTGTCGGGGTTAAAAAAAACATTCGAATAAAAAGTCAAAAACTAAAGTTTTATTTATTTTAAGAACTGTATTCAAAATCGGTTTCTAGAAACTCTACATCCATTGATTCATCCGAACTACTGTCAGACTCATCATAATGCATACTTATAATAAATGATTCCAGGTTTTCGGTTATTCCATCCCTGGTTTTGTACTGAGCTTCAATATTAAGCACATGATCAGTCATTTTCTTCTAATGCTCTGATGTTATGCTCTCCAAAGCCTCTTTAATATTTTTTTCCATTTCAGCTGCTGATCCGGCAATATTTTTACTTGCGATTTTTTTCTTTGCCGAACTCCATATTAATTCGATTGGGTTCAGATCACAATGATATGGCGGAAGTCGCAAGACCTCATGACCATGCTCTCTTAGAATTTCGTCTGCTTCCTAGATTGGGTCCGGTTTGTGTTTCTGTACTAATACAAGAAGTTCTGCAATGGTATAATATTCCTCATAGTGAATTTCATTCACACGAAGCCACTCTTTCTTTTCTGCTTTGCGGCTGTTGGTACATGGAGGCTTATTAATTTGCACCGTATGGTAGCTGGCATTGTCCATGACAATCACGCTCGGTTTAGTCAAGTTCGGAATAAGCTTCTCATGTAACCACTTATTAAAATGTGTGGCGTTCATGTCATGGTGGTAGTCGGCTTTAATTGATTTTTTGCTAAATGTTAATAACGCATTAGGTACAAATCCATTTTCTGATCCAGCGTGAACAATAATATATCGTTTACCGGACGACATATTGTCAACTAGACCTTTGGTGGAAGGCCCTTGCCATGATCGTTTTAATTTGTAATTCTGGTGAACGTAAGTCTCGTCTAGGTATATTATTTGTTTACCTTCAGCACGTTTTGTTGCAATAGTCCGTAAGTAACGGTGTCGCCAAGCTACAATGTCAAAGCGCTCAATAAGAATTTGTTTAAATTCGTATCCATTCGCATGTAATATTCGGCGTAAAGTTTCAAGGTATCCGGTAAAATTGATGCTTTCTCTCAACTCTGCCAATAGGCATCTGAGTGTAGGCACCTGAGTGTAGGCACTTGCTTCTTTACGATATAAAATTCGTTGATTTTATTTCGGATGGCTTGGATGTCAAAGCTATCTAAATTGGATATTGTGGCCTTGTGAGGTCGCTTTTTTCCTGGGGTACTGAAGACACCACTGTTTACTTTTCCTTCATTGTTTATTCTCTTCAAAGTTGAAACACTGAGATCAGTTATTGACGATATTTCCTCTAAATACTTGTTTTGACTTAGCAATTCGTTTTGCTCCAACTCTTTCAGCTTCCCAAGATTATCCAAAAGGAGTTGTTTATCTGAAATGAATACATCATTTATGAAAAAATTAAACAGAAATATCAATTTAAAAAGATAAGTTGGACGGGAAAAGATATATTGTGAATCTTTGGATTGAAGATAATTATAGAAATAATAAGTATCAAAATTAATATGCCTTACTAACCTACAAATTCAGTCACCACATCTAAATACTCTTTTTTATGTTTGAACAAGGCTTCCCTCTCCTCTTGTTTTTGTTTGCATTTGCTTATCATGGTAAAAATTACCTGACGCACATCACTTTTAATTGTTTTTCCCATGTTTTAGCAGTAAACCTTCGAAAAATCTGTTCTATTTGACACTCGAATGCAACCTCAAACTAACCTCAACAACAACGCCTTGCTAGTCAATGTCAAAATGACTTTTTAATAGTGTTGCCGCTCAAATAATCGATGGGTTCAGCTTTCGTTAGACAGACTCTACCATCAGTCTGCTTACTGTATATTTTTGCGTTGAAAAGTTGTATGTAAGCTCCACTTCATAGCATGCCGTTTTTATAGCACTCTTTGTATGAAGTAAACTTTTTATGGAGGTGGTGTTCAGTTTATTACGAGTATTCGTTTTCATTAAATTAATCACCGAAAATAAGCGCTCCACATTTGCACTACTACGTGGCAGGCAAAGCACGTTTTTTTTATTTATAAAAATGGATATCAATGGAAACATATATTTCTGTGCCACCTTTTAATATTTTTGATATATGCCTCTAAAAATCATCAACTTTGACTTTGTCGTCTATTTGAAATAGTAGTTTTGTGCTAGTTCTGTGATGTTTGGAGGACACGACCTTGAAAAAAAAACCAAAACATTTAAAGCTGTTGACATGCACATGCACAGATTGCACAGTGCACACACTGATAGAAAGATTAAATAATTTAGTAGTCGGATCAAATTTGACACTAAATTATTTATCATTTTCAATTAAAAAAAATTGATATTTTTTTATTAATTTTATAATTAATTTTAAGATTTTGATGAAATTAAGCAGAAAGCTTAGTGTTTGAAAAATGACATTAATTTTTAATATATAGTTTAGGGATTGGGAGGTAAATATGGAGGTCAACTATGGTTTACTCAATTTGTTGTCTAAGAACACACAAGTTAACTGTATCGGGGGGCAAGGCGCACTGGCGGGACCGCGCTCCGCAAACCATGCATACGTGCTCTACAACAGCGTCTGCATGGTCATCGAATTGTGTCCCTACAGTAGCCCTCCCCTAAAAACAAAAGGAAACACACAACAAAAAACAAATTAATTTCTAACACTTGTTTGCGCCCGTAATCCGAGCATCCGGTTATCGACACCTGTGGGACGCTAAGTCACCGTGCCGCGAGCGATGTCTATCTAACTATGTCCAAGGGCAAAATCTAGGATTACAATGTGCTACATTCTACCAGCTACTTAACTTTCTACAATTTTTAACGGTGAGCGGTGGGTCATATTAACTTACGCTAAAAAACACAAAAGGAAAACACAAAAAATAGACAATCATTAACGTTAAAAGAATCTTAACTAAACTTAAGTAATTATTTACATTGCCTGACTCGCGGGTGGCCTGCCCGCTCATCTATGCATGCGCAACCCAGCATTACCGCTGCCACGCAGTTGCTTATGTACGAAACCGTAACTATATTATCTACCGCCTGTACCTAGCACTAAACAAACACTTTCATTTACAAGTGGTTCAGCATGTTCATGCTTACGGCACTCGAAATGAACTAACTAACAATAAAATAAAACATCGCTAAATCACGTTTGCTGCTAAGGGACGGTAAGGTTACAACCTTAGCAGCAAAAAGACTTAACCCCCTGGGTAAACGTGTGGCCTGCCGTCCAAATGGAAATGAGGCCATCCGTAAACTCGCAACAACACTTGAACATTATCGCGGGCTTACGGCCCTTAAAACAAGGTTAACCTAAGTAACGTCGCTAGGAGCCTAGCCAAAACATGGTTCGTAACTTACTACGTATGTCCGCTTATGCTCTACTCACGTACACTAAAAAAAAAATAACCACAAAAAAAAAAAAAAAAAACGTGCACTGCGACACCCCTGGGGCGAATTGCTGCCCAGGTAACCCGCACTATTCGCTACTGTTTGCTGTGTCACTGGCTACGGAGTCTGCCAGCGACATGGCCGCACGCACTTGTCCGCCCCCGGCCCGAAGCGGAAGTGGTAAAAACACTCCCATTCAGGCCGTGATCTGGCGGACGTAGGCTGTTCAACGAAGGTCACCGACCGCTTGCTCCGCGGCGAGGTTCCCCTGTCCTCACCGCGTGTCGCTGGCTGGGGCGACGCTACCACCCGGGGCGACTCCGAGCTGCTCCGGGGCCGCCGCTCGGCCGACTTCTGGCCGCCGTCCGCCGAGCTACCGGCCGGCCGACTGCATGGCGGTGCTGCCCGGGACTGCGGAGGCTCAGCGCTTCCCCGGGGTCCCTCATGCTGATGTTCTGCCAGAAGCGCCTCCTGGCGCAACTCCAGCCTACGGAGCCGCTTCGCCAAAGAGGCGACCTCCGCCAGCACCAAGTCGAGCGTCTCATACACCGCGTCGCACTCGGACATTTTGAGTGTCCTTGCCCCCGAAAAAAAATGAAACGAAAAAAAAAAAACAAAAACTAAATGCAACGAACACAAAAGTGTGTCGGTCGGGGTCACCACTTTAGGGATTGGGAGATAAATATGGAGGTCAACTATGGTTTACTCAATTTATTGTCTAAGAAGACACAAGTTAACTGTACCGGGGGGCAAGGCGCACTGGCGGGACCGCGCTCCGCAAACCATGCATACGTGCTCTACGACAGCGTCTGCATGGTCATCGAATTGTGTCCCTACAATAGCATGTAATGAAAAAGTTAATATGGATTATATTAGTGATCATGCATAACCAGAAGAGAGGGGTCCGAACTGAGGTTTGTGGCAACCCAAACTCTTCGCCCATAACCGTCATGACCTTCGTTTGATGTCGGTTAATGGTGGGCCGATGGGCGGGCCACCACCAGTTTTAGAAGCAACCTGGCACCCTTCTTTGTAAGATATGTTTTATCCGTCCACACCTAATGAAAGCCCATAAGCCAACACAACCTCATATGTTCATGCAGTAAGTTGCTAGTCACTCAGTATTATGGGATACTTTACCTTTTTCCATTGTTCAACGTTTTTGACTGCGCCGCCAAGGCTATTGAGCCTCTGGGTAATTTGTGCCCAGAGGTGCTTGCCACGTTGTTTGGCGTCCGGCCCACCCAAGTACCCCCGGCCCAAATCAGAATGCTCCTTGAGAAACTCCATTAAAGTTTATATTTGCTCGGAGGTGGCCGAGCCCGAGCCGGTGGCTGCGCGCCGCGGTGACATCTTCATCAAATGTATACAATACTTAAAATAAATTCATAACTCCCAATAAAGACGAGAATACAAAAACAAAATGATCAACATTATTTTAAGAAAAATCATGGTCTCAATAACTTAACTTATTAGATGTTAACAATATTACTTGAAATATTATTTTATTACAAAAGTTCCGAGTTCTGATTGGACTGGTCAGTTACTGCACACGACATCGGCCCGGCACTGGTTCAACGCGCACAGGCCATTCTTACATCTGTCAAGCCTGTGGTCGCGTGTGCCGTTCCCGTATTGGCTTACATATCCACGAAAAACGTTATTTTCCGATATGACACTGTTTCAATAGTCTGTAAAAGACTAAGAGGCCTTTGATGATGATGAAACTGCACAAAACTGGCGGAAAGAATGACTGCTACTCGAGGGATGATTTATTTCGGTTTAACCTATTGATTCAAGTCCAAAATAGACAAAGGAGCCTCTAGAGCACTGAACAACATCGTTTTTAATAATGTTTATCCACTGTATTTGGGTGCAAGCTCAAATGACTGTGCGCATCGGGTTAAAAACATTATAATTTGTCATGAAGAAAAATTTTGAGAGTTTGCAGTTTTCAGGCAAGTCTATGCAAAACCGAATGATAGGATCTTAATTGTTTCAATAAGTCATTTAAAGTGAAATGTGTAATATTATGCTTTTTGGACCAAGGTGCGAGAGAAGTGGTCATACTGGTTTCTTTTATTTCAATTGATGAAAATGTTAAAATTGCTTAAAATTTTCACTAGGAGAACTGTTAAGCATATCACCAAAAGATGATGCTATTAATGTTGGAGTCGGAATAATATTAATGTGAATGGATTCCAACTGGTTACTTTCAATATCGCACAATGGGTAAACATTACCTATAAAATTTTATTCTAATTTATGTTATTTTGTCGGCAATCACTCGCCGTTCAGTTCTCTCTGAGGCTTCCGGTGTTAGCATGTCTTCTGTTCTTTCTGCATCCATCATGATACTTGGTAAACCGGAACCATTTGCTGATGCAAGTGGTGATTTCAGCATCAGTTGCTAATTCGGCTATCTTGTGACGACGGGTCGCATTTGAGTAAAACAAATATCATTTATTCATTCATAATTCTAGTCACGCTGTAAGTTAAGTACATCATAAAACGTATAGCGCAAATTAGTACAAGATTCAATAATATTGATATGAAACTGGTTGAAAATATCGAATCTTATACATAGAAGTATAAGGCTACTTTTCCACCAAAGCTAAGCTTAGCCGTATCGCAGTAAAGTCTGTAAGGTGTTTATATACGCCATGTTGCCTGAAATAAACGATTTCATTCATTGGTCTCCGTTTCCACCAGTGCGAAGTTAAGCTCTGAACCCCTGATGCCAAGGAGCCGCCGCATTCTTTACTTGTGTCTTAGTATTTGATTTTGTTGTTAAAGGAGGTCCGTGGTAGACCTGCGCTGTGAGGTCACCGCAGCTGTCGCCCTGTGATCCGTTCCCCGGTACTGGACGGCTCCAGGACTGACTACGTTCCCTCTTCGCTGACAGTTGCTCCGGCAAGCTGTGAGGCCGGCCTAGTTCATCGTTCTCCAGCTGAGTGCATCTTTCTTAGTTTTATCTGTATAAATATAAAAGAGTGAACGACCAAAATTAGGCTTAGAATCCTAATAATAACAACCTGCATAGGGCCAGTCGGTACTGCTACTCCGCTGGCTAGGTTCCCTTAGATTTAGTAGTTTAACGCAAGAGAATTAAAATTAGTTCTAGTTAAATAACCTTTTGTTTCATTTATATGAGTCCAATGTGATATCCTTCGATAAATAAATTCATAAACATTTCAGTATTATGGGATACTTTACCTTTTTCCATTGATCAACGTTTTTGACTGCGCCGCCAAGGCTATTGAGCCTCTGGGTAATTTGTTAGCGGACTCTGGTGCTGATTATAGATGTCACGAATAGTGAATTGGCCGAATACAGAATACCGAATATTCGACAACGCTGTCGGCCGAAGCGCCGAATATTCGGCCGCCGAATGCTTGGTGGGGGCGCGTTAGCTGGAATAAGACAAGTCACAACCTGTTTTTCTCGTTGCGTTCGCGCGGCAGGCGACGACGGCGCGCGCGCGGGGCGGGGTGCAAGCAAACATTGTTTGTATTTGTTTCAATTGCGAGTAAATCGCGTCACGGAGCGCTTTGTTAGTTTATAAATAATACGTTAAGTGAAACTTAATTACTATTTTGCTAAGAAGTTTGTTCCTTAGTTCATTTTCGAATGTTTTTTCGTCAGAAGGCTTATAAAATGACACCGGTTAATAAAAAATCGCCCATATGGGAATATTATGAGATTTGTAGTGAAAATAATAAACTGGCCCAGTGTTTGTTATGTAGCATCAAGATCTCAAGAGGCGGAGAAGGAAAGAAAGCAAGTAAGTAAAACGTATTAAAATTTATGTTATGTTTTATTGTTGAAGTGAATAAAGTTTAGACAACGTTGTTGTTATATAAATCTTATAAAAAGTAAAACGTTAGGTTAATTTAATAGTTTCGAAATAGTTTTATTCACTTAATACGTTTACGTAGGTAGGTGGTTGTTTGTTAACTGGTTCTGTCTTAAACTACGTACCTACTTACCTTGTTGTTGTACTGTACCTATTTGTAGATACCTACTTACAAAAGAAAGGAGATCCATTTGCCCTAGTTGTTTCGAAATAAAGTTTTATGAGAAATTATTTATATACCTATATTTATTTGATTTTCTATAAGATAGATAAGGGAAATAAAATAACTTATTTAATTATAATTAATTTCATTTTCTTTTATTTACCAAACCATCTTAAAACCAAACATGCTGACCAATACGCTGCTTTAATTAATGTTCCATCGACAAGTGGCAGCAACATGGGCGGTACTTCTACTTCTAACGATGCCAAGATGCCAGCAGAACCTGGAACGTCTAGATCAAAAGAACGGCAGCTCACCCTGAAGGAAAAATCAGAAAGGAAATTGCTCTGGGACATTAATGATCCGAAATCAATAAAATATCATTACTTGATTGGCGAAATGATTGCTTTGGACAACGAACCATTGTCACTTGTGGAACGAGTTGGATTTCAGAGACTTATGGCAAACGCTTTGCCCCATTATAAAGTACCTGGTCGCACTTACATGACCGAGAAAATTGTTCCGGATATATACAACAGAATTTGTGCTAAATAGAAGCCAGTATTTCACAGGCAGCAGCATTATCAGTGACATCTGATATATGGACATGCCAGCACAATAACGAGAGCTTTCTGAGCTTCACTGCGCACTGGATATCTCCAGACTTCATTCTGGAACATGGCGTTTTAGCTATGAAATCATTTCCTGGCTCACATTCTGGTATCAATATTGCAAAAGAACTCAATGCTATTACAGAAAGATGGAATATTCCTCAATCCAAGCTCCATTTACTTGTCCATGATAGTCGCTCTTTTATGATAAAAGGTGTGCGAGATGCAGGATATGATTCAGGCAGGTGCTTTATTCATTCACTACAACGAGCTATAGATCATTCGCTAAAATCTCAACCAGAAGTACATCAGATGATAGCTGCTGCGAGACGAATTGTTACCCATTTTAATCATTCTGGCTTAGCAGAGAAGAAACTTAAATCTATTCAACAAGAACTTAACTTGCCAAACCACCAACTAGTACAAGATGTGAGCACACGCTGGAATTCTACCTATTATTTAATGGAGCGATTATTAGAACAAAAGCGAGCTGTCTCCTTGTACATAACAGATCATGAAACTTTAATAAATCTGACACATGCTCAATGGGAACTATTGGAACAGTGTATCAAACCATTCGAAGAAATAACAAAAATAACTAGCTCAGGTATCTCTTGCATCTCTGAAGTGATTCCGCATGCAGTAACTTTATTAAAATATCTGGGAAAAGCAGAGACAGCTGAGAAAGTACCTAATTAAGTCACGATGAGATCTTCACTGCAGGCCGAGCTAGAAAGGCGATTCAGATTCGATGATAAAAACAAATATCTGGTTGCTACTTTTCTGGATCCTCGATTTAAAACGAGTTTTCTAGGATTGGTTCAAGCAGAAAGAGCAAGACAAAATATTCTTCTAGAAGCTCTAGAAAAAAGTTGTGATGAACTAAGTAGTACCGATGACGATTCTTCTCCAGCGCGAAAGAAAAGAAACTTGAATGAAAATGATAGGACTGTTGAAACACGACAGTTCTGGAACTGCTTTGAAGATGTCGCTACAGATAATATGGGAAATGCTAATGATGAGGAGGACGTGGAGAAGAATGCTGTGGCAAACGAGTTGGATTTTTATTTGAAAACAGTTCGCCTAGATCGGAAGGCCGATCCTTACAAGTGGTGGTCAGCAAATGAAAAACAATACCCGAACCTTTCGAAATTTGCTAAAGTTTATCTTTCTTCGCCTGGAAGTAGCGTTTATAGTGAGAGGTTAACCGAACCGAATACCGAATAGCAAAAAAGTGGCCGAATAGGCCGAATACCGAATAGTTGCCGAATATTCGTGGCATCTTTAGTGCTGATTTGACGACCCTTAAGCGGCACGGAGGATGGAAGTCTAGAACTGTAGATAAGTAGAACCTAGAAGACTCAATTGAAAATAAGTCAAAAATATGCAAAGGTACTGTTAGCAGTATTAATCTGAAGTCTCACACTGACATGCTAAATCAGCCATCAACATCTAAAGTATTAAAAACAGATTTTGAAGAGCCATGGAGCATTCCATTAAATATTGAAGATATCCCGCCTGATGCATAAATGAGAATGTGTATAACTGAAATAGATAGGCAACTTTAAGTCCTTAAGCGGCGCAACTAGTGCTGTCATCTAGTTTTTGGACGCTCAACTAAAGGCTTACATATTTAAGAAATCGTTAAGATTAAACAGAAAACGGTCGGACAGCAAAGTGATTTAAGGGTTTCGTTTTTTTCATACGAAGGTACGGAACCAAATGAACTCGAATAAATTTAATGATTAAATTTTAATTAGTTTATTTAAAACAACAGCCTTCGTAATCATTAATTTACATTGTACAGGACGACGCAGCCTGGAGAGGCCCCCAACAAGATGGGCTAATGATCTGGTGAAGATCGCAAGAAGCCGTTGATTGAAGGCAGCGCTCGATCGATCATTGTGGATGTCCTTGGGCTGAGGTGATGATGATGATGATGATGTTGATGTTTGTTTACTTTTAAATCATCCTATTTACTCTGTAATCTTTTATTATGTTTTAATTTAAGCAATAATTATAAGCTATTTGCATTATGCAATCGTCTTCGTCCCAAAAAGTTGTGTTCCCTGAGAGGATTAAATTCCCTACACCAGTTATTCACAAAGAAAACAATACTTCTTCGTATCACAAACTTAGCTATTTGCTCTTTGTGATCTGCGCATGTTACAAAATTTAAATGAATGTGTAGGTATATTAGCTATTAATGCTATATGTTCAGTGACGGCTTTTAATTTTCTAATTGACAAAAAAAGTCAAAAATTGCCCAAGTTGGATAAAACAAACATGTTTTGTCTTTTTGGTATTCTTTAAATTTTATAAATAAGCATGAAATTCTTGAATACTTTTGCTTTCAAGGTAATTTTTACATGTCTTACATATTTTATATTTTTTTTTCAAAAGTTGTACAAGCCAACCGCTGCCATAAGCTATTGCTGCGCATTTATCTTTTGCCATTGCAGAACCGATTTTGACACCCTACCATTCACAAAGTAACGCGAAGATTGAACGTTTTCATCGCAGCTTAAAGGCAGCCCTCATGGCCAGGATGAAGGACACCTCCTGCGAGGACGAACTATCATCTGTTATGTTAGCTTTACGCGCCGCTGGGCGCAGCAACAACGGCGTAAGCGCCGCAGAGATGATGTTCGGACGTACCTTACGACTCCTGGGTGATTTCTTTAGCACTCAGCATACAGAAGCCCAGCGACTTAATCTATTAGATAGTATTCGCGATAGGATAAATAAATACAAACCAGCGTAAGTAGGACCTCGCAATAATAGTACTCTCTTTGTACGTAAAGATTTACGATCGTGCGACTTAGTTTTCGTTAGAGATGACACCGTTAGGAAATCCCTGCAACCACATTATAACGGCCCTTTTAAGGTCGTCGAAAGGGGTGAGAAGGTATTCCTCATTCAGTTTCCCGGCAGACAAGCTCGCATTGCAATAGACAGACTGACATCAGCTAAAGTGTAGAACGATAACACGGATAGCAACACTAGTCCGATAGCAGTGGCCGAGTAGTTCACCTTTGACTGACGACCTGGTTTTTACGTAGCACTTACACCGATGTGCTGTCTGAGAGACGTACATTTTAAACTTCATTATTAATAATACAAGTTACATGCTAGTGTTTTTTTAGTTTCCTTATTGCATAAACACTTGTTAAGGGTAATTATTTAAATGATAATAAAAATAATACCAGCTTTATTATGAGAATCAACAGCATTTATTGAAGAGATCACATAATCTTAGTACTAAATTTTAGGAACATTAATCAGTCTCCATATTTCTTATAATTAGGGAAAATATAACAATTAAACATAAAATATTCTTACTTCTTGAACTAATTAACAAATTGAAAAAATAAAATCACTTCTAAATTAAGACAAAAAAAATTACAATAGTCAGACATGGCACATTTAATGGCCCAATTTGCAGTCACTGCATATCTGAACGCAGCATGCAAGGCACATAGGTTTCTTGCATTCGCAACACGAGTACTTCGTACGTCGTTTTAGGCGGCTTGGACAGATCGCACAGGTTTTGCGAACCCCTGGTTCCGTATTTATAGCGATTTCGGTTGGACGCTCGTGCATATCAGCGGGTCCAATGACACGCTCGTCGTAACTCACGGGGCAGTCTGTCATTATAAACCCGTAATTTCATTACGGGTAGGACTAATTCTCGTCCAAGTGCGAAAAGGAACTGACCGCGGGTAGTCCTATTTTAATTTGAGCATTTATTATGCAAAATGTTAGCATTAACGCCGCTTATATCTAGCAATCTATAAAATAACACCGTAGGCCAACGTCGTGTCCTTCGAGAGCATGAATAGATAGAGCATTTTTTGTCCACTTCATCAACACCTCCTTTGGTCTTATTGTAGTCATTAATCATGACTGGTTTGCCGGTTTCTACATCAATATCCTTGTTGTGGTGCATAGACGATACCAATATCACAGCTTTTCTAGGCTTAGTTACATAAGACGCAATGGTATGATCAGCAGTAAACCCAAACAATGATGAGCCAACAGTCCTATCTTTATGAGCCTGAAACCCTGGAGGGATTTCCCTTTTGTTTTTCTTTATACTAAATATGTTAGGCCGCGATCCTTCAAAGCATTTACTATACAATAGCTCTATCGAGGTAAACCAATTGTCTGCAGTAATATTGCGGTTACTATTTTCAATGCCTTTACATAGTCGTATTACAGATTGTGAAGGAATCCCAAGCTTTTTCTCAGCATCATTTAGGCCTTTACTGTCAGATCCCTTACCATGGTAAATATATGCATTATACACATAAAAAGTATCGCAATAGACAAGCAAAAGTACTTTCAGTCCGTATTTGGTTGGCTTGTTTGGCATATACATTCTGAACTTGCATCGGCCCCTAAACCCCACAAGCATCTCATCGATACAAACATGAGTACTCAGAGTAAAGTTTTGTTTGCAGTTTTTGATGAATTCATCGAATAACTCTGAAATGGCAGCGAGTGTATCAGTTTTTAACCTTTCGGTTCTTGTAGAAGAATCATCTAAACGCAAATAATTCAATAAAACCAAGAATCGGTTTTTAGACATGACACAACGGAAAATTTCACGCCCAGTGCCATCTGTCGCAAATATAAACTGCGTTCTCGTGGTTTGATCGAAAATACAGATGAATAGAACAGTAATCCAATGAAAGCTTTTAGTTCTATGTTGCTCGTAGGTACAAGTTCAGACCTATCTGAATCTTTGAATTTAGCTCTATATTCTATCAGCTTCAGAATCACTTTCGGCCTCTTCAATATCGGAGTGTGAGCTGCAAAGTAAAAACCTGTAACACGGCTAGCTGGGCACAAAACACTTTTAGGGTTCTAGGTTCAATCGGCCCGAGAAGTGGACTGCAAAATTTAGAAAGGGGCGCCTTATACACATCCACTTGCAAACAAAAGTATATCAATACCAACCTGTAGTGACTAGGATATGAACAGAAACAAAATAATTCTCCTGAGTATTCTTTATTATCCCATTAATCCACTTGCAAACAAAAGTATATCAATACCAACCTGTAGTGACTAGGATATGAACAGAAACAAAATAATTCTCCTGAGTATTCTTTATTATCCCATTAGGTGTTCAAGTTTCAAACTTACATTGACCCCTTGGGTCTTTAATCAACAACGGGCGTCCCCGTGTAAATTACACAAGCATTTAAAAACAAATTGATCTTGGATGACTAAGGAAAGTGGAGATCTTAGTAACTCCTATGCTAAAAGGTATGTGTGCGAGTCGAATTCTAGTGTTAAAAAATTTGGGGGTTATGTTTATCAAGAGAACTCCCATGTGGCGTTTCAGGAGATACTGGGAATCAGAACAAGCCTACTTGGACATCCAAGAACGGGGCGGAGACAAGCGCGAGACAAGCGCAAGGCGGGCGCAGTGCACCCCGGAGGACCCCTTCGTCTCTTCTGATCGGCAGTATCGCCTGCACTCGCGTCACCGCGAGAACACGAATCGGCAATCCAGCTTTAAAGCCGTATCATAAAAACCCTATGAACAAACACAGGCAATCAGTCCATGTCAAAACACTACGTGGCATTCACATGGTGAAGCAAAAGAAAAAAAAGAAAAAAAATGAAGAAGTACATACCATTTAAATGGGTTTTGTTTTATAGTAAGTAGCCTTTAGCCTCGGGTCTGCGGAGGTAGACAAACGTCAGCTAAAACAAGAAAGTACACAATGAGATGGCGTCTATACAAAAAAAAAAAAACATCCTACGTGGCCAGCACGTTCAACTTTTTACTCTGTACTTACGTTTAACGTTTCCAAAAAAAAACGGAGATTGCAGACTTTTACGAGGGTCGCCCGCTCGGAGGGGGTGCCTTAATTTACTCTTGCGGGAACATTCCAGACGCTTCCAGAGTTACGTAATCAACGCGTCCTGTCGCCGCTTTACTTCTCCTTTACGGCGACATTCACAGCATACTATTCCTTGGGACGCGGAATGAAATGTGACGAAGTCACAGGTCCAGAAAACTCCAAATTTACATGATTTTCATCAATTAAGCCAAGAGCAAAAAAAAACAAAACAGACGCCGATCGTGGCCGACACCCCACTGAGGCCCATAAGGTGACCTTCCACGCCTTCCACCTTTTAAGGTGCGCTCGCGTCGACAACTATCAAATCAGAATTAAAAATAAAAGGCCGGGAATGCAAAACAATACAAGTTAGTGTTTAAACAACAGCGAAAAATCCTTAGTATTTTATGATGTACTTTAGAGAATTAAAATTTTAATGAGTGAAAATTAAACTATTTGTTTTAATAAACTGCGAGCGCGCGTCAGTAGCGCCATCTAGACAGCAACATTTCAACCTACCGCTCTAGGGTAACCAGTGTAAAAAAAAAGGTATTACAAAATCACATTGGTGGACTGGTGCACTGTTGCTATATCCTTGAAGTACTCAATTGTATCACCACCTAAAATAGAGATTTCCGACCCTGAATCCAAAAGGCCATTATATTCCACGTCATAAATTTTTACTTTTAGGTACGGACGTAAATCCTCATTACCTATCAAACTAGTCGATTTAGTATTTGAATATGATTGTAAAAAAAATTGTATAGTCGACAACCAGCGCTTCCAATCCGCGGCGTCAAAGTTCGACGAAGACGTCGCATTTGTATTGAAATTTATTTATTTTTTTTTTTTTTTTTATTTATTTATTTATTTATTTTTTTTTTAAATAATAAATAAATAAATAAATATCAGGGACAATCTTACACAAATCGACCTAGTCCCAAACTAAGCAAAGCTTGTACTATGGGTACTAGGCGACGATATACATAATAAATAGATAAATTATAATACTTAAATACATAGAAAACATCCAAGACCCAGGAACAAATATTCGTGCTCATCACACAAACACTTGCCCTGGCCGGGATTCGAACCCAGGACCGTCAGCTTCGTAGGCCGTTGTACAACCCACTGAGCCAAACGTGTCGTCGAAATGAGTACTACATTTATTTTTTGGAGTGTGTGTATCACTTAACTTCCATGTTTCTGGGGCCTCTTTTTGGAGGTATCGAAAATATTTATTCAATCGTGGGGGTGTTTGATGTTGTGTTCTTTTATGGGGTATTTAAAATTTTCATCAAATTGTGGGGGTTTTTTCTGGGTCTCTTTTATGGGGTATTTAAATTTGTTATTAAATCGTGGAGGTGTTTTCTGGAGGTGTTTATAATCATTAGTGGAACTGTTTGTACTATTCTCAATATTTGTATCATTGGGTGTAGTGTCTGGGGGTAAATTTATTGAAGTATGTTTAGTGGAAATTATTTTTAGCTGACTTTTATTATTTCTATTTTTATACGTTTGATGATTCGTCTTATATTTACTATTGAAATAAACTGTGGTTTGAAATTGTTTGTAGTTTAATTTAATTTCAGGTATCATTAGGCGAGTATATTTATTGTTTTGATTTCTTTTATTTACGGGTAAGTTAGTTTTTAATACATCTGAATATTTCGGGGTTATGCTGGGGTAAAAAGCAGCGGGGGTAAGGTTAGTTTTATTAGTAGGTACTGAAGCGTTAGTAAGCGGAAGCGTAACACTGTTAGTAATGGTACTAGTGTTAGTGGGATGGGGACGCCGGGGTAGGTTAATGCGATCACAATCCGGGTTTTGTAGTTTATATGTATTGGTAAATAATGTTTGAGGTTTATTTGAGGGAAAAGTTTTCAATATTTTAGTCATATCCGGGTATGTATGGTTTTCATTGTAAAATATTCTACTATTATGTATATTGTCAGTACGTATTGTAGGTAAGGAGTGAGGCAATTTTCTATTTTTAACCGGGACAGCCATACCCTGTGGCCGGTTTATTAGTTTTTTGTATTATGTGATGAATTGCAATTGGAGCATGTTCTCGCAGTGACGTCATTTTGCCCACAACGATAACAAATTATTTTTTTCGCAGCCCTGCATTCTCTAAGAATGTGGCCTTGCACACGACAACGAACACAAAATTTAGGGTTAGTAGTGATTTCCGACACATTTCGGGTAGATTTCGCTGTAGCGTCTTTGTAAACACGGTCACTTGCCAAGGATGTAGTTATATCTGTGTTAGGTTCGGTAAATAACTTCGCACGCTGACTGACAGCTTCTAGTTGTCGACCATATGATTTTAATTCATTTAAAGTCGTAATAGGGTACAATGCTAATTGCTTTGAGTAAAAAGGGCGTATATTATGCGTGACTATGCTTAATTGTTCCTCATCAGATATTGGTTTTTCTAAGCGAGAAAAATAACATTTCATAATGCTTACAAATTCTACCATATTTTCATTGACACCTTGGGTCCTTGCTCTGACCTCGTTCAATAGACGTTCATTATAATCTGCAGGTAGGTAATCGCGTAAGAGGAGCAATTTTAGATCTGCCCAGCAGTGAACTTCATTTTTGATACCCTCGTACCATGATAAGGCCGTGTCTGTAAACAATTCACATGCCGCGCGAAACAATCCAATTTCTGAAATATCGCGAGAGATTCTTAAATCTTCTAATCGTCTTAAAAATGCTTAGACGCAGGTTTTACCATTATATGTCAAGTTTAGTTTTTGAACGGCCCCGTGGCGTTCGACGTTACATGATGGGGTAAGCGCTCCCATATCGGTGCTTGGTTGTGACGCTAAGGCACTCTTAAAACTGAACATTATGTTATCAAGTTTAATTAATAATTTATCTAATTTACTGTAAACATCCGAATAGTCTTTCGATGCAGGACCGGAAGGGTTAATTCTCGTTAGGCGGTGATACAAATGGTGAGCGACGGCTTGCACCTTATTTAAAACCTTCAACGAGCTACGACGCTCCACCGCCTCCTTAATAGTTGTATCTAAATCAATCAACTTGTTGGAAATTAACGACAATTCCTGAGCCACATCGCCCTCATAGTCGGCTACCTCGTCCGTAGGTACCTCCAGATCCAATTTTCGGATTTGTGCCCGTAAGTCGGCAACTGTCGCTGTGGGGTCACCTAAGCGCACTTTTACCTCATATTCTAATTCGTCTTTCCTTAATAAATTAAATGCTATTGGCCTTTCCGCCATCTTTAAATTTTGCAATAAAAGCAATTAAAAGTAAGTGTCCGAGCGACTGAAGTACTACACGCATTCACGAGTTCACGTTTGAGTAATAATAGGTATTTAACAGTAGAAATCAAATAAGTCTTATATATGAAAGGAGTCAACGACCAATTACAATTAAAGTAAATTATAAAAACTTGGGTATGAAAATATCTCAAAAACTCAAGTTAATGGTAATTAAAAACAAAATTTGTCAAACAAACAAACTCAGTTTGTTTACTAAAAAGTATTGCTAAGTTACTTAAAGTTATTGTTATTGACCTTAAGGCAAAACACCGAAGTAGTTATTCTAAAGAAATTATGTTATTAATAATGGTATGTAAGAAAATGACTACAGTGTGGGTTTCCCTATATGTCACCAACTTAGCACTGTAGGTATGTTAAGTTTACACCTATTCATTAAGTAAACATTTATATTATATCACTTTAAAGTCGTTTTTGCTTTATCACAAACTATCAATGTAGACTTGTAAATGTAAAATGTTAAAGTATAATGTATAGGCGGTTAATACCGTTGTATAAACAAAAGAGAGAAAAAAAAAAGATGTATATTTAAAAAACAAGGAAAAATGTTGGAATAAGAGTAGGTTGTTTTTCTACTGATAAAGTAGGTATCTTAAATTTGACAGGTAGAAAGTAACTATGTAATTTGGAGGATTATTATTATTATTTTTACTTGAAGATAGGGCTTAAACGCTTAGTACACTAAAAATAATGATGCTGATAGTTATCAATTAACATGTACAAATAGGTATAAAAAGTATACAAGTGTGAACGACCAAAACAACCTAGAGCGGTAAGACCTAGTGTTTAATTAAGCTTAAATACAATGTTCGGGCGCCATGAAATGTTTCTTTTTTCTCTACTTATCGAAGGATATCACATTGGACTCATATAAATGAAACAAAAGGTTATTTTACTAGACCTACTTTTAATTCTATTGCGTTAAACTACTAAATCTAAGGGAACCTAGCCAGCGGAGTAGCAGTACCGACTGGCCCTATGCAGGTTGTTGTTCTTAGGGTTCTAAGCCTAATTTTGGTCGTTCACTCTTTTATATTCAGACGGATAAAACTAAGAAAGATGCACTCAGCTGGAGAACGATGAACTAGGCCGGCCTCACAGCCTGCCGGAGCAACTGTCAGCGAAGAGGGAACGTAGTCAGTCCTGGAGCCGTCCGGTACCGGGGAACGGATCACAGGGCGACAGCTGCGGTGACCTCACAGCGCAGGTCTACCACGGACCTCCTTTAACAGCAAAATCAAATACTAAGACACAAGTAAAGAATGCGGCGGCGTTTACAAAGCGCCGGCTCCTTGGCATCAGGGGTTCAGACAACAGTGGCGCTTATTGACCTTGGTCAAGTACAATGTGAATCAAACGCAATCCATGTGAGTCGTGAACGTATAACCTCTCTCGGCCGAGTTAGTAGACTGTCAGGACATTTATGTAATTAATTAACCATATTATGTGGCGGTTTTTACAATGAAATGAAAAGATGATTATGAATTAACCTAGATGACTTACAACTAAGGAATACAAAAGATTACAAAATATAAGGAACAATATGATTAATACAAGATTAAAATGAGTACATGATTAAACTATAGTGCTCTTCTCATGTAAGAACCGCTTACCCTAGGACATTATCTGCTTGCCATACTTCTTCTGAAGATATTTGGCTGCGGCTTCTCCAGTTGATTTCCAGGTTGAGGATAGAGCCCCTGTCATGCCAATCTCTTCTGAAATCATCTTCCTCTCCTGAGCAAGAACAACCCTTGAATTATAAGAGTTTGTTAGGTACTGCTCTGATGAGGAGAATCTTTCAGAGATGCTCTTGGATTTCCACTCTGGATTCTTAACATTTATTGTCTCAGAGACAAGCATGTATGGCACCATAATCACATTCATGGCAAGATCTATCTCTTCTGATTTTAAATCATCTGGGATTATGCAGGCACATACTTGATGTCTTGAAGCTCTAGGGTACTCAGCATGTATTTGTTGAAGAGTTTCAATGGAGATCGCCATTGGCACTTTGTGAGCTTCCAGTATCCTCACCACTGTTTCAGGAAAGCAGGCAATCATTCTTGACAGAGTGACTGCATTATAATCACCCTTCACATTTGGCTTAATTTTAGCTTTGGTGACTGCTTGCTCAAATCTCTTCTTTGCTGAAGCACTTTTGAGTGTCTTAGAGATCCTCTCGACATTATTTCCTCGCACTAGACCTATGAGGACGCTGACGAAAATCATGTCATAAGATAGCTTCTTGAGCAATGACTGTCTCATCACTACAGCATCAAATCCTGCAAAGGCTATAGAACCATTAATCCAATCAAGCAACTGACCCTTTGTGCTGTTTATGAATTCCTTCAGAATGCTATTTACTTCAGCTGAAGCAACTGCTCGTCCCTTGAGAATATCAAGCTGGGTTTCTACTGAAGAAACATTAGTTTCAGAAGGAGAATCCATTGCTGATTGACCTGAAGTGCTTGCTCTGTCCATTCTTGCTCTATCCGGACTGTTATCTAGACTAGGCTCAACACTTGAGAATTGCTTCTCAAAAGTGGATACTAAGTCCCTAACGGATCTTTTAGAACTGACTGAGGAGGATCTAGAGCTATCAGATGATCTAGTTTTAGGTCTACTAGGTCTGCCACTAGACATTAAAAATAAAGAAGGTAAAGATGACAACTAGAGTTATCAGGATAAGAAATTATGTCTCCAACACAAGTAAGGTGCTTTTAAGCTCAAGTGAATAAAGTGAGTCTTCTATATTGCACAAAGAAAGTAATTGGATCGTCTTTGTGTCAAATATAAGAAAAGAAATACTCTCGGAAAATCACTCCGTTCCAACGGCCGCTCATTTGGGTGTCGCGAAAACTTATAAAAGGCTCAAATTGCGATACTTTTGGCCTAGAATGTACTCGGACGTGGTGAAATACGTCGCCGATTGTTCTGTGTGTGCAGCGTACAAACACAGTCAACAACCTACCCCTGGGTTTATGGGTAGTGCAAAGGAGTGTTCTAGACCATTTCAATGCCTAAGTTTAGATCTGGTTGGACCTTTGCCACCTTCTCGGAAGTTGAACACATACTTGTTGGTAGTAGTATGCTGTTTTAGCAAATACTGTATGTTGTTCCCACTTCGCCGTGCTACAGGCAAAGTGATTGCTCAGCGTCTAGATGATCACGTCTTTATGGTCCACGGCATTCCCAGAACTATCATAGCAGATAACGCGTCGTACTTTGCGGGCGGCGACGTTCAGCAGCTTTTTACAAAGCGCAACATTCCTGAGATACATCTTACACCCGTGTACTGCCCACAGGTTAATACCGTGGTACGTTACAACAAGACTGTAATGACGGCGGTCTCGAGCTTTGTGGAAGCTGACCACAGAACTTGGGATTTAAAGTTACCGGAAATACAATTTGCCATAAATACAGCCGTGAATGAATCTACTCATTATACTCCGTTCCTTTTGGTTCATGGACGGGAAGCAGCCCCCGATGGTACTATTTATGGAGACCCAGAAGCCGTGGAAGAAATATTGTTCTCTTCAAGGCGCGACTATTTTGACAAGCTCACAGTACTAAAGAACACTTTCGTTAAAGTCAAAAAGTCATTGCAGGAAGCACATGACCGGAACATTAAACATTATAACAATAAACGTCGCGACATAGAGTTTGAAGTAGGTGATGTTGTTTGGAAACGCACCTTCAAACAAAGTAATGCCGGTAAATATTTTGCTTCAAAATTGGCACCAAAGTATGAAAAATGTAAAATCATTCGTAAGCTTTCAAAACTGGTGTACGAATTGGAGGACGAATCCGGCAAGCCTTTAGGAAAATGGCATGTCAAGGATTGTAAACCTCAGACTAAGCATACAACCAATACAAATTGAGCCAAAATACAGGTTATCTACTACTGCACCCGTAGGCCGAGCTGCATAGGTTTCCAGCGACGACCACGCGGACTCCTTTGATGCCAAGGGAGCAGTAGGACGTGCGGTTCTTTGGTCGGGAATCCACGTCGCCTCTAACGAACCTGTGTTACACTGCTACATGATGGTACTGGTCTCTGCCCTGGACATGTGTAGAAGCTCGGGGGCGAGCTTGAATTGTACGTCTTCGTCGCTCCGACGTAAAATTCTCCTGGTTAAGGGGGTGTGTAATGATGCGTGTTTCGGAACGCAACCGTGCTCCGTGAACGCGCCCTGTGAGGTTGGCAACACGGCCTTTTTTTTTGACAGCGAGCGCAGGCAAGGGGCGCCGCGTGGTTTTTATGCATAGGAAAAATGTTGGAATAAAACCGGAACAGAAACACTCCAGCATCACGGGCCGGTCTGCTCGACTACCCTGAACGCCCAGACGGTGAGGTGCGGTGAATTCCAGTGTTGGCTTGCCACTGGATACCCGGAGTTGACATCGAAGTACTTAACCCAAGCGGACTCGTTTTCCTCCAAAAGGTTGGTCAATTTGATATCCCTTCCAGTTGGGGAAATAATTTTATTTCAGAATCTGCAACAAATTCTGAAATACGTAAAATTATTCTCAGATTTACACCTTCGGTGTGAGAAAATAGAAGGAAAGATAAAGAAAACTTATTCCTCTTCATCCTCCAAAAAGACTGAGGTAATAAAAACCTTACTTGTAGAAGTACTCATGAGAAAAGAAGGAAAAAAAAAAATTAAACCCTTCCATCACCAATACTTAAACGAAAAAACCCGTCCGTATTCGGAGCACCTACTCATTCCAAACACCAAGGACGCCTACAACCTTCGGACTCTAATGCCGCCGATAACCTACGGAGGAAAAGAGAACGAAGAGAAAATAAACGCAAATAAACCTTTCCCACGCCGGTGGAAACTCGATATAAGTTCGGACAAGGAACGAAAGAAATATCATAATCGGAGGGCGCGACACGCAACCTAGATCTCCTAGTTTCACGCTAAGCTAAGAGCGATTTTATAATAATGCGCCGAGCCAAGGACGACTTATAGAAAGAGAATGAATGGGAGGGGCGTGACACACAGCCAAGACTCCATTACAAGTAAAACCTACACTAAGTAGTTATCTAGTTAAGACGGCGTGACACACAGCCAGACAAACATGACCTATATTATTACCTACAGTACCAACAGGCGGAAGAAATAACCTAAAGGGGCATGCAGAGCAGCCTAGCCTTAATTCGTTTATTATGAAGCTGACAGACAATGCAAAAAAAAAAAAAAATAGAACGTACTCGGACCACCGAACGTTTATTTTACTGAGAATATTGTAAGAGATAAACAAACTCCAATTGTTTTTATCTCCGATGTTATTACACCTATAATGTAAACTACTTAAACGCTGTATTCATTAACCTACCAGACTTCACAGACAGCACGTTTAAGCTACGATCTTAAATTTCTACGTGACATCGTGAAATGACATGACTACATTACCGAATACTACATTAAACTATTGATAACCTAATGATAATGAGCTCATTTATTTACACTAGTTTTCCTTAAGCTAACCCGGGTTGAATATTAAACTAGCTATCATCAAGACACACCTACCATAAACCAACAGTCCGGACGATATAAAGTTAACTTTTCCTACCGATATTTCCATTCCATAATAATAAACCAGCGACAAGACGAATCTTTTCCAAACGATATTATACCTACAAGTCCGGTCATAAAACCAATTATCATAACGTTATCTAACTTAGACGCTAACGAGTAATTACTTATGAATAATCCTTATGTTTACGTACTTAGAACCCGAAATAAAATAACTGCCGTAGATTACAGATCGTCAGCCTTTATTACTGCGAGCTATTAATCTATCGCCTATTACATATACTTTCCTAACTAACATGCCGGCCGTTACCGGGTAACTGCACCGTAGGATCGGGCGTTTCATCATCGCCGCGAGCCAATAAGTCCTTAATATGAAATTTTCCCAACGGTTTTCCGTTCATAGATTTCAACGAATAAACGAGCGGGGAATGTTTCTGACTAATTACGCACCTTTCAAACTTAGGAGATAATTTGGCACTAAAGAATTTGCCAGCATTAGACAATGGAAAACATCGTTTATAAATGATTTGTCCTTCCTCGTATTGAATAGGGCGTTTCCGTAAGTTATAGTATTTTACATTACGAGTGTAGGCTTTTTTAAGATGGACCTGCACCGTTTTGTACACATCTCGCAATTTTGGCAGGTTGGAGGAAAATGGTTCGCGTTCCAAGGTCACCGACAGAGGGTCGACTGGAACATCGAGATTGAGTAAAGCCCCATCTATCACCATCTCTCTACCATGGTTTAAGTAAAAAGGAGAAAATTTAGTACTCTCGTGAATAAAAGTATTCAGAGCGCACTGGATTTCAGAGATTTTCTGATCCCAGGTTCGGTGATCAGAACGCACGTAAGAAGCGACTGCTCTAACAATGTCACGGTTAGTCCTTTCGGTTTGGTTAGTCTGAGGATGATAACGAGGGTTATAGAAGACGTTCGGAACATTGTACCTAGACATGAGATCCCGGAACTCCTTCGAAATGAATTGGGGGCCGTTATCTATATAAATATATTTACACACGCCCTGAAGTAAGAAAACACCCTTTTCCAGACATTTAACTATCGCCTTAGCCGTGACATTACGTAAGGGAAATAAGAGAGCATATTTGCTAAAATAGTCTACGCACACAAAGAGATATTGGTTTCTCGCGTAAGAAGGGGGAAATGGACCTAAAATGTCGCACGAGATTGCTTCCCACGGTTTAGTAACTATACGCGGATTTCCCATAAGACCAGCCCTCGCCGTGTTAGCAGGTTTATAGCATTTACAGACCTCACAGGCAGCTAAATACTTCTCCACGTCCTTATACATTCCGGGCCAGAAGTACGATGCACTAATGCGCTTGTGCGTCTTGGCTACACCAAAATGACCGGCAGTCGGTGCGTCATGAAACTGGCGCAAGACTTCCTCACGATGTTCCATCGGCACCACCAACTTCCACTCAAATTGGGTAGTCAGATTATATTTATTTTTAGACAGGCGGTATAATTTACCGTCTGTAATAGTGAAATTAGGAAAAAGGCGCGGATTGGTAATACAGTCATTTACAAGTTTAAGATACCAGGGGTCCTGGACAGTAACCGGGTCAAACGCAATTGAATCTATCCTAATTCGCGACAAAGCATCTGGAATAATATGCTCTTTACCTTTTCGATGGATAATTTCAAACTCGAACTGACTTAAACGACATGCCCATCGGTTCAATCTACCTGAAGGATTCTTTAATTTATGGAACCAAAGAAGGGACGCGTGGTCGGTAATTATGTAACATTTCGAGCCCTCCACGTAAGCGCGGTATTGCTCCAGAGCGTAAATCACCGACATCAACTCACGTTCGGTCGCGGACCAGTTAGCTTCTTGAGCACTCAGAGTGCGACTACAGAACGCCACCGGATGGTCTACTCCGTCAACGCGCTGGGCTAACATTCCACCGATCGCAAAAGAGCTCGCATCGGTATGGATGTAAAAAGGTTGAGAGAAATCCGGACACCTCAAAATAGGTGCAGAGATAAGAGCAGATTTAAGAGTATTAAATGCTTCATCGGCTTCATCCGACCATTCAAATTTAAGTTTTTTACTAGTAAGCCGCGTTAGAGGTCGCGCAACCTGAGAAAATTTTTTAATGAAGCGACGATACCATCCTGCCATCCCTAAGAAACGTTTAAGGTCTTTAGAGTCCTTCGGAATTGGAAAGTTCATTATGACTTGCACTTTGCTCGGGTCGGTACGCAAGCCGTGCCTATCGACCATGTACCCCAAGTACTTCAGCTCGGAACGACAGAATTGAGACTTCTTCATATTGAGCGTTCAGTTAGCGCTTTTTAGTTTTTCGAAAACACGCCTAAGAATGTCTATATGTTCTTCAAACGTAGAAGTGCAAATCACAATGTCGTCTATATACGCAAATACGCGGTTGTCGAACTCGGCAGAGAAAAGGCTATCCATTAAACGCTGCATAGTAGCACTAGCCCCTACCAGGCCGAAACACATCCGACTGTACTGAAAGAGACCCCGACGAGGTACAGTAAAATCAGTCTTCTCCTTAGAGTCAGGATGAAGAGGAATCTGATGATAGGCGGCGCTAAGATCGAGGGACGTCAGATATTTCGCATCGCGTAAGTTATCAATGATATAATTAACATACGGAAGAGGGTACGCATCCGATTTCGAAACTGCATTAAGCCTACGACTATCTAAGCATAAACGCATCTCCCCATTAGATTTAGGCACCATGGTCACAGGTGAATTCCACGGTGAGTGAGACGGCTCAACTACCCCATTGCACAGCATGCGGTCTAGTTCGGCATCCAAAAATTTTAATTTCTCCGGGCTCAACCTATAATATTTTTGCTTAATAGGCGCCGCATCACCTGTATTTATAACGTGTTGAATTAAAGAAGTTTGCCCTAAACCTACTTTATCAGTATTAATCTGATCAAACATAAGTTCAATTTTCCTTAACTCAGACTTTTGTTGTGTGGTCAAAGAATCGTAGTTCCGCAAACCATCTTCCGCTACACTGCCGACCATAGCTTGAAGGGAAGATACGTCCAAAGGGAGACAGGCAAGAACATCAGGAGCTAAGTTAAAAGCCTTCCAAAAGTTAATCCCGAAGTGAATAGGTAATTTAATTTCCGGCTGTATATGAAATTTAACTAACTGAACTTCCCCTTTATATTGAATAGGTAAGTACATGTAATAGCGACAGGTATAGCTTACACCGTCAGCAACTCGTAAAGTACCAGGTTGATCAAATTTAAACATTTCAATTTCCATATCCAAGAATTTCAAGTGGGCGTCCATACCTAAGACAGAACATGACGCTCCACAATCGAGTAGGCCATATGCCCAAACATCCAAAACCTGAACAGCTAGGTAAGGACGACGGTCACTATTAGGAGGAGAAAATAAAGTTTCAACGGGCCCCGGCGCAAACGACACACGACGCCGGACCCTCTTATCTAGTTTTTTGGATTATTAGAATGATTAATAGCATTATTAATACATTTCGGACACTCTGGACTACGTACACCAGGATGGCCACAAGTAAAACAAACAACATCGCGAGAACGTAAGCAACGATTAGTTTTATGACCCGCCTTTTTGCAACGGAAACAAAACGCGGTAGAAATAGGCATCGATTTATCTGCAGATGCTACATCCTGTCGACGAGATGACACACGTGATTTAACTTGAACGTCAGGTGCTACGGTATGACCAGAAAAAGAAGGTTCCGCAAAGTCATCGGAACGCGTGCGCGCGAGTTCCAAACGTTTACACAAAGCCTTAAGATCTGCGATAGTGGCGACATCTATTAACGCCAGTTCGCGACTATACTCGGGCCGAATGTTCCTAAGCAAAATATCTAAGCGCTCAGCTTCAGATAACGGTACAGTCAGACGTGAAAATAAACTACCCATCACAGATAAGTAAACCACTATGGACTCGTGTCGCGCCTGTGTACGTGCCCTTATTTCACCTAGCAACCTGTGATCAAAGTCAGGAGTGTCAAAGTCCAACTTAAGAGCTCGTAATAAATCAGAGTAGTTAGCAAGAGAATCTTTATTCGAGCGATACCAGAACAGAGCTGGCCCGTCTAATATATCCGGAAATCCATTAAAAATAACCCGCTCGGGTATCTCACGAGAGATTCGAAGTTCTTCTAATCGAGTAACAAAAGCGCGAACACACGTGTCGCCTTTGTATTTCAGATTGAGGCTGGCCACGTTATACCTAGGTTCGGCTCGACAAACAACCTTAAGTTCCGATTTAGCCGGAGGGCTAAAAACTTCAACTTCAGAATCAGAGTGACCTAAGTCTGTGTTAAGAGTGGACAGACAGTTGACTAGAATACCCCTTAGTTCCTGCATAATATCCTCACAACCCTCCAAACGTTCTACGCGGAATAAATAATAATTTGCGCGGGCCACTAACCTTTCACGGCGCGCGTCAGAAAGTTCAGCGCTACTCGAAGCCTCCTTTTGTAGCGCCAAGACTGCTGTGCGGTACGCAGATACTTCCGCTTGCATATCCGCTGGAGCGTACTCAGACGTAGGCTTGAGACTGCCCCGCCTGATGAGAGATCGAGTTTGGCGAAGAACCTTGCGCAGATCATCACATGTCGCAGAAGATTTGAATGGTATGTGTAAAATATTTAATTCATGTGAAATCTCTTCCTTAGTCAACCATTCCACCCTAATAGTATCCATTTTGAAACTATTTTTGAGTACACACAATATTTCAAACACGCGGCAATTAAAGCCAGTTCAATATTATCCTAAGTAGAGGACAAAGGTTTAATATACCTATTTATATAGTATAGGTATCCCTAGTTATAGTAAAGTATTAATATCAGTACACCCTTTGTACATAGAAGTAAAGCTAGGGCAGATTTAAGTACATCAATTTGAGGGTAGATTCCAGTACATATATTCAAGTTAGATTTTAACTAAGTTTTTGTCTAAACAGAGTCAACAGTAATTACCCCTCTAAATAGGGTTTACCAAACATAACAGCAGTTGAGTAAATTAAGTATGTAAAAAAAACAAAATGACTCGCACACTCTGCAAACAAGTTCTGTACATATCTCAGTCACTATATACTTTTTCAGGCCCCACGTTGGGCGCCAATGTAACACGGCTAGCTGGGCACAAAACACTTTTAGGGTTCTAGGTTCAATCGGCCCGAGAAGTGGACTGCAAAATTTAGAAAGGGGCGCCTTATACACATCCACTTGCAAACAAAAGTATATCAATACCAACCTGTAGTGACTAGGATATGAACAGAAACAAAATAATTCTCCTGAGTATTCTTTATTATCCCATTAGGTGTTCAAGTTTCAAACTTACATTGACCCCTTGGGTCTTTAATCAACAACGGGCGTCCCCGTGTAAATTACACAAGCATTTAAAAACAAATTGATCTTGGATGACTAAGGAAAGTGGAGATCTTAGTAACTCCTATGCTAAAAGGTATGTGTGCGAGTCGAATTCTAGTGTTAAAAAATTTGGGGGTTATGTTTATCAAGAGCACTCCCATGTGGCGTTTCAGGAGATACTGGGAATCAGAACAAGCCTACTTGGACATCCAAGAACGGGGCGGAGACAAGCGCGAGACAAGCGCAAGGCGGGCGCAGTGCACCCCGGAGGACCCCTTCGTCTCTTCTGATCGGCAGTATCGCCTGCACTCGCGTCACCGCGAGAACACGAATCGGCAATCCAGCTTTAAAGCCGTATCATAAAAACCCTATGAACAAACACAGGCAATCAGTCCATGTCAAAACACTACGTGGCATTCACATGGTGAAGCAAAAGAAAAAAAATGAAGAAGTACATACCATTTAAATGGGTTTTGTTTTATAGTAAGTAGCCTTTAGCCTCGGGTCTGCGGAGGTAGACAAACGTCAGCTAAAACAAGAAAGTACACAATGAGATGGCGTCTATACAAAAAAAAAAAAAAAACACCCTACGTGGCCAGCACGTTCAACTTTTTACTCTGTACTTACGTTTAACGTTTCCAAAAAAAAACTGAGATTGCAGACTTTTACGAGGGTCGCCCGCTCGGAGGGGGTGTCTAAATTTACTCTTGCGGGAACATTCCAGACGCTTCCAGAGTTACGTAATCAACGCGTCCTGTCGCCGCTTTACTTCTCCTTTACGGCGACATTCACAGCATACTATTCCTTGGGACGCGGAATGAAATGTGACGAAGTCACAGGTCCAGAAAACTCCAAATTTACATGATTTTCATCAATTAAGCCAAGAGCAAAAAAAAACAAAACAGACGCCGATCGTGGCCGACACCCCACTGAGGCCCATAAGGTGACCTTCCACGCCTTCCACCTTTTAAGGTGCGCTCGCGTCGACAACTATCAAATCAGAATTAAAAATAAAAGGCCGGGAATGCAAAACAATACAAGTTAGTGTTTAAACAACAGCGAAAAATCCTTAGTATTTTATGATGTACTTTAGAGAATTAAAATTTTAATGAGTGAAAATTAAACTATTTGTTTTAATAAACTGCGAGCGCGCGTCAGTAGCGCCATCTAGACAGCAACATTTCAACCTACCGCTCTAGGGTAACCAGTGTAAAAAAAAAGGTATTACAAACCTACTAAATATAATATGATTTTTGAAAATAGTTTATTACACAAAAAACCTAAAAAAAAAGAATACATACCTGCTAGCTTGTTGAAGAACCCTCTCTGTTTGACCATTCACAGTTCCCAACGTGTCACGATCCTGACTCTGACTCTGCTCGACTCTGCTCTGTGTTCTCTCAGCATCAGAATCACTTTCGGCCACTTCAATATCGGAGTGTGAGCTGCAAAATAAAAACCAGGAGTAGCCGAACCAGGTCGGGGCCATAAAACCAAATAACAGCTCTGAAAGAGTTTTTTGGGTAGTTTTATGTGTGGTGGTGTTAAGACCAATCTGGATTTCTGCAATATGCTCGTCCCAATTATTTTCATCGTCGCCGTGGGAGGAGGTGGATAGAGCGTCAAGGATTGTCCTGTTAAATCTTTCCACCTGTCCATTAGCCCGCGGTGTGGAAACTGCATTTTCAATATGTTTGATGCCATATGAAGACACAAAGTCTTTAAATGTTTTACTAGTGAAGCTAGTACCCTTATCTGTGATTAAGCGTGAAGGAACTCCAAAATAACTGATATGCTCCTTAATTACTTTGACCGATGTAGTCGATTTTGTATTTTTGACAGGAGTGATGTTCACGAATTTGGTAAAACCATCGACTATAACGAGTAAATAACAGTTACCTTTTTTACTTTTTATAAAAGGACCCAAATGGTCGGCGTGGATGGTATGAAAGGGGACGCTATTTTTTTCTATAGGATGGAGTTCACCTTCACGTTTACCGCCAGGTGTTTTATGGTGCGCGCACTCTAGACAGGACATCACATATTTTTTGACAAACCGTCGCATTTTGGCGAACCAATAATGTTTTTGGATTCGCTGCAGTGTTTTGTCAAAACCACAATGACCGACGTTATCGTGATTTTTTTGAACTATTTGCCAACGAACACTTTTGGGCACTAACCACTTTAGTTCATCACCAACAACGCGATAAACTCGGCCATTTTTAAGTCTATAATTTTTACAAATATCAGCTATCTGTTCGGATTCAGGGTCGCTGAGAACTTCCTTTATTTTTTTTATCTCATCATCTGCACATTGGACAGTAGTAATCCAGTCTGGGTCGTTTTTTTCCACAGCGAGTACATCGAGAACATGAGGTTCCGATGCACCTACGTCTATGGGATTACGACTCAATGCGTCTGCGTAAAGCATACGCGTACCAGGACGATACTCGATCGAGCAGTCGTACTCCTGTATTTGTACCCACCACCGAGCAACTCGTGGGATTACGTCACGTTTAGTCAGCGTATATCTGAGAGCATTACAATCAGTGAAGATTTTAAATGTCCCAATCAAATATACTCTGAAGCGGTTTAAGGACGCTACAACTGCAAGTGTCTCGAGCTCGTAAGAAAGAAGTTTGCGTTCATCAAGGGTATTCTTGCGCCTGCAATAGGATATTGGTTGAAAATCCCCATTTGCATTAGCCTACAAAAGAATACCAGCAACGCCTTCTTTGCTGGCGTCAGTGTGGAGCTGGGTTTCGACCTTTGGATCGTATAGCGCTAAAAGTGGTCTTTGAGTCAGTTGGGTCTTGATATTTTCAAAGCTCATGTTTGGATTTCACCCCATTCCCATACAGTTTTTTCGCAAAAGATCTGTGAGAGGTGCTGTTATCATAGCGTAGCCTTTAATAAAGTGCCTAAAAAAACCTGATAGCCCAAGGAACTGCCTCACTTCATGCTGGTTACTTGGAGTAGGGAATTTCGACACAGCGTCGGTTTTTCGGGACCCTGGTCGAATACCTCCAGCGCTAACCTCAAATCCGAGAAAGTCTATTTGATTTTGAAAGAAGTTACACTTACTCAATTTAAGTGTGAGACCTCCTTTCTAGAGCAAACCCAAAACCTCTTCCAGCCTTTGTAATCCCTCACGAAAGTCCTTCGCCGGAATCAAAATGTCATCCATATAAACTATGGCATACTTGATCTTAGCTTCAGACAAAATTTTGTTTATCGTCCTTTGAAAAACTGACGGTGCATTGACAAGCCCATACGGCATTCTATTGTATTCGTATTGTGGGTCAGGGGTTACAAAGGCTGTCTTGTGGCGTGACTCCTCTGAAATGGGTATTTAGTAATACCCGGAAGCCAGGTCTAAAGATGTGAATAAGGTATTTCCGGAAAGTTGATCTAATTGGTCTTCTACTCGGGGAAGGGGGTAATGATCCTTTTTAGTTTTACGATTCAGTGCTCTGTAGTCGACGCACAATCGTTTTTCGCCGGTTTTCTTTTGAACTAAAACTATTAAGACTTGCATAAGGCGACGAGGATTCCCTTAGTATCCCGTTATCTAGCATGTCTTGAATCATGTTCCTAACTAGCACCCTATCAGCGTAAGACTCGGTAGGGCGATATACTACAGGTTGAGAATCCTCAAGCTCTATTAACATTTCTGTAATATTAGTAGAGCCAAGGTCGCCGAGGCCTTTGGAAAAACAGTCACCGTACTTTGATAGAACTTGCTGAAGTTTTAGACGATCGTCACTAGTTAGGTTCTCTCCACAATTAACTGTGTCATCGATGTCGTTTTCCTTAAACATCACGCTACAACAATCAAGGGTATTGCGGCTGCTCCGTTTGAATACAGCACGGGTTAAAAGGAAACCACTATCGAAGGTGAGAATTTCAGAGGATGTATTCAACACAAGCAGTGTGCTGCACCCATGATTAATGTCGTACTGCCCAGAAAGCAGAAAATATTCTTTACGTTCCGGGCCCCGCTGTAAACCACTGACGCAAATTGTGCCAGTAAAGGCAGAAGAACACTCAACGGGCACCGGAGTCAAAGAATTGCGAGGCAACGTAACCTGCTTGCAAACATTTAACATAACTTTTTCGTTGATAGTTCGTTGAAAAACGAGCTCTTCTGCAGTTTTAGTTATTATAATGTCGGGTTTTTCGGTAAAAGAGTGACCCAATAGAATTGGTTGACTCATTACAAAGTCCTCGACTACATATAAGTTAATTACTTCGCGAATGCCTTGAACATCAACCTCAGTAGTCACGACTCTATAGGCGTCACGAGATTGCCTCCTATGCCCCTCAATAATGGTAAGTCCCCAGATTTCCCTATGTCAAGATTTAATTCTTTGGCTACACCCATTCTCATTAGAGAACATTGACTGCCCAGATCAATATGACATTTGGTAGTAGTTATTAACTTTAATATCGATGATATATTTATTGTTTGCGTCATCTATACGCAACTCGGCTACCTGTTTTTCTTTACGATCTTTGCCCGGCCCTTCGTCCCTATCTTGAACTTTGCTCGACTTTTTAAAACAATGATCTACTAGATGCCCCATTTTCTCGCAATAAGTACATTTTGCCGCGGGTTTAGCGCATTTAGAACTACGGTGGCCAACCTTGTTAGAATTGTAACATTTGATGTTGAAGTTGGTATTCTCTTTTGAAGTACTTGGTCGTGTAGGCTGCTGTTTTCGATCATTATAACGGAACCGGTTAGATGAATCTTGATGGTTTCTGTGCCTACTTTCACCGTTCTAGTATTTTAGGACTTGTTCGGGTTCGGAAAATTGAGCTTCTTGAGCACCCACCTTCACAGCACGATCCTCTACTCCGTAAAGGATGCAGTCTGCAGCTTGTTTCCCGCTTATTTTACACCAATTTAACAAATTGACCTTCGCGTAATAATAATGCTCCAACGATTCACCGTATCTAACTCTTTTAGCAAGCATTTCTGTGAGAAGCTCTGCATAATCTTCCCGACAGGGAAATGATTCTATCAATTTTCTCTTCCACTCGGTCCATGTAAATAAGACGCTTGGTAAACCTTGGTACCAAGTTTTTGCGACACCAGTAAGTTTAGGGAGAGCATAATGAATCATTTCCCTGTCACCCCATTGGTAAATATTGGCGCATTCTTCCACCTTAGTAAGCCAAGTTAACACAGTCTGTTCCTTGGACATTGGATCAAATTCGGGCAGAAAATTGGTATTAAAGCTAAGTTTCGGTTTGTCTGAATTCTTCATATGCTTTAGAATGTCAAGAAACTTATCAAGCATAACAGACTCGCGACCTCTACTTTTTGACCGCGACAATCTAGAACGCTTAGACCGAGTATGATAACGCTCACCAGAGTCCTCCGAAGAGCTGCGTCGTCGTCTGTAGACGCTACTCTGACGTTCCGCAAGGCGCGATGGTCTTCTCGCAGTTGCTAGTCCAGGTTCTCGCCGGGAAAAAATTACATCATCGTGGCCCCGACCTTGTTCGGCTACTCCTGGGCGGTTGCAGTTATCAGGAACTCGACCCTCTGACCTGGTGAAAACCATTACCTTTGCCTGGACATAACAGAAAAGTTTTACAAGGAAGCAATGAAAAAAATGTCTATTATCAGTCTTTAATCAATAATCTTTAAAAAAATACAACATTAGCCTGTAATGTTTAACAATTCGCTTTGCCCAGAGTGCCTGGTAAAGTGAAACTTGTCCCCGGGCAAAGTAAAACCGTATCCCAGTTTCATCCATGTTATACAATCTCGATGCATCAATGCCATACTTCTCAATTTGGGCCTCTAAATTATAGTAAAATCGGAATACTGCTGTGCGATTAAATCCCTTTTCCCGGGCTATGTTGGCTCTGGAGTTCTGAGAGTTATGTCAGTATGACGGGACAAAAAGCCATGTAGCCAGTCATCACCAGCTTTTTGTGTTTGTCCCGACTTTTTTGATACTTCAAGCTATTTTTCGTGGCATAGTCGTAGGCTCAACTCTTAAAATCATCTCGAGTCAATCCAAGAAAGGTACCGTCCATGTCTTTTAAATAAGCGAATAGCTCATTTTCCTGGATTTCGTTGAACACTGGACGAAACCGACCAAGTTGTTTGGATGCATTTCCGGTTTTAACATGCCTATACAACGTGGCATATGGCAATACATACTTTTGTGCCGTTCCTTTTATCGGTTCTCCGCTTTTGCACGCTCTGATAGCCATATCCTCTGTTGACCAGGAGCCCTGATTGGTCTTTTTTGATATTTACCTATATACCATGTGTAATAAAATATTGTGATTAGAAAATTTAACCTTATAAATATAAATCCACGGGCAAAGTGAACACGATATCCGCTTTGCCCGATCCACTTTGCCCACTCAGTCAGTTTACGAAATTAATCATGTTTAAAAAATAACCGCTGCTTCGTTCTCAAAGAAATGCACTGTAAACGAAAGATATTTTAATAGGCAATAGAAGCATCGACAATAAAGATTCGAGAAAAATACTATGACAAGATAACAGACAATGTACTTAACTTTAAGCATCGTTTTTTTTTCACGAAAAACACCCAGGACGCGCGGAACGACCGCTCCCTATGCGTGCCGCTCACTGAGCGAAGGATCCCGAACATCCTATAGGCACGTGGTGCGACAAGGACGAGTAAGTTGGGAGGGGGAGGCTGAATTCGCTTAGCCTGGGGTGTTCCCTATACCCGACCTTCCCCTACCCAATAGGCAGCCTAATTATTATAAACATCTAGTCTACTTAAATAATTTCTTACACTGAATTATTTATTTCATTTTTATGGATACTAAATTAAATATTATGCAATGGAATGCTCAGAGTATTGTTAGCAATAGACTAGTATTGTCCAATTTTCTTTATGACCACAATATTCGTATTGGTACAATTTCAGAAACTTGGTTAAGACCTTATCAACGATTAAACATTAAAGGTTACAGTATTGAGAGGAATGATACTGGTAATAAACATAATGGTGTAGCAATATTAATACACAACAGTATTGCATATTCTACGGTTAAAACTAAATTTGATGATTTTATGCAAAACGTATGTACGTATTACGATTGGTGGCAAAGAAATTAGTATAGTTAGCTTTTACAGTCCAACAAATTGTAATCCGTTATTTACTAAAACTAAACTCAATGCCTTAATTAAATCTGTTCCTGGACCAATGATCTTCGCTGGTGACTTCAATGCGCATCCTATATCCTGGGGATGTAATTCTACTTCTCCTGGAGGTAGAGATGTATTAGAAGCTATTGAGGAAAATAATCTAGTGCTTCTTAATGAAGGTCAACCCACTACAGTTGGTTCTTTAATTTAGCGTTCAAATGCTCTTGATCTGTGTATGGTTAGTCCATCTATAGCCTTTTTCTGCGAATGGTCTATTCATAATGATCCACTCGGTAGCTATCGTCTTCCTGTCATAATAAATATTTGTTTCAATGAAGGGTCTAATATTGTTCATCCTGACAATAATAATTTGGAACCATTTCCAATTTTCCCAAACTATAATTTGGTGGATTGGAAAGGGGCAAGACAAAATTGAAGATTTACAGGCTAATTTTAATGTTGTATCTTATACACCTTTAGAAGCATACACTTTACATATCTCCAAAATTAACGTCATTATTGAGATATTCTTCCAGTGTTGATAATTCATTTTCATCACAAATAGGTAACTGTACAGGAAGCTTATAGGCTCTTGTTTTCTTTCAATTTCATCGGTTTCATTCTGGCTTCTTATCCAGGTTAATATTTGGTTGTTTTGTTCTACCAGGGTTGTCAACAAATGCATAACCTTATGCTGATGACCTACAAACATGAATAGAATTCTGTTACAAAACATGATGATACTCTATTTGTGCAGTAACTTTGTATCTTGATATTAATCCCAACCAAAATGGATGCCAATTAGCACTTTAGCTATAGCTATTAGTGGCGTGTGGAGCGTTAATAATCCCATTTAGGGGTTTAAAACGGAGGCAAAAGGTTTGCTAAAATAATATACTTACAATACTTGCCATAAAAGAAATATGAAGAGCAAGCAGCTGACAGCTTGCCGGACAGGACTCTCGGAGAACTTGGGCTTTTAGCTTCAAGAGCCGTTCGTTATGGGCACACAGGGAGTGACGTTTTGTTGGCAAAATTAAACAAAATGATTCCACTTAAAAACCTATATTGGGCTTATTGCGTTACAGAGTAGACCGCGGAACAAGGACTCGATGCCGGGACAATAAAGGTGTTACAGACCTACTTATGGGTATATTAAGGCTAGATACGTGCGAGAGGATCCATGTCTTATCCTTAAAAGTAAGGTTAAATTGAAAAAAGGCGACGGCGCCTGACGCGCGACGGACGCAACCGAATGTAGGCCTAGATCGAACGTATAAAGGTCCAACTGACTCACGTATTACGCACTTCTTTCGTATGAAATCCTCCGGGAGCAATGGCGGCGCGCAGGCGCAGCTGCTCTCGGCGGTTCCCGCAACGGGGCGGGTTGATGCAGAAATAGATTGGCGCGCTGGTGCACAAGCGCGACACGCGCAGCGACATGCGACACCGTGGCCTCCAAGGCCGCCTGAAAGGCGCGACAAGCGCACCGAGGTCGCTGGAGCGGAGAAGAAGGGTCGGGCGCAGAGGCCGGCGACGGCGCTGCGCGGCCCGCGCTGCGTTAATTAACGGGCGCGGCTCGGGCAGCGACGCGCGGTCTGTCCCGCCTGAAGGCGCGGCGAACGCGCTGTAGTCGACATCCTCATAGCTTGCGGGCCATCAGGGCTGGCTGGAGTTGAAACAATCAAAGGTGGGCGCGGAGACCGGCGCGTCCATCGCGAGGACGGGAGTCGCTGGTGCGGCCTGAGGCGCCCGCGGCTCTCGCCGCGAACGCGTAAACGCTTAAGCTCGACGAGCGCCTATTAACACTTGACTACAACGCGTAAAGTATAATAAAAATGGGTTTTTACCCGAAGAAACTTACAACGCCTTTTTGGGCCAAAACCAAAGAGAATCCTTTTTCACCACGCCATCCCAGAGTTGCCAACCGCCAAAACGCACTCTATGGTTCAATGGGTTTTCTTATTCCGATGTTATGATTTCTCGGGCAAGACTCTTGTTTGATCGCGATTCCGCAACATACGAAATGTTGATTTATTATAATAACTTTATGTTTTCGAAAAACAATAAATTAGGAATTAAGCATTTATTACGATGACAGTTGGTTTTGCTATTCGGAACATACAGCTGTCAAACTGACAGCTGGCGTTTTGACCTAACCTATCATTTACATTACTGATGTCTTGTGTAATGCAATGCAATGTTTATTGTTTAAATACAATACTTTGTGTTCCTTCTCTGCTCTCCACGGCTGCGGTGAAGGTAGCTCGCATCGGCCGTGATTAGCTCAGACGTTATGGAGACATGTCGGTGCCATCTTATTATGTTAAATAACAAGACGCTTTTGCAGGTTTTCCTAAGCCCGCCCTGTCTGAGTTTAAATGGATGTGGGAGGTTTGTATGATTACCATAAGGGTAAGCACTACACGTGGCGTGAAAAATTCCCGACAGACTCACCATCACACTGCTCTGTCACATCAATGTGAAGGAAGGGGAAAAAAATCCTACCCTTACTACCATTTTTTCAGACGGACATAAAATTTCCTAACTGTCATATTTTTATTATTAACCGCCACATTAGTGTGTGTCAAGAAACTTAAATCCTTACCTTCACGTTAGTGTGAAGCGATGTGACAGAGCAGTGTGAAGGTGGAGAATTTCTGTTCCTCACTCACACTAGTGGGCATGTCGGGAGATAAAATCTTAACCGTCACACTATCTAAGAGAACAGTGTGGAGGTCAGAAAAAAATGTTGTGTCTTTTGCCTAATATTATGAAATGAATGAATGAAATGAAATGAGCAGAGCTGCCAACTGCAGAAAGTCTGTCTAAATTTTTATTAATATGGGAAATAAAAGAGGCCGCCCGCCAATTAAATCATGATCGACATATTGTCGAACATAATCAAAACTATCAGCGAAGTTTTCAGGCTCAAAATCTAGGTAAGCAGGCTGGGTAAACTGTAAATCAGTTGGAAGGAAATCATCTTCAGCCCATTCAGGTCTTTCAGGATGATCTCTGATATCATACTCGGTTCTCTGGATATTTACACGTCCCCTTCCTCGAGATGCTCTTCCACGACAACGACCAGGACCAGTGCCCCTAGCGCTCCCACCGCGAGTCCGCGATGTATTGAGTGACGTACCAGGAATCACGTTACCATCAATCCCATATGTCTCAATGTTTACGCACCTACCTCGAGTTGATCCTCCACGAGTACGTACACAACCAAGGCGATCAGATATCCCTCCTCGAGTCCGTGGTCCGTTCCTTGTACTCCTGAATTCGGAAAGAGGAATTTCATCTTCTGAACTGGTGTCTGACGAGCTATTGTCTGGGTTGACTCCATAATTCAATATAAAATCTCCATCCGCTTTTCCGTCATCTTCAAAGCCCGAACTGTTCAGGGTACCATCGTCCATAGTGGCTTGGATTTCATCATCCCGCAAGCTGAATTTTGAATTATTGATTGATAAGCTATTGTCTAAATGAGATGTGATGATTTCATAAATATGCTGTAATTGTTACTAAAAATCGTCAACTAGTTGAGGTGGTAAGGTTTCGATAATACGTCGAAAATTTTAGGAAAGCAGATGGGAATCGAGTTGTGTGGGCGCCACGCCACTGATAGCTATAGCACTATGTACCTATAGCTATGAAAAGGTATATTTTTTGTGTTGGGGATTTTGTATTTGTAATTTAATCCTATTTTTTTAAACTTTCTTACATACATTGAATTAAATACTGATCTAAACGAATCCAAACACAACATATCTGTATCATTTTTTTTTCAAGAGTTTACTATTACGCTGAATATCGTGGCTGCAGCCACAGGCCAAGAATTCCATAATCTTGCATAGTCATATAGCATACATGGGTGTTTCAAATTTTAAGTCACACATAAAAGTAAAGTAAACCCATTACGGGTCTAAAATCCCTACAGCAGGAAACAAAAGACCCAGTATTGGCAGTCTATATACACACCTGTAAACTTTGGTGTAATTGTAAAGTCTGTTTCAGTAGAATCCTTCCGGCCGCGATGATCTGTTGATGTTGTTTATAATAGAAACGTTAGTCCCAAATGCTGTCCAGGGGATACGGAGCATCTTCCTCCAGCACCACATCTCAAAGGCGTCAATGCGTTTGTGGTTAGCAGCTTTCAGTGTCCAAGTCTCAGCGCCATAAAAAAAGATCGAGAAGACTTCTTCTTCCGTACCAATATGGTTTTGGTTTTTAAGGAAATGTTGCGATCTCCAGATTTTTTTGGTTCTTCACTACTAAGAGCTGGGATTAGAATTTTTTGCAAGTAATTGTGAAATATTTCGGTTTCCATTCATCCTTTTCGACTTTTACCGCTTGCACTTACAGCTGTCAGCACCGTAATATTTTCCTTCCCCGTGCCACAATTGGTTCTAGAACAAGGTTTGTTGATTTTGTTACTTTTGTCCTTGTCGGGTCAAGAGACAAAGATATCTCGTCTAAATTCCAAATTAAATGTGGTGTTTGGAATAGTTTCAAGTCCGTCTTTGTCTCTTCTAGGAATTTAAAATATTCGAAAATAACAAATGGGTCAGACATCATTTTTCTAACGTATTCTACTAGCTGCGCTTTTTTAATAGAAAGGCTGTGCCTTTTTCGGAAAATTTACAAACCAGTCCTTCCCGCGTTTGTTATTCGTAAATAGTGTCCAAGTTATTATCCTTGACAAATTGGGCAACCAGGTTTAATACTTCTTCTCACGAAAGACCAAAACCCCATTTTTCCATGGTTCTAAATTCATCTGCCAAGCGACTTTCTTCTTCCAGCGTAATAGCTATTGGTCTAGGTATATATGTACTACAATTTTATTTTATTTATTCGAATGACCAACAGACATTGAGATATTAATGTTAACACTAGTGTTAACTCAATTTTTGCTCTAGAGCAGACACCGCCTATAACAATACGTAGTCTTGAAGTGTCTGATGATGGAGCCAGAAGGTGGCCACAAGAAGTCCCCAAAGCCTAAATTTAAACCCCTCGTTTGGGCTTGTTGGATTAGTATTCATGAGAACATCGCACTGATCGTACGTCATCATCTGTTGATTATGCATCATCATCCAAATGATGGATGATGATGCATTAATCATCATGCACGACCCTATCATGCGCAATCATCACACATCATCGTACACGTCATACATCATCATTCAACATCATACATCATCAGACACCATCATTCGCTATCATACACCATAATACACCAGCATAAACCATCATCATCGTCATCATCATCATCATCATCATCATCATCATCATCATCATCACCATCATCATCATCATCATCATCATCATCATTATTCATCATCAGACACCGTCATACTTCATGGTACAACACCATCATCATAATACAACATGACACACCATCATACACCGTCATACAACATTATACAACCTCATAAAACATAATGGTCTCACACTCTGGTTCACTTTAAACCATGCATTCCAATGGATTTCTTAAATCCTTCGACAATGATGTCGCTCTCCATACTTGTTAAAGATCCATTGAAGTTTATGTAGCATGCATGTTCCGGAGTAGTCATTTCTTTTCTTTGTGCATAACATAAGCGCAGATGCTACAATATGTATTTTTAATACCAAGATATAATAATGTTCCTGTTCTTCTTCCGATAATTGCTGCGGCAGCAACAGAGGATGTTTTGTAGTTTTTTTTTATACGAACGTGGGCTCCACCAGCCATCAGCAACTACGTCTATTTACGGAATCCCATTTCTTACACGGCCTTCTTCTTATACCAATTATTTTTCTTGATCGGCAGCTTTAAGCATTGATTCTGTTGAAAATAAAAACAAAGTAATAAAATTGGTTCACATTTGGTGAAAAATATTTACACTGCGTCGAATTCCACACCTTCTAAGATATGCTCCAAATGCACGCTACAATTATCGTGGCATTCAGCATAAGTTTTTTCGGATATCAACGGCAGGTTTAGGGATGACAGTATCTCTTGCAACTGTGAGTGTCCGCAACCAATTGCAATAGTGCCTGTAACAGCACATTGGTTTACTCCCAAGTAATCTTCTCCACACTCATCGCTTGGTATAGCAAATTTCTACCTGTACAATATTTCCTGATAAATTAATAGAAAGTGAGCATTTTCTACTGTATACAAATGCAAATGGCGTGTATTTAGTTTCTGTGTGAACTGCGGTGTTAAAAGAAAAAGTTCAAAAAGGCAGCCAAGTGCTCCACGTTTGTGGATATGGTTCTGATTGTATGTGTAAGCAAGCAGCCAAATGCTTGTGTGTATTTTCCAACGCTCCAATGTTCTGATGGTGGTAGTCTGTAGAGTTCAATTGATCTATATTTAAAAACTTACCTCTTTGGAAGTAGTTGACAGGAACTCTTTACCTTTGTCTGTTGCTACTAATTTCACTGCACATAACTAGCTTTAAACTTTTCCGAATACGCGCAATTTTTTCCGTTGACACCATAGGATCGCCGTAATGTCCTGATGCTGGATATGCTGGGTCAGGGTTACTCGTTCACCCTTTCCGTCGTGTAGGAAACCCCTCGAGCGGGCAACTCTTTGAAAGTAGTTGACAGGAACTCTGTACCTTTGTCTGTTGCTACTAATTGTACTGCACATAATTAGCTTTAAACTATTCCGAATACACGCACTTTACCGTTGACACCATAGGATCGCCGTAATGTCGTGATGCTGGATATGCTGGGTCAGGGTTACTCGTTCCAGCGTTGCCAGATGGTTACATTTGTTACATTTTTCGTAACATTTGTCCCTCTCACGTAACATGTAAGTAATTTTTGATTTCTAGGCAAATTTCGTAACTTTTTTAACTTGTAGCTTTTTTGTTAATAATTTTAATTGCAATATATTTACGAACGCACCATGAACGCACCCAAAAAATGAGTTGCTACTACGAGTAATAAGTACCTGTTCGATATCGTAAGTTGTGTAGTACATCTCCTCGCTCTCTTGTTAACTTATGTTGGAGTAAGCGACATGTCAGTATACGAACCTTGAATCGCAAAACATGAGAGTAGCCCCTCTACTGTGACTTTTGAACGATTGACGACCGTGTTTAGTGTTTACTGTTTTGTTTTGATTTTCTTCAATTGAAGATCTTCTCTTCGGTGCTTTTTTGATGTTTGTTTACTGTGACTTTAGTGCAGGCATGTCAAACTCAAAGTCATTGGTGGGCCAAACACATAAAAATCATAGAATCAGTGGGCCGCAAAATCAATCATAATGAAAAAACTCAATACGATAGTAGAGATATCATTTATTATATAATTGTTAGAATTAAAAAAAAAAAAATTTTTTTCCTTAACTAAAGTATCAATTTGAGGGGTAATTCTATCTACAGAAATTAATTTTAAAACTGCATCCAAGTGTGCGTCGGTCAATCGCGCTCTCGTGGGCGATTTGTTTCCTTTCATTAGGGAAAATAATTGCTCACACTTGTAGGTGCTTCCAAACATTGATATTATTTTGCAAGCAAATTGCCGTATTTCTTGGTACTGAACAGGTACGTACTTGTAAAAGTCGAGTGCACCAACACTATCAAATTTTTGTTTCAAATGGGCCTGACATTGAATTTCAATGACATCCATCTGCAAGTGAGTGGGAACTTTATCGATATCGAACGAGAAAAGACCCGTAAACAGCGAAAAATTTTCTTCTTGAAGCTTAAAATCTTGAAAACGCCTTTCGAATTCCGCCTGAAGACTTCTCATTATGTCGGTATACTTTTCATACGAAATAAGGTTGTTTTCCTGAAAGGCCTTACAAGTCGGGAAATGCGACAAATTATCAACTTCCAACTGTTTTTCCCATAGTATCAACTTGCACTTGAAAGCTTTCACTTGATCATGCATATCGGTTATAATTTGACGTGGTCCTTGCAATTTTGTGTTTAATTCCGACAAGTGTTTTGTGATATCTACCGTAAAGGAAAGATCTTGTAAAAAAGATATATCAGATAGTAAGCTGACATCTTGTCCTTTCATTTCCATAAAAATACGTATTTCCTCTTAAGTTTCCAAAATCTATCGAGAACCAAAGAACACGAAAGCCAACGCACCACCGCATAATAAGGTAAACCAGTGCATTCACTTTCCAGATCACGTAAAACCTGAGTGATTTTGATTGAAGCCACGTGACCTTATTAAGTTTATAATTTTTTTCACTGCTTTCAAAATGCTCTCCAGCTTGATCACTTTTGAGCATAAAATTTCTTGGTGGATTATACAATGAACATGATGAAAATTTGGTTTGACATCATCTCCCTGATCTTTTTCTGTAATAATGTAATGAAGCCATTATTTATGCCTGTCATGGAAGGAGCTCCATCTGTCGCAACTGAAGACTATTTTGACATATCTAAATTATAATTTTGCATAAGTTCATAAACAGTATTGAATACATCCACCCCAGTTGTTGTGTCATGCAAAGGCACTAATTCCAGCAACTCCTCATAAACGTTGAGTTCTTTATCAACAGCTCGTAAAAAGACAGCAAGTTGAGCCACACCACACACATCTGTACTTTCGTCACAGGCAATAGAAAATGCAGTGAAAGTATCTGATTTTGTTTTTATTTGATCATTTATATTGCCAGCCTACTCAGTAACTCTTTCTGCGACAGTATTCCGAGACAAAGATATGCTTTGAAAAGCCTTCACGCTTCCAGGACTAACTATTTCCGCGGCTTTCACAAGGTACTCTTTTAAATTCACCATCAACAAAAGGTTTTTTTGAGTGTTTTGCGATCAATTCAGACAGCACGTAACTTGCTGTCTGAATTGGTCTGAGCCGAGTTTTACCGATCAATCGTTTGCCGCGCCCACGCCGAATGGCTATCGTTCCGCGCGCACTTATAGCGCTCCAGACACTATCAGTAGTATCTGACAGTATTTCGCTATCCATCCTATTCTATTATATGAAATGAGAGTGAGACAGGTACAAAATACTGTCATTATTACTGATAGTGTCTGGCCCGCTATGGGACACACTCGCGGGCCGCATCAGGAGGCTGTTCTTAATATTGAATCGGGCCGCATGGGAATGCGTAGTGGGCCGCATGTTTGACATGCCTGCTTTAGTGTAAGCGTTGCTGACAATATTTAAAACTTACGGCTATAAAGATTATAGTCAACGTTTTATACTCATCGGTAAGTAAACTTAAGTTGAATAGAAATAATGTTGGTTATTGCATCAAATTTAAATGCAAGTTTATAAAGTTTAATACGTATCCGAAGTTCGGCGATTTAGGTGCATACTTACAGTTTTTAGAGATTATTTATTTAGAATATTTATGCATAAGAATTAACGTAAGAATTGTTTTTCTGTTTTAAATCGTTTTTGCATTATGCATTCCGACGATGTAAACAATGAATGATATAAAAAAAAACAATTATCGTTAAAAAAACCTCAAAATGTTGGTATCTTACCCTTATAATATTAATTTACTATTAGTATCTTTAACATAAATCATACTTACACTTACTAATTATGTATGCTGAAGGTAAACAACACTAGGAAGTAACAGCATCTCATACCTAAACCACTCAACTCAATACTTTGAATCTGTACTAAACTATGTATGTATGAAAAACTTAAGTAAATGACCTGTTGTACGTAGACTGTTCGAATAGGTATTTGCTTTTTTGTGTTACAAAATTTAAATATGTGTTGTCTATTTGAACAGGTCACAACAACATACAACAGGTCATTTAGTTCCTTAAGTATTTATTTCCTTAATTAATTTTAATAATGAAAAAAATATTTTCATTATTAAAATTAATAAGCAGTTTTTTGGCTTTGTGACAATATAGAAATGTTTTAGACGTCGGTGAACTTTGTTTTAATATAAATTTTGCCACTTTCAGTATTGGCTGGTAATAGAATACTTTCATACGAATACATTCTGATAAGGCCATCAAATGTGTACTAATAATATTATAACTATTTCCCATGTACCTTGACTGTGACTTTTAAAATATTTGAGTGAACTGAAAAACAAAACCCGTTAACAAAAGCCAAATAAAATTCAAAATTTTATCAAATAAAAAGCTGTATTTTAATTCAAATTTGAGTACTTACTGTTCAGCGAAAATGAATCTAGCAAATTACTAAGTATTGATATTGTTTTCAAAAATAAGTTAGTGTTTATGCATTTAATATTATTTTATGTAATCATGTGTATATTTTTGAACATTCCGCCTACAAACTTTCCACTTGCCTCTGATCTGAAGCCTTATTTTAACTATTTTTCTGTAGTCTTGGCTTACATAAAAATGTATTAAGATATTTCATTCTATGCCTGTAATGTAAGGCATTTAGGTACAAGTTAAAACCATGTCAAATTTATAAAACACTGTTTATGTTTAGGTGTCATATAACAAGTTTTTCTAATCAAAATTATAAACTTGCGTGCTTGTTAACCAACTATTTAAAACATACTTAAAATGTGTTATTATAATATACACTAATCAAAGGCCCAAATATCATGATGAGCGTTGGTACTTTACTTAGGCACATAAATAAATAATTGTATTTATAAACAAAACAAGTATATGGCTTTTGCTAACAATACTTTAGTTTAGTATTACACTTCTTTTTCTTCTTAAATTATTGTGAAGTGCTTTTAAACATTTCCGTCCATTCGAATTCGTCTATTATGCTGTTAGGTTCCCCAATTTTTAATGACGCAATCAATCCTGTTATTAATTGCAAATTAAACTTGTTTAACTGTACCTCCAACCTACTCTTTGAAATAAACCCCCATATGGCCTTATTCATTATCCGTTTTTGCCTTTTTACCCCTAAATTTTTGTACCTACTCAGGAGCTGTCCAATCTGGAAATTTCCGTCCATTCTGGCCTCAATTGATGACACTCTGCAATCAACATTATCCAAAATTCTAAACATCTCTTTCGATTCAAGGTCATGGAGCCAAGCAGTTCTTCCAATACGGCTTGGTGGTCTGGGTATTCGATCCTTAGCTAGTGTGGCACTACCGGCTTTCCTGTCTTCTGCCTATAGTTCGGCTTCTCTAGTGGGTATTATTCTTAACCTCCCTCAGATACCCGTTATAGAGATTGCCATCTTGTTGGATGCTGAAAAGGCTTGGTGTGACTCGTGCCCGGGAGCGGATACCCCATCCATAAAACATGTTCAGAGAGTTTGGGATACTCCTAGTCTCCAGGCGATGCATGCCTCTCTCATCAAAAATAGTCAGGATGATTCAGGACGTGCCCGACTTCTAGCTGTCTCCGCGCATGAGTCGGGTCACTGGTTAAACGCTCTGCCTTCGCGCAACGTAGGCACAAGCCTGGACCCAGGCTGCTTAAGGATTGCAATTTTTTTAAGGCTTGGGTCCAGGATATGTGTTCCTCACACTTGCGTCTACGGAAAATGTGTGGATCAGCTGGGTCGTCATGGTCTGTCATGTTACAGAAGCGCTGGTCGCATGTACCGCCACGGCACCATAAATGATCTCCTACGTCGGGCGCTTGCCACTGCCTCCATCCCTTCCATTCTTGAGCCGTCTGGTATGGTCAGAGACGATGGTAAGCGGCCTGATGGCGTAACTTTGGTGCCGGGGAAACTCGGGCGTGCCCTGGTTTGGGACGCTACGTGTATAGACACGTTCGCTCTGTCCCACATACAGGCCACCCGAGCCCAGGCCGGCGCCGCGGCTGATCAGGCCCAGACCCTCAAGCGCCGCAAATATTCCACATTACTTCAAAATTATGAGTTTGCGGCCCTTGCAGTGGAGACCTTAGGGCCATGGTCAGCCGACATGAAGACCCTGTCGACGCAGTTGAGCCGCACCTCCGGCGACCCCAGAGCTGGCGCTTACCTCTCCCAGAGGATTTCCTTAGCCATTCAGAGAGGTAAGGCCTCCAGCATAATGGGAACCATGCCGCAGGCGGAACTGCTGGACGGGGTGTTCTTTTTATAACTCCTTTTATTTTTAGTGTGTTTAGTAGTTTTAATTTACCTTATAATTTAGTTTAGGATTTTATATATTGTTAGAATGTTAATTAATTCATTATTTTCGTGTAATATTTATGTAATATGCAGAATAGTATATAAATACTTGTAAGTTTCACTACTTTCATACTTATATACAAAGCTTATAGAAAATAAAAATCATTGAACAATGCGGGCATCTGTCTGCCGTTATTGTTGCGTTTCGATACTTTAAAGGCTAGCGACCTTGGTATCTCCACTCCGTAGAGTCGCGGCAGGTTCATCGCGGTCTGGAGTGGGGGTATACAGGCCGTTGCGTTGAGGAGCAGAACGCCGTATGCGACACAGCTGCGGTCGTAGCGACGGACTGCTTCTCGAAGAATGGACGATAATGTAGATTAAGGCTTGATTGAAAACACTGGTGATGGCTTGAAGGCTTCGATAAGGTAATGAGAGCTCTGATGAGAAGAGGCTGGCAGCTGGATTCTTGATTGTAGCGATTTTAGGCGAAGTGTTGAGAGAGAGATACCAGCATATTGCCTGCCCCTTCTAATATTTGAGACAACGTTACCATAAAGAGAGCCACTTTTATTATTCAAAAATACAACGTTTTAATTACATTTTCGTTATCACAAATGCACTTATAATTAAATTGCACATTATTTACATATGTTATGTTATCTTAATTTATGTGTATAGATGCAGAATGACGAGCTTTATAATACAAAAAAATACAAAAATGGGTATGTATATTTTGATCAAAGAACAAACCAGATGTGAGCGTTTTAGCGTACATTTTTACGTTATGTTACATTTTCTATAAAAAGATATCAGTTGTAAGTATTTAATTAAACGTCGTCTGATAATGACTTTATACAAAACAGCGAGCGTAGTACAGCAGAATTACATAACAGGTTATGATATTTACGTTAATTACATTTAAGGTATACTGCAAAGCGTGAAAGTATGGACTATAACCTGTTTATTCAAAGATGTGTTAAAAATGGTTAGCGTCGCTCGAAAAGAGCTGTTACATGGTAATTTACGCATGTAAGAGCTCTAAACTCACGACTTAATTGTTTCACGCATTTTAGAAATCCTATTCCAGAATAACATTGATATGTTTCCTTTGACCTATGAGGTCGTAAAAAATAATGAATTTCCCATGACCATGTAAGGTCGCGAACAATCATCATCAGTGTAATACTGTAATGGTTCGTGAGGCTTGCTAATTTATTTCTACCATCGGAAGTGGGTGAAATTAAAACTGATACAACTTGTAGGATGCTATCATGTCACATACCGATTATAGTCATCATAATTGTTTTTAACCTGCTTCGCTTTTGGAGTGCGCCACTCATTCCGTCATCCCTCTAACATAGTCAATTTGGTTTTAAAGAACTAAAGAAACTATTACTGTAGGAGTTATCCACTAATTATGTCACACGAATATTAGCATATAATACAAATAAATAAAATGAAATGAAAATACAAATAAATAAAATGAAATGAAAATACAAATAAATAAAAATTATAAATTTAATGAATATAATAAAATAAAAATTAAATAAATACTATTTAAAAACAGAAGTTTCCAGTCTGTGGCACAATTCTACTAAGTTATTATTAGCATTAATATTTCGTAAAATTTGTGTGACAATTTGCGGATGACTCTTAAAACGAGGTTTCCAAACCGTATTTCTTGCAACTTGTGTGTTTTTCAAAGTGGTGAATGTGGTGTTTTTTTTTTGCAGCACGTAATGCATGTGTGGCAAATGCATGTTAAAAATTAAAACATTATAACAAAGTTCGTGTGATGCAACCAACATGGATATTTTTTTTTAAAAAGGCGAAAAGTGCAAGTCTTTTACTCACCCCACTAGTACTACTACATCCGTAACTAGTACAACAACATCTTTAACCATCACTACTGCATGTCGAACTGCTCCAACATCTACTACCTCTGCAACCAAACCAGTAACTTCTACTTCTAGAGCTGGACCTAACGTAAAAAACATTCCAAATCCGTGTACGTCAATATGATCTCGACTCCATATGTACAGACACAAATGTATCGGATTCCCAAGACACAAAAATTGCTGAACTACCCGCAAAAAAAACAAAAGCTTCATACAATTTTAATGACAAGTGGCTTACTAACAATCTTTACAAAACATGGCTTTTAAAAAAGTTGACGCACAATCAGATGCACACACATACTGAAAAGTGTGTGATGATACAGGTTGTAAAGCCTGCCCTGGAAAAACACATGAAAACACAAAAACGTCTGGCAAATATAAGAACCATTAAATCATACAAACCAATTGAAGAGCTAATGTCTCGAACCAGGCCAGAGGTGATTTAATTAAAAGGGCAGAAGTAAAAATTTGTGCATTTATTGCTGAGCACAATTTGCCAATCGCCTTGGTGGATCATTTGGTGCCTTTTATGGAAAATATTTATCCCGATTCGGCAATAGCAAAAAAAGTTATCTTAGGTCGGACTAAAGCCACAAACATGTTAACAAAATGAATAGCTCCGGCGGGCACATCAGAAATAGTAAAAATAATTAAAGAGCCAGGAAACTTTTTTAGTATTGTTATGGATGAGACGACAGATAACACAATAAAAAAACAGTGTGCTCTGTCAATTATATATTATAATGGGACGGATATCAAAACCTTTTTAATGTAGCGTTGCACGTTATCATTTTAATTAACTAACCAATTTTTATAATAAATTGTACTTATTTTACAAATGACATTAATTTTACCCTAAATTATTAATTTTAACCCACTAATTATTAATATATAACACATTTTAAATTATACAAAATTATTACTTTATTATTATCACATTTTAATTATACAGTAAATTAAATCTTATTATTAATATTATTTACAAATGAAATTATTTATTTATGCTAATTTATTATCTTTAATTATACAACTCATTTTAACCATTTACTTAATTAAAATACGTTTTGAAATTCATATAAAATAAAATAATAATCAAATGAATGTAATACATATACCTAATAATAACAAACGCTTGCACTGTATCTCGCGACTATCCGCGCGTAAACCGGCTACGATAACTTGGCCCGGCCGTGGGAGCGTGACGTATGATAACACCACCAACGCCCAAAACCGGAGCTCGCAAGTCGCTACGTTGCGCGAGGTTGGCATTATGGAGAACCAGCCTTCCAATGTCCAGAAGATCGCAGATGGGGCTGTATATCCTTATAAGATTCGAAGACACCGTAACCGACAGACGATACAAAACCTTTGATGGCTATTTACCTCATGAAGAGTATATGCTACGGGATGCTAAGATAAATATCGCTCAGCAAGAAGTAATACTGACTCCGTACGACGAAAATCTTTTTCCGGGACCATTACCGGAGTATGATGATATACTCGAGATCGACTCAATCGACATTACGAGACCCAGCATAATGGACGAGAAGCAGTTCAAACAGATGGACAACTTGCTAGACCAATTCGCCGATGTGCTCACTGCCAAGACGGATGCTGCAAAGCACATAGAGCATCATATTGACACAGTGGACAGTCGACCTATTGCTGTGCCACCTTATCGTCTATCAGTTCCCCGGAGAGAGGTCTTTACCAAAGAACTCGATAAGATGCTGCAAGACGGGATGATAGAACCTCAACAAACCCCCTGGGCGGCTCCGATGGTACTTGTACCTAAGGCTAATGGAGGGACACGGGTATGCGTAGACTACCGAAGACTCAACGCGGTTACTGTCCCGGATCCATACCCAATTCCCCGAGTCGACGACTTATTGCACGATGCCAAACCAACCCCATATATGTCCACTCTCGATCTCAAGGCTGGGTACTGGCAGATCAGTGTTCGAGAAGAAGATAGGCAGAAAACAGGCTTCATTACGCCCTCTGGAATTTTCATCTTTAAGCGAATGCCTTTTGGTCTCCGAAACGCGCCAGCAACCTTTCAGCGCCCCATTGACAGATTTCGGGTGGACCTGAATCACGTCAAGATGTTAGCATACTTGGACGACCTCATTATTTTCTCCAGTTCGTTTGAGGAGCATCTGCAGGATCTAGCTGCAGTATTCGAGAATATGCGTGTATACAACTTGACGGTGAATCGGCAAAAATGTCGCCTTGGTTGCTCGACCATAAAGTATCTTGGGCATTACATAACGCCCGAAGGACTACGAGTGGACCCAGGCAAGGTTTCGGCCATCTTAGAGCTTCCCACTCCTTCTAATGTTCGCCATCTCCTCACGTTCCTTCAGACCTGTTCATGGTACCGCAGATTCATTAACGATTTCTCAGGCATAGCTGAACCCCTGACTAGATTGACTAAGAAGAAAGCTATGTGGACGTGGACTACGGAACAAGACACTGCGTAAGAAAAAACTGACTCACTACAGCACCTGTCCTGAAGCAAGCTGATGAAAGCAAGTCTTATGTGATCAAGGCAGATGCGAGCAGTTATGCGATCGGAGCAGTTCTGGTCCAGGGGGAGGGTCCTGAAGAACATCCTGTGGAATATGCGAGCCGGTTACTCACTCCAGCGGAAAGGAACTACTCCACCACAGAACGTGAGGCCCTAGCAGTCGTGTGGGCTGTTACGAAGTACAGAGGTTACATTGAGGGATTGCCAACTGTTGTAAAGACAGACCACCATGCTCTAAAGTGGCTATTATCCTTGAATTCGCCTACGGGCAGATTGGCTAGATGGGCTTTGACTCTACAAGCGTTCGACCTCACCATACAGTATACCCCTGGTCGTATCAATGTCGTTGCAGACGCGCTATCTCGTCCTCCGTGTACCAAAGATAATCAGAAAGACTGTAGCATATGTGGAGTCACCATTGACATGCCTGTTCGCAGCTCGGCGGAGCTAAGAGCAGAACAAAGAAAAGACGCATGGGTTACCAAGATTATGGACTCTTTGGAAGGGAGAGATAATAACGAAAATGCCATGTACTGGAGCGGCAAAGGTTATCTCATAAATAATGGGCTACTCTACCGCCATTCTCCTTACTCAGATTCAGAAGACGCTCAACTGGTAGTACCCGAACACGAGTGGGCTAACACACTCCATGCATATCATGATGACCCTTTGGCAGGGCATTACGGCATGGAAAAAACCCTTGAGCGAATCGCTAAAAGATATTTTTGGAAAGGAATGCGAAAATACATAGAGGGATACGTCAAACAATGTGTACCTTGTCAGCGTTATAAGCCTAGCAATCAAAAACCAGCTGGTCTATTACAGACAAGGGCCATAAATAAAAGGTTCGAAATAATTTCATTTGACCTCTTTGGACCTCTCCCTGCCTCGCCACAAGGAAAAACGTGGATATACATCATCGAAGATGTGGCCACTCGTTGGGTCGCACTCTTTGCCTTACAAACCGCAACAGCTGAGAACTGTGCTGAGGTACTTCTCAATGAGGTATTTTTACGATACGGCATACCAAGACGGGTAATAAGTGACAATGGGCCCCAATTTGTGAGCGCCGTATTACAGCAAGTGATGTACTGCCTGGGCATCAAACATTCTCTCACGCCAATATATCACCCTGAAGCGAATCCAGTGGAGCGCCGAAACCGTGATCTGAAAACCCAATTAGCTATCCTAGTAGAACAAGACCACAGCAACTGGCCGGATAAACTACCAAGTATCAGATTCGCAATGAACACATCAGACTGCTCGTCCACCGGTTACACTCCTGCCTACCTCACCTTTGGCAGAGAGTTGAGGACCCCAGCAGAGAACACACACGACTTTCGAGAAATAGTGATTTCTGAGAACTTTATACCAGAAATCACCCCGAAGCTGCTTCAGATATCGAATACTCTACAGAAAGCAAGAGAGATACAAGAAATGAAGTAGGAAGCTCGTAAGGAATACGTTGACAAAAAACGGAGGGAGAGCCCCAGCTATTCCCCAGGAGATTTCGTCATGGCAAAACTTCACCCCGTGAGTAGCGCTGCTAGAGGTTTTAGCGCTAAGTTTGCCCCCCGTAGGGATGGTCCCTATGTGATAACGAAGCAATGTGGACCAGCCTCCTATCAGATTCCTAACCCGGGACAAAGAGATAATCCGATTGGGACTTATCATTCATCCGCCTTCGAGCCCTTCAGAGGAGATGAAGAAGTTCTACCAAGCCCTGTGCAGCCACTAAGAAGAAGAGGGCGCCCCCGGAAGCAAACCGTCCAAGCGCCGAAGGTTACTACGCGTGGTAGAGGCCGACCAAGAAAAACACTAAGCTCTAATCCAGTTTCTGGGTCGAGACGTCCTACAGAAACTGAGGGGGAGTGTAATAGTAATCAATCACAAAGTCTGCCCGAGCGTCCCCGAGATGGCGCCGTCGGCAAGATACAACGCGCAAGCGTTTGTTTTAACTGTTTTCATGGTACATACATCATACGTAAGGCACCCGTTGCACCGTTCGCCCAGAGATGGCGCCGTCGGCTAGATAGAACACGCAAGCGTTTGTTCAACGTAGAATGTATAAAGCCTCCGAGTGATTTTTGTTCGATGATTACTTTTCTAGGCTAACACGGTCTAATTATTAGATTGGCTCTCCTAGTGCTTCCATTGTGGGACGCTTGGTGACTAATTTAGTTACTTGACCTGCGGTTGTCTCGTGCTTCGAGTTTTGCTCCTGCTCATGCGGGTCACTTCTCGCACACGAACAGTGTTGCCCCTTTTTGTGCACCGATGCCCTGTTATTGATAAACGACAATAAATCTTGTGATCGAAGCTGTAGTTGCTGTATTCAGACGCCCCGTACGATCCCCGTGACTTAAATCGTGAATTTAATCATAATTAATAATTATATTTAATAATTTAATTTGTGAACAAGATTTTGTCGTGAAATTTTGTATCACCCTATATTGCTGTATTGCTTATCTCTGTACAGTCGAGGCACACAAGTGTTAAATTTGGTTTAATATTTTTGCTGTGCAATTTTTTTGTGTATTGAGTGAACACACTAGTTGCAATAATTTTATGCCTTTTATTTTTATTTCTGTGCTTGTTTTGATTTTATTTTGAGTTTTTTTTTTTTTTCTTATGCTTTTGTTCTGCCAACCACAACGTTACGTAGTTTCCACTGTTTTGGGTTTATGCGAGTTTTAATTATTTTGACATAATAATAATAATTTCTATTATTTTTTTATAAGAAAAATGGCATTTTCGGTCAAATTTTTGTCACTTCAGAAGCCCGAATTGGAGTATGAAGTAGGTATTCGTGGCGATACTCCAGGTGCAACTGTGCAAGAACTGCGCAAGCAGATTTCAAAATTGGGCCCTCTCTTTCCCTCAGAGGATATTTTGGAAAGTAGTTTTTCTGTTTCGGCTGATTTAAGGGAGTGAGCGACGTGCTCGCTAAGGTTCAGGCAAATTTAGATTCGCGTCCTGATAGGAATGTTTTACTTCGTTCGCAAAATTTGCTGAGTCATCTCTATCACCGACTTAATCGCACTACATGTGATGAAACGACTAAACCGTTGCTTGATGCATGCGTGAAAGAATTTCAATCTTTTTTGTCCCGGTACAATCATTTAAGGATACCGCAGTTGAAACACTGCTGCCCCCTACTGGTGCAGAGCCTGCAGTAATTAATCCTCCGGTTAATGTTAATGTCACTTGTGATCGCGGCAATTCAAATGAATTATGCAGAATTAAATTCGATGGCAAGACCTGCGTTCGCGCCTTTGTTCAGCGTATTACCGAATTTTGTGAAGCTAGGTGCATTGCGGATTCGCGAATCTTGTCCTATGCTACAGAAATTTTCGTAGGCGACGCGTTACACTGGTACCGAAGTATCAAGGATCAGATTTCCTGCTGGAATGAGCTCCCGGTTCTGCTTAAACAAGATTTCGGTCAAAGCGATTACGACTATAGGTTGCCTTCAGAAATACGTTCAAGGTCACAAGGTGAAACAGAAAATATAACGATCTACCTTTCAGTTATGGCGGGTTTATTTTCGCGTCTTTCGAAGAACTTGCCTGAAGATGAAAAATTAGAAATCATCCTGCACAATATTAGGCCGTGCTATGCCAGTACCTTAGCATCAGTACCCGCGATCGCCGACATCAAAACCTTAAGTACTCTCTGTCGCAACTACGAAAGCATCCAGGCACGTCTTGCCGACTTTCGAGAACCACCCAGGCGGACAGCTGATACCTTGGCACCTGAATTTGCCTACGTTAGCACTAACACTAATAAAAATAATAATAATACTTATAAAAACTACAATAATCACGGAAATAATAACAATGCTGAATATAATCCTAATTATAATACTAAATCTTATACTAACAATAATAATTTTAATAACAATAAATCTAATAATTAGAACATGAAAAATGTACAAGCGATTGAAGCGCCCTCTGTTAAGACGTTATATTGTCCTAGGTGTCGTACCAACACCCACAACTTGCGTCAACGTAAGGCAAATAAGGACGACGTGTATTGTTTTGTGTGTGGTCACAAGGGAGTTAAGACCCCTCAGTGCCCTAACTGCAATAAAAATAAACCACCTAGTACAAAAAACTAGAACAGCAGAATTGTGCCAGACATCCAGTCAATAAATTTGAGTCAGAGGATTGGAACAAATGGCTCAAAACGATTAAAGTGTTTTTTAATTCGTACAAGATTGACACAATTCTGCATTCTAAGCCAATAAATGACAATCGTCCTTATGCTACTGTACAAATAAACGGTCTTGATGTGTCTGGTCTCCTTGACTTCGGTTCTGCCGTGACAATTATTGGCAATAGTGCTCATCAAGCGCTTCAAGGCCTAGTTGTTCGTGATGATCATTGCATCTCAGTGATTGCGGCAGGCGGCCAGTCTATGCAGAGTCAGGGTTACATTGAACTACCAATTCATTTTCAAAACCAGTTCCATGTTATAAAGGCTTTTATTATTCCAGAGATCAACACAAATCTTATATTAGGTTTAGATTTTTGGCGTAAATTTAACATTCTACCCGACTACTTAAGCTGCATTAGCTTGTCTAATGCCGCCATAGTCGAAGAGCAGTCTAATTCGGTTAACCCTACGTTTATTAAAGTTTATGCACATTTGGGTGCTTCTGAGAAATCCGTCGCTGACAACATAATTGCGCAGTTTGAAGATATTTATATAATACCGAGCGAAGGGGACTGGGTGAAACCAGTCTCATTACACATCGTATCGATACGGGAAGCTCGCAGCCAATCCGGCAACGGTATTACCGGATGTCGCCGGAGAAACAACGGATTCTTGTTGAGCAGGTCGATGAAATGCTGGGGCTTGACGTCATCGAGCCCTGCGAAAGCGCCTGGTCCTCGCCGGTTCTCATCGTCACCAAAAAGAACGGTCAACCTCGGTTTTGCCTCGACAGCCGTAAACTCAACTCGGTTACTCGAAAGGACGCGTACAATCTTCCTTATGTCTCCGAAATACTCGACAATCTTCGCGACGCTCTCTATCTTTCGAGTATCGACCTATCCAAGGCCTTCTGGCAAATACCAATTGCTGTCGAGGATAGGGATAAGACCGCTTTCTATGTCCCAGGTCGCGGAACCCTGAGATTTAAACGCACAGCATTTGGTCTCACCAATGCACCTGCCACCCAACAACGTTTAGTTGACCTTCTCTTTCGCGAGTTTGACCTCAAAGTATTTGCCTATCTAGATGACATCATCATCATATCTGAGGACTTCAATTCTCATGTGTCGCTTCTTTTGAGGGTCTTAGAAAAGCTTCGTCAAGCAAACCTGACGGTAAACTTGGAGAAGTGTCAATTCTTCAGGAGCCAACTTAAATATTTAGGTTACGTTGTTGACTGCCACGGACTACCGACTGATCCTGAAAAAGTCGAGGCAATCTTAAGTTACCCGACGCCTACTAGCCGCAAAGACCTCAAACGTTTTCTGGGAACTGCAACATGGTACCGCAGGTTTGTTGCTCAGTTTAGTACCATAGCAGGGCCCTTAAACAAATCAACCTCAACTAAGAAAGGCGCCCCACCCATTAAGTGGACTACAGAGGCAGCTGCCGCGTTCCAGAAGTTGAAGGAGTGCTTAGTTTCCGCACCTGTGTTGTCTTGCCCTGTCTTCGACAAGCCGTTCGAGGTGTATACCGATGCCAGTAACTATGGCGTTGGAGCTATGCTGACCCAAACCATAGACGGTAAGGAGCACCCGATAGCCTACATGAGCAGGTCGTTGTCAGCACCGGAGCGGAACTACAGTATTACAGAACGGGAGACGCTTGCCGTTGTTGTCGCTCTTGAACACTGGAGGTGTTATTTAGAGAATGGTAGGCCATTCTCTGTCTACACTGATCACAGTGCCCTTAAGTGGTTCCTTTCTCAAAATAACCCCACTGGTCGTTTGGCTCGCTGGGGAGTCTGCTTATCGGCTTTCCACTTCGAGCTCAAACACCGTCGAGGCGTGGATAACGTTATCCCTGACGCACTCTCGAGAGCTGTCCCTATTAGTGCAGTTAATTTGATTGATTCTTACCTCAATACAACAGACACCTGGTACAAAAACATCTATAATTCCTGTTTAACTAAGCCTCAAAATTTTCCAAATTTTCTTATCAAGAACGGTTCTTTGTACAGACTGTGTAAGAATAAACACAAGTTAACTTCCGAATTCTCGTGGTAGGAAGTCGTCCCAACAGAATTTCGTCACGATGTTTTGGAACAAAACCACTCTGAGCTCATGGCCGGTCATCTAGGTATTTTTAAAACCTATCGATAAGCTTTAAAATACTACTGGCCAGGAATTTATCAGGACGTTGTAAAATTTGTAAGTTCTTGTAGCAAGTGTCTGGAATATAAACATCAAAAGCATCAGGTTCTTGGAGAGATGGGTCGCCCCAAACAATGTTGCCGGCCATTTCAAATGGTATCAATCGATCTTATGGGCCCTCTGCCTGTGAGTCGTAAACAAAATCAGTATATCTTAGTTGTAACTTGTTGTTTTTCAAAATTTTGTTTAATATTCCCTATCCGTAATGCCACTTCCACTATCATAACAAAAATTCTTGAGGACCAATTCTTTTTAGTTCATGGCATTCCTCAGACAATCTTTCTCGACAATGGTAGCCAATTTATTAGCGGAGTCACTGTAGACTTGTTTAAAAAATACAATATACCTAATATATTTTATACGCCTAGATACACGCCCCAAGTTAACCTTGTTGAGCGTTACAACCGCACTATCATCACGTGTCTATCTACCTTCGTTAATGAGGACTACAGAACCTGGGACATGTTTATCCCAAAAGTACAATTCGCCATCAATAACTCCGTTAACGAGGCAACTGGTTTTACCCCATCTTTCCTTGTGTACGGCAGAGAGCTCGTTACATGTGGCACGCATTACGTAGACTTCGACCTAGATGGTGAAGTACTATTTTTGCCACGTGCCATTTACGCCGGGAATCTAGGTTCTATGTCTCAAATTTTCGACCGCGAACAAGCAAGGTTATGGCAAGCTCATGAAAAAATACTTCGCATTACAATCTACGTAGTAAAAATGTAGAATTCGATGTTGGGGATGTGGTCATGAAGCGAACCTATGTACTGTTGGCAGCTCCAACAGAACGATTGATTCATTCAATCCAATCTTTACATTTAATAGTTACATTCATTCATATACATTCCGTTCACTCGCGCGCTTCTACGTGGAATCATGCAACGTAAAGGTGTCGTGTGCTTATAATAAATTAAGTGACCAAGGCTGGCTGTTTTTTCTCTCTTCCACACGAGCATCCACTCCACTCCACTCACTCTCCAACAAATGGTCCTTCGAAACGACGAGGAAGAGATATTGCGAACAACATCAGTGGTAAAACAGCGATTCCCGGCCCAGGCTCAACGTGTCTGCAACGTGGTCACCGATAATTCACTTCACCGACTTCACCTTATGAAAACCAGCGAGCGGCGCGAAAAATATTGTGTAAACATCGTCGCATCCTGCAAAAAGAAGAAAATCCAACCTACTGTGCAATTTCATCGGTCCTGCGTTACATTTATCACGGACGATGCGACTTGGTGCATACGAATAGGTACATATATCTCGTATATTAGAAGAGCAAGCGGCGCGAAGAAACACGAAACATCGTCGCAAATTGGTAACAGTTAAAAAATATAATATATTGTGCATTCATCGGTCCTACGCTTCAATCATGTGGTCGATGCAATAATATTTCCATAAATTGGAAGCATCAAATAGAAGAGCGATCGGCGCGAATAACCATCGTCGTATTGCGCGAATACTTTAAAGTTTCGAAAATTTCAATAATTGTTCCTGCGCAAATTTCATCGTGGAAAATTAAGTATATCAAAAATCAGCTTGTTTCGCGAGTTTCATCAAACAAAGACAGAAGCAAGATAGGAAACTGCAAGGAAAGAAAGAAACGCAAGATTCACTTCAAGACGGCGGGCATGCAAGTATTTTCATAGTTTGTGTAATCGTTGCTTTCGATTATAATTCGACGTGTCTGTGTCTATGCTCACCGCCATATTGCTGCGCTGACGCAACACGAGACGGCGACCAATCACAGGATCTGTCAGAGCTGTATACTGTCAACGACGTCGCCATCCTGCTACGCCATTGGAGGAATTAGATTTTCATTCGTTCTTTCTTCTATCATTCTTTGCGTTCACTTTGTATCACGCTAAGTTACTTTCGACGAGCGCTTGGACGCCATTGCCATTTCTTTACAGTTATATTTGCTTGTGGAGTTTTGTGTGTTAAAACCGTTGTAACAAAGTGAACGTTAAGGTCATTGCACGTTGTAAAAGTGTGTTTTAGTCCATAAGTATGGAGTCACAATTAAATATAAAACAATTGCGTGCCTCGCGAGGTTATGCGAAAGCGTCTATTACGCGTTTATACATGTTCAGCTCTAACCAACAAGATGTGGAGCTTAGCGCCTTGTCGACTTTGCAAGCGACGCGGGCGCGTATTGTGGAATTGTTTGCTGAGTACGAAAATTATAATAAACAGATATTAGCATGTGATGACAGCGATCAAGAGGACGTGGCCGATTGCGAGGCCAAATATTTTCAAATATTAACTACAATTAATGAGGCCATCAAAGCAAAGGCAACGCCGTCCTCTGACGCTCCACCTTCATGTCACGGATTTAAGGCCAAGCTACCAACAATTCAGATTCCAACCTTTACAGGTAAATACTGTGATTATAAGCCATTTATAAACCTATTTCGTGCAATTATCCATAGCGATAGGTCTATAGACAACGTTCAAAAGCTGTACTATTTACGGTCGTTCCTCTCTAATGAACCTCTTGACATAATAAAAAATCTTCCCCTTACTATGGGAAGTTATGATGAGGCTCTCAAGCTTCTTGATGAAAGGTACAATCATACCTTTAAGATTGTAAATGAACATATCAATTCCTTGCTTGACATAAATATTTTGTGTAAATCAACACCCACCAGCCTAAGAGAATTTGTGTCTAATGTAAAACAATGCCTAGCTGCTTAAAAAAAATTGAATGTAAATACTGATAATTGGGATCCTATTATATTGGCCATTTTGTACCGAAAATTAGATACATACACGTCCCGAGCGTATCAGCTGGAGCGGAGCGACACTGCAGACCCCACAGTCACCGAGTTCCTGGTATATCTGGAGAAGCGTGCCCTGGCTTTAGAGAGTGCTGGACCTGTTAATACTGGGAAGGCCTACCCCAGGGCAGTGGTAAATGTGACAGCGACTTCGGGAACAGCAGCCTCATCCGCTTGTGCTTATTGTAAATCCAATCACAGATTATTTGAGTGTAGCAAGTTTAAAATTTTAACAAGTAATGAGAGAATAGCATTCAGTCAAAATAATAGTTTGTGCACAGTTTGTTTGAATAAACACAATGGCAAATGCCGCTTTCATTTCCGGTGCAACATGTGTAGGCAATCACATAATACCCTACTGCATCCGGATACGGCTAACCAACCGCAAGTATCTTTAATTTCAAACTTGGTTGGCAACAAAGTGTTATTACCCACAGTGAGGGTAAAACTTTATTCACAGACAGGCAGAGAGGTGCACATTAAGGCTATTCTTGACTCAGCTTCGCAAGTTTCCTTAGTCACTAGCAAGGTAATTGATCTACTAGGAATGACCCCGAACAAGGACAACACCAATATTGTACGTGTTGGCAACAGTGATAATGCAACCAGATACTCTATACCTTTGGAGATATTCTCTTTAGCTACACCCTACAGAGTAACTACAAACTGTCATGTGTTAGATAAGATTACATGTAAAATCCCACAATATAATATTGACATGGCTCTCATTGACATTCCTGAAGGAATCAAACTGGCAGATGCAGAGTTCCACCAACCATCTGAAATCAATATGCTTCTTGGTGCGGACATATTTTTGCAGGTGCTGCTTACGGATCCAGGTGCGACCCGCGCGACGCGAGCCCAGCTTTTGTCGTCGGCACAGCCTGTTGAGCAGGCAACAAGTCCACAACCTCGCTTCATAAATAAGAGGTTTGGCCATATCATAGCTGGCGCTTTACCGCGACAATCAAACTGTGACACAAATAAGGTATCGCTTTTATGTCTTCAATGCGACTCAAATCTTGATGATAATCTTCAACAATTTTGGAAAGCTGAGAGCATACCTGAAACTTATAAGGAAAGCATGTCTGAGCATGAATTGTGTGAGAGCATTTTTCAAAATACAACTGTATTCAAAAACAGTAAGTTTCAGGTAGACTTGCCTCTAAAAGTTCCTTTGAATGAAGTCAATGATGTGCTCGGTAGCTCATTTGATCGTGCCTATTATAGATTACTTAATCTCGAAAAGAAGTTGCAAAAGAACATACATCTGCTTTCAGATTATGACAAGTTCATTACAGAATATGTGGACTTAGGGCATGGGCACTATATTGACATCAATTCGCTGGACTTCGAAAATAATCCTCTTTACTTTATGCCTCATCATGCTGTGATTAACGAACACAGCCATAGCACGAGGACCCGCATTGTATTTGATTGCTCGATGCAAACTGATAAAAAAATTGCACTAAATGACATTTTGCTTAACGGTGCCCCACTCCAAAGGGACCTATTTGACATTATGCTTTTATTCAGATTGGGTGAATATACTTTCTCTACAGATATAAGACGTATGTTTCGCTGTGTAAATGTTAATCCGATGCATACCAAATTGCAAAATATTTTATGGAGAAGCAATCCTAATGACCCTTTAAAATGCATACAATTAGATACTGTCACTTATGGTCAAAAAAGTTCAAATTATTTAGCAACACGCTGCCTCCAAGAGCTTTCAACTAGGTATGAAACCGATTTCCCATTGGCATCTTATATACTACAGAACTGTACCTATGTAGATGATGCGTGCTTCTCACACTCTGATTTAAATGTAATCATAGAAGCTAGGATGCAATTATGCGAGTTGTTAGGCAAGGCTAGTTTTTATACACACAAATGGGCATCAAATGAACCGAGAATCTTGGAGGGCATAGCCGATGATAAAAGGCAATTTGATAGCTTAGAATTTCAAAGGGATAATTTATATTTAAAAACGCTAGGTTTGAAACTTAATATGCAAGATGATTGTTTTATTTTCTCTTGCCCTGAACCCTTTGATAAGGCAAATCCCACTAAAAAAGAAATATTGAGTTATATATCTAAGTGTTACGATCCTCTAGGCTTTGTGTCTCCAATAATCATGAAAGCAAAGGCCTTCATGCAGAAAATATATTCGGAGAAAATAGGCTGGAATGAAGTTCCTTCAGAACCTCTGCGACAGGAATGGATTTCATTTGCAAATAAATTATCTCAGATGGAACCTTTCACTATTAATAGGAACCTACAGATCCCTTCCAATTCTGCTGCATTGCAATTAGTAGGTTTTGCTGACGCTTGTAGCACGACGGGTTAGGGTTGTTGTGTGTATCTTCGGGTGGTCGACGAACATGGTAAAGCTTCACTTTCTTTGCTCTGTGCTAAATCTCGAATCAACCCCCGCGATAAAGGTACTCTTACCATAGCGCGCTTAGAATTATGTGCTATGCTTTTACTAACTAAATTAATCAATCGAGTTTATGAAACGCTAAAAAAGGAGTTGAATATAGAAGGCGTTTATTTGTTTTCGGACTCACAAATTGCATTGTCTTGGATAAATACAGAACCTATAAAGCTTCAGGCCTTTGTCGCCAATAGGGTCAGGTTGATTCGAGATCTTACCGCTAGATGGCGCTGGCTGTACGTACCCAGTTAAAATAATCCAAGTGACTGCGTAAGCCGAGGTGCGGACCCAGACGAGCTACGTCAGATACACATGTGGCTGCATGGCCCAAGTTTTTTACAGGATGGTAAATATGACTTTAATAATAATTATTGCTTGCCTGTGATGAATGACTTACCTGAGATGAAGAAATTGCCCTCTAGTGACAAGGTAACGCTTATTACGCAAAAAGGATCTGATGTATATGATTTCTGTAATAAGTTTTCTGATCTCAACAAAATGGTAAGAATAATGGCCTATATAATGCGATTTTGTTTCAATTTAAAGAATAAAAACATAGATAGTCCTAAGTGTCTCGCTCCTAAGGAGCTTAAAATGGCATTACTTAAAATTATACAACATGAACAGGGCATTTATTTTAAGCCAGAAATTGATAGCTTGAACTCGGATAAAGATAATGTAAAAGGTGTGCTTAACCCCTTACATCCCTTCCTTGACGGTCAAGGCATTTTGAGAGTAGGTGGTAGGATAAAAAACTCAAATGTTTCATTCTCACAAAAACACCCTATAATATTACCAAGAGAGTCTCATATAACCAATCTGATTGTAAGCCGAGCATCTTAGGCTACTACATGCTCCGCCTAAGCTTTTATTGTCAGGACTAAATGAAAAATACTGGATTGTTAATGGTCTCAGCTATGTAAAAAATATTGTTAACAAATGTTTACCTTGTTTCAGAATGAAGGCTGAATGTGCAAAACAATTGATGGGTAATTTGCCACCTGAAAGAGTCAATGCTTGCAGAGTATTTCAAAAAATAGGTATTGATTTTGCTGGCCCGATAACTGTCAAAAACTCACGTGTAAGGAAAGCTCTCTTAACAAAAGGTTATATATGTGTTTTTGTCTGTTTTGTAACTAAGGCCATACATCTGGAGCTTTCCTCAGACTTAACCACTGATGCGTTTCTTGCATGTTTTAAACGATTCATAGCGCGAAGAGGTCTGCCTACTGACGTTTTTTGTGATAATGGTGGATCCTTTCAGGGGGCAAATAACCAGTTAATTGAGTTGTACAAATTAAATAAATCACAAGATCATCAAACGCTGGTACAAAGTTATGCAGCACAGCAAAACATTGCTTTTCATTTTGTGCCGAGTTATTCACCAGTGTTTGCTGGTCTTGCTGAAGCTGCTGTAAAAAGCACGAAATATCATTTAAAACGTATCATACAAAACTATGTATTAACCTATGAACAGTTGAATACTATATTGTGTCAAATTGAATCAGTATTAAATTCCAGGCCATTATTACCTGTAACCGCTAATGATATCAATGATTACAGCTATCTCACGCCTGGTCATTTTTTAATAGGTACTTCGATGACATCCTTTCCAGAAGCAGACTTAGCTGACTCACCAACTAATAAATTGAAATTTTGGGAAATGTGTAATAAGGTGAAAAGTCACTTTTGGAAGGTATGGCATAAGTATTATTTAAATGTTTTACAATGTCGTCCCAAATGGCGCAATAGTAAGCCCAATGTAGAAGTTGGTGCTCTAGTGATTATGAGAGAGCCTAACAGCCCCCCCATGACATGGCCTATGGCCAGGATAGTTAAGGTATATCCAGGTGATGATAACAAGGTCAGGGTCGTTGACCTCATAACACCTAATAAAAAGGTTTATAAGCGCTCATTAAGTGGGTTCGCTGTTCTACCTATTGTATAAGTGTACCTAGGGTAAATATAGATAGATAGATATACTACTTTAATGTAAAATTATATGTATAAGTAAATAGATAGGCATTGTAACCTTCATGGTAATTCTAAGAAATACTAGAAAATAAATCCACATAGTTATAAACATTATTTCATAGTAGTTACGTTGTAATTACGTTGTAATGTAAGTTAATAATAATTTAAGCACAAGTAGCGTTGTGTAACCATATGCAATAACTAATTACTTTTTCGCATCGCTGTTACATGGTACTGCATATACTCGTGTGTGTGTATATATATATATGCGTTACATTAAGATAATAGTTATATATATTTTTACATAAGATCATGCAGAAGTGGTTTCTTGTTTATTTGCGCACCATACAAAAGAGTAATGTTGGTTATTGTGTAAATAATGTTGTAATATTCAGCTCTAATGGTGCTCACATATTCATGTTGCTAGGTTTAAAATAATTGAAACTCACATTTAAGTTTAAATTTTCATTACCAATTTATATGTACCCATGTATTTAAATGTTACTTTCAATTGATTATGTAATACCACTATGCTGGGCTTATGAGGCTATTCCTTTTTCTAATAGTATATATACACAAGTGATTTTCTCGGCCTTGCCCCAGCATGTTGGCAGCTCCAACAGAACGATTGATTCATTCAATCCAATCTTTACATTTAATAGTTACATTCATTCATATACATTCCCCCTTAGGAGCAAAATGCACAAAACGCAAAATGTACACTACACGCAAAATGTAACTAATAGCAAAATGTACAATTCGCACAATGTACCCCAAGCATATTGTGAAATACGCGGAACGTCCACCAAGCAAAAAGTACATTCGCAAAATGCACATATCGGAAAATGTACACTACTCGCAAAATGCACATTACGCGAAACGTGCAGTACGCAATTAGCCGCACACGCAAAATGTACAAAAAGCGAGGATTGCGTGAAATATTTTCCATTAGTTAAATCCAAATAATGACTCATTCTTATTAAGGACTCGTTCCTTGTCTAAGTATATGAATTAATACTGTGCATTGTGCGAATTGTACATTTTGCTATTAGTTACATTTTGCGTGTAGTGTACATTTTGCGTTTTGTGCATTTTGCTCCTAAGGGTACATTCCGTTCACTCGCGCGCTTCTACGTGGAATCATGCAACGTAAAGGTGTCGTGTGCTTATAATAAATTAAGTGACCAAGGCTGGCTGTTTTTTCTCTCTTCCACACGAGCATCCACTCCACTCCACTCACTCTCCAACATGTACTAAGCGATAAAGATAAGTACTTTAGCAAAAAACTGGCACCAAAGTTTATTAAGTGTCGAATCGTCGAGAAAAAGTCTCCCCTAGTCTATGTGCTGGAGGACATGTCTGGCAAGAATTTGGGAACTTGGCACATCAAAGACTTGAAAATAAATAAATTTAAATAAGTTCATTACTTCCCGTGCTTTTATTATCATAAGTGCATATTAGTATTTGTATTGGTTTTTGGTTTAAAATAACTAGAAACCTGCATTCATTTGGACGCATTAGCATTCGTAGGTATAGTCCAGATGCTACTGTTTTTTTTGATAGCGAGATGCGTGAAAGATAGTATGAATCTGTAAATGCAAATACGTAAGCGTATTTTGCGCGGATTTTATTCTTAGGAACAAAATCCTTCCATGGCGCGCGGGGGTTGAAAATCTTCAGTACTGGCTCACTTATCAACTTCTGCTTTAATATGTTGAATGCTTCTTTCTCTTCGGGACCAAAAATAAACTTGGCATCTTTTTTCATCAGATCTGTTAACTGTTGTGCTATCTGCGCATAGTCTCTTATATACTTCCTGAAATATGATGTTAATCCAATGAAACTCTGGACCTGCTTGCCATTCATGGGCTCGGTGTATCGTGCTACTGCTTCAACTTTCTCTGGACTTGGCTGTACCTGCCCCTCCTTTACCAGGTGACCTAGGTACTCAATCTCTCGGCATATCAGCTTGGCCTTCTTCCAGTTAATCTCAAGTCCATACTCCGCAGCCACTTCCAATACCCGTCGCAGTCTTAGTAGGGCTTCTTGCTCCGTTTGGGCTGGAATGATAATGTCATCTATGAATACCATCATAACTCCTTCTTGTATAAATTCTTTAAATATAATGGTGATGAATCTCATGAAATACTTTGGTGAGACAGATAATCCAAATGGGGCCTTAAGGAACTCCCATTGTCCATTTTGCGTCACAAATGAGGTATATGGCACCGACTCCTTACTAATTCTTAAATGGAAAAACCCATTTTTGAGATCCAACACACTGAACACCTTCGCATCTTTCAGCTTGTCAATTAAATCCTCTATCAGCGGTAAGGGAAATTCGTCTTTGATCATCTTCCTATTCAGCAGTCTATAATCAACACCAACTCGGGTTGAACCATCTTTTTTCTTTACTAGAACTAACGGGCTAGTATATTCGGAAAAACTCACCTGTATTATTCCTTTCTGCAGCCATTCATCTACCTGGTCTTCAACAGTCTTCTGCTCCACCAAAGAAAGTCTTCTTGGACGTTGTGCCACGGGGATATCATCCTTGAGTTTGATTCTAAGCTCGATTGGCGCCTCCTTCGTTTGGACAGGTTCATACTCAGCCACCAGCCGCTCCACCTCTCTTTAACATCGTTATCGCGGATGTGACCTGAAATGTCGACCTCACTCACACAACAATTCATCCTCGCCAACCATTCCTCATTCTCAGGTAATATAGACACGGAACCCTCGCGCATAACCATCACTACCGTATTTAGAAATTCCTGGCCTAAGATTACTTTATATGGCATACAGTTACTAGGTACAATATGAAAAATAACGTCGTCGTAGCACTTATTGCCTATAGTTAAACTTTCGTAAAACTTGCCGCACGATCTTATTTTTGACATTCCGAGTCCTGATAACACCGCGTCGTCGTCGTCACACTTTTGCACCTTAAGTTCGTCGTACACGTCGCGATTGATGAGATTTATATCACTACCTGTGTCTATCAAAGCTTCCACTTCAATTCCGCACAAATTAATGAATTTAATAGGTTTATTAAACATCGTTTTCGTCGAATCTTCATCTTTGTTTACATCGTGTCGGCCGCTGTCGTCCGCCAACGCCATAGCGCAGTTGTCATTGGCCATAATGTTGTCGTCACCGCAGCGCGCCTCGCCATTGGCCATAATGATGTCGTCACCGTAGCGCGCCTCGCCATTGGTCGACCGTCCGAACATGGCCGACTGCCGTCGCGCTTCCGCCGTCGTTGTCTGCTTTGCCGACTGACTCGCATGTTGTCTCGCTCGCTCTCCTGCGGCGCTTATGTGCATCTCTCGAAACTTCCGGGCCGCCGGCTTTACGCCGCTAGCGCCGCCGTTTCTCTCGCTCGGACACTGAGAACCAATATGCCCGTACTCGTTACACCGAAAACATTTGATGCCTTTGGTACAATTTCCTGCCAAATGATTTTCTTCTCCACATTTGTAGCAGCGTTTTCGACTCGATGACAATGATGATGATGAATTATGCTTCGTATCTCTTTCTTGCTTAATAGGTCTTTCTTCTTTTTTCGATTTAGCCTTCATATTTTCATACAACCGGAGTTTGTCCTTGAGCACTGAATACGTAGTCGCCCCGTACAAAATAGATTTGTTTGGTTCGTAATCCTGGATACCGTCGATGATATATTGAATTGCCACGTAGTCTGCAAATTTGGCACGTCTACCCAACTCCTTCATGACTAACATGTATTGGTAGTACGACTCATCTTTTCTCTTTTTACGACTCGACATCAGCTCTTGCATCTCCTTGGCGTTTATGGAATCCGGGAACTCTTTTATTAATGCCGTCTTTAGGTCGTCGTACTTCTTAAAGGTTTTTTCGGATTGTAGCCATAATTTCGCCGTGCCCACTAGTGACCTTCGCGCCACCACGAGCTTCTGAGCCTCTGACCAACCGAATACTTCGGCACTATCGGCGATATCTTCAGCCCACTTTGACAAAGAGTACGTTTTGTCGTCGCCGCTGAACTTCGTTATGTCCGTCATTAGGCTAATATTATTTGCAGCATTTTCGCCCGCCATCTTGGAGTCTTGTTTGCGCGATGACTCAAATTCCAATTCTAAGTCGAAAAAAACGTCTTCGTCCTGATCGTTCATACAGCTTACGATACTTCTTACTTCTTGATTCAGCTGGTGTAATGGAGAACAGCCGTCTTTATCACCGTTTTGTCACACTATGTATGAAGTAGGTTCAGGCAAATCCATTCTGTTAAATAATTTTATTGGATTCGCATCAGACACCACTAACAGCATGGTTGGCGAGCACAACTCTGTGTTCTCGCATTTAAAAGCCAAAATTCCAGAAATCACATGTGTAAAATGTAGATGTCACCTCATACATCTTGTTGCTTCAAAAGCGTGTCTGAATCTCCCTCGATCAGTAAAGGATATGCTACGAAATCTATTTGAATTTTGGAATATTCATTAACATAGTCAGCCGACATGTATTGCACAGGAAATATTTAAAAATATATTTTTGCTCTCTAAAAAAACGACGAATATGAGGGAGGGCAAAAGTTAAAAGTCTAGCTACTGGGTCAAGTAGGGTATCATATGAAAGGGCTTAACCTGCACATTCTAGAACATTTATTTTTATTTTTTTATTGTGTTTAGATTTTGTTTTGTTAAGGAAAATTTGAAAAAAAAAGACCGTTTCCCCCCCTTTAGCTAAGAAGTTTACCAAACGAAATTTTTTAAATTTTCACAATTGGGATGTACCAGTTTTAGAGGAATAGGTTTAATAAACCGCTTGCAATTGGGAACATTAAGTTTCACAAAGGTGTGCATTTTATATTTTTTCCCGATAGTATACGTTATGTGAACTCAGAATCTAGAAACAGTTTATTTTTTCATCGTGTTGTTTTTTAGATATCTTTTTTTAAACAGCCGTCGTGACATTTGCACAGTTCCGTCGTATCAATACATTTTTACTTTGGTCTACCCAAATTAGTAAGAAAATTAAAAAAAAAACATGACATTGACAGCTAATTTTTTAATTTTACTTACTAATCTATGTAGACCAAAGTAAAAATGTATTCATACGAGGGAACTGTACAAATGTTACGACGAGTATTTAAGAAAATATATCTAAAAACAACACGATGTAAAAATAAACTGTTTGTAGATTCCGAGTTCACATAATGTATACTATCGGGAGAAAATATAAAATGGACACCTTTGAGAAATTTAATGTTCCTAATTGTCCGTTTTCCATTCTGATGAGCACACCCGCTACAATTCCTAACCAAAGTTTTCTGCGACGCAGCTATACAGGCGTTTTGTAATCGTCAAAACCGCGTATCTCGGTACCCAAGTAACAAAAGGTTCTATAACTAAGGCATTATATCACCAAACAGTGACATAGTAGGCCTATAATGGTAACCATTGTGACTGCTTGTACTATAAAGGTTTTTAACAGAGCGTTATGGTTCTATAAGATTAAAGAGCATTTAAGTTCTATAATGTAGCTCTTAGAACGCTTAAAGAACCATACAATAGAATCTTTACAGTGTTGCACTGTAATAGATATGCAAAAAGCAATTATAGTACTATATAATACTATAGACGACTTTACTGACACTCTTATGTACCTATTTTGCACTAATAATGCGTCAAAATAACTTTTATAGTACTAGCATTGTAGCAGTACCGAAAACACTATAAAAGGACTTTGCACACGCATTACGTACCGTTTTAGCTTCTTAAAAGCTCTCTCAACACCGCTATGGGGCTAGAGTTCTGTAAAAGTCATTAAAACTCTTTTATAGTATCAAATAGTACTATAAGTTACCTGGTAAAGTTGCTAAATAACTTAAATTCTAAATAGCATAATATCTTCTATAAGTGAGTTTGTGTTACTGTTACGAGACTAAAGCGTGACATAATAGCACTAAAAATAATAATTATATGACTACTTAGATCTATACTAGCTTTTCAGTATCAAATATATCAGTAGTATTTCATAAAAGGTTTCATACTGGTCAAGCGAGTCCAATAAATATAGCACGTGGTTCTGCACAAAATATTTGTTTTGTACCACAATAAGGGCTGTAGTAATAAAGTTATTTCTTATCAAACCAGTTATAATGATGACGAATATGAGAGTGAGGACACTACCCCTTTATCACAGCTCAAAACAACAGATATGGCCAATTTTATGTTATATTTATGAAATGCCCTAGCTACCTTTTGTGATCGGGATATATTCCGGAGAAGGAAAGCCAACAGATTTAGAATTGGTGTGGTAACTCATTTACCACATCTCAAATTATGCCCCATTGTGCATTTAATATAACTCCATTCAAATAAATATATTTTGACTTCACTATTTTATATTTGGACAATGGAACCCTAATCTGTTAAAATATGGCTGCTGTTTTCTGCCGTGATAGCACATTAGCAGCACGGCTGGAGCCTATGTGTAGTATAGCAGCCGCAGTCGGGACAAGTCCTTCTTTTATTAATTAAAATTTAATTAAAACACGTAAATAATGAAGGGGCATTGTCAAATTTGAAATCAGCATAACGATTTCATCAATACAATTATTTTCGCAAGTGAAAGTACCCACTGAGTTACGGTCCACGAATATTATTTAGTACGTCCTTTTATTGCCTACATGACATATGTCACTTAAGCAAAAATGGCGAATGAAATAAAACATAAATGACTTAGCGATATTTGTTAACAAAATAGCGCAGGAGCAGGTGTGATAAAAAAGAGCATTGGAATCGTTTATGGTGCAAAATAGCACTATAAACATGTTTTGGTTACTTCTATAGTTGCAAACTGTGACATAAACGTTGCAGACAACACTATATTAGTACCAAAAAGCGTTTTACGAGACTTTTCTACTTCAACTACAGAGCTGATTTATCACCGGGTGAGCCTTTATGTAATGTTTATAGAATAAATCAGTGATAAAACTAGGGCCTCTTTGGGGTTCTGTAAACATTTACAACACCGTTATAGTGCTAATCATTAACAAAAACGTTCCCAGGACTTTTATAGTACCAAATTTTGTTACTTGGGTACTATCCTTAACCAGGTCTTGACGACTACAAAACGCCCACACAACCACGTCAAAGCAAACTTTGGTTAGGAATTGCAACAAAACACTCATCCGAATGGAAAGCGGACGAAATTAGTATCTTAAATTAACCTATATTTTACGATTTTGTTGTAAAATCGAGGTCAATTTTTTTTGGGACATCCCGATTTGTATAAATCAACATAAATATTACACAAAAATTATAGTCATGTCACTAACTAGCTAATTTTTTTTTTTAATTTACAAAGAACCTATTTGAACAACCCGGTTGCGTTAAGTTTGTACCTCATTTGTATGCAATGCCATAGATATCAGGTGCACACTTAACTCAACCGGTACCGGGTAATAAAGTAAGGGTAATTGAAAATTTGTACGGAACCCTCTGAAGGGAGGGTAGCAGGCGAGACAATTAAACAAGTCAATGATCGAGTATAAACTGATTTATTGGAGCTATGCATTAGTATATATAGACACTTATTGTAACACACATTACATCTCCCACCAAATGAAAAGAAAAAAAAATCACAATGTTTTTTTATTTTATTTAATTACACGACAGTTAAAACAATAAACTTAAAATAAATCAGATAGGAATATTTGGGTAGTATAGTTTCGTCCTATTCTTATGCACTAATTCTAATTTATTATTATTATTAAGTATTTCCACATTAGGTGCTAAATGTCTTATTACTTTATATGGACCTGTATAAACACTGTCTAGTTTACTTCTGTCCTGATTTTTTATTGCAATTAAATCATTAGGTTTATAAGACATTGGGTTAATATACTTATCGTAATTTGATTTTCTAATATTTTTCTTCTTAACTAAATATTCTCTAGCCTCTTTTTGTGCTACCTGTAACCTATACTTAAGTTCTAAGGCATAATTATCACTATTATATAAAGGGTCGACTCTACATGTCGTTAAATTACTAGGTAAGTCACACTTTTTACCAAACACAAGTTCGAAGGGAGTAAAGCCCGTTTCAGAATGAACTGAAGTATTGTGTGAAAAAGTCCAAAATGGTAGCCAATCGCTCCATGTTTCTGGGTGATTGTCGATCTGTATTCTTAAATAAGCACCCAATTGTTTATGGGTATTTTCGAGTGCACCTATGGTTTGATGGTGATAGGCGGTTGAGTTTAGTTTATTTACTTTTAATAATATACATACCTGTTTCATGGTGTTTGACATGAACTCCGTTCCTCTGTCAGATACAAAATACTTTGGTATTCCATACCTGAGAACAAAATTTTCGACGAAAGTGCGAGCTACTTCGTCCGTACCCTTAGAGATAAGTGGATAGGCTTCAATATATTTTGACAAATCACATTGTATGGTGAGTATGTAATTGTAACCTTTTGAATCCCTTGATATTGGCCCCACAATATCTAAGAACACTTTTTCAAATGACGTATGTGCAGTTGGTGTAATCACCATGGGTTCCTTAACTGGAATGGAATGCTTCTGCATTTGGTATTTAGTACATCTTTTTACATAATTTATAATATCATTTTCCATTCCTACCCAGAAGTAATATTTTTTGATATTATTCCACATTCGTCTTATGCCTGCGTGGCCACTCGTAGGCAAAAGATGAAAATCATTTAAAATTACTTTTATATCGTCCTTGTCATTAATTCTCTCTATATCTCGTAAACACATAATCTTGGACCGGTCCAATCCTTGGTTATTTTTATTTGTTGTGCTAGCTTCTCGACAAATATACTATTTTCTTTTGTTTTAATTAAGCACAGTTCTTGGACATTAATATCATTACAAAACTCCTGAAGTGCCCTCACAAAGTCGGCTCGCGTCCTATGTGATTGGGAACTTGGGTTTATGTTAATAGACTTATTTGACGGATCATATGATAACGTCTCATTTTCTTTAATTATTCGACCATTTTTCCTCAGTTTCTCTAAGTTTTCCACAGTTGTACAACTTAATTCTAAGGATTCCCTCGGTTTTTTATAAATTTCTACAACTCTAGGTTGATCAGGCCCGTCGTTGTTATTAGAAATCATATCGGCCGGGGTATCGTTATTATTAAGTTTCAGCTTTCTAGCTTGTGCCCTAGTCATAACATTCATAACCTTTTCATTCATCTCTTTCAAGTCTGTTGACGATATTCTAGACAGCGCGTCGGCCGCTGCGTTAGCGGATCCTTTTACGTATTGAACTACGTAGTCATATTCTTCGAGTGCCATCCTAAACTTTAATAATCGACTGGAAGGATCCTTCATGTTAAATAAATAGACCAACGGCTTATGATCCGTAAATATCGTGAAAGTTCTACCATATAAGTATGGGCGAAAATATTTTACAGCCAACACTTTAGCCAATAACTCTTTCTGAATAATTGGATAGTTTAACTCGGCTTTATTTAAGCTTCTACTTGTATAAGCGACAGGTTTACCATCGCCGTTTGATAATATTGCCCCTAAAGAGTACCCAGATGCGTCTGTTTGCAGTTGAAATACATTTTTGTCTGAAAAATCCGGATACTGTAGGACTGGCGGTGAGACAAGTGAATCTTTAAGTACTTGAAATGATTTTTGACAATTATTATTCCATATAAATTCCTGATTTTTACGGCACAATTTATTTAAGTCATATGCTTTCTCGGCAAAATTTGGGATAAACTTACGGTAATAATTTGCGAAAGCGACAAATCTTTTTACCTCGTCTGTATTTTTCGGTTGTGGATATTCTTTCATTATTTTTATTTTTTCAGGATCTGGTAAAATACCATCACCTGTTACGACGTGTCCCAAATACAAAATTTCCTTCTGTAAGAAATTACATTTCTGTGGATTTAGTTTTAGATTTACCTGTCTTAGCCGTTCGAAAATACTAATCAAATTTTTGTTATGATCTGTTAAATTTCTACCAAATACTATAAGATCATCTAAATACACAAAACATTTGTCATAAGTTAAACCAGACATGGCTAACGTAATTATTCTTGAAAATGAATTTGGACTGGTTTTCAACCCTTGGGGCATTCTTTTCATCTGGTATTGACCTTGACCCGAACAAAACGCTGTATATTTTCTACTATTTTCCTCTAATTCTACTTGGTAGTACCCTGAAAAAAGATCTAGATGCGTGAAGTAAATTGCTCCTGATAAAGAATCTAAAATTTGTGTAATATTCGGAAGCGGAAACTTGTCGTCCCGTATACGATCATTTAGCTTTCTATAATCTATTATTAAACGCCATTTTTTCTGTCCACTGCTATCAGGTTTCTTCGGTACTAGTAAGATTGGGCTGCACCATTCACTACGAGCTGGCTCAATAATTTCATCCTCCAACATTTTATTGATCTGACTATCTATCTCCGATTTGCAAGCATGTGGCAACCTATACGGCTTAACGTACACTGAGTCCGAGTTTTAAGGCTTTAAGTGAATTTTGTGAGATCCTAAGTGGGTTGTTGTTAACTTATCTCCCGGTAAGTGAAACACATCGGGATATTTAGCGCAGATATTCTCGATACTAATTTTTTCTTCTTTATTCAAATGATTTAAATTTAAGGCATTAAATAAATTTTTAACACGACTTGCATTCTTAGTATTCTCCCCGAATGAGCATAATTCGTAATGGTCTAATTTTTGAATGGTTGGGTCTATTTTCCCGATTACCACGTCCTTATCTGTCGTATTTAAAACTCTAATAGGTATCTTGCCATTGCAGGGCTTTACTAACCTGCTAGCTATAAATATACCTTCACTAATTTCATCTGCACATACTAGGCAATCCTCATTAATATTCGTCGTAATATAATGTATGGTCTCTGACCTGTGCGGTATAAGGAGTGACGCTTCCATATCCGTGCGTAATAAAGGTAAAGTGACACTGTGGTTATTATTACATATTATTAAGGTATGATTATTGTAATCTATAATGGAATAATGACTGTTCAAGAAGTCATTGCCCAGTATTCCATCTGACGAACAAGGCAATGAATGAAACACATAGAAAGGATGATGAAACACGTTCCCATATGCGGATAACTGTAAATATACGTATCCTATTGCTTGTACACTGCCCCCGATACCGTTTATGATTGTAATTTTTTCATGTATTGGGATGTCGTGACTAATCACGTAACTATATTTTACGGCTGAAATACTCGCCCCTGTATCTATCAACCATGTAGATGCTTGGTTATTCAGATTAAGTTCAGCTAAAAGAGAACTGTTACAAGCCAATATTCTTTCGTTAGTCACGAAAAAACTCGTTAGATGGTCCGGCTACATTATCCCCAGGCTTGTTTTCAGACATTGTGCGAACCGTTGGCTTAGGTTTCCCTTGATGTCTAAAAGTACGGCGATTATACGTACCTGAAAACTGTTGTCGGCCGGCGCTATCCGGGTAGCGTGGAGCTCCGCGGGAATAATAATTGTAATGATAATTTCCTCGCCCACGCTGCTTGTACATTTGTTGCGAGCCTCTGGGTTGCCGAGTGGGGTTGTAAAAACCCCTTGTATTCCTGAAATGTGGCCTCCCTCCCCGGTAAGTGAAGGGAGTATTCATACCCAGAATCTGCTGATGTGAAGACGTACCTACTTCCTCGTCTTCTGCTGCCTGAATAGCATCTTTAAGAGAGTCAAAGTTTCTGGCAGCGATTATCGTGCTTATCCTTTTATTTCGCAAGCCGTCGGTAAAACGCTTTATTGCCATTTTTTCGTTAATAGGTTTGAGAACCTTATAGTCTTCCGTTTTCCCGTCGGCTTGTGAAACAGTTAAATTCACAAACAAACTCGACAGCTCATCACCATATGACCTAATAGACATCTCATTCTGTTTTGCTACCCTCCAATAGGATATGATGAGCTGTGTTTAACCCATACTGGGACACATCAATGTATGTCGTAGTAGAGTCTTTTTTCCCAATTGGAATTTTTGATACTCCTAGTATAATCTCATCCAATCTCATCTTGAATGCTGACAGTAGGGCAAATATAGGGTTGGCCACACCATACCAATGATTGTTGTCCATGCGGTTTGATGGAGTGTATTGCAGACCCGATGCAGTTGCAGCTTCAATCATCAGTGCCCCTATTCTTGCGTAAGTAAGAGTATGTATTCCTCCTCCCACATTGAATGTTGCATTCATTGTTAGGCTGGTATGTGTCTTCTTGCCTTCATTGGCCATTTTCCTCAAAATGTTATGAGTGTATTGCAATGCACTCATTACTTGGTGTGACAAGTTCAAGTTCCTTATATTGCCACATAACTTCAATTCCTTGTACACTTTTGCCCCTGATAGTGTTATATAGCTTATTACACTTGTTTTCATTTCATTATTTAAGTTCACCTTTGGTCTTTTGGGGTCTACTCTCTCAGTCTGACCATCATTGGCATCCACAGTTCTTTTTCTTGATGTTTCAACAACCTGCATAGGCTGATCTTCCTCAATAACTTGTTCTTCTGTAGACATCGCTGCTTTTATAATCGAGTCTGTTTATACTATTCTGTCTTATCGATTGTAATTTACTCTGAATTGCAGTTGCTGCCTGTTTAGGGAGCAACTCAGCTCGCATGTCACTTACAAGTTCAGTGGCCGAGTCATAGCTTGATAACAACCTCAATTTTGCACCTTGTGACAACCTACTCTTAAGGACAAACTGTATTAGTTTTTTCTTGCACTCGGATTTTGTAAGTACAGAGCTATAATACTCGATTCCATCAATTAACTGCTTCGTATTTTGCTCAGAATCGTTCATTACCGGTAGCAAACTGAGTGCCGTTTTTATATTAAATTCCTCCATTTTGGGTTTTTCCGAACACAAATTCAATACTTCATTATATAATACAGTGTACTCCGCGCACGTTTTATCGATCTCGGCAATCTTACTTGTGGACGTTGTCTGTCCCTTAACTGTCTCTTGTATCAATTTAATTAACTGATCATACCGTGAAAAATTATCACAAAGCTCCTCTAATTTTTTCTCTATAATACTTCCTTGCCTCCTTTGAGGTCCTATTTTAATTAAATACTTCCTTATTTCTTGAAGCTCATTATATAACAGTGCTAAACTTTCCGCCATAACTTATAAGTTCATGTTGTATTATTAAATACATGCCTAGTATGTCTACACTACTCTCATAAAATTAATTGTATAATTGCATACCTCTATTGCTCGACACCCGACACCTCATGCGGCACGATTGTCCATTCACTAATTAATTATCTTACGGTCCATATTAAGTTCATATTTTGATAACGAGATACGCACTCCCGGTCGAATGTAAAAGTACTCAGATAAACGTGACTAATAGTTCACAATCACAATTCACAACCTTTAACTAACCACTTCGTACACTTTTGGACACTGCTTTACGCACTAACTGAAGGAACCGGCGTCTCTTTGTCCAGAGCCGGAGCCGCGTAGAAGACCCGTAGGATTCCCCTGGATGCGCCTCATCTCGATCATATTGGCCTGCGCCCTCCGTTCTATCCTCTTGTTGATGCAATTGTTAGCATACCGAATCCACAAAAATATCAGCAAAATGACCACCAGTATCAGCAGCAGGAATAAATACCAATTGGTCTGGCTAAGCTGAGTGTCCCTTTGATCTTGTTCGATGGTATTTTTAAAACCAATCTGAGTGTTATAATTTTCAATCGCCCTCGACGGTGAACCCGGGGTTCGCGAGTTACACATTTTGATTTTTTTTTATATCATAATAATACAATTTCACGTAATAAATTTCTTGCGAACTATTTATTCCGAACCGATATTCACACCGTTGCACGGCCCTCCAAACTAGGCAGGATCGCCATTTAGGGAGGGTAGCAGGCGAGACAATTAAACAAGTCAATGATCGAGTATAAACTGATTTATTGGAGCTATGCATTAGTATATATAGACACTTATTGTAACACACAATACACCTCGGTGCGCGAGTCGGACTCGCACTTGGCCGGTTTTTTTTATACCGGAATGTAACATTCGTAGCAAAAATGTAACATTTTGAGAAACGAAACGATTCAACGGCTCTGGCAACACTGACTCGATCACCCTTTCCGTCGTATAGGAATCCCCTCGACCGGGTCCGCAGTGATGGCAGTGAGCCTCACGGAGATCGCCATTAAAAGATCGACGAAGATTGTACTGGACAATCAAATCTCTTGACCATCTGTCGTGGCACTTCTTGTATACTTTATAGCAGCCGTAGAGTATCCCGATGGCTTAAATTGAGCAAATCACTATCATGATAATACTCATCGACGACACGTGATATTTCATTTCGTGTAAATCAGCATCATTGCTTGATTTTCCTGCGGCGTTTTGGTTGATGAAGACATTCTCCTTCACTAGTCTTGAGTTGCACATATTTCATTTTTTTATATTTTTAGTAATGAAAATAATTCTAATATCCGCGACTGTCGGCTAACGTTCATGCATTTTTGCACTCGCGGCGGGTGCCCGAACCGGACACCTCACGTGTCAAGGTCGCCATCTGGTACGGGAAGTTGGTGAAACAATTAAACAATAGGGAATAAGGTATGTTCGCCTAATAAGAACCGGTTCCTAATAAGAAACGATGACTAAATTGAAATCAAGTTTCGCGCCGACGCTCCACATTAACCAATCTTTGAAGCGCATTGGCATTACTTGGGTTTTACGCCGCCATTTTGTCAGTATGCCTGTCGATGTTGTTCACGTCACGACGCGTAGGTCGTTTTATAACAATTTTTGGTGGTGTTAGGTTAATTTAAGTGTTTCTGTTTCGTTTTGGCCAGAAATTTACACATGAAAAAGAATAAGTAACATTTCGGCGTGGATTGTGAAGGTAAGGTTATTGAAAAAACTTTTTTTTTTGTCAATATTGATTGGTTTCCTCCGGGATGGCGAAATGCCTAACAAGGACCACCTCCTTGTGACCAAATAAGGGCCGGGCCTTATTAAGTGTATAAAAACTTTGAACGGTTTATTTTCATAAACTATGCTTACTAATATTACTAACTATAAATTACAATAACATTGTTGGTTTCAGTGCAAGAAATATGGCACCAATAACAAAAAAAAAGCGTGGTATAGGATGGTCTCAAACCGATATGGAGAATGCTTTAGAAGAAGTAAAGAATAACAGGATGTCGGAGCGTGCGGCCGCATTGAAATACAATATACCACGACGAACTCTTAAGAATCATATAATGTCTGGAAGTACAGTAAAGAGGTTGGGAAGAAAAGCTATTTTCACGGAAGCGCAAGAAAAGGATTTGGCGGAGAGAATAAAGAGGTTTTCAAAAGTAGGAGTTCCCTTAACCCCAAAACTAATACGTAGACACGCTTATTTGTTTTGTAAGAAGCACAATATCCAAAACTGTTTTAGTGACAAAAAATCGACAGCTGGCAGAAAATGGCCCAAAAACTTCCTAGCGAGAAATAAAGATATATCAAAACGTAAAGCACAATTTATGAATCCAGCTAGGGCTCAAAAGCTGAATAAGCCTATAGTTGAACAGCACTTCAAAGCAATCCGGAAAATATATGACGATCTTAACATAGACGAAAATCCGGAACGTCTATATAATATTGATGAAAAGGGGTGCAGGCTCACAGTTCATAAGCAACAACAAGTATTGGCTGAAAAAGGTTCACGCAGGGTCCATCTAATAGCTCAAGAGCACGCCGAAAATGTGACTGTTGCTATGTGCGTAAATGCTGCTGGGATGGCAATTCCCCCAATAATCCTATTCATGGGCAAGAGAATGCGTGATGAGTTTAAAGAAAATTAACCTCCGGGGACCTTGGTCAAAATGGCCCCAAAAGGCTCTATGACCACTGAACTATTCGTGGATTTTATCAACCACTTGGCCAAATACAAATCTCCAGGCAAGTGCCATCTTGTTTTCGACGGAGCTTCATCGCATTTAGATTACGACATTGTTGATGAAGCGGAGAAACACGACATAGTGCTTACCTTCGAACACCACCCACGAGCTGCAACCACTCGACAAATCTATCAACAAGTCCTTCGAGCACTTTTGGGACGGACAGGTATTACAGTTTAATTACCAAAACCCACATAAAAAGCTCACTAAAGCTCGTTTCAATAAAATCTTAACAAAGGTGTGGCCGAACGGATTCAGGGCAACTGTCTATACCCCTGGGACCCAAGTGCGATCCCAGAAGAAGCCTTCGCGCCGTCTATACTGACTCATTTGACCGTAGCACCCTCAGGTCCTGCAATTTCAGTGACGGCACCAAGTTCTCCCGAATGTATTCAAGTCCCACATGACACCTTCGAGTCAGACGTCACTTTCTACGATGAAGATAACTCAGCTGAAAATTTAACTCGAGCAAAAAAACAAGTGGAACAGGCTATTCATACTTTTCAAAAATTAGTGGATTACAGCTCTTCAAACGAATCAGCACGAGGGGAAATAGATTCAATCACAAACAATGCACCAATGGAGAATATTCGCCACGATTCTCCCGTTCCTGGCCCATCCGGGTTGCATGTTCGCTACAGTACCCCCGTTGCTGGCCCTTCAGGATTGCACCTTCATCGTCCCCCACTCCATCGTCCTACATTTTTATCTTCCCCGTCTGAAGCTTCAGAGATTGAAAACCATCTGCCAATACGTCTCAATTATCCAGCAAGGAATACCAGAATTTATACGTCATCCTCTACGGCATCTGACGAAGAACAAAATGAGATACCAATTCAGAAACATGCTATATCAAAGGTGGTGACAGACTGGTCCGATGATGACAATACCCCATTATCAAGAATTAGCGAAAAGCAAAAAGTTTCTAGTGTGCAAAAGACTCCTTTTCAACAATTTATTCAGACTCCTAATTATGCCCAAACTAAGGCAAAGCCAAGGCGCAAAGCAATAAATTACATAGGACAACGCATAACCAAAGATTTATTCAAAGACAAGGAAGCAAATAAAAACCGAAAACCAACCAAGAAGAAGAAATGTAATGAAGAACCAACCAAAAAAGGTAAAAAAGGGCAGAAAAACGTTAAAGCTAACAAACAAAAGACAACAGAGTACCAACAAAAACAAAACACTTGCAAAAGTGTTACTGCTACATCTAAGACTAAAGCTAAACAACAAAAATAATGCATAAAGCTTGTTGGGAAATAGAACGCAACCATCTTTGTGTTGTTAAGTTGGTAACTTTTTGAATCTGTCAATTCATTGCAATATGGCTGTTCTTTTTCGTACGTTCATTGTGAAATAAAACACGTTATTTTCTTATAACTTGCTAACAGTTTTATTTACAACCACGAAATTATCAACATGGTAGCAGAGCGTGGTTGAATATAATTAGCAACAGTGAGATCAAGAAAACCGGACGACGTGTTTTATGCGCCATACATTTGCCGCATAACCTATCGCGACCGGTGTGCTCGGTCACATATCATCAGAAAATTGCGATTATGCAAAGAAGATGTCGAACGCAGGCCACAATCCGCTCCACATAGATCGTCTAGTTGGTAGAGATAATTATGCAAGTTGGAAATTTGCAGTACAAGCTTATTTTGAGCTAGAAGAATTGTGGGGTTGCGTCACTGGTGCCAACACTGATGAGAAGAAGGAAGTCAAGGCAAAGTCGAAGCTTATACTTTTGTTAGACCCAATCAACTATGTACATGTTCAGAGCGCAAGAACATGTAAGGAAGTCTGGGAGAGCTTGGAACAGGCTTTTGATGACAGTGGGTTATACAGAAGAGTCGCCTTGCTGAGAGACCTCATCACAACGACGTTGGAATCTTCTCGCAGCGTGGATGACTATGTGAACAAAATAATGTCGACGGCGCATAAACTCAGGAATATCAAGTTTGATATAAACGATGACTGGCTCGGAACGCTGATGTTGGCTGGCCTACCTGAAACATATAAACCAATGATAATGGGATTGGAAAGCTCAGGCATCAAGATCAGCGCAGATTCAATCAAAACAAAACTCCTGCAGGAAGTTGAATGCTCCGAGAGTTCAGCATTCTTCACAAGGAAAAGCACCATTTCAGCGAATCAGAGCACAACAAAGATCAACAAAGGGCCCCGCTGTTATAACTGCAACAAACATGGTCACTTCGCCAAGAATTGTCGCGCTCCTAAAAGGAAAAATACAGAAAATGTGGAAGAAAACAAGAGTTTTGTTGCGGCTTTTTCAGCATCTTCTCAGACAATGAATCCGGACCAATGGTATGTGGACTCGGGTGCTTCCATGCACATGACCAACAGACGTGATTGGATGTATGATGTCACAAGTCCTCCAATACCTACCATTACAGTTGCCAGCAAGACACCACTTCCTGTGGAAAGTATAGGAAAGATCAATTTATTGATTGATGGGAATAAAAAAAATAAAATACAGGTAAAGCAAGTTCTGTTTATACCTAAACTCGCTGCCAACCTTTTATCAGTCAGTGCCATGGTGAAAAATGGATGTAGAGTAAATTTTAGAGACAAAGGTTGTGATATCTATAATGAAAATGGAAAACTTGTGTGTTCACCTACACTAGTTAACAACTTGTACCTGTTAAATACTCACAGAGAAGTATTATGTAACCTGTCTTGTTCAGATAACTTAAATAATATTATCCTGTGGCATAGACGCATGGGACACCTGAATTTTTCAGATATTAACAGGCTGCCAGAGTGTGCTGAAGGTGTAGATCTGCTTTCTAACAACAGTGAAGGTCCGATTACATGCACAACCTGCCTCGAAGGAAAACAGACACGACTGCCTTTCAACAACATTGGTTCCAGAGCTTCGCAACCACTGCAGCTTGTTCACACTATCTTCTATGTGGGCCTATGGAACACGAGTCACTTGGAGGTATGAAATATTTTATTACCTTCATAGATGATTTTACCAGAAAAGTTAGTGTGTACTTTCTGAAAAATAAACTTAACGTTCTAGATACTTTCAAAGATTATAAAAGTAAAGTAGAGAATGTACTTGATAGAAAAATTAAAACAATTCGTTCAGATAATGGAAAAGAATACTGTAACAGAGATTTTGAAAGCTTCTTAAGCACACATGGAATTGAGCATCAGACAAGCACTCCGTACTCTCCCCAGCAGAATGGTCTTGCAGAACGGATGAATAGATCCCTGGTGGAAAGAGCTAAGTGTATGTTGTTTGATGCTCATTTACCAACAGAAGAATGGGGAGAAGCTTTAGCAACAGCAGCATATGTCATTAACAGGTCACCCACAAAATCATTAGATGGTAAAACTCCAATAGAGTTGTGGTCAGGAAAGAAGCCGAATTTATCTAATATAAAAGTTTTTGGCTCTGAAGTTATGGTACAAGTACCTAAAGAAAAACGTCAAAAATGGGATTCAAAGTCCAGAAAACTAATATTTGTTGGATATTGTGAGTCCACCAAGGGATATAGAATACTTGATCCAGATACTCATAAAATCATCAAGAGCAGAGATGTCGTATTTTTAGAAAATGTTCACAAATATGATCAAAATATATACTTACCTTATACACCCAACAGCGACAGCACTGTGGAGCTTCCCGAAGAGCCCTGCAAAGAAGAATTAGAGAGCAATACAGATCATTCTTCTAGTGATGACTATCAATCCGGTGAGAATAATGATTCAACATACCTGCCAGAGGAATCAATTGACACAGACACACCAGCGCGGAAAATAAATTTGCGTCCGCGAAAAGTCGTCAGCTACGCAGAGATGGGTGAGCATGATGTGAGTTATTTTTGTCCCTTCCTTGATTTAAATGACCCTCAGACTTTAGATGAAGCTCTTTCGTCCCCTGATGCAGACCAGTGGAAAAAAGCCATGCAAGAAGAATATGAATCTTTGATTAAAAATAAAACTTGGTCATTGGTAGACTTACCACCCGGTAAAAGAGTATTGCCGTGTAAATGGGTCTTTAAAGCTAAAACTGACGAGAAAGGAGAGATCACTCGTTTTAAAGCAAGATTGGTTATTAAAGGGTACGCTCAAAGAAAGGGAACTGATTACAATGAGGTATATGCGCCAGTGGTAAGATATACATCTGTCCGTTTCTTGCTTTCACTAGCTGCTAAATATGATCTAGACTTGGTTCAGATGGATGCGATAAGTGCATTTCTTCAGGGTGATATTGACACAGAAATCTACATGTCACAACCAGAATGTTACGACAAGAATGCTCAAGTATGTCGCTTACATATTTCAATCTATGGACTGAAGCAAGCTAGCCGGCAATGGAACCTTAAATTAAACAATAGTTTACTTAAAATTGGACTGGACAGATCGAAAATTGATCCATGCATTTATTACTTACTGAATAAATCGACAATGATATTTATTGCTGTGTGGGTAGATGACTTCCTGATATTCACCAATGATGAAAACAAAACAAGACAAATTAAAGAAAGATTAAAGGAGGAATTCAATATGAAAGACTTGGGTGAAATGAGGCAGTGCATTGGAATTAATATAAAGAGAGACCGTGAGGCAGGTGTGATAATGATGGACCAAGAGAAATACATCAACTTAGTTTTGGACCGCTTTGGTATGAGCGACTGCAAACCAGTTCGCACTCCAATAGAAGTAAATGCCAAATTTGATAAGAGTTCGGATGATAAAAATAATACGTTTCCATACAGAGAAGCGGTGGGATGTCTCATATATTTGGCACATGTTACACGACCTGATATTGCTTATGCAGTCAGTAAGTTGAGTCAGTACTGCAATAATCCAGGAAATCAACACTGGCTTGGAGTAAAAAGAGTCCTGAGATATCTCCAAGGAACTAAGAACCTGAAACTGTGCTATGTCAAAGACTCAGACGACATAACTGGGTACTGTGACGCAGACTGGGCAAGTGACCCGTTGGACAGAAGGTCGTGCACTGGTTATACTTTTATATACCAGAGTGCATGTATATCATGGCACACTTGTAAGCAGCAGACGGTGGCGCTCTCTACGGCAGAGGCCGAGTACATGGCGATGGCGTCGGCAACCCAGGAGGCTCTGTGGATTCAGCAACTACAAGCAGAACTCGGCCAAGGTGGGAACAGTGCATTGACGATCTATTCTGACAATCAAAGCGCAATAAGACTAGCATCAACGGACTGCTATAAGCCAAAAACGAAACATATAGACATTCGTTTACATTTTCTAAGAGAAAATATTGTGAAATCCAAAGTTAAGTTTTTGTTTGTGAATGGTAGTAATATGGTAGCTGATAACTTAACCAAAGGTGTAACATTTGAAAAACATTTATATTGTATCAGTAAAATGGGTTTGCGTTCTGTAGGGAGTGTTGGGAAATAGAACGCAACCATCTTTGTGTTGTTAAGTTGGTAACTTTTTGAATCTGTCAATTCATTGCAATATGGCTGTTCTTTTTCGTACGTTCATTGTGAAATAAAACACGTTATTTTCTTATAACTTGCTAACAGTTTTATTTACAACCACGAAATTATCAACAAAGCTAAAAAAGTTAAGGAAGACTGGTACTGTCCAGCTTGCAAAAACAGCAATGTAGCAGATATGCGACAGTGCAAAATATCGTTTCGTAGTATCACGAGGAATGTGTGGGCCTAACAAAAGAAGATGTAGATGACTTTATATGTCCGGATTGCTTGTAAGTTTTACAATGACTTCTTGTCAATCAGAGTAATATTTTTCAGTTTTATTTTTGTAATGCCGATTCATTACTTTATTAAATTGTTACATTTGTTGTTATTGTTTAAGAACTACATAATTATGATTCTAGTTATCTACTTAATTTTATTTGTGATGTTATTTACGTGAGCAAGTTTTAATCTGATTTATTCTAACATTTGTTTTGAGAGTTTATGTTTTGTTTTAGGTTTTAAAGTTCTTAATATTTTAATATGTACAAAAACTTAGGAAAGAGTTAGTGACAAATTATTGTTACGAGCATTTTTGGACCTACCATAATCCTGTTGATTTTATTTCCATATTATGTTGCTGTCAATTACTTATTAAGACCATTTTGTGTCACTGAGTTTTCTGAGTTCGTTATAGTTTTATTATTTGATAGTCCACATAAGGCCCACCGCCAAGAATGTGATTTCTAAAGACTTAATAAGGCCCAAACGGCTAATGACGGAAAATGTTCCTAATTATGTTGTTTAATGTTTAAAATAGTTTCACTTTGTAAATATCAATACAAAGCAAAACTGTGTTTTATTAAAAAACATAAATCAAATATGCTGTGTTTAAGTTTCTGTAGACTTTTTAAGGACCAACACTACAAGTCTTATTAATTTTTAGATTAATCCATCAGGAATGACAAAAACAATTATAACAGTTAACAAAAATGTACGGAACAGGAATGGGCCTTATTGACATCACCCATTCATAATAAAGTCCATTGACAGGCTTTTTAAAAACATATTTTGTCATTAATTTACTGTATATTCATGATTTTTGGTTAATGTTTTTACTTCAAATATAGGCAATTTGTACATTTAACATGTTTTTTAAGCTACAATACTTCTTAAATCAGATTTACAATACTTCTAAAACCTGGTCCTTATAAGGCGAACTTACCTTATGCATGAATTTTAATTTTTGCTTTATTAAAAGCTCATTAATCTAACAAACAGTAGACAAAAATATTTTTTCGAATAGCTATAAAAATAACCAAGATATACGCCATCAAACATTTCATTCTATCTCTTTCTAGCAAGACAGAATTTAATATGGAGTTTATATGGTCCGGACCTTTCTGTCTAATTACTAGTTTAAAATGCCTATACTATGCGTATTTCTTGGCTGATTTTAATTTTAATTTCACATTTTGAAATAGTTTTTACTGTATTTTGATATTTAGTTAAAAATAGTGGTAAAAAAAATTCATGCATGTTCCCTATTGAATGCTGATTATAGACTATCGACTTTATTCAATAATCACCTATTTTATGGTTATATAAATAGCAAGGCTGCAATATTACTTACGACGTAAGAACTAACTCCTTACAATACAACTTCAGTATCTCGGAAACTATAGGCATTAGAAGTTTGGCAACAACGCATTTCTGATCCGCCGCTCCGACTTGTCAGTACACGCTGCGTCCGCTCGGCGAACGGTTCTAGCGCTAGCTAGAGCGTCTGTGGCGAAAACTGCACTTAAAGTAAGTATTTCATAATTTTTTCGATGCCATGTATTTCCATGGCATATTGCATATTTTGTAATGTGTATATTTGTGTGATGAGCATAAATATTTGTTCCCGAGTCTTGGATGTTTTCTATGTATACAAGTTATATATCTATTAAATATATCGTCGTCTGGTACCCATACCACAAGCCTTATTGACCTTACCATGGGACTAGTTCGATTTGTGTAAAATTGTCCCGTAATATTTATTTATTTGTTCTCAAGTGTTATGAACCAAGTTTAATATATTAAACTCATTTTAAATTAGGTAACGACGTGAATTTTAATAGAATAATTCGGTGTAACTAACCGTCAATTTCAAAGGAGAGTTAAGTTGAAACAGCTTGTGTCAACCTACCTCGTTTGTTTCAACTTTCCTCGGTTTCAATTTTATTTGTTTTTGCAGAATGCCGATAATTACAAGCGCAAGACGGATAGAGGCGAAGTAAGCTTCGAAATATATGAATAGGCCGCCGAGGAGGTTACTTTAAGACGAAAAAGTCTTCGGGATGCTGCAAAATAGTATAACTTAAATTATTCTTCTTTGTAGAGCTTCATTAGGGAAAACAGAAGAACAACGACATGCCTGTCGCAATGGGGTATGTGCATAAGTCTATATTTACTCCTGAAGAAGAACAAACATTCGCCGAATATTTTGTGAATTGTGCAGCAGCTAATTATAGACTGAGTACTAAAGATGCCAGGCGACTAGCTTACCAACTCGCTAAAAAGTACAACAAGAAATTCCCGCCTACTTGGGAAAGCAATGAGATGGCAGGAGAATTATGGTTCAGGCTTTATATGCAACGGCATCCTTCACTCTCTTTGCGAGTTCCTCAAGCAACCAGCCTTGCTAGGGCTACCAGCTTCAACGAAGCAAATGTGAAATTGATTTTCGAGAATTACACACAACTGTAGGATAAGCATAAATGTTCACCCTCTGATATTTGGAATATGGACGAAACAGTAGTTACAACAGTCCAAAAGCCTAATAGAGTCATCGCTCGTAGAGGGGACAAACAAGATAGCGCTGATAGAGGTCACATGTGGATCTATATGCAGGCTTAGCAGATGTCTTCACAGAGATCAGAATAGCCCAAGAATAGTGAGGAAGTGCTGTGAGTTTTTGAAATGAGAACAGCTTGATTGATTTACACGGATTACTTTTATTAGGGAAGTAACACGAACTTTTGGTACATGAACAGAGCAGAGGTTTATGACAGAGTACGGAGCCATATAAAAAAAAAGTTACAAAAATAGTGAGGCGGTCAGACTTTAGTGTTGCACCACCATAAATAATTTTACGGTTATTATAATGCATACAGGAAACTCAACACGCCCTCTTATGCTTTATAATAGAGTTACGTTAACATCCTATATAAGACCAAGAGCAAGGCATATGTGTGGAACAACCCGAGTCGATAAGATCAGGGCTGCAAAATAATAACTTAAGAAAGATTTATTTTTATATTACTTTATTTAATTAGTAACTGATATAATATTTTCTTCTTTTTCCGCGATTATTACTCATTGAAATAAAACAATTTAACGGATTATATCGCGTATATTATCTCATTTTAGTTCCCGACGTTTCGGAAGCTTTCCAGCTCTCCATGAACGTCGGGAACTAAAATGAGATAATATACGCGATATAATCCGTTAAATTGTTTTATTTCAATAGTAACTAATATGCTAATAATTGTATCTCACTGACATGACAGCTATATAAAGACAGTGCTGCCTGCAGTAAATAATATACCATTCAGCGGCTTGATGTTTCACCATGAAGGCAGACACTAGAAAAGTTTTGTCACCATCATTTGATATCTTCTTGTCACGATTTAATTTGAAACATTTTGATTTGATATGCCCAAGCTGCTTACAGTAATTACAAGTCACTTTTTTCTTGCTAATAAATGCAGTGTTGGTAACAGCATCACTCCCATCGTGTTTCCTGAACTCCTCTTGAAGGATTCGTGCACGCACCATTTCACCTTGAACAATGTACTCGCCATACATGCAGTCTTAAGATTTGACACCAAGGCATCATATTCAGCAGGTAGGCCACTAAGGAGCATCTCCGCTACTTCGCTATCATCTGTCACTTTGCCAATATCGGCTAGTTGTTGTACTAATGTCATCATAACAGCTTCAATGTACTCACTCATTGATGCAAATTGATTAAATTCCATGAGATGGAGATGCCTCAACAGCAGTACCCTTTTGTAAAGACCCTTGTCTTAAAAAACTTCAGCGAGCTTTGTCCAAGCGTCCTTTGCAGATGTGGCATCCCGGACATACTGGTAGCAAGCCGTCTTCATAGACAAACAAATCCTAGCCAGAGCGCGTTGATCACGATGAATATCCCCATCAGTGCCTAGTACGCAGCCCCAAAGCCCTTCCAAAGTTAATAGCATTTTCATAGTAAACTTCCACGTGTGCCATTGTGTTTCCTGAACTCCTCTTGAAGGATTCGTGCACGCTCCAGCAAATTGATTAAAGTCCATGTAATGGAGACGCCTCAACAGCAGTACCCTTCTGTAAAGACCCTTGTCCTCAAAAACTTTAACGACCTTTGTCCACGCGTCCTTTGCAGATGTGGCATCCCTGACATACTGGTAGCAAGCCGTCTTCATAGATAAATAAATCCTAGCCAGAGCATTGATCACGATGCATATTGTGAAGGTATTAATCCTTCACGATGGATGTAGAAGTAGTACATATTTAAATTAGGAACGTCAGCTGTCTCTTAACAGTTTTATGTCATTAGGTTTAAGTCTTAAGCCGGACGTTGAACACAAAACATCAAACCCGTACCAGCTCCATTTTATTATACCACCACGAGCGACAACCCCACATATTGGTGGAGGTGCGGTGATCATACGTGCGGTTCGGGTGAAGATTAGAGCTCTATAATTTGTTAGTGGTTATACAGGATCATCCACCGTTTATCAAAAGAAAATCCATTTTCATTATGTATATAGATAAAATGCATATAATTAAATATATATAAATTATTCACAATTGGGTCAATCAACTTTCTCGGCAATTCGTTGCCATAGTTACGTCTCATGAACCCATTTCGTCAATATGTTGACAGCCGGGTTTGTTGGCAAATTTTTCTATATAATTCGATCAATATTCTCCTAAAGTATGGGACTAAATAATAATAAAAAGTTGATCCACCCAGTTAAAATGAAAATAATGATTAAGTAGGGTGTGAATGATTAATAACTTTATGTTTTCGCAAAATGGATAGTGTCTAGAGCTGAAATGGATAAGATGATCTCTGGCTTGCGCAAAGATCCAGATGATTTCAAATATGGAATGCTGGAGATGGTCAATTAAGAAAAACGTAATTAAAAACAACGTAATATAGGTATTTATCGCAGCCCCTCTAACAATAACGCAACAGATTTCATTACTTCACTTAACAACCATCTCGGAAAATTAAAAACATATAAGAATATCTTTATCACGGGAGACATAAACATTAATCTCATACCTCGTCAAGAAGAGTCATCATACGACAGGGCCAACCGAACCAACTATCTAAATATGCTGTCGTCTCATGGGGTACTCCCTGGGTACACTCTACCTACCAGACAAAAAAAATTGTCTGGATCACTTCATGTTAAAAAAAGACCCTCAACAAACTACTGCCTATGTCGCGATCCTTAACACCTCCATAACTGACCACTTAACTTTACACTCAACAATTACGTATGAAAATCCAAACGAGCGAACCGCAATCAAGATTACAACCACTAACTACGATGAGGCACTAAATAAACTACTGGATAAAGATAATATTTTCTTCTGTTTCCGCGATTATTACTCATTGAAATAAAACAATTTAACGGATTATATCGCGTATATTATCTCATTTTAGTTCCCGACGTCAGTCCTCCCGTGACCATGGAAAGCTGGAAAGCTTCCGAAACGTCGGGAACTAAAATGAGATAATATACGCGATATAATCCGGACTTAAAATTACCTTTAAAAGATACCGCAATTTCTGCAATAACATAATTAAAAAACTAAGACATAAATATGAAAAAGAGCAACTAACTAAATCATCTAAAAATTCTAAAATGCTATGGAAAACTATCAAAAGTATTACATATTACAAATCACACAAAACAAAAAATACTGAATTACTAAACACTACGATGTCTCCCACAGATTCTGTTGAACATGTAAATAGGTTTTTTGCTAACGTAGGAAAAAAATTGGCAGAGGAAACCTTAAGTAACCCAAACTATCAGGACACTGATCCCCAGGAAGTACACAATATTATCATGGGTCTGAAGGCGGATAGCGCCCCTGGCTGGGACACTATACCAACAAGTTTTCTCAAGCACGCTTGTCCTGTTGTTGCTCCGCTGATTAGTCACCTAGCAAACCTCTGCTTTGAAAAGGGAGTATTCCCAGCCCCACTGAAACAATCGATCACAACACCTGTGCATAAGAGTGGAGAGAAAGATGACGTAAACAATTATCGTCCCATCACGGTACTGACTGCCATATCTAAAATAATTGAAAAAACTATAAATAACAGGCTCATATCTTATTTAAATAAATATAATATCCTCTCAGACAACCAGTTTGGTTTTAGACAATCCAGATCAACTGAAGATGCAGTCATATCCCTAACATCAACTATTACTGAAAACCTAGATAAAAATAAGAAGTGTCTCCCCATATTTCTTGATCTGAAGAAGGCATTCGACACGGTCTCCCTCTCCACTCTCATACAAAAAATGGAAAGAGCTGGTATACGAGGTATTCCTCTGAAACTGCTGAGTGACTACTTACGTGGAAGAACGCAAAAAGTTAAAATAGGTGACTTCATAAGTAGTGAACTAGACATAACGTACGGTGTCCCCCAGGGCAGCGTGCTGGGGCCCACGCTGTTTCTGTTATATATCAATGATCTGACGAATCTCAAAATACTGCGTGGGCGTGTTTGCTCGTATGCCGATGACACTGCAATAGTGTTCCATGGCGAATCCTGAGAATCAGTGTTCAAAACTGCAGAAGCTGGCCTTTGCAAGGTCACTACATGGCTTAGGAATAATTTACTAACGCTAAATGTCAAAAAAACAAATTACACCTGTTTTTCTAAGTATGATTCAACACAACTCCATGATCAACTAAAACTCAAAATACATACATGCAACCAGCCTAACCCCCTGTTTTGTAAATGTACCGTAATAGACAAAGTTATATCTACTAAATACTTAGGGGTAATTATTGATCAGCGTCTATCGTGGTACATGCAACTCGAAAATGTGAACCATAGAATTAGAAAGCTTAACTGGATTTTTAAAATTTTTAGACATATTACCACTAAGGAACTGATAAACCAACTTTATGTAACACTGGCCCCCAACCAGTCATGAGCTACTGTATAACTGTATGGGGCGGAGCAGCCAAAACCAGATTCTTGGAGGTTGAGAGAGGGCAACGATGCTTGCTTAAGGTGCTGTACTCAAAACCATACAGGTTCCCGACTAATGAATTATATGAAACTAGTGGCCAGCTAACAATGAGGAAACTCTATGTTTTGAGTGCAACACTCAGGCTGCACAAAACCCTTGGTTATTACCCTCCATTAGAGACACGTCGGCGTAAAATATCAGCAGTCCCTAAGCCAACCTCTAAATCTTTGTTTGCTAAAAGGCAATTTAAAGCACAATCGGCACACATATTTATAACAAAGTCAATGGCGCAATCAACATACATCACCTCCTGCTATACAATTGTAAAAAGGAAGTAACTGATTGGCTAAAACATGCTATGATGATACGGAGCTATTGCTGCATAGTGCAAATTATTAACTAAAATAAAATGCATAATATCCACACACCCACACAAACACACACACGCGCACACACACACACAGACGCACGCGCACGTACAATGCATCTCCCGTACAAATTAGCACTAATATTTAAGTACCTAGTATAATTATCTTAAGACTAATATTAAGTTTAAACTAAGCTGTATTGCTGTATTGCTCTTTTTTTCCTGAACTTACCTCTCTGAAATGGAAGAGCGGGGCATCCTAACAGGGTCTACCTAAAAGGAAGCCCCACCCACTGCTGGACCTGTACTGATCATAAAGGAAAATAAATAATTTTTTCATTTTCATTTTCAATTAAATTCTATCAAATCAAACAGCAGCTATAACAGGAATGCAGGAGAACACGAAAACTATGATGGGAGAGATGGCTAGACAACAATCATCTAGAACTTCTGTACTTCCCAAAAATCCCCTACATCTCCCTTCAGAGAGAATTGAGTATCAGAACCCCTTCCCTACCAGGGTACCCACTGTGCCTAGAACAGAATTTACCAAACAAGAAATCAAATCCGCGAGAAGTTCAAGAAAACCAGCCCCCTTGCAACTTGGAAGGTTGAACAACAAACAGGTCATCAGATGGATCGGAGAAGACTGATGGACCACCAGAGACAGCTCAACAAAAAGCAGATTTTCAAGCCAGGATTGGAAGGCTCTTTGGTGAATAACGAGAGAAAAGAAAAGAAAATACGACAGAGGTATGAAAAGGAATATTGGTACAGAAAATTAGAGTATGCATGATATACACTCTAGCTTTCTAAAGCATGAATGCTTAAGGTATTATAGGTACGAATGTGTAGTGCATACTTTATAGATTCTATGCTCTAGGCGTATATTAGAGAAGGTATAGATATCCGGGGGTAGTCGAATGGTGCCCTAGCTTTTTAACACGGAGTTTTTGCCTGGGTAAAGCTAGAGTCGGTAAGCATTTAGTAAGTTTCTGTAACATGCCATAGGCTAGGAAACATACATGCTTCGACCCTGGTTACCTCATAGCATGAGGTAACCAGGGTCGAAGCATGTATGTTTCCAAATTCAGGTCTTGTTTGTAAGGGATTCCCTGTGCAGGTAGGGACCACATTGTACGCTAGGTAGGAGTAGTTTTGTGTAGTGCACTACGCTACCTGCGTCCTCCCCGGGACGGCGGGATATGTGAAGGTATTAATCCTTCACGATGGATGTAGAATTAGTACATATTTAAATTAGGAACGTCAGCTGTCTCTTAACAGTTTTATGTCATTAGGTTTAAGTCTTAAGCCGGACGTTGAATACAAAACATCAAACCCGTACCAGCTCCTTTTTATTATACCACCACATGCGACAACCCCACATATCCCCATCAGTGCCTAGTACGCAGCCCCAAAGCCCTTCCAAAGTCAATAGCATTTTCATAGTAAACTTCCACGTGTTGTAGTTCAGCATGCCTTCCAATTTCTCAATTTGCACACCAGCACCGCCAGCGCCAACCATAGATGAAGGCGGCGCAGCAAGCACGGCGGCCAAAGCGGGCGCTCCAGCATCAATCCCCATAGGATCGGCGGGCACGTGGCCGTCGCCGGCGTTTAAGGTGTCGGTATCTTTACTAGACATATTTCAACGTCAGCACGAACAAACGTACAAATAATATTATACGTACACGAACACGATCAGCTCGCTGCTCCCTTAAAAGCCTTTAAATCACACTGGGTCCTATAATCTCCCTCAAGGCTCCGTGTGTGGATCTGTGTGTTATCTTATGCACGTTAATAGCTTATGTGGAGTATTACGCAACTGTTCAGCACATATGTTTGCTGATGATCTTTGCTTTTGTTAATGTTTGTTTTTTTTTTTCGTTATCTTTGTACCTTACGTGCAGGTACTAACCTCACTGAGACGTGTCACTTGGTGCAACAGGATAAAGATGCTGTAGAAAATGGTCCCATGATAATGGCATAATATTAAATTCAGAAAAAACAAGACTACTCATTATTCAATCTCCTTATTTACATATCATAGAGGCATCTTTGCCCATGTACACTCACAGCTTCACATGTATTCATCATACCACATAAATTAGGCATATGACAAACTAAGAATTCTCTTAGGCAAATTTTATCATTTGAGCTTCAAAGTTCCAAACAATATATTAAAATGCCTATACTTTGCAATAGTACATTCTATATTTGGATATGCCCTTGATTGCTATGGACTTACATTTAAATCTTACATTGATGAGAAGCATTACAAATAAGATTTTTAAAATTACTTGTAAAAAAACAAAAATTTGCAATGGAGACTATTCAAAATTATTTAAAATTTGTAAAATACTGAGTTAGTTTAAAAGATAAATACCTTCTAGCAGTATTTTAATAGCCATAGCAACCAGGAGCATAATCCAATATTAATAGAGCACAAGCATGGCACTCGATCGGTGTCCGCGGGCAAATTCGAAGTACCACGCGTTAAGAACTACTTCGAAGATAGAACATTAAAAAAAACTTCCGTACTTCCTAAATAGTCTGCCCGAGAACATCCGTCATGAGCCAAGCAAGCCCAAATTTAAAAAGGCCCTGAAAAATATTTGCTGCAGTCGTTTGAGTGACATGATTTAATTTAAAGTTAGCATCAAATATATTCGTTTATCTTATAATGCAGAGATATTAATATTGTATATAAATAGTCTATAATATTATTAGTATAGAGAATCGTGCCTGCAATCAAACTGTACAATACAGTTTTGCAGGAAACTGTCTTAGGAATAAGAAATATGTACTTTGTTTAATAAATAAAAAATAAAAAACCTGATATCACATGTGGATCAGGTATATGTAGGCTTAGCAGATGTCTTCACAGAGATCAGAACGGCCCAAGAATATTGAGGAAGTGCTGAGAGTTCTTGAAATGAAAACAGCTTGATTGATTTACACAGATTACTTTTTATTACGGAAGTAACACAAAGTTTTGGTACATGAACAGAGCAGAGGATTACGACAGAGTGCAGAGCCATATTTAAAAGAAAGTTACAAAAATAGTGAGACGGTCAGACTTTAGTGTTGCACCACCATAAATCATTTTAATCTAGTAACGTCTCGGGCTGGATGCAATAAGAGGATTTTCATATTTTCCTGCGAAATTTTCACACGCATGTTCGGTCGTCACTCGATAAAACAAAGCTTTGTTGTTACTCGACAATCACAGCTCTCACAAAGCCGTAAATAACATTACAATCTTCAAAACCGATGACGATATATGATGTGCCTGGAATAGTAAAAACGGCCATGGAAGTTGCAGTCACAGGAAGAAATTTAACATTAGATTTTTAGCATGTGGTATCTGGCCCTTGAATCCAAATATTTTTACAGCGTAAGACTTCCTACCAAGTCAAGTTACCAATGGTCCCTTAAACGAAATGCAACCCAGGCCAACGGAAAACCAAGAGGCAGAAACCAGGCCAACGCTCGGGGATCCGGTAGCAAGCACCTTCATAAATTCTGCTCCTGATACGACTTTAGTTCCGAGGAATACTACTGTGTTAGAAAATGATTCCCTATTGCCTCAACCCACTCACAGCAGATACAATGCAAATATGCCTACTTCTCTTCCAGTCGTAGATGCAACTCACCTAACCCATGAACCTGACAAATCTGTTTCTTCTATGTCCGAATCTGGTATGGATGCTAGTGCTGCTCGATCCAACCACGAACTTCGTGAACCTATTCCTTCTGGATCGAATCTTCGGATAGGACTCCAGTCAAAATATTTAAACCCGAGATTATTAGGCCTTTACCAAAAGCTTTACCACGAAAATGTACGCAGAACAGACGTAAAGTTAAGTCGGCCATTTTAACGGACGCGCCGGAAAAAGAAGCACTGAAAGCCATTGAAGCAAACAGAAAATTAAGGAACGTCAAAAATGAGTTTTAAATGATTCACAAAAATCAAATGTCAACTCTAATAAAAAGAAGGCTACAAATTAAAATAAAAGGACTACGAACAACAAGAAGAAAATGATGATGATTGTTTATGCCTATGCTGTTTAGAGTCATTCCAAAATAGTAGACCCAACAAGGAATGGGTGCAGTGTATAGACTTTGGTTGGTCTCATGCAGAATATACAACTGGTGAACTAAACTATATCTGCCAAAACTGTTTATCTGATTGAATTTGTTATTTATTTATTTATATTATCTCGTGTTAAACTGTTAAAAATTCGTCTACCCAAGAAATACATTTATATGTTGGAAAGATTTCCAATCTCATAAGGAGATTATTTTTTGTCTGAAAAAAATCATTATTTTGTTGATATTTAAATGTTCGAGTGTGGATAATTTTAATATGCTTAAGCTAGCATTTAGAATGCAGGTAAAAGTAACCTTCTTAAAAGAAAATGACTAATTATGTGCAAGTTAGAATTAAACCATTTATCTGCCTTTCTGGCAATCTCATGAAGGGTAAATTATTTTAAGTTACAATTACACTAGTTCTTTTGCTTTTATCTCAAAGAAGTTCATTAATTGTGTTGAGGTAAAGACATTTCTGTTGATATTAAAACGTTTTTAATCTCTTCATTGCGTTTTTATGTCCTTAAATATTTGATATCTCTCTACGTTTCAACTTACCCAGGTACCTGTTTCAACTTATCTCGGTACGAGGACGGTTGAAATAGATTGACTTGATGCGGAAAAACTATATTTTTAAATAGTTGTAACTGCTAATTACCTTTTTAATTGAGGTTCATGGATAAAGAATGAGATTTGCTTTCCTATGACATATTTCTTGTAATTCTAGCTTATATGATGAAGCAGCTATGTTCGGTTATGTAAATTTTGTGTCAACTCTCCTAGGTCTTCCCTAGAGCTAAATGAAAAATTTAAAATGGTGATCAGTTTTGTTATAATTGTATACTAATAAACAGATAGCGCAAGCTACCCGACTATACTTGCGCACTCGCCACAGGCCCAGCGCTATAGAGGAGTATAGGATCACAAGCTGCCCAGAGATGGGACCGAATTAGATCGCGCTGTCGTTTGTTCGACGAAAAATACTCATAACCGTGATGTGAATTTTACTTTTTGTGGAGGAGTTCCGATCGCGCCGCCAAGTCGAGCAGTCTCCTCGCTCTCTCCGCATCGTCCGCCGCCGCCCCTCCCCGCCTGCTGGCTTACCTGCGACCCGTGTCGCAGTCCCCGAGTCCGGCATAGCGCCGAGGTCGGCTCAGTCCGGAAGTCAATAGATCCCGGCCCTCCGCCCTAGTGGCGTTGAGTGGCCATACCGAGCAAGGCACCGAGCCCAGTGCGCTTAGTGGCTGTGCCGCGTCAACGCTCCATAGGAGCGACAAGTGAGATAGTGACTCTTTCGAGACAGCGACGCTTTGAGTTCCCCGCGGGAAATACCACGCGTGGTGTTTTTGTGCCTTCGTTACGCCTTCGTGGCGCGAGTGTGCAGTGAAATGGAATATCCACCAGACTACCTTAAGAGCCTCCTGCCCTTTATCCAGCGTAAATGCCCCCAGATTTGGGAGGACTACCTAAACGAAGGCGAAGCGACGGCGCCTACTACTCCATCAGGATCCCATGGTATGAGCATGCCTTCTATAACTGACTCGCCTCTCAGCACTCTGAATATCAAATCAAATCAAAATATTCTTTATTCAAGTAGGCCTAGTTACAAGCACTTTCGAAATGTCAGTTACATGAGAGTGAATGTTTGCTGGGAGAAATACAATATGATCCAACATTTGCTGCAAGGATTAGGGAAACCCAGAAAAACCTAATCAGATCAATTAACTTAAGTGTAATATTATTGATAAAATCATCATTTTTAAAATTAAAATAATCAGTAAGATAAATCCCAAAAGGATTGTCAATAAAAATTAAATAATCTAGAATGTGTCTAGAATAAAATTCTAAATGTCAGAGTATATAAAACAATTAAGATTAAAATAATAATAATACCTTAGGTATTCGTTAAAATAATTATTCATATACCTACATGACGCTATAATTTACATTAATCCCACGCGGCTTCATCATTCATGTAGTCTTGTGTGCTATAATAAGCTTTAGAAAATAATTTTCGTTTCACAATATTTTTGAATTTACCAATAGACAACTCAGTTATGCTGCTAGGAAGTTTATTATAAAATCTCACACAGTTACCCATGAATGATCTCCTTATTTTATGGAGCCTAGTAGCAGGCACTGCGAGCTTATGCTTATTTCTAGTATTAATATTATGTATATCACAGTTCTTCTTAAAGTCGGTAATATTTTTATGTACATACATAATATTCTCATAAATGTATTGACAATGCACTGTCATTATATTAATGTCCTTAAACTTATCTCTAAGCGACTCTCTATAACAGCCCGCTTCTGCAGAACAAATATAGTATTAATGTCGGAAGCACTGCCCCATAGTAAGATGCCATACGACATAATACTGTGGAAATAACTGAAATACACTAATCGAGCCGTTATCACGTCTGTTAATTGACGAATCTTACTTATTGCAAAAGCTGCAGAACTCAGTCTATTCGAGAGATTAGCAATATGGGGACCCCATTGGAGCTTAGAATCTAATGTTATACCGAGAAAGACTGTACTATTAACTAGTTCCAGTTCCTCACCTTTAACCATAACGCTTGCTTGCTCGTGTTTTACGTTACTCGTGACAAACTTAACACATTTAGTCTTTTTCTCATTCAACAATAAATTATTTATATTAAACCAATTTACTACTTCACAGATAGCATTGTTTACGTCATTGTAGGATCGTTGATTTCGTACGACTTTGAAAATTAGAGACGTATCATCTGCAAACAAAACTATCTCATGGTGGGTCTTTACGAGGTGTGGCAAGTCGTTTATATAGATCAGGAACAGGAAAGGTCCCAATATTGATCCCTGCGGCACACCCATAGAGATTAATGGCCCCGGTGAACGCTTTCCATTCACGTCAACCCTTTGTATTCTACCATTTAAATAAGACTAATAAATTTAGTGCTAATCCTTTAACTCCGTACTGGTGTAGCTTCCTGATCAGTGTCTCATGATTAACGCAATCGAAGGCCTTAGATAAATCACAGAAGATGCCCAAAAGCATCTCGCGATTCCTCCCAGGCATCGAAAATGTGTTTTACGAGCTCAACTCCGGCGTTGGATGTCGAGCGACCCCGCGTAAAACCGAATTGCTTACTATGCATCAAATTATTCAAATTAAAATGTTTTAACAATTGATATAGAATTAGCTTTTCAAAAATTTTACTAAATATAGGTAGTACAGATATTGGTCTAAAGTTAGTGGGGTCAGAGGTACTACCTGATTTAAATAAAGGAGTTACTTTGCTTTGTTTCATCAGATCAGGAAACTCAATAGAGCCCCTCGGGGCCAGACCGTGGACAATGGGCTTCGTGTCCGCCCCTACTCCCTTCTCAAAAAAGCCGTAGACAGCCCGCGCGCTGGGCCATTGATTGACTACGGCACTGACGCTTCACACAAGTCCCTTATTTTCGAGCGGAAGACTGCCTCCGCAAAGACCTTCAGCCAAGCGCCTAGGTCCCCTTCCCCAGCCGCCTGGGCCACGACGCAGGATAAAAACATTGACCTGACACAAGCGACAGGCTGCGAGCAGCCCGCCCCCACCCCCAATGTAACCACTGAGGACATCATCGATGCCTTAGACAGCCTTAGATCGAACGTGACCTCGCCTAACTCGCGACCTAGCTCCGTTGTCTCCATTTTAAATCGCTCGCATGATTGCGAAATGGAATATGAGTCGATTAATTCAGACGAAGGCTCGTTTACCAAAGTAAACACGACAAAAAACAAGAGGAAGTTCTCTGCTTCTCCTCCTTTGTCGGCCTCCCCGACTCCCGCACCGAAATCTATTTTGAAGAAATCTTTCGCGAAAGCAATAGCCTCCTCGGCTGAGCCCCTCGATAAACGTGTAAAATCTGTAAACAATGTCAGCCCTATCGCTGGCACCCCCCTTAATTTAAAAAAATCGCAATACAATGACTCACAAATCCCCCCAAACAAAAGTGCAGCCCAGTCAGCCAAACAGACGTTGCTAGGTTCGCAAGACGCCTCTGCTAGCCTCCCCCCAAAAAAAGATATGCCCTCCGCGATTCACATCGGTGACGGTTCGAGATGGTCCGCACTTTCACTTGAAGCCAAACGGCGCAACATTAATTTTCTTAGAGCACGCCCTGCGGCCGGCAACGGTGTTTTCGTAAATGGCGTCGTTATGCCACGCCGTAAATGCCGATAATTTTTGTAAATGGCGCCAACTCATTGGCATGGCAATGGCAGCTGGATACACCCGTCGGACCACGAAAAGAAGATGCAAGTCGTCATTCATGGAGTTCAAACGGGTATCAGCACAGAGGAGATCCTAAAGGATCTCGTGTCCAAGGAGCTCCCAGCGCACTCCGTGTACCGGATGCGACGAGGAGATAAACAGGAGGTTTTTAATGCCGTCAAAGTTACTTTAGACCGTAACCCTTCTCTGAAGGAGATTTTCAACATAAGGGCAGTCTGCGGTCTGAGCGGGCTACGTATTGAACACCCGTACTAACGGGAGGCCCCCTCAGTGCCGTTGGTGTCAACGCTGGGGGTTGTTTGTTTGTTTTTAAAATGTCTTTATTTGATAACAATATTACAATATATTATTTACATATTTAGTGTTCATTTTTTTTATCCTAAATAGTAAAAACATGTGCATACACTTAGTTTATTGAGTAATTTTTTTTTATACCCACTTTAAACTTTATAAATAGGCCAAGGAAGGCCTACGTATTTTTGATTACGTAACGTTACTTAACCTACGCGGAAATATTACTTATTTACATAGACTCGATCACAATTATGCTCGCTTTGCGAAGTTCGCATTTGTAACATTAAATAGTTCCCCTAACCCCGATATTAATCTTACTGTGGATTTTATAAATAACGATTAACGTACATGGGTAAATTGCAAAAAAAGTGTACGTGACACAAAAGAATCTCCACACATTTGTTACACAAAAATGTAGGGAGTTACACAAAAAAAATATAAGGACGCTTTCATATTGAGTAAAAATTTCGAATCATAAAAAAGCACGGAATTTTTTTTACTTTCAGAATTAGGAATATTTTGACTTAGTTCTATTCAAAATTAAGAATATTCAGAAGTATTTAAAAAGATAGTTATATAACAGAAGAAATGAAATTCCGTTTCCACCATTTTTGACAAAATAACTAGTGAGGGCATTTCAGAACTGTGTATCGATCGCTGTAGTGATAAGTTGTCAGCCTATCGTTTTATTACAATAGGTGCATCAAATCCCTCATACCTTTTAATAGACTTTATTGTATTGTATTGTATTGTAAACACTTTATTGTACATAAAAACAATAAAACAAAGAAATTAAAGTAACATATTTGTACAAAGGCGAACTTATCCCTTTAAGGGATCTCTTCCAGTTAACCTTAGAGCAAATGAAAGAAAAGATTAAACATCAACGCAGATAAACAAACCAACAAGTTAATATGCACAATGACATTAAAACTTAAAACTTTAGTGCAGGAAACGGTTTTAACGGCCTACCCCGCAAGGGAGTACAGGCGTGAGTTATGTATGTAAAAAATAAATATTTTAAAGTCAAGTTAGTTGGCACACGGATATATATTTGACGAAGGAGGTGCAGCGCTCTGACCAATTTTACTATGAGAACTTTCTTGTCTGTGGTAGTATATAAAATCTGTACTGTAATGTTATTACAGTACAGATTTTTGTACTGTAATGATAATACGGTACAGATTTTTGCAAGGCTGAGTTTAAATTTGGCAAAACTCAAGTGGGTCTTTATTTTAGTATTAATAGATATTAAAACAGTTTACAGGTAGCACTAGTAGCAATGCAGGTCATTTTCCTACGGCTTCTAAACCCATCTTAGAGTACTTATGATATGTGTGTACATAAAGTAGTGCATGCATCTGTACATAATTAGGCCTTAAAACACTTGTGTGATCCTATTATGACCACACTCGTGTTTTAAGGCCTCTCATTATGTATCAGTTGCAGAAACTACTATTACATTTTCGTAAAACTACAGTCCAAAATTTAAACACTTTTAATTTAGATACAATGTAATAGCATACATAGTCTGATTTAAATCGGCGTTGAAAGTCTATATCTTAACGACTAAATTAATTTAGCTCTTTAAGAAGGACACTCTGTCATAACTTTCTCACTCACGATAACCAAGGACTCAGGATCTCAGATCAAATAACAAAAACATGGGAATACAGTCTTCTCTGATATAATTTTCAAATAAATAATTAGAGGGTATTCACCCCTGGGATCATACATAAAAATTAAAAGGAAATCTTTTTATGCAACATAATAATTATTACTTAACTTAGCGAAATTAGTCGACAATAATATTGAAATGCACCTCATACTTATATGGTTATCAAATTTATACTAAGACTGAGTGTCGATACAGACGGAGTGCATTTCTATCTTTATGTCGAGTCCACCTCGCCAACGATGTCATTCTCTTTTTTAATAACTCCGATCACTACTAATGGCATGGTAAAGGTATTTAATAACACAGACAATAAAATAGATATTACAAAATATGTATCAATATACCGATATACTAAATACTAACTCAACATCAAAAATATAATATTTAAAAATACTCTGGTTCATAACCATTTGTCAGAGAATTCAGCAGCACTTAGATATTTAATTGACGTTTTTACTGTCTTTTTAGGAATCCTATGTTTAAAACATGTTTTGAACATTATACATACAATTCCAATCTTAATTTTCTTCGTTTTCTTGATGATAATTAACTACGGAGCAATTCTATGATACACTTTCAAAGATAAATGATTAAAAATGATTTAAAGTGGTTTGTTCTACGCATCAAACTTATATTTAATGTAACGATAAAGTAAAATTACCTTATAAAGAGACAATCAAATAAATATTATTGTACGTATACACGGTGGACCCAAGTAACCCGACAGACTTTGACAATCGAGTTTAGTGCCTAATTAGAGTCGAGTTCTATTCGACACGAATTACCCTCAATAAAGAAAAAACAAAATGTAAATGGATACCAAACTTATTGTAAAACTTAATACAATCTCGCCAAAAGCATACATTTGTGTATAAAAGTATTAAATAAGTGGCTACGTCACATCATTAAGGTGTGATAGTTGTGAGATTTTGAAATTATGAATTTGAACAAATAATAAATATTTTTAATATTTGTACAAATTCAATATAAATATTTTTTTCGGACTACATATTATACCACTTTATATGCTCCAATTAGGCTCAACATTCGTTGGTTAAAATCTGTCGGGTTCCTCCGTTCCCACCTTGTATAGTAACATATTGGTGAATCAACTTTTTCTTGTTGTTTATTCTGTCCCGGTTGTTCAAGAGACATCTTCATACATACTGTTTCATAGAAAAATGCTTAAGTTGCCTAAGAGACATCATTTGCGTAACCATAGCAACAAGATACAAGAAAAAGTTGATTCACCCATATACAACAAAGGAAAATATATTTTTAAAAATACACCGTGTCACAATCATCTTTCAGATAATATTCTTTGGAGTTTTGTGGATTTTGCGTCAAATTAACAATTTTCACAATACACGTAATCGGAACATAGTCAATATCTTTTTTATTTGGAGCAGTAAATTTTAGTTTTGGTTTTTTTACCGTTTTCAGGAACAGAATATGGAAAAAATGTTCAACGTCTTCATTTTCCACACGTTCGATGAAACCAATGTAATATTTCCAAATCTTCCTTTGATAATATCTGACAATTACACTCTCATTGATTTTATATTTTTCGAGTATATCTGTAGTTTCACCTTCACGAGAATCACTTTCGCAGGCTTCATCTTTTATCAGGTTTCTATTACTTTTTTCATGCATCATATTTTTCGAAGTAGATGCAATAGGGTTATCGTAAATGCAATGATTTTCTTTTTCAGACTGCTTGACGTCGTTCTTCAATATTTTACACTTGCTTAAATCAAAATGAACAGTATTTTCTGGTCTTCGACGAATTTCTGATAGTGCTGTTACATTTTTGTTTTTGGTAAAGTCTTTATTTGGTGGATTTCTTTGGTTTTGAAGATTTTCTCCTAGTTTTTCCTTTCTTACGTTGGTTTTAGATGCAGTTGTTTGTTCTGGAATAGGATTACAATCTGGCTTAACAATAATCATAGACAAAATATTAACTTTATTCTTTGGCTCAATGCACGGTTTGAAAACACCCGTTTTTTCATCCAACTCCTGCTCGATGACCATTTTGGATTTGCCTGTATTTTCCCTATCAAAAGTAAATATAATTTTCTTTGGATCAAGGCATTGTATGAAGAGACCAGTTTGTTCGTCCAACACTTGCTCGACGTGCATTTCAGATTTTTCTATGTCTTCATTAAGATTGGATTTATCACCTGAGGTTTCACAGTCAACACAGTATGAATCGTCACTCTCCGCAAATTTAACTGAATAATCCGTATTGTCAGACGAAGAGCTCATATCATGATTTAACTTACGTTTTCTAGTCTTATTGGGTGCTTTATCTTTAACAAATTTCATAACACGTTTTAGTTTCAAGTTATGTTCTTTCAAATCATAACATTCGCAAAACCCAAACTCAGGTTGGCAAAAACAACTCAATTTTCTGTATTTTACAATATCTGGATTTGACGTCGAAATCACTTGATGAACGGTCATTGTGTTAGGAACAGGTATAAGTGATTTGGTAGTTGAATCAAGGTATTCAGTCAGTGCAGCTATATATTCATCAGGTATGTAAAAGTAATTTATTTTCATCGAGCTGTCATTTATCAAAAGGTTGTAAGCAGCACTTGAATCTGGGATGTCTTTACCGTACGCAACATATCTATCAAGCGCTCTTTTTGTTGCTCCCCCAATTCCATCTGCAGCCCCTTTTCCGTGTGATGCTTCGAAAAATGACCATGTTGCTTTCTTAAACTGAAGCTCTGATATTTTTGTGTTCATCAAATGAAAGTTGTTTTTTTGCCGATATTGAGTTGTGGGTCCATCAGAATAAAAATGTATTGTCTGAGCAGCTGGAATTTTTTCTTTAATATATTTTAACACTGGGGTTAGGTGAGCCCAAATCGCACTAGGACTGTGATTGTTATTTTGAGCGATAGTGCAGAAGGATACAGTTTGTGGTTCATCTTTGGTCAATGCATAAATGACACCTGTATGTAAAGAAACTTGTCTTTTGGAAGCTCCAAAGTGCATTGATTGCACTTCTTCTGAAAACTTACACACATAGTTTTCAGAGAAGTCACAATGACGGATGTACAATCTCTTTTTCAGTTAGACTTTTCTTACAGTCCGCGTACATTCTAAACTGATGTTTAACATTAAAAACGTGTTTTTTAATCAAACGTAGCTGTTCTATAAATGTTTGTTGTAAAGTTTGCAATGAACCTGTTACATTCTCTTTGACCGTTCTCTTTGTAGATTTTTCTTCTTTTTGTTTCACAGAATTAAGTTTTGAATATGTGAAAGTTTTTGTAACCCACCTATGCCATGTAACTATATCTGTGGCATTTCTTAGAGAAGTATTAAACTCAAAGCACTTTTCGGAACATTCGTTACATTCCTGATACATGCATTTTTGGTCATTCACATTGCACGAAATTGTTGAAAGTAACTCGGCTATTCTAACTGTTTTTATCAATCCCAATTGTTTTAATTTACTGGCAACAAAACTTAGATTGGAGTGTTTGATGCAAGCACAAGTGTTTCTGTCTGCCAATTTCGGGCTTATTACGTAAAAAGGCTTGAACCGTGTAAATGTGGCGTAGGATAATTTACCCCCTTCTCTTCTATACTTTTTATGTAGATTTTTGAGGGTATCCAATAAATACCTGTTAACGACGGCACAAGGCGACGGGCAGGAGAACGAACCCAGGCGCGGGGAGCGGGGGTGACCGCCGCCAGAACATCTTAAGCAGCCAGCGAGACAGACGCGCTCACGCACAACAAATCTAGTCAAATTTTATTTTATTGAATTCGTAATTATATTGCATGTATGAAGAATCTGCATTTTCCTTTGTTCATCCCGAACAAAAGTGGCGACCGTGACAGGACTTTAAAGAAAATAATCGAAGACGTTCTAGAATACACGACTGGAATCCGTTATATACAAAGGATCTGGTTTGAACTTCACTCAACGGGAACTCTGGCTGGAACTACGAGATATGAAGTGAATCAGTGGCACATTACGGCGAGACATCAATATCCAGGGGAGTAGCTCTGTCCTTATACATTCCTTTGTTTCCTAAATACGTGTCTCTTTAATTTGTGTTGAAGTGAGTTTCAATCGCGAGTGTGTGAAACCGTTATTTTGGTGTATGATGGTGTCGTGCTAAACTAGGAGATTATTACTATTATTATTATTTGCACGACACTGGGATGCGTACTTATTTATTTACGTGGTTTAGCTACCTTTATTGCGTATTTTTCATCTTCGCCTTAATAGTAAAAAGTGTTTTCATAAATTCAAGCACGGCTAAACGCTTAAAAAATTCGTAATTACATAAAAGTACTTGCAGCGCTGCGTTCTCGAACCATTAAACATTAGTTTTGTTTACCTTAATTACAACAAGCTACTAAATTGCACATAATTTACGCATTTTAAAATCGAACTGTCTTTATGCCCCTATGAGTTGCTTGGTTATTTATCCCTTCGCTTAATTAAGTATAAACGTAAACTATACACATAAAACCTAATAATTAAAGGTTGTTAATTGTTATCGCCGAACATTCCAGACGACATCGATTGCGTAAACAAGAAGCGACCTTTGCGCTCCCGTTTTACAAGTGTGGTTTGTCAGCGGATACCTACCGGGTTTCATCATTTCGGCACGGCTGATGACTGAGCTTCTTCTAAAACTGGTTTGATGCACATTTACTTTATCTAACTCATTGTTTACGTCTTAGCGATATGCCTCTTGATCAAGAGTTAAACCAAGGTGGATCGTTAACTAGTAACCCCGAGTTAAAGAAAATGAAAGAGTTAATTAAATCACGGGGGACTATTAAGGGTCGCTTAACAAGATTTAAGGAGTATGTTTCAATATTAAATACATGTAAATTAGAGGAAATTAGTGATTTAAAACTTAAAGAATTGAAATTTCGTTTGGAAAAAATCGAGAATTTATTGTTTGAGTTTAATGAAGTTCAGTCTCAAATTGAGATGTTGTCGTCGTGTGAGGACGACGGCGAAGTAGATATATTTGAGAATACATTCTACAGTACATTGTCTTTAGCTCAACATATACTTGATTCGCGCTTTCAGGCGCAGGAAGATAAGGAAGGGAGCCTGCATTCAGCACGCTCAGCATGCTCCAATAGTTGCGGCCATCATAATTTGAATAATATTAAACTACCGACCATAAAATTACCTACTTACGATGGGAATTATTTAAAATGGTTGGAATTCAGGGACACGTTTGATTCATTAATTCATTCAAATGATTCAATTTCAGATATAAATAAATTTCATTATTTGCGATCATCGTTGGAGGGTGGTGCAGCTTTAATCATAAAATCACTTGAGTTTAGCTCAAAAAATTATACGATTGCTTGGGATTTAATTCGTGACCGTTATGACAACAAAAAGGTTCTTATCAATAACCACTTAAAGGCATTATTTGAAATAGAATGCATCTCACATTAATCTCATAAAGCAATACGGTTCCTTATTGACCATGTATCGAAAAACTTAAGGGCGCTTAACTCTTTAGAACAGCCCACCGATAAATGGGATGTTCTCATAATATATTTGGTGTCCACAAAATTAGATGTGACTTCTTTCAGCAAATGGGAAGAATATAAAAATACCTTCAAAGACTTACCGACGTTGTCTGATTTTATACAATTTTTGCGAAATCGTGCTGATATTCTCGAGACAATGGCAATTAGCAGAAGTGACAAACGTGACAGTAAATTTAATTCATACAAGGATAATCATAAAAAAACCTGAAAATAAATCTAAAGATTACAACTATAATAAAACATCAAAAAGTTTTGTGACTTCCGCTAATGCCAAACCGACTATGTTATGTCCATTTTGTAATCAGCAACACCGTGTTATAGATTGCTCTTCATTTAAGCAATTATCCCCGGAAAATAGATGTGATGAGGTTTCTAAGTTGAAACTTTGCTCAAACTGCTTACGCAGGGGTCACGCGTCGACTGTACCTGTAAAGTCTGCAAAAAGAAACATAATACATTACTGCATGTTGATGTTCGCGCACCTGAAACAAATACTACATTAAGCCATTGTAGCTACGTACCTGTATCCCTGCCGGCTCAATCTGCTAGCCAAGTTCTCCTTGGCACCGCCTTAATTAAAGTAATTAATCCTGAAAATAAAACTACTTACCTTGCTCGTGCTTTGCTTGATGCGGGCAGCCAATCATCCTTCATAACAGCTCAACTGAAAGAAAAGATGGGATTGATTAGTAAAAATACGGATACTTTAAACATATCTGGAATAAATAATTGTAAAATACCTATATCTGACAGTTGTGAGATGACTATACAATCACGTGTCCAATTCACTATAGACTTTTTAAAGTTTATCCTATACATGCGCGTGCTATACATGCCTACTTATAGATTTATATACAGTCCATTATGAAGTTAGTTAAAATAAAGAAGCGAAACTGAACGCACGTTTGTTTGACTCGAGGAGCACCCCCGCAGACAGAAAACATCCCTATCGCCCTAACATTATGGTCCTTCGAACCGGATAGTTGCACCTGGCGACCGAGCGGCCGATGTCCGCGAGACAATAGGCGAGTGATTAGGAGTAGTCTGCGAGCATCTTACTGCAAGTTATAAGTGCAATCACGAGTTATAACCTACAACATCGAGTCGAGTATTGAGAACTATCAGTGTTTATAAGTGATATATGTGACTTTTTCGTTAACTTTTATTAAAAACAATTGAGTGAGTGAGTTAAAATAACGAACTGAGTTATATAAACCGAGTTTTAAACGTATTTCATCCGAGTGTTAAATTACGGATACCTACATACCTACAAACTGTTTGTTGAGAGTTGAGACTATTATCGAGTGATTCATCATGTCTACGTTAGATGAGTTGATTGCATATCAGGATGAGTTATTAAATAATATGAGTAATGGAGAAAAGAACTTCAAGAAGTCGCCCAAAGAGAGAATTAAACGGCCATACTTAGAAACGAGACTTGAAGTACTTGAGCAACAATTTACGGAGTTTAAAATCGGACATAAGTCGGTTGTGTCGAAAACGTCGGATCGAGATGAGGCCTATTTTACGGAAAATACATACGAGGAGTGTGAGGAATTATATATTCGATATAAAACCGTTTTACTGGAAACATTAGAAATGTTTTTGCCATCAAATAAGCAATCATCAAGTCATTTCTCGGAGGTGGTTGGCACTATGAATAACGGTTGCAGTGAAGTTAAACTACCACGAATAACTTTACCTACGTTTAGTGGCCTGTATGAAGATTGGCAAACGTTCTACGATATGTTTTCGTCGTTGATCCATAACAACAACAATATTACGGCTGTGCAAAAATTACATTATTTAAAGAGCAATTTGTCGGGAGAAGCACTGAGTTTATTACGTAATTTTTCGACGACTGACGCGAATTATGAGGAGGCCTGGACACAATTAGTTCGACGTTATGATAACAAGCGATATAACTGTAATGCGGTTATGAGGAAGTTATTTGCTATTAAGAAAATACACACGGAGTCGGCTATGGCGGTGAGGCAATTGTTGGATACTACATCGTCTTGTTTGAAGTCATTACAAAATATAGGAATTAATACAAGTTCGTGGGACGCTATTATAGTATTTCTAGTTGTGTCAAAAATGGACACTGAATCCGTAAAACAGTGGGAGCAACACCTGAATATGCTCGGCGACGAGCTACCTACCTGGCTACAATTGAGTGAACATTTAGAGTACAGATTCAGGACCTTGGAGATGATTGACACTAGCGCGGCGCGTCCTTCGCAATCTGTTAAACCTGTGGTGAAAGCTAAAATGTTTCATACGTCGTTTGAGAACAAAAACAAGACAACTAACGTCGAGTGTGCTATGTGCCATGAGAACCACTACATTTATCAGTGCAAGCAATTCGGATTTATGACACCCAGGGAGCGTCAAGATTTCGTTCAAAATAATAAATTGTGTTTTAATTGCTTGTCACCTACTCATTCAGCAATTAAGTGTCGGCAGTCAATGAGTTGCAAAAAATGCGGAAAGAGACATCACACCCTGCTACATTTTGACCGAGAATATAAGGAGACCAACCAGGAGGCCAGAGCAGCGAGCGAGGTTCCGGCGTCGTCGTCACCGATGGGTCCCCCACCAGAGAGACAGAGTACATCCAGAGGTGACACACACATTACAGCTGCGTTTTCGAGAGGTACGCTTCAACCCAATAGCGTGCTGTTGGCGACTGCTAGAGTTAAGGTATTTAATTCAACTGGTTGTAAACAAACTATTAGAGCTTTATTAGACCAGGGGTCTCAAGCCTCTTTTGTTACTGAGAATACTGTACAATTACTAGGACTCACACGTAAACCTGTGAGTGGTTTTGTGTCAGGGCTAGGAGATGGTCGTATGAGGATCAAACACACGGTTTCACTGCGCGTGGAATCACGCCATAATCCAGCTAATTCAATTTGTGTAAATGCTTATGTTTTGCATTCTTTAACGTCTCTGCTTCCAGCAACCAAGCTTAGTGTGCCTGAGTGGACAGACATTGGGACCCTACCTTTAGCTGATCCGACATATACAACACCAGGTAAAATTGATATCCTTTTAGGTGCAGAGGTCTATGGAGAAATACTATTAGAGGGAATTCTCAAACAGGTGAATGGGAGTTTGATAGCACAAAATAGTATATTTGGATGGATTTTGTCGGGAAGAGTATCGAGAGGAACTGAGAGTGAAGTGAGTACCAATTTTACAAGCATGCATGTACAGATGATGGAAGATGATTTATTGAAGAAGTTTTGGGAGATGGAGAATGAGCCTAATATGATACAAAAAGAGATGACAAAGAATGAGAAGCAATGTGAAGATTTCTTTAATACTACAACAGTGAGAGATGAAGAGGGAAGACTGGTTGTAAAATTGCCATTCACTTCAGATGATCCTAAGTGTCAATATGGTAATTCTAAAGCGATCGCTATCAAGAGGTTAGAGATTTTAGAGAGAAAACTTCGAAGAGAGCCTAAACTAAGAGAAGAGTATAACAAAGTCATGGAAGAATATTTGAGTTTAAATCACTTGATACCAGTTAGCGAGAGCGAGTTAGATAATTCAAAGGCAGTTTACCTTCCTCATCATGCTGTAGTGAGAGAAGACAAAGAGACGACAAAAGTGAGAGTTGTCTTCGATGCATCGAGCAAAGGAGACAACAATGTGTCCTTAAACGATGACCTTCTTGTTGGACCGAAACTACAGCAAGATTTGAGACACATTTTAATGAGATGGAGAAGCCACAAGGTTTGTATTGTTGCAGACATTGTCAAAATGTATAGAATGGTTCGTGTGGCTGAAGAAGATACTGAGTTTCAGAGAATCGTTTGGCGATTTAGCTCAGATGGAACAGAGCCGATACAGCACTACAAACTATTGAGACTAACGTTCGGTACGGCATGCGCGCCATATTTGGCAGTCAAGTCGTTACAACGTCTTGCTGAGTTAGAAGAAGCAAAACATCCATTAGCTGCGAGAATAACGAAACAAGATTTCTATATGGATGACTTAATTACAGGAGCTGAGACTGAGACTGAGGCATTGCAAATATTCCATGAGATGAACGAGTTAATGAGAGCAGGCGGATTTGAACTTCAAAAATGGAACAGCAGTTGTGAATCTGTCTTAAGGAAAATGCGAGCGAGTAATGACACAGATGAACATTCAGTGAGTATAAAGTTAAATAAATCAATCAAGGTTCTTGGAGTGAGTTGGAGTGGAGAAAATGACAATTTTGAATATACTCTAAACTTACCTGAAGCCAAGGATCCAATCACAAAGAGACAAGTACTCTCTGATGTCGCAAGGCTATATGACCCTCTTGGATGGATTTCACCCGTCGTTGTTGTGGCCAAAATGTTTATTCAGAGACTTTGGAAGTCCGGCCTTGAATGGGATGATTGTTTGACAGAGGATTTATTGCGTGAGTGGTTGATTTACAGAGACGAGTTAATAGACCTGCAGCAGCTGAGAATACCACGATGGATAGATGCTACACGAAGCTCAAAAATAGAGTTACACGTATTTTCAGATGCCTCAAGGTCAGCCTTTGCTGCAGCAGTGTACGTTCGAGTGATAGACGAATGTAACAGAGTGCACGTACACTTGGTGACAGCCAAGACAAAGGTTAGTCCAACAGAAAAGGAAATCTCTATTCCACGGCTCGAGTTGTGTGCTGCGACCTTGGGAGCTAAACTCATATTCGAAGTTGCACAGGTGATGGACGTACCAAAGGAGAATCTATATGGCTGGACAGATTCTACCATCGTGCTGGCTTGGCTAAAAGGAGGCTCAGCTCGTTGGACTACGTTCGTGAGCAACAGAGTGTCTACGATACTGAATATTATGGATTTTGAGCAGTTCGGTCATGTACCTACTGAGTCTAACCCGTCTGACTGTGCGTCTCGTGGTTTGCGCCCAACGGAGTTGAGAGATCATCACTTATGGTGGAGCGGTCCACAGTGGCTAACACAGACACAAATAGAGACAAACAACATAATTGTGGAACACACACACGAAGAGGAGAGACTGACATCTCTAACTGTTTTATCGAGTGTTGATGAGGAACCATCAATTTGGTCGCGATTTTCATCATTATCGAGATTGTTAAGTCATTTCGTATTGTAGAAGAATTTTGAATCTAAGATTGCCAAAAAATGAAAGACCTAAATTACCAACTTTTGTAACACCAGAGGAGATGAATAATACATTGCTTTTATGTATTAATCGAGTTCAAGAGCACGAGTTTGCAGCGGAGATAAAACAGTTAAAGAGTCGAGGAGTTGTACCAAAGAAAAGCAAGCTTCGCACACTTTGTCCTTTTTTGGATGAAAAAGGGACATTAAGAGTGGGTGGACGGATCGTACAATCGGATGCATCTTATGATACGAGACATCCAATAATTCTGCCGGCTAAATGTCATTTTAGTAAGCTTGTAATTGTTGATGCTCACCATCGAACTCTGCATGGCGGTCCTCAAACAATGCTGAACTACTTGAGAGCAAAGTACTGGATCTTACAAGCTAAAGATCGTGCTAAAAAGATCTACAGAGAATGTGTTACGTGTTTGAGATATTCGAAGAAGAAGTCGGTGCCACTCATGGGACTTCTTCCTGAAGCGAGACTTAAACCCAGTAAAGCATTTAAATCTACAGGCGTCGACTACTGTGGTCCTGTAAATATAAGATTTTCACCAGGCAGAGGAGCGAAATCTTATAAAAGTTATATATGTCTGTTCGTGTGCATGGTCACCCGGGCAATCCACCTCGAAGCGGTCACAGACTTGACTGCTAAGGGTTTCATCGCAGCGTTCAGACGCTTTACTGCACGAAGAGGTCACTGCCAAGATTTATTTAGTGACAATGGCACTAATTTTATTGGTGCTGACAGAGAGATGCGAGATATGTTCAACAGTGCCAAGTCATCGCTGCCTGAGGAGATAGCAGCGTTGTTAACGCTGGAGCAAACGACCTGGCACTTCGTGCCGCCCCATGCACCCAATTTCGGAGGTCTGTGGGAGGCTGGCGTCCGTAGTACAAAGGGACACTTACGTAAGGTAGTTGGAAACAGCACACTTACCTATGAAGAGATGGCGACAGTCCTGGCGCAAGTGGAAGCGTGTTTGAATTCACGATCTATCACATTACTTAGTGACGATCCAAACGACCCTCTCCCCTTGACACCAGGTCACTTTTTAGTAGGTGAGCCATTGTTAAATATAGCTGATGAATCTCTTACAAATTGTAATGTAAATGGCTTAGATAGATGGCGCTTAACGCAAAAAATTGTAACAGATTTTTGGAATAGATGGTACAAAGAATATTTAGTCAATCTTAATCAGAGATATAAATGGAATTCTAATTGTACTACTGAGCCTAACATTAATGACATTGTTGTATTGAAAGAGGACAACATCCCTCCTGCTAAATGGATTTTAGGGAAAATTGTAGAAAAGCATACCGGACCTGATAATATCACGAGAGTTGTTTCTGTAAAATGTAAATCAGGAATATTGAAACGTCCAATTAGTAAACTTTGTGTAATTACTAAATAAAAATACATGTTACATGACTCATGTACTTTATTAATGTTACTACTGTTACTGTTGTGCGTACATATAGATATATTGCGTGTTTTTATGTTACATAAGTATGATAGTGTTTTGTTGTATATTGTGTAAGGTTCTTGCTTTAAATTTTGCCATGTTAATTAAGAACTTTGTTCTTGGTGGGCGGAATGTCCAATTCACTATAGACTTTTTAAAGTTTATCCTATACATGCGCGTGCTATACATGCCTACTTATAGATTTATATACAGTCCATTATGAAGTTAGTTAAAATAAAGAAGCGAAACTGAACGCACGTTTGTTTGACTCGAGGAGCACCCCCGCAGACAGAAAACATCCCTATCGCCCTAACACACGTGTTCATGAATTCAGTGCACGTCTTAAATGTTTGGTAGTCCCTAAAATAACGGGTTTATTGCCCAATGCCTTAATAAACGTAACAAAACTTAACTTACCTCAGAATATTCAACTGGCGGATCCTAACTTCTTCCGCCCTTCAGATGTTGATTTATTACTGGGTGCCGAGATATTTTTCGAACTTATCTCACCTGATCAAATTAAATTAGGATGCGACAAACCAGTACTTCAGGAATCCAAGCTAGGCTGGATTGTGGCAGGTCCTCTTTTCTGACAAAGTTTTGGACCCTTGAAGAAGTTCCGATCACAAAACCAACTTTGTCAGCTGATGACGAATTTTGCGAACAATACTTCACCGCGACTACTACGCGTCTTGATGATGGTAGATTTTCGGTTTTCATGCCCTTTAAAGAATCTCCAAAAGCAGCTCTTGGTGATTCCTACCATTTAGCAGAAAAACGTTTCTTGAGTCTTGAGAAAAAACTTAATAAGAACCCTAACTTAAAAAAAGAATATTCTGAGTTCATAAATGAATATGAAGAATTAGGTCACTTAAACGAGATCCCTAAGCCCAAATTTGGGTACTTTATGCCTCATCACGCTGTGATTCGCCAGAATAGCGAGACGACGAAGCTCCGTGTAGTTTTCGACGCCTCCGCGAAGACGTCATCTAATAAATCACTCAATAGCATTCAACACATTGGCCCAGTAGTGCAGGATGAGTTATTTAACATCCTTGTCAGGTTTCGTAAGCATAAGTTCGTCTTGACTGGAGATATTAAAAAAATGTACAGGCAAATCATGGTTGATGAGTCACAAAGATATCTCCAACTTATTCTATGGAGAAACGAGGACCACATGCCGCTTAAAACTCTGCAACTTAACACGGTTACCTACGGGACGGCATGTGCACCTTATTTAAGTACTCGGTGTCTCATGCAGTTAGCAATGGAGTGTTCAGATCCTAATGTGTCTGAAATCATTAGAAATGATTTTTATGTCGACGACCTTTTGACAGGTGCTTCAACAGAGAAAGATTTAGCTCACATTCAAAAAATGGTTACCGAGGTCCTTAAATCAGCTGGCTTTCCTATACATAAATTTCGAACCAATTGTCCACAAATATATCAGGAAGCCGCAGAGTCTGACTCTCTTAATATAGCAAAAGAGTCCAGTGTATTAGGAGTGTTATGGGCACCAAGCTCTGACACACTTAGATTCGAAATAAACATCAATGAACATGAGCCAAAAATAACTAAAAGGGTTATTTTGTCAAACACGTGCAAGATCTTTGATCCTTTGGGTTTACTGAGCGCAAGCACCGTTACACTCAAGATTTTATTACAGAAGCTCTGGGAACTTAAACTAGGGTGGGATGACAGTGTTCCAAACGACATAAGAAAATCCTGGGAAAAAATAATTAAAAACTTAAATGTTTTGCTTTCTGTGTCGGTTCCCAGGTTTGTGATGTGTTCGTCTCCTGTCATCACAGAGATTCATTGCTTTGTTGATGCGTCTCAAGATGCATTCGCTGCTTGTGTTTACGTGCGCTCAATAAACACCGGTGGTAACGTTACTACCAGACTATTATGCTCGAAGACGCGTGTGGTACCTTTAAAGCCAGTCACAATTCCAAGGCTCGAGCTTTGTGCTGCTCTTCTAGGAGCACGTCTAACTACTAAAGTCTGTGAAGCCTTGCGTTGTAAGATTGATAATAGAACGTTTTGGTCTGATTCAACCATCACATTAGGATGGATCAAAACTCAACCGAAGCTATTGAAAGCTTTCGTTTGCAATCGGGTGAACGAAATTCATGAATTGACGGAACGTGAGTCGTGGAGGCACGTACCCACGGAAGTCAATCCAGCGGACATGGCATCACGAGGAGTCGATCCTAAAATACTAGTAGATTCTGCGTTATGGTGGAATGGTCCCATGTTTCTATCAAAGCCTGAGCCTGAATGGCCACAAAAGCAAAATGTCAGTACCGATTTGCAATTACCTGAGATTAAAGTTCATCACACACAAAGCGATGATCTCAAATTTGTACAATTTGGAAACTATTCGAACTCTTTAAAACTAAAGCGAATTTTCGCATATGTGTTCAGGTTTATCCACAATTGCAAAATCCCTACAAATAAAATCTCTGGCTCTCTTAATGAACCTGAACTTCATCAATCTCTCACATATCTTCTTAAAACCGCACAACAGGAATCCTTTGGCTTCGAGATAAATGCACTTCGTAAAAATAAATCTCTTAAACGGAAATGTAATATTCTGCAGTTATCTCCCTTTATAGATGACGAAGGATTGTTGCGAGTGGGGGGACGTTTGAAAAATGCGACTCTTAACTATGATGCTAAGCATCCCATTTTGTTGCGTTCAAATCATCACCTTACAAAAATCATGATGATCAACGAGCATCTTCGGTTGTTTCATGCTGGCCCTCAATTACTTCTCAGCTCCTTCAGAGAACAGTTCTGGCCGGTCGGTGGCAGAGCATTGGCTAGAAGCATTGTGAGAAAATGCGTTACATGTGTCAGAATGAAAGGAAATACCATGGAGCCGTTGATGGGTGATCTTCCTAAAACTAGGGTATCTGAGTCATATACCTTTCAAATCACTGGAACTGATTTCGCTGGTCCTTTTATGATTGCCAGCAAGAAAGGTCGTGGCAGTAGGACAACAAAATGCTATTTATGCATCTTTGTTTGCTTCTCCACGAAAGCTGTGCACCTTGAAACGGTCAGTGATCTCACAACTCAAGCATTTATTTCCTGCCTAAAAAGGTTTATCGCTAGACGAGGCAACCCACAGTATATTTGCTGTGATAATGGCAAAAACTACGTTGGGGCCAGCAATGAGTTGGGCAGGGTATTGCAGTCAGACTTAAATAACTTAACTGATTTCGCTGCTAATAGGGGCATAAAGTTTGTTTTCACCCCTCCGTATTCTCCAACATTTGGCGGACTTTGGGAAGCCGGCGTCAAAAGTGCCAAATTTCACCTTAAACGCATCGCGGGAAACGTTAGCCTCACATACGAGGAGTTGAGTACTCTTTTCACCCAAATTGAAGTGATCCTCAACTCCCGCCCCCTAACTCCTTTGTCACCCGATCCAAACGATCTTTCTCCTTTGACCCCAGGGCACTTCTTGATCGGGCGGCCACTGACGTCACTGCCGAGCTCACAAAAACCAGAAGACATGAAGATTCACACCCGGTACCAATTGGTGGAGCAGCTCCGAAGTCACTTCTGGGAAAGATGGAGAAAAGAGTATCTGGCTGAACTGCAACAACGAACAAAATGGCGGTCCAGGCGGATGAATCTTCGAAACGGAGATATGGTGGTCTTCAAAGAACCAAATCTACCACCATTGAAATGGAAACTTGGTCGAGTTCACCAACTTTATCCTGGCAACGACGGAGTAGTCAGAGTCGCCGATTTCCTGACTCATCGAGGCGTCGAACGGCGGGCCGTTAACAAAGTCTGCCCTTTGCCAACCACGGCGGAAAATCCTGATGTCTTGGAAGAAGCAGCAGGTCCTTCCAAGGGTGGGGAGGATGTTAACGACGGCACAAGGCGACGGGCAGGAGAACGAACCCAGGCGCGGGGAGCGGGGGTGACCGCCGCCAGAACATCTTAAGCAGCCAGCGAGACAGACGCGCTCACGCACAACAAATCTAGTCAAATTTTATTTTATTGAATTCGTAATTATATTGCATGTATGAAGAATCTGCATTTTCCTTTGTTCATCCCGAACAAAAGTGGCTTATTTGCTTTTTTGTTTTATGCAGTGTTTTATATTCTTTTTTTCCTGCTGTAGCACGGCTATTATCATCTCGTTCGAAAAAGTCTGTCAGTTCGTTTAAACGTTTAATTTTGTGCTTATTTATTTTTTCTCTGTTTCTTATCTTTCCTTTAAGGCCTAAATATTCAGTCAGTTTGGATTTCATCCTGTACTTTTGAACAGTATCACTGTTTATCACCTTCTTTAACGTATTTCGCTCAGAATTGGATATTGTTTGGTTGTACTGATGACCGAGTGATTCTTTCAATAGTTCGTTTTCGAATAAAACCTTCTTAACGACTTGCTTCTCTGGTGTTGCGATTGTATTAAATGATTCCTCCATAATTTGTTCAGTTCTAGTTCTTGGCGTTTGTTTTTCTGCTTCCTTCTGGTCAATTTTGTCAGGTTCCACCATTTGGGTGTCATCTTCTTTTTTGTTTTGCATTTTCACAACTTTTTCCAACTGACATACTTTCTTTCTTAGCCTGTATATATTCTTTGCCTGGCGCCTTATTTTTCCTGCTAGTAATTTTATTGTATTGTTTAATTCTGCGTTAGTTTTCTGTAATACATAACGGTATTTTCTTTCGTATTGCAATTTGGCCGCTATCTTTTTATTTTCGTGAACTTTATTTTGCTCTCGCCTTTTTTTTGCTTTTTTCCATTTTTACCGCCTCTTTTCTTGTTCTTCTGGAGTAAGTTCACTCACTTTCTTATATTTTTTCCTCGTCCTTTCACTATTCTGACTCTTTATTTGTTCATACTTTTCCGGGTTTACATTTTTTAATTTTTCGCGATACCTTTGTTGCCTTTCCGATACGGTCAAAGGCATTTTCCTGCAAAAAAATACTACTTTAACGAGAATTCAAGGATTTAACTATTTTGAATTACAAAGTACTACAATTAACAGAAACCACACTTTCTTTTTGATTTTTACTACTTAAATTAGGTAGCTTAGTTATATAAAGTTAATATTATAATATATGTTGCTTTATTATTTTCATCAATATTTACAACAGAAAACGGAATAGTAGAAGATACTTTTAGGTCTGGAACAAGTAACTCTGACATTGCTTGCTTGGTCGTACCACATTTACATAACTTTTTTTGATCTTTAAGCCCAAAATAAAACTTTAAATATTAAAAACAAGTTTTTATGTTGTTAATTTTTTTTAAATAATAAGTAAACTTATTTCTTTATTTTGTTTAACTCAGTCTATTACAAGAAAGCCTGTTACATTTGATAGCGGAAACAGTGTAACATGCTTTTATTCTGGTAATAGAATGAGTTAGACAAAATAGAAGAAACTTCAATGTCGGTTAAAGATTGAAATAAACGTTTATTTATAAATTTAAATTTCTTTTTTGACAATTTAAATGGTTGTTTTATACGTTTTAGTAAGTATAATTTAATCATGTTAAACGAAAAAAACTACAAAAAAAACAAGCCTCTCAGCACCGGAGTTCCAGTGTCAATCTTTCAGCTCCATCTTCAGATCCTCGTCTTATGTGTAATGGAAAGTATTCAAAACAACGAAACAAACGAGCCCAAACTCGATTAACTCAGCACTTTCCACCAGGGAGTTCCAGTGACAACCTTCTGGCTCCATCTTCAGACCCTCGTCATCATATGTAATGGAAAGTACTCAAGACAACGAAACAAGGGAGCCCAAACTCGACTATATCAGCACTTTCCACCAGGGAGTTCCAGTGATAACCTTCTGGCTCCATCTTCAGACCCTCGTCATCATGTGTGATGAAAAGTACTCAAGACAACGAAACAAGCGAGCCCAAACTCGACTAACTCAGCACTTTCCACTCCACCAGGGAGTTCCAGTGATAACCTTCTGGCTCCATCTTCAGACCCTCGTCATCATGTGTAATGGAAAGTTCTCAAGACAACGAAACAAACGAGTCCAAACTCGACTAACTCAGCACTTTCCACCAGGGAATTCCAGTGACCATCTTCTGGCTCCATCTTCAGACCCCCGTCATCATGTGTAATGGAAAGTACTCAAGACAACGAAACGAACGAGTCCAAACTCGACTAACTCAGCACTTTCCACCAGGGAGTTCCAGTGACAATCTTCTGGCTCCATCTTCAGACCCTCGTCATCATGTGTAATGGAAAGTACTCAAGACAACGAAACAAACGAGCTTAAACTCGCCTATCTCAGTACTTTCCATCAGAAAGTTCCAGTCCTTACATCCCGGGTGCATCATCAGATCAGCTTGATAGTACAATAATATTACACTATCACCAAACATAAGTATGCAAGATTTTAGCTCAATAGAAATTCGGGAAGTGGGTCAAAATTAATTTGCAAGATTTGACGAATACATAAAAAATAGCAAGGCAAGTTGAATAAAAGTTTACGTAAAAAAAAAACAAACATTTATAAAGACGAATTTGAAACCTCGTATCTTTGTTGTAGGTTAAAAATGCCAATATGGATGAACCTTAGCCTCAATTTCTCTGTGTAACGTTACTCAAAGTTACAAAAAGGAAGCTAAAATTGATGCCGCAAAATGTTTCACCTAGTGTCAACAAATCTTTTTCAAGAAATACTAGAATTCCGAAATACCGCAATTTTCTTTGACATGAGCCGGGCTTTTGATTTTGTGTGTCACGAAACACTTCTAGCTAAGTGCGAGCTTTATGGAATGAGAGGAGTTGTAAATGATTGGCTCAGAGACTATCTGCGTGAGAGGACTCAGTTTGTGGAAGTAACTTGTAACGTATAACGTTAATTCTTATTATTAAGAATTAAACTGTTGCAAAATAGCTAATAAATAATATCTAGATCTAAAGCTTTTAAAATAAACAAGAAAAAGAACGATAATAATAACTTAATAATATTTATTGTAAAAATAAATCTAGCTTAAAATTATAAATAAATAAAGATAATAACTAATAATAATAATATTAAAAAAAACACACAATTTATATGCTAAACATAATACTTTGACTTACTCTAATAACTTATATAATTAAAATTTAATAAAACTTAGGCCCGAACTTACATACTACTGCTTACCATAATATTAATTCAACGTACAAACATACAGAGCGAACGCGCAAATAATATTTTTATATATTCATCGCCTGTGCTTATCGCCGTGTGACGTATCTAGTTGTTCAGCGCATACGGCGAGGCAGAACGCCGCGACAGTCCGCCGCCAGGCTCCAAGCGCACAGTCCGCGTCACTTTAACTAAAAAAAAATACATTACAACCGATCGCTGCCGGGCGGACGTCTTGCTATTAAAAATATTTAATGTAGTGTCAGTGTCTTGTTGTCCCAAATTGGGAACACCCTACCGGGTAAAAAGTACCCCAAATTATGGAAGCTTGCTGGGGATCCTGAGCCCAGAAGCTCCAATTTACACCAGCACCTAATTTCGGCCGGCGCAGCCGCCTGCCACCAGCAGCCACCATCCACCTTCGGCAACCTGACGTCGAGCTGCGCACTGCCAAGGGGCGTACGGGTACCGGGAGAAACCTACTCGCTCTCCGACAGACCGACGCCTATCGTTTTGCCCGACCTAGGGATTCGAACCACTCCCTGGCTTTTGAAAATAGATATATTTAACCTTGGTCCTAGTTTTATTTGTTTTCGTGTAGGTACCCACTGCTAGGGTTACTTATCCACGTGACAAATTGGCGCCCGCAACGTGTTTTTTTTTAGGTTCAGGGCATTGGTCTGTCTGAGAGTTGGTTTCCTCCTTCCTTATTAAAGCTTTCTTGGTGTTAGAGTGTGTGCATGTCTTAGATTTAGACTGTAAGCTTTGTAGATTCTAGGCCTTTCTCTCTATCGTCTTAAACGGTGATGTGTTCTCATATAAATTATCTCGTCATACACCTGGAATTAAAAAAAATCTTGTGATTGTTCTCGTGTGCTTCGGTTTTTTCTGTAAAAATAAAATATATGAAACACATCGCCACCATCTATCCGCAGCTTAAACGCTTCGCCATTGTCTAGAATTTAAGTTCTATTGTAAACCCTGTGCAACATTTACCGAATTTCTTATCTTTCACTTATATCTATATTTTAAAAAAAAGTAAATTATTACTTTGGCAAAAATTATAAATAAAAAATAATATCATTTAAAGATGTCGCGAGCAATTAAATACTTACAACTCACCAAATCTGAGCTTGTCTATGAAGTCAAAATTCGCGTCAGAGTCGACAGAGTCGAAGAATTAAGACAGCAAATCGCTAGGCTTTCAGCAAAGCACCCTGCCGAAGATATTCTAGACTCATGCTATGATTTTGAGGAAGATATATCTGGTGTAAAGGTTACCTTGGCTAAATCAGCAATTAACTTAGCTTCTCTTACAGAAGATCCTCACCAAACTAGTCTGGTTGAGCGAACACATACCTATTTGAACCATGTATTTCATAGGCTGAATCGAATTTCAAAACCCGAGCAACCTGCAAACTTGGCTTTATTGCGTGAAACTCAGGAGTTTTATAATGAACAATGGTCAAGGCTGCAACAAATTTTTACAAAAATTGCTATAACTGATACGGCTACTCGTTCTGCTCTTACGCCAGGGCATTCTGTTTCTGGTCCTGCCGCCGCTGGTGGTGACGATGCCGCTGAAGCACTCTCTGATTCAAAGCCTCAGAATCCTGTATTTCAGAACATCAAGGTTAAATGCGATCGAGGGCTGTCTTCTGAAATAAGTAAAGTAAAATTCGATGGCAAGTCATGTGTTCGATCTTTTATCACAAGAATAGAGGAATTTCGCCAAGCCAAGGACGTTTCAGACTCTAGTATGCTCTCCCATGCTACCGAGATTCTTACAGGTGACGCTTTACATTGGTACCGCAGTGTGAGAGAAAGCATAACTTCTTGGCAGCACCTCCTTGTTTTGCTGAAAGATGATTTCGATATCGTAGATTTCGATTACCGGATGCTGAGTGAAATCAGAAACCGAAGCCAAGGGCCGTCTGAGAGCATTACGATCTACTTAGCTATCATGCACGGCATGTTTAGTAGACTGTCTAGGAATCTAAGTGAACAGGAACAGCTCGAAATAATACTGCATAACATTCGTCCTAGCTACTCTAGCGTTCTTTCGACATGTCCTAGTCTTAACTCTATCGCTGATCTTAGAAAGTTATGCAAAAACGACGAGAAAATTATGGCGCGTTCAGGTGACTTCAAAGAGCCACCTTCCATTACAAGCAGCACATTCGCTCCGGATTATGCTTATGTCAGAAAAGATGCATTTAAGAATAATAATTACAAATCTAGCTATCAAAATAGTCAAGCACAACCCAGTGCAAGTAATAATGCTTCCAACCCAAAGCCTAGCTCTAGTCACAATCGGTCCTCGTACGTCTCTGCCATAAAAAAGGAGGACTATTGCTATCGCTGTCGGGTCAATACCCATACTATGAGACAATGTCCTGCAGACCGCACTATTTTTTGCTTCTGGTGCGGGCTTAAGGATTTTCGGCTTCCGGAGTGCCCGAACTGTAGACCCCAAAAGCCTGAAGTAAGGGAAGAATCTGAAGAGCCACAGTCAAAAAACTAGTTACCGAAAATTGTTGCGAGTCTAAATTTGACCTCGATAGTTGGAACGATTGGTTGAAAACTATAAAACATTTTTTTAGTACATATAAAGTCGCAACAATTTTCGACACAAAACCTTCAGATGATCCTCGTCCCTATGTTCAAGTTAGTATAGAAAATATTCCTGATTTTAGTATTTACGGACTACTGGACTCTGGCTCAGCAGTCACTATCCTTGGAAATAAATCTCACTTACATTTTAATAAATTCGGCTACAATTTGTTCACAAACGAAGATCTTTCTGTCATAGCGGCTGGCGGTCAAAAAATAAAATCCCTCGGATATATATTATTACCCGTGATTTTCGAGAATGTCGGACACATCATAAAGGCTTACGTTGTTCCTGAAATTGATTCAAACCTTATTCTTGGCATTAATTTCTGGAAAGCATTTAAAATCTGCCCGAAATTCCTTGGTAGTGTAAATTACATTTCCTTGACTGAACCTTGTCTTTCTCAAATTGATTCTGTTACATCAAACGAGCATTTGCGTTCATATGGTAATCTTGGGGTTTCAAAAAACTGATCGCTATTAACATTATCGACCAATTTAAAGATATTTCCTTTGAGCGTAAGGGTCTGGGTAGAACCTCGCTCATTACACACCGAATCAACACGGGTGACACCGAGCCAATTAAACAAAGATATTATCGCTTGTCTCCTGAGAAAAAACGCATAATAACGGAGCAAGTTGATGAAATGTTATCTTTAGGCGTGATCTCCCCTTGCGAAAGCCCCTGGTCTTCTCCCGTGTTGGTGGTTGGCAAAAAAGACGGCAAACCTAGATTCTGCCTTGACAGTCGCAAACTGAACTCCGTCACTAAAAAGGACGCGTATAGTCTTCCCTATGTGTCAGAGATTCTTGACAATTTAAAAAACGCGAAATATCTTTCCAGCCTAGACCTCTCTAAAGCTTTTTGGCAGATACCCATTCATGAAGATGACCGAGAAAAAACAGCATTTTATGTCCCTGGCCGTGGAAGCTTCATGTTTAATGTAACTGCGTTCGGACTCACCAATGCGCCCGCTACTCAGCAACGATTAGTCGATTCCCTGTTCATGCCAGATCTGGAATTCAAGGCTTTTTGCTACCTCGATGATGTGGTAATAGTTAGCGAGACCTTTAAGGAACATGTGTCTGTTCTTTTGCGAGTGCTGGAAAAATTAAAGAAGGCCAATTTAACAATCTATTTTGATAAATGCTGTTTCTTCAGATTCCTTGAAATACTTGGGTTATGTTGTTGACTGCCATGGACTTAGGACTGACCCAGAAAAGGTTCAAGCCATTTACAATTATCCTGTTCCAACGAATAGGAAGGAAGTGAAGCGTTTCCTTGGTACAGCTTCTTGGTACAGGCGCTTCATTCCCAACTTTAGTACCGTCGCAGGTCCGCTTAACAGACTTACCTCGACTAAAAATAAATCAGCACCATTTGATTGGACCGCTAAAGCTGATAAGGCTTTCCTGGATCTCAAATCTTGTCTCGTTCAGGCACCAGTCCTAGCATGCCCTAACTTTGAATTGCCATTCGATGTTCACACTGACGCCAGCAATTATGGAGTTGGAGCAATGCTCTCACAGGTCGTGGATGGTGTTGAGCATCCAGTGGCATTCATGAGCAAATCATTGACTAGTCCTGAACGTAACTACAGTGTGACAGAGAGAGAAGCCCTTGCCGTATTAACAGCGTTAGAGCATTGGAGGTGCTACCTCGAGAATGGTCAGCCATTTACTGTATACACTGACCATGCTGCACTTAAATGGTTTCTCTCACTAACCAATCCCACTGGACGTCTGGCGAGATGGGGAGTAAGATTGTCTGCTTTCGATTTTTCTATTAAACATCGTAGGGGTAAAGACAATGTCATACCTGACAGTCTTTGGAGGTGCGTTCCCGTAGCTGACTTAACTTGTGCTAATACTCCAAGCACATCTGATCCCTGGTACCTAAACATATTAATGGTTGTCTAAATTCGCCTACTAGTTTCCCCAATTATTTAGTCACGAATAATAAATTATACAGACGTATGAATAATAAAAACGTTCTTACCTCGGAATTCTGAGGATCGACCCCAAGTTCTCTCTAAATTTCATAGTGAGCCAACATCTGGACATTTTGGTGTTTTCAAAACATATAAACGACTGGGTCTTACTTATTTCTGGCCCAAAATGTATGGAGATGTGGTCAAATACATCTCGTCTTGTGAAGTTTGCTTGTCCCATAAATCGGCCACACATGGTACTTTAGGTAAAATGGGTAGGCCTAAAGACTGCTGCAGACCCTGGCAAGTTATTTCTATGGACCTTGTCGGACCCTTGCCAAATACACGGAAGCAACATTGCTACATATTTGTAGTGACGTGCTGCTTCTCCAAGTATTGCCTTATATTTCCCCTAAGACGCGCTACTGCCGAAGTTGTTTCAAAGATTGTAGAGGATAGCGTATTTTTAGTTCATGGCATACCGCAAACCATAATATTGGATAACGGATGTCAGTTCAATAGTCGCGAAACGATTGGTCTTTTCCATAAATACAAAGTCCCAAATGTTCATTTTACCCCAAAATATACACCCCAAATTAACACCGTAGAACGGTATAATAAGACCATTGTTACAGCCATATCAACGTTCATAGAGGAGGACCACAGAACATGGGACTTAAATTTGTCGAAAATTCAATTCGCCATAAACAACTCGGTAAATGAAGTGACGGGATTTACCCCTGCATTCCTAGTCCATGGCCGTGAACTAGTCACGTGCGGGTCTCATTATATCGACAATGATACCCAAAACGAGATGGTTTTAGTGCCCCGTGATGGTTATGCGGAAAACTTAGGTTGCTTGTCTGGTATTTTTGACAATGTTTAAGCTGCACTTTGGTAAAGTCACAAGAAGAACGCTCAGCGTTATAACACGAGAAGAAAAGAAATTGACTTTAACGTAGGAGACATAATATGGAAACGCAATTACATCCAAAGCGACAAAGGTGCCTATTTTAGCAAAAAGCTCGCACCTAAGTACCAAAAGTGCCGTATAAAAGTCAAACGCTCACCTCTCGTTTATGTCGTTGAAGACATGGCAGGTCGTGATCTAGGAGCTTGGCATGTCAAGGATTTTAAAATTTGCAACAGCGCTAATCAATGATAGGTTTGAAAATTTTTTTTTGTTGTTTTTTTTCTCTTGTTTCGGCATGGTCGTCACCAGTTATTCGCTTACGGACATATATATATATATTTGTTTTGAGAGCAGTAGTTTATTTTCTTTTACGGAAATATTTGAAATTGGTTCTAAGCCTTCACCTTTTCTATTCCTCGAAAGAAAGCTCAAATTGAAGCGGGTGGTGACTTCGCTAAAGCGATGCTTGATTACTTTTGTTCTTATCCTAAACTATCTAAAACTAGGATGAGAAATACATAGTAATCTTAAAAGAGCTTAATAAAAGGAAAATAGGTATTAGCAATTTTTTCGGCCGGTTTTCTAAATTGCTACACGAGTGACGGATTAAAATTATGGTGCGTTCCTCCTCCTTCTGGTAGACGTTTCCTCATATGTACTTATGTATATGAGAAAACAATATGACTGTTGATTGCGTATCAGATGAAGAATGAATAATGATGAATGATGTGTTTGGTAGCTGTAAAACCTGTAGTTCTTCTAGAAGGATTTTTCATAGGAAAAATCCTTCTTCTAGGAGACGGTGTACTGTAACGTATAACGTTAATTCTTATTATTAAGAATTAAACTGTTGCAAAATAGCTAATAAATAATATCTAGATCTAAAGCTTTTAAAATAAACGAGAAAAAGAACGATAATAATAACTTAATAATATTTATTGTAAAAATAAATCTAGCTTAAAATTATAAATAAATAAAGATAATAACTAATAATAATAATATTAAAAAAAACACATAATTTATATGCTAAACATAATACTTTGACTTACTCTAATAACTTATATAATTAAAATTTAATAAAACTTAGGCCCGAACTTACATACTACTGCTTACCATAATATTAATTCAACGTACAAACATACAGAGCGAACGCGCAAATAATATTTTTATATATTCATCGCCTGTGCTTATCGCCGTGTGACGTATCTAGTTGTTCAGCGCATACGGCGAGGCAGAACGCCGCGACAGTCCGCCGCCAGCCTCCAAGCGCACAGTCCGCGTCACTTTAACTAAAAAAAAATACATTACAACCGATCGCTGCCGGGCGGACGTCTTGCTATTAAAAATATTTAATGTAGTGTCAGTGTCTTGTTGTCCCAAATTGGGAACACCCTACCGGGTAAAAAGTACCCCAAATTATGGAAGCTTGCTGGGGATCCTGAGCCCAGAAGCTCCAATTCACACCAGCACCTAATTTCGGCCGGCGCAGCCGCCTGCCACCAGCAGCCACCATCCACCTTCGGCAACCTGACGTCGAGCTGCGCACTGCCAAGGGGCGTACGGGTACCGGGAGAAACCTACTCGCTCTCCGACAGACCGACGCCTATCGTTTTGCCCGACCTAGGGATTCGAACCACTCCCTGGCTTTTGAAAATAGATATATTTAACCTTGGTCCTAGTTTTATTTGTTTTCGTGTAGGTACCCACTGCTAGGGTTACTTATCCACGTGACAAACTCAAATTGATTCTTCTAACGCAGTGGCTGCCCATAGGTCGGTCACGAAAGTAAATGGGGTCGGTGTGCCACAGGGAAGCATATTAGGTCCTCTGCTATTTATACTGTACATTAACGACCTCCCAAAAGTTACAAAGTTTAACTGCACACTTTTCGCGGATGACTTATCTGTTGTTATACCGTGTCGTGATGTCGATACTTATAATAATGACCTAAATGAAACAGTGACCAATATAATATCTTGGCTACACAAAAATAATTTGAAAGTTAACATAAATAAGACAACCTTTATACAGTTTGTAAACAAAAATGCTAGTAAACGAGATCTAACTGTAACGTTTGAAGATCAGATTCTGTCAGAATCCCGTCAGACTAAATTCCTGCGTATACACTTGGATGATAAATGTTCATGGAGTGATCACATTAATACATTATGTAGCAAAGTAAATTCTTTTGCATATGCCTTATGGAGACTGACAAAAATTAGCACCAAAGAGACTGCAATGCAAGCTTATCACGGCTATGTGTCCTCCCTACTGAGATATGGCATTTTACTCTGGGGAAGCTCATCTTATGCAAGAAGTGCACTTATTGCACAAAAACAGTGCGTCAGGGCTCTTTGTAGTGCGGGCATCATGACATCCTGTAGACCACTATTTAGAAGCTTAAAACTTTTGACTGTGCCATGCATGTATATATACGAAATATGTTTATTTGTTAAAAACCACCCAGATTTGTTCAAGACCTATAAAGACACGTGTAAGTTTAATACAAGATATCCAAGTCGTCTTGTATTTCCTGCTGCAAAGACAAAATTGTATGGAAAAAATACTTATTGTATGTGTATAAAAATTTACAATCAGTTGCATAATGACATTAAACAAATGCCAATTAGCTTGTTCAAAATTAAACTTAAAAATTGGCTAGTAGAAGAATGTTTCTACTCTATCGATGAATATTTTGATTATTATAAACATTGACATATAAATAGGGTAGTATTTGAGTTTCTTTTTATATCTAATTCGTAAATTGAAATTATGTTCTATTGATTTGAATATATTAATAATTATAGATTCTCATTATTGACAACGCATAACCGCAATAGTATTTTTTTTTTTTTTATTAATTGTTTATTTAATTTATTTTTATAACCCAGATATTTACATACTCAACATATTTGTAAATAAGATTGCTAATATTAAAATCATAGCTTATGGAGGTATACTAGATATACTTCATTATTTTTTGCATGCCAGCTGCTGGTGAAATGTGTGATTCCATGTAACTATTATATACAACCTTGTACCACATTTTAAGCAAAATAAAGATCATTCATTCATTCATTCATTCACAAATGCCAAGCCGTTAGCCAACTAAATTTACCATCAATCTATGTAAAAACGTTAGTAAAAAGAGACAAACTTACCTGCTTTAAGCATGTGTCGAGAAAGGTTTTATTTTTACGCAAAAACTGGGAAGGCACTTTTTTTCTTCACTGCACGTAAATAAATATGGCTGTCGACGCGTTCATTCGAGTCGGCATAGACTAAATGTTGCCAGACCTAATAATATTACGAATGCGTTCATAACTACATTTAAATGCGTGATATCGCGTTACACAGGTAGTGTTACACAAAAACACAAAATCTGTCCCCGAACTTTAAACGAGATTTAGTTATAGAAATTGTGTCCTAATCATCTAAAAAACCATTTGCTAGAGACCCCAATTATGTATTAAACGGACGCTGATAAATAGTCAGTGCCCGGTTCATTCAAAAATCAAAGTTATGAATTTTTGTTTAGCGAGTGGTGTAGTGAGGACACATGCATTTTGTATAGGAGAAGAAATACGTTTTTTTCATTAATGCGATTTTTAAATACTTTTATCAATGTAACATGGTAAAACTGTACAAATCGTATTAGAATATGAATGTCACTATAAGAAAATGTATCTAGAAAAGATAAAACTTCAAAAAATATTTTTTTATATATTTTTTAAGTGTGAGGACATTTTAATTTTATGAAAAGTACACTTTTTTTGCAATTCACCCACATTTGACTTAAATAATGTGTTTGAAAAACAAAAGTAACATTTTAAAGAAAATGATAACCAACAGTTGAGCCAAGGTTGCACCCAGCGTCAATCACGTTACATACAGGCGAGGTGCAACCTTAGCTCAATCGAGACAAGCATACCTGTCATAAATTTAACAAAAAAGTAAACCAGCGCTGTCCGCTTGAATCAAGGTTGCACCCGGCGCCTTTGGCGGCACATTCAAACTGGGTGCATACTCAGCTCAACCGCGACATGCATACCTACCTATTTCTGTTTACAAAATTTATGTTATATTCGTCACGACTACCGTTAATACTTATCAGAAGTAAGTAGATTTAAATAGTGAATGCTATCTTAAAGTGACTATTTTTTTTATAGTACATAGCCTGGCTTATTGACGTTAAGTGCATAGGTACCTATCAACATTCTGGGACGAGTCAGTTTAATTATGACGTGCATAAACTGTGGCTTACGTAATTATGTTAAAATGTGGCTTACGTAATTATTTTAATAATAAGTATGTTGCATGGACTAAGTTTAAGTTTAATCTTGTTAATTTATTATAATTTTAGTTAAGTACATTGGTATATACCCTAGCAGGGTTCATGTGAACGCCACCTTATTGTATTTGTAAGACCTTATGTAACACGTGATAATTGCAATAAAATATGAATATGAATATACCGCGTCGCACCGGCTCTAAACGGAGTCGGAAAAATAATTGCAAAGGCCCCTCTGTTCTAACTGCGAGGGGCAACCAATTCACCAGTCGCCCCCACTGGGAGACAATTCGTGATCTATCACGCAAATCACATTAATTTGTAAATGTGTTAGCCCTTCCATAAAAGTGGTCACTTTGAACACTATTTTAATACCTCCTGGAGTTATGCTAGTTTACTTTAGTTTTTAGTCCAAACCTGCGGTGAAATGCCTGACAGGCATTTCAAGTCCTTTAGCCAGCCGTGTAGAGGACCTTAAATCGGCCCACAGGCAAAAATGTTGACAAAAAAATACTTTTTGTCTAATGTTAGGAGCAAATATTGCATTTGGTTGGCTGCCTTCAAGCACTTGACACCTTCCATTGCAATCCTCGGGACGAATAGAAAAACCCTCTTGAGCAGTATTGCGGTGTCTCTTTCGAAACGCCAGCTAGTACTTAAGAGGGTATTCGGAAAGTACTATACGATACTATAGTGGTATTAGTGTAATAAATCATCCTCAGTTGAACCACGTCGTTTCTGTTCGCCCAATTAAGTAACCCGTACTAAAGTGGCGTCCAACTTGGGTTTAAACGAACGCAGATATCAGGTTAAAACTCGCCGAGGAAAACCCTAGAAGCTAAAATGAGCGTCAACCTGTCACAGGAACCATTTCAACAGTTGTTATCGAGCATAGGGAACACCCAACGACAAGGAAGCATGACGTCATGCAAAGCATTATATAACGGTCGTAAGGACAGGGAAACGGTAAGCTTTCCTTACCGCAGTGCAAGTTTTCAAGAAGCTGAAGAATATCAACGATAGTGATGCACTGTCTGGATTTCCTCTCATCCGACGGGAAGACGCGGCTGCATGGTGGCAAGGAACCAAAGAGACTATTACCTCTTGGAAGGATTTTTAGGAGGTGCTGAGGAACACTTTCGCACCGAAGAAGCCCGCATATGAAATCTATTTGGAAGCCTGTGGAACCAAGCAATCTTCTGAGGTTTCTACGGATGATTTTGTTACGAGGAAGAGGATGCTATTCTCAAACTACCCAGCGACGAACAACTTAATCTCAAAAAAGAGGCGGCTAAATATTACCTGCGGCTTACTAAACCTGCAAATAAGCGAGAGAGTTCCCAGGGAGAAAGTTCAGGATTTTGACGACCTTCTAAAACAAGCACGCAGTACAGAAGCCTTTTACTAAAAGAGAAAGCAGGAAAAACAAATAAAGTAGACACCAGCGAGAAAACTGGGGAAACTTTTAAATCCGAGACTACGGCTCCAACACGCACAAGAAAGTTGGTCCGATGTAACTTCTGCAAGAAACTGGGTCACGTCTTAGAAGAATGTTGAAAGCGTAAGAAGGCGGTGGAAGCTGGCAACGAGCAAACAGACACAACGCCATCTAAGTCCAAAGATGTCAACTTTTCCTGTTACGGGTGTGGTACACCGGGGTTTTATCGTAGTAACTGCAAGATATGCAATAGCAAACAGTCCGTGGTGCCTGAGAACAAAGGTAGTTTGGGATTCTGTGCCATCAATGTGCAGCTAGACAAGGGATCTCGACCCATGGTGTTTAATGAGACCAATGGTGTTGTTAAGCTCCAGCTGATTTACGCACGGGAGGAGACGAGCGGGGGACAGGGCAGCGCGTCGTCATCGATGCGGACGGCGCGGCGACCCCGCGGCGACGCGGCATTGATACTCGACATCAATACCTTCACCAGCAACGGACGACTTCCAATTCTTACTTATTTAGAAGTGTTTGCCCAGGACCCATGTATAATTAAGACGGCAAATAAACCAGCCTATTTAGATATACAGTCCACTATCATTTACGTCCCAGTAGGACCCTAACAGGTGTTAAAGGCAGAGCTTACGTAGATACTTGTGCCAAGGTAAGCGTCGCGTCAAATGAATAGGGAATGGATGATATTTTTAAAAGTGCTTGATTATTTTTTTAGGGGTAGGAATAAGCCTTCTTATCCACAGAAAAAAGTTACAGATTTTACGGTCCAGTCAAATAATTTTAAATAAATAAACAGTTTGTACATTCGCCACCACAGAGCCATGCCAGATGTATTAGGATTTTCCTAAATCTTACACAAATAAAAAAATAAAAACAATTTCTAATCTGTGGTAACTTTGACATTGACAACGCTTACTCAAACTTCAAACCGACGTTTAATTCGTTTGCCTTCAGTGCTTTTATAAGTTTTCATCGTTTCTTTGGGATTTATTTTAATTTGACAACGCTTACTCACACCGGACCACCGATATTGCCTGTTTCGACGAAGACCTGTGCTTTTTACTCTGAATCCGACCTTGATAGCCATTACAACAACCTTTGCAACTGAAACTGGAATTTTAAACCTGCGATCATGGATACTGCTGATTTTGTTAGACCGGATACTTCAAATCTGCCAAAAGTGGACACGCTCATGTTTTTGGAGTTCATGAAAACTAGTGACAAGCACAATATTGCTGAAATAAGAGGCGTCAAAGCTTAAATGTGAGTATTAACTAAATTACATATTTTGGTCGAGAACTAGTGTAATCTGCGAAGAAATTGATTCGGTTGGACTATAGAAAAGGGGGGCTGTAATTTTCATCTGTGCCACCAACTTTTAATTATTTTATAGTACAGAATACGTTAAAAAAAGCATGTTCGGTATAGACAACTTATTTCTAAACTTTATAATAACCGATAAATGGGGCTCTTAAATCGACAATATTTTTTAGACATAAAAACAATTCGATGGGTGTGGAGTCATTGTGACACATGCTTTTTATTATTCTTTCGCATAAAATACGCTAAAATAAGCGTGACGATATATTAAGCTGTGAAAGTCCAAATCCAGGGCTCTCGCTCGTTAGGACGCGTGCTGATACAGAGCACTCGTGTTGTGTGTTTTTGTAAAGCCGGAGGCTCGGTGGCAGAGTAAGAGTAGCCTTCGCCCGCCGTAACAAAGCTCGAGAGCTGTGCAAAGTGGAGCGGAGACTTTGAAACGTGAGGGCGGAAGGGCTGCTCTTCCCGCAGCACCTGAGCTACGACGGAGTCTGACTCTTGAGGCGAAAGGTTCACGAAGTAGGCCTGAGGTCAGCAAGTAACGAGGCGACAACTGCTGGCGTCAACACTGTAACGAAAGCTATTTGCATTTAGTAAACCAGTAAACCGTACAAACAAAGTATTGTCTACTTGAAAAGTGCTTTGCAATTTATTGTAGTTTTTCTTTGGCAACTCTTAAAAATTATTGTTGGTGGTGAAAATGTATTTAATCCCACTTCCACCGCACTGGAATAAGGACTTATACAGAATGAAATTAAATGCCAATACACCAGATATTATGTAAAAAACTTGAAACTTCACTAATAGACATTAAAATAAAGTACGTAGGTCACTCGATAAGTTTTGAGATGCTCGAAATTCGAAAATGGAAGGCACCTGAATTATGTTTTTAAAAAGCAAATTTATTTAAAAATAGAACACAAGTTGCCGATTCGCTCCAATTTAAAAAATGAATATGTTACAGTCATTTTTCTAAAACGGTTCCCGCATTTTTTCTTTGTAACGATGGAGCTTAACCCCGAACATTTGCGTACTATGATATTTTATGATTTTAAATTTGGTTTATCTGGACAATTGTGTTTGCAACGATTGCAGTCAGCGTTAGGCGATTCTGCTTCTTCACGGGCAACAGTTTTTAGATGGTTCAACGAATTTAAAAGGGGTAAAATCAGCCTCGAAGATGACCACCGAAGTGGACACCCGCAAACAGCAGTAACTGCAGAAAACGTGTGGACTACTGAAATGTTGGTGCGAGAAGATCCACGAATAACATACAAAGACATAGAGAATATCTTAGGCGTCAGTTCGGAGAGCGTTAGCATCATTCTAAATCAACATCTTGGAGTAAGGAATCTCTGTTGTCGTTGGATACCACGTTTGCTCTCCGATACTGAGAAACAGGATCGTGTAGATTGGTGTCGTGAGATGCGTCTACGATTCGACAACGGGACATCGCGGCGTGTATCGGAAATAATTACAGGTGACGAAACATGGATTTACCAATATGACTCGGAAAACAAGCGGCAATCGTCAGTATGGGTCTTCTCAGAGGGAGTTACCAACAAAACTACAAAGACCTCGTAACGTCGGCAAAAAAATGGTAGCTAGTTTCTTTTCACGGGGCGGACATTTATCAACATTAATGCTGGAAAATTATAGGTCAATCAACTCTGATTGGTATACTACAGTAGCATTGCCGCAAGTTTTCAAAGCAGTGCGAGAGAGGAGACCAAAGACTGGACTTCGGGGAATCTTGCTGCATCACGATAACGCCTCTTCACTTACGTCTCTCAGAACAAAGGCGTTTATTGAGAAAGCTGGGATAGAAACCTTACCACATTCCACCCTACAGTCTTGACTTAGCTCCCAGCGATTTCTTTTTGTTGCCGGTGGTAAAAGAAAAAATAAAAGGGAAGTTTTTTTAAGTGCTGAAGAAGCCGTGGCTGCATATGAAGAAGCAATTTCGGACCCATCTGATGAAGACTGGCAAAAGTGCTTCCAAAGTTGGTTCAGACGAATGGAACTTTGTATAGAGAGTAATGGAGAGTACTTGGAAAAATGTAAAATAAATAATTCTAATACTAACTAGTATTACTTCAATACTTTTCTTTTTATCTCAAAATTTATCGAGTGAGTTTATAAGGAGATGAGAAATTTTATTAATCTTATGTATCTTTCAAAATATCGTAAAAATGCCGCTATATGGGGCTGGAATTCAAATGGAACCCAAGGCAAAAAAATACATTTCTCTGTTATCGTGCCATTACACATCATAGGATTCGCAGAAGATTATAATAAAATACTCATCAATTGCAGACACGAACTTATTTAACATAGAAGTAACTCTGTTTTAAACAGTGTGACTATCGATAAAAACGATAAAGTTACTGTAGAAATACAAAAAGTCCAATGGCGTGTACCACGTATTAAAGTTTCTGATCGTGATAGATTATTACTACTGAAGCATTTGGAAAAAGACTGGTCTATACATGTAGCGTTTAGAAATTGGGATTAATACGAATATCCATTACTACCTAAGACGACTAAACATTCATGGTTTGTTAAAACTGCTTCTCAGTTAGAGAAACCGAAATTCGTTATATAAGGACTACAAACCAATAGGAAATTAAATCAAACAAGAAGTTCGTCTTTATTTGATAATTGCAACATAACAAACGTAAAATTGTTTTTAAATTCAAAATACTTCCCCTATGATTTGCTCAATTTAAAATTTGATGAAGGCAGTTACAATAATATATTATATGTGATGTATGCGAATTTTCGTCAGTCGTATTACAACGCTAGCATCGATCCGTTGCTTGACTTAAAGACATTTGGCGAAAAAGCTCCGTTTTTTGTTATAGATTGTTCAAGACAAAATGATAGCCTAAAAACCGGACCCTTTGATGTACGTTTAGAAATTGAATCGTCGCAAGTTATTCCCGATAATACTACTGCCTACTGCCTAATCATAAACGATTGTATTATTGAGTATAAACCGCTAAGTAACACCCCGGACTTTTGTCGCGATGACGTCACAATAGGGCATGTTGGGGTGTAAATGGAACAGTCTACTTTAAATCAGGGACTGAATACTGGTATTCTTTTCATAAAATATAACCGGTTATTGTGTACGTATTTTAATGTTTTATTGAGCCAATTTCCAAGTTCAGTATAAATACCCTTTTTTATTTCTTACTTGTGGTAATATTTAAATTTAAATTAGCAGCGATAACGGTCCTTGGTTTAAATAGAAAAGTGTTTTTAAAATATGTACAATTGTCTTGATAATGTGTTTGAGTACTTGTGTAGGCTTATAATAAGTTGAATTTATTCATGTAAATCGTTTTGAGCACTTAGTACTACTAAATCTGATAATTCTAGTACGTAAAACATAAGGTTTGAAGAAGTCTTTTAATTTATATTAGTAAATTACAACAACTTTGAGTAGAAGGCGCTTATTTATTTATACAAATAGATTAAAATTATTGATTATATTGTATGGAAAGAATACCGGTATTCAGTCCCTGATTTAAAGTAGACTGTTCCATTTACTCCCCAACATGGCCCGGCCCTATCGTGACGTCATCGCGACAAAAGTCCGGGGTCTACACATCAATGAGCACATCGGACAACACTTTAACTCTACCACTAGATTTTGATGATGATCACCAAATCTAGTGGAAGCTCTTACAGGTGGGAATTCGCGGGTAAGTTTTAGAGGTGGAATCTCTTTATACACAGTACCCAAACAAGAGTTAATCACGTTAATACAACTCAAGTTTAGACTTTCGACTCTTTTTAAATAAGCAGTCATTTCTTTTTCTGTTTCAGCCAAAATACTGTCGAAACAGCTGACGAGTTTTTCATATCAAATACCCCCTATTTGATATGAAAACCTGGCCAATATTATTTTATTGTTGATAAATAATATAAATATTTAGAAAGCGTCCGTTAAAAATTTCCAAATGCTTTAACTCGATTATTTTATCTTCTAGACAATTTGTTATTACCACTATACGATTTTCCATAAATTTAAACATGGCATCAAGCGAACGAAAGCTACACTCTTCCATGTGTGTATGGCGCTCGTCTCTGGAAATATTCTTTCCATATTTTTCGTTTTCTTAAAAGATAATAAGTAAAATTGCTAAAATTATAATTTGGACGGTGACGCAAAGAAAAATTATTTAAAAAAAGGGCGTGAGGGGGCGGGATCTTTTTATTTTGCAATACTTAATGGAGGTATCCGACTATACAATGAACCTACAATCCTGGGTTGACAAGCCTGGACAGTCGTACTTAAAAACCTCATTTAGTTTAAGAAAAATCTATATATATTCCATTTTATCGAGATAATTTTAATATTCCAAAATCGGTACAAATATTGATCTCTAATACAGTACATACCAAAATATAGTACATACCGTCAACTTCCAAATCCATGTTAAGTTATTGCAGGTCTACTTTACAAATTGTTCACAATGAGTTGAGTAGGGAAAGTAATGTCGGCGGGTAAGCGCGTTGAAAAATACATAAATAAATAAATAAATAAATATTACGGGACAATTTACACAAATCGATCTAGTCCCATGGTAAGCTCAATAAGGCTTGTGTTATGGGGCTAAATACTAGTCTGGAGCACAAAAGATGACTGCAGTGAGACGTCATAACTATCCAACTATTAGAACATCGCGTTCCATATACGACCAGTGAACATTTTTTTTTTCGACTTATGGCCAGGTTTTTGTATCATATACCCCTATGTGTGACGTCTGAATCAGAGTTAGCAAACAGTCCAGTTTTGTCAGTTAAAACCTTTAATTGTTGAACTTTTGAACAAGTCTTTTTGCCTATTTTTCCTATTTTTAGTCATTGTCGTGGAACTCTGTGACTTTTTATTGTAGTTATAATTTATGTCCGAAACTGTTACCGATTTTCCTGGTTCACAATAAACTTTTGTATTTATTTGCACTGTGATTGGTTTCAGAGCTCTAGTCTCTATTAGATAATCTAGTAAAGCTGATGAATGATATTTTTCTTCTGGGTTAGTTTTATCGCTTCAGATAACTCCGAAAGCTATTTCGGGAAACGTTTTTTATATAATGATGTTTTATTAAGATTTTTTACTTTGTATTGGGAAAAAATTTGGTGCCAAGCCTTTTTTAATGGTGCAAGAATTTAATATCTGACGGTTGTGTAAGGTGTGACGTTCTTGGTGGTATGAACACGAATTTTATATTATGCTCAACACACAACTCAATTAATTTAAAACGCAAATGACTGGATAAATTGTCACATATAATTACTTTCGTTCCAGGTGTCCTTCTGACCTACGGAAATATAATTTGTTTAAAATAGTCTTCAAACATTGCGCTATTGAACTACCCTGACTTAGTACAATTATGTCTTGTCTCAGGTGAGCCACCAGAAATCTATTTAGAAACTTATTTGCGGCTTTATATACAGCATACAGAGGCAATAACTGGCCGCTAGCAGTTCCGTGTACATAAGAAATATGTTGCCTTTTGATGAATTCATTATTCTCTCTGGGTGTTTTGCGCCACGGCGATAAATGCCCTTAACAGAACCTGGATTGTCTGATGGGTTTAATCTCATCAAAATTTAATATATTTTCTGGCGGTCTGTCCCTTTAAGTTTGACCTACATTTTTGAAATATTCGGATATTTCTTCTGGTGCCCTGTCACTTCTTACCTTGGAAATATGTTGTGTGCTTCACAAGCATAGATCATTAGCGTGTTTTGTTTACAAAGTGCATGGAAGACTTGGGATTTCCCCATTCCGCCTGGAATTTCAGCGAATCTTTTAAGAAAGGCGCCGATGGAGTTGGAGGGGGTCTAACTAACTATGTCAATCGACATACCCGACGCTTTCACGGCTTACATACATCTTAAAATATCTGAGACAACTGTGATGACTTTCTTCATCCCGGAGGTTGAAATTGCAGAATTTTCTATAGAGGAAAGTTTGATACCTGTTTCTCAGACAATGAACTTGCATCAAATAACTAAAACCTATAAGGCAAACGTCTTAGGTTTACTAATGTTTCAGTGAAAATTATTTAGCAAATTTTTAACTCCTAAACTATTTATCCCATATTTTTATTTGGGCGATGTTTTATTTCCCAACTCATCGTTTCACAGTGATATCATTACCTAATTAATGATTTGATAAATTATTAATAGGCAAATTATTACTTAAGATTTGTTTAAAATGTCATTTATGTATTCGTCAAATCTATTGATTGGCATACCATACTTTAAGCAACATATTGAATGGCATTATAAAATCTAACCTAGTTCGTTAGGGTGCAGGGTTCAAATTACGGTATGATTGTATTTCATTATGTGGGCAGGCTGATGCACCGTATACCTAAATTATGAGGGTATTACTTTTATTTAGATACTCCGTTGCTCAATATGACATTTCATTCTCGTGCAATCGTTGATAGTTAATGTATGCAATCACTCATTTGTTGTTTAAAAGTAGACTATGAGTGAATGATGATTATGTTAGGATTTTTTCACTCGATATAGACCTGAGCGGCTCGCTCGCTTCGCTCGCTCGTTATCGTCGCAGTTCAACCTAACACTCATCGTTTCGCTCGTCGTCGTACCTAACCCAAGCCATGTCGGACCTGCCTTAAGGTGAAATAGGTGAAGTTAGGTTTTTTTTTTCACTCGATATAGACCTGCGCTAAATAGGTTCTGTAAAGGTTGGTGGGTTGTTCTACAAACTAAGGACGAAAATGAGTCCGATTCCGGCCCGACGATTTTTTTTCATTATGGTTACAAAATATAGTTTATCATAAAGATTACATGGTCTTTTAGCCTATGTTAAGTGGAACGGACAAAATATTCAAAAATATTAGAGTTATGGCAATTTTAAGAAATCAAGCAGCAGGAAACTGAAATTGTAACCAGGAGACTAAGGATTTATACAAATATCAATCAAAATCAACGTTTATTTAATAATAAATTCACAAATAAAAACTATGCTTCTAACCATTAGTTTGTAATTGTCCAAATATCTTGAACTATCGTGATAATTAAGTCTATTCTTGACTTATACTAATTATCTATCTAAATCAGTCTTGAACAGGAACTTTTATCATTTAATCTACAAAATTAGCTTTAATAAAATAATAATGTTAACAAACATAATGTAATAAAATCTGTTTTATAACAAAGTAACAAAATTATTGTTAACAATTTAAATATGAACATCACTTGTCATAAACTTGGAAAAAGAGTACTTGGGTCAATTTCCAAATCAGGCATAGTAGCCAAAACTTCTGGATTTTCTAAATTTAATGTAAGGTCGCTTGCAATGTCTCATTTTGTAATTCTTGTGCAACCGTGTTGATACATCTCGGACTTCTATTTTCATCCTGATCTGAGTCAATATCACTTTCGAAAATGTCATTGACACTTTTTTTAGATTCTGCAGGATATTCCAATAGACCCAATCCATGATGTCCACACATAATACCTTCATCACAAAAACAACTAAGAGATTTTATTTGCAGCTTACGTGGCATGACGGCACTGCCCTGTACTTGATGAACTTTGAGTGTGCCATTAAAAGCAATCGAGTTCTCTTGATTATCTGTAATCAAGTTTGCCATGTCGTCAATTTCACTTTCAGTAACTGTATAAAGAGTCACACCAGGACATCGACTTTGAATGACGCCGCAGAATTCAGTCAGATAAGTAACGTCACCTCCACGTCACGCCACGACATCATTTGCAGTTCTTTTGCATACTGCGCCTACGCCATCTGGTGCTCCTTTTCCGTGGCCTGCTTCGTGATAATTCCAAGTCCAGTTTATAAGTCCAGGGCACAGATTTGTCATTTTACATGCTAGCACGAAGAACATAATTTTGTTCCGGTACTGAGTTACAGGTCCATCACTCAGGAAATGGATGGTTTCTATTTGAGCTGGTAATTTTTCCAGTACCGGTTTTAAATGTGACCAAATTGCATGAACATTGTGACTCAAATCTGAAGACACTGTGCAATATGATCTTTTAGACCCATTCAAATATACAACTACTGTGTGAAGTGAGAGCTGTGCACGAGATCCGCCAAAGTGAAATGATTAAATTTCTTCGTTATATTTGGCACTGAAGTTTTCCGAAAAATCCATATGAATCATGGCTTCTTTATCAGTTAGGGACTTCTTCTTTTCCGAAATTGCTTGATACTGGTGTACAATATTTCTTTCATGGTGAAAAATTCTAGTCAAATCCTGCTCCAATTTTAACACTAGTTCATGAGCTGTTGTAGCGATGGTATTCCTTTTTTTGTTTCACAACTTGCCTTTCTTTCTTAGTTTTAGAGTCTATTATGGTTTCCTTTGACGCCAACCAGAGGTGGTAGTTTATCGGCATTGAATTGTCCAAATCATTGCAGATAGGAGGTGATTTCTCAGCGCAAGCATCACATTTTCTCTCTAAACACTTTTCGTTCAACCGGTCGCAACATACAGCGTTAAGTAGATTTTGGTAGGTTGGAACGTTTAGTACTTTTGCATTATAAAGAGCAGTCACAATCAGCTGGAAATTGGTGTGAACAATGCACAAGCATGTGTCTCCTTCTGCTATTTTTGGGGCGACTATCCAAGCGGGTGTAAGTCTGGCAAACAAAGAGTAGCTCATGGGGATATTTCCCGATTTTAAGTATTCTTTGTGGAGATTTCTCAGTGTATCTAACCTGTAGCGTCTTTGTACCTTTTGTTTAGTTTCTTTATTCCTTACAAATTCCTTCTTGCCTGCACACAGTCTGCTGTACTTATAATCTTCCATAAAAAATTGAACTGTCTTTTTAAAGTTTCTTTTTATTTTGAGTTCAGTCTTCTTCTTCCTTCCTTCGTGCCATATCTTTTTATATGTTATAACTTTGTTTTTAAATTTTCAAACCTTGCTTTCATTGATAATTGGCCCCAACAGTAATTTATTTGCTACTTTCTTTTCTTGACGCGTCTTCAGGTTAGATATATTATTAGCTATTTGTTTTTCTAACACATCGCCGAATAAAGCCTTTTTAACCACGTCAACCCGTGTTTTTGGATCTTCAGCTAGTTTGGTCGTTGCGGTATTGGGTGTGAGGGCTAACAGTTGTTTTTGTTTTTGTTTTTCTAACCTTTGGCATCTTTTTCTATATTTATTTAAATTTTGTTTTAGCTTTGCAATTTTTTTTTTTTTTTTTCAACTAAATTTCTTCTAAAACGTTGCTTCTGTGATTGTTCTCTGGCTAATTTTAATCTCGAATTTAATGGCAATGACGGTCGAATAATATTTACACCAACATTTTCGTGCTGTTTTACTTCCTGATTACGGGGCTCATTATTCACAGGTTCATCGTACAGACTAGATGGAGTATTTTCTCTAACAAACTGATTTGTCAAACTGGTCATCGACTTTTTCTTTTTGTAAGATTTGTCTGAATATAGTCTCAAATTTTTGCGAGCTTCCTTTTTTTCACGATCCGTCATTTCAGATACTAGTTTTTTTTTGCTAGTTTCTCTCAATTTCTTATATTTTTGCTTTCTTCTCTTTTTCTGCTGCTAGTTTCTGAGGATCATTCTTAATTTTTTCGTATCTCAATTTTTCAGCTATCTTTTTTTTTTCTAGTATTTCTTCTAGTCTGTTTTTTCTTTGGTTTCGCCATTTTATCTCTAAAAAAAACAATCAAATGAGCTTTCGAATAATAAAAATCAATGAACTCACACTTTAAAATGTCAAAGTTTTATAATGTTTAATATTACAATTTCAATCACATTGCAATCTGCAACCGATATGTAATTGTACTCGTAAACCTCATATTTACAACAGTACTTACGCGATTAAATAGTTTTGTTTTGATTTCGAGCTCAGGCAAATACAAAATAATAAAGAAAATTGTATATAATATAAATAGACATAGGCACATGTTTTAAATGTACGTTTACGTTGTATTTATCTTTTTCTGATATTTTGAAACGATTATACGAGAGTGATCATACTTATTATTTATAGATAAATTGATTATTTGAACTAGCTAACTGTTTTATTATTTTGACTTCATAGTATATAGCAGAAAAAGTAACATATGATGTTGAACAAAAATTATATTTCAATATAAACACTCAGGATCCTGCATTTTTCTCAGTATCCTGGCTATTTATTTGACAGGATCCTGAGACCAGGTTCCTGAGAATTTCGGAATAATATTTAAAAATAACTTCTATTTCAACCAAACATTCAACCAAAATCAAGCAGCATTAAGCCTTCGTGTAAGCAATTTATACATCAAAATGCTACAATTACCATATTACCACATGAATTTCGTAATTAAATATCTTACCAAGATTCTGTGAGCTCGACTGATTATGACGCGACTTCCTCCATCAAATGTGCCGGGCAGACTAAGCAACACACTGGGTGCAAAACGATAGGTGGTATTCTTTGTCTCTTTCGTACCGGCAACGAACTCGGCTAAACGTCAAGGTCGCGCGGCTAATAGAATATTGAATATTCGCTTATTTAACATTGGGCAGGATCCTGATATAAAACTGTTGGGACAACTTCTGGACAAAGTTTTTGTAATGTTTTTGTTACAAAAATTTGTAATATGTCACCTAGGTAACAATAATAATAGGATGTCATTTATATTGGTTTAACATATGGGCTCAATGTAATAGAAAATAAATAATATTGCACATTAGATTCAATTTTGCTCGTGGGACACTCCGGGATCCTGGGAATTTGACGCTTTGAGTATTTTTTTTCCTAAGATAATATATTAGTATCTAAATTATTTTTAGAGACTAGGTAGATATAGGTATGGTAAACAATATGTTATGAAAATAAACTTGGTTGTAACAATTTTTTCATGACATTTTAGCTGAGCTGTCGAAAATTCCTTACTTTGTAGAACTACCCTGGTAGTGTAATGGTAAACACAAGCAAGTAGCATGAAATAATTCTGCAAAGTTTATATTTGTCCAAATAACATTTGACGATTTGTTATTTGCCTAAGTAAATCATTTGCTTCGTAATAATTCGTCACATAAAAATTTGTTGAAGTAAAATTTTGCGACTCAAAAAAGTTGCCAAATAAGAAAAGAACGAAGTAAAGTTATGCCAAAGGTTGGTTTGCCAAATGAAACCTCTGCGAAAAGTTGGTTGGGAAGTGAAAGGGCGTGCCAGGATAAGCTAAGTGATTCTGCCCCCAACGAATTTGGGCTTGTAATTTTTATGGTTGGTGTGGCTCTACAACAGTAATTATTGTGCAAAATTTGAGCACCCTAAACATTAGTTTTTGTAAAAAAAAAAAAACACGAAATATCATTGTTCTTTGATAACTTTTTTTCTTGTTAACCGATTTTAGTATAATTCACATATGTTGTACATTGAGTCAAGATAATTATATGACATAATAATATTTTCATTACGTCATAGCAAAAAATAAAATAAAAGCTGACTAAACTTTTTTAATTTTTTTTTTAATTACTTATGCACTTGTCCCACCGCCGACGATGAGCGATAAACGAGTAGAACGATAAACTAGAAACGAGTGGGCGAGCGGCGAGAAGCGAGTGTTAGCTCTAATAGTTTTGTCGCTCGGCTATAGGCGAGTGTTCGAGTGCGACGGGCTATTACTCGCGTCACTCACTCGGGCGTTGCAGTTCAGCCGAATACGCAGACGCCGCAGATTTGTTCAAACCTGCACGCGAGACACACTGTACGGCGGTATTAGCGGTTTGTTGTAAGACTTTCAAGTAACTGAAGTAACTATGGATGAGCTTTTAATTGAGTGTGTAAGACAATATCCCTGTCTTTGGGACACAAAATTGCCTACTTACAAACAATTAGATGTGAAAGACGCAGCTTGGAAAGACATTTTAAAGAAAACTTAAATAGAGAGTGGTAAGTTAAATTTATTTATTTAATTTATAGCAGATATTTAACACAGTAAGTAGGTATTGTAAGTTTTTATCTCTAGGATGATGGGTCAAATAATCTCTTTTATACACTGTGTGTTTATGCTAGATTGTGTGATCGTCTATCAATGTCTAATGCATTTTGCACACGATTATTTTGCCACAAAACACTTCCAGTCGAATTAAAATGTTCCTTGAAATACACTCTAACGATAAAGGCGTTTTCAGAATCATTTAAGTTTTCTTCTAATGCCTCAAATGATTAGAAGTAACGAACTCTGAAGGACCTTTTTGAATGTTATTATTTAATACATAATTATGTAGAACACAAGCAGCCTTCACAATTTTCTTGGCTGTACTTATTTTAACATTGATCGGCCTGAAAAATATACGCCATTTGTGAACTAACTCGCCAAACGCACTTTCGACCATTCGGCGTGCTCTGCTTAATCTATAATTGAATATTACCTGGTCATTATCCAGCCTTTCATGATTAGGGTAAGGTTTTAATAAGTGCGTCATTAAATGAAATGCACAGTCACCGATAAAAACATAAGGCTGCGGCAATCCTCCATCATATTTTCAGTTCATCTGCGGGCAGACTCAATTCATTGTTTTGCAATTTGCTATAGAATTGACTATCTGTGAATATTCCTCCGTCACTGAAACGGCCCATGGAACCAACATCGATCATTATAAATCTACCATAAGCATCAGCAATCGCTAACAGTACAATCGAAAAAGGGTGTTTGTAGTTATAATATTGTGATCCTGATTTACCGGGTGCAAACATTACCACGTGCTTTCCATCAATTGCACCAAGGCAGTTTTTAAAATTCCATAATTCATCGAACTGTTTTGCTATATCTTTCCACTCAGATTCAGTAGGGAGCTTCATTACTTGTGGCTGCAATTGGGCCCATATACATTCACACACTTCTGGTATTATTTTGGAGAGCGTGGAACGGCCTATTCTATAGCTTTTCGATAATGCGGTGTATGAAATTCCGGTTATAAGAAATCCGAAAATAAATAAAATATTGATAAATAGTTCATCACATGAAATTACTGTATATAATATATAATTTTGTTTAATTCACAGTTACTTTGGCCAAGATAAAATGGAAAAAATTGCGAGACACGCACCGTGAAAAACTCAAGAAAATTAACAAGACAAAAAGTGGACAGTCACAAAAAAACATTAAACCTTGGAAGTACATGAGCCACATGGAATTTTTACTTCCATACATGACTAATACGGAAAGAGATACAAATGTTGTACCCTCTCCTGATTTTTCGTCAGTATTGGAGGAAACTACCTCTAGTGCAGACGCAGAAGTTAGTAGAGGATCAGATTCGATACCAGCACCAAAAAAAAGGAAGGATGAAAAAGAGAATAACGATGAAGATGATTTCTTGATTAAATTATTAAAAGACGTGGATGATAACAGAGAGAGACGAATGGCACAGAGGAACGAGTTACGTAAAGAAATACTTACAACCGGTGATTCATTGAAAGCCTTTTTCGATTCTATGTACCAAAGTACAAAGCAGATGCCGGAGTTTTATCAAAGATCAATAAAAAGAAAGCTGTTTCAATTGGTAATGGATGCTGAAGATAATATAGCCAATACAAATTATTCGTATTCTGGTTATTACACAAATAATGCTTACAACGCACGTCCCTCTACTAATCAAACAAATTATTCTTCTGAATACACTCCTACTTACTCACCTGAACCCAGCGGTTCTCGTTTGCAGCCAGCTCGTGACCCAGAAGATTCAATGGCTGCCGATAACACTCGAGAAACCGCTGATACTTAAATTTAGGTACTGTGTTATAAGCAGGGCTCGAATAAATCATGCGGATGATGTTTGTATTTAAACTTTTTTATTTAAACTAATCAATAACAGTCAATTTATTATTCATCTGATTGACAATGCCAGTTAAAGACGTACTCGTTTAATAAAGATACGATATCGTTTAATAAAGAGGTTGATTAATTGTGGTAATTGTTTATGAAAAATAGAAATACTATTTGAAATTATTCTATGAGTGGTTTGACGTCATCCGCATGATTTGTTAGAGCCCTGGTTATAAGTTATTGATTTACGAAAGACTTACCTTAATGTTACTACAAGACGCTCTTTTGTACTAATAGCTTCTCTATAACTCGTGTTATTTTTTTTAATGTCATTTTCTATTAAAGTATGCAAATACTCAAACTCTTTTCTTGTCATCCTAAAATATGAACGAAACTGGTCATTTGGCAACTCGTTGAATAGTCTGATTTCACTGTATTCCCTTCTAAAGTAATTAACATTTTGCATCCAAATTCTTCGTTTTTTTCTGTTCAAATTTTTCCTTTTTTTCCTTACGTCTATTCAGAATTGCTACTGCTACTATACTACACAATTCATCATCATCGTCGTCTGAACTAGACAACAATGACAGCTCAAATGCTTTGCTCAAATTCATAGCAAATATCTGCACTGAAATCCACGTCGTAAAATCACCGCTGATTGGTATCGCAGCTTGAGTTCTAACTACCAAGCGAGTATCGCTGAGCTAGTTTTATCTTATCGCTCTTATCGCGGCGACAAACTAGTAGAGCGAGTGTTCTCGCCGGCAGTGTGAACAGCCAGCGATGAACGATTAGTATACGTGTCTCTTTTACTAACACAGGATCCTTATCTTTTGTTCGTTTCTTGGGCGAGAAAATCGCCGATAGCTAATCGCTTACTCGCTCTTGGTGGGACAAGTGCCTTACAGGTTAGAGACCGCTCTAGTTTTTTCACCAATAGTACACCCACTAATAAACTACAACATGTATTTTTTTCAAAATTTTATCTGAGGGAGAACATAGAGATATCTTTACATACATTTCCTAGACTCGCCTTAATATAACATAATACGAAATGTGTGAAACCTCTTTAGAGAAACGTGCAGATTGCATACCTACTTAATTCTGGCCACTTATATGTCGCTGAGTTAAATTTAAAAAAAAAAACATTAGTATTGCAGCGGAATACTTAATTAACTCTTTTTGATTGTCGTGCGTTAGTAAAATATTTTCTTGTTAATTACACTTAAAATAAAAGCGTATATAAACTTTGTTTTTATGTAAATAGCTTACATAAACTTTGTTTGTACTCTTAGGTCACGTTGGTCATTAGAAAATAAATAAATAGTGCAAATGTGCACTACATTTGCACAACATGTCTGGGAGTATTATGCGATGTGCTTGTTGCGGAAAACAAATAATGAAAGTCAAAGGCAGAAAGAAGATTTTGTTAGAATTAAATGACGTTTGTTTCTTTTCCAAGGCTTTGTCGACATCTTTGAATATTGGTGATCAAGTCTGCGGGTTGTACCGAGTCAAAGCATATCGTTATCAAAATGATACACGGAGATTTGTTGAAGACACGGATTCGAGTGGTTCGATGGCTGAATCTTGTATAGATGATTCCTGTGACAGTACGTATGAATCAGACTATAAAATAAATACTAGTACTAGTGAAATAGTGACTTTGTCCATACAGAGAACTGTGAGCAACCACAAATATTGTTGCATTTGCCATGCTAAAAATAATCTGAAAACAATTCCTGATAAGGCCCGAATACAGGCGTACACTACGAAGAATATATATATTCCCGATGGCAATCGTTGCTGTCGATCACATATAATAAAAGATCGTTTCTTCGAAAATGACTTAGGAGCCTTAAAAGTATATTCAAATGCAGCGGAACTTTCTATATCAGATATAACAAAAATGTTTGAATGCATGGCTATCAACATTAATACAACTGTCTACCAAAAAATAATGGATGAATCGATTTCTAATAGTCAAATAAATATACTAACAGGCCTGAACTGGGAAAATCTAAGTCAGTTAAAAGATAATTTAAAATCAATGCGGGATAACTCAAAAAGGACTGTGATTCAAGCTCTTGTAGTTTTCTTTACCAAATTGCGAACTGGTGGGTCAGACCGATTAGTCAGTACGATGTTACAACTTGTGACATACCAACACGTTTCTGAATATAGTTCCAGTGTTATTGAAGCATTCGGAAAAGACATTCTATTTAACAACTTTGGTTTTAAAGCCCAATCGCGGCAATGGCTTATTGATAATCATACTACCGAGATTGCTAAAAAATTGCACAATGCCTATGATAAGCTTATTTTAATTGCCGACGGTACTTACGCTCGACACCAAAAAAGCACGAATAACGAATACCAGAGAAAGTCTTATTCGGGGCAGAAGAAACAACCACTCTGTAAACCGTTTACTCTCTGTACCACGACCGGATACATTGTTGACATGTTAGGTCCATACGAAGCTAATCTTAATGATGCTCAAATACTTCAATCCGTCATAGATGAGCCCAATGGTTTAAACAGTTTGATGCAGCCGGGAGATATATTCGTATTGGATCGCGGATTTCGTGATGTTGTAGATCATTTGAAATATAAAGGATACCAAGTTCTCATGCCTGCACTAAAAGGAAAAAGGAAACAGCTTCCCACCACAGAAGCTAATGAATCACGGTTTGTGACTAAAATACGCTGGGCTGTGGAAGCCACCCACGGAATATTAAAAATGAAATACAAGCTGCTCGATCATAATTTGGACAACAAGTTGGTACCTAAAATCAGAAGTTACTATAGAATAGCGTCTTATACATTGAACTGTTTTGTTAAAAGACTGTCTTCAGATAAAACTATAACAAACGACATATTGAAAAGTATGGTCGACAAAAAAAAATGTTGAAAACACTTTGGCGATAGAGGTCGAGGAAAATGGCTGGCTTCGGAAACGATTGCCCTTTTGTACAATAACTTCCAGGGATATAGTTGATTTCCCAGAGTTGAATGAAACCGATTTAAAAATATTGTTTACCGGAACCTATCAACTAGGTCAAGCCATTTCTTATTTAGCAGAAATGTTACTAGATGATGGCACACTGAATATGCACTTTGTTAAAGAACAATGCAACATTTTAAAGGTACAAGTTCGGTCTCGACACATAACAAAAAAAAGTTATCGTTGCTTTATAAAATATATACCTGATTGCAACGAAGTGCACGCCATCATGCAATAATTTTGTGAATGTGCTAATGGCTTACGCACAGTTGGATGCTGCTCACACGTGGCCGCAGTTATTTACTTTCTGTCCTACGGAAGATACCTGTCTGAAATACCAAAACCTGCAGAAAGATTGACAAAATAATTTGCTGAAAATAATATGGTTGTTGTTATAAATGGGAATAGTGACGAAGATGACTAATCAATTACTAAGAAAACCTATGACCTTCAGTATCAGTAGGTGCAATGTGTACATATAACAGGACTAGAGAATTATCCTTCGTAAATTATAACCGTGTAATAATATGAACATAAATGAAATGTAAATAGAATATATTACAATCTTTCATTTTCCAATTTAATCCATATTAAAAAAAAATGAAATGAAAAGGTAAAAACAAATATTTATTTCCCTTTTCAGTTCAGTTTTTAAAGCAGTCAGGTTTTTTGTTTTTAAAATAATTCTCATTTTTTTCACAGTATTGATCAATCAATAAAGATTATTTGTAGTGGTTTTTTAACTAGGTACAGATAATATCATTCCTGACTTGACCTATATTGCTAAAGTATATCGACCGTCCCGATATTTAACCCATATAATTATGCATGCCCATTGGGTCGATATCGACCCATTGAAAACATGACACTACATAATGTCACTACGGGAGAAAGGAGAGTAATGTAACCAATTCAACGGCACCTATTATGTTAAAAACCGTCCAGCCGTTTGGGCTGTGCCAAAGAAATAGACATACACACATACCGTACAAAAACATTACTCTCCTTTCTTTCGTAGTCTGGTATAAAAACGCAGAAATATGTTTAAAAATATTGATTAACTTTTAATGACAATAACGAGGTTAACATTAGATTAGAGGGTAACGTTACGGCAGAAAAGTTCATTTCCGCAGTTCGGACAATATAAATCTCTTGTTTCGAACTCATCCACTCCGTCGGGAGACCAGTGTTGTCGACGACAATTTTCACAATGGCCTGTGGCCATCATGCCCTCCTCCTTCAGAGAAATGGTGTTGTCCGGCAGTTCTTCAAAAAACATACCCTCACACATGAAATGTGGGAGTCTTAGGCGGTGTATGGTGTATCGCATTTTTTTCAATCTAAATAAAAAACAATTATTAGTAGGATCTACTGCCAATTAAGTAAGTACTTATTAATCTACTTTATGACTACTCAATATGCCCTTTAAACTCGTACCTGTTCAAAATATGTAAGCGTATTATTAAAAAACTGGTACTGCTCGTCTAAACGCTGAAAAATTGTCTTCACGGCGAGACAATACAGCGATTTAACGTTTTTACCAAAAACGCGTGCTATTGCAGCCCTTTTTTTTGTTGTTAAACTCATATTGTTACTTTTCGTAACGTTATATAATCGAAAAGAGTTAAATTAAATATTCCGCTCCGAAATGAAACACTTTGAGCTGTTTTAGATTTTTTACTTTTAAACTTTTTATTTTTATTTAACGTAACGAAATGTAAGTGGCCAGTATTAAGTAGGTATGCAATCTGCACGTTTCTCTAAAGAGGTTTTACACATTTCGTATTATGTTATATTAAGGCGAGTCTAGGAAATGTATGTAAAGATATCTCTATGTTCTCCCTCAGATAAAATTTTGAAAAAAATACATTTTGTAGTTTATTAGTGGGTGTACTATTGGTGAAAAAACTAGAGCGGTCTCTAACCTGTAAGTAATTAAAAAAAAAAAAAGTTTAGTCAGCTTTTATTTTATTTTTTGCTATGACATAATGAAAATATTTTTATGTCATATAATTATCTTGACTCAATGTACAACATATGTGAATTATACTAAAATCGGTTAACTAGAAAAAAAGTTATTAAAGAACAATGATTTTTCGTTTTTTTTTTTTTACAAAAACTATAATGTTTAGGGTGCTCAAATTTTGCACAATAATTACTGGTGTAGAGCCACACCAACCATAAAAATTACAAGCCCAAATTCATCGGGGGCAGAATCACTTAGCTTATCCTGGCACGCCCTTTGGCAAAACATTTTTCGCCGAAAAGGCAGTATACCCGTACGATACAGATGTGTTAGCTGCTATTGTGGCGACACGAGAGGTTATTGTGACTGCTTTAATCTAAACATTCATCAGCTTGTAAATACCGTGAATCAAAATGACAAAAGCAATACACAGAAACTTCTTGTAAAAAGGAAAATAATTAGAGATGAAGGTGAGAAGTCACGAGCGGCAAAAAGAAGGCAAAAGTGACAATTCTGTCGGATGTTCGATACAGATCCAAGAACATAGCATATGAAATTTTACAAAATTATGGATTCAAACTTAAGGAACTACAAAAACTAGACATAAATTACGATCATCCGACACCATCTACTTCAGGATCATGGAAAAAACAAAGTAATCAGACTATTGAGAAAAAAATGCCATCAAATCGGTTGACAATCAATTCTGATGACAGTAGTAGTCACGACGACGTATTCATTGCATGATCCTTCAGATGATGATTATTTGGAAGATTATCTAGTACTGAAGAAGATGATAAGTATTTGAAAACTATATTAAAATGAAATGAAAACTATATTAAATTTGAAAACTATTATTAAATTTTATGTTGTTGTAAATAGTAAGTGTGTAAAATATATGTACTATATTATAAGACTTGTAAAAATGAGAAAGAAGAAAAATCTAAAAATACAAAACGGGCCACCTTAAAGCGACTACGAAATCATGCGATAATGATTAAGCAAGAAAAAGAACATGTAAGTAACTACATATCTAATTATTTTAGGTGTTTTAGTTTGTGTATCCGGGTAGGGGTAGTACGGACACGGGTTTCTGACCCGTTCGGAAAGGATAATTAAGGCCCGTGTATTTAAGATCCGTTCCCGCGTGTTCGGGTCGGGTATACGGATCGGCCGGTTTTACATACACGAATCATGACCCGTCCGTGCGTAAAGCTACTCTAACAGCACTAGTTAGTTCTTCTTGTTTATTTAATTATATATATATGGCTATTTTATTCGCACAAAAAACTGGGCGCCCAATTTTTAGGGTTCCGTAGCCGAATTCGACAGTTCTTTTATGCGGTTCTTTTATGAATGTTAAGAAATGGTGGATATGGCATTATTCTTAGGTATAACATTGGACAAGAACTTGCAATGGAGTCCCCGTTTAGCAGTACTTGCAGATAAATTAAGTTCAGCAGCTTACGCTATTAGAAAAATTAGACAGTTGACCAATGTTGATACTGCTCGTTTGGTTTAGTATACATAAATAAATATTACGGGAAAATTTTACACAAATCGAACTAGTCCCATGGTAAGCTCAATAAGGCTTATGTAATGGGTACTAGACGACGATATGTTTAATAGATATATTATTTATATAAATAGAAAACATCCAAGACTCAGGAACAAATATTTATGCTCATCACACAAATATTTGCCCCTTACTGGGATTTGAACCCACGACTTCAGCTTCGCAGGCAACGTTACTCCCACTAAGCCAAACCGGTCGTCATAGTATTATCATAGTATCATGTCATACGGTATTCTGGTTTGGGGCAAAGCAGCTGACATACGGATTATATTTATGCTACAGAAAAGAGCGATTCGTTCTATATATAACTTGAATTCCCGTGACTCCTTAAGATAACTTTTTAAAGACATCAACTTGTTGACCGCAGCGTCCCAATATATTTATGAGAATATTATTTATGTGATTAACAACCTAGACTCTTTTACTAAGAATTCTGATATCCACAATTTTAATACTAGAAATAAAAACAAAATCGCCAATACAAAGTTCGATGTTCGTAAAGTAACCAAATCTTTCGTAGGCCAATGTATACATTTTTATAATAAGTTACTAGATGATGCTTTAAAATTACATTTTCCAGCTCACAAAAAGTACTTAATTTAACAGACAAAAAAGCAAGGCCCATAACAGAAACCAAATAATTTACTTTTACCGGGACACGGTTCTTATAAGCTGGCATATCAAACTTACGTAAGTTGTTTTAAATAAGAAATAACATTTTGCTTTTTTATCTTCCATTATTTTTTTTACTTTTATATTTTTGGATATGTTTTCTTGGATAACTACGCATTGAACTAAAACATAAAACATAAATTTAGGATAGGCTAAGTACAAATATTGTAATAGATATAAGTTATTTAGAAAAAATGACTGATTGTTGAGTTTGTTTCGGCTTTCTTCTCAGCAGTGGTGTTCTCTTGGGAAATGCTGTAGATTCAGGTTTGTAAAAGTGCCCTTGCGGCCTACTTACAGAAAAAAGATCATTATTTCAAAAAGGTTTGAGGTGTTTCAAACAGGTTTCTTAAATATTTTTAATTTATTTAGTGAATATTTCGAAAATAATCGCTTCGTAAGTAGTATAAATTGTGTACCCACCCTCTATTTTCTAAACGATATGTCCGAACAATATTTAAAAAAAATCACAAAAACATAGCTTAAGAAATATCTTCAACGAAAATTATTTTGTAACATGATAGAATATACTGTAAGACGTAAGTGCCATGGATGTGCGCTCTTTTGCTAATGCACAATTTTCATTACTTTTTTTTTAATCTGCAGTGCATTTTTGTTTCTTTACCCTATTTGCTATGATGGTGACTTTAGTTTGTTTACGAATCTCCTCATTTCTGAATCGATCTAGTAGAGATCCCGAGAATAGCCCTTTCCATAGCTCGTTGAGTGACTCTGAGCTTCCTTAAGAGGCCGATAGTTAGAGACCACGTCTCAGCTCCATAATAAGTCATCACCAGTATATACGCATTGGTTGAAGACTTTCATGTTCAAGCACTGAGGTATCATGGACGAGAAGACACTTCGCAGTTTCCGAAACGCTGTCCATCCGAGCTGGATCCGTCGATAGATCTTTTTCTCAAAGTTGGATGTGCCTAGCTGGATTGTTCGTCCTAGATAGACGTATTCGTTGAAAACTTCTAGGCAAGGCAAGGTGGTCGGACGACCTGGTTAGGGTTGCGGTGACTCGGTGGATGCGGGTCGCCTGTGTGTCACTTAAGGAGGCCTTTGACCAGCAGTGGATTTCTTATGGCTGAAATCATGATGGTGTTTGATATATGCTGATATTTTTTCCATTTTGATTTAAAATGAAACAGTTTTATATCGAACGGTTTAAAGCGACTAATTTAATTCAGCATTGACAGTTGTTACAATGTCACACAGATGGCGCTAGTACCCTTCGTCTGTGTTGGTAAAGGATCCTGTCTTTACCACCGTCTGCGGCGCGGAGCAAAATTTAGAGACTGTCGTCTGTGGTTGTTTAGGATCCTGTCTTTACTACCGTCTGTGGCGCGGAGCGAAATTTAGAGACCGTCGTCTGTGGTTGTTTAGGATCCTGTTTATACCATCGTATGCGTATGATGAGGATCCGTATCATTACTACCTCTGCCTATTTTTTTGCGATTATACACCTTATTTTTAAAATTCGAGGGTCTATTATTCTATTTAACAAAAATTGGATAAACTATAAATCATAGACAAGCATCAGATCGGAAATTCATTCGTTCATTCGGTTGTAAAACGGAATTCTAACACACCGAAAACTGTCACGAACCCATGGAAGTCGCAGATGAAAAAATAACGAAGAAACACGGAAAACGATAAATAAATATAAGTAAAAGTTATATTTTATTGTTCTTTATGTAATCTGAATTCAGTTTTGATAAATTTCAAGTGCTAAATCTGGTTCATTTTCAAATTTTCTTATTTTCAACACCTCCATTTGTTTCACATAACTTTTCATTCTTTTTCTTTCAATTGTTATCAAGTTATGCTCTTCTCGTAAATCTCAAGAGTTATATGTTATTGAAGCAAATTTCATGGAGAATCTGAATATGTATTCGGTTTGTCCCACTAATTCCTAAATATTTGCCAAAATATAATTTTATCGAGCTGTATCGAATAACAGACGCACACATGCGCAAGTACAAAATGGAGGACGTCGTATATGTATACACGACCGCCTGTCAATTTCAAAATCGACCGTTGACTTTTGAAACTACAGCGTACAGGGTGTTTCGTTTATGTTATGATCGATAGAAACAAATTATGTATTTTCATAATAATAAATTCAGCATAAATGTAATAATATATGAGTTTTTTTGGATTTGATCACAAATACTTAATTTTGATGGCAATTTCATGAAATCAACTTCTATTGACCTGATGATGACCAGACCAGGGTCGACAGGTTCTAGGAGGCTATTGGCGATAGGAATTTCGGATTTGAACACAAATGCTAAGTTTTGATGGCAATTTCATGAAATCAACTTCCATTGACCTGATGATGACCAGACTAGGGTCGACAGGTTCTAGGAGGCTATTGGCGATAGGAATTTCGGATTTGAACACAAATGCTAAGTTTTGATGGCAATTTCATGAAATCAACTTCTATTGACCTGATGATGACCAGGTCAGGGTCGACAGGTTCTAGGAGGCTATTGGCGATAGGAATTTCGGATTTGAACACAAATGCTAAGTTTTGATGGCAATTTCATGAAATCAACTTCTATTGACCTGATGATGACCAGGTCAGGGTCGACAGGTTCTAGGAGGCTATTGGCGATAGGAATTTCGGATTTGAACACAAATGCTAAGTTTTGATGGCAATTTCATGAAATCAACTTTTATTGACCTGATAATGACCAGGCCAGGGCCGACAGGTTCTAGGAAGCTATTAGCGATAGGAATTTCGGATTTGAACACAAATGCTTAGTTTTGATGGAAATTGAATTTTTGAACTATTTTTAACATATCTGCCCTTATTATTATAAACAAAGATCAGAAACAAATGAAAAAAATTTTCGACGATACTGGACTTGAACCAGTGCCTTGAGCCAGACCGGGGCAGCACGCTCTACCATCTGAGCTAATCGTCCACACCAGTAGTCGACGAATTTTGTCATCTGTTCTTGCTTATGGATCTCTGTATGGTGCATCCGACTCTTTAGCCGTTAGCGCCGCCTAGTGCAGAACTATGAAGTTACTTTCACCCCGAGCAGATACCTTTACAGGTACCATTGCTCGGCGAGAGGTGGCGCTATTATCAAGACTGTACTTTTTTGTTTTTTTTTTTACAAATATCATGATAATAATCACAATTTTTGCAATTTATTAGTGGATCACTCCACTAGCGTTATTATTATAAACAAAGATCAGAAACAAATGAAAAAATCTTTGTTTATAATAATAACGCTAGTGGAGTGATCCACTAATAAATTGCAAAAATTGTGATTATTATCATGATATTTGTAAAAAAAAAACAAAAAAGTATATCTGCCCTTTTTAGGATAAAATGGATAGTTCGGGCCCTTCAACGCCTGTTGGACGACCGTTGGTCTTGGCCTTGCCTGTCCATATAACACCTCATGGCACTATTAATGTCGTGGAAGGCCAAAACGTTGTCTTAGAACGAAGCAATTCGGGGAGAATGCGTGTAAGTAAAAACATGTGTATTTTAATTTTTTGTTATCATTTGTTTTTGGCTGTTATTTTGAATTAAGAATTTGTTTAACAGACTTATCGGCCGGAGACATTAGCTGTTGGTGACAACATGGAGGTCAAGGCGCAGAAGAAATCCACATTTACACCACGTTGCCTGTTTCCTGGGGAATATGTAAGTATATTTCTACACGTAGCCAGATCTACTCCGAAAGACCAAAACAGATTACTGTAATACTAAAAGACGTATTTTAATAAGACTGTTAAGTTTCAGTATGACATTGATCAATTGATGTTTCAACGCTCGTGAAGTGTCTCCAGCATAATGAGTACGTACCTATGGACATTTTGATAACAGTTAAATACTTCACTGTTATCTATTTCTAAGTGCATTGGCTTGTTCAAAATGTGGTTGGTGGATGTAACTGGTTTTTTTTTTCCTTTTTTTTCTTTGGTGCTTTTACAAAAAATAAGATATGCATGTTTAGTAATTGAGTTATAACCTACTAATATCTTATATTTTGTTTTCTCTCACCCTTCGTTAACAATGTACATGTTACAAAACAGTCCTAAATATTAATATTAAGTTCTCGAAAATATCTTAAAACTCACTGTCGACAGTTTTGCTCCTGGAACACTTGACCGGCCTATCGATCATAATTTAACTTATTCAGTTCATTACTTTCCGATATTTATTGTACGAACGTAACAATTCAATTGTTGGCATTTATTTATCTCAATATAAAACTAAATTTTCTTCGATAACTATTTCAATGTTAGTTGTCAACACATTTTATTATGGGGCGACGCGTCTCAAATATTTGAAGGAAAATCGCAGACAATTTAGACTCGCAGACTTTAATTTTGTTCATGGGTACCTAGTAACACAAGAACCAGACTAGCTGGAAATTAGGCAAATATTTTTTTTTTTAATAAAAATTTTAAAATAAATAAAATTAAACACACCAAATTAATACACCGAACATTATTATCACTTATTCATTGGGCAGAAAGAAAAAAAAAACTGGTAATACCTGAATCCAATAAGCTCTTGATACGATCTCATTGTTTGTAATATTTACGTTCTGGAAACTTCCATAAAGAACATTTCGCAACTTTAGAGACTTTTCCTCGATGCATCGCTATCCTCAGTGTGCAATAAGGGGCTTTTGAATTAACGTGTTTGTCTGTTTGCCACGTTGAGCTCGTTGTATAGCGCATCTTTACATACAGTACCGGTCAATAATGTATCACCTTTTAGTATCAAATATCATGCAGCATCTTACAGTAAATATTAAATACAGCCAGGTCTTTTCGTCCGATCGGATTCTCACAAGTTTCAACATCCTTTATAAACAGGAACTTTTTGATTTTTAACCGTATAACGAGCAAACCAGACGGGCGCGTCGATGCGGAGCGCCTATGAAGCGAGTGACGTCACGGCGTCGTGTGTGGGCCGAGCCGCGCCCCGCCTCAGCCCGCGCGACCGTATATAAGCCGCGAGCCCGCTGTATCTGCTGGCATTCTGCTCCAGTCGTCGAGTCGAGCGGTCGTCCGCTCCTCGTGCTCTCCTGCGATCCGCTACGTGTGCTACGCCGGCGTAGCCTACGGCTCACGCTGTAGCTGCGCTCGGCGCTACGCCGCAGCCCCGCCGCTAACGCGTGCGCAGTCGCGCCTAGTGCCCTGCGCCGCGCCGCCACCTGTGTTCCGCCCTCCGCTCTATGCGTCGAATGGCTTCTTCGTGTGAGACAGTGACTCTTTTCCGCGTGATCGTCAAATGCACTATCGTTTGACGCTGTGCTTGTGTTGTGCCGATCTCCGCGACATTCTGTGACAGTGACACTTTCCCTGTGTAAGGAAAAATACCACGTGGTATTTTTTCCATGCGCGTGGTGTTTTCTCGCGCTCCGTGAGTGAATGTTTATGCCGTGCCCGGGCTTAAGCATGTCTAGTGATATGGAACCCACGACCCTTGAGGGCTTTCTGGCCTTCTTTGGGTTCATCCGACGAAAGAACCCACAGCTGTGGGAGGACTACCTTAGAGAAGGCGGCGCGACGACGGTGCCCTCCACGAACGACGAACAAGGTACGATTTTGCCCGCAATGCTTGAATCTCCCATTGTCAAAGCCCCCAAGGCCCAGTCGGCCGACGGTGCGGTTCGAGCCCGCCCGTACACACTTCCCACAAAATGTAACAAAAACTTGGACGACCCGCGTAGGCCGCCCTCCCAATGTAGCGCCCCTGCAAACGCAGCCCCGTCTGCGCACCCCCTCATTTTCGATAGGAAAACGGCCTCGGCCCATACCTTTACATCTGCCCCGCAATCGCCATCCCCGGCCCCCTCTTCACCGACCAACTGGACTCAGGACACAAATATTGACCTCTCTCAGGCCACTGGCCCTTCGAACATCGTTACTACCCAGGCCATCATGGATAGCATAGATAATCTGTACCAAGCCTCTGTAGCTCCCCCTTCCGCTAGGCCCGAGTCCGCGTCGAACTCGACCCTCACAGGGGCCGGGTCCGACATGGACTACGAGTCGTTTATTTCCGACGACGGTTCGTTCACTGAAGTACGCAAACGCAAAAATAAAAGGAAGCTTACTCAGGCTTCTCTGTCCCCGTCTGAATCGCCAGTGCCTAATCCCAAACGCTCATTGAAAAAAGCAAATAGAAACGCTAAGGTTAATACCAAAGCCCCTGCCAAAAAAGACTCGCCCTCTACTGTCGCTTCATCTGTAAATACAACTGTAAATCCCATAGTAAACGTAGCCCCAGCGAATATTACGGCCCAAGCCGCGAGCGCAACCAAGCAGTAATAAACAGGACGCCCCTGCCCCCCCCCTCTCAGCGTAGTGATAAGCCCCCTCCCATTACCTTGGGAGATGGCTCTAAATGGACATTTTATTCCAATGAAGCCAGAAGGAGGAATATAGGTTTCGTTAAAGCTTGCCCAGATGGAAGTGGTGGAATAGCCATCTACACCAGTGATGTAGCTCTATTTAGGCAATGGCGCGCCCTCCTGGGCAGCGGGTACTTTACCTACCCTTTGGAACACGAACGATCGATGCATGTGGTCGTTCGTGGGGTCCCGGTAGGCATTAAGCAAGACGAGGTTTTGGAAGACCTCGTCGCCCAGGGCTACCCAGCTAAATCGGTTTACCGGATGCGGCGTGGTGTAGATAGGGAGATTTTTAACGCCGTAAAAGTGACCTTGGACAGGAACCCCTCCGGTAAATCGATTTATAACTTAAAAACAATATGTGGACTGAGCGGGCTCAGAGTGGAAGAGCCCATTGTGGGGCGGCCCCCTCAGTGCCTCACTTGTCAACGCTGGGGCCATACCCAAAAGTTCTGCACATTGCCTGATCGCTGCTACACTTGTGCTGGCGACCACCCTTCTAAAGACTGTACTCACGATCCCGAAACGAATATTCCTCCTAGGCGCTGCTCCAACTGTGGAGGGCCGCATAAGGCAAACTATGGGAAGTGCCCAGCAATTCCCAAAGTTAAACATTTTAATAACATCCAGTCCTCTACAGCTCCGGGGCGTGCAGCGGCGTCCGCCCCTCCCATGATTAACTTAACAGACTTCCCTGACACTCTAAACAATGCTCAACCACAAACTGACGGACCGACAAGCGCAACTGCGCAAGCCCCCCTCTATAATCCACCCACTGCCACCACTAATAAAATCTCTTTTGCCTCGGCTGTGGCCTCTGGCCCAGCTAATCATATATATGGCCATAGAACCCCGAACAATAACATCAACGCACAACCTCAAACGGCATGGGCAGGTATGGACCCTAGACTCTCAAACAAACAAAGTTTGTCTGGCGAGGCAAGGAGACACTCGGCAAACATGCCGAGTCTCTCCCTCCAACCCAGCCTCTCCCACGCGAACCCCACGGCACTGGCCCCTCAGGGGGTCCCCATGTTCAATTTCGAACCTACTAGCACTTCAGCGAACCACAGCCTTGCACAACCAGCCCGTCCCTATGAAGCTGACATTAAAAAAGTTTTGAACCTAGCCCACTACATAGACATAGAGGAGCTTAAGATCTTATTTGAGAAACTCCGCAGGGCGACTTCCCAATACGACCAGATAGCAGCCATGGTCGACCATGACTGCTTACTTTTAAAATTGAAAACTTTTGCACCACTGCCCTTCAATGGATAACACACCGCCAAGTAGACTTAAACCTATCGCGATAAAAATAGGCATCTTCAATGCAAACGGTCTCCGCAGCCAAATGGACGAAGTAGGCTTATTCCTGATTGATAACCAAATCGATATACTGCTTGTTCAAGAAACCTTTCTCAAACCAAGCCACAGACCACCTAGGATCCCAAATACACTACAGTGTGAGAAACGATAGAAAGACAGCAGGGGGAGGTACGCTGATTTATTACTGACGTACCCTCCACATCTCACCCTTAGACCCACCGACTGACATGACTAACATGGAAGTCTCAGTATGTCGACTGGCAATGTCCGGCCACAAGCCGATCACCTTGGTGTCGGCTTACCTACCTCCTGACAAGACCATCTTAAAGTCAGACCTGGATTCACTTTTGGGGTTGGACGAGTCAGTAATTATTGCTGGCGACTTCAACTCCAAACATGAATCCTGGAACTGCAGAGCCACCAATGGAAACGGCACCAACCTCTACAAAATGCTCAAGAAATTGCCAGTCGACCTCCTGGCTCCAGTGGACCATACCCACTACCCCGCCTGCACCTCCTACAAATCAGACATCCTGGACATGGCCCTCCTAAAGGGCGTATCACTGAGAATACGATCTATAGAAGTGTGCCATGCCCTACACTCGGACCACCGCCCTGTATTAATAGGTTTCGGCCCTTCATGCTCACTCCCCCCTGCCACGACCCGTCAGGTCAACTGGGCGAAAGTGGGCATTGAACTCAATAAAGATACTTCTCCCCTCCTTGATATCATTCCCGTAACATTCTTGGACAGACAACAGACTGACGAAACAATTGACAAAACCACCACCAGCCTACAGGATGTCATAGCCAGGTGTTCAAAACAGGTTCCGGTGGAAGCTAATAACCAACGTTATCAGCTTCCTCCGGAACTCAGACAACTGGTCAAAGACAAAAATCATGCCATCCACAATTATGACAAGCACCCAAGTCCGACTAACAAAAACTTAGTAAACAGACTCCAAAAGGAGCTCACAGAGAGATGGGACGATCTCATGGAAAATATAACACCTCATCACCAAGCTTATTGGACACTGGTTCGTCACTTCAAAAACGACGAAATAGTGGCCATGCCCCCTCTCTCTGTGCCGAACTCGAACATAAAAGCCTCTGATGAGGAGAAGGCCGAGTGTCTAGCCGACAGCCTGGGCAAACAATGCTCACCAAGCACCATAGAACCCGATAAGACCCACATTGATTTTATAGACAAGGAGGTGACTACACGCTCGGCCGCCCCCCTCTCCAGTCCCCCTATTAGACCCACATCTGTAGATGAAGTAAAGACACTGATCAATAACTGAGGATGGACTCTCGAACAGAGTATTCAGACTACTCCCGAATACCATACTAACACTACTAGTAGCTATCTTCAATTCAGCCCTACGCAATAGCCACTTCCCACAAGCGTGGAAAGAGGCTATTGTGATAGGGATCCACAAGCCCGGGAAACCTCGCCCGGAGCCAACTAGTTACAGACCCATAAGCCTCCTAAAAACAATGGGCAAACTTTTTGAACGAATAATACAGGCGCGCATAAAGGGCTTCATTGCCACCGAAAAAATCATCATTGATGACCAGTTTAGGTTTAGGGCGGAGCACTCTAGTACCCATCAGGTCCACCGGTTCACTGAGCACGTATTGGCTGGGCTGACTCGACGAGGGCGTCCGGTACCAACGGGGGCTATCTTCCTGGACATAGCCAAAGCCTTTGATAAGGTCTGGCATAACGGGTTACTGTACAAATTGTACGGCTACGGTATGCCAGACCGGCTCATAGCATTACTAAAAGACTACCTCCACAACCGTACCTTTAAGTACAAAGTGGAGGGGACCCTCTCGACGAGTCATCCCATCCAGGCGGGTGTTCCGCAGGGTTCCGTGCTTGCTCCGATCCTATTCTCGCTGTTCGTCAACGATATTCCTAGGGTGCCGGGCGTCCATTACGCGTTAGTCGCGGACGACACGGCACTCTACGTCTCCACCCCTATGCGTCAGAGGATGGCATCTATCCTCCAGGGAGCTATTCACCGCCTTGGCGAATGGTTCCGACGCTGGAGGATAGAAGTCAACCCAGACAAAAGTAAGGCGGTAATATTCACCCGACGCCCCGACTATGACAGTTACGTTAGTAAAATTGCCCAGCCCACCATGTATGGGAAAAAGATCCCCTGGTCCAAAGAGGCCAAATACCTAGGGGTCACTCTTGACCGCAGACTAACTTTCTCTAGACATATTCGTAACGTCAGGAATAGAGCCTCCTTTTACCAAAGTAGGCTCTACTGGCTCCTAAATAAAAATAGCAAACTATCAAACAGGAATAAGCTGATGATTTACAAGGCCTGCATCAGGCCAGTGTTCTCCTATGCCAGTGTAGCCTTCGCACATGCATCCAAAACTAGGATCCAGTCGTTACAAGTAGTCCAAAATAGGTTCCTTCGAACGGCGGTGGGTGCCCCCTGGTACATTAGAAATGTTGACCTGCATAGGGACTTCCATTTGGAACCTGTGAAAGCATGGTTCAAAAAACTCTCACAGCAGTATTTTGATAAGGCTGAACGCAGCCAAAACCCCCTAATAATAGCAGCGTGTAACTACGCCCCCACTCCTGACGCCCCCCTCGAAAAGAGGAGACCTAAAAACATACTTACGGACCCACCTAATAACCTGGAACAGGCCCTAATAAACGACCCCCCAGTTAGACGGGGACCCCCCCCTGTTAACAATGAGGAGATAGGCATTGTGGGTAATTTCGCAGCCGCCTTGTCATCCAGACTCATTGCCACCAAGATAAGAAGAGGACCCACTGCGATTGCGGTGCGGGCCAGTTATCACCAACGCCGACCGCACTGGGAGACGGTGCGCGCCCTTAGACATCAAAACTGACAACAATATAACCTTCGAAAAGACGTGAAGACTACTTCATTTTCTCTGCCCGTGTAGGCGAAAACCTTCGGTGGGAGACCTGCTGGCTTCCCATGTCCGCTGACAAGCAGTGCAAAAGGCTTAACCGTCTGCAAGCATAACTAAAAAAAAAAAAAAAAGTATCTGCTGGCAGTGTCTGCTCGCGCTCCGAACGAGCGGGTCGTTATAGCGGTCCACTTGTGAGTTCGTGTAGACATTGCTGTCCCCCCCTTGCGAGGCGGTGCGGTTAACCGCGTCAGCCCAAAGGGAGTCCTAGTCCTCCAGCCTTCCTCCCCTTCCTATCAGGCGGTGCGGTTACCCGCGTCAGCCGGAAGGAAGTTTCCGACCAGTCCTAGGCGGTGTGGTTCTCCCGCGTCAGCCAAGGTCCTGGTATCCTGCCTTTCCTCTCAGGCGGTGCGGTTAACCGCGTCAGCCAGAAGGAAGGTTTCGTGCGGTCCCGAGGCAGTGTGGTTATCCGCGTTGGCCCTCGACCAAACGCTCCCGTATCCCGGCTTGGCAGTGTGGTTCCGTTCCGCGTTCGCCACGGGATACTTGATCCTTAGCATAAGTACCTAACCCCGTAGCTCTTACGTTAAACGGCCGCTAGGGCCATAACCTTTGCCGGAGGACTCCTGTCCCCGCTAACTAGTATAAGCGATAACCCGTAACCAGGACATCCGCGTCCTTAACACTAGACCTAAGTTCTCTATTCAATATAAGGCCGTCGAGCCATTTATCGTCCGACCGATTGTGTTTTCACTCATAACCGCCGTCCCCGTAGTTTTCCCTCCTTGAGCTAGTCAGGAAACCCTTCAGATCCCATCCGGATCAAGGGATATGTGGTAGCAGTCGCCCTGCTACATCACAACCAATTTTAAAAAAGGAGGAAGTTCTGAATTCCGTTGTATTTTTTTAGTTTCTTACCTCAGAATTCTAAGGGAACTCTTCAAATATCATAGGCATTACTTTAGCTACTACTGTTTTTTTAACATGATAAATACCAGAACTGAACACTAAAAGTCAGTAGTGGTTGACTGGTAGAGAATGCCTTAAGGCATTAAAGTCCGCCATTTGTACTTTTTTATATTGTGCAATAAAGTTTAAATAAATAAATAAAAGACGTTTTCTCCCTCTTAGAGATTATAATTTTTCACGTCGGGAAGGTGATATATTATTGGCCAGTACTTACTGTATTCTTCACATTCTGCTTCCTAACATGCACTTTGTATTTGCAGGTTTTATGTGTTTTTAAATCTATTTTGTTTCTTTTTGTATGTACTAACCAGACATAACTTGACCATTTTCGGGGGTTTGATGGTGCATGTTTTTTTAGGACAATGAGGACGGAGGACATTTTTTTGGGGAAGCTGTGGCCCGTGAGTTAGAAGTTGACTCAGGAAGTGACCAAGATGAGGTTTTATATAATCAGGAAGAACTCCAAGAGCTTCTTCAGGAAGATAATGAAGCCGAAGAAAGAGATGAAGTTGTAGCCCGTGAGATAGAAGTTGATTCGGGAAGTGAGCCAGATGAATAGTTATTTAATCAGGAAGAACTCCAAGAGCTTCTTCAAGAAGACAATGAAGCTGAAGCCGAAGAAATAGATGAAGTTGTCAATCCTGATACCTACATTTGGGAGGAGGACTTTCAGTTGTTCCGTTTTAGAAAAGAGGAGTTCGAGGAACTGGTTGGTCCCAAAATTGAAGGAACAACTCCAATTGACTTGTTCCTTCAAATCTGGGATCAGCCAGTCATGGATATAATAGTTGAACAAACAAATTTGTTTGCCTGGCAAAAAATTGCCGCAGCCTCGGAAACAGGCATCCCTCGCCATTCGCGGCTGAATGAATGGGTAGAGACTTCTAGTCACGAAATATACCGCCTAATAGCAGTTTTCATATTCATGGGGTTGTGTTGCAGGAATCGCATTGATGAATATTGGTCAACGGGCAGACTTTGCATGCCAGGTTTCCGTAAACTAATGACTCTCGACCGATTTTGGTTATTGATGCGATTACTGCACTTCATTGATAATGATACCATTAGCGCCATGTGTCACGGACATGCCAGAAAAATAGCAAAAATATCCACTACATTAGATTATTTCAATAATAAATTTCCGGCAATATACTCGCCTCACAGAGAACTTTCAATCGACGAATCCTTGCTGCTATGGAAAGGACACCTGAGCTGGGTTCAGTGTATCCGGACCAAAGCAGCAAGGTTCGGTATTAAGACGTACGAGCTCTGCGAGGCGATAAGTGGATATTGTTTGAAAATAGCATTATACTCGGGTAAAGGGACAACTACATTGGCTCCGATCATGGGTTTCACTTCAGCCTCAGCCAAAATTGTATTAAAATTGATGACGGAGTACCTTGGTAAGGTTTATTGTCTGTTTATGGATATTTTTTATAATTCAGTCCCGCTTGCCCGTTTCCTCAAGCGTAATCGTACAGACGTAGTAGGGACGCTAAACAGGAGACGACTAGAAACTCCTCGAGAGATTCAAACTTTAAACGAGAAGCGGGTCCCTAGGGGACAAGTGATAAGTCGACACTGCGGTGACGTATCCGTTGTTTCATGGAAAGATGTTCGACTCGTCACTACAGTGTCGACTTACCACAACAATGAAATGCGTGCGGGGCAACGTGCAGATCAACCGTACGATAAGCCGGTGGTTGTATACGAATACAACTCCTATATGGGTGGAGTAGATCTGAAGGATCAAAAATTGTCATCCTACCTTTTGGAAAGAAAAAGAGGCCTGAAATGGTACATTAAAGTTTTCCGTAGACTTATAAACATTTCAATATTAAATGCTTACGTAATTTATTGTGCCAACATTGGCCCAAACCAAAGAAAACTTTCACAAAGGTTGTTTAGAGTGTCACTGGCCGAAGAGCTGTGCCGAAGGTTTGGCGTTGACGTTGTGCTTCGGGAACCTAATAACAGGATTGATCGTTTAAATTTGTCTTTGGGCCATTACCCGGATCATAGAGTGATTCCCAAAGCAGAACGTGGTAACGCCAAAAAAATAAATTAAAAAGAGGGCGTTGTGTCAGGTGTACAACAAAAAAGGTTCAAAAAACATCGAATATTATATATGTTCTACCTGTAACGTGTTTCTTTGTGTGGGCCAGTGTTGGGTCGAATACCACACGCTTGAAAATATTTAAATAAAAACAAGATAACCTCCGAAAACACATTACTTTACATTCCTTTAAGAATTTAATGATTAAGGTTAAATAAGTCAATTATTGGTAGTAAAACAAAAAACCCGACTGCTTTAAAAATATTGTTTCTAAAAAGGTAACGGCAGTTTGCTTTTTGGAATGGCCTTTTCACTAGCTTTCATCTGATACCGATATTGCTATGGTAAGAAAGAACACTAACCCCCCCCCCCCCCCCCCCCCCCCCATTTATTTTTAGTGCGGGCGTCCTATCACACTTCTAACGAATTCAACGACACCTCAAATGTCAAAATACGTCCAGCCATTTGGGCTGTAGGGCGTGCCAAAGAAATGGACATACATACATACATACATACGCTCGAAAAACATTACCCTCCTTTTCTTCGGCAGTCGGGTAATAAAAAAAGTTTGTTTCCCCTCTGTAACGTTTTGCCATTTTTTTCCCAAAAATACATATCTCAGAATAATTATACAACGAACCTAATCTAACCTAATGAGTTCTTTAAAACGATGTTTATAAAAACCTGAAAATATGTACAGTTTTGGAAAAAAGTGACTTTCGGTCAAACGAAAATTTGGCGAAACGTTACAGATGGGAAACAAAAATTAGTGTTTCAGATAGGTTACCCTTATTCATGTGCGTGCACACCTATGCGTTGATTTGAGAACCTCCTCTGTTTTTAACTGAGCATAATTATATCATTATATTATAATAAAACTGGATCTTTTCTTTCGCCCGCAATTGTGTTTGCGTAGACGAATTTACGCATACATTTTTATAAATATAAATTCAAATTTATCGATAAAATAAAATTAGCATGTATTTAAAAGTTTGTGTGGATGGATGTTTGTAACTCAATCACGCCCCAAACATCCGATCTGGATGATACTTGGCACAGAGTTCGGTTATAGTTATAGTCTGGAATAGCACATACTTTTTATCCTGTAAAAATGTACGGTTCCCGTGAGACATATTTCCACACGGGCGGAGTCACGGGTAGACGCTAGTTATATACACTCACCGGCAGATTTTTTTTACAATTGCCTATATTGTTTTCGATAGTATTAAAATAAAATAAAAATTGGGCCAAATTCTCTGCCGGTGAGAGTATATAAAATCACATATAGTAATATCATAGGATCATTTTAATATAATAATAGTAATTACAGGCTAACGCCACAATCTAATAAATACATAACATGAGTCTACCTATAATAAACAACTTTACTGACGCATCATGCGTCTAAGAAAGGTATAGAAAAAAGCCGCTCAGTACTATAGGCAGAATTCACCATGCACTTTAGCTTGTGATAAAAGTCCTGTATGCAATACAATACAGTACATAATAAATGAACAGAAAAAAAATATATATGACAAAAATGTGTACCAATTTATCATTCCTAAAATAAAACACCCTTTGTATGACAGGATCCGTATCATTCACAGACAGCGGATAAACAACCTCGTTAGGATCCTCAATATATACAGACAACTGATAAACTACCAAGTTAGGATCCTTATCATGCACACACAACCGGTGAACCACCAAGGCAGGATCCTCATCATGCACAGAGAACGTTTATGAAATACTCACACACACATGTGCAGATTTCATTGGAGGATGTAATGGACATTCTAAACTTCGCAATATTTCTTTATTATTTTACTATTAATTCAATGGAAAGTATTGGCAGTGTGACATATCCTTGAAAAGCTCTGTTTCTCTAGTCTATGGTTACATCCTGCTATTTGAGCAGAGTCAATGATTGGCTGAGTAAATCAGTTATGAAGTCGGGCTTACCGAAAAGCGGCTTCTTTGCATTTATAAGTAAAAAAAAAGGTTTTTCTGCATACATTGATGTGTATTTTGTCGTGTATGCAATTATAAGTATATTTTCTAGGTAAGTTACCAACAAACATTACTATACGCTAAGTTTTCACACGTAAATCATCGTGAAAACCGGCGTCACAAAACATGCAAAATGGCGAATGACCGACTTCTCAATTTCAAAATTCAAAGTGAGATATTCTGGTACTATTATGTTTCCAGCGTATTTATTTCACTGAAATAGATTGCCTAGTAGATCATCCCTACGGGGTAATGCGGAAAAATAGAAAACAATATAAGAATACATTTTAAAAAGTGGTTTTATTTACGCGTGTATAATTTTGATCAAACTTCGTATTCAAACCTCTCGCAACAATTAATTATTTCGTTTCGAGGTATATATTATTAATAACAAACAAGCAAATTGATATAAATTTCGATAACAACTCCTACAATTGTATGCTTCATACAAAAAAAAGTAATTTTTTCAACATATACTGAACGCCGGCGGAGCGTGTGCGAAATTGTCATAAACCGCCACAGACGACGGCCTCTCAATTTTGCTCCGCGCCGCAGACAGTGGTAAAGACAGGATCCTAAACCGCCACAGACGACGGTCTCTAAATTTCGCTCCGCGCCGCAGACGGTTATAAAGATAGGATCCTAAACAACCACAGACGACGGTCAGTAAATTTCGCTCCGCGCCACAGACGACGGGTTAAGGGTCGAGGGGATCCCGTCCCACCCCATTTTCAAGGGGTTCATTCAGCCCAAGGGTAGTTCAGACCTCTGAATCCTACCGCTGGCGGTCATGCTGGCGCAGTCAGAGGTGAGGTTAGGTGTGTGGGGGATTATCCGAGCATGCTGCCGCCTAATTATGACAGCCATATAGTCAATAGTCAATTTAGACACTCACCTACAGATTTCAATATAAATTATGAAAATAATTTCATGTCACAATTCTCTTACGGTGCTCCGGGTTCTTTTTACCCGGGTCACTCTGGGCACATAGGCAATTCTGCTACTTTTCCCCTGGCCCATAGCTCAGGAATAACCGCCCACACATACAATACTCAAATTGAGAGCCGCGGAATTCGCGCGGAGTGCGAGGGTGAGAGGGCCGCATGGCGCGCGAGTCGGGGCCTCAAGGATTTCCCGCGCATAATGCAAATAAAAATGCAAATGCGAAGTGTGTAAGATCTCGGTCGATCAAGGACACGTCCCAATAGTAATTGTCTTAGCCTACATATCTCCCTCGAGCTCCTTACTTAAAGAGGATCTCGACAAACTAGCTAGTCTGGGTCCCTCGGTCATAGGGGCTGGGGACCTTAACTCAAAACATACTTCCTGGGGTTGTAACACCAACAACGCCAATGGAAATAGGCTCTTTCATTTAATGATCAACGGTCTCTCCTTTGACCTCATAGCCCCCTTAGAACCTTCACATTATCCTCCAGTAGACACTTACAAAGCAGATATCTTGGACGTGGCCCTTCTGTCAAACGTGAACCTCAAGTTCCGTTTGATTGAGGTGATTTACGAGTTAGATTCTGATCACCTGCCCGTGTTACTGAAACTCGGCGCAGACACAAGTAACCCACCTGAACTCAAGTCCATAGTGGACTGGGCGAAGGTCGAGGAAGGTCTCCTAAAAGACACCCTCCGATCTCACTCTTTCTGACACTCTGGACACAACTGACGACACTGACAGGGCCATCTCTTCTCTCAACAGCTACCTCAACACGGTAGTCCGTGAGGCCTCGCGGGAGGTGCCGGTGGAGGATATCCACCGTCGGCCCCTCCCAGCGGAGCTGCAGGCACTGTTGAGGAAAAATAATGCCCTTCTTAATCACACAGCATGGGTCCCTTCGCCCGACAATCGCAGGAATCTGCGGGCCTTGCAACGTGAGGTCCGTCAGAAAATTGCAGATTTTCGGGCGAACAGTTTCCAAGATCTGATTTCTGAGATAGCGCCCAGTCACACAGCGTACTGGAAAATAGCGAAATCTCTGAAATCAGAATCGGTACAATCAATGCCCCAATTGGAGAGACCGGGTCAGGCCACCCCTGCCTTTGACGATGAGGAAAAGGCGGAGTGCTTGGCTGACAGTCTATCCGAACAATGCTCTCCGAGTAGGCTCTTCATTGATGAAGAGCACATAACCTGAACCAACCACGTGGTCTCTAGGTTATCCAACTCGCAACTCCAATCAGACCACCTAAGGCCATGAACCAACCACGTGGTCTCTAGGTTATCCAACTCGCAACTCCAATCAGACCACCTAAGGCCAGTCACCCCCGATGAGTTAAACAATCTTATCAAAAGCCTCCACATACGGAAGGCTCCGGGCATGGATGGCATCTCAAATCGCATTCTAAAGCTCCTATCTCATGAACAGAGAGATTTCTTAATCAAAATATTCAACTCTGCACTCAAAAACTCTCACTTCCCTGGTTCCTGGAAGCAAGCCACAGTAATTGGCATTCACAAGCCTGGCAAAAATAAAACTGAACCCAAGTCATACAGGCCCATCAGCCTGCTATCTTCGCTGCGTAAACTCTATGAAAGAATAGTGCTGAACCGAATCAAAGACTTCATCGATGACAATAATGTCATCATGGACGAACAGTTTGGATTCAGAGCTAAGCACTCATGTGTCCAGCAAGTGCACCGTATCACGGAGCATGTGCTGGCCGAATTTGAAAACCGTCAAGGTTATGCTCTTCACAGTGGTCGAAAAACTGGGGCAATCTTCCTGGACGTAGCAAAGGCATTCGACAAGGTCTGGCATGCTGGTCTGATATACAAGTTATATCGGATAGGCCTGCCCGATCGCCTTGTGCGTCTCGTTCAGGATTTCCTCAGCAATCGTTCCTTCAGATATAAAGTGGAAAAATCATTATCCTCCCCTCACCCCATTACAGCGGGCGTACCGCAAGGGTCGGTCTTGTCGCCGACCCTTTACTCCCTTTTCACTAATGATATTCCCAAGCACCCAAATGTAGATATAGCTCTCTTTGCGGATGATACTGCCCTCTTTACCTCGAACATCAACCTCAACACCATGAGGAAGGATCTCCAGGAAGCTACCGATGACTTAGGTCGTTGGTGCAACCTCTGGAGGATCCAGGTGAACCCGAGAAAAACGCGGCTATCATTTTTCGCAGAAATGCGAAATTACCGCATGTGAACTTAGCCCTTATAGTAATGCATGATAAGCCCATACCTTGGAAAAATCAAGTTAAATATCTAGGAGTCACCCTAGATAGGAAACTTAACTTCAAAGTTCACCTCAAGGAGGCTAGAAATAGGGCGGCATTCGTCTTAGGCAGGTTAAGTCCGATGGTAGGTAGTCGGAGCAGGATGAGTTTTAAAAATAAGCTCCTCGTGTATATTACCTGTGTAAGGCCAATACTGACCTATTGTAGCCCTGCTTTCGCTCATGTGGGCGAAATGCAGCTCAAGCCCCTTCAGGTTATCCAAAACCGATTTCTGAGGCGTGCCACGGGTGCACAGTGGTTCGTCTCAAACTTATCCCTACATCATGATGCAGAGATTCCCACCATCCATACCTATCTCAAAGATTTATCTACCACATATTTTGATAAAGCCAGCTCTCACCCGAATCCTTTAATTAGGAACGCGGCGGACTACGTCCCAGCCCACATTCCGGTGGAAGCTGACTTTCAAATTATCCCACAAAACTTAGATGATCATATACAAAATCTTGTAAATGATCAGGCTCAATGATTACAGACCGTCACTGACCAAAGCGCCTTTAAATTAGCCGTCAGAAGGCTAATCAGAAGGCCGCGACACATACTGTCCGACCCGGATGACGTCATCACGGCTACCATCAAAAGATGGTACCCGGAAGACTCCTCCGACTCGGACACAGACGACGGACCCATCAACCATATTGCTGACTATTACTTTGACTGGAACATTGACATATTCCGAGACCCACAAAATGATTACGGACACTGACACCGGCGGCCCCGCAGGCGGGGTCGTCCACCGCGATCTTAATACACGGGTCCCCCACACGTATCCCATACCCATCCTATTCCCCAAAAGCCCCAAACAAAACCCAAATGTCCTTAGCTACGGACACTGACTACCAACATGACGCAGACCGGCTAGAACATAGCTAGGTACACTCCGACTGTCGTGCACTCGAGCACGGCAGTCACCGACACGTGGTGCCGGGAGCTGCTGCGGCAGCTCCACCGCCACAACATATAGTTACGGTAACAGCAAAATTGCTAGCCGATATTCAACATCATCAATCAAAAAAACATGGTACTACATGGTAGCGGTAGTTCATGACGTGAACAATAGAGGGCTCTGTATTTTGCCCAACGTCGCTATCATGCGGCTCGCTCTCTTCCTTCGCGGGGCGAGAGCGCGTGGGCGGGGTTTACGAATAGGCATTTTTCGGCGTAACGGGCCCTTAAAGTCAAATTGTGGTGTTGATGGTGGAAATATGTCTGTTGAGGATCGCATTATTTTAAGATGAACCAACTTTGTTAATTCGCATTGCGCAAGACACAGGAACTGCAGAAGGCGTGGGGGGTATATCTCGCTCGGATTACCATGAGGGGGCCGGGAATTTTTCCCTTATGGAGTTCCCAATTTTTTGTCAATATTTGTTGTTACTAATGTAAATTGATGATTGACCAAATAATACCTCCTCATAAGAATCAAGTATTGTAATGAACCCTATAAGCAAACTTTAGAAATAAGAACCGAACCAATGTCCATAATTTTCATACGATTAGCTTTTGTGCGTAGTTATTGTTTTAGAAACTTATTTGGCTATTGTGATCTGTATGAACCTTAGATCTTACGTTGAACCCTGACCCATAATGTTTAATCTGTATCAATCTCATCAAGATCCGATTTAAACTTGATTAATTAGAAATATAAATGTATGTAGAACTAAGTGAAAATTTTTGACATGTGCTTGGCAACGGATCAACAACGAAATTTATTAAGCTCTCCTACATTTTCAAATGAAATTAAATATTTATAAATTTTCGGTGTTCTAAGCGTTACATAATGAAACAAAGCGATTTATAATAAATTAACTAGTTTAATTATAGAGAGAAAAAAATGCAAGTAACGATATGTACAATGACAGCTCAGAAGTTACGGATAAAATCCGCGAGAGGCGCGCGTGTGACAAGTAGCAGATAACATATGCTGCGTTCCGTTACATGGTTTAGTTTATGACTATATTCCAACATCCTCCCTTAGGCATAAACCCATTCTTGAAGAGCAGTAATGAAGCTTCAATTGAGGGGTACCTTTTGTCAGAGCGTCAGCGACCATCTCATTTGTTTGGATGTACTTGATGACAATCTTCTTTAAACGAACTTTATCACGTACAAAGTGATGTCGAATGTCTATATGCTTGGTCCTGGGATGATAGTTAATGGTACCTGCAAGTTTAATTGCACTTTGATTATCACAAAAAATCGTTAGAGGTTCAGTGGCTAATTGCGGCCAAAACTCTTCTTGCATCTGTTTAAGCCAAATTGCTTCTTGAGTGCAGCTTGAAAGAGACATACATATATTCGGCCTCGGTCGTAGATAGCGCGACTGTCAGTTGCCGTCGTGAGTTCCATGTAATTGCGCCACCTTGATGAATAAACACATAGCCGGTACATGATCTTCGATCGGTTTCGTCGCTACACCAGTCTGCATCACAATAACCACATATATTGTCTTGATTTTGCTTATAGGTAAGCATATAGTTTTCTGTGTATTTCAAATATCTCAATACCCGTTTCAGTGCCACCCAGTGTTGCATTTCAGGCTTTGAATTGAATCTGCTGATTGTATTTACGCTATATGAGATGTCAGGGCGTGTCCCTTGTGACAAATACAACAGACATCCAATTATCTCCTGATTGGATATATATCTACAATTGATTCTTCATTCACATTAAATTTTGTTTTTGGATCAATTGGGGTTTTAACACTCTTACAGTTCGTCATTCCGTATTTACCGAGTATATCTTGTATATACTTTGTTTGATTTATGCATAAAATCCCATTTTCTCTGTCTCTATGTACGTGCAAACCCAGGCAGTATTTTAGTTCACCCAAGTCTTTCATCTCAAACTTGGTGAATAAATTGCTTTTCACATAATTTTTAGTTTCTAGGGAGCTTGTAAACAGAATTATATCATCCGCATAGACAGCCAAAAAAGTTATATCTTCATTCCTTATTCTGTAGTAAATGCATGGGTCCAGTAGCGACTGTGTTAGACCAATTTCTTTAAGTATACTATCCAGTTTTTGGTTCCACTGTCTGCTGGCTTGCTTCAGTCCATATAAGGATTTTTTTAGTAGACATACTTGTGTATTATTTTCTTCAAATTTCGGAGGTTGACACATATATATATCCTCTTCAATGTCGCCTTGTAGGAAAGCCGACACAGCATCCATCTGGTCAATATCTAAGTTATATTTCACCGCTAAGGATAGCAGGTAACGTAAAGATGAATATCTGACTACCGGTGAGTATACCTCATTGTAATCATATCCTTTCCTTTGTGCGCATCCTTTAATTACTACAACCCATTTACATGATATAGCTCTCTTCCCAGCTGGTAAATCACATAGTACCCAAGTATTATTCTTCTTTAATGATTTGTATCCTTCTTCCATAGCTTTCTGCCAATGCCTAGACTCTGGGCTAGATAGAGCTTCCTCTAATGTCAACGGATCCTGATTTAAAGCCAAACACGCATATCCCAAATCAACTCCAGTTTTTTCATCATTTTCTGTATGCCTTGATTGTCCTCCTCGAGGCCTCAAGTTTATGAAACAATAGGAAGAATCAAATGTGCAGTCAGTGCTTGGTTCATATGATGGATCTTGATCTGTCATGTTCATGTTTTCTACAGATTCAAAGCTCTCACATAAAGTTGCATCCGATTCATCTTCATTGGAGTGGATAGATCCAGGGGTTGGATTGTTGCTACCGGATTCAGCAGATTCTTCTAATGGCATAGATATCTGTAACATCGTACTGGTATTAGCATTTTCCGTAATTATATTTTGATTTTTCTGATCATCTTCTAAGAATGTGACATTCCTGCTCTTTGTAATCTTTCTAGTGCGTGGGTCCATTAACCGATACCATTTAGTATTTTCACAATATCCAAGAAATATCATTTCTGTGGATTTTGAATCCCACTTGAATCTCTTTTCCTTCGGCACGTGCACCATGGCTTTACATCCAAAAATTCTTAGATGAGAAATATTTGGTTTCATACCTGTCAACTTCTCTAATGGTGTCACGTTGTTAAGGACGCGAGTCGGAGAACGATTAACTATATGAGCAGCAGTCTCCACCGCCTCTGCCCAAAACATCTTGGGCAGTCCAGCATCCTCCAGCATACACTTAGCACGTTCCACCAGCGTACGGTTCATGCGTTCTGCCAGCCCGTTCTGTTCCGGTGTGTATGGTGCTGTTGTTTGATGCTTGATGCCATTACTTGCTAAAAATTTAGACATTTCATTATTAATATATTCTAGACCATTGTCTGTACGAAGAATCTTTACCTTACAATCCAACTGATTTTCCATTTCATTTTTGTAAATTTCAAATACCTCTTTTATATTAGTTTTATTCTTTAAGAAGTAGACATTCACCTTTCTGGAGAAGTCGTCGATAAAAGTTATAAAATATCTAGCTCCACCCACGGATGGTACCTCCATTGGCCCATATAAATCTGAATGCACAATTTCTAATGCCTTTGTTGCCCGTGAACCTTTGTTACAGAATGGAAATCTACTTTGTTTACCTTTTAAACAAGGGATGCAGTTCTTGTTTATACTATTATCATCGACTAACTTCACACCTTCAGTGCATAACGGCAATTTCCTTACATCATTATAGTTGAGATGTCCCATTCTTCGATGCCAAATGTTCAAGTTTTTTCTTCAAAAGTTGCAACAAATGCATTGCCACCACAAGTATTCAGTTTATACATGTTGTTGATAAGCTGGGCAGTGGCTACCAATTTCTTTTGATTATTGAATATTTCACAGCCAGTTTTGTTAAATATTACTTGACAGCCATTCTTTACTAGCTGACTCACTGACAATAAATTGGTACTTAGTTGTGGAACATATAAAATATCTTTTACCTGAATATGGTTTATGTTACCGTCATCGCATATGACATCCAGATCAACATTACCCATATGTTGTACAGTGACTGATGCATCATTGGCTACCGTTATACGCTGTATCGGAGGTGCCCGGATATCATACATTCTATGGGAGACATTTGTCATATGTAATGATGCACCAGAATCCACTATCCATGACATTTTATCCATTTGTTCTTGAGTTGCAGAAAAAACGGCTGCATACCCTTTTCCCATTATCATTACTTTTCTTCTTCAAATTGCAGAATTTACTCATGTGACCATAACGGTTACAGTTGTAACAACGGGGACCAGATGGTTTGGTGCTCTTATTTGGCTTTGGAACAGTTTTATTATGTTTCGTATAAAGAACTGACACACTGGTGTCTTTTACTTCTTGAAGTAATTTCGTTTTAATTGAATCAGTGGATATCTTTACACCTGAACTTTCCAGTCCCATAATCATTGGTCTGTTTCCGGCAAACCAGCCAACATCAAGGTACCAAGCCATTCGTCATCAACATTGAAACCAATATTTCTGAGCTTATGAGCGGTGGTTACTATTTTATTTACATATTCTTCTATGCTTGCACAACTTTCCAAAGCTGTATTCACTAAATCTCGGAGTAACCCAACTTTTCTTGTCAAACCAGAATCATCAAACGCATTTTGTAACTTCTGCCATACCTCCTTGGCAGTCGTGGCTTCTTGAACGTGTACATAATTTATTGGATCGACAAGCTAAATTATTTTTGATTTAGCTTTGAGATCGGTCTTCGAATTTATAGTACTGTTTGGTTGCGGTTCGATACATTCCCACAGATCCTCATGGTGTAAATACGTTTGAACCGCGAACTTCCAGGTGCTGTAGTTCTCTCTTCCCATTAATTTGTCTATGTGAACGTTAGACATGGCCATTTTACTTCGGTACAAATTGAAAAAATGCAACGTAATAACGGCCAACCTAAAAATCAAGAAATCACTCGCGGAACTACGTTACTGTTATTAACGGAATCACTCTTATTATAATGACTTTTAAATACGTGTCATTTGCCCATAACCTAACGAAACAAAGCGATTTATAATAAATTAAGTAGTTTAATTATAGAGAAAAAATGCAAGTAACGATATGTACAATGACAGCCGAGAAGTTACGGATAAAATCCGCGAGAGGCGCGCGTGTGACAAGTAGCAGATAACATATGCTGCGTTCCGTTACATGGTTTAGTTTATGACTATATTCCAACATTACATAAATAAATATACGCATATAGACAACCTGTACACATCATGTTTCTACAAGGAGACGGCACCACAGGCCTGCGCTGCGTACTGTGCCGCAGCGGCCCTTTACACCTGACAGATGTCAAGTCACTATTTGTATAAACAAATCATTTTTTCCTGTTTTCATGAAGATATTTTGCAGTCTGAGAAAGTTTTCACGGTGTAATAATACCAGTGCATCAGTTGAGTGCCCTTCGGCCGTCTACAGAACCGGAGTTTCGGAACTGGTTCCGTACGAGGCTTTTAAATTACTTGTATGGAACTGGTTCCCTACGAAGCTATTAATTTACTTTTATGGAACTGGTTCTGTACATGGCTTTTAATTTACTTGTATATAACTGTGAGACCTTGTTCACCGAAAAAGGTTTGGCATGAAGGCCGTGTCACTGGGTATGCAGTATTTTCTCCGTAAAACGCTTCCATGATAAGTAACTGGCCAGTTAGATGAATAAATAAGACATCATAGGTACGTGAAATGATTTAATGACAGCTATAATATTGATATGTAGTGCAATAGGTTAATTCATGTTTATTTGAGAAAGTATGTATTTCTATTGCTTATATTATAACATAAATAATAGGAGTGTTTTCTGTTTATACTCGTCATTGAAATGTCTTTAAGAGACATTGAATTTATTTCAACGCGAAGAGGAGGTATTGCTCTATTATTTGAAGGTCGGAAATATCATCGTAAGAAGACATACACAGACGGTAATACTATATTTCTATGTTCAAATTACAATGATGGCTGCAAAGGGAGTATTAATTTAAACAAGAAGAACGAAGGGGTCCATGATAAAACCAAAACACACAATGCGGACTGTTTACCAAACCAAGCCCAAAATAAAATATTAAAAGAACTTGACAAGCTCAAAGACAACACTGGCTCCAATTTTGATTCTATCCATAAACAATACGATGAGATGGTATACAATCTAGAAAATGAGGGCGTGCATTTGAAGGCGGAAATACCGCCTTTCGAAAATAAAAAAACAGGTTTAATTAATAACCGAAACAAAATATTGGGTGCACCCAAGATGCGATTTTCATCATGTAGTGATGTAGTAGTTCCAAAAAAGTATCAAGATTTCCTGCTAGCTGATTACAATAGTGCAACTGATGGAAAAAGAATTCTTATATTCTGTCATGAAAATGTGAGATCCGTGGTTAAAAGCTTCAGACATATATTGTCTGATGGCACTTTCAAATCCAGCCCAAAGCCTTTCAAGCAGCTATATTCTATCCATGGTTACCACGAGAAAAATAGATCCGTGACTCCGATAATTTTTTGTTTGCTACCTGATAAAAGACAGGAAACATATGAGATTCTGTTTCGACTAATCAAATCAGTCTTTCCTGACTGGAATCCATTAAAAATTACAATGGACTATGAACAGGCTGCAATGAATGCAGTAGCCAAAGTATTTACTGGCATTAAAATCAAAGGCTGCTACTTTCATTTCAATCGATGCCTTATTGTACCGGATGACCCCACAATTACAAATATAATATTATATAGACTTAATATAAGACCTGAAATACCTACAAAATTTATAAGTTAATAAAAAGTATGATTTGTTCAATAAATTAATTTCATATCTTTCTATCTAACCCCGATAGAAAGATATGAAATCATTGCCTCGACTTAACAGTTAAAGGAATAATATTCATATGTTCAAGTTAAATATCAATTGTATAAAGCCCATAAGGCGATAAATTACATAGTGGAATGATGTATGTAAACTTTCCACAGGTATTGCACAACATTTGCAACTATACCATAACATTGGTAACTTTCCATGAAAACCCAATATGTTGCACAATAATTGTTAATTGTAATTCTCAGAAATAATAAAATTACCCCCACCCCAACCAATATACGGCTCGAGTATAAAAGCCAAAGCTAATTCAATTGACAATAACCCCACTATATGTGGCATACGAATGAACACATAAATATACAAATAGTCCCCATACTATGAATGAATGAATGAAAGCATTTATTTCGGAAATATTGATCCATATTGTGTTAGTAAAATTTATTCTAAGTTTGTTAGTGGAAAGTGTAATTATAATTAGACCTAACGTGCACAGACATCCAGTGAGCTAGGATAGGGCTGTCCATCCTCTCAGCTACCACCCTCAGAAGCGCGTTGGTGCTGCCCCGTACGCGCTCACTCAGGGACGCCACCCGCTTGCGCATCACGGCTTGGAAACCGTCAGTTCTCCGCGCTGCAAACATCCCCGACGCACTGCAGCGCCAGGGCAGCCCCAACAACCCCCTGAAGGCGTTGTTATACTGAACGCGCAGAGCACTGTAGGCTCTTTTGGTGTAGTCGCTCCACAGGTTGCACGTGTATAGGGTTTGACAGTACGATATAAACAGGGTTATTTTTACCTCAGTAGAACAACGCGCAAACCTGCGGGACAACATGTTACACCTTACCGACAGTGCTCTGCGCTCCCTTTCCATATCAACATCATCTTTAAGAGTATCTGTGACCCAGTGACCCAAATATTTAAATTTTGTAACTGTGGGAAGAGGAGAACCAATGAGAATTATTGGCGGAATGGGATATGTTTTCGTGCCAGACTTGAACAGTAGTACCTCACTCTTCTTTACATTATATTTTAGTCCGTGGGTCACAGCATACCTTTCACAAATAGAAAGCAACTTTCTAAGGCCATTGACTGAGGGGCTCAGCAGCACCATGTCGTCTGCGTAGCTTATGTTGTTAACAAAACAGCCGTCCACCGAGCAGCCGACACCCGCGCTGCTGAGCTCCTCAATCAGACCATTTACATACACATTGAATAACGTGGGAGACGTTAATCCCCCCTGTCTCACTCCACATTCCATCTTGAAGGCCTCAGAGTATTCCCCTGCCCAACGAACTACATTTGATTGATTGTCATACCAGTACTTGAATGTTCTAATGACTTCAGAAGGCAAACCCGTGCCCCTTCTTAACTTATTCCACAGCACTTGGTACGACACCAGGTCAAATGCCTTCGACAAGTCCAAGAAGCATGCGTATACTGGCGTGTTCCTCTCAGTATAGTACCGGACAGTGTGCTTAAGACATAGAACTGCTGCTTCAGTGGATAATCCCGGGCGAAAGCCGAACTGGGCGTCATGCAGGTTGACATGTTTACTTAAATATGTGTTAAGCACACTATCCAGCACCTTTGCCAAAATCGTGGCCAGTGAGATAGGCCGATAGTTAGACTTGTCGGAGGCATCCCCCGTTTTGTTTTTTATGATAGGTACCACAATAGTTTTCATGAGGTCGTCTGGTAAGTAGTTGTGGCGTATGCAAAACGTATACAGCAAGGCAAGTACTCTGGGGAGATGGGCACCCGCATGCTGCAGGTGCTCGATACTGAGACCGTCATGCCCGGGTGACTTACCTCTGGTCATGTGTCGGATCACATTAGACACCTGTGATGGTGTTATTCTGATCGGGCCGTCATACTCGCCGTTCCCAGTATCGAGCACCGTCTTAAACTTGGCAGTCGGCTGCGCTTCCACTTTAAAGTGATCCCTAAAAAGGTTGGCAACATCACTTGGGTCACTAATACCATCGACACTTGCCGGTAGGCTCCCCCGAGGGCTTATCTTATTGGTGGATTTCCAGAATTGTATGAAGTTTTTCGCTTTGTGGTGTGAGGCAATAATGTCCATTTTAATTTGGTCTTTGTTGTTTTGACAGAACTTCAGTTTGGCTTTGAATTCTTTCCTGGACGTGCACATTTCGTCATACAAGTGACCAGATTTAGGCTTACCGTGTGCACACCATTCCTGAAAACAAAGCCTCGCCTTCTGGTGAGCCCCCCGGACATGTTTATTCCACCCCGTGACATAGCCACGTCCCCTGGGCCGGTCTCTGCCACAACTACCAACCGACGCCTCTATGATTGCCCCCGTAATGGAATTGTACAGTGCATCAATGATTTTTCTATGACAGTTGTTATCACATACCTTATCACAACATAATTCCAATTGTCTAGGAAAATCAATAAGCTTTAATTTATTATTACATATATTTAAATATTCTTTAATTTGTGATGGTACCCGCTCCCCCCATAGTACTCCTTTCAGTTGTTCATTGTCATTTTTAGCGTCACTATCATTAATTTTTGCAACATTCTTATTTAAATTACATAAAAGCTCTACAGGGAAGTGATCGGACCAGTATACATCATAGTGTATTTTGGCAGACAGGACTGTTTGCCTGGCCGCTGCAGATGTCACGCAGTGGTCAAGCCATCTTGTACACCCGTGGCTGTCACTTACGTATGTATACGAGTCCGAAGGCAAGAGTTCTGAGTCGACTATATACAATTGTCGCTCCGAACAAAAACTATTCAATTCACTGTAGAACGTTGTACTAGGATGAGCGTTAAAATCGCCTAACAAATAGATCAAATCAACCTGTTCACTATCTATGATCGCATACATTTCACTCAAACAGTCAGTGAATTCAACTAGGTTATCACTCTCGTCAGTAGGCATGTACACGGAAAACACTATGATGGACCTAACATCCGTAACAATTTTTAAGGCCAAGAGCCTAACACTTTTGCACTGTATAGTGGAAACGCACGGAAACCAGTTTTTACGCTACAGGAGCGCCACCCCCGTGAGGACGACCACGCAGTACGCCCGCCGATATGTCCACTGCTGTGTTACAGTACTTTTATCTCACGAGCGCGGGTGAACCATGTTTGTGTGAGTAGATGTACATGCACATTGGCTCTGTGTGGGTGAGCTCGGGAGCGCTCAGTGCCGGCCCAGCCGCCGATCGGGTTAGTAGTGCTTATTGGTTTGCGTCACAAATTACTGACAAGTAGCGTCAGCATGGCAAGTACAAGCAAAAGGAGAAAAGTTGTTCACAGTGAGGTAAAGACGTATTAATATTTAATTGTACATTTTTGTTTAATGCTTTTTCTTGGTAGTAGGTGAAGGCTAATTTTTAATTTCTATTAAGTATAGCAATAGAGGGCAGAGGGGCTACTCTGAAATTCTAAGTTCGTATATCGCCATCCCTCTCGCTCTCGTGTTCAACTGTATTTGAGTGAGCGAGATGGCGCGATACGAATATCGAATATCAGAGTAGCCCCTCAGGTCATATTTTTGATTTTAATTGATACCTACATAGTTAGCTACCCACATACACAACTAAAATAGAGAAACGTTTATTAAATTATAAAAAAAATATTTATGTTTATGTATTAGTAATAAAAACTGCACATTTTTACTTAGGTGGCCCGTCAGTTTATTATGAACGGTTCTGATATTGTTTTTATTTTCATTTTAGGGTCGTCAAATGATTGCAAATGTTTATCATTTTCTCAAAGAAGAATATGAATTCACGGATCTTTATAAAGAACCAAATTGTGATTTGTCACATTTGCGTAATATAACTAAGCGCACTGCAGAAGCGACTGGAGTTAGTGAACGAACAGTGCAACAAATACTAAAGGAAGAAAGAGATAAATTGAAAGAAAAAGCAGATGTTGCTAGCACATCTTCAAAATTTATTTCGCCCATGAAAAACCGAAAAAAGAGAGCGAATAAGGTAGATATTGATAGTTTTACAGCTGATGTTGTTCGCAGCACAATACAGGATTTTCATATCATACATAAAGAAATTCCGACTTTGACAAAATTAAGATCGGTCCTGAATAAAAAAATTGGTTTCGATGGATGCCTAGCGACGCTACGTAAGTTATTAAGAAAACTGGGCTACACGTGGCGTAAAACCGATAATAATAGAAAGGTTTTAGTTGAACGCCACGATATACAAATGTGGAGGTTAAAATACTTAAAAAAAATTGCGCAATACCGCTCCGAAGGTCGACCAATTGTGTATACCGACGAAAGTTACGTATTGACAACACATGTTCGAGAAAACACCTGGGCGCAAAAAGACAAACAGTCTGCATTTACAAAAAAACTCAGCACAGGTACTCGTTTTATATTAGTACACGCTGGAACTGAGACCGGTTTTGTTGATAACGCTTGTCTAGTGTACAAAGCTAATTCAACAGCTGGAGATTACCATTCAAACATGAGTTTTGAAAATTATAAAAAATGGTTAAACGAAAAATTGCTGCCAAATTTGCCAGAGCGTTCCGTAATAGTGCTCGATAACGCGTCATATCACAACACGCGTGCTGAGAAAGTGCCAACATCAAACTCTAATAAATCTACGATGCAAGAATGGCTTACATCCAAGGGTATACAGTTCGGCGCAAACTTGAAAAAAATTGAATTATATGATATAATAAAACGCCGTAAAAGCGAATTTATCACATACAAAATTGATGATTACATCAGGAGTAAAGGATTTGAGATACTACGTCTGCCCCCTTACCATCCTGAGCTCAATGCTATAGAGAACATTTGGGGTGTTCTTAAAAACTATATTTCCCTAAGAAACGTCGAACAAAATATGACGAGCACAGAGAAACTTATACATGAAAGCATAGCGAATATAACAAATGAGACATGGCGTAGTACATGTAACAGTGTAATGAGGAAAGAAGCTGAATATATGAAATATTTTGACACTGATTTTGAGTTTTTAATAAATTTACAAGACGAAAGCGATGAAGAAACCACCTCTGAAGAGGAGTCTAATTATGACTCTTCGTAATACCTTTACTGTGTAATTTATAATGAAAATAAAAAGGTTTTAAAATTTAATGTACTTATTTCATTTTCTTATGTCCTTTGAAAAATATACATAATTATTTTTATTCAAATAGCCATTAAAAAAAAACCTCAATGTACAGAATAAATTATAATTTCATAACTTCATGATCTTTTACTACTTCATAATTAATACATTATTTTGTTCATGTAGGTGTATTTGCTGACAGTATCTGTAGTTACGCACACAAGCGCGCGTGTCTATACCCGTCACAACTACAATCATGGCTCACCCGCGCTCGTGAGATAAAAGTACTGTACCGTAGTAGGCAAAGTTAGAGTCAACTGTTCCCAGTTTGGGTATATCGTGCTCCAATAACCACGTTTCTTGAAGTGCGATGATCTCAGCTGATTCACAGAGTGCCCGTACACAGTCCACCGATCGAGAAAAACCTTTACAGTTAAATGATATAAATCTGCAATTATTAGTTGCTATACTATCCATTAAATTGATTATTTTCATCAACTAACCCATTATCTCTATTCTTCGGCATTTTTGAAAAATTAACAAAACGCCTAAACAGAATTCCTTCCGGCCAGAAGTCTTCACTAAGAAAGGTGGTCAACTTGCTTTTGGGCACGAGCACTTTGAATGCATTATAGCCTCTGTCAATTTTTAAATTTAATTTATGCAACGTTACATTAATTCGTGCCTTGTTAAGCACATGCGCAGATATATCCTCCTCCTTAGTGAACTTGTCAACATTATATAAAAACAACGGTATCTTAGTGTCGGCCGCTTTGAATTTTCCAGTAATTTCTGTAACTGCAGTTCCCATCTTTCCCTCAATCCTATTTCTCAACCGCCTTCGCTGCACTAGTGTCCACTCCTCAGAAGGATTTTCATACTTCCATTGCCCTGTTCCCGTAAGTTTTTCAGCAACAGTCACTTGAGAATCAAGTTGCGATACGCTAGCGCACATTTGTGCATTTGATTGCGCATTGGTTAAGTCAGCGTGTGACATAGTTTCTTTTGCACGCGCATCAGCTGTTTGCTGCGACTGAGTACACATTCGCAAACCTGCTCGCGCAGTAGTTAAACTGGTCTGCAACATAGTCGTATTTGCAAGCGCACTCGCATCTTGCGACATCGGTGATTTTGCCCGCGCAGTTGCATCCTCATTAGTCATCGGGGTTCTTGTATCGGATCGACGCTTTGACACACGCGGTATTGAGTTTCCATTATCGTCGGCCGCCGCTCGTCCGTTACTGTGACTCACGCTGACGGTAGATATGTCGCGATATTTTCTTGATGTTTCAAGCGGTTATTCGGGACTATTTACCAAGGAACTACAATTATTTATGTTAAATCCGGGAATATCCCTCAACCCCATGGGCCCACTATCGTAATTGCAGTGTCGACTTAAGTAGTTCCCTCGCCGGGTATTTACATTGTTGTGGTCATTACGATAGGCAGGTGACGAAGATAATTTTAAGTCATCCACCTCTTTTTTTTAAATCTGAAACGTATCAAGAGAGACATAGCGATCTTGCACTGTTTGTACCTCGTTCTTTAGAATTAAAATATCCTTAAGGAGTCGCGTCACATCGACATGGTCGAAAGTTATAGGAGGCAGTTTTTGAAGATCGCGTGCCACAAATACCGGAATTAAATCAGGATCCGTTCGTTTCATAAGCGTAATTATGTCGTCCATGTCTCGATTTGTTTTTCCGTCGCCTTTTCGCAATTTGATTCGCTCTTCCGACGGGATGGATTCATATAATAATTTCTTGGACCCACGTATTTCATCCGACGTAAATGCCGACACACATATTTGACTTAAACTGTTCTCACTCATAACGTCAAGTTTATTCCTCACGAAAGCCAAAACTTCACTAATAACTAGATTACAATAGTATAAGAAAATTAGCATCAAAATCGTTGATCAGACCAAATAATTCGTGTAGTTTTGAAAGTTGGTACAATTATTCCTTAAGGTGTCCAGATGAATATACTAAAAGTCCCCGGGGGTGGGACCGGAGCCGGGAGGGGGGGAGGGGGGGGAAAGGACTCTTTTTCAACTAATTTCATTGTAACTCCAAAACTATTTATAATATCTCTTTAGTGACTTCTACATTAATTATCTACATTAAATTTCCTATAAGTTATGTCTAAACATTTTTACTCTACGATCAATACTTTAGGAGATACAGAGTGTTAAAGGTGATAAAAATCGTCAAACATTGACGAAGATGATTAGTCGCGCCACAGAGACCGGCATAATTCATTGTTTGCGTCGCCGCCGCATAGCAATTGGCAGGCCCGACGCTCGTGCGCTAAGCCCCTCCCGCGTCTCGTACCGCACACCGCCCGCGCGCCCCGCGATACTCAGGCGTCGCCCTCGCTCGCCAGTACGCTCACAACGCTTGCGGAATGTGTACGCTGCTTTTGTTCGCAAACGTGCCGCGTTAATAGTTAGTGTTTCGTTGGTTTATTTATTAAAAAATGCAACCATCATGACTGATAAGTGTACAATTTGTGAAAAGGAAGTGACGAGTGACCGTATTGTAGTATCCCTAAAAGGCATTGAAAGCTTGATAAAGGCTAGTAAACATAGAAAGGATGGAAAACATATTCAGCTGGCAGGCGTTAAAAGTGTTGTTGTTCATAGTATTTGTAGAAAACGATACACACGAACCAGTTCAATAATTGCTGATCTCAGAGAATCAAGGCCATCTACGTCTTCTGCTGCAACACCTGGCTTGCGCTCATTGCAGCCGCTGTTCGATTTTAATTCACGGTGCCTCTTCTGTACGGAACGTATAGATGATGAATTCCATGCCAAAGAAAAGAAAAAACCCAAAGAAAGACGTCGTGAGATATACCCGGTTCGCAGTTTAGAATTTTCTGCTACAATTATGGATGCTGCTAAAAAGAGGAATGATGAATGGGGCAATGACGTTTCTCGAAGAATAACAAATACCGTTGATCTTGTTGCTGCTGGAGGTATATACCACGTCGACTGCTATAAGCGCTTTTTATTGACACTTGAATCTACTGCAGGGAAAAGTAGCGGTCGTCCTAAGGAAGAATATGTCTCTAAAGCCATGGAACAAATACAATGTTTTATGGAACAAAATAAAGACTCTCAGATGTCCATAGATAATTTGATGGACCAAATTACCGGGCAAAAGCCAACTACAGACACGGTTAAATCTAAACTTAAGGAGATATATGGCGATAGAATATTGATTAGTCATTCAAAATCACATAACACCGTTGTATGCTTCCGTGACATTGGGCACAAGATCTTAAATGAGACATGGTACAGCTCGCAGTGTAAAACTCAGGATGAAGAACGCCTAAGAATAGTGAAAACGGCAGCAATGATAATTAAGCAGGATGTGCAGTCTCGCGTCTATGAAACGAGTCACTACGCATCCAGTGGTACATTTCTTGACGATGCAGAGACCGTGATTCCTGAATCACTCAACTTATTTTTGGATGCACTTCTCACCCGCAAGACGAATGATCAGAAAACCAAAATAAGATTAATTGGATTAGCACATTCTATCATCAGCAGTGATCGTAATCAACGTGCAATTTTCGTGGCAAAGTGTATGGTTGACAGAAAAAGCGAATATTCAATTATTTATTTTCTAGTTTTACACAATCACTATAAAACAAATACTTGCCAACATAGGATTACATCTCTAGATAATAAATCTACACTGTACAAAACCTTTTCCGCCCTAAATATTTTTAAAACAATATACGTCAAAATGACATTAATTTGTCATACATAAACATATAACTGCAGCTGAACATTCGATAACATTACGCGAAGAGTTTATTTTAATCTAAATAAAGGCACGTCGTATCTCGAGTTGATGATAATCAAGTATTTCAAGTGGAGTCTTAGTAAAGTGCACATTATGGTAACAGTATTTATATTCACAGTATGGAGTTAACACAATACCCGGATATTATAACGACGGATGTAGGCACGCGATGTACAATTTGCAATGTCAATATTAAAAATAAAAAATACAATATAAATAAGCATATAAAGTCGAAATCTCATCAAAATAAAATGAGTGATTCGTACTCACATTCGAAGCTACAACACAGCTTAAAAGACAACCCTGATTTTGAAGTCAAAGAAAGAACGTTATTTTGTAAATTGTGTAATTCGTCATTACATCTCTCTTTATTCAGTTTGGACCGGCATGTAAAAACTGATTTACACCAAAAACATAACAACAAGAAAAATGAACAAAAACAGTTTAACAGAGACTTGGCTGAATTTATGATTCAATGTAATATACCGTGGTCAAAACTTGACAACCCAATATTTCGGAATTTCATGGAAAACATGTTAAGCAATAAATATGGAAATAGCGTCAATTTGCCCAGTGAATCTAATATACGGCTGAACTATCTCCCAATCATTTACGAGGAAAAAAAAGAACAAATTAGGCAGGAACTGCAAGATAAGACGATATGCCTTAGCGTCGATGAAACAACCGACTCGTGTGGAAAAAAAGTGGCCAATGTTTTGATTCAGTCCCTGGATGGAACAAGCACCAAAATGCATTTGTTTACTTCAAAAGTTCTGGAGAAAACTAATTATTTAACTACAACCAAACTCGTTAAAGAAACTCTTGAAGATCTTTGGGGCCATAAATATAATGAGAACTTAGACAAATTACTGTTTTTCATTACTGATGCTGGATCATACATGCTTAAGGCGGGTAAATGTCTCACACAGGAATATCCCAATTTAACACATTTAACATGCTTAGCACACGGACTGAATCGCGTCGCAGAAAAAGTGAGAATTCTTTATCCTGCAATTAACAAATTAATAGACTGCGTAAAAAAAGTTTTCCTCAAAGCCCCTTCTAGAACGCAAAAACTCCGATTGATGTATCCGAACATTCCTCTTCCTCCGCGACCAGTAATAACCAGATGGGGAACATGGTTAAATGCTGCGTCATATTACAACAAATATTTTAATGAAATCAAGGCTGTGATCAATGCTTTAGATTCACGTGAAGCAAGAGCAATTGTCGACGCCAAGAAAATTTTTCGCAATTGCAATTTAAAATCAGAGTTATTGTTCGTTGACACACAATTCAACATTATCGCCAAATCAATTCAATTGCTGGAGGATCCAAAACTAGAACTAAAATGTTCATTAAAAATTGTGTCTGACTTGATAAAAAGAATAGCAAAGTTGAGATTGCATCCCACAGGCAAAGAAATTTATTTTAAATTAAAAAATGTTCTGAATAGAAACCCCGGTTACAGTACTGTAAAAGTCGTGCAGCAACTGATGGAAGGAAAAGAGGTAAATATGCCGGAGGGCGTCAATAAAAGTTGCGTGCAATATTTTAATAGCTTAAATTACCTTCCCGTGACTTCTGTCAACGTCGAAAGGTCATTTAGTTATTTAAAATGGATTTTTTCCAATCGTCGTGAACGACTGACGGCAAAATCTGTTGAACAAATTTTAGTAGTTTATTCAGCATAATTGCAGAAGTGATAGTAAATATGTATATAAATGTTATAATTTGTGAAATATAATAATATTTAAAATACTTGAGTATTTGTTTTTTTGTCAACCATACTTTGCCACCAATTCAGCACGTTGATTACGATCACTAATCATCAGCATAATTCGGCCGAGAAGCTTCATTTCTTCGGTGCTTCAAGGGATTGCGTTTTTTATCCACAGAAAGTTCGGTTCAAGAAGCTTACTAGATCTTCTATCTAATCTAGGGTTCAGTGGTTCTTACTACGATGCTACCATGCTTGAGTTGTCTGCAATATATCACGACCAACAACCTTTACCGCCTGAAACTTTCGCGCAGTTTGTATTTGACAATGCAGACTTTAATGTGGCTACTTTAGACGGCCTGAACACGTTTCATAGCATGGGAGGCATTTCGTGCATTACACCTGCTGAATCTGTACCACCTGGAAATGCAATAAAAAAATTAACAAAAGCTCCCGCTGCTAAACAAACCGGAACGTTGGGAGTCCAGCAACTGCATACATATAGCAGGCTTGCTAAGGGAGGACTGAAGCAAATTATGATACAAGATGTTAAGCAATCAAATTTGTTGCAGCAAGACACAACAGTACCAAGTTTAAGTGATATGTTATGGATAAGCGGCAAGTGGCTCGAAGTGCCTGATGTACCCGAATGGAAAGGTTTCATGCGAGGTATTCAGCCAAGCCAGAACTTCGATAAAAGTGCTGTTATCCCCTTACCATTCATAACATCACCTCCAACTGACTATGACACAATATACACTGCATTGAAATGTGCCACAGATCGGTGCCTGACCCAAACATGTTTTGTCACATTTGATCTACCCCTTTATATAAAAGCTCGGGATATTATTGCGTCTAGTCGAGATGATTCAAATATCAAAAATATCATCGTGAGGCTTGGCGGGTTCCACATGTTAATGTATTACCTGGGTTGCATTGGACACATAATGGCAGGAAGTGGCCTAAGAGATCTACTATGCAATATTTTTGCTCCAAACTCAGTGGAACACATTTTGAGCGGTCATGCTTACGCAAAAGCAGTTCGTGCACATTTATTAGTGCACACGACTATATCACAAATGATTTTAAACGATATGGATATTAATGATGATGAGAAGGAAACTATAAATACCCTTTTAAAAGACATACGAACTAAGCCTCTTAGTGAAGATAAAATAATGAACAATGAGCAGTTGACTTCACTTCAGTCAAAAATTATGAATAAACTAAATGATTTAAAAGAAAATGGACCTACCGCTGCATTATGGATCCAATACTACCACATGGTGACTATTATGAAACAGTTCATTGCTGCAGAGCGAGCTGGTGATTGGAAGGGTCATCTTAGCTGTGTCCACAAAATGATTCCATTTTTTCATGCCAGCGGTCACTTCCAATATGCACGATGTGCACATTTGTATCTGCAAGATATGCTTCAGCTTGAAACAAGAATGACGCCCCACGAATATCAGTTATTTGTAAAAAAAGGATATTTCACAATAAGAAGAGGCGATACCTTTTGGTCTGGAGTTTGGTCAGACATGACCATAGAGCAGACCTTGATGCGCAGCATGAAGAGCTGTGGAGGACTGACCCGAGGAAGGGGAATCACGGATTCGACACTGGCAAAATGGTTACAAGCGACGGTTGTAAGCCATGCCATCTGCTCTGCACTTGAGGTATTTAGTGGAGTATATTTTTCTTCGGGAGATCAACATGCAGATCTTCTTTTGTCTCGTCAGCGCAGGGATCAAGAGGACAGAAAAAAACTTTACGCGTGGTTTATGGATCATTATCCATTCCCAAAGATAGGAAACCTCGTGTCCTTATCAACTGGTATTGTTGGAAATAGCAAAGTTAATTGCCACCTTGCAGAAGAAATCGGTAAACAGCTCATGGAAAAAACGCTGGGGAATAACTTCGCAGACGTAAAAATACAGCGTAAAGACAAAGTTCTATCATTGGGAGCCATGCACAGTGCTGTCAAGATCAATAATGAGACAGTAGTCGTCGATCCATTGCTTCTTTTTCAAAGGATTGCTATTGCCAAGAAGGATGATGAACATTTAGCATCACATTTGGAGTACGAATTAGCTCCCTATCCACTGGCTTTATTCAATGATGGCTTAATGAGGAAAACAAAAAAAGCGGCTTTATATGATGTTTTATCGAAATCCGACAGTAATCTAAATTTGAAGAATAATGAGACGGTTATTGATGGTGGCTTTCTTTTGCACCGTACCAAGTGGCAATTGGGCTCCTCTTACTCAGATATATGTGATCAGTACATAGATTATGTGAAATGTCATTACGGGCCACATTCTACCGTCGTGTTTGATGGGTACGATGACGTAGAAAACAGTACAAAAACATCTGAACAAAGAAGGAGGGCGGTGAAATCGTCTGTTGATATAAACATCAATCTCTCGATGAAGGTCACTGTTCAGCAAGAACATTTTCTATCAAATACAAAAAGCAAGTCTCAACTGATCAAACTTCTGTCAGAAAAAATGCAGGCTGCCAACATAGAAACACGAATAGCTGCGAGAGATGCCGACTGCACAATTATTCGCACTGCAATTGATAAAGCTGTAGACAATCTTGTGGTCATTGTTATTGGAGAAGATGTTGATCTTGTAGTCCTTCTAATGGCTCTTACTCCTCCAGAAAAAGAATTTTTTTTTGTCAAACCGGGAAGAGGGAAAGTGGAAACCAAAATATTTTCCTCCCAAGAACTTCAAAAACATTCATTTTGTTGTTCTATTCTCTTTCTACATAGTTTCAGTGGGTGTGATACAACTTCAGCTATTTACAGGAAGGGCAAAACATCAATTATCAAGCTTTTTGATCAGAAGCCAACAGTAAAGGAAATAGCAACTGTGTTTTATGACCCAACATCAACTCCAGATGTTATAGTAGAAGCCGGAGAAAAAATGTTTCTTCAAGTATACCGAGCACCCTGTACTCAGTCTGAGATTAACAGATATCGATTCACAGTTTTTCTGAAATCTTGTACCAAGCCCAAACCAGATCTTTCTTCCCTCCCCCCTACCAAAGGGTCAGCAAAATATCACTCTTACAGAGTATACCATCAAGTACAAGAGTGGCTTGGGAACCAACTGCCTCTTGAAATATGGGGTTGGAAGCGAAGAGGCGATGGAAACTTAGAACCAATCACGACCTTGGATCCTCCTGCTCCTGACGCGTTGTTAAAATCAATTTTTTGCCGATGCAAAAGTGGTTGTCCTGGAAAATGCAGTTGCCGAAAAGCGGGCATTAAGTGTAGTCTTATCTGCAATGGCTGCCTGGGGGCTTGTACTAACGGAGTCCCCATCGATGTTTATGATAAAGATGACGAAGATGAAACACAATTTAATTGATAAGTCTGTATACGCGTGCAAAAGTTTCTATAATTTTTCAAAATTAAATTTGTATAAGTAAAGAGTTTGTTTCTTATTTTTATCACCTTTAACACTCTCTATCTCCTAAAGTATTGACCGTAGAGTAAAAATGTTCAGACATAACTTATAGGAAATTTAATGTAGATAATTAATGTAGAAGTCACTAAAGAGATATTTTAAATAGTTTTGGAGTTATAATAAAATAAGTTAAAAAAGATACCTTTCCCCCCCTCCCCCCCTCCCGGCTCCGGTCCCACCCCCGGGGACTTTTAGTATATTCATCTGGACACCTTTAGGAATAATTTTACCAACTTTCAAAACTACACGAATTATTTGGTCTGATTTCTTTAATTTTCTCATACTACAACCGGTACATTTAATTACTTCCGATGCCATTGTCACAATAATTTCGCGACGCAGAGACAGAGACACAGAGACACTATTCATGTCGTAACTACAAGTTATCGGTACTACTTACTAGCCTTTGGAAATACTTACAATTAGCTTCAGTCAGATAGATATCATAGTTAAAATAGGAAGCCTAAGTATTGGTTTAGGAACGGGATTTCGATATAAACTGTGACTTTTTATTCTCTACTTCACCTACACTGCTCTTAAAGCTATCGAAAGGGGTTCAGACTGCTTTTACAGTCCTCAGTCTGCACACTTATTCGAAAAGCCAAAAAATTAAAAATTACCACACCTGTGATGCAACGGCACGTGTCACGATGTGCTGGAATTGCACGTTTGCCACCGGAATTTACAAAGAGTGGTATCCAGTATGTAATGCGTAAAAACCCGCCTGGTGAAGCTATAAATAAATTTAACGCATACTTCAAATCCCAATGGCTACAGAACTCTAACTTCAACAAAACCTGTTGCTGTAGTGAGGAGCAACTACGGACAACAAACAATTTAGAAGGATGGCTCAGCCGGATCAATCGTTTTATTGCGAAAACCAACCCAACAGTTGCAAATTTACTAGACATACTGATCAAGGAAACGAAAATTACTAATATTTTCAAAAAAAACACAAAGAAGGCAAAAATCTATCTTGAAATAGACCAGGAAATTAATAGTGCAGTAAACGATTTAAATAATGGATTAATTACAGCAGGCCACTGCCTTGAGTTAATTTGCCCTTATGCTTTTAAATTCTAAGATTGTAGAAGTAAAGCGGATATTTAAGGTAATAACCAAAGTTAGAAGGTTATTTTCATTTAGATTTTCTGGATATTGAATAATGGATTGTCAGAGTATATATACTCTTAGTAGGTATCCAAAGTTAACAGAAATAAAGTTTTGTTGAATTTAAAGTTGTTAACTTATTTCTAAGCGAGTTTGCCCGCGGTTTTTTCCGCTCCGTGTAGACTTAGTAAGGTAAAATGACTAGTGCTCACCGTTGCACTAGTCTTCGACCATTTGTTGCCCGTGGTCCTACCGCGTAGTGCGTACTGGTAGTACCACGGGCAATTCTTTTTGTCCGTGGTTCTACCGGTAGATCTGTAACAAGAAAACCATAATTATGTATGGGCATTGGTCCTACTAACTTGTATAGTACAGTCAATGTCAATATGGTGACATGTAGCTGGTTCTAGCGAAGCCAGGGTGGGTCGCTAGTAAGTAATAAAACATGATATTCTAAAAAAAGTAATTAGGAATAAAAACAAAAAAATCTCTATTGTTTTAAATTAAAATCATGATATTTGAAACTCTTTATTTTGACAAATCATACATTAATACCTACTAATGAAAAATTTATGTCAATGTAAAATTTACCAATTGGAGTCCTTGTTTATACAAGTCCAATATATATAGGAGGATGGTGCTGGTGTGCGCCCTATAACGTCGACTCCGTAAACTTCTTGAGATTAAAAATATTAAAAGTGATTAAATGGACTAAATCTGTTTAAAAGGCGTTAAAGTGAAGTGCAAATTATAAAATAAAATAATAAGTTAGCGGGAAAAACAGTAAAAAGGGACACAAAACTAAAAAACTGAAATCTTTGAGTGCAATGTTTACAACACAATAATCTAAAAACGGACGAAAACAAAAGTGCTAAAAGTGTACAAAATTAACATTTCCAATGACGTGTAGTGCTATACAGAAAACAGTGGAAAACTCAGTTAACTTTAGTGCCCCTAACCTAAAATTTACTCATCAAAATATTGCAAAATCATACCAGTTAAGTAGATTGTAAAGTTGATTGACTAAAGCGCCATCTAGCGTCAAATAGCAGATTAATTAGTACCGCAAATAGAGGGCGCAAAAATCAACGAACTAAAGCGCCACCTAGCGTCAAATAGCAGATTTATTCAATTTACAAACAGAGGGCGCTAAACTCAACCAATATATCTTCAATATCGATCACCGTTTCTACTCTCCACAAGAGGGCGTAAAAAGCAGCCGAGGCGACTTGGCGTTTGAAAGGAGGTCTTGGTCCTCTGTGAGTGAACTCTAATTTTTGAACATGACACCCACTTCGACGAAACTCAAATGCGCCAAATGTGCGAAGGACATTAAATCTAGACAATATTTACAGTGTTCGATTTGTGCTAAACACTATGACGTAAAATGCACTGCAAATGTAACTTTGGAGAGATTTTTCCTAATGACCTATGAAAATAGAGCCGACTGGAAGTGTTATACCTGCGCCTGCCCGGCTGCAAGAACCCTGCAGCAACCCGCTGATCATAACAAACCAAATACATCTCGCAGTTCTTTGGACAATGTAACAAGAAGAAAACATAGACCGGTACTGCAAAAAAGTGTCAGCTTATCTCCCGTCCACACAGCAGGTAGCGCAGAAGACCAACCCTTCTGCAGTTCACCAGAACAGGAAACACTTTCTGATAAAGATACCAGCGCTCAAAGCCTGCCAAACATTATAGAAAGTTCACAAATCCTTGAATTGAAGGATGAAATTGCAGTACTTACTACTGAGCTAAATAGTGCGCACAAGGAAATAGAAGTCCTAAACACTCAAATAATGAAACTCAGTAAGGGCCAAACGGATTTAGAACGGCAAATTTTAATACTTAAAAAACTACTTGATGATGGAATTTCCGGAACACCGAGCCAAGCTACACCAAAGACTGGGAAAAAGAAAAAGAAGAGGATCAACAAAAAAACACTCGAACCCCTCGCCACTCTGCGGACTCCAACTCCAACGACATCAAATACTGGAAATTCACATGAGACACAGCAGGAGTTGTCATCACCTGAGCCTACCTACCAAACTCCTAAGCTTGCCAGCCATAGCACAACCCCACAACGAGAGCAAGGCGTCACCACCGGCACTCTTCGCTCTCCCACGCCAGCAAATACAGCAAATACAGCTAATCCACGAGAATGGGTCGAGCAGCCAAAGTCAGTACCTACTTCTGTTAACCATAAATCCCGCAAACAGTGTGAGAGAATATACGTGTTTGGCGGTAAACAATGTTCCGGAATGGCCTCATTGCTTCTCCAATTACGACAAAGCAACGAAGAGTTAATTAATGGTGTAAAAAAGTACGATGTCAGGGCATTCATTAAGCCAGGTGCCAACACAGAAACTATTTTAGATTCCATACGATCTCAAAAGTTTGTTGAAGGTGATAAAATTGTATTGTCAATTGGTGAACATGACCATAACCCTATGAAGATCCTCACTTGCTTAAATAATGTTTTAAGCCGTGTCGGAAAATGCAATGTATTCATTTTAGCTATAAGAGACTCTAACGAAATAGATGTAAATGTTTTAAATTATATGCTAAGTCAAAGTTGTGTGAACGTCGATAATCTTAGATTTGTACAGAATTCAAAATTCAATATTAAACAAAATTCCAAATTCAGGTATCTGAAGGGTATCTGTGAAAAATTTAACTCTATCCTTGATCAAATGGACTTTAAAGAAGCCTACTACAATTTTAAAAAAGAAGATGTGATTATACCTGATATGCAAAGTGCAAACTTGGAAGATATAAATAATAAATTATTTAACCCAACCCCAAAAATGTTGAATACACGCGAATCTCAGCCATTAAAAGGCACAATACCGTACTATTTTTTTCGCAAAAGAGTTTGATGCACCAGTAACTTTATCCCAGAACAAATATATGACAGACTCTGTGGTTAAAAAAGTAAGTAACTTGAGCATTTTTCATCAAAATGTCCAAGGTTTGAAATCAAAAACAAGCCAAATTGAAATATTGACGTCACAAATCAATACTAATATTGATATTCTTGGCCTTACAGAGACATTTCTAAAAAATGATGAAACTACTGTCTTGCAAATTGAGAAATATAAATTAGCTACATATTTTTGTAGATCCGAAAAGTTTGGTGGCGGTGTCTGCATTTACATAAAAAAGAACTTAAATTGCCGGAGCATACAATGGATCTCAGATATGTCAGTAGAGTTACATTTCGAAGCTTGTGGCATACAAATCCCTGAGATTAACCTGATTGTTATGTGCGTATATCGAACGCCTGACAGCGATTATGATATCTTTTTAAATAAATTAAAAGTGGTTTTGGACAAACTAATACTTCGTAAGCGGAATTTAAAACGTAAAATTGTCATAGTTGGGGATTTCAACACAAATATTTTAATTAAGGATAAAGAAACAAATGCATTCCTTTCAACTCTAGCGAAGTATAACCTTACCCCCACTATTAACGAACCCACTAGAATAACTGCAAATTCAGAAATATGTATAGACAATATAATTTCCCGATATAATTCCAAGGTAATGAATCTGGGAATATCGGACCATACGGGGCAAATTATTGAACTACCAACAACTCTTAGTTATAACGAAAAACACTGGTATGTAGAGCGACGTAAGATTGATTATTACTTAGACATTTTTATAAAGTATATAGCTCAAGTAAATTTTGAGGACGTATTTAAAGAATCGGATGCCAATGCGGCATATAAAGTGTTCATAAATATTTTTTCTCTGATTTTTAATCTTTGTATACCATTGGAAAGAGTAAAAATCACGTATATTAAAAAACCTAACTGGAAATCAAAAGGTATCCTAAAATCAAGCAAAATTAAAAGAAAGATGCATATATTCAACCAAAAACGTAAGAACAATGCACTTAAACTAGTTCAATACAAAAAATATTGCAAAATCTTACGAAACGTCATTCGGTCGTCTAAAATTATATCTAATGATAGATTTATAAAAAACAGTACCAATAAATCAAAAGCTACTTGGGGCTTAATAAAATTAAATACAAGTCTAACAAATTCCATACCAGATCCTATTAGCGAGGTAGAGGTTAACGGGACTAGTTATTCGGATCCAAATGATATTGCTGAAAAGTTCAATAGATACTACATTAACCAAAATATAAGTACTACATTTAATCCGAATGAATTTAAAAGTAACTCTCAAAGTACTTGTAATAGCATCTTCCTGGCTCCAGTCGATGTTAAAGAAGTAAAAAAGATAGTGACTTCTTTAAAAAACAAAAAGTCCTCAGGTCATGATAGTATTCCAATTCAAGTTATAAAAGCATGTATAGATATTATTGCAGAACCCCTGGCATATGTGATTAACTTGACTCTTGAAAATGGCTTATTTCCTGAGGATCTAAAAAAGGCCTTGATAAAGCCGCTGCATAAAAAAGGAAGCAAAACTGATATGGGAAATTTTGGACCTATTGCCTTACTACCGAGCTTCTCGAAAGTCTTCGAGAAGGCCATCCATAGCAGACTTTCGCAGTTCCTAAATAAGAATAATATCTTGAGCCCATTTCAATTTGGTTTCCGAAAAGGAAAATCCACGTCGACAGCAATATTTGAAATGTTAAACCAAATATGGGAAAGCCTCAATCATGGAAGGCCTTGTGTGTCTCTTCTGATTGATATGTCCAAGGCTTTCGATTGTGTGAGTCATGACATTCTTTTAAAACAACTTGAACATATTGGGATAAGAGGAAACGCACTTGCATTATTTTCAAGCTATTTATGTAATAGAGAACAGGCTGTACAAATCGAGAGATACAACATTAAAAATAAAACAGTAGAGCGGATACAATCTTGTTTCTCGAAAGTTTTATTAGGAGTCCCCCAAGGAAGTGTCCTCGGCCCGCTATTGTTCCTAATCTATCTAAACGAACTTCCTAATTTAGTTAATGAACAATGTGTATTATTTGCTGATGATGTTACCTTACTGTTTTCAAACGATATACCTGATGTAAATTTAGAACAAAATATAAATGATGTGCTTATCACAGTAAGTAAATGGCTTAGTACTCTAAATCTTAACATAAATTTAAATAAAACAAAAATCATCCAATTCAGGAACTACAAAACGCGTCAAATCCCTATTGTAGCGTCACATGCAGGTGTCACAGTTGATGAGGTTAGTGACGCAAATTTTCTTGGAGTCCGAATAGATTCACACCTAAATTGGAAGGCTCACATTGAGCAGATAAATAAAAAGATTTCCAGTCGATGCTATGCCTTATCTGTGCTATCCGAAACGTGTTCTGAAGATATAGCTATAAGCTCATACTATGGATATGTCTATCCATTACTAAGCTACGGTGTCATCTATTGGGGCAATTCTGTTAATGTACAGACAACCTTTTTACTGCAAAAAAGATGTCTTAGGACGATATATAGGATGCGCAGCGAAGAGTCCCTTCGAAACGTTTTCCGAGAAAAACGTTTCCTAACCTTGACTGGTATATACGTGCTGGAATTATGTTTATTTATAAAAAATCAACAAAAATATTTTTCGAAGAGATCTGCTAAATGTAATGTTCGATCTCAATACAAATTTGATATTAAACTCCCCAAAATTAATAATGCAATTTATAAGAAGAGTGCTCTTGTATCAGCCATTCGTATTTTTAACAATCTTCCTGCTGATATTAAATGTATAGAAGATAGCAGTTTTAAAAGGAAGCTAAAGGGTTGGTTATTGGATAAATCATTTTATAACTTAAATGAATTTTATAATGGTTAAATTTGAATTAACTTTGTTATAGTTTAGTTATTAAGGCCTTAAACATTGTACGCCCGGAGGGGTAACTGTTGGAACTTATTTTATAACACCACCATGTACCTACACAGTATTATACAATAAAGATTTTCTATTCTATTCTATATCTTGAACATGTTCTCGATGAAAATCTCCGACAAGATTACCTGCTCGAAGTTGGTCCCAGTCATGTAATATCAAATGTTGCTGACATACTTGACTGCCGGGAGGCACATATAAGGTTTTAGTAAGAAGCAAGTTAAGCCTTCGTAAGTTTTCCAGTTCCGAAAGCGGTTCCATTTTGCATCCGAAAAAGATGCACCTCCCTCCAATATCGATAATCCTTGCAAGTTGATCATCTTGTTGCTCAGATTCGTTAACAAAGTCATTTTCAGTTTTTATGAAATTCATCCTTAGTTTAAGACGTTACGTTTAGGATCGCAATGCAAATGACAGTAGTGATTGATTGACATCATGCTCTTTATTTTATTTTTTTAAAGACTTACGAACTAATTGCAGCCAGGATTTTACACAAAAGCTGACATAGAGTTTACTCATACAAAATATTTTATGAAAATAACTTAGACGTCCTTTCGCTTCTGCGTCCGCTCGCTGTGTGTCTTTACTCATGAGTTCCGTACACGGCTGATGAAATATAATAATTACTTGATCGGGAACCAGTTCCATACAAGTAAAAAAAAAGCCTCGTAGGGAACCAGTTCCATACAAGTAATTTAAAAGCCTCGTACGGAACCAGTTCCGAAACTCCGGTTCTGTAGACGGCCGAAGGGGTTGAGTGATAATAGATATATATTCCCTGTGCTCCAGTGAAATAGCAGTCTTTGTTCATCAATGTCATTGCAATGCCTTTTTATATCCTTTATTATTTGTGTTTCTAGATAAGTTTACTGTAAGTTTATTTTTCTTTGTTTTCCTTACGTGTGGATGCAATCTATGTCTCAACCGCTTGACAGCACGTCGTCCTGCCATATATGCAAAACATGCCATAAATCGTTTCAATCGGCCAAAGGCCTAAACATTCATTTCACTAAAACTCACCGTCGATGTCACAGCCAAAATGCTGTACCTACAAGTGACAATCCAGTCACTCTTTCTCCCACCTTTCCTGCCGCCACCCAACCAACCACACCTTTTCATATTCACCTCAACCACCTTAAAAACAACACCTCGGTGGTAAAAAGAGTTCCACGAGGTGCCAGAATCACTGTCGCGACACATCTATCACATCTAATAGATAAGTGTACAAAGGTGAACGGCGTAGAAGACTGGCACAATCTTTTTCTTTTCTCGTTCAACATTCTCCATGCTCACGATGATCACTCATCAACATCACTCACTCAAAAAATTAAAAATAACTGTAACCGCCATTCCCCACCTCCCATAGTTAATAAAACACCCATTTCATCTTTCAACCGCCGCAAATCCGTTGAATCAAAAATCAGTGACGGTGACCTAAAAGGGGCCGCCCGTCTTTTATTCTCTAGCGACGTGCTGTCACCCTATACCCCCGACACACTTTCAACGCTACAATCGAAACACCCCCCAGGTCCTTCAATACCATATTTTTTCGACCCACCAGCGTCAAACCAGGCCTGCCTACAAATTAGAAACAGAGACGTCATCAAAGCAATTGTTTCATTCAAAACCGGTTTCCCCGCAGGCCTGGATGGGCTCTCACCCCAGCATTTGAAAGACTTAACGTCTCACTCCGTGGGCGATGCTGGCGAGCGCCTAGTTGAGTCCCTTACAAAATTGGTAAATGAAATGTATCTAGGTAACGTCAATCCATCGATATTTCCAATTTTATATGGCGCAAACCTCATCGCCCTTACTAAAAAGGACGGAGGGGTGCGGCCCATTGCCGTTGGATCAACACTCAGACGTCTCGCTTCCAAAATTGCAGTTAGATATATAGTCTCCAGTTTACAAACACTTTTCGAACCAATTCAACTCGGATTTGGCACAAAAGGAGGGTGCGAGGCAGCCGTCCATGCCTTGCGTTCATACCTCTCCCACGAACCTTGCGATGTTTTGGTCATTGTCTACGCACCGCATTGCCGTTAGAGCGGGATAGCAACAACTGCGAGTCAAACCGGAGCGCGCGGCCCGCCGCCATCTTCCCTTCCATGACCGCTCTCGCCGCGCTCGCACGCCTTCCGCGTATTTTTGATTTCTATTTAATAAACCAACCTAATATTTTTACAGTCCACTTTATTTATTCACCATTAGAAGGCTCCCTAACAATGGTCCTTCTCCGTTAAAGAAATATAAATCAAATTCGCGAGATATTTTTCATAAAACGGAACGTATTTACGCACAACACAAGGAACGGCGGGGCGCGGTCGCGGCACCAAGACGACAGCAGCAAAAAATAGGCAGCTTCTAATTATTTTCGACGCAATTTTTTTCGGCGTATCCACTACGACACTGCAAGAGCTGCGAAATAGCAAGAACGTCTGCAATTTAAGAATTTCGCTGTCTGTAGAAGGAAATCGTAGATATCGACTCATCATCTGCGGCGTCAGCGCATCGAAGCATTCAATTTCATTTTCAATCTCAGCGGGTCTAATACGACACTGCAAGTACTTCGAAGAAGCATCAAAGTCTCCAATTTCAAGGATTTCGACGTGAAGATTGTGACAAATAGGACATCTAGAAACATCGACGTGGCGTCAGCGCATCAAGACAAAGGAAACACGTATGGACAAAATGGCGATCGATACTGTGAGTTCGTTCCAATCATTCTCCTTAATCCCATCCTTTTAAAGTCCCAATAAGTGTTAAAATTTCATTAAAATATTTAAAATCCGCTTCTAGCCTATATTTGGGTGTGGACAGAGACTTTCTTTCGACAATTTATCTTCTTACAAAGCTTACAAGCAGTATTGAATATCTTTTTTGCATTTAAAAAAAACACGTGCATTGCGCAGTGTTAAGTGTTTTCTTGGGTGTGGTCCTTAATTTTGCTGACGCGTGTACATGCATCGATACCTACTTGCATTTCCTATTGCATTCATAAGCACGGCATTGAATTGTTTTACTTTATCGAACGCATTTTTTTTTGCATTTATCTCTCGATTTTATGCAAGTAAATTTATTTCTGCCTGATCATGCCAGAAGAGAAAATCAAAAAACTAAAGAAAAGCAGAGCAAGCATTAAAACTAAACTAACACAGTTTGAAATTTATTTAAGCACTGCTTCTTCATACAACACGTTAAGAGATGTTCATTCCTCAGAACTAGAGTGTCGTTTAACAAGAATAGAAAACGTTTTACACGATTATGACGTTTTACAGTCTGAAATCGAGCTCCTGTGTGACCCTCCGGATGAACAGTATGAGGGCCGGCTGCAGTTCGAAAACCAGTACTACCGACTGGTGTCCTTGGCGCGCACACTTCTCAAGAACCAACACACAAACGCTGCAAGCACCGACAACGCTGGCGTGGAGCGAAGCCGGTCAGGTTCTGTCTCAGGCTCCAACAATGCGATTACAGGTGGGACTTGTAACAATTTTAAACGGTTTCAATTACCAAAGATAGTGATTCCGCAGTTCAATGGTAGCTTCCACGATTGGCTCGAGTTTAGAGATACATTCTTGTCCATGATTCACAACAATAGTGACTTAGACAATATTAGCAAATTTCATTACCTTCGGGCATCCCTTCAAGGGAATGCGGCTATAATTATTAAAAATATAGATTTTAGCAATGATAATTATGCAATTGCATGGAATTTGTTATGTGAAAGGTACAACAATTCCAGATTGCTAATAAATAATCATGTGCAGGCCTTGTTTAACATAGAGTCTATCGGGAAGGAATCTAGCCGTTCCATAAGGTACCTCGTAGATACTGTAAATAAAAACATAAGAGTACTAACCATGCTCAAAGAACCAACCGAACACTGGGACACATTGATCATTCATATGGTGATTTCCAAACTACATGCTGAGACTAATGCAAAATGGGAGGAGCACCGCAACAACAGTTCGGAGGCCCCAACCTTTCTTGAATTTTGTACATTTTTGTATAACAGGGCCGACCTGTTGGAAACTTTAGAGGACAGCAAAAGTATACCTAAACATAATAAAATTGAACATAAGCCTAAAAGTTTTCCTGTTATCACTGCTACCAGCCCGGCCCATCAAAATATAACAAATCTAACAAATGTCCCATGTGTAAAGGCGATCACAACTTGTATGTATGCAATGAATTTAGAGCATTAACTATTGAAGATCGTTAAGTTAAAGCTAAAGATTATAGAGTTTGCCTAAATTGCCTACGCCCTGGCCACTCACAAAGCAGGTGTCAGTCACCACATTGTCGTTATTGTCGTTATAAACATAACACTTTACTGCACCTTGAGAAAAAAGAACAGCTGATTTCAAATGATTATAAACCAGAGACAGCTGGTGATAGTGTCGCTCTTAAAGTGGACACTTCTCTAACCCCATATGAAAACATAGACAATGTGGCTTTAGCCACAAATGTCAATCAGCCTACTACCGCTCCGCAAATACTTCTATTCACAGCGATGGTGCGGGCGTACGACGCTCAAGGCAAGGCGCATTCAGCTCGGCTCTTGCTCGACAACGCGAGCACGGCGAACTTCGTAACTGACGAGTTCTCCGGTAAGCTGGCTCTATCAAGACGCAGTACACGGTCTACGGTATCAGGTATCTGCAATAATCTTCGAAAAGCACACAATCATGCAATATTACTGTTCAATCATTATATAGTGATTATAAGGTTAAGCTAGACTGTCTTATTTTGAATGAAATTACTAAAGCATTGCCCTCAAAACCAGTAAAACTTCAAAACATTCCTATTCCCTTGGGCATACAGCTAGCAGACCCATCATTCCATATTCCGTCAGCGATCGATATACTAGTAGGCGCTGAGGTGTTCTGGAATATTATTTGCAACAATACCATTGATTTAGGAAAAAATCAACCGAAACTATATGAAACTAAATTTGGATGGTTAGTGTCAGGCTATGTAGGACATGCCAATATGACGTCACAATCTCACACGTGCCACTTCTTAAATCAGAGCGAGAACCTAACTCGCTTCTGGGAGTTGGATTCGATTCCTTCTCATCATTCTTTAACAACAGAAGAGCGCGCTTGTGAAAATCATTTTTTAAAAAACACTTACCGTGACTCAGATGGACGCTTTGTAGTCACTATGCCCCTAAAGCGGGAACCCTCAGAATTGGGTGATTCATATATAATGGCTAGATTTCTCTCCCTTGAACGTAGATTTCAAAGGGATCCCATTTTCAAGCAAATGTATTATGACTTTATGAGAGAGTATGAAGAATTAGGTCACATGACAAAAAACCCAAGTCCAATTCATTTCTCGAAGCAAGATGATAATAATGTCAATCCATGCTATATCCCCCATCATGGTGTACTTCGAGAGTCGAGTATTACCAGTCGCCTTCGTTGCGTATTCGACGGATCGGCCAACAGCGGCTCTGGGGTGTCACTAAATAATCTACAAATGGTAGGCCCAACAGTACAAGATGATCTATTGTCAATACTCATTAGATTTCGTCAACATAAGTTTGTAGTATCTGGCGATATAGAAAAGTTTTATAGGGCAATACAACTCAATCCTATACAGCGCCATCTACAGCAAATAATATTTCGGTTTGACCCTTCAGACCCGCTACAAACATATACCTTGAATACCGTAACATATGGGACTGCTAGCGCCCCCTATCTAGCCACCAAGTGTCTTTCAGTTCTCGCTGATGAAGTTGAAAATGAAGATGTCAGGTTATCATTAAAAAGAGATTTTTATGTTGATGATTACTTGGGAGGGGGTAGCGATAAAAAAGAAGTAATTCGTAAATGTAAAGAAGTAATTTCAACTCTTTCATCAGCCAAATTTACATTAAGAAAAATACAGTCAAATGATTTAGACATAGTCCAGGAACTAACAGGTGACCAACAACAAAATAATATACGGCACCTGGCTGATAATAATCAATGCAACCCGACGAAGACACTAGGTCTTCTTTGGCAATGTGATTCTGATTCTCTGTCGTTTTCAATAAATATAAATTCACAGGAACGGATTACAAAGCGCCATATATTGTCTGTAATTGGCCAAATTTACGATCCTTTAGGGTTAGTCGGTCCAACAGTAGTAGAAGCTAAAATAATTATGCAATCAATTTGGAAGCTTAAGTGTGATTGGGACGAAGAGGTGCCAAATGAAATAAAACTATTATGGACCTCTTTCGCAAGTAGACTTCCACATCTGAACAATATCAAAATTCCACGATGGGTATTTCAAAATGATTATAAATTCATTGAACTTGAAATTTTTACAGACGCAAGTGAACGATGCTATGGGACCTGTATTTATGCACGTTCTGTGAGCAGTGATGGCACAGTTCACGTCCAGCTAATAGCTTCAAAAAATAAAATTGCACCAATTCGTAGCACCACAATACCTCGTCTCGAGCTGTGTGCAGCCCTGTTAGGTGCCAGGTTGTGTGCAAAGGTTTTAAAATCTATAACCTTGAAGGTTGATTGCAGATTCTGGTGTGACTCGACAGTTGTTTTAGGGTGGCTGTCAACACCGGCTTATAAGTTAAAGGCATTTGTGCGTAATCGCGTGAACGAAATTAACGACACGACAGCCGGCAGCTCCTGGAGCTACGTGCCGTCTCATGAAAACCCTGCAGATCTTGTTTCTCGGGGGGTGAAGGCTGATCTTATCAGCACCTCCTCATTGTGGTGGTCCGGGCCCCAATTTCTAAAAAACGACAAATCTTTGTGGCCAAAAATGCCTAACACTGAGAAACAAGATCTGTCAGAAGTAGTTTGTCATTTAACACAGCGGAGCCAAATCCTATTATTACTCTAATACATAAAATATCAAATTTTACTCGTCTGATACATACCTTTGCTTATGTACTGCGATTTATATACCTCTTAAAAAACGGTACAAATAACGACAGTGACAAACATACTGACTTGACTTTAGATGAAATTCAAAAATCCCAAAATATAATTATTAAAAACGCCCAACGCGAAATGTTTCCAGTCGAGTATGAATTACTTAAATCAAAGAAATCATTACCTGCTAAAAATAGGCTTTCCGATTTAACCCCATTTATCGACTCAAATGACGTAATGAGGATCGGCGGTCGGCTTGATAACTCGCCATATGACTATGATGAAAAACATCCCATATTAATCTGTAGTAAACATCACTTTACTAAGATATTATTTCAATACAAACACATTAAATTATTACATGCAGGACCACAATTACTGCTGTCAGATATTCGACACAATTATTGGCCACTAGGTGGCAGAGATCTTTCTCGATTAATTGCTAAAAAATGTATGACATGTTTCAAAAACAAAACAAAAACATTTCAGCCTATCATGGGTCAGCTACCTACTAATAGAACAATTTTAGAACCCTGAACCCGTTTCTCCACTGTTCTGTTGATCATGCCGGGCCAATCATGATTGCTAATAAAAAGGGTCGCGGTTGTAAATTGATCAAGTCCTATCTGTGTATATTTGTATGTTTCGCAGTAAAGGCTGTACATTTGGAGCTTGTTACAGATCTGACTACAGAGGCGTACTTAGATACAGTGCGTCGATTTGTATCTCGCCGCGGCAAGCCTCTGACGATTACGTCAGACAATGGACGTACGTTTGTCGGTGGTTGTAACGAATTAAGGTCCCTTTTCTCGATTTCTAATATTGCTGCTAGTTTAGCCGATGAGGGAATTAAATTCCAATTCACCCCTCCATACTCTCCCCATTTTAACGGACTGGTCGAAGCTGCCGTCCGGTCAACTAAATTTCATCTTAAACGGATTCTAAACTTAACTCATTTAACTTACGAGGAAATGTCCACTTGTCTCACTCAGATAGAAGCTATATTAAATTCTCGACCATTAACACCATTGTCTACTGAACCCTCTGACATGTCCGCCTTAACCCCTGCTCACTTCCTTATTGGACGAACTCTTACATCCGTGCCATGTCCACAGATCGCCGAAGACGCAAACATTAGCCTGCTTCCACGCTATAAACGCATAGAGGCCATTAAACAGCACTTCTGGCGCAGGTTTACTAACGAATATGTTTCTATGCTCCAACAGAAATCTAAATGGCGCAACACCACAGACAGCCTGATGCCGAACACTATGGTACTCATTAGAGATAAGAGTACTCCGCCATTACTGTGGTCCCTAGGACGAGTCACGAAGGTATTAAGGTACACCCAGGAGTCGATGGAGTCAATAGAGTAGCCGACGTCAAAACCCACAAGGGAACAATAAGAAGAGGCTGGAACAATTTGTGCCCTTTGCCGATAGAGCCTCATCCTTGAAGATATCCCTTCAACCCGGGGAGCATGTCTACGCACCGCATCGCCGTTAGAGCGGGATAGCAACAACTGCGAGTCAAACCGGAGCGCGCGGCCCGCCGCCATCTTCCCTTCCATGACCGCTCTCGCCGCGCTCGCACGCCTTCCGCGTATTTTTGATTTCTATTTAATAAACCAACCTAATATTTTTACAGTCCACTTTATTTATTCACCATTAGAAGGCTCCCTAACAGTCATAATTGATGTAAAAAATCCCTTCAATTCCATAAACAGAGACGCTCTGCTGGCAGAAATTAAGAATAATATTCCCGAACTTTACAATTACCTCCTCCATTGTTATGCAGAGCCTTCAAATTTAATTTACCGCGATAATGTTCTTTCTTCCGAAGTAGGCTGCCAGCAGGGCGATCCTCTCGGGCCAGCAATTTTCAGCTTAGCCATTAATCCGGTCATAAAAAATTTAAAATCAAAATTTAATGCTTGGTATCTCGACGACGGAACCCTAGGAGGCGACTTAAACACTGTACTGTCTGACCTTGCAACAATTAAATCGAAATTTCAATCAATTGGCTTAGACCTAAATTTCAGTAAGTGCGAACTTTTTATTCAAAACCATGCACTTAATTGTCTAACCCGACATTAAAATTGTCGATAGAAATTCCCTTTTCCTCCTAGGGTCCCCTATTTTTGATGAATCCTTTTCGAACTATTTTTCTGAGTCCATTTCTAAATTCAAAAATCACGAAAGTCGTCTTCTCGAAATTAGCCCTCATTACGCATTTTCAATTTTAAAATTCTGTCTTTTCGTCCCAAAATTTACTTACGTACTTCGCTGCTGTCCCTTTACCAAATTCCAAAATGCATTAGTTGAAATGGACGATTTAATCAAAGCGATCCTGGAATCCATCCTGAATATTCAGCTCAGCGAAAAATCCTGGACTCAAGCGTCCCTTCCTATTCGCTTTGGTGGGTTAGGGACGCGCAAAATTTCATCCATATCCGCACCAGCCTTCTTGTCATCCGTCCACAGCTCGGCAGATCTCATAGGTAAAATACTAAAGGCCACTCCTTTAAACTATGAGACTGCGGGCTTAACGGAGGCCAAGAATGCTTGGTCCATTGCTTGCCCGGGTAATGATCTCCCCCAAAATTTAAAATCCCAACGGGCCTGGGACGAGGTTATTTCTAAATTAACTTACCATTCCCTTCTAAGCCGCAGCACAGGTCCAGAACGAGCCAGACTTCTAGCGGCTGGCTCCAAGGAATCAGGTCATTGGCTTCAGGCATACCCGTCTACCAATACTGGAACCTTTATGGAACCCGACACCTTCCGGATAGCGACCTGCCTGCGGCTTGGAGTTCAGATTTGTGGTCCACATAGATGCCCCTTTAGCAGTGAGGTCGATTCGCTGGGACACCACGGACCTTCCTGTCAGAGAAGCGCCGGCCGTTTCTCCAGACACGCCGCCCTTAACGACATAATCCGCCGGTCTCTTGCCACCGTCAACGTAACGGCAATCCTAGAGCCACCGGGCATTGCGCGTGATGACGGCAAGAGACCTGACGGAATGTCGCTGATTCCGTGGAAGTTGGGCCGGGTGCTAGTGTGGGACGCGACCTGCGTCGATACACTGGCCCCGTCTCATCTCCACGGAACATCGTGCAGAGCAGGGGCGGCAGCAGAGGCGGCCGAAAAACTTAAGAAAAATAAGTACAGGGATCTCGGCCCCGAGTATAATTTTACTCCTTTCGGGGTCGAGGCCTTAGGTCCGTGGGGTCCCAGCGCCCACAAACTATTTAAAGATCTCCAAAAAAGAGTGTCCGAATCGACTGGTGACCGAAGATCTGGCAGCTACCTTGCACAACGTATTAGTATTGCTATACAGCGTGGAAATGCTGCCAGCATCTGCGGCACCATGCCGCGGGGGCACAACTTTATAGATTTATTTTAGTTTTAATTTAATTTACTAATAATTTATTCCACTTATTAATTTATAACATAATGTATTAGTTTTATTGTAAAAATAAAAGTGTTATTTATAAATGAAATAGATTAGATTTTAACACAACATGTAAGAAGTGAAAATTGAACCCGGATCTTGATCAAAATGATTTCCAGTATCCAATCACAAGGCCTACATTAATATAGAGAGATCCGATCTTTATCACACAATTCTGCCCATTGTTTTCGTCGATTACGTAATCAGATTGGATAAATTATGATAGCTATCCCTCTGATAACTTGTGTCTACTTAAGAAATTAAAAATGGTATATAAGCAAGATCGACTCGTATGAAAAAGTTCAGTACAGTTATTATACAGGGTGTTTGGTCCATCGTTAGCCTAATTTGTATGGTGGATAAGTGAGGTCGTCGGTCGACTTCTAATTCCCATACCCCGTTTTCTGTTAAGTTTTTGTAGTGTTATTGATAATCTGATAATGACTGATAATGATTATGACTTGTCGCCGAGTATTAAGAAACAATAAGTCTGATTTACATAATAATTATACTGAGAATTTGATTTCCGTTTAATGTTTATTTCATAAAATTCAATGTTGTTATAGATTTTTGTGATATTACTGTGAATCTTTTTACTTTTATTTCATTAAAATTGTTTGAAATTAACTAATTTTGTGTTATTTTCTAAGCATACCATTTTCATAAAGTAACTGTGCTATTTGAAAGTACAAATCAAATAACCTGTATAATCATTCAATACAGCTAAGTGTTAGAAACATACATGAAGGTTATTTTAGGACTCAAATATTTATCGCTGTAACAAAAAAAAAATTCTGTAATACAAAATTATTTTTTTATTATGTACTCCCAAAAGTATTCCTAAATGACATAAAAATACATGTGATATTATCATAAAAAAAAAAATACTTCTTCCTATATCTACTGAGATAACCAGTTTTTTGTGTCTCCTGCAAAGTAGGTCTAAAACGCATGGCGACTTCTGCAGGCACAGCGACGATGTAATAAAACAGAATTTGCTAAGAGTACTTAAACATTGTTAATTAAGTTTACAAATAAACAGTAGGTGGCAAGTAAATAAGTTTAAGATAAATAAAAAAAAACAATTAACACTCTGTTTCATTTTTATTCATTCCGGTGCCTCTGTTTTAAAGAATGTATATATTTAAGTATCTCAATGTAAGCTACAGATCGCATGCAAGGAAGGAGGTACAAACTGTAGCTCTCCAGTTAGTAAATTTCCAAAGTAATAATTTCTTTTATCCAATTCCTTCTCAAATAGACATTTAGCACATTTTGGTTTTGAATCCTTATCATCACTTTCTGACTGTGAAGCAGGTACTCTATCTGTACTATTACTTTTATCTTCATGCTTCTCATCTTCAGTATTATTTTTAGTGCCACCTCCGAAATTTTCGAATGTTTCACCTTCACAACGTCCTATTTTTGATGCGACCAATAACTGAGATTCATTTTGAACACCGATGATTTCCGCTTTCCTTTTATTTGGTATATCTGGAAATTTTAATTCAAATTAATGGTGTGAAGTATTAAAGAGTACATATTCGCCTTTATCAAAAATGTATCAGTAACAGCTAGCTAAAGTAAATGTTTTTGAAAAAATGTGTAAGATTCCCTTATTATGTCGATAATCGATATAGTGTAGCCAACCAACGAACGCAGTAGCAATGTACAACGAAATTAAGTACACGGTTTTGTATAGACGTTGTCAGTCCAGTTATAATACATATTATACAGGGCGTTCCAAGAATATGGGACATCAAGGGAAGGTACCTTAAATATCGTAGATAGGATATTGCCCAGCAGTGGGACGTATATAGGCTGAGGATGAAATGGTTCAACAATTAATGTCTGTGATGATACAGGACATCGTCTATACAAATAGTACACGTAATTTTACCTGATAATTCTTTAAAAGGTGACCGGTTTGTTTTGCCCAAATCGCTATTTCTGTCAAAAAGATATGAAAATAATGAAGAAAGCTGATATTCTAAGTTGTGCGAAGAAAATAAAAAAGATACTATGATTAAGTGCACCCGCTGTGAGACCTGTGTTTACGGGTTTTGTGCTGGAGTCGATAAAAATGGCCTTAATTACATATGTGATGAAAGGAAACAATTAAAGAAAACTATTAGATTTGCTATGCAAGATGAAACGTTTTACTAATTCAGTAATATAAAGACTTTTAGTTCATTTGCTGTGATTTTGAAACAAAAACTAATTATAAAATATCCAAGTACGATTTAGAAAAAGTGTGGTGAATTATGCGTACATGATCATAAATCGAACGTTTTCTTCAAAATACGCTGAAGTTCACGAATTGTAAGTGCAATGTGGTACTGTTGTTGATTACTCATAAAATACAATTTATTAAATCATAAATCAAATGTCTCTATCTTTATTATATTTTAAGTTAGCTTTTAATGGTAGCTCAGTTGCAGCCCTTTGAAAAGATCACCACTATAAAATCGGGAGAAAAATATCCAACTTTGTCTTGTCATTACTCTAACAGTGGGACTTTACAAAGCCATTGCATATAAAACTCCTAGTAGTGAGCCAGCTATTCACCTCCAGAGGACCCTGCTGTTGAAAAACGTCTAGGTGTGTATGAGTATAAAAGGACAGCAGTTTAAACCACATTTCTTGAACCTCGCTTCGAAAAAAGGGTTTTACTTATGATTTTCACGCTGACAATGCACAAACCTATGTAATAGTAATAGGTGACCTCTGAGATCAAATTATAGCAACAGATACATAAGGACCGTATCGTTAATTATGGGTACACAATAAAAGTTACAGAATTGACTTATTTTAAAACATTTATTAAATTTTATTTAATATTTATAATATAAAATATATTTGAAAACGAAGAAATAAAAAAAACTACATATACTTATTGACCTTTTCCAATTTTTCGCACTTTGCTTTTAATGTTTCGCATAAGGTTTTGGACAACGCTAACACCGAGGTTTTTGGCCACCAGATTCCAGTCTCGCTTGAATTTTTCTAACGAAGTGGCAGAACGATCTTTTTTACGCAGATCCCTCTTCATCAATGCCCAAAATTTTTCTATGGGGCGAATCTCTGGGCAGTTTGGTGAATTGTGCTTTTTGCCCACAAAGTCAATTTTTTCTTTGGCGTACCACTTCAGTACTGGCTTAGCATAATGGCAGCTGGCCAAGTCAGGCCAAAACAAAGTTTGACCTTTATGCTTCCTTATGAGTGGCAACAATCTCTTCTGGAGACATTCCTTCTCATAGATCTTTGCATTTAATGTTTTGTCAGTGAAAAAAGGTGTTGAGGTCATTCCACATTGACAAATTGCTTGCCAAACTAAGATCTTTTTACCAAATTTTTCGCAAAAAATTGCTTTTTCGGTCTTACTAACGGCTGTTCCTTCCTTCACCGTATAATATTGTGCTCCGGGTAAAGTTTTGTAATCCAACTTTACGTAGGTTTCATCATCCATCACAATGCACTGCTTCTTTTTACTCAAAATCTCTTCATATAACTTGCGGGCCCTAGTTTTTACGGTAGATGACTGTAAAGCTGTCCGTTTCGGCTGTTTTTGCTTTTTATAGCTCTTTAAGTTATTACGTTTCTTAGCTCGTTGTACCATACCAATACTAGTTCCCGCTTTTTTGGCACAATCACGAACTGAAAGCCCTTTTTTTGCGGCAAACAGCTTACATATCTTTTGGTCCAAATTAGGCATCGAAGGACCTGGTTTTCTGCCGCGACCAGGAAGATCACTTAACGAGTAGTGGTCGCCGAATCTTTGGATAGCGTTTTGAACAGCATGAACGCTAACACCTTCCTCTTTAGCCAACTTTCTGTATGATATACCACTTTCAGTGCACCATTTCGAAACAATAGATTTTCGCTTTTCGATTGAAAGGCCTTTCATTTTAAAAACTATATGCTAATTATACAACTTTACACAACAATCCTGTTATTTAATAACGTGCTAAAATTTGACAGATGACATATATTCTCTTTTCATCACTAAACCTCTTTTTCTAGCCAGTTACATGTGTACCCATAATTAACGATACAGTCCTTAGCCTGACAAACAGCCTTCAAACAGCAACAGCACTACAACGAACAAAAATAATTCCGAGATTTAGGGCGTTCCAGATAAAAAAAGTATCAGAGTCAACCACTCAATCGACGCCATTTTTCCCTGCAGCAAGTATGATCAAACAATACATAGACACTGCTTACGCGGTATACTTATTTTGGAACCCTTAACGCTATATAGCGGTCCCCGCAATAGAATCGCCTAACATTTCTTTAGTTTGACGCACACACTTATTACCCGTCTAATCCATCCCTTTCCTACGCATGATACGCTGTACGAATTGGAAAGGGTGCAATAAGAGCGCTCCTACATATTGATTTGCCCGCAAGATCCTGTAAATCGGCGAGCGAGATTTCGGCCGGAAGGAATTCACTTCCTGCTGGACGCCGGCTGATAGCTGTGCACGCTCCGCTATTAATTATTATACAATTGTATTTACTCTGTGTTTTGGACACTTCAAGTGTTGTGATTATAACTTTCCAATTAAACAATGTTAAGTGCAGCGAAGAAACTGTTTTTTTAAGTACTTATAAGAGCTGCTCCAAGATGAACTTCAGTCAGAGCACGGCGACCAGAAGAAGGAGGAGGAATCTGATATAAAAGCTTTGATTTTGATTGAAGTGAGGACTTTGTCACCTTTTCTTATTCTGTTAGTTATGGGACTAACATCTCATAGAGACTATTGTAAGCGAAACAAACCGGTACGCCTGGCAGACCATTGCCAAGTCTTCGGAGTCCGAAACGGGCATCCCCGCACGTTCGAGGGTTAACGAATGGACGGAGACATCTGTTTTGGAAATTTACCGTCTAATCACAGTAATAGCATGCATTAGGTATGTTTTTAAGGGGCCGAGTCGAAGCGTACTGGGCTACAGGAAATGCCAAAATTTAGATAAATAACGTCTTTAAATAAAAGCTTATTATTAATGAGATTTATCCATTTTGGCATGACATATTAAATAACCGAGGTGATGTGAACTCTAAATACTTAACGTTCTTGTTTGAGAATGAAGCTGTCCAAGGCACCTTATATACATGTTCAGTTCACTCCTTAAGCTAAAGAACCCTTAAGAAGGCTAAATAAATAATAAAAAATAAAAAAACATGTATTTCAAGCGTCGATGGCTCATACATAATCACATTATATTTTTTTTACATTACACATAAAAACAATTATACAATTAGAATACCTTATATAAATAAAAATAATAATAATTAACCTACGCCTGTTCGTACATGCCTGTCGCAGCAGTGCATGATGTACGGACAGTCTACGCCAGTGGTGGGCAAAGTACGGCCCGCGGGCCAACGCCGGCCCGAGAAACCATTTTATCCGGCCCGCCGCGGATACATCGAAATAGTTTGTATATGGCCCGCGATGATTATATTTTGAGGATTCACCCGTTATAAAGTAAAATATTTGAATACACAGAATGACATACATAGATAGATAGATGAATAAGTAAAAGAATCAGTTTGTCTAGCCGTGTAGTTCATGAATTGTGTTGGGGGCGGGTCGCGGGGAGCGGAGAGGGTAGCGCAGTGATAGGTGCGAGGCAGCGGCAGGCGGGACGCGCCCGCGCCGCGTGGGGACAGTCGCCTGCTGTCACCGTGCGAGTCGTACGAAAAGTTTTGCTTCTTTTTATAGGTAATTTTGTTTGTTTCGTATTATTGCTTGTTCGTGTAACGCACTGGGATAATGGCATATAAAAATCGTAAAGTGGATACTGAGTGTCGACTGTTTAAAGAGGATTGGACTTGGAAATACTTCTTTACTGAATACAACAGTAAGCCAATTTGTCTTATATGTAATGAAGCGGTGGCGGTTTTTAAAGAATTTAACCTCGCACGCCATTTTAACACCAAGCATGCTAAAAGCAAATATGCTTCTATGAATGACGCAGAAAGAGTGTTGAATGTCGAAAACTTAAAAAAGAATGTATCTGGTCAACGGAATATGTTTGTAATGCAAAACACTGCTCAAAGGGCTTCTACACTGGCTGGATATGTTGTGGCTTATAAAATTGGTAAAAATAACAAACCGTACTCGGAAGGAGAGTTTGTTAAAGACTGCATAGTGAGCACATGTAATATTTTATGCCCCGAAAAAAACAAAAGAGTTTGAGTCAGTCAGTTTATCGCGAAAAACAGTAACAACGCAAATTGATGCCATTGCGTCAAACTTGTCGCATCAACTTAGGCAGCGTACCTATAGAAAATTTTAAATATTATTCCGTGACGATGGATGAAAGTACGGATAAAAGTGACACTGCTCAATTATTGATCTTCATTAGAGGTGTTGATGACGAATTCAATATAACTGAAGAGCTAGCTTGCTTGCAATCACTGAAAGGCAAAACGACGGGCCAAATCATTTATAACCAATTTTCCGAAGGTCTCCAAAATATAAATGCACCAATATCAAAATTATGCATTATTACTACAGACGGAGCCCCAAATATGGTTGGAAAAAACGTGGGATTTATTGGTGTTTTTCAGAACGAGAATCCTAGCAATGATGTCGTATTTTTTACATTGCATAATTCACCAGGATGTCCTTTGTAAAGCCGCAATAGATATTTCACATGTACTTGATGTGGTTATAAAACTTAGTAATACGATTCGATCACGGGGCTTGGTGCACCGACAGTTCCAAGATTTTTTGCTTGAAATTGACGCAGAATACTCTGACCTTCTTTACCACACTAAAGTAAGATGGCTAAGTTGTGGGTACGCATTCGAGCGAGTCTGGAATTTAAAAGAAGAAATAAAATTGTTTCTTACGGAAAAAACTGAGAAATGGTCTGATTTACAAATCGTTGAAGACACAGATTGGCGCACTATGGCCCAAAAGCCCGATCTAGCTGGACAAAAAGGGTCACTGCAATTCTATAATAGTACTAGCAAAACCGATAACAGATACTCCCGAGGTCACGATTCCGTTGATAATTTTGTGTAAGTACCCTCCAATAATTAATTAATAATCTCGAAGTGTCAATAAGAGCGTTGTCGTCCGTATTAAAATCATTCACTTTCCGTATTTGCTTGTGTCTATTTCACAGTGTTTGTAAGATTATTTTTAAAGGTTTTAGTCATGGATCGTGAAGTTGATGGTAAGTACTATTTTTTATAATGATTTTAGTGATAAATACTGTCGCTTTTGCTGAGAAAAATGCTGACCAATATGATGGATATCAAATTTTTAGTGCATATTTTATGTTTCTTAGACCAGAAACTACATGTACCATCTTGTACCATGGCTGTAATTTTTTTATGTGGTAGTTTCATTTATAAAGTACTGGATTCAGTACATTTGATACTGCGGACGGCTGCGGAACCACACGATATTTATAGTTAAGCTAAAGCTAAGTTTTTTTTTTTCACAAAAGTAATAACTATATCTAGGAGGAATTTTTACCACAATTGGGTAAAATATCCAAGGAATGAAAGAAATACCCGTTTATTTGAAAACATTTCAATGAGATTTCATACCAATGAAGTGACAACAGAGTCTATACGAAATATTAAAATGAATATTTCCCGAATTTCACATCTGGATAAAAAGTGGCTGGCATGTGGAAAAACTACGGAGCGTTTTGAGACAACGTCGGCAGGTATAGACTGGATGAATGGTCAAGATTTTAAATTTGCTGTCACATATTACCTGCAGCCATCTACGTCACAAGTAGAAAGTAAGCCTCCTCCGGGTCCTGGGCGCCCTAAGATTGAGTTCGAACAAGCATCGCTTAAAACTAAACGAAGACGAGTAGACGATTTGATTCAGTCCAATAGCACAAATGAATTGGCAATGGCTGCCCAGATATCTACTAGATTAGCAGGTAATCGTGATGTAGCGAATGTTATAAAATGTGTTACTGAAATCCCTCAAAAAGCTAGTGATATAAAGAAGATCATATCTGCTTCTAACACGCAACGCTGTCTGTCAAATGAAGAAGCATTGGCATATTATGTCGATGTTCGAAAATGGGCATTAAAAGCGGGCCACAATGTGTATCCTTCTTACCATAATGTAGTAATAGCAAAAAATGATTGTTATCTCCCTGAAGAGTATATTTCTATCAGCGAAACTCGAGTTGAACTAAAACTTCAAGCTATTTTAAATAAAACTGCAGAACGTCTTATTTTGGCTCAACAGGATGTTGTAGAAAATGTATCCAGTTCAACTTTTACATTAATTAGCAAATGGGGTTGTGACGGGAGTTCGGGATACAGCACCTATAAACAAAAATTCACTAATCCTAACGACACTGACGAATTTTTGTTTACATTTTCGTTCGTGCTTCTTCGTTTACATGATGGTGAAAACGTCATTGTTTGGCAGAAACCTCGACCCTCATCTACCATGTATTGTCCTCCATTAAAGTTTATTTTCTCAAAAGAAAACACTGAACTAACGATTCTTGAGACTAATATCATCTTAGAGGAAATAAACCAGTTAGTTCCGACGAAATGTGACATAAAAGAAAGAGAAATTTCGGTTAAACATGAGCTGTTACTAACGATGATTGATGGAAAAGTATGTAACGCGATCACCGAAACATCTTCATCACTTAGGTGTTACCTTTGCGGATTCACATCAAAAAATTTGAATGATGAAAATAGGGAGTACACCGTTGTTGACCCAGATAAACTTGGTTTTGGTTTATCTAGTCTCCATGCGATGATGAGATGCTTCGAATGCTTGTTACATATTAGCTACCGTCTGGACATCAAAACATGGCAAAAACGAGGACCAGACAAACAGAATTCTGTTCCGCAGAGATCTAATGAAATTAGAAGATTATTTAAAGAGAAGTTGGGATTCATTATAGATAAACCAAAACCGGGTTATGGGTCAACGAATGATGGCAATACCGCTCGAAGGTTTTTTAAAGATCCTCAGTTGAGTGCGCAGATCACTGGCCTAAATGAGGACTTAACCCATTCAGCGCTAATCACGACACATTGTCGTGATTCCGGAACGCTCTTCAGGCGCTGATCACGACATTGTGTCGTTAACACTGTTTTAGCTTTTATCTCCATCAGTATATATATTTTTAATATTGTTTTCTTAATTTCACACATTTAAAGCCTAAGTTAAAAACACCTGATACTTATTTTGTGAATATTAGAATAATATCTTTTTATTTATGAACACTAAACATTCAGTAAGTTTCAATGGAAATCAAAGATCGGGCATTAATATTTTTTTGTGACTACTTTAATTAGCGAATTGTGCAACAAGTAAAGAACCGAATAATTACGTTTTATAAATGAAAAAATAATATATGGGTTACTTTTAAGCATCACGACAGTGTGTTGTGATTCAGCGAGCGGCGCGAGTTGTATTTTCATCACTACCAATAACGACGTAACTTCGAACTTGGTTTATAACCCTTGTGGACCTTAACTTGTACGCAAAGAGTTTATTTCTATTTGACTCCAGGTTAAGTTATATTTTTTCGTACGTGATGTGAGTAATGAATGGCGTTATGCTGTTTTGCATGTAACCATTGATTTTAAAATTATAGATAAAATACGCGAGCCGCCGTGCATTGCACGAAATTAAATGCATAGATTTATGAACTAAAACTTAGCACAAAGAGTAAATCATGTTCAAAAATTCTTATGTGCTTTTGCGAAAGCGCACTTTATGTTACTTGAGTTGATGACATTCATTTATTGTATACATTGATAGAGATAATATAAAAGAAAAGTTTTCAAAGTTGCTTTTGGTGGAATAAAATTGGATGCTTTGAGTCATTGGTCACTCATTGCCCACCTGGGCGGCTCTTTTGTATGTAGTATAGTAGGATTAACGTTGCATGTGAAGTTAAAGATTATAATGGTTTGCGGCGAGGTAATAAAATAACGATGGTATTCATTTTTACCGCTAATAATTAGCTTTGACGTTAGGGTTTTACCTACCTTTTGTTCTTGAGGTTTAAGAAGTGGCCCCGCTTTTGTACAAATTAGCGTGTTATTTATTATTGTCACCAGTGCGGCTCTATAATCCCCATAAGGGGGATTACTGATAACGATGACCTTCGACTAGAGATTATTTCCCAGGTACTAAAACAGGGAATGTATAATTATTGCAAAAATCTGATAAATCATGAATTAGTCTTGGCTTGTCCGTTGACTAATGCGCATCTCCGTCTCGTGTGTTACTGTGTTGTGTGTACTGTGCTTCTCTATTGACCTGGCTATGGATCCTCTGACCTCGAACCTGCATTCCACTATGGACCCGGCTATGAACACTGATACCCCGAACACGCTTCTCACGGTTGACCCGGCTATCCGTTTTGGGAATCCGAACAGACTTGCAACGATTGACCCGATCTTGAACATGGACACCGAATTGACTGCGCTAGGATTGGAGCTCAATTCATCAGAATGCATCGGTAAGTCAATTAAATATTATTGATGTTGCCTAATATGCAAACTGATAGTTATACTGGTTTGGAGCAAAGTACTTAGCTGACGATCAAAGAATTATATTAAGGACTAGAAGGTGCCCGCAACTTTGTCAGCGGAGGAAAAAAAATCATAATCCTCTTTTTTACTTTAGCTTAGTGGGCTAAAAAGTATCCTATAACCATCTGGGGATGCCAAGCTACCCGTGTACTAAAAACAGTTGAAATCCGTTTAGCCGTTTTGACGTGATGAGGTGACAACGACACATACAAACATACAAAAAATCCAAAAAAAATATTTTTCGGTCTAGTGACCTCCAAATAGTCCGTTAAACTTATTTTTTTGATAATATCTTCAATGTACAGACATTCCATTTTTACAACTTTATAATAGTATAGATTATACGGTTTATATAATTCGAGTGTGTACATTGTTTATACTTCGAAAGAAATTATTATTTATTAAGTATTTGAATATTATATCGATTAGGTTGGTTTTTAATTTTAATCCGAAAATTATTTTTATTAAACTTAATATTTTTATAACCTATATTTTTTATGTAACATCCCCAGATGGTTATAGGATACTTTTTACCCGACTACTGCTGCGACTACGGCTGAAGTAAAAAAGAAGGCATTTGCATTTATAATACCTCATATTATAAATGCAAATGCCGCGGGAAGTAGCTAGTTGGATAATATTTGTAGTATTACTACCTAAACATTTTGTACGCTGATGTAGTCACGGACAATTATCTGTTGTTTTTTTTGTGAAGTTTCTAATCAACCTTTTTTTAGATAGTTCCAACGTGATGACAACAGAAGACTTGAGGCGTATTTTGGAGGAAACTCCAGATGATTTTGATCCTGAGCTGGACTATCACTCTTCCTCTGGCTCTGAATCTGACGAAGATGACGAGGACTCGGGTCGCGATGAAACCCTTGGTGGAGGAGACTCAGGAAAATGGAGTTACACGCGTAAGTCTTCAGACGTTACCCAATTCCACAAAGTAAGCGGATTGTTAACGAGCGGCAGATTAGAAAACCCTATTAATTTTTTTAATATGATATTTAGTAGCTCGCTACTTGTTTTTCTGGCAACCAATATTAATAGATACGCAAAAATGTTATTGGAACCAAATGAAAAAATTCATGCAAGGATTACAAAATGGAAAGATATAACAGTTTCGGAGTTCCGAGTTTTTTTAGGACTTTTATTTCACATGGGCACAATAAGATGCAATAGATTCGAAGATTATTGGTCAACAGATGAGCAGTTTGACATGAAATATTTTCCCAAACATATGGCACGTGATCGATTTCTATTAATTTTAAGATGTCTGAACTTTTACGACGACCAAGCAGGTGAAAATCGATTAAATAAGATTTCTGGTTTAGTGAAAATATTCAACAAAATAATGTCTGAAGTATATTATCCAGGAAAAGTACTTTGTATTGACGAATCATTAGTACTCTGGCGTGGCAGACTCTCATTCCGCCAATTCATGAAGGGAAAGGCTAATAAATACGGGGTAAAATTGTATTTATTAACGGACCAATTTGGTTGCGTGTTAAAGATTGTCGTGTATGGAGGAAAGTGTGATTTAGAGTTGGGAGGTAAAAATCATGTTACCAAAGTTGTAAAAAAGCTTTTACAGGGGAAACTAGGTGTAGGGCATGCAGTTTATATGGATAATTTTTATAATTCAGTTGAATTGGCAGAATATTTAGTTGATTGTAACACATATGTCACCGGGACGCTACGCAGTAATAGGAAGGAAAACCCAGTAGAAATTTTAAACAAAAAATTAACTAAACAAGAAAAAATATCTATGTTTACTGACAGTGGCATATGTGTTACAAAATGGAACGATCGCCGCGAGGTACTAATGATTTCGTCTGAACATGATGGTGAGTGGGAAGAGTATACTAGGTCAGATAATGTCATAAAAACAAAACCCAGGGTCGTGCTTAATTATAATAAATATATGGGTGGAGTAGATAAGCACGACCAAATGATGGCATATTATAACCCCGAGCACAAAACATTAAGGTGGTATAAAAAATTGGGAGTGCACATATTTAGCACAATAATGTGTAATGCGCACTCCCTTTATAACAGATATGGCGAGAAACCAATGCCCTTATTTGATTTTAGGCAAATGATTATTCGGGCATTGGTTTCGAGTCAGCAAAGGTCTAATAGTCTCCCTTCTACTCTTGTAGAACGCCACGCATCATTTAAATTGCCCAGAGACCCTAAAACAAACCGATTAAAAAGGAAAAGATGTGTGGTGTGCTGGAAAACAAATAACAAGAGAGTAGATACGGGAGACTATTGTCCAAAGTGCCCGGGACAGCCAGGTTTGTGTCAGGGGTTATGTTTTGTGAAATATCACAGGGGTTTATCATAAGTTTTTAAATTTAATATGTATGTAGGTATGTAAAGTAAAATGTATGTATTATATAAAATAAAATAAATACTTCTAAAATATACAAATGTTTCATTTTATCTCCAACTATAAGTTTCTAAGTTTAATATGTATGTATGTAAATTAAAATGTATGTATTGTATTAATAAAATAAATACTTCAAAAATATACAAATGTTTCATTTTTAGCTCCAACTATACAAACATCTATATTTATACTACATATACAAATTAGAACATAAATGTATGTTGGTTAACTAAAAATCATGCATAACGCCATCCAATATACCCGCGCACCGCTGAGCCACTGAATAACGACACGGCGTCGTGACACTGCGGCAGCTAGTTCGAATGTATGACAGCGCGCCGTACATGCTTCTGGAGTTCCGACTTCGCGGTGAATGGGTTAATAAAAAACTTCAGCTTCTTACTTTTTTTTAAGTGTCATTTGCCATAATGCTTCGTTTCTGTTAAAATGTAAACACAAATTTTATCTGACCTCTTCAGCCGTAGTCATTCTTCTTATACGAAGGTCAACATATGCAGGTTTTTTGTTAATTATAGCAAAAAAAGACAATTATTATCAATTTTGATCTATTTAAAGAAACCATACATAAACGCACCCCTTAGAACTAATTAAGAGTGTAAAATAATTTTGTCCAGCTAAATCGGGCTTTTGGGCCATAGTGTGGCGTACCGATTTTGCATTTTTTACCGATTTGCTTGAACACTACAACAAATTAAATAAAAAATTGCAAGGCAAGAACCAATTTTTAAATGACACTTGGAGTCATCTGAAATCGGTTAAAACTCAGCTTTTTCTGTTTTTTAACTGCATAGCGAAAAACTACTTGTCTCACTTTCCACGTTTGAAATCTATGGCACCAGCGAGTGAGAACAAACTGAAACATTTCAGTCAGCAGTTGCAGAAACTTCACGCACAATTTGAAACTAGGTTTCAAGATTTTAAGAACATACAGTCATCGCTAGATGTTTTTTCGATGCCGTTTAACATAGACCCCGAGAACGTCTCTGCAGAGTTGCAATTGGAAATTATCGAAATGCAGTGTAGCACCCATTTAAAACAACTGTTCTTAAATTCAACAAAATTAGATTTTTATAGAACTCTACCGAAAGCTCAATACCCAAAGATGATTGCACACGCCCAGAAAATTATGTCGATGTTTGGGTCATCGTATGTGTGCGAACAGACATTTTCAACCATGAAATTGCGAAAAAACTCAATCAGACACCGACTTACTGATGAACACCTTTTCTCGCTGCTGAAAGTCACTTCGTGGCAACTCGAACCTGCATTCGACGATATATTGGCAGAACAAAAACAATTTCATATGTCTCACACACCTGGGCCTTCGAATAAAAATAAATAAATTAATTAAACCATTTAATTTTTTTAATTTCTATTATGTTGTTATTTTAACCGTTAAAAAAAGGTTGAGAAATTTCAGAGGAAGGCCAGAGTTGCAGCAAAACTGCACTTTTATATAAAACCGTAAAATTTTAAAATTTTGCAGTTTTGCTGCAATTCTGGCCCGCCTCCGAAATTTCTCAAGCTTTCTGGCCCCCCACGAAAAAAGTTTGCCCAGCACTGGTCTACGCGGTCCGCTATCATCGCAAGGACGGTGTTGGCGCTGGCGTCAAAAGCGTCCCATTCCCAGCTAACCGTATTACGAGGGCTGCTATTTATATATCCGGAAACCGGGATTACAATCTTCTTAAATAGCATATTTGACCGCCATGGTAAAATTTGAACTTTTTTAAGTATATAAGGTATATTTTTTCTTCCTTATTAACGCTCGTGTTTTGTTTTTGACGGGTTTTAAATGTCATCTCGCAGCAAGAATGGAACTCACTCGTGAAAATATTCGTGCTATGATTTATTATGATTTTCGGCGTGGTTTAACGCAACAACAGTGCATAGATCAACTAACTTCAACTTTTGGTGATGAAGCCCCATCTAAAACTACTGTGTATCACTGGTTTAGTGAGTTCAATCGTGGACGTAGTATGCTTACGGACGAAGTTAAGGCAGGTCGCCCGAAATCGGTCGTTGTACAACAAAATATCGAGGCTGTGCGAAAACTTATAATGGACGACCGACATGTTACGTACCGCGAGATAGAGGCGACTCTGGGTATTTCTATGACCAGCATTAATAGCATATTACATAATTATTTGGCTGTAAAAAAAATTTGTTCGCGTTGGATACCCCACAACTTAACAAATGAGCAAAAACATGCTCGCGTCGAATGGTGCAATAAAATGTTAAAAAAATATAACCGTGGTGACTCAAAAGCCGTTTATAACATCTATACAGGTGACGAATCCTGGATCTATGCATACGATCCCGAAACGAAGCAACAATCAACGGTATGGGTGTTTCAAAATGAGCCGAACCCTACGAAAGTTACTCGTGCAAAAAGTACATTGAAACAAATGGTGGCCTGCTTCTTCGGTATTAATGGCCATGTAGCTACAGTGCCACTAGAAAACCGTAGAACGGTTAATTCAGAGTGGTACACGACCATTTGCTTACCGGAAGTATTTGAACAAATTCGTAAAACTAACCAGCGACGAAGAATCATTCTTCATCATGACAATGCCAGCTGTCATACGTCACGCGAAACAACTCTATTTTTGGAGGGTCAAAATGTGGAATTAACGGGTCATCCGCCGTACAGCCCTGACTTGGCACCCAACGATTTTTATTTATTTCCAAATATAAAGAATAAATTACGCGGTCAACGATTTTCGACCGCTGAAGATGCTGTCGACGCATTCAAACAACACGTTATGGAGGTACCTCAGGCGGAGTGGCAGAAGTGCTTGAAAAACAGCCTATCCGAAAATAATTTAATTAAGAAGAAGCCAAAACTGTTACTTTTATCCGACTTTCATGGAGCGGACATGTTAAAACCTTTATCAAAAATGCGCAAGAACGACTATGACTTCATGGCAGACATTATTAATCAAGGAACCACGGAACGTGTACTTCGCGATGTAGAGATGAAAATCGTGAATTTCGGCAAAAGTGACTGCTTGGTCATCATGTGTGGAGGGAGCGACTATAACGTAACTCCGCTAAAAAAACTTATGAGTAACTTAGAAAACATTGTTAACAAATGTGCTCACACCAATGTAATTATATGTGACATTCCTCATAGCTTAAATAAATATGCAGGAGATTTCAACAATTATGTCAATAGGTTTAATTCAGCGTTGCATGCGAAATATGTAAATCACTCTTATGTGTGGCTTCAAAAACCTAATAGTGTTTATTTTGGAATAGAAGATTACTACTTAAATGGCTTTAAGCTGAACTATAAGGGGAAATACAAATTAGCATGCTGTTTAAATGACGCTTTAATTAATGTAAATAAGGCATTTTATAATAGCTTACATTTTTTATCCATAAGAAATCTCAACAATCATGTAATAATTCGATAAAATTAATGGTGGAAGAGCCCGTTGTATATAACCATATTCATATACTACATCAGAATATAAATGGCATTATAAATAAATCAGATCTTCTTAGTGTTCACTTACAGGAGTTAATGGAAATGGGCAAAAAGATAGATATTATTTGTGCCACAGAGCATAATATGCAATTGGGTGATGAATATCATTTAGCCATCCCTAATTTTAAGCTCGTATCATTTTACTCCAGAAACAACCGAAACGGTGGATCATGTATTTTGGTTAGGAACATACACAAATATAGTAAGTTAGACGTATTTGAAAATATATCCATACCAAATGTTGTGGAATGTGCAGCTATCGAATTAATTGATCACAAAATTATTATTGTAAGTATATATAGAGTCCCTGAAAATAGTAAACAGTGTATTGATGTTTTCTTTAGTATATTAAATATAATTTGCAATAAAGTATGCTATAAGAATAAAAAAATTGTAATATGCGGGGATTTTAATATAAATATTTTAAAAAGGACCCAACAATCAATAAAATTTAAAAACTTAGTCACAAGTTATAACTTAAAATTATCAATATTGGAACCGACCAGATTATCCAGTAATACTTGCATTGACAACATCATACATAACGTGCGCGGCAGCTCAGCTGAGGTGATTGACTTAGCCCTCTCTGATCACACAGCTCAGCTTTTGAAATGTCCGGTAAAAAAAACAAGTATTTTCACACATTGGTTTAAAATGCAAAGAGATTTGAATGAAGAAAACATTATGAGATTCGTAGAGTACTTACAATGTCTTAGCTTTAATGACGTTTATATGGCAAACACTCCTAATGAGGCCTTTAATAACTTTGCTGATCAATTTGAATTGTTTTATAAATTGTGTTTTCCTATGAAAAAGAAAAAAATAACTCAAGTGGTAAAACCGAAATGGATCAGTAAAGGAATAAAAACATGTTGTCAGCAAAAGCGTCGTCTTCTTTGGAAATACAGGCTTTCTAAAAATAATAAAGGAGAAAACAAATTAAAATTTATAAATTACTCCAAGAACCTTAAAAGGATTATTAAACTCACGCAAAAAGCTCAAAATGATTACTATATAAAAAAATCGAGTAATAAAACAAAAGCATCATGGAACATTATTAATAAGCATAAAATCAAACAGCCAAATGATATTATATCACGAATACAATCAAATGGCAAATGCGTAACATCCCCCAATGAGATAGCCCACGAATTTAATGACTATTTTATTGAACAGACATCTAATAACATCAATAATAATCATAATCAACAAACCAATAATAATCAATTTAATTTTATGAATACAATGACATGCAATTTATTTCAATCTATATTTATGAAACCATCCACTTCTCATGACATTTTATTAATAATTAAATCGTTAAAAAATAGTAATAGTACTGGCTATGATGGCATCAGCACGAATGTTGTGAAAGCTGCATCACTTATAATTTCTCCAATAATGAGCTATGTAATAAATTTATGTATTGAATATGGTGAGTTTCCGGAAAGACTAAAGATAGCTATCATTAAGCCTCTCTTTAAAAAAGGTAATAGGGAAGACTTGGGTAGCTACAGACCGGTGGCTCTACTATCAATTTTTTCAAAAATCATAGAAAAATACATTCATAACTGTATTTATAACTACTTCGAAGGCAACTGTTTATTTGCAAAAGAACAAAAGGGCTTTCGCAAAGGAAAATCTATAGATATGGCCATTTATGATTTTATGCATTTAGTTTTAACAAATCTTGATCGTAAAATCCCAGTAGCGGCTCTATATATGGACATGTCTCGTGCGTTTGATTTTGTTGACCATAAAATACTTTTGGACAAATTATATACATATGGAATACGGGGAAACATACATAACCTGATCAAATCTTATTTAAGTGACCGTAGGCAAGTAACTCAAATCAATAGATTAAATAGTAAAACTAAAATCGAACTTATCTATTTATCGAAATTGCGACACATTCGGTGTGGTGTCCCACAGGGGAGTGTTTTAGGTCCATTATTGTTCATTATCTATATAAATGATTTACCAAGAGTAACCGAGTCTCCCATGGTTCTCTTTGCAGATGACAGTACAATAATATTCACCGGCAAAGACTTGAAGACTTTCGAAACTGACATATGCAAAGCTCTAGGAAATATTATAGATTGGCTTACTAATAATAATTTGAAAGTAAATTTGGACAAAACTAAAATAATGACATTTCAACAAAGAGTTAATAATATTACAAATTTAAATATAAATTATAAGGGCCGGAAAATTGAACAAACTGACATTACAAAATTTTTAGGGATAAGTGTTGATAATAAGCTATCGTGGAGAAACCAAATCGACATAATATGTAAAAAGTTAAATCAATTCTCCTTCGCACTATATCAATTAAGAAAAGTTGTTAACGAAAATGTAGTTTTTAATGCCTATCAAGCATATGTAACGTCAACTTTAAGGTATGGAGTTATATTCTGGGCAAACTCGGTTGATAGAGAAATTGCATTCAGAGCGCAAAAAAGGTGCATTCGATCTTTATGTGGTCTACACCATCGTGATTCTTGTAAATCATACTTTATAAAATTAGGAATTTTAACTCTACCTTGCCTGTACATTTACGAAGTCATATTGTTTGTAAAACGTAACTTGCATTTGTTCCAGACCTTTAATAGTACACGTCTAAGGAATAAATTAGTCGCAATGTCCTGTAAAACCGCTCTGTGTCGTAAAAGTGTACTTGGTACAGCACCTACAATGTACAACAAGGTTCCAAAAGAAATTATTAATATAGAAAGCATAGCTGATTTTAAAAAAGCATTGTTTAAATTTCTTGTTAGTAAAGCCTATTATAAAGTGATAGATTTCTTAACAGACACCATGTAGTTAGTGGAGATGTGTACCACACGGCTCACACCAAATTACACATAAATTTTGTATGCCTGAGGGCCCAACATAGTGATACTGTATTTAATTTTTAAGACCCTAATGTATTTTAGCACCTACCTATGCTGAACAAATAAACGATTATTATTATTATTATTATTATTATTAAATTGGTTCACGCGAATGCAAAAGTGCATAGATCATCAAGGGGAATACTTTGAAAAACAATAAAACTATTTTCAGCCGTGTACGTTTGTTTGTTTTTTTGTTTCCGGATATATAAGTAGCAACCCTCGTACAAGGTATTAACAATTTCTTGCAAGAATGACCTAATCATGTCACACCTACCGCTATACAGCCACGAAAAAACTTGTTTTAGTCAGTCGCCGTTACGAGTCGCCACTACAACGCATCGTGACGTACAATAACTAGTCGCACCGCCCAGTTTTCCTTGGTTCCAAGACTTTAATTAATTTATGTCTACCTTCTGCACTGTGTATGAACAATTCGTGTGAACAGATAATTGATATAAAGTGATTGCAATTATCTGTACACTCATGTAGGGACACAGAGGGCTTACTAAGCATTTGCGTGTGGTATGCTTAGTAACGCGCCTCGCCCCGACACGCCGCCCCAGTCTTGCGTACGCTGCACTTGGAGCAACACGAAATAAAGTTATCAAATCATTCGCCGTATGTCAGTCCGCCACCCTCGACCTTCATAACAAAACATAACTCCAAAGTGGTGACCCCGACAAAGGACAAAACGCAATGGAAGGAGTAGTGGAGTACATAGACTGTAGGGACACAGAGGGCTTACTAAGCATTTGCGTGTGGCATGCTTAGTAACGCGCCTCGCCCCGACAGTCCGCCCCAGTCTTGTGTACGCTGTACTTCGAGCAACACGAAATAAAGTTATCAAATCATGCGCCGTATTTCAGTCCGCCACCCTCGACCTTCATAACATAACATAACTCCACACTCATTTCCAATACCCAAAATCTTTCGAAGGTGTGTGGACCCTACGTGGATGAAAAAGATAGGAGAAATATACGACCTGGACAGCAAAAACTGGACGATTAAGCAGCTTACTAACAATATAGTGGAATGGAAGGTTTCATACATAATATTACAGAAATAAGGATTTTCTAAAAAAAGATAAGAGGAAAAAATAGCAATGTCATCATTCACCACTTTCGTTTAAAATAAATACAATAAACATAGAAAATACTAACGACACCGTTTGTAACATTTCTTCTGAACGAAAAAGATTGGAGAAATATCGAAGTTGAATAACGAATCATAAGCGAGGAAAATTCTAGACGTTTGCGATTTCTTTGATATGACATCTATTGTGGGGTTTCTGTCCTGTATGAATGACAAAAGGTTGGCGAAGTAAACGAATAAAAGAACAAACCATAAACAAGAATAATGACTTAATCTCTATCATTTCTTTTGAAAGGCTTCTCACCTGTGTGAACGAAAAAATATGGAACTATGCTAACTGATTAGAATGAACATTACAATACAAATATAAATATCCTTGTAAGATTTCTATTAACTGTTTTAACTCTGAATCTGGAATAGGCTTAGGCTAGGGTGAAAAAGATTATTGTACGGCTTAAATAGTGTTTTTAATTAATTTCAAATTTTTAAATAAGCAACGTCTTCGCCCAAGGATTATAACTCGGGGCCTGACCTACCTAGCGTGCATGAAACAACTCCAAAATCTCAAGTTACACTGCGGTCAAAACGAAAGAGGCTGGTTCAGTCTTGGAGCGTGGAGATGACTGAATTACGTGATGAAATGAAGGACCTGCTGACTGCCTCTGCAGTCAAGAAAGCGGCGCAAATGAGTAAGTTATTCCCCATCTTAGCCGGAATTCAAGAGACTAACGCCAAGATTGAAGGCGACATAACGTTCCTCACGGCGGAAAATTCTGAACTTAAAGCGAAAGTTGACCTCACCGGTCACCTGAAAATGGACTTCTCAAATACAGAGGTTAATGACATATTCTGCATTAAGGGCAAAACCAACAAAACAATAATTATTGAACTTAACTCTAATATTATAAAAAATAAAATTTTGAAATCAGCTAAGGCATTTAATATGCAACATAAACCAGATAAGCTCAAAGCAAGTCATCTTGGCATCAAATCTAATCCAGATTCACCAATATATATTGCAGAAAGACTGACGCCTAAAGCTTCGAGATTGCATTTCCTAGCACGAGATTTGAAAAGATCTAAAAATTATAAACACTGCTGGCCAGCGAACGGACGTATTTTTGTGCGCAAGGACGACGAGTCGCCCGTCATCTGGATAACCAGTGAATATCAAGTTCAAAGACTGTTTAACGAATGACTGGACTTCCTAGGCCTTACGTCCCCTGATCATGTTATCACTAGTTTTAATGTATCACCGCTTATGCTAACTATTTACCATACTGTTATCTACCTATCTACTGTGCTAATGTGTATTACTGCCTATAGAAAACTTAAAACATGTCTCTTAACTAACATTCTCTCACATAAAAACAAACATAATTTTAACTAAAAAAGTGCAGCTTCAAATATTACTTATCTCTATAAACAATCGTCTTACCACACTAAACGATGGATTATACAACAAAATAAATACCAAAAGACAAATAGTATTAGCCTCTTAACAATTGTCATTTTAGATGGACTTAAATGCATGATAGTTACAACTTTGACTCTATCCTTATTAAATGATACAAGATGATATTTTAAAAGAATTAGACGATGTCGGTAATAATCTCAGTTTTTCATGTAACATCAATGACTTATATCAGAACCTACCAAAAGACAAGCCGTATTATTCTATGATTACGCAAAACATTAGAAGCATCTATAAAAACTTAGATGATTTTGACATAAATCTGAGTTCCCTTCAACAAACTGTAGATATAATTGTACTTACAGAGCGTCGTTTAATTGAAGATAAACCAATTCCTATTAAAAATAATTATTCTGGTTACAGCACCACTATGCATGTGACGCAGAATGATGGAGTAGTTGTATATGTAAATGATTTGATCCCCCACCAGGTCACAGAAGTAATTTTAGATGAGGCGTCGTGTCTAAAAGTCTCATTAGCTGATTTTTCCATCTTTTGTATCTATCGCTCCCCGTCAAACACAAACACTGAAAAATTTGTCATATCACTTGACAGCCACCTTAACAACGATCGACTGACAAATAATGTCATCATCACCGGCGATATAAATATAAATATTATCATGCAAAACAATTCAACTAATAAATACCTTGACACACTAGCTTCACATGGGTTGTTACCAACTCATAGATTGCATACTCGTTTTAACAGCTGTCTGGACCATATCTTGGCTAATATAAATCCTCATTTTTACTACTCTAGAACAGCAATTTTTGATACAACTGTAACTGATCACCATATGACTTTGTTGAATGTCTATTCTATAACTAAATCCTTGCCTAAAATAGCGAGTAAACCGGCCACAGACTTCTCCAAAGCGCTGACGCTCCTTAAGGAATTAAATCTTAATCATCTATTATTATTAACTGACCCTAACTTAATAACTAATAAATTAATTAACTTGATTCAACATACACTACAATCAAGTACTCGATCAGTAAAAATACCATGTAGCAAACAAATATTAAAACACTGGATTACTCCTGGAATCCTAAAATGTATCCGTAAAAGAAATCAGATGCAAAAAAATCTTAAAACAGACCCTAAGAATACTGTACTTCAAATAACCTATCGACGATACAGAAATTACTGTAACGATTTGATCAAGAAACTAAAACAAAAATATGAACGTGACCTCCTGAATAATGCTAAAAACAACAATAAAAAATTATGGAACACTATTAAAACCATCACAAACCTTAACACACCCAAAAGTAAAAATTACGAATTAATATCCCTGACTGACTCACACCAAATGTCGGCGAATCTTGTTAATGAACACTTTGCTAAGACTGGTTTAAATCTAGCAGAGCAAATAAAACATGACTCGGTAACCTTTAGATCTTACATTAACTCTTTACATTCGCATATCTCATCTATTGGTATATTAGAGCCGGATACGGCAGAAATAGCATCTATTATTGATAATCTAAAATCCAAATCGGCTTCTGGCAGTGATAACATACCAACAACATTCTTAAAACTAGCGAAATTTGAACTACTCCCAGTTTTAACTCACTTAATATCTCTATGCCTAAATCAAGGGATATTCCCGACAGCTTTTAAACGTGCAATTATTCACCCAGTGTTTAAGGATGGGGACAGAACTGATTTAAATAATTATAGGCCTATATCGGTTTTGTCTTCTTTATCTAAAATAATTGAAAGTCATTAATCCTTTGACCGCCAACGACGGCTGTGGCCGACAACTAAAAGTCGTGCCACTGACGCCACGTCGGCTACAGCCGTCCAAATTTCAATGATCAAAAACTTTGGATAACAAGTATTTTTCCATCCCTGTTGATTTTGGAGCTCTTCTTATTTTTTTGCTCTGGCGTCACTGGCACGGTAAATTGCTCCGCCGCTTAGTGTTCAAAAGGTTAATAGTAGATTAATTAACTACCTAAACAAGTTTGACCTTTTATCACCAAGACAATACGGATTTCGAGAAGGTAAAAGTACGGAAGAGGCTGTTCTTGAATTGACTAAATCTATAACATAGAGAACAAAAATAGGACTTTATGTATTTTCTTAGACATAAAAAAAGCCTTTGATACCGTCTCGGTTCCTATTCTTATACATAAGCTAGAAACTATGGGTGTGCGCGGGCAATTTCTAAGTTTGATCAAAAGTTACCTCAGTGACAGGACACAACGAGTTAAGCTTAACAACGACGTATACAGTCAGGACCAACCTTTGACACGATATTCTTCCTCAAGGAAGTGTGTTAGGCCCGACTCTCTTTTTGGTTTATATAAATGACCTTACAGATTTAAAGCTAGAAAACGGACGTGTTTTCTCCTACGCCGACGATACCGCGTTACTGTTTCACGGAAAGAGCTGGGCCGAGGTCTACGCTAGGGCTGAAGTTGGTTTGTCTAAAGTTGTTTTATGGTTAGAGAACAATCTTCTTAGTTTGAACATTAAAAAATCAAACTACATTACATTTTCAATTCAAAATAGCTCACAACCCAATTTTTCATATACGCTAACCGCCCACAATTGCTTGAATCATGCTACTAACAATTGCTCTTGCTATAAACTTACACGCGTTCCCTGTACAAAATATCTCGGTATCTATATAGACCAGCTACTATCATGGGATAAGCACATAGAGGTCACTGCAAGCAGACTACGAAGGCTAATTTGGATCTTTAAATATCTAAGACACATCTCAGATAGGGAACTATTACTTTATATCTATAAATCTATAGCACAATCGATTGTCCTATACTGTCTACCAGTCTGGGGAGGCACATTTAAGAGTAAGATTATTGTTCTTGAGCGTGCGCAAAGAGCAATCCTAAAAGTACTGTTAGGAAAATACAAAAGGTATAGTACCGTTTTGATGTTTACAAAGATGCCGACGTTCTCACCATAAGACAACTCTTTATCCTAAATTGTATTTTAAAGATTCATAAAGTGAAAAAACTTGACCCCCGTACATTAGGTAAACGTAACCCTCATTCAGTAATCAAACAACCATCGATTAGTAAAACTTCATTTTCTAGAAGACAATTTACATTTCTATCTATTTCTCTCTATAATAAGGTTAATAGAAAAACAAATATTTATGCTAAAACATATAGTGTAAAAAAGAAATTAGCATGTGGTTAAAATGTAAAAACTATGATGAAACAGGACTTCTATTATTAAGTTAGAACATAAATATGCACAGAATTTCGTTTTGGTACCTACATGTTTAACAGTAGTGTAGTACAATTGGACTACTTAGCTTAGTTACTCTTTTCTTCTTTGTGTTAGCAATATATTACAATGTTATCCGTTTAGTAGAATTAAGTAAAGTATTGTATAATTATGTGTAACAGAAACTAACTTCATGTTTAAACCCCAACACTGTATCCCTCTGCATGAAGGAGCGAATACCTCCTAACACAAGCGTTAAGCTTAAAAGGAGGATTCGAGCCAGTTTGGTGTCATCCAAAGTTAAACAATAATTTTATTTTATTTTTATTTTTTTAATTAATGCACGGAACGTCAAGATTGTACCGCCTCTGTTATCCTAAACGAAGCGAAAACCGAAATTATAAAGGAGTCGTTGCATACATGTAACCCAGAGCACAAGAATATTGTTGACGTGAAAAACTTCGTCAATAATTTAAAGCATGAGGTTTGTAACAACTTAGGTCCGATACAAGAAATTTACGAACAAGAAATTGAAAAACTGAAAACCACAATTGGTGAAGATTTTATCCACTTAATACCATCGTTTGTTTCTCTTAAAAGCACATTGTATCGAGCCCGTAAGATTTTCTTGGGGACAAATAAGCTGATTTTTAAAACTTTATCAGAAGTCAAGTTGCCAAAAGATATCACACAAGAATATTTTGTCATAGAAGACTGAGAAAAGACAAAATTTTGATATTTTGTTTGTTGCTAACAAAACAACTCATAGAATCTAACCAATATACGTCGTATTATGGTGATGGAACTTTTAGGGCATGCCCTAAGCCTTTTGCCCAACTATACATAATACACCTCGATTTATTCACTTCCGAGAAGTCTGTAAATATAATTCCTGCTATTTTCGCATTTTTACCGAACAAAACAGAAAAGACTTACAAACGCTTATTTACATTGCTCAAGAGCCAACTAAATTTTGTTGTAAAATTGTTCATGTGTGACTATGAACTTGCCCAAATAACTTCGATGAAAGCTGTTTTTCCAGACGCTACAGTAACTGGCTGCTTCCAGCATTATAACAAAGCAATGTGGAAAAAAGCTAAAAAGACTAAACTAAAGAAAACCAAAGAAGGTAAGAAAATAGCCCGACTATGCTCGTTGCTTGCTTTACTACCAGCATCCTGCTTAAAACGAGCTTGGAGGGAAATTGTTGCTATTGCCCCACGTACGGATGAATGGTATGCTTTCAAAAAGTATTTCGACGACTTTTGGCTGAATTTGGATCCTAATTTATTAAGCTGCTCAGAAGATATCCAAAGAACGACAAATTCTGCTGAGGGTTACCATAGGAGGCTAAATACCAAAATATCAGGAAAACCCAATTTTTATTTTATTTACAGCATCTCAAAAAAGGAGATGAAACACTTCGATAATAAAATCATGCGGAGTGTCTACCACAATTTCCCTAAAAACAGGAATGTTAAGGACATAATTTTTGACATAAAGTATAATAAATATTTATCGAAATTAAAGGAAAAAATGCTAACTCCTATGGCTTTTTTAAGATAAATATTTTTTTTTTCAAGCTAACCTTAGGTTAAAATATAGATAGAGTGTTTCGCACGGTGTTCTTATTTTGCAGTAAGCAGAAGAATAAAATGGTTTATATGGGTATTCGCTATTTTAATTTAAAATTTACTTGTTGTTTATTTAAAGAACGAAAATAAGTGTGTGCGAGGATGTCAAGGCACGGGGGTTAAACAAACTTGGCCACCGAAGTGCCAACTTTGCTGTTGGCGTGGTGAAACGATAACTTATTGTATGACCAAAACAGACAAGTCAAAAAAGGGACGAGTTAGGAAAGGGTCAAGTATAAGAAAGAGACCAGGTAAGAAAATGACAAATTAAAATGAGACGAGTTAGGAAGGAGACAAGTTTGGGAAAGAGACCAGATAAGAAAATGGCAAGTTAAAAAAGAGACAAGATAGAAAAATGACAAGTTTAGGAAAATGACGAAGTCGTCCTGGGCGGAATTCAATTATTAGTGGACATTAAACAATTACTAACAACAACATTTGTCAGGCGTCTGCGCCGAATGAGCAAATAAAAATTGGAATAATATTCAATTTAGATTACATAAAAATACCACAAGAAATGATATGAACTATTGAATAATATGAACTATTTTTAGAGTCCGTACCTGAATGATAAAAACGACACCTTAGTATTAAACCTCCGCTGTCTGTCATAGGTCTCTAACCAGTGGCAGATTTATAGTATGGCGACAAGCCTCTTTAGTGTTTAGCAGTAACACAATCGTTTACTGCGACATAGGTACGCATACTGCTTGTATCAGCGTTACCTAAATGTATATAAACAGGGTTTTTCTAAAAATAGACGTTCTTATTCGATGCACTAAACGGTTGTCTTAATTACACCTAAACTCTTCCCCTACTGCCCTTCGAGATTCAGGCATACCTTATTACATGGCGACTCTACCAATTGGACTAACGAACTTCTGAAGAACCATTTGAACCAACGAACTTTTCTCAAGAAGAAATCCACGCAGTAACGCAGTCAGATCCAGAACAACAGCCAGATTATCGTCAACTTGGAAACCAGAAGATGGCAGCTCAATTGAAAGTCAATATCGGGGGTATGGATGTAGCCACATAGCAAGAGTCGCAAGCAAATGCTACGGGGCCCTGCGCATTTTGGGGCTTAAAGTACCGGTCTATTTAGATTGGAGAGTATTTTTTTAAATACCCATATAGATATAACACTTACCATGAAATAATTGGTATGAATATTCAACAAAATTTTTTAATTATGAGAATTCTCTAAAAGGTAGCGCTGAAAAAAGCCAAAATCTGACTGGTAGTATTAAAAATATTAGTAGAGTAGAATATTCCGACAGCGAAAATCTCTTCCAGCAGAAGAGATTTTGAAAAAAATCTGCAACCATCGTCTCTAAGTGCTTACGCAGAAGAATTGGAGCCTAAGCAATGGATTAGTACACAGTTGACTATGGTGCCTGCAGGTTAGTGTATTTCGCATAATAACAAAGGAACTATGATCCATTTATCTAATATTAGGCTTGAGTCGGTCAGGAACTAAGAACTAAAAGGAATGAAATCCCATGACGGACCGAACGGAACTAGTTTCTCGTCAAAAAGTTAAATCGGTCATCGGTCCTTTAGTTCAGTTCAGCTCAGACGTAACAATGTGTAATAATAAGTGACACGGAACCGAACGAACGACTACGGTGATACGGCTGCGCAAGTGCGAGTGAGACGCATAGCTTTACTTTGCTCCGTTGCCAACTTGTCTTAATCCTTAATACGCAACACAGAGCGATGCAAATGTATTTGACAGTCAATACAGTTATGGCCTTAAGACCAAATACTATAGAAAGCGATTTCGATGTCCATTGCAATTGGATTGAATGACTTGTGAGTGATACTTAATAGAACCAAATACTTGGAATTGTTTGATGTCAAAAATGCGAATTTTTAAGTAAAAATAATAGTTGATCTTGCAATTCGAAAGTGAAAGGTTTTATTCATTTAATTCGGTTAATATCTACATTCTAATTATAAATAAGTCTCAGAGATTTTGTAAATATTAAATTAATGTAGTTTTGACGGACAAAATGAAAATAATTAAATTTTTCGCATGTAGTGTGTAAATAAAGACAGGACTTTTACAGTGTGAATAAATGGTGTATAAATATAAATAATTGGACAATTAAATAAGTGTATCTTATTTTCGACAGTAGTTTTAAAAACTTTAAGTGTGTTTTTAATTGTAGTAAATATTGTGTAAATAGGTACGAACTAAATTCAGAAAGTTATATTATTATTTTCAACTATTGCGGACATTGTTTACTAGTTGCGTATTTGTGAAAAAGCTAGTTGAAAATGCCACCAATTACAGCAACTAAAAAACGAAGCCAAATATGGTTTCATTTTACGCAAGAAAGTGATAGTCAGAGTGCAAAATGTAATTATTGTCGTCAGGCAATCAGCACTAAAAATGGGTCCCTAGGGAATCTCAACAAGCACCTGAAAAATAAACACCCAACGGTTGACTATCGAAAGGCAGCCGACTGAGCTGACTCTTCCGGAAGAGTTAAAACAACCACAAGCGGGGCCTTCGCATAGTGGTTCTACCAGCCGTCTTAGTATTCCTGCCACAAACACTGCCCAGGAGTGTAGTGGCAGATCTGCTCACATTGGACAGGCCGGAATATTGGCGCCTGCCGCAGTAAACACGATCGCGAATTATGTACGGCGGCCACCGCCGGCACGCCGGGTCGACCAAATAGATCGGCAGGTTGTTAAGATGGTTGCAAAAGGTCACCATGCACTACGTATTGTCGATGAACCAGAGTTTAGGACACTTATACAAATGGTATCAACGTGTCCAGGTTACCATTTGCCAACCAGAAAGACGCTCAGTAATACGTTGATACCCAAAATTTACATGGAAGTTTTCACAACGATCCAAAAAAAACTGAGTGAAGCATATACAGTATGTCTGGGCACTGACGCGTGGACATCATCGACAACTGATGGCTATATTGCGGTTGGCCCATTTCATCGATGAAAACACGCAACTAAAATCCGTATTATTGGGTTGCATTAACTACACAGACCGGCATACAAGCGAAAATTTATGTGCCTTTTTGAGGCAAGTAATTCAAGACTGGCAGATCAACAACAAGGTATCCGCAGTTGTCAGCGACAATGCCCCTAATGTATTGGCGGCTGTGAGATTGGGTAGCTGGAGGACGCTCGGTTGTTTCGCTCACTCTTTAAATTTGGCAGTAGGTACAACGAGGGCTCCTGGATATCGGCCCGGTAGTGAAGAAGGTCAAAGCAATTGTGGAACACTTTAAAAAGAGCAATGCCGCACTCATGAAATTGACCAGTACGCAAGAGCATCTTGGCTTACCTAAATTAAAGTTAAAGCAGGAGTGCCCAACCCGATGGAACTCTTGCTACGATATGCTGGACCGCATATTTAAAATAAAGGAAGCAGTGCAGAGTGCTTTAGGCGTTTTACACCGAAATGATCTTCACCTAGAGATCCAAGAATGCCAGATGATTGAAGAGGTTGTGCCAATTTTAAAGCCATTTTACGAAATTACAACCGAGGCCAGTGCAGAAAAGAACGTGACACTGTCGAAAGTACTCGTATTTGTACAATTTATGACCAGACATGGCCGCATGCACAGCTGCCTATTATACGAGCTATGATGTCAACAATTTAGTGAAGACTTTAAGCCAGCAAATTAACCTACGATTTAATGATATCGAAAAAAACGTCCTGTACTCGGAAAGTACTATTTTGGATCCGCGATTCAAAAGAAAAGGGTTTCGCACACATGAGGCCTACGAAAAAGCGTGCGATGGTCTTAGGCGACGTATTTCAGAGATCCGGCTACCTGCTGACTCCGAGCCACACCATCAACACACAGAAGCGTTACCCCAAAGCGAGACACAAGGTACTAGTATTTGGGAGGACTTCGACCGGGTGGTAGCGAGTGCCATATGGCCAGAAAATCCAACCGCAGCTGCGATCCGGGATTTTGATACCTACCTCAAAGAATCCCTGATTCCCAGAAATCAGGATCCCCTGGAATGGTGGCATAAAAAAAAAGAAATTTACCCACGCGTGTACATTTTTATGCAGCGGAGATTATCCATGCAAGCCACCTCTGTCTCCTGCGAAAGAGTGTTCTCGAGTGCGGGACAGGTTTTAAATCAAAGGAGAACATTGCTCCACCCGAATAAAGTCCACCAGCTGCTTTTCCTGCATCATAATATGTAAAATATACCGATTGTTGTAAATATCCCAAAAATAGTAAGTAACGAAAAGCAAAAGAACAAAAAAGTATGTAATAATGTAAATAAATCAATGATTGTGTACATAGACTTTCAATTATAAAACAAAAAAATATATATAATGTAAATAACTCAATCATAAAATTATTGTACATATTTGATTTTTAAATACGCCATTCTAAAAGTAAGATCGTACTAGCACTAGGCGCGTAGTTTTGCTCCCGCATAAATGACATAATATCATAATCATACAATATTTTCATATAATGAAAAATAATAATTACGTCTTATACGATCTTACTTTAATAGGAATGACAGTCCTAAGCCTGAAAAGTATGAAGGGAAATCAAAGATGCAAATTCAATAAAATTTACTTAGTTCGACGCTATGTATAGATCTGAAACAGGTAAATCGTTCATACGGATCATTTAGTTCCACGCTCTGTAATATTCTGAAACGGTTAGTCATTCCCAGACGTTAAAACTCGCACCTGAACTAAACGAACTAAAAGACCGAACTAGTTCCTTTGATCGATTGAACGAGTTGGGAGCGCTCTTTTGACAGACCGAGCGGGCACAAGACTATCTAATATGGAACCGCAAAGTAACACATGAATCTATCAATTATGCAGTTCGCTGCAATGCTAAAAGTCTATTATTGACAGCAAGAAGCACGAGACTCTGGAACTGCAATTTCACAAGCTTTTGTAATAGAATTATTTACTGTCTTGTTTCCCAAACGTTGAAACTGCCTTGCGCATTTATTTGTCTCTCATGTTCGCCAACCGCAGAGGTGAACGATATTCATTTTTATTCAGTTCAACATTAAAATATGTGAAATATTAGTCGAGGAATACAATGAGCCAAAAACGTCTTAATCACCTCGCTTTAATGCGATTACGATACTATAGCGATACGATTTACTTTGTTAAATCAACACTAACGGTTATATCATTTGTAGTTTTGCCCAAATAAATCCAGAAAAGTTTAGTTTTCTTTAATACCACAAACTTGATTACCTAAAGCAATCCATGGGCCCCTTCATAGTATTTGCTACAGGCCCCACGCTGGCTTAATTCGGCACTGCCTCTTCTAAATCTTAACTGTAACCTTAAGTGAACACTTGCAATTTTCACGGCATGCGAAATCCTATGGCCGTTACGGCCATTCTTCATGTGACTGCGTGCGTAATATTGCTGTATGTACATGTAAAACGTTGCGGCAATTACACAACCGCAGTCATCAATATTGAGAATGGTATAATACGGCTTTCTGAGTGAGTATGCCTCACTTAACCCGTTTTTTTCCGTATTAACGAAGTATACGAACTGAATAACAAACAATAACAAGAAAGACAACAATATCAAGATGTCTAATTTACGCTATGGTCTAATCATTTGGGGTAATTGTACCAATATGCCAAAGGTTTTTCTACTCCAAAAGAAATGCGTTAGAGCCATCTGTGGTGCACGACAAACAGATTCCTGCCGACCTTTATTCCAAAAATTAAAAGTGTTGACATTACCATCGCTTTATATTTTTGAAATAGGACTATTTGCCAAACAGAACATAGGCTTATTTACAAATAAGTCATCAACCACAAGATATCCTTCTCGACATGGCACTACTCTTTGTTACCCTTCGAACTCAACGACTGCTTTCTTTGCAAGAAATATTTTACGTATGGCAGTAAAAATATTCAATCATTTACCTGTAGAAATAAGAAACTCAGACATGCCTGAATTTAAATGCAAATTACACAAATTTTGTTTGGACCAGTGTTATTCATTAATCATTTATACTATAATGATTATTTGAGATGAAACGATATTGTAGTAAAGAAATTATATGATTTCTTAATTAGTAGTATTATATAACATATAGCTTTAAGTATTTAGTTAAGTAATAAACAAAATTTGCATGCTTCTTTAAGTAAAATGTACGCACTTTAAATGACATTATATTCCATCTGTTTTTACAACTACATTTTTGCAAATACAAATATTCTTATTCTTATTTAAGTTAGCGATTTCTTGTGGTGGTGGTGGGAACGAAAAATAATAAAAAATATGCGAACGGACAATTTAGAGTAAACATAATAAATTGTGAAATCAACATTTCCCTGAGGTACATTGTGTGTTAATCGCAAAGCTAATTTCACTAGTGGAAAAGGTCGAAAGGGGTAATTTTGGTATTGTGCGTGCGGCGCTTCAAAATTATGGACGAGCCCTTACGATTATCATCATAGTAGGATATTTTCTCTAACTTCCTGGAAAGCCTTTTTTTCTGTGCACAAGTAGTCTTGACAAACTAAGCACCCACGAGGTTATCGACGGTGTCCATCTGACTTGACATTGCCTTGACTCGACATTCGCGCAAAACAAAAGAAAAGTTTCGTTTAACAAACACAGATTTATAGTTTTTTCAGATTAATCAGTTTTTTTTTTTTAGAGATGATGGAATAGAGAGGCATAGTTTTTGCCAAGAAGACAATGAGAACTAACTTACAGAATTTAATGTAGATATTGCATGTTTTTATCTTGAAAAAATACAGCTCAGAGCTGTATTATCACCCCTACCCCAAACATATATTTTTTTAAACAGCATAATTGTGGCCTCATTGGTTTTGAATTCGACCACCAAACCTGAGACAGAAGAGCGGCATTATTTTTATAGAGACAACCACAGACGACAATACAAATGAAAAAAAAACCACACATCTGAATAGAAGGCATAACATGGGAGAATTTTCTGCAAATTATTTTCGTAACAATATCAATTTTTATTTTTCATTTGTGGCTTAGTTTCTGAAAAGTTTTCTAAGTTTGTTGCATAAATACAACTTCCAACCAACTCTCATTGGATTTAGGCCCCCAGGCATAACACCCGCCTCGAGAGAAATCTCTCTATTGTCCTCTCTGCCTACACATTCAAACATTATGTTTCTTTCATATGGACCACTTCTTAATGAAATTCATCGGGAAAGCTTGAAATTTAAATGTATTGGCAAACTGTAGCAGTAATATTTGTAATTACATAGACTTTCATTTTACTATAGCTCTTGCTGCAGTCCAAGATCTGAAAATATAAATAAAATATCTTAAAAATTATGTAATTTTTCGGTGAAAGCACAGGGTGAGGTGGTCAGACAACATTATTGCCTCAGCCAGGCAGGAATGGCAAAACAAGGCAAAATACAGACAGATCTGGAAGGACATGGAGGAGACCTATTACCCCACAGTGGTCTTTAACATCCTCTAAAATATATAAACTTTGAAAAATATGTAGTTAAGGAATTTAGGCTTAATAATAATAATAAATCATTAAAGTGTGTACTTTACCTATTAACTCCAACAGACAAAAAATTATGAAGATATGTATAGCCCGTTAAAGTTCCCTGTGATGTCTTGCCGTGCAACCATTTTTCACACAGTGTGATTGTCCAATATATTTTGAAAATCTAACTGACAGCCTAATTAGAATAATATATTTTTTACCCAGAAAATACAATTATTTGTGTAATATGGTTTACACAGATAATTGTATTCTGTGAATAATTTAATAGTGGTACACTGATACACAGGTCTTTAACATAGAGAATGGTGTCAGTAGGACAAAATCTTCAGTGACAGAAATGATCATTATGAAATAAATTTTATATACCATAAAATGTGAGATCCTTTCTAGAACCGGCAAATGATGCTGACAGGGCTTCAATAGAAACCAGCTGGGTCAATACCACTATCATGTGATTACTTCCATGGGCCACCAATTTGATTTCCATTTCCAAGTACGGACTTCAGACTCTTCACAGCGAGCTAAAACAAAAAGGAAATGCAGCAATGGAGTAACAACTTGCATTTTACATAGAGAGAGAAGAGTGTGATACAGTAATGAATGTTTAACCATACCACAATAGTTTGCTACTTTTTAAACACTTACTACTTGTATCATCACAAGTTGATATGTATTTATAGGTGATTACTGAATAAACACCTCTAGACCCCAAATAGAGATAATTTATACACCAACTTGTGAGTTCTGATATACATTCTGTTATCTTTGGCCTCCTCCCAGACTCCCTGAACAAGACCCTTCATAATATTACAAGAGACTGGAGACACAAAGGTACTATATTAAGTAAAAATGGTTCTACCTTGTTTAATCAAAAGAATTTAATTAAATACCAATTATAAATTAATTAACACAATTGTAAAAGTTTTAAGTATAATTACGACAATCATGTAATAGTTAAGAATTATTTTGAAAAAATTACTAACTGTTGAGTTTGTTTCAGATTTCTTCTCAACAGTGGTCTCCTCTTGGGAAATGCCGTAGAGTCAGCCTTGTAAAAGTGCCGTTATAGCTTACTTACAGAATAAACAATTTGAATATGAACTTCATTTCATCAACATACCATTTCATTGGAAGCATTTTGCTCTGAATCTCCATTAATAATTTGAAATTGTTATAAGACAAACCTTACCTTGAAAAGTGATTTCAGGGCAAAAAGTTTTTGATGAAATGAAGATTCAGAGAAATAAAGAATACTAGGAAACATTTCTCAATGAAATGGAAGAATAGCAGAAAAAAATATTTAATTGCCAAAGGATATGCAAGAACATAATCACGGAATGGGATCATCATAGGATGAGTCGCAGGATAAAACTAGTGTAAAATGATATCATTCATCATGGGCACCAATTCTTAAAAGTAAAAACATTTGTCTTTTGCCTAGCACAATATTTATGTTAAGCTAAAAAAAAATAGATAAAATAATAGCTGTATGGGCACTTACGAATTATTCACTCATGTAGTTAAAAACCTACCTTTGAAATACTTAGTCATGTTCCTCGGTCAACTGTAATTCTTTCTGATTAAGCTGAATAAAATTGATACTACGATACTTCTTTAACGTGGCATGGCACAAGAAATCATCTTGCAAAGCAGTAAAACTCTCAATATATTTATAACAAGTGATGCAACCAAAGGCACGTTGTCACGAATTGACTAGATTTTTGAACTTTGCAGTATAAACGAGAACGATACAAGACTTAGAATGAATAGAAAGTATTTTCTGTTAGATTTTGTTGTGCCGGTGTCGTATCGCAACGCACAAGCCATAAAATCACAGACTAAGTAGAGAACTGACGTTCAGACAGGTAACTTCCATAGAGAAAAAATCGCTTTAAGAAAGTCACTTATACATTTTGACAGCTGTTTTTTTCTTTCTAGTGTAATGTCTCTGGCTATGATATCTTCTATTATGCCAAGAATATTTGTGGCCCATACGTATGCCAGTATATTTTTTAATATGTTTAAAAATTAGGGAAATGAAAAAATAACAACATATGTTACTTCTGCAGTTTTTTATTTCTCATCCTTGTTTTATATTTATTTAAAGCTCTTAATTGCATTGGCGGCAAACTTTTATTTTGTAACCGGATCACATCCGTGCCCTTTAATATTTTATTAATAATATTGCACCAATTAAATACTGTTAATCGCAGAGTAAGGTTGCAGAAAATTTCCCTTACAATGCTTTTGTGCTGGTCACATGTTAGAAACTCACATGAGTATTTAGAATATATGCATTCTTTTAAATATTTTGCAATACCTTTCTTTTGAGGGTTTTCTTCCAGGTATTTTTTTGCAAATAAACTGATATATCTCCGAACAATCTCACGGCACACTCTGAAGGGTAGGTCAATTTCCTATCTTTTATAGCTGTAAATTCCCTAAAAGTAATCCAGCTATGAATACTATTTGTATCAATTTTTTTTTCGTCTGTTGTTAAATTAGCTTCGCAGTGCATGCAATCGACTTTTTTCAAAATTTTCCTTACGACCCACCCTGTAGTGTATGCACGCGAATGGATTTTTAAACGTTCTTCACTCGCACTTGTGGGAATATTTGCTGCAACTCGATTCTGATTATTAGAAGATTCAGGAGAGCTTATAACATGCTTGATGTTTTCCGCAACCGTTTCTTTTGCATTGAATAAAGCTTTTAATTTCAATAGCTGCTCTCCTGAATCCTCTTCACAATTATAAGTCTCAGAATGAAATTTAATAAATCTCGTGATTAACAGTGATCTAAAGGTACTTAGGAAAATGTGGCAGTTCGGATCATTATTTCTAAAATTATACGCCCGCACCTGCCCAAAAAAATTCTCTATTGGATCAGAATTGAAATATCGCGGGCGCATAATTTTTATATTTTTTGATTCAAAGAACTGCCACAATCTTTGCAAACTTTTTAAAGTTACAATCCAGTTTTTCAACGAAGGCACGGATGTTTCTTTTCCACTACCATCAATAAATTTGATTTTATTTAATTTATTTATGGCTTCCTTCCAGAATTCGTGATTTGGCGATTGTTGTGTCACTGCGTGGCGCAGTGGTTTTCCTTCATTTTTCTTATTGTATAAAGTTGCTCCATTGACGGAGTCGAAAAGGTCGTCAAGGAAAGATACCATTTAAGAGGTATTTTTTAAAGTTGGGCTGACTTTATCACCATTCACATATTGGGCTACAACAGAAATTCAAATATTACTTACAGTCACAGAATGCCCACATTTAATAATAGGTACTTGTATAATTCATACTTACTAAACTGAGCGGTGTATGCTAACGTGGCGGCCATTGTTTTACTTAACGCTTTAACACAGTTTTTCACCTAAAATAAAGCATACTTGTTAAATGCAAATATATATTAAATGAGCACACGTAATACCTTGGAGGCTATACTTATATTATAAGAAATAATAGTAACTTTAGAACATAAAGTCTCAACTGAATAAAAACTCTTGAATATAAAAGTGTAACTGTACATTTTAAGAATCACGAAAAAGTATTGAATTGAAGAAAATAATAGCAAACTTATTCACCTTCATTTTTTTATTTTTTTCTGGAATAACATGTTCGTCATTCAATTTATGGAGCAATCTGACATGTGCATAATTGCAATCAGTTTTGTAGACTTCTACAATATCACTCCACTTTGAGATTTTCACGTTATATGATATATTTTTTGTGAGGAAGTTATTTCTCAACCCTTTTATGAGGTGGGGTGGGTCATAAATGACACTTAGTGTATGGCCATTAACTGTAATGACATCATCTGAAACAAAAGACAATTGAAGTATTACAATTAAAATGTTTATTATATTGATAGTAACATTGCAGTCGATCGCAATTAATTTTTCTTTCTACTTAGATCTTTGTATAAATACAGTAATTTTAAAAATTTAGTGATGTTTTCACATTAAAAGTATACACAAAACATTTAAATGTTTATTATTTTCCTACTTTTATATATGCTGAATTTCTTGGTGTAATTTTGGCACTGTAATTCTGTGTAAATTTTTGTATTATAAATAAATACACTAATCAATTAAATACTAGCTTTTGTCCGCAACATCGTCCGCGTAGGAAACTGTGCCCTTTTCTGATAATAAAAATATCCTAATAAGAATATCCTAGACTAGACTCTAAAATCAAATCAGTTTATTGCAAGAACATAGTTACATACATAATAGCTACATGTTGCTTATGTTTTACCAAAAGGCATGCAAATTTACAATATTTAAAATTATTGCCAGTTCATTATATCATGTCAAAATATTTATCAATTAATTATTGGGTGTATTATATTATATTGGATTATTATAGAATATAATTAATTTGCTTAGGAATAATAATTATCAATCGAATAATAAATCTAAGATTATAAATAAATAAGAAGAAGTAACAATAATTAACAAGTGCATAATACTCGTAAATATCAGAGAATGTTTAAATAATTAAATTATACTTCTTGCAATTCACGAAGGCGAGCGAATTAACTGAAGTTGACTTTAATGTCATAATAATAATAATGCCTCGTTCGCCATCGTGAATTGCAAGGGCTATAAAAGCATCTAGATATTTGGCTTGTTGGAAAATTATTAATTAATGGAGTAAAAACTTTAGCCATTCTGTAAGGGTTCTTTGAAATCGATTTCTAGGACATTTTTAATAAATTCTGGTAACTGGTTTTAAATTTGGATAGCCATACAGTACGAGTTGTTTTATGAAACTTGACTCTAGAGCTTGGCAAGAATAATTTATTTCTGTTCCTCGTTGATCTTGTATAGAAGGTGCTGTTTTTATTTTTAAATAGGTTGTTCTCTTACGAAAATGCATATCTGTTTTATTTATGTACATGCATGGAAGTGGTAACTTTTGTTTCTTTGAATACTGGCCCACACACCTTCCAAATTTCACAAAATTAGTAGTAGTAGTTTAGCCGCGAAAGCTTAAATAATGTTAGAACTAAGTATAAATTATGTAAGTATTACAATGGAAGCTTACCGACTTTATGTCCTGCGCGGATTTGTTCTCTCCGTGTATCTTCTTGAAGGCTCTTTAAAGCTGATTGAAATGCTGTGCCCTGATCACTAATTAGTGCTACTGGTAAAAGTCCTGTATTGCACACAGCAGCTATTATTTCTTTGATAATTATTTTTAACTGAACCCCGGACGTTGCTCCTTTGCCAAAATAAAAGGCCAAAGGTTGCTGCCACTTGTGAACTGCTCCTCGAAGCAAGAATACCAGAGCATGATCAGCAAAGTCATTTTTTCTTTCCGTGAGCTCAACAAATCCTTTTATATAATCTTTATGTTTGTCATACGTCAAACCTGGTTCCAAAGCTACCTCATCAAACAGAATAGAGCAGAATTTTTTATTTTCTTCCCATTTGGCGACCTGGAAGCATAAAGATTTACATTAATCTTGTAGGACTATTTTTTTTGGATTTCCTTAGACACTATATGATACATCTTGGAGGAGTAAAATAGTGTTATTATTTATTGCAATCTAAAATGTTACTTTACAGAATATTAGGTAAACTTAAGTTTCTGTTGTTCAATAATAGTGAAACTTAATAGTTGGGCAACGCAAATTCGTGAAGAGAAGAAGACTTAGATTTTTAGAACGAAGTTTTTTATGTAAAATTAAATTTCTAAGAATTCGCGTATACTGTGCATTTTAAAAGAAACTGTACTTAATGTTGACATGCGCTGAACAGTACTTCACAAAGTAATGCCATATCACATCACAGCTCTTGAAACGTAACATCACAGTGAGATATCGTATCACTCGAAACATTACCAATAGCTGACCACTATAGACCGCATTAATTAAATGCCGTACGCAAACGCAATAGTACTGCGCAGCCGGCAACAGGTAATGTTTCGAGCGATATGCGATATCCCATTTAACCCATAATCCTATTTTGAATGAAAGGAAATGGTTTATATGTGCATATAACCAGCTTTTCCCGGCGACTTTGTTCGCGTGCAAATGTTGTATAAACAAATCTAAAGACTCAGACTATTAATCTCTGTGCCAAATTTTATCCCGATCCGTTCAGGCGTTCTGGCGTCATTGGGTAACGAATTTCGAACAGTAGTTACATAAGATGTGCTTAAAAAAAAATAGTTGTTCAACAAAATTACCTCTTGTTTCACTGCTTCCAAGATTTGAATATTGACACCAGCCTCAACATTCAACCCTGCAACCATCTTATTGAGAGTATATTTCGATGGCAGTATAAATATTCTATGAAGGAATCGGTAACATTTTGGGCTTTGCTTCATGATGGATAATGCAATAAGTTTCTCTTCATTGGTAAACCGTCGTCCTTTGGCTTTTTAGTGCATTGGTTTGTTTGCATCCACAATTTTTTCTTTGCTAAAGGATTAATGTTTTTAGTCAGAGTTTCAAAACATTTCTGTTTTGAGAACTTCATCGCTCTTTTAGCCCTTTTGCTAAATTCCAATTGTTTTCTAGACTTGAAATATTCTTGATAAAGTCTTGCACAGCGTGGCGACAGTGTATTTTTCTTTGTAATTACGCGTTTTCTTCGTAGCAATGACTTAGATGATTTTGGAGTAGACCCCACGTCTGTAATTTAAAAATATTAAATTTTATTTGATAGTCTATCAAATGATGTCATATAACGATTAATGTATGTAATTGTAATCCTAATATATACCTATGACTCAGATATATATGTTTCACTGTATTAAATAATAGAGACTGCGGCAAGAGAAGAAACTTAGGAATTTATTTAATGTAAGAGGCAAGGAGCGGTGTTAGGTTTAGGCATTTATGATGACAGTGAACGAATAAGCTTTTACGTAATACTACCAGCAAAGAAACCGATTTCAATTAATGTTATGTAATTGCATTATTTTATCCCAAAGCTTTATATGTAACTACAAGGAGGAGAAAAAGTCATAACCCCTCTGTTTTTTCTTTAGCGTAGTCGGGTAAAAAGTATTCTATAACCATCTGTGGATACCCTGTACCAAAAATAATTGAAATCCGTTTAGCTGTTTTGGCGTGATGAAGCCACAACGACACATACAAACATAAAACAAAAAATAAATATTTTTCGATTTGGTGACCTTTAAATAGTTACAATATTTTTTTAATATATTAATGTACTGACATTTCGTTTTTAGCAACTTTATAATAGTTAAGATGTTCAATAGCCATTTTTATCACTAGCTTATACGTGATACACCTAACTACAGGATTTTGAGTGTTCCGTACCCAAAGGGAAACGTAAAACGGTCTGTTTGTCTGTCTGTCACCAGACTGTATCTCGTGATAGCTAAACCGTTGATATTTTCACAGACGATGTATTTCTGTTGCTGCTATAACAACAACTACTCAAAACAGTATAATTTTATGTTTATCCATCTATATCAGTAACCAATACAAAATGATCGAGCACCGCGTACATTTTGCTTAGGAGTAGGGATCTGCTAACACTGGATTTTCATAGAAACGGCCGTTTGTAGCGTATATTTTGTATGAAACCCTCGGTGCGCGAGTCGGACTCGCACTTGGCCGGTTTTTGGAATTAATGAAGGAGTATAGACGGTCCCAATTATTCTTACCTTTGGCAATTGGTTTTGCTGTCAGATTGCTAATGCCAGATGTGGAAAGTAGATTGGACGGCACAACATTTTCCACATCATGCTGAGCTGCATGAGGTGTAAAGTGCATAACATCCAATTCTGAAAATAAGAAATTTCAAATATCATATATGTATAATGTTTTTTTGGAATTAAGGAAGGAGTGTAGGCGGTCCCAATAAATTTCTTACCTTTGGCAACTGGTTTTTCTGTCGGATTGCTAATGCCAGACGTGGAAGGTAGATTGGGCGGTACACCATTTTCCACGTCATGCTGAGCTGCATGAGGTGTAAAGTGCACAACATCCAATTCCGAAAGTAAAGAAATTCCAAATATCAAATTTATATCAAGATTTTTTGTATTTAATGAAGGAGTATAGGCGGTCCCAATTATTCTTACCTTTGGCAATTGGTTTTGCTGTCAGTTTGCTAATGCCAGATGTGGAAAGTAGATTGGACGGTAAAACATTTTCCACATCATGCTGAGCTGCATGAGGTGTAAAGTGCATATCATCCAATTCTGAAAGTAAAGAAATTCCAAATATCATATTTATATAATGTTTGTATGTAATGTTTACTATAAATGAATATGAACTTTATTTACATACATTCAAGGGTTTGAATGCATGTAACAAAATGAATATCTAATTGACAAGACATTTTCACATAATTATTATATGCACTATTATCAGCTTCAATATTTATTTGTGACAAACTAAAGGTAAAACTGTATGTACATACACACAAACAGTTATACCCTTCAATTTCTCACAATGTCCAATCATCATCATCATTTCAGCCATATAGGACGTCCAATGGACACAGGCCTCCTCAAAAGATTTCCACATGGGCCGGATAGAGGCGACCCGCATCCAGCGAGCCCCCGCAACCCTAACCAGGTCGTCGTACCACCTTGATCGCTTGCCGGTACGCGGTCTCCACTCGAGAACCTTTCTGTCCCAACGGCCATCGGTTCTTCGAACTATGTGCCCTGCCCATTGCCACTTCAATTTACTTATCCTGTTTCCTATGTTGGTGGCCTTGGTTCGTCTACGGATCTCTTCATTCCTGATTCGATCCCGTAGAGAAATCCCGAGCATAGCCCTTTCCATAGCTCGCTGAGTGACTATGAGCTTCCTTAAGAGGCCCATAGTCAGAGATCACGTATCGGCTACGTAGGTCATCACCGGTAATTCGCACTGGCTGAAGACTTACGTCTTCAAGCACTGAGGTATGCTGGACGAGAAGACACTTCGCAGTTTCCCAAACGCACTTTGTTGTTGACAATGTCCAATATCAACTTTCAATTAAATATTGATGTAAATTTCGTAATAGGTATGTTTTCTATTTCTTTTTACTTGTGTCTATAGATTGTATTTAACGAGAGATTCAAATGTTTATATGATATACAAAACTCAGAGAGTTTCCATCAGTACTGAGCATCGAAAACGGCCCATACAAACTAGTGCTACCGGAGTGACGCCACTCCGTACAACCATTGTACAAAATGTTCGGGAAAAGGGATTTAGTTTGAATCATGACCATTAAGTACTTAACAATTATTTAGTAACATAAATCCTCACAGTATTTTAAGCTTATAAGCAGTCATAATTATAGACACAATCAACCTAATAATCTATTGCATAGGTAAATATTGGTTAACCTAGAGTGCAGGGGCACTTGCTATACTATACTATCCTCAAACCAAATAGACGACTGGGATCGTAAAACAATTAGCATCGTATTGTCTCTTTCGCACCCGTACGCCCTTATGCAGCATGCCTGTTATCAGCCGGGCCGCATAGGGCAGGTAGAAAGCACACGGTACAAGGCATGTCGATAAGATAACATGCAAAAATGAAAACAAAGTAATGCATACAATATTTTATATTATGAAATAAATACTTTTAAAACTACAATTAGGTACTTTAGAACTTTAATTAGTAAGACTAAATAAATAAATAAATATTATATTAATAGTATTAAAATTAAAAATATTCTTCATCACTGTCACTATCCTCTTGAAGATTGATTATAAGAGGATGAGCATCTTTTAAATATGCTTTTTCTAAGTCGTCGTTTTGAAGGTTTTCGGCATGACGAACACATTTAATCCAATTTTCAGTAGTTACATTCATGATGGCTTCATCTAATAACTTTTCAACATCAACCTTTTTACGCGTACCCTAATGACTGTCATTGTGTTATTATATGTAAAATAATTAGTGTGATAGTCTAATGACCTACGGTATCAGCACGATACTGAAAATAACATAAACGAATAAAACCATAAAAATAAGTTACAGTATTAAGCTATGCAAAAAATATAATCAATCTTATCAACATTTAAATAAATCCAGTATCGACATGCCGCCATCCCTACAGCCGCCGGCGTTTATTGCCTCAGTCGTCTGTTTGGTTTGAGGATAGTATAGCCCCCAACCAAAGTGAGGACTGCGACCATAAAACCCTTGAGCTCGCGTTATCAGTTTCCCATTGTTTGTCACGGAGCGAGCCGAGACCTATAGTGCAGGTAGTAAACCCACATTGAGGAATGTCGATATTAGGGATAAGTTGAGTGAGTAAATACATTTTATGTGAATGAATTCAATATTATATATTATATTAGAACGTGATAATAAAATATGTAATTTGATAATTACCATGCATCTCATTAGGTTATTACGTTTACTAATTTATGAAAACACTAATCATTGAATAACTATGCAATTCAATCCTTTTGCAGTAAACAGTGTAATTACTTACGTCGAAAGATGATAATAACATTAGGTATGTGATTTGATAAATACCCATCTTTAAATTATTAATTACTCCATTCGGTTATTACAAAACAAGAACCTCACTTAGGAAGACAATAATCACTGAATAACTAGGCAATAATAGTTAAAAAAATTAAAGTATTAAAATTACATCGACATTTAAAAACATTTCGTAATCGTCACATTCCCATCACTACGACCGCCGAGTTTTATTGCACCTCACCCGAATTTTATGGCCGCAGTCCTCACTTTGGTTTTCAGCTAGTATAGATATTTACAAATATGAATACTTGCCACCTTCTGTACGGGGTAAAAAATACCACATGATTAAAATGGCATTATTTATGAAAAAAAAGTTCAAATTTAGAAATGTAATCAATGCATATAAAAAATCAAATGTCACTATGAAAGTGACGAAAACTACTAAAAATATCTGTTTATTTTCAATGAGAGCACAGTAGAAAACTCAGCTGAAATAATATGATAAAATTTAACCAACATGTGGTATTTTTTACTAGCGAGATATTTAATTATTTACAAATATGAATACTTGCCATCTTCAGTACCAACAAAAAATCACCACATGATTAAAAAGGCATTATTTATGAAAAAAAGTTGGGATTAAGAAATTTATTCAGTGCAAATTTTATTGAGTCAAATTTCATGAAGAAAGTTAAGAAAACGACTAATAATATTTGTTTAATTGATTGATAATGAATGAATGAGTACAAAGACTCAGATGATAAAATTTATCGACCATGTGGTATTTTTTACCCAATGTTACATTTTAGTTACTGAACAGAAACTTACCAATTTCCTTTCTTGGACGTTTCTGTGCTACTTCAATTTTGCAATAAGAATGATCCTCATGCTGTCGTTTTTTGGAATAATCATGGTCGGTATGAATCGCATTTTCTGAAAATTTAAAATGTATTTTTAGTGAACAAAGCCTGCAGGGCTTTTAGAGAAGTCCTATTGTTATGAATTAGGCTTTGCAGAAGAATAATCATTCCGAAAATTTCAACTACATTTGGCATCCCATCTCAAATCAAATCTATAGCATAACATTTATACTTAAATACAATAGTGTTTTGTTTTCACACATTTACCAACATCCAAGGCATTTGGCACTTACAAACAATGTGTATCATGGGTACTTATTTCAACGGGGACACATTTATAACACGGTTCTACATATTTCAAATCAATGAAAAATCTTAAAATGTGGATACTTACCCGTGTTGTCGTTGTTTTGAAGAGGAACACCGCTAGCAATCTCGCTTTGAGTAAATAATGTTGGATAGGCGCCAACACGTATACGAGATCTCACATGTCCAGGGCCAAAAAACCTCTTCTCGAAATGCTTTTGACACACGAAATGCTTGCGAAGATGCTGGAAGCTCAAGCTTCGCAATCTCTCGCAATTGATACACTGTAACCATTTATTGAGTCCTATCTCAGATTTTGGGAACTTATACAAATTGACGTCCTTTCGCCTACTACCACAGCTCACAACACAGCACTTATTGTACATAATTGCAAGCTCTAATTACATTTTCAAAAGTTAAGAGAAGTTACGGAAATTAATCAACGCACAACTTTACTCGATCAACTTTGAAACTGTAACTGAACTGACATTGAGCAGAATGACACTGACAGACGCGCCATCGCGGGTAGAGGTGGCGGGGGGAAGGGACAGGAAAGCTGTCATTTTCGATAAGTGAACCCACAGATAATGCGAGTATTTTGTGTATGAAGACTACCAGCCGTGCATAAAATGCACCTACGTCTGCTACGACTTTCAATATATAACAGTGGTCGGAAACTCTCATACAAAAATAAGATGTATTGCGATCGAGTTACTTCGCCAACAACATAATACGTGAATAAGGGAATGGCAACACTGATGGGATGTCACTCGTGTCGAATTCTGACGTCTGTTATCCTAATGGTGGTTTTCATTCTATTTGATAATTATTCTGAAGTTTTTGAAATTTGTTGTGGCGCTGAGTTGAGCAAATTTGCTCCTCCGCTCAATTAACTGTGTGCGTGATATATTGTAGAGACAAAAGACTCGTTTTGTTTTGAGATAGAGACTCGTGGTGTTTTGAGATAGTGGTTCTAAAAAAGGTTGCTAACGAGAACTTTCCATAGATCAGGGGGCCCCGTGTGCTCTAATGGAATAAACGGTACCTATTAGGTATAGTAGGTATACTTAGCATTAAGCCTCTCGGTAGATTATGTACTTATCACATATTGTTATTAGAGTCTGGCAAATGAAAGATGAGAATGCAGTGTCCCTGCATGAGCTAGATATAAACAAATTTAAATGTTTTTCTCAGTAACTAATAACTTAATAATTAATGACAAAAGCAATGAATTTGTGTAACTCTAGCTCATACAAGCACACTGCAGCTACATTTTTAAATTTCGCGGTTGTTTTCATTCTCATCTTTCATTTGCCAGACTCTAAGAACAAATAAAACATTAAATTTTTGTAATATTTCAATGTAAATTTCAGTTAATTAAGAATTTAATAAAGTTTTCATCATATTTATGATTTGTTTAATTTTTACTCGAACAATAATTCTGATTAGAATTCTATGAAAGTCATGCTACAGTGGGTAACTTCGGTAATTACCGGATATGGTAAACCCTACTCTGCGCATAATCGGTTTTTCACTACACTACTTTTAAAATTGTGATGACATGGCAACATTTGATTTTTCCTATATTGGTGGATCTTTCACCCGATGGTAATACAAATCGTTCAGAAACAAATTAGTATGAAGTTCCGTCTCTTAAAACATAGTGATTATATTCTCTTTGATATATAACAAAGTACTCTGTGCCTACGACACGACGCATACGCCAAGTACGCTACACACAGAGAAAGCCAGAACGACAGACTATACAAAACATACACAAGATAAGAACCAAAGAGTAAAACCCGTTGTACACCTTCCGATCCGATCCTAATTATCGGATAAAATCGGTAGTGTATTGTTCTACAGGCCCAACAAATTGGGATCTATTGCACAATCATTATCCGATTTTATCCGATAATTAGGATCGGATCGGAAGGTGTAGAACGGGTTTAAACCAAACAAACCAAAAATAATAAAGAACTATAGAACAATAAAGTAGCTTGCAGACGATACGATTCAGTTGACTGACCAAATGTTCTCACGATACAAATAATATACGAACTCAGAGCATTGAAAAAGGGAAGTGGCATATGGACGCATTTCCCTCTGCTGAATTAGAGAGTCTAACAAGGCACAAGGGTTTTAATAAAATTCATTCTATTGTACAATTTTACTTGCTTATTAAAAAGCTAACACGTTATGGAACCTAGAAAGTATACTTCGTTTTTTTTAGCATTAGGTAAAGGGTAAGCAATCTTGCCTTGTCTTTTTATTAAAAAACTCTTAAATAAATTGTGACTATTACTTAGTAAACCAAAATAATGTAAATTACCATCATGGCATGCCTTATAATTGTTACATATATGCTATGACATATTTTTCGAAAGTGTTTCTCAATAAAAAGGCACGTCAAGATAGTTCACAATGTTTCCAATGCAAAAAAAACTAACTATACTCATGGACTTAATAACTTAAATCCTATAGTTGTGCTATGCACTCAGAATTGCCAATAAATATTTTTTCAAATTTTCTGATTTTTTTTATGACACTATTATTGTACCAGTAATCTATGGTCTTCCAGCTGCTCTATCAGCCCTCTTAAGATTATCGTCAGTTTATGGGACAGCCTGTATATGAAGAAATACATTGTCAGTGAGTGTTTTTTTTTAGTTTATAAGATTTTTTTGTATCGTGCGCGGTGACATAAATATTTCAATATCATCACTTCCGTAGAACGTGTTTTCATCGCCTTTCTCTAAATGTGTATGAAAAAAAAGTTCAGTAACGATACGATTTGCCATCTCCCATGGTTTAATGCTTTAAGTAAACGTAGATATTTCTGCTACCGTTCTCATATCAATACATCGGTGACACTGAAAGTTTTTAGAACTGGTCACTTAAACTCGTCGGAAAAATAATGTGTTCGGGATTTGAAAAAAAATATATTTGCTTATCAAACACCATTAAATTTTCTTATTTGTCATTATTTTTCAATTTTGGTGGCTCTTAAAATTAAGAACTTGCATAAAAATTAATATCTAGAGAGCATTTTCTTCCTATGACTTCTTATGACTTTCATCGCGGACTAAATCAAAAACAAAGTCATTAAATACTTAAATTGACATTTTATATCTATCGTTCCCGTGTATAATTGGCTTGGTGAATCCATGTGTACCATAATTTATTTTTCGTTGATTTTTCGATTCGTGACTAGACTTTGGTATACTTTTCACTTAACAATAAGGAAGATTAATGAGAAATAATGGTAAGTTCACCGTTAATCATGCTACTCGTGCTATCGCTTGACTAGACGCAACAAGTGGTTAGGCTCGCTAGATTTGTTTTTGAGTGAGGGAATCGGGAATTTCTAGAATCGATCATTAAAGAACTCTTTTGAGTGTGTAAGTAAATATGCTGCAATGAAAAAATTGTTTAGATAAAATTACCGAGTGTATGTTTCATTGAAAAAAGGCGATAAAAAAGTATGCTCTTAGAAAAAATAAAGCGTTAAAATAAATAATCCGAAAACTGTAATACTGTAAAAAGAGCTTTCGTGGAAATATGCGAACGGAAAATTTAATGCGAAGAAATACTTAGTTCGGGAAAGTAGTCTAACAAATCCACCTAACGTTACGGAACACCTAACGTTCAAAATAACCGTAAATGTTACTCATATTGTAGAACCTCGCGCGCACAAACGACTGTAGGCATCAAACGCATCTAATGGGCCGGAGATGTACTACTGTATAGTATTTATATTGAAACCGAGGCGATGAGTTCTGCCACGTGGACGGTCACCGCTGCCAGCATACTTGCTCCTGCTGCGCCCACTGATCGCGATACCGGCGGTGTGCTTGTCGGCTATGGGACTACAGAACATTCATAGCGAATAGTCTCGACCAACATCTGTAGTAACTTTTGCTAGATCTCTGGGGTTAGATACAGAGGGCAGTAGTCCTGAACACGGCGCACATCGAGAGATTTCTCGCTCTGCGGCCGGTACTAGAACGTTGCCTCGCCGCCGATGGCAAGCTATGTTGTTTTTATAATGTAAATATTTCGTATTTTGCCTTTAATATTCATATTATAAAAAACGCTAACTTAAAATTATCAATAAGATAAAAAAAGACATTCTTCCAATTAAAATCTTGTGGCCATAAAGCGACTTAAAGTTGGATGTGCTTTTAGTTACCAATTTGGTCAGAATTGCTAAAATTTGTAACCGTCTCGTCTGAACGTTCAGCACGATCCAGTGTAAAACCAGTTCTAGACCTTCCGTTCCTAATTATCCGATAAAATCGGATAATGTATTGTTCAACAGATCCCAATTTGTAGGGCCTGTAGCAAAATACACTATCCGATTTTATCCGATAATTAGGATCGGATCGGAAGGTGTAGAACGGGTTTATATCAGTCAGGCGCGTTGTGTAGATTCAATGGAATCGATGAAATTGTTGCAATCAACCGGTCTGGCAGGGTTTTAATAATTCTGAGTGACAGCCATGGATGGCGGTTTTAATTTTATTTTTACGAACATGCAAACCGCACTTGACGTTTGGGTTGTTTGTTAATTTCTTAACGCTGATCCCTAATATAGATCCCTAATATGATAATAAGATTAGTAAGTAAAGTAATCTGTGCGCTGATCGTTCTTGTCACGTTGACACTAACCTATCCAAGGAAATTATTTATTATTGTATTATTATAGCCTTGCGGGCTTCAACTAATTTGTCACGTTTATGTTAGTTGATTTGGGTTCAGGCAAATCACATTAGAAATGCCGCGTAAGCCTTGTTACTGGACGCGCAAGCTTGAGCTGGATCTCGTCGAGTTTGTGCGTCTAAGAGACTTCATTTGGAAACCTTTTGGTAACACTAATCACCACATCCAGCAGAAATATAAGGCTTACGCTGAGTTTGCTGCGAAATTAGGGCGTGGATTTACAGGTTGGTGGTTTATTCGTTACTTTTATGAGAATTATAGCCTCAACAAATTTTGTTTTTTTTTTTTTACATATATTATATTCTTCAAATATGTATGAAGTCTTTTTAATGTTCTTTAGACTGTATTGATAAATTACCCAATAATATTTTTCCCAATATTTTTATTTTCATTGAGCGTTTTTCTACGTTTCTTTTTTTTAAATTATTACAACCAGTAGGTAGTTAATTATCTCTCACAATTAAATTTCTGCCCATTTATTCATTACATACATCATCGCATATGCATTCATTTCACCAATGCGTATCATTCACTTACATATGCCTTACCTGTGTAATAAATTCCTAATATCGAATTATGTGACACATTGTAATTTCTACTCATTATTTTCGATGACCGCATTTGTTTGTTAATTTGTTTTAATGCATAAACACTAATACTATGCAAGCGGAGCAGCGAGCAAGAGCGTGGAGGATTGGTAAATTGCAGGCAGAGAAGGCAATGAGAATCGAGGATTAGTAAAATGAAGGCTTTAACTAAATTGTGCGACAAAATGAACTAATGGTTGTAATAATGAATAAAATAAAAAGAAAATGGGCATAAACACAAATGGGGATGAATATATTGGGGAAAACTAATATTCGTTAATTGTTGTTATGTTAGCGGCCAGGCCAATAAAAGTACTTTGTTATAGTTTTATTAAATATGGAGACATGCAATGGCATACATAGTAAAAAGAAAAGTTTTTGACAGCTATAGTATTGCCATAGACAAAATATATGCAAACAGAGTGTACATTTCACTTCTCAACACCCCCCCTAAATGCGTACTCTCCCACACATAAGGTAAACATACCGGCCATTTAAGCGACTTGTCGACTTCAGTGTTGAAATTTATGATGCTGTACACCAACTCCTTTGAATAATTAATTGTATCATTCTACAATTTCATAAAACCTAATGTCTATAAGTGTACAGTAGAATCTGGATTAGCGGAATCACATGGGACCGGCTGTTTAGTTCCGGTTATCCAGGTTTTCCATTTATCCAGTTTTTCACTTAACCAGGTTCAAATAAAATGTTTTGTCGTAATGACGTTTATAGAGATCACGTATATGGTCAAATAAAAGATCAAGACTTAAATAACCACCTATTAAATATGTATATAGATATGTAATAACAAGAAATCCTGACTAATAAGTTTTTGTCAAAAAAAACATTTTTGTGATAAGGTTTTATAGCTGACTGTACTTTTCCTTAAACATCCATCAACTACTCACCGAGACGATTCTAAAGAACGATTCCAAACTCGGTAGGATTGCATTATTTTATTACAGAGTTCCTATGACCACCTTGCTGCTCCATAATCCGATCAGCTCGATGTTATCATATTATTGCATTGTCACCAAACTTACATAAGTATGCAAAATTTTAGCTCAATCGGAAACCGGGAAGTGAATCAAATTTAACTTGCAAGATTTGATTACAGACCGACAAACAACGGGACAGGTGAAAGTAAATAAAAGCTTGTAAAAACCAAACTGAACAATGTGTGATCTCATACAAAAATTACGTATATAAAACACAAACCACAATGTTAAGGAAACAAGATACCCTCAATGTGACGGTTTATTTAAAATACAAATTTTATAACGCCGATCTATTCCACTCATAGAGGTTTCGGAGACGGCTGCTTCCAGTTACAGAAGTGAAAATAAGAAATAATCGAAAAAATGGATTCCGCTTATAGAGGTCCCAAAATTCCACTTATAGAGGGTAATTCGTTGCTAAGGGACTGGAACCGAGAACTTGGGTCCACTGAAAGAGGTTTTCCACTTACCCAGGATCCACTTATCCAGTTTCCACTGTATCTTTAACTCATAAATTACAAAAAATCGTAAACCGTGAATTAGGCAAAAACACCGATTAACGGCCATTTGAGTCAGTTATCGACCATCAATATAACAGTTATCGGCTACTTAATTCCCTGTAGAAAAATGAATCTTATTTGAAAGGAAAAGGAGTTGATAGTTGTTTGAATCATTTAAAAACAAAAAGTGATATATTTGCTTTGTAATGTAAATCTCTTCCTCTAGGGTTCCATATAGGAACGCAGTTTTTATATCAAACTGTCGCATCTTCAATCTTTCTTTTGCAGCCAGTAACAGCATTATTCTGATGGTATCATAGCGTACCGTTGGTGAAAACGTCTCATCATAATCTATCCCTTTTTCTTGGGTATATAGCCGTTTGCACATAGTCGAGCTTTGTATCGTGACGTATTGTCAGCATTCTGTTTAATCTTGTAAACCCATTTACAACCAATCAGCTTCTTGTTAGCTGGACGTTCTACAAGCTCTTTGTCTACAAGTCTTGCAAGTATCATGATATTTAAGTTCCTCGTTCATTGCTATTATCCATCTTTCCTTGTCCTGGCTATTCACAGCCTCGGTGTATGTATTGGGCAGTACTTCTACTAAGTTTGCTTCTGCTACTGTGCTTCTATGCAGTCGTGGACACAGGTTGTATCTCTGTTCTCTTCTCTCACTATTTTTATTATACATTGTTCCGTTCTCTTCTTGACTCTCTGTATCTTCTTTTTCTTTGTTTACTGCCACCTTATCTATCATAGCTTGGTAAAAATCTTCAAATGCTTTATAATCATGTTCATGCAATTCCTATGGGTTGCTTATTTCACGATGATAACTGTCAAGGGTCAGTGGGTGATCTGATGTCTCTCCCATGTTGTTAGTCAATGAAGAGACCTCATTTTCGTTAAAAATTACATCTGGAGATATGGTTATTTTCTTTGTACCGGGATGCTTTTGGCTCTAGTTTGTTTCTCTTTTCTTTAGGTACATGCATGTAAGCAGATGTAAGCAGAACCAAATGCTCTAACATGTGTCAGGGTAGGCTTTGAGCCAGTCCAAAGTTCAAACGGAGTCTTTTCCTTGTTACATCTTCTGTTTATTAGGTAAACCGCTGTCTGCACTGCTTCTGCCCACAGCACCAGAGGTAGATGTCTCGCATACAGCATGGACCGAGCACTTTCCATTATTGTCCTGTTTGCTCCCTCGCTCCTGCCATTCTGCTGCGGTGTATACGGAGCAGTGTATTCTAACTCTATACCTTTCTCAGCTGCATATTTCCTGAATTCATCATTGCAGTACTCCCTACCGTTGTCAGTATGTAACAGCTTCACTTTAGTGTCAAACTTATTTTCTATTAGTTGAACATACTTCTGAAAAGACTGTAAAGCTTCATTCTTATGCTTCAGGAAGTAAACGGTGATAAATCCAGATGCTGCTTCCAGGAATGTGATATAATATCGAGCTCCTCCAACAGATGGTGTTGGCATAGGCCCACAGACGTCGCTGTACACTTTATTCTTCTGTGTGCTTGATGCACTTTTCTTGAAAGGTTCTCTGTGTTGCTTGTCTATCACACAAGCCTCAAAGAAGAAGTCACTCAGGTCACCAACAGAGGGTGAATAGCCATTTCACGGAATGTCTTTATAATATTCACATAACCAAGACGCTCATGCCATTGTTTCAAGGTTACTACATTTGCTTCATCACCCGCCAAGATGGGCTTAAATAACAATTTGTACAGGTTATTATGTTGTTTGAAAGCAGTAGCCGCAATACTTCCATCACTATTTTTTACAAATGCAAAGTCTTTGTTTTTGGTCACTGAAAATCCTTTTGATGTAACAACACCCTCTGAGAACAAGTTCCTATTTAGTTCAGGCACATAGAGCACGTTATTTATAGTGGAGTTGTACCATTTGCCGTTCAAGAACTTCATGATTTTAATTGTTCCTGAGCCTTGCACAGATAGTTCATTTTTGTCACCTAATCGCACACAGCTGCAAGGCTTGAAGTCTGAGAAATAATTCCGTCTATACGTCATATGAGCGGACGCCCCGCTGTCTAAGATCCATATTTCTTCATCGTCCGTGGTGTTCACCTCAGCTGGGCAATAAAGGCAGACTTATTCTTCTCGTAATTCAAATCATGCTTATATGCACCATTTTGTTGGGGGTTAGAGCGACAATCACGAGCCTAGTGCCCTGCTTTCTTGCACTTAAAGCACTTTACTGACCTTCTAGTCATCTAATCAGTAGCTAGTGCTGTTTCCTCATGAGCGTTGAAACTTGAATCTTCATCTAGAAGTCGCGCCGTAAGGTTAATTACAGTTTGTTTACTTGGATCGAGCGACAGCCACGCTTGTAGCACCATGCGATAGCGCTCGGGCATGGACCCCCGTATCTTGGTTACAATTGCCATTTCTTACGTTGTTTCGCCGGCATCTTTTAGTTGTTTAGCAATATTTTATATTTTCGAAATATGTTCAGCAATGCTTTCGCCCTCCATAAACTTGATCGTGTGAAGTTTCTCATGCAACAGCATTTTGCAATTTTCGCTTTTTTGGTCGAAGATCGAGTCTAATTTAGCAAAAATACCACTCGCCGTTTCACATGTTTCGATTAGACTTATTAGCGGCAATTCCATACTTGCTGTTATTACGTACATCGCCTTCGCCGCATCTTTCTTTCATTTGTCCTCATCGGCGCCAGCCGGCATTACCGGAGAGGTTATCTGGTCGCCCAGGCCTTCAAGGCAAGTGTCGTCTGGAACTTCCATTGTCTATAATTGTCGCCAGCGAACTTCTTCGCAGACGCGACGCCAAGACCTCCAAGATCCATCAACGTCCCCGTGCCGCGCTACAAATACGCGCGTGCATCCGACGCAGTACCGAGACGTAGAAAATAAACACGTTCCGACGACCGATCCGTCTTTCTTTTTATTCACTCGCGATGTTGTGGGCCATAACCTGTTGTTATGTTAGCGGCCAGGCCAATAAAACTTTGTTAACAAGATATAGTGTTATTAAATACAGCGACACGCAATGGCGTACATAGTAAAAAGAAAAGTGTTTGACAGCTATATATAGTATTGCCATAAACAAAATATATACAAACAGAGTGCGCATTTCACTTCTCAACAGTAATTAATTAATCTATATAGTTAGTTTCTATATGAGCATAGCAATTGAAGGTTACTAGTGGTTTAACTTAGCACATTAGCTTTAAAGGGTTCAGTGTTTTAACAACATGTGACTGGTCGTAATAATAAACTTTTGATAATCTTCAAAGAAGAAATAAATTATTCAGAGATTAGGGAATGAGATAAGTCAAAAACCTTTTATAGGAGATGTTTTTAGGGTTCCATTGCCAAAATGGTAAAAACAGAACCCTTATAGTTTCGTCATGTGCATCCGTACGTCCATCTATTTGTCCGTCCGTGCAGGCATTTTACTTAAAAACATGTATATTGATGAGATTTGGACGATAGGTGTCTTGTGTAAGCCGCTACTTAGTTTGATGGTTAAATAACGAATAATAATATTCCTAAGAGGGGCACTCCATACATGCAACTAAAAGTAAAAACACAAATTTTAGAAAATATAAATGAGTGGCACATATTTCGACAGTTCTTTTAAAAATATTATCAGAAATTTTTTGATTCAGTAAATATTTTCGGAAATCATGGCTCCTAAAGTAGCAGAAATTGTTCCCCCCTCTATTTCCTAAATCGTAAGTCACTTTCAGCGAAAATTATTTTCAACTTGATCGGATTTACCGTTTTGTACTTATTCTTGAAAAACTGCGCTTCTCAGCAAAACAACGTAAGTGCCGTGGAGATACGCTCTTTTGCTAGTGCCCTTTTGCATATCGTATTTTTTTCGTGTGTAGTGCATTTTTTTCTATAAATGGCTGCAGAACCCTACACTGAGCATCAGGGTTCGAAAGGATAATTATCAACGATAACTATCGCGATGATTATCGCGATAATTATCACGATAATTATCGTGATAATAACAGGTGGATAATTATCAATTGATAATAACAAAAAATTGCGCCCGTGAAATAGAACTATATTTTAAGTATCCAAACATGTATTTCCGCGCTTGTTGCGTCTATCCAAACGCACGTACGCACAAACTCGAATGTCATTGGTTTGTTAAGATATTGTTTATTGTGTTATTTGTATTGAATTTGAACAATGCCGCGCGAGAAAGATCCAGAGTGGTCATACTTTAGTTGCACTAAGACAAAAAATACTGGGTTATGGGCTCGGTGCAAAAAATGTAACAAAGAGATGCAAGGAATACTAAATAGAATGAAATCTCACGTAACAGTATGTCAGCCGCAAGTACACATAACAGAACCAGATTCCCAGCCATCAACCAGTTCCAGTTCAGTTCAGCCTCAGTCACAACTGACTATAATGCGGCAAAACACAGGTTTGGCATTTCATGTTTCTTTATTAAGAGTTATATTTACAATCATAAATCATAATAAATAATCTCACATGGTTGATACACGAGAACAAACAAGGGTCAGTTAATTAAGTCAGTTCACAGTTCACACAGAGACGCCATAACAGGCCAGTAGTTTCAAGCAGCGCGACTCCGCGCGGCAATTTCAAATTCTAGTACCTAAATAAATTTGTATTTTGTATCGCTAATAAGATTTGTACGCGCGCCGGGTCACGTCGCTATGTGAAGTGACTGTCTCTAAATAACCTCAACCTCAGTTTTTAAGAATACCTAAATAAATTCGTTTTTTTGTTTAGGCAAAACAATAGAAGTTAGTGAAGAAACTGGAATTGGCCGAAAGCAGTTATCTACACAATCGAAAATACTATGTCTTAAAAATTCCGAAGTCATAACAACAACCAAGGAATATAAACAAAGAATTGATATGCAGGTCGGAAAATACTTTTACGCGACTAACACTCCATTCAATCATGTTGAACACAAAGAGTTTAAAAAATTGTGCGCCCTTTTACGTCCTGGGTATAGACCTCCATCAGCATATGAAATAGGCAATCCCATTTTAGAAAAAAATTATGCTGAGACAATGACTATATGCAAAGAAAAACTTACGAATCAAACAGTTTGCATGTCTCAGGATGGCTGGAGCAATGTTCACACTGATTCTCTGGTTTGCAGCAACATTGTTACTGCTCAAGGCGACTCAATTTTTGTAGAATGTGCGGATACAAAAGAAAATCCACACACAGCACTTAATTTGAAGGACATCGCACTAAAAGCAATGGCTAAAGCTAAGCAGGAATTAGGCGTTACTGTTAGAAGTTTTGTCACAGACAGTGCTGCAAATGAGCGATTAATGCGGAGTCATCTTGAGAAAACTGAAGACGTGGATATAATACAATATGGATGTTCAGCTCATATCTTAAATCTTCTGGCTAAAGATTTGGAGATCCCTGCCGATACCGCATCGATTGTCAAAGTAATAAAATACTTTCGCAACCATCACATCCCAGCAGCTCTATGCAAACAAGCAGGTGGTAAAAAGTTAGTCCTCCCTCTAGAAGTACGATGGAACACGATGAACGACGCTATTCGCTCGTATCTGGTCAATAGAGGAATTTTAGTTCAAGTTAGCCAAGACCATAAAGACAAAATCGATAGGGAGGTTATAAAAATTGTGAATGACTGTCATATTACAATGAATGCTGTAGATTTCCTTGAAACATTGTCACCCATTGCAACAGCTCTCGACAGGATGCAACGTAATACTACCACAATAGCTATAGCTGTTGAAATATGGAATAAACTCGAGGTTGACCTGTTGGGTAACAGTGCATACCAAAGTGCAAAAACAAAGAAACTCTTTTTGACCCGCAGAGCAATGGCGCTGCAAGGCTTACATTACGCTTCGAATATGGTAGATCATAGGTTCCTTGGTCGAAACCTAAACAATGAACAGAAAAAACAAGCGTATGACTTCATAACTGCTGGAGAAGTTGATGAAAACTTCGCTCCTTTCATAATGGCACTAACAGCAAAAGCTCACCCTTTTCCCAAATTCATGTTTGGCGAATCGTTCCAGAACACCTGCCCTATGTTGTGGTGGACATCCGTGACTTTAGAAGATGAAGAGAGATGGCCACAAAAAGAAAAGTTCATAAAGTTTTGTGAACAGTTATTAACCGCAACAGCTTCAACTACACCATTAGAGAGATGTTTTTCAACATTTGGGCTAGTGCAGTCAAAGCCAAGAAACAGACTGGGCAATGAAAAGGCTGCAAAGCTGGTTGTTTAAATATTACAACCAAGAAGACAAAACCAAGAAGCAAGATCTTAGTTGGCTTTTAGAAGAACAAATAAGTTCTACTGAAGCTATAGCAGCAACAATGCCACTGGAAATAAAATCATCATGGGATGAAAATATTCCTTTGGCTTCTTTGGTCAAGTAATTTATTTTCAAATCTGTCAAATCTGACGAACACCGATTTTCACTGAATCTACCTTTAATTAATGACATTAATGTTGATTTGTATTGTATTAAAATTAAACATATTTTTTTTTGTTTTGAAACAATAAACCATCGATATTTCTTATGAAACAATTTAACAAATGATCTTTTAATACTGGTGATAATTATCGGCTAAATTATCCGATAATTATCACGGCTCGTTATTATCTTGATAATTTCGAACCCTGCTGAGCATGGTCTTTACCATATGCTCTTGGCCGGTTTTTCAAAATTAAAAACATTTTGCTAGAAGGCCTCATGGGCGATCTAGCAGTCTGCTTCTTCTAGTAGTTACTTCAAAAATGGTTTCTAATATGAAGAAGCACCACAAGAAACAATTTCGTCTAAAACATGTTTAAGACAAATTCAAAACATTATTTTGCTAGTAGGCCTTATGGGCGATCTAGCAGTCTGTTTCTTCTAGTACTTCAAAAATGGTTTCTAATATGAAGAAGCTCCACAAGGAACATTTTCGTCTAAAACATGTTTTGTGCATTGGACAATGATGACAAGGAATAGTCCTTGTTATCATTGTACAATGGACATTGTACAGTGTTTGTTTTGTTAAAAAAAATATGTATTTTTTGTCTTTTTAAACATTTTCTGTTTCAGCTCGCTCTGTCCGAGATCGATGGGTGAATATCCGCAGCACGTTTAATCACAATGTGCGCCGCATTGAGCGCTCTAAGGAAACTGCTAAGTCACCAGCTGATGTCTACATGCCCTGCTGGCCTTTATGGAAGCCACTGCAGTTTCTTCGGGAAGCTTCTAGAAAAGACGATAATTATGAGGTAGGCCTACTTACAATACAATACAACAATTCTTTATTGCACACCAACAAGAGAAACAGTACAATAGAGCATTACCATAAACTACTGTAGACAATAGGGGGTTTTATCGCTAAATAGTGATCTCTTCCGGACAATTGGGTAGTGGAAATGACATAAAATAGCCTGGAATGTAAATAAAATCATATAAAATTTTGACTTTGATACCTTGGACTCATTCATTCAGCCAGTGGCGTCCTACCACAGATAACAAAAAAAAACATGTGACTCATGTCACTCCACCAATCAAGGTAATGTTAATTACAGGGATAGGAACCGGTATTTTTTTCATACAAAATATTCGAATTTTTCGTTTTTTCGTTCAATTACGAGTTTTTCCTATATGTTATTAAAATTCTAGAATTTGATTCAGGTGTTTTGTGATTAATTTCTCTTCTCTGAAATAAAGTTTTAAAACATTCCAGAAATAGCATATATTTTAGATCATTTATAAAATAGCGGTTCCGATCCCTGTAATTATCATTACCTTGATTGGTGGAGTGACATGAGTCACATGATTTTTTTTGTTTACCTTTGAAATACCTAAAACAGAGTATAGAAGTCTTCTCACAGGCAGGGCTTGTAACCCGGTTAATTTTCCGTATCGGTTAGAGCCACACTCTGGGAACCTAACCCATAGTAAAGGTTACGCTCGCAAGGTAGGTTAATATCTCGGAGCGTAAAACAGGGATCGAAATCCATTTACCAGTTAGAGAGCGGTTCCTCCGTGTGAGCGGAGTCTAGGGTGAATAGCCGCTAGCTTAGAAAGGATTGGTTTGCTTGCTGCTATGGTATTAGATTCAATTTTTAACACGCTATTATTAGGTCGACCTGTATGTAACTAACTATATATGTATGTAATGGAATCTAAGGTAACTAATTTAACCATCTTCCAAGGATCGTAGCATCATGAAAATTGGCAGCTGTATGTAGTTCTGATGACAATACAATAATATGGTACTGTCGAACTGATCTGATGATGGAGCCGGAAGCTATGAACTGGAACTTCATGATGGAACATTGTATCATAGCTGTGTTTGGATTTGTTAGAAAAGTCTTGTAAAGCGTGTTTTTCTAGTGTTTTTAAACTATTAATTTATTCATGTAGTTGACTGTCATTGCGCCGCTATCAGCGCGACAGCGGTCATTGATCCCGTATCCGAACACGGAGTAACCGGTTAGAGCGCTTCGAAATAAAGTTCCCAAATCAATTCGTCCGAACGTAACCTAAATATTTTAACCGGTATAACCTAAATAAATACCGGTGTATTTGTAACCGGTTACAAGTCCAGCTCACAGAAAGTGTTTTAATAGGTACATACCACAATATTTCACTTGAAAAAGATTTAGCCTATATTTCCCGTAATGTATTTGACTGATCTTAATAATTTAACTCCACAGGGCTATTCATTGGACTTTAAAGACACAAATACTGCAGAAGTAAAAGTTGAATTCCAATCGGACTTGGATGAAACAGAACTTTTACAAATCAGACAGAGCGGCCAACGAACTGACCGGCCCAGGCGCAGGGCAGTTGTCACTAAAACAAAAAAACAGAAGAACAGGTGTAAAAAAGTCTTAGACGATCTCCTTGTGGCTATGAAACCTATGGTATCCGATGTGTCTTCAGAAAGCAATAATTATTGGTTCTTTAGTCGACATGTGACAGAGAGACTGAACTGTATGAGGGAAGAGGATGCTCTAGTAGCAGGTCAAGAGATCATGAAGCTTCTGGAGTGGCCTGATGGTGGAAATGTTACGTGAAGAAGCTCTTAGTCAGGACAGGACTAGATGTTTCAAGATATTACAGTTGAAGGCTGTATGTGTACGTGTGTCTATTTGGTGTCCTTGGTTGGCTCTAGAGAGTTATTGCGAAAATACCTAATGTTTACCACTGTCACTACACGCACTCGAATCTAGTTTCAGAAGGATTTTAGTAATGGAAATAACTATAAAACGGTAAACTAGAGTTTATTATCATTAACACGAGACACAAATGTACATTCAAGATTTAGATTAACACGAAATAAGCACAGTGAAGGTAAAGGAGCGACTGGCGTCGCTCGCGCCTTGTAGCCAGAACGCTGACTGTGTTGCTACAAAGGACATGTCTTATTTAGAAGACTGGTTGATGTTACACACATAATGCAGCCTAGATCGCATTCCAGTCACATGATGGTGATGTTTAAAGCCAATGTGGAAGTTTTGGTTACTCGATGTTGTACTAATTTGTAGCTGTACAGTGGTACAGAAGAACCGATTAGCTTAAAAAAAATTGTCAGTACAAATGAGTGTCTCAGAAATCTATCTAACTCGTATTTTTATATTATTGTTCGACAGCAGAACGCTGCTGTTCACAGTCATTGACCCAAAAGACTCTTAAAGACTTTATTTATGTGACGATCCCATAAATGTTAGTGGTACCTACTATCCTATCCATATATTAACTATACATGTATATGTGTAATTAGTGTAAATGTTCCGACGAGTAACTTATTATTTTATTTAGCTCGAAGAAGATTTACTGATATATAACAGTTGGAAGGGCGAAGCCAGGCCAAGCCAAGACTTCCTTTCTTAAAGGATATTCTAGATATGATGCCTGTTGGCGATAGACGCGCAACAATACTAACTCCGAAGCTCAGTATAGGTTCAAGGTAAAAGGTTCAAGTTCGGGTCAAAATATAATATATTTACACGGATTAAAATACACTACTTAAGTTTAAAACTAACACTGAATATAGCAAAGTACATAACACAACACTAATCTAATACAACTAATATTCTTAGTCCCGCACAGATGAAGTTCACAAATATATAGCATCTTAACTAACTAATAGGGTTCATAGGGTTCTCAAGGGTTCTGGTTCTGTTACTACTTTGTCTCGAATGGTTCTGGTTCTGACGTGTGCTTTAATCTTTTTGTAGTACTGACTGGCAAAGGGTCGGTTCGGTCCCATTTATGGGTGAAAGCCAAAATAATGACGCAAATGACACAATAGTGACACAAAATGTTGTGCTGCAGTGACACAAAAGTTGCACAACAATTTGTACTACAGTCACACAATAGTGTCACAAAATAGTAGTATATAGCAATTAAGGTAAGGTTACATTGGGAGCTAAAATAAAACACAATATTTAATCTTGAAAAATAAGTTCAAAACTAAGACCCGACGAAACATCACGCTCTAAAAAAGTATGAAACAAGAAAATATTCTTATCCGAAATTGTTATTTATACTTTATAAACTATTCAAATATTCAACTTTTTACGTTTTAGTTTTTGAACTAATTTTTTATTTAAACTATTTTGGGGTTATATATTCGTGATAAAAAGTCGATTTATATTTTTTTATAACTTTTTTATTTAATAAGGCTAACAATTTGAAATATGCTCATTAAGACCCAACACGGTGTGTTTAAAACGAATTTTATTTTTCGTTAATCTCTTAATCTCCTCTAGGGGGCGCCACATTATATTTAACGTGACGTCTTAATCACTAAGCATTTTACACAATCCAATTTATCATGTGGACTAGATTTTGTAAGAAAATATTAACCAGGAACTAATAAAAGCGAATTTAATTTGTCATTTTTTATGCAAAAGACGTTGCACTTACAGCCAGCTAAAACTTGCATGTTCCTGGTTAATATTTTTTTACGCTTGGTTAGCTTTTTACAAAATCTAATTGAAAGCATAGATATATGAATATTGGATATGTTTAGTTTGGTGAAGTTTGGTTATAACGTAACGCTTACTTGACGTATTAATGTCAAATTGAAACAAAACTACCTTTGAATGGAATTTCGTAAATATAAAAAAGTTAATGCAACAGGACAGGTGCTAAATAGGTAATATGTTTTAGTGTCGCTGCTATAGCACACAAATCACCAAAGGACACTGACTTCAAAACATTATTTAGTACGTGCCCTATTGAATAGGTAGACTCAGTCAGGATCAGGATTGTTATTTTTTTAAGTTTTAATTAATTAATCTATTTTATATTTCACCATTGTAAGATCAAATGTTTTAATACCGCGTCGTTCTGAGATCGGATTTGGTAAAACTTGCACAATATCTGTATTTTCTACAATTGACACGTCATCATTTACTGGCCAAGCAAATTTCCCATTGCTTTTATGTCTTAAAAATTTCACCTCGCAAGAGGATTTCGCGTATCGAAGGACTTATCCAAGGAAATATTTACTTCTCTTTTCCAATTTGAATCTTACAAGTAAGTGTGAATCTTTGGTGATTTCTATTTTGGTATTGCTGTTTTGTTTAGAACACATTTCAATGTCGGGGTTTGGACACTCCGTTCCCATTCTCTCGTCTTCAAGGTTCTCTAAATCTTCTTCTTCAAGGTACTCTATGTCTTCAGTTGAACTATCATGAATGTAATAGCCATCACTGGACTCCTCAGAGCTATCGTGGTTGTAGTATTGGTTCTTTTTGGGTCTTTTTAATTCAGTGTGTGATAATTCATCTGCGGTATGCTTTCCTTTCAGATATTTTTCGTCATTTGTATTACAAAGTTTTTGCACCTCTTTTTCCGTGAATTCCACTAGTGAGTCATTAAGTTCCACACTGTTGTTTACTTCTTCTTTTTCGATAAAATCTAGTAAATCTTCGCTTTCTACTTGCTCGCTTTCTCCATTTTCGTCAATCTGTTTTTTTTCTTTCCTTAGAAGTCCAGTATCCTCATCCAGTTGGAAGTCATAGTCTGTATCTTCACTCTGTATTTCCGATCATGCAATGATTTCAAATTTGTGTGATTTTGGGCTGAAGCATTCGCATTTTCCTTTTAAGTTTTGGCAAAAGCAAGATAGTACTCTATGTTTTAATAGATGTTTATCAATTACTACCACTTGATGTAACTTCATAGTTTCGTGCAGTGGAGTAAGCATAGTTACGATGTTGGAGTCCAGGGGTATGATGTTTTCAACACCAAACATTTTGACTGCTGTTTCTGTTTCTTTTAGGACATCGTATGCTGTCTCTGCATCAGGAATGTCAGTTCCATGTGCAACTTTCAAGTCCAACTTATTTTTCACTGCCCCTCCTATACCATCGGCGGCCCCCTTACCATGAGAAGCCTCAAAGAATGACCAGGTAGCATTGGCAAATCCATATTCAAAGATGTTAGTACTTAACAAAAAAAGTTTTTTTTTTGACGATATTGTGATGCCATCGGAGAAGAAATGGATGGTATCTACTTCTGGATAATGAAGCTTTATGTACTTTAAAACTGGGTCGAGGTGAGCCCAGATCGCCTCAGGATTATGTGAATTATTGGGTGAAATTGAGCAGAATGAGACTGGTTTTTCCGTATCTTTGAAATAAAAAACTCCTGTGTGCAAAGTTATTTGAGTTTTGGAGGATCCAAAATGCATGGCCTGCACTTCTTCATTGAGTTTGCAAATCCAGTTTTCGGAAAAGTATTATGTGTATGGCAATTTCATTCGATTCCAGGTTTTTTATGCATTTTTTGTATTGCTGGTTTGGCGTAAGGTCGCAAGGTTCGTGTATTATGCTCCAGTTAGTGGTAAATAATAAATGCAGAAAACTTACAGTTCAGCTGGTATATTTTCATATACACAAATTCCATACACAAAGCAAACAGAAGGCACAGAAGTGTAGAAAGGCACAGGCACAATCACTAGGGGAAAGTCTTAAAGCGAGTAAACAGTTCAGAGGATAGAAATAGGAACAACAAGCAAGCATTCAAGCAAGCGCAGCATTCGCGTCTGTTATAATGGCGAGTACGAGTAGCGTGCGCTCCGCGTCGTAACTAGGCAATGACTGTCATATGACCTCTGCTGCGCGGACGCCGCGTCTTACCACAAAACTAGTTGCTGTACTAGGGCGACGGCGGCGTCGACAAAACTTATCGATAAACTGCCGTATCGATATCGACGAATTGGTTGGCATAAATATATGTTCAACTAATGTTATAATTATGTTAAACGCTAAATACGTTTAACATAATGTACGTACAATATATAATTGTATATTAAATGTAAATATGTGTATATATAAATAAATAAAAGTAAAGTTGCGAATAGAAATATATATTTTAACATGCGATGTAAATATGTATAAGTGTAAAATATAAAATGTGTGTAAGTACGCCACACCACCCCCCACCAGAGTCCCTCAGGGACGATAATAGTCAGGGAATTTAATAACGCGACCTGAACGGGATTTTTTATTCTGAGAAGTTTCAGGCGCGGTAGTATCTTTGACTATGTCCAGCGTGAAAGTTGGTTTTAACCGGTCAATAGATACTGTCACCACTTTGTTATTGAGGAGAATTTTGAAAATTTTGTCTCCTCTGGCGAGAACTTTGTGTGGTCCGGAGTAAGCTGGGGTAAGAGAACCTCTGGTAGTGTCATCTCGCAGGAAAACATGACTACAGGTCTCTAATTCTTTGTGCACAAACACACCAGGCTTACAATGGCGCGAAGCAGGGACGGGCCGTAACTTTTCTACGTAGCCTTTGAGTCTAGCAGAAAAATCTGATATGTCCGAAGTAATACCAGGACTCGGCTCCCAAAACTCACCGGGGAGTCTCAACGGCTCTCCGTAAACTAGCTCAGCTGCAGACGCCTGTAAGTCTTCCTTAAACGACGTGCGTATACCTAACAGGACCCACGGCAACGACTCAGTCCATCTGTCATTTGCATGACAGACTATAGCCGCTTTTAGTTGGCGGTGGAACCGCTCGACTAAACCGTTGCAAGCTGGATGATATGATGTCGTCCTTTTATGCTCGAATCCTGCCATCCTTGACAGGCATTGAAATAAAGCCGACTCAAACTGACGGCCACGATCAGTTGTAATGCTTGTAGGACAACCAAATCGAGCAATCCAGGTAGACAGCAATGCTTTTGCAACGGTTTCTGCCGTGATATTTTCTATTGGTACGGCCTCTGGCCAGCGAGTAAATCGATCTACTGCTGTGAGGCAATACCGATAGCCCTGCGAAAGAGGTAGGGGCCCAACCAGATCAATATGGATCTGCCGGAAACGTGCGCGCGGTAAGTGAAAAGTGCCCAGTGAGGAAGTCACGTGACGGTTGACTTTAGCTCGCTGGCACGGCAAACACGAACGCGCCCAATCCCTGCAATCTTTTTGTACACCTGGCCAGACGAATCGCTCGGACACTAGCTTGGCCGAAGCGTTACAGCCAGGGTGGCTCAGAGAATGCAGGCTATCGAAGACTTGCTTACGCAGGAACTTGGGTACGAATGGCCTGGTAGCCATTGTACCGACGTCGCAGTACAAAGGAACTTGGCTTCCAGGAACATGGAGTTTCTGCAGCTGCAAAGATGAACCCTTGTTTAAAAGCTCTTGGAGTTCTGGGTCGGAGGCTTGATGTTGGGCCATAATCTCGAGGCTGACTGGGGCTTCTAGGACTTCAATTCGTGACAAGGCGTCCGCAACCACGTTATCTTTGCCGCTAATGTGGCGGATGTCTGTCGTGAATTGCGATATGAAGTCGAGGTGCCTATACTGCCTGGGCGAACAGTTGTTCTTCCTTTCATGGAATGCAAAACTGATCGGCTTGTGGTCAGTATAGACAGTGAAATGCCGAGCCTCGAGCATGTACCTAAAATGTTTTATTGCCTCATATATAGCCAGCAACTCCCTATCGTAAGGCGAGTATTTGGCCTGAGAGGGGCTAAGTTTCCTCGAAAAGAAGGCCAGCGGTTCCCAAGCATCGTTTTTGAACTGCTGGAGCGCTGCCCCTATGGCCTTATCCGAAGCATCCGTAACCACCGCCAGTTTGGCGGAGCAATCAGGATGAGCCAGCATGGCTGCGTTCGATAAGCTCCTCTTACAGGCTTGAAAAGCTTCCAAGGCCTCTTCTTCCAGTTTAACTGGCTGTGATCCTTTTACAGAACCTGTCAATAAAGCGTTCAGTGGAGCTTGGATCTGGGCTGCTCCGGGAAGAAACCTTCTATAAAAATTGAGCATCCCTAAGAAGCCTCTTAGCTGCCTGACGTTATCTGGTGGTGGGAAGTCCATAACTGCCTGCACCTTCGAGTCTAAAGGTCTGCATCCGCTGGCTGAAATTAGGTACCCTAGGAACGTTACCTCCTGAGCTCCTAAGACGCACTTCGAGGTATTAACGAGCATGCCATATTCCTTCAGCCTCTTAAAAACTATTCGCAGGTGTTCTTCGTGTTCTGTTTCGTTCCGAGAATAAATCAGGAAGTCATCCAAATACGCGTACACGAAATCCAGGCCCCTGGTGAGTTCGTCAACAAATCGCTGAAACGTTTGCCCCGCGTTTCGAAGGCCAAACGTCATAAATGGGAACTCATATAACCCGAATGGAGTCGTGATGGCAGTTTTAGGGATGTCGTCGGGGCTGACAGGTATCTGGTTGTAAGCTTTTTCTAAGTCAAGTGTACTAAATATGTTACAACCAGAAATATCGTACGCAAAATCGTGAATATGCTTAATTGGATACCTGTCAGGCACCGTGCGAGCATTCAGGCTACGATAATCCCCGCAGGGTCGCCATCCATTGCCCTTCTTTGGAGCCAAGTGTAAGGGCGAAGACCAGGAGCTTTCCGACGGTCTGGCTGTACCATTAGCCAACATGGTCCGAAACTCCTCTTGGGCAATTTTTAACTTATCAGGGGCTAAGCGGCGGGGCGGTAAAGAAACTGGGGGGCCTGGTGTTGTGCGAATGTGGTGGACAGTGTTATGGGGTATGTTAGTATTATGCCTACCAGCTGGTCGAGTAATTTCGGGAAATCCCTCAAGAATTTTATGATACCGGGACTCGCCAGTTACGACTTTAACGGAAGACACGTTATTACAATTGGCAACAGTGGCAACGGAAGCTATAGAAGTTAAGTTATCTATTAAACGTTTATTACGACAATCTACAATTAAACTGTAATAATTTAAAAAATCTACTCCAATGATTGGTTTGGTTACGTCGGCAACTACGAAACGCCATACAAATGTTGTGCGCAAACCAAAATCTAAGTTTAAATTTACAAAGCCGTAAGTAGCAATATCGGAACCATTTGCTGCACATAAACTATACCCAGTCCGAGAACGACGATCACACAGCGCCGACCGTGGATAGACGCAGAGGTCGCTTCCAGTATCGACTAAAAACTGCGTCTTTGATTTGCGGTCGGTGACGAACAGGCGACCAGTAGATGTCGATGGGCAATCGTCAGTCGCCATTATCGACTGCCCCTCGCGTTTTCCGCTGGCTTGTAGTCACATGGCCGAACGCATTTGCTGGCCTTGTCTCCAAACTTCCCGTGATACCAGCAGAGTGGATACTTGCGGTAATTCGACTGGGATCGTTGCCTCGAAGTGTTCCGCTTGTCCTGAGATCCGCGCTTCCTGGATCTACTATTCCTGCCTGATGTGAACGCCTGGAACTGCTTCCGTAGCTCTGCGATCTCCCTGGCAAGGTCACTGTGTACTGAACCTGGTATCCCGCCACTCATGGCAGCGACGTTGGGCGAAGAACAGGCCAGATCGTTGACACGATCAGCTAGGTCGCAGAGATCTTCCAGTGAAGACGAAGCTGGTTGGCCCGCGAGCACCATTTGGACGCCATGAGGAAGGCGGGTGGTCCAAATAGATTTGATAAAATCATCTGGTACTGCCGGTCCCGCTAGATCCTTGAGATGTCGGAAGAAATGCGAAGGTTTGCGGTCCCCTAGCTCTTCGTGCATCAGCAGCTGCTTGGTCTTCTTCTCGTTGGAGATGCCTAGTCTTTTGATCAGCTCGGATTTAAGCTTTTCATATTTCTGAGTCGCTGGAGGGTTGATAATTATGTCCTTCACCTCGCGAGAAAACTGGTTGTCGAGGTGGGCGATAACGTAATTAAACTTCGTAACATCGCTGGTAATGCCGGAAATATTAAATTGACCCTCGACTTGGGCGAACCAAATCTCCGGTTCGTCGGCCCAGAACGGTGGCACTCTTACGCCGACCTTAAATACGCCGCTTGCATTTATCGACTCTGTCCCCTCACTATGCCCCGATGACGTGCCCGGCCTAAGTTCTTCTTTGTTCATATTTGGGGTCACCAGTTTGGCGTAATGTCGCAAGGTTCGTGTATTATGCTCCAGTTAGTGGTAAATAATAAATGCAGAAAACTTACAGTTCAGCTGGTATATTTTCATATACACAAATTCCATACACAAAGCAAACAGAAGGCACAGAAGTGTAGAAAGGCACAGGCACAATCACTAGGGGAAAGTCTTAAAGCGAGTAAACAGTTCAGAGGATAGAAATAGGAAAAACAAGCAAGCATTCAAGCAAGCGCAGCATTCGCGTCTGTTATAATGGCGAGTACGAGTAGCGTGCGCTCCGCGTCGTAACTAGGCAATGACTGTCATATGACCTCTGCTGCGCGGACGCCGCGTCTTACCACAAAACTAGTTGCTGTACTAGGGCGACGGCGGCGTCGACAAAACTTATCGATAAACTGCCGTATCGATATCGACGAATTGGTTGGCATAAATATATGTTCAACTAATGTTATAATTATGTTAAACGCTAAATACGTTTAACATAATGTACGTACAATATATAATTGTATATTAAATGTAAATATGTGTATATATAAATAAATAAAAGTAAAGTTGCGAATAGAAATATATATTTTAACATGCGATGTAAATATGTATAAGTGTAAAATATAAAATGTGTGTAAGTACGCCACACTGGTATTGGTGGACAAGGTTAAATGTATGTGTCGTGAATTTTTTCATCTCTGAATTAAATAATTGTATCAATTCTTTCACTGTACCTTTCTTATCTTCTTTCACCATCTTTTTTGTTTTCTTTGTAATTCCTTTATTATCAGTATACTCGTGGTCTTTAAGTATGTACATCTTCCAAGAAGTTGGTCCATCACTTTCAGTCTGATCTATAGATTTACCTGAGCAAGTGTCACACGTGCCATACATACAATCTTTGAACTGTGTATCACATACGTATTTTGAGATGATATCATTGAGATCTTTTGTGTTTATAACGCCACAAGATTTAAGCCCACTAGCCATAAATTGCATATTGGCGTGCTTTAAGCAAACGCAAGTTTCCAAGTCTTTTATCCGAGGTGGAACTATGTAAAAGGGTCTGAACCTTTAAAAGTGGTCAAACTAACTGGACCAATTTCGCTTGTATATTTTTCGTGCAATTTGCTTAATGTATCGAGCAAATAGCGTTTTTGTTTCTTGCATTTTTTGAATGTTACGCATTCTTTTTTTCCAGCGCTAGCACGGCTCACGTCATCTTGGTAGTAAAATGCAGTTATTTTGTTTCGAAGAACATTACTTTTAGGTCGTATCTTACATTTCTTGATGCCAGTCTTTAATCCCAAAACGCTTGACAACGCAGTCTTCAATTTGTATTTTTTTACTAAATCACTGCTCACTATATTTTTAAGTTTATTTTTATCGTTATTGGCTAGAGTTGAGTATTGTTTTTTCAGTGCGTCCGTCAGGACTGTTGAATGTGTGGACTGTATTGGACTACTTCTTTCTTGATATAAAATAAAATACTTATTTCTTCATGGTAAGTAGATTTGCTAGTTAGCCATAATCAGCTAATATAGCCGCAAGAGAGTAGTGTAGAAGACTGCCCTAGCGATCAAAATGGCCACTTATTATTCCCACATACTAGGGCCTGAATTAGCGGCTTATCGGCTGATGCAGGCGAATTAATAAATGCGGCAAAAGATATTCTTTATTCATCATAAGTTTTACAATAGAATGATTGATATACACAGTTATATTAATTTCTTATACTATAGGATACAACATAACACGTATTTTATAAAACAGGGTAAAAATATATGACACAGATTGGTAAATGAAATAAAATAATTTACAATTAAAAATAGCGACATAATATTGATTTAGCTCCTATAACTAAGTTTACATAATTAATCATTTCCTAATCCTAGTTATTTCCCACAAGGACATTATGGGCAAGTACAACCTTTTTTACGCTGTCTTTTTTAGGAGTTTCGACACCGATTATATTTTCATTTACGAAGTTATCAGTCCTTTTTTGCGGCGTGATCTCTTCTAGATGTATATAAGAAGTAGGCGTTATTTCTTCGAGGCGTATATTAGAAGTTAAGTCACCATGTGCACAGCTTTTTGATTAGGACTTCATAATCTTCTTCCATTTTAGTTAAACGTAGCTGTTGTACTTTTAAATCTCTAAGAAGTCTGTTATAACCCTTTTGTAGAGTAAGTACACTTTTACGAAGCAATGTATTTTCTTTCCGCAAATTGCGTTCAACTCTTCTTTGGATATTCCGTGCAGTGGATTCATTCCAGGCCGTATTTTGGGGTGCTCCATCTGTGTTTGTTTGTTTTGGTACATCCCTATGTTCGTTAAATTGCCTCCACTTTTTTCTTCGCTCTTCTTTCTGTTCTTCTGTTAAACAGCTGTCTTGGCTTTGTACAATTTTTTAGTCCTTTCTAAATTTTTCTTTTGTATCTCTTTAAATTTCTCTATATCGTTTGGACTTTTCTGCTGACGTTAGTGGCATCTAAAATTAAAAAAATATATAATTTATTATATGTGTCATTTTATCTCATGCCACTATTCGCTATTAAGTATACCTACACAACCAACATGAAAGTCCTCAAGGTGAGATCTAGTCAGTTTTTCTCAAGGCGCACAAAGAAACAAGCACTTTTAGTTCATTTGTGGCCCGCTTCGCTTTTTTAACTAAGGATATTCGAATCAAACGTTAAGGAATGCGGCATTGCGAAAAAAGTTACCCGTTAGATTTACTTGCCTGAATGAAACAAAGTCAGAAAAGGAGCGGATTGTGTCGGAGATACAACCGAATTGAGTGTAAGTAGATACTTCTTACGTTGCATACCTATAGTCGCCGCCAGTTAGCCAAGAGAGCCAATAAGATCATTAAATCTACAGGAGCAGGAGCAGTCATTTAGACTTGGACTATATAAAATCAACAGCATTCAAACAGTGTTAGGGAGCCTTCTAATGGTGAATAAATAAAGTGGACTGTAAAAATATGACTTGGTTTATTAAATAGAAATCAAAAATATGCGGAAGGCGTGCGAGCGCGGCGAGAGCGGTCATGGAAGGGAAGATGGCGGCGGGCCGCGCGCTCCGGTTTGACTCGCAGTTGTTGCTATCCCGCTCTAACGGCGATGCGGTGCGTAGACATGCTCCCCGGGTTGAAGGGATATCTTCAAGGATGAGGCTCTATCGGCAAAGGGCACAAATTGTTCCAGCCTCTTCTTATTGTTCCCTTGTGGGTTTTGACGTCGGCTACTCTATTGACTCCATCGACTCCTGGGTGTACCTTAATACCTTCGTGACTCGTCCTAGGGACCACAGTAATGGCGGAGTACTCTTATCTCTAATGAGTACCATAGTGTTCGGTATCAGGCTGTCTGTGGTGTTGCGCCATTTAGATTTCTGTTGGAGCATAGAAACATATTCGTTAGTAAACCTGCGCCAGAAGTGCTGTTTAATGGCCTCTATGCGTTTATAGCGTGGAAGCAGGCTAATGTTTGCGTCTTCGGCGATCTGTGGACATGGCACGGATGTAAGAGTTCGTCCAATAAGGAAGTGAGCAGGGGTTAAGGCGGACATGTCAGAGGGTTCAGTAGACAATGGTGTTAATGGTCGAGAATTTAATATAGCTTCTATCTGAGTGAGACAAGTGGACATTTCCTCGTAAGTTAAATGAGTTAAGTTTAGAATCCGTTTAAGATGAAATTTAGTTGACCGGACGGCAGCTTCGACCAGTCCGTTAAAATGGGGAGAGTATGGAGGGGTGAATTGGAATTTAATTCCCTCATCGGCTAAACTAGCGATCAGCAGCCGTGCCCCAGAGATCGACACCGTGCGTGAGGATTGAGTGAAAATATCCATAGTAAGTAATCTTTAGGTTCTCGACACATAGACTAGGCGCCATTCGAGACAACGCATAGCAAGCTGAGGACTATCTATCACGGGTCGCTTGGATATGTGAAGCCCAAGTTAGTCCTGCACCAATATGGAAGTCCAGGTACTTAGCAGTGTCAACTTGTGGTATTAGAGTGTTGTTGAGTACTATATTAAGTTTATTTTTACTAGAACGTTTTATTTGGAAATGAACTATGTTTGTTTTATCCAGGTTTAAACACGTACCATTAGCAGCGAACCCTTTCGAAATATAATTTATCACGTGACAAAGTTTCGATCTCAGGATATCATAGTTTTCTGCGTTAACAATGACACTAGAGTTGTGGGTGCTCGTTCACTGAACGGATCGCTCCCAACTAGTACATTCTTGCAAATGTACTAGTTCGGTTTTTTAGGACATTTAGTGCAACTAGTACGTAATATAATCTATGCATGGTTAGTACTTAGCTCCCGTTCCCAAATCCAGACCGGCTAACGTAAAGTTACTTAAAATGTGGACGATTTGCGGATGTCGTATTATTTTAATTTGAGGATTATAATTCGTCATTTCCATATGAAATTATTAGCTTAGTTGTATACGCTAAGTTCAAGTGCCAAAAGAAGTTAAAATTAAGGCAAACGGCATCTAACGTAACAAATTCCGTTTGTTTGAAAGACGGCAAGGTTATAGTTATAATCGTGTCGTCTCGCTTGCGTACTGATAGTTTAGCTTCAACGGCTGCGTCCGTTTCTTTTGTTGTCGCAGTCTCACTCAAAAGGAGCCGTTTGGTGTACTAGTACGGTATATGAATCTTTCACCCTCTTCACCGTTCCGTTCAGTTTAGTTTGGTTCGGTTGGCGCTTGGTGGGTCGGTCAATCGGAGCTATTCAAGATATTGTACTAAATGTACTAAGAGCAGAAATTAAATGGGAATAGTTCGTTCTAGTACAGTGACGGGAACTCAGTCTTTTTAGTACTTAGTACGTGTACTACACAAGCCTAAATGACACACGTGTCATCCGCGAACATAACGTATTCTTGGTCAGGACAAGCTGTTGTGGTGTGATTTAGTAGTATCAAAAATTGGTTATTTCCGGCAACTGATCCCTGGGGAAACGCACAATCACCTAATACTCTTGACTAGATTTTGAGCTATGTACGTCAGTGCTTTGTTTACGATTACTCAATTCTTTGTTTACGATTAGTCATTTATAAAAGATATGTCGACCGAAATATATTCAAGAAAAGAGTGGACCGGTCCTCAACTATTAATTGTAGAAGGTATAAGGAAAATTGTCGACAATGATGAGAAATCGTTTATATTACAAGATTTTCATTTGTTACCGACGAGTGGGCACGCTGGCTTGAGACGAATGGTAAATAATATAAAACGAAAATATTTTTGGCCTAGTTTAGAAAGCGATGTAAGACATTTTGTAAAAAGATGTTCAAAATGTCAAATGATGAAACATTCACCTGTTTTAAAGGAACCTATGGCTATAACTTCAACAGCCCAATCAGCATTTGATAAGATATTTCTGGATCTCGTAGGCCCACTAGATAAGGATCTCGAAGGTAACGTATATACAGGGTGTCCCAAGAAGTAGTGATATACTGAAGCTGGGACGTAGAGGACCTAGAGGGCTATCTAAATCACCCCCATGTATGTTCCGCGATTTTTCGTATTTTCGGAGTTATGACTTTTTTTTTAGTTTTTCACCTATCGCCGAGTACGATGAGATTTTTATTTATGGTGACGTGAATTATTGCGGTAGATGCTTGATTTTTTTTGTGTGCTAAGCTGATAGATAGGCCAATTCAGTATGGTAACATTTACTATCGTTAGATCTTTGAATCGAATAAAAAAAAAAAAAAATGCCAAGAATGATAAAATTACCCAATATGTTCACAACTTCAAGGGGCTTTAAAAAATAAAATCACTTAAAAAAAAATACCGTTTGGCTTTTAAGAACTTGCTCTATCTATCAGGTAGCTACCCTGAAAATTTCATTTTATTATTCATAAAACTTCAATCAAAAAATTGAAATCTAAATGTGGCAAGTGCAAAATTAATTAACTTTCCAAATAAATTTCGTTCTAAATCATGCACTGGCCAGTGATCATCATGATCAATAGAAAAAGAATAAAAAACAAGAGACGGTTGACGCATGAGAAAATTTTCACGTTGTTTGGTCATCGTTGGTACTTTTCAATACTTTAAAAATTGTGTTTTAATACTGCTAATTGTTCGTTTCTGTAATCATTTTGACTATTCATATGGACTTTGACTTGCATTACGATTTGGATTAGTGTTATAAAAATATGTCTCTAATATAGCTTCAGGCGGAGCCTCTTGCAATAATTCCCTTAATTGCATCCTCATACCATCTACTGAAGTTGAAGGTGTTGGTGACCTAGTAGTAACCTCATATATTCGCTCATCTTTCAACAAAGAATGAAATTGTAACCTGTCCATGATAATTGATTAAATTTTAAATTGATTAGTAGGCAGTATAATTACAATTATTTTACTTATTTAACATGCTGTATTCATAAGACAAATAAACTTATTTTTACCTTTAAACTGAACATTTTGTATGATTTATGTTCTTATACTGTATTACTCAATTTATTTTTACTTTATCAAGGTACCAGAAATATTCAAATGTATTGTATCACAAATTCAACATTTTTAATGTTCAAATGTCACTATCCAAAATAATGTAAATCACACAATTATTCCTCAAATTGCAATTACAAAACCATACACCAAGTATTTATTTAATGATAAAATGCAAACCACTTTCACAAGTATACTCTAGCCTAGAAAATTTCTCTCAAAAAAATACTTTCCTTTTACTTTAAATCAAAACAGATCTCAAACAAGCTTAATTAGACTGGTGTCACTAAACAAGGATATCAAATTCAAAATCAGATATAAAATCAAGTCACAATTAAATATCTCCGTTTATTAGAACTCATTATATGCTGATTATATAATACGGGTTATAGAAGCTTAGTTATGTATGACTATGCACATTATGCTAATTTACATAAAGCAATATTTGTTAGGATAGTTATTTTGAAAATTATATACAGGAAGTAACAAAAAGGGTATAAGAAGCCGAAAGAAGGGTCAAGGTACTCATGAAACTGAACATTTTTTCCCATGGAACATGGGTCGAAATATTTAAAATAATTGGACCTCCCATAGCAAATTAACTAGCTGATCAACAATTTTGCATGGGAGGTCCCAATATTTTTTTTCTTACTATTTCGACCCATGTTCTATACCGGAAAACGTTCAGTTTCATTTCATGAGTACAACTTTGACCTCTTTTCGGCTTATTTAACACTTTTAAGTACTCCTGTTTTTGAAACAAATTTTATGTTAAATGTTGTTTGGTACCAAGTGCTATTTTCATAAAAATATTTGGACTGATTAAAATAGTTAATTATGTATAAGGTTGATATTTATATCCGTTTTATAGAACTCCTTATGCTGATTATATACGTTTCCGATATATTAGGTAGGTGTTTTAAGCTTACTTATGGCTGCAATTTATGGAAAAAAACGAGCAGCCAGTAGTGTCTGTTACTTTATTAAAAGACGCTGATAATTAATCGTTTAGTTTCAAACAAATAAGTGACAAGCAACAACTAGAAAATCTGGAAAGAAGTTTAATGAATAAAACTGAGAGATCAAAACTACAAAAACAGCTGGGGTTTTTGTTTCAACCCTGTGAAGGAAATGGCTCGACCTTTGCCTATAAATTGATCGACTCAATGGTTTCACGTGAGTTTCTGTGCGAATGCTCCTGGTCTGGGGGAAGCCGTGGCAATATTTCGAAGGTCCCAATAAAAGACTACAAAAACTTTATTAAATTCTTTTGTGATATGGTACGTTCATGGGATTGTAAATTTACTATGGGACAAACTGAAAAGTTTTTTAAGGCCGTTATGAAAAATGCTGTTAAAAGGAAATCAATGAAAGACTTAAGATCCTCTTCAAAACGAGTCCGAAAAATTAAATCAAAACCAAAAGACCAGGCAAGCACAAGTAAGCAAGAAGTTTCTGCTAATTCAACAATTAATCAAAATAAAGAATCAAATGAAACCTTAGAGATGGAAGTAGCAGAAGAGGAGGAGAAAAAGGAAAATAATGGTGAAGAAGAGATAGGAGATGATGAAAACGAAGAAAGTTTGCGCTAATATTTTTTATGCATTTTCTTTTCTTGTCGATTATGGCATTTTTTTTTAGTATATTGTTAAAGTAAGTACTGCCCGGCGTTACTAGATATAATGACACGGTCGTTTTTTCGTACTAACTGTGCGAATGCTTCTTTTGTAACATTTCACCTTATGCCTCGTTACAAAACCGGTCATTACCAGTTTCGATTTGATTACTTGTAGCAGAAGTAGAATCTATTGGAGTCCCTCCCGCGTTGAAGGTACTTGTCATCTGAAACAAACAAAAAATCATAACTCTTGTCTTGTACGATGATAATAAAACTTTGCAGTTTGGCTGTTATTTTTATTCCAATGATAATTTATATATAGAATTAGATAGGTGGATTTACATCCGTGGTTGATGAGTCGCCGACAGAACCACGAGCTAACGAATCCTTTCAATATTTTCAGAAAAATTAAAAGTTTAGCTTAGTATATTTTAGTAAGTAGGTAGGTAAACAGTTTGATATCAATCTGTTTAGTGCCAAATTATCATCAGTCTTCTTGAAATAATAAAATACTATTAGTCAGTGGTAAAAAAAATTGATTAATATTTGAATAGTAATAGAAGTTATCTGTGAAAATCCAAAAAATATATCAAATCATAAATAGGTAAATTAATTGCAGTGTTGCCATTTCAAACAATTGTCTCCGTTTTAGGGGTGCCTAGCCTACTAAAACAAAATACCACAGACACTAAATTGTAACCCTGCCTCGGCAGCCCGCGCTCGGTGCAATATACTAGTTTTTATTATATGTTTGTATGTGTTGCTGAAACAAAATAAAATCACTTACCAAATTTTGCACCATATTTTTAAAACGGTTTGATGGTGGTATTGCCGCTGGTCTTACAGGTGCTGGGATAGGGCGTGATTCACTTGTTTCATTGTCTGTGTCTGTACAATTTTCCATATTTTGTAGTTCAGTTTGCGCTTCGGCGTACATTGCAATACGAGGGCTGCTATTTATATATCCGGAAACCGGGATTACAATTTTCTTAAATAGCATATTTGACCGCCATGGTAAAATTTGAACTTTTTTAAGTATATAAGGTATATTTTTTCTTCCTTATTAACGCTCGTGTTTTGTTTTTGACGGGTTTTAAATGTCATCTCGCAGCAAGAATGGAACTCACTCGTGAAAATATTCGTGCTATGATTTATTATGATTTTCGGCGTGGTTTAACGCAACAACAGTGCATAGATCAACTAACTTCAACTTTTGGTGATGAAGCCCCATCTAAAACTACTGTGTATCACTGGTTTAGTGAGTTCAATCGTGGACGTAGTATGCTTACGGACGAAGTTAAGGCAGGTCGCCCGAAATCGGTCGTTGTACAACAAAATATCGAGGCTGTGCGAAAACTTATAATGGACGACCGACATGTTGCGTACCGCGAGATAGAGGCGACTCTGGGTATTTCTATGACCAGCATTAATAGCATATTACATAATTATTTGGCTGTAAAAAAAATTTGTTCGCGTTGGATACCCCACAACTTAACAAATGAGCAAAAACATGCTCGCGTCGAATGGTGCAATAAAATGTTAAAAAAATATAACCGTGGTGACTCAAAAGCCGTTTATAACATCTATACAGGTGACGAATCCTGGATCTATGCATACGATCCCGAAACGAAGCAACAATCAACGGTATGGGTGTTTCAAAATGAGCCGAACCCTACGAAAGTTACTCGTGCAAAAAGTACATTGAAACAAATGGTGGCCTGCTTCTTCGGTATTAATGGCCATGTAGCTACAGTGCCACTAGAAAACCGTAGAACGGTTAATTCAGAGTGGTACACGACCATTTGCTTACCGGAAGTATTTGAACAAATTCGTAAAACTAACCAGCGACGAAGAATCATTCTTCATCATGACAATGCCAGCTGTCATACGTCACGCGAAACAACTCTATTTTTGGAGGGTCAAAATGTGGAATTAACGGGTCATCCGCCGTACAGCCCTGACTTGGCACCCAACGATTTTTATTTATTTCCAAATATAAAGAATAAATTACGCGGTCAACGATTTTCGACCGCTGAAGATGCTGTCGACGCATTCAAACAACACGTTATGGAGGTACCTCAGGCGGAGTGGCAGAAGTGCTTTAAAAATTGGTTCACGCGAATGCAAAAGTGCATAGATCATCAAGGGGAATACTTTGAAAAACAATAAAACTATTTTCAGCCGTGTACGTTTGTTTGTTTTTTTGTTTCCGGATATATAAGTAGCAACCCTCGTATCACTTCGTTTTACCACGCAATCCAAAATGCCCAATTCGGACTTGGAAAAGAGTTTTCATCTTTTGCGAGTCGTGCTCGGTTTTTAACTTTTTCTGTAGGCCAGAATAGTTGTCCACCGTCCTCCCAAACAGACGGTACTATACTTAATCTGGGTCGTCCTTTTTCCACAGTTTGTACAATCTTAAAAGGCATTGTCTGAAAGAAAATAATTGGGTTAATACCTACTAGTACATTCATCATCATTAAAAATAATAATAATATCTGTTTTTACTAATTAAAATTAAATACGAGACACACATTAACACATACACAACGAAGCATTACCCTTGAGCCAAAATTCCACCATACGAATTTGAAGAAGCGATAACACATCCCGATTTATCGGGCCCGATTTACATTCCATTGCTGGTTATTATGGATGGAATTACCTACAATAAAGTCAAGATAACCAGCAATGTATTCCGAATTGGGACGTGTTATCGCTGCTTTATTCAAAATGTCGCTTGGAAATCAAATCCGGAGACGGTAGTGCGTGATATTAAACCTCTTTATGAAGACAAATTACCTAGCAAGTATTTATATATAGATTCACATTTTCATAGCTTAACATAAAACTGGCCTAAAACCACAATGAAATCAGTCACATAAATGAATTTATACTAATAAACAAATAATACACGCTCCTTAAAACAAACAAATAATACCTTTCTAAAATACGAATAACGGTGACACTCACAGAAACATGCACTTCACGTGGTCTTTATTTCGCAACTAAATAACAATACAATAACTAATCCTATCCTCGCTGTGCGGGCTCCTCGTAATCGCGCTGGATACCCGCCTTATGCAGCACTATCTTATTTTATTTCGCCGCGGCGCCATAAAAGAAAACCACCATTATTTTAGTTAGTTTTTCGGAGCGGGAGCTTTTATTGCTACAGACAAAATATACCTGCATCAGTTATGGCGCATATACACTTCACATTAGGGCGGGTACAAATTATCCAATTTACTTAACATCCTCCGCCACCAAAAGGAAATTAACATCATTTTATTACGTATATTACATTTACGACTGTAAATCTATAACAGGGTTAAATGTGAAACAAAGTTGCACCTAGTGTCACTCGCAATAAAGTTTAAAATCCTCTATAAAACATTAACATTGAAAACATAATTACAGTTAATAATTGGCAAGTTTTAAGTATATTATTATTTACTAATAATTTCACAGCAACATTGTTTAATTAATGAACTCTTATCAAAATACAATATAAGATGAATTTTATATCACAGTCTGTAATACAATTACTTAAATAGATTTAATATCTGCTTATGAATTATTATCAAGTTTACAAACTGTATCTCAATGAATTGTTAAACATTAACTACATCATTCATATACACATTGAATAAAATGTTTTTAAGCAAGTTTACTTAGTATTATTTTTATATCAATCTTAAGTAAATTCTAGTGAAGTATACAATTAATATATAATTACGAAGTGAAGTACCTATGTAATTTTAATAATTAGTTACAAAGTGTATTTAATATATTAAGAGATTAAAGGAAATGTGTAAGGTACATTTGTTATATTATACGACCATTACATTAATTTATTTATTATATTGAATGATTGATGATCCAATATATCACACCTTTATGTTAAATTATATGAAATAATATACATTATAACAACGAATATCATAGTATGACGGACAGGAAGAGCTCTGAAAGATGACATGTAGAATAAGGGTGCAAGATAATATTTAAAGTTTATATTTTATTGGCATTTTGATTACTCTACCTGTACGTGTAGTTTTATTTTCAGCTGTCTGGTCACTTGTATCTGCAGTATCTTGGGTCATCGGCAGTTGGGTAGTGCTACTGGGAAAAATAACAATTTGATATTTCTTACCAATAGGATCGTTTGTGCTTCTGTTCGGCGCGTCCTCCACCTCGGAAGAAGAAAGTTCTAGTCTGTACAAACGCTGGATCGGTCGAGTTTTGTAACCAGTCGAAGTTTTTATCTGAGCCGATCTTATTATACCATCATTACCAGTGAATGTCTTAATTACCAAGCCTAATGGCCATTTCACTCTTCTCTCTTCACTCTCTATTAGTACAACATCACCTACTTTTATAATGTCATGTTTATCTGTACTTCTTTGCACTAAAGTAGTTAGATATTCGTTTTTAAATCTCTGTTTAAAATCATCTCTGAGTTTTTGTAAGTATCTTAAACGTAAGTTAAGACTTGTTCTATCGATTTGATCGAGGTCGGTGACATCAGTTGTATGAACTTGTAAGAAACAAGAGGGTGTCAATGGTTCGAGTGAGTTACAAGAGTCATCTTCAACATAGGTCAATGGTCGGTTGTTCATGACCGCTTCACATTCACAGATTAACGTTTCCATCTCTTCATACGATACTCTTGACGTACCTAGTACTCTTCTCAATAATCCTTTTAGTATTTTTATCAAGCGTTCGAAGAATCCGCCCCACCAGGCGGCTGTTGGTGCATTCATCTTCCATCTTATGCGTAGTATAGTAGATTGTTGTTGTACCACGTTCCAATCTAATTCTTTTAAAAGATTCTTTGTACCTGTAAAATTTGTACCGTGGTCCGATATCATAACATGTACTCGTCCTCGACGCGCTTTGAACCGGCGTAATGTACTCATAAACGCTTCAGTTGACAATGACTTAGTCAATTCTAAGTGTACCGCACGGTAAACGGCGCACGTGTAGAGCACAATCCAGCATTTTTCACCGTCACGTAAGTAGAGGCCCCGCCAGATCGACTCCAGACACTTCGAACGGAGCTGTTAATTGCACTCGTTCTACAGGCAGCGGCGCTGTTGGTGCTCGTGCGGCCTGGGATCTGTGTCTTTTACATATTATACATTTGTTAATTACAGATTTTACCAAGAGTCTGACTCCTATGATCCAGTATCGCTTTCTGATCTCAGAAATCATCATATTGGTACCTGCATGCAGGAGTTGTATGTGCTGCTGCTGTACCATCCTCTGAATGATGACATTCTTTGCAGGTACAATCATGGGTGACTTTGTGCATTCTGGGAAATCGGTAAGTAACAATTTTGTTTTCACCTTCAGTAGTTTATCTGTATCATCATAATATATCTGTGTTGATTTGCCACACTGTTTCTCTATGCTCTGTTTATTTTCTTGTTGAATAATAATAATAATTTTTCTTTCAGCTTCATCACATTCATCAAAGGTAAGTTCACCATTTCTCTTGTTATCTTTGTGACTAGTATTATAAATAAATCTCTGAATCCATGCTGTCATTCTAATTCGTTTCGTATACTTAGAGAAGTAATGTGATAGAGAATTCAGTATACTTTCTTCAGAGCATGTGTTAGCAATACATACAGTCTTTTTTAATTCTTTGTTAGCAGCTTTTTCATCCACCACCAGCGCGGATCGCGGCCACGATTCTTGTCGCTTTAGCAGCCAGGGCGGACCTTCCCACCAACGTGCATCTAGCAATTGGCGTGCGTTGCAACCTCTTGACGCCAAGTCAGCCCAGTTATCTGTGCCTGGGATATGATGCCAATCATTTGTGTTAGTATTTTCTCGTATTTCTTTAACACGGTTTCCTACGTAGGTATTCCAAGGTAATTCTCTCTTTATCCAACACAATGCTACGCCAGAATCACTCCAACAATATTCAATGCAGTCCTGCAATTGTAGGTTTTCTCTGGCTTCTTTCAATAGTCTCGATCCAATGAGTGCTGCTAGAAGTTCGGAGCGTGGTATTGTTATTTTCTCTGGAGGCGATATTCTCGATTTGGCAGAAACTAATCGAACAGTCACAGTACCTCTATTTTCAGCTCTTAGGAAAACACAGGCAGCATAGCCGTCCTTACTGGCATCACAGTACACATTCAGACTTGTTCTGCATTCCCGAAGCGTTTCAGCTGTCAGTCGTCTCGGTAGCCTGCAATCATTCAAACATTTCAGATTTTCATACCAATTTTTGAACGGTATTAAAAGGTCATTCGGTAATTCCTCATCCCATTTTATGTCTCTGGTCCAAACTTGTTGCAGTATTAATCGTGGAACCAGTGTTACAGGGCAGGTAAAACCTATCGGATCAAAAACCTTTTGTGTCAGAGACAAAAGTTCTCTTTTGGTAATTTTACCTATTTCCGTGCATGGTGTCATGGCTTGTAAATTGCAACTTAGTTCATCTGAGTCAGTATGCCACTGTAGTCCTAATACTGAAATCACTTTCTTTTTTGTCTCATTAATCTGCAAAGGCGATGTGACCCACTGCCTCAGATCGAACTTAGCATCCTTCATTATACTTTTCGCCTCTTGAATGAATGCCAGAGTTTGTTCAGTGGAATCTAGGCTTGTTACTAGGTTATCTACATAGAAAGATTTAGCTAGAATATCCGCCGTTATTTTGAAGTTCGTGACTTGATTAAGATGGTGTGAAATGGTTGCAGATAACAAAAATGGACTAGCTGTCAATCCAAAAACAACTCTGCGGTGTCTATAGACTTTAATCTCATCACAGGATGCGTTTTTCCACCAAATAAATCTCAGATATTCTCGATCTTGTGGTGTCACTGATATCTGTAAAAAAGCCTTTGCTACATCAGCAGTAATACAGATGCGTTCTTTTCGAAATCCATTTAACAATTTGGGAATTCTGTCTAGGAAATTAATTCCTTTATCTAGGCACGAGTTTAATGACATATGATTTATATCCCGTGCGGATGCATCAAATACTGGTCTCAGTTTAGAAGTAAGGCTGGTCTCTTTGATTACAGCTCGGTGGGGTAAGTAATGTCCTATATTGCTATCCTTTTCTATTTCAGGTACCTCTTCTATAATCCCTGCCTGCTCCCATTCACTTAAAATATTATTATAATCATGAAACTTACCGCAAGACTTTAATTTTCTCGTTGTATTTTCCAGTCTCCGGATGGCAAGCTGCTGGTTATCCTGAAGATCATCATGGCCAGTCTTCCAAGGAAGATGCACCTCGTACCTGCCCTCTGAGTTGATCTGGATATTTTCTTCAAAATTCGACATCACCTCCTCTTCTTTTTGCTGCTTGGACTGCACCTGTGTTGGATCATTAATGCCTAGCACTTCTAAATCCCAAAAGTTACTTATACTTTGTGAACAAAACAAGGATGTTACAATATTGTTATTGACTGTCATTATCTTTCCTTGCAATGTCCACCCTAATTTAGTTTTAATGGCAGTCAAGCCATTCTCCAGGTTGACAAACAAGTTAGTCAATAGTAACCCCGAATAATCAGCCCCTATTAGAAGCCCTATCTCAGTGCTCTCACTGTCCGTCAACCTGATGTTATGTTTTTTCAACAATCTCAGTAGAGATTCATTTGACTCATCCACTTTGGGAACATTTTTACATACACAAGATTGTTCTAATGCTGACATTTTGTATTTAAATGAACTGTCAAGACTTTGTACAGTAAAATCATACACATTGTATTGTTTCAAGGATACAGTTACCTCCTCCAAATAACGCATGGCTCAGCTCCTCTTGACCAGCAACTTGTAGTCCGAGTTTCTCTGCTACCTCCGTCTTGATGTATGACCTCTGAGACCCGCTGTCCAGTAAAGCTCGTACAGTCGTCGACTTCTCACCATTTTTAATCTTCACAGCAACTGTTTGCAGAAGTGTTGTTGTGTTCGTAGACTTCAGGGTATTCTGTGCGAAATTCTGTAGAGTTTCAGCCTTGCATTTTTCTTGTTTTATTGGTCCTCTTGTTTCGGCAGGTGCATTCGCTCTAATATCTCCATTGCACATGACTGGAGAGTGACGTTGTCCACAAACATAGCATTTTACAAACGCTTTACATGTCTTCGCATGATGGCCTATCTTCAAACACAAAGCACAAGCTCGTTTCTTCCTTAGGTGTTCTCTTCTGTCTTCAATGGACATTTTTGATAACTTGTAGCATTCTAGGCTTGCATGGCTCTTCTCACACCATACACATTTTACTGCTGCATCGCGTCGCTCCTTTGAATTCACTGAAAAGCATGCCGCAGTGGGCTCTGTATGTTTCTGGCTGTGCGTTGTAGTCTCTGTAAATGTTGCTTTTGCCATTAAAATCCGTTGAGTGCTTTCAACTTCTCTTTTCAGAAAATTAAGTAGCTCATTCAGCAAAACTTCAGATTTTTCGAGACGTATTCTCTCCCTCGCACGGAGTGTCTCAGTCGGCAGTGCAGACTCTACCATGGGCATTAAGAAGGCACTAAATTTATCTTTAGTTACACCTAATATTTCAAGCGCTCTCAGTTGGCCGTTAAGCCTATCATATAGTGTAGTCAAGTCAGAGTTACTTTCTTTATCGAGGATCAATGCTAGCAACTCTCTAACATACACTTGTATCAACAAGTCTTCTCGAGCATATCGTGATCGAAGCTCCTGGAGGCACTGTGTGTAGCTATCTTTGGTCAGAGGAAAACTATCAACGAATCTCTTCACGTCAGTGTCTGGTTCCATCGATTGTGACAAGTATTGTAACTTATCCACATCGTCAATTTTAGGGTCTGAGTCTATTTTCTTGAAAGAACCCCAGAATGTTAGCCATATTTTAATATGACCACTAAACTTCTTTAATTCTAAAATTGGCAATTTAATACGGCCTTTGCTATCATTTTTCGCTTGCGATTGTTCCATTCTAATTTTCAACACCTCAAATTTTGTTTCATATTTCGCGATATCTTCCAATTCTTTGTCTAACTCTGATTCGCACCAATTTTCTCGAGAGGTTATGAGTAATCGTATTTCTTTATCAAGCTCATTCAGTTTCGAGAAATATTCTTTCAATCTATTAAAATTCGCAACAAGCTCATATTCGTTTTTTTCCGTTCGTGAGTTGAGCATGCTCTCTAACGTATTTGTAATTTTGTTGAAATGGCGTCTTTCGACCCCACGCTCTTTTCTTTTTGTATCCATAATTATTTAAATAAGGATCCCTCACCGTTGTCTTTAATGTCACGGTCGCCAGGTTGTGCGGGCTCCTCGTAATCGCGCTGGATACCCGCCTTATGCAGCACTATCTTATTTTATTTCGCCGCGGCGCCATAAAAGAAAACCACCATTATTTTAGTTAGTTTTTCGGAGCGGGAGCTTTTATTGCTACAGACAAAATATACCTGCATCAGTTATGGCGCATACACACTTCACATTAGGGCGGGTACAAATTATCCAATTTACTTAACACTCGCCATCACGCACACCACCCTATATACCTATCCCGTTCCCGCCTCTATTTCTCGCTTACTTGTTAAAAGGAATGCGCATGATTACTTTCAAGGTCAGAAAGAAATAGCATAAACTTTGTCTAAGTAGATATTTAAGGCGATCGTACACCCGTCAGCGCCGTACGCGCCAAGTCTGCTAGTGTAACCATATTTTACAGAATTTTAACAGATGAATATCAGAAATAACAATTATTTATTACATAAATAACAGACATAACAGTTATTTATCTGATAAATTCTGCAAAATATGGTTACACTAATTACACTCGCCGACTCGGCGCTTACGGTGCTGACAGGTGTATATTCACCTTTAAAACATTGTAAACAGTGTTTGTTACTATGGCTGAGTGACAACTATTATTTTCTGTCCTTTTCTGTCGCAGGGTATAATGTTGTCCACCTTTATCTAATTTGTTTACATTCTTTTAAATACCTTCTTGAACAGAGTACTAGTACCTAGTAGTGTTTTTTGTAACTCTGACACCAAACTGTGTGTCTCACACGAAAACAAAAAGTATTCATACTTGACTTAGTACCTGGGCTAGGCGATTTAACGGACAATAATTATTATTGCGGATCTCTAAAATTTCAGTATATATTATTGAACGATGATACCACAATTGACCTGAACTACATCTTAAAGCTGTACATAAGTTCACATCAGAATAAATTTATAGACATTGGCTCTGTAGTGGTACAAATGTGGGACTTCATATAGATAACAGCATACTAACAGAACACATGTGAACCTATATACGCTCAACCGCATTAAATTGGAGTTATAACAGGTCACATAGCGGTATTTCATTTCCACCATTTTGTTCTAACCTAAAATATTTACCAAATAATAAATCTCAAAAATTATCATGCAGATTTATCACAAAATACGCAGATAGAGCGATTGAGTTTTGGTTTCATGTTATAATTAATTACCGTAGTATAATTATAATGCCAATATAATATCAAAAACTGAAAATTGTAGATTTCCTCTCAGCCAGTTTTAAATATTTTAAAATGAATATCGCGTTTTTACAGAGGCGCGTGAATATTTTAGCTGTAAATATGTATACATTTCACGATAAAGTTGCATTCCCATGGCATTAACATTATTAAGTCTTTGAAACAGGGTACTTACCGCGTCGTGTTATCATAAATTTTTAATCCAATATATCGCCGGAGTTATGTTTTCGGATGGCACTACAACACAAAACCAATCAATTGTAAATAATTTATAAAATGAAGAAATAATTTAGGACACACGTGAATTTTAGGTTGCACTGGAGTACTTTTGTCGGATTTTATAACTGTGAAGGCTGTGTATTTAGCCACTTGTTACTCTTTATTACGCTCATGTACATTGTATGGATCACACTGCGTCCCATATAGTGCCGCAAGTCAGCCTTAAGTCCGATGTTACTACTTAAACTGCTATTATAATGCTATTATACTGCTAATGTACAGCCATAGTGAACTTAAGGCTGTCTAATTTGTGCCCAAACAGGTTCTATAAGAGCGTTATAGCAAGCTATACAGCACTTATACAGCTGACTTACACAGCTTGTGGAGTACATGTGAACGACTAGACATCTTATATAGAACCCCGAATGCTACTTGGGTGGTGCCATATGTAGTAGTGGTTAGGGCGTATTCACGTAGCGGTTGATTTTCCTCGTCTCTCCAAATGATTTTTTGATATTTTTGATCCTTGACATTTACATCAATCATCCTAAACATTTTTTCCAGGTTGGCAGTATAAACCACCTTATATTGTCTCCATTTGATGATAAGTGATAGTAAGTCCTTTTGTAAATTAGGGCCGCTGTACATAATATCATTCAGGCTTAATTGATTTGATGTCTTTGATGAAGCATTGAAGACCACGCGCAAAGCAGTGGTCGTTGAATCCGCCCGTTGAACACAGTGATGCGGTAAAAAACAATCGAATGTCGAATTACGTTGACCGTCGTTTTCCTTTGAGCATTCGCGCATATGACCTAAGTTAATATATTCTTGGATAAACTTCTTGTACTCTTTTTCGATATTTTGATTCTTCCGAAACTTATTCTCGAGTTGCCTGAATTGTGCTATGGCTATGTTTCTTGAGTATCCCAGTGTGTTTTCTTTTCCAGGCTTTATCGGCAGTCGAACGACATATCTTCCGTCTTCTTGACGAAAGGTGGTCTCGCGGTAGAAGTTTAGACAGTACTGATCTTCCAAGGATAGATTTGAAGTTTCATTGATGTCTTCTATGGTCCAGAAGCGCATGATATCATCGACGTTGTTGACGACAATGTTACATTGATATGATGGCACATTTCCACAAAGAATGTACCCAAGTTTCGTTTTCTGTGCTACTGGGAGGGCTTCGCTCTCATTGATGATGCCATCTTGAATAATTTTGGCGTAGACGTCAGCTCCCAACAAGATATCAATCGGACGTCTCACATGGAATTCGGGATCTGCTAGCTGAATTCCTTTTAAATGAGACCATTCGGGCTTGGGGAACGTTTGGTTCGGTAAGTGATTTATAAGTGTATTCATGATATACAAGTCGGTGTCAAATTGCAAGTCGGAATGCAGTGATGAAGCTGTGATGTTCATGACGCCCTTGCAAGTAACTCCTTTAGCGCCTATGCCATATACAATATCCTTGCTTCTTTGTCGTGGGAGTTGTAAAAGTTGGGCGGCGCTTTCAGAAATTAAGCTTATCTGGGACCCTTGATCTATAATCGCCCTCATGATATGATGACTTCCATTTGCCGCCTTTACTTTGATGAGGGCAGTGGCTAATAAAACATCCATAATTTTGTTGCTTTCTTGCGTAATATTTGCGACAGTTTTCCGCTTATTAAATTGATCGGAGGTTTCTTGTTTCTGTGCATAGGCATCGTGCACTAATGTATTGTATTTCTCATTACACGTGCGGCATCGGCTTGATGAAAAGCAGTCTTTAGCGTAATGATTGTAAAGATAGTTTTTACATAAATTCAGTTTCGCAATAATGCTCCGTTTGCTGTCGGGTTTCGCGCTTTGAAATGTTTCGCAATGAAATATGCCGTGGTTCTTGTTACAAACTACGCAATGCTTCCTTTGGGGTTCGGTACCAAAGTCCTAAGTTGCATTTAGTCTTGGCATTCAAAACATCTTAGGTTGTAAATTGTCTGGGTAGCAAAATGTCTTGGTCTGTAAAACGCCCTCATTGCTATAAGCCTTAGTAAACGGAATGACTCGGCTGTAAAACGACTTAAAGTCGTAATGTCTTAATAGGTAAATGGTCTGGATAATCTTCGCGGCCAATATTATAGAATGAAAAGACTACATAGTTATATCGTAAAATATAAAAAATGTCTTAGTAGCAGTTTGTCCAGATTGTCTAATGACAATACTTTATTTTATTATCACCTCCTAGGTACTTCAAATTCAATTACAAGCCACTTGATATTTAAGTAGATAGTGACATGACACTGACAAGTAAGTTCTAATGCAACTGAATTTCTTCTGTCAATCAATGGCTATCGATACAACAAATGTTATACAAACCCAAGTGGGACGACTTTTTGGCGCTGTTTTAAGGAATGTTTGCAGTGCGTCAGTCACTTTAAACCCTGATAATACCGAAATAATCAGACAAAGTTTACACGCCTGTAGAAAAAATAAAAAAAGATGTACGAGCGATATTCTGCTGCAGTTTGCAAAAGAAAAAGTTTGCCAGAATATGAACTCGTTAAAAAAGAATTATGAAGAAAGCATTATCGAATGTCAAGCCGAATTCCCAAACAATGTTATTGTAGCACGCCCCTATGAATCAGTAAAACATACTTTACTTAGGGCACGAAGATCTTACTTAAAGACAGAAAAGTTAGAGTTCTTGCTTCCGCGAGACGTGAAAATTCCTCCACTGATAGGAGAAAACTTTTTAGTTGCCGAGTATGGTCAAGAGCAAAAAATATTCGTTTTTTGTAGCAAATTTTGCATTAAGACCATGAAAAAATATGCTCGTAAAGGCCACCTCTTTTTTGGAGATGGTACTTTTAAACGCGTGCGAAAGCCGTTTAAACAAGTTTTTTCCTTTCTTATGGACCTGAACAGCGACGAAGGAACTACAAACATAGTGCCGGTATTATATTGCTTGCGACCGAATAAACTTGAGGAAAGTTATACTGCACTTTTTACAATTATACGGGACGTTATCGGAGCAAAGGTTCAAATGTGATTACGAATTAGGATTAATAAATGCAGTAACAAATGTGTTCCCTTTAGTTCAACTGTCCGGTTGTTATTATCATTACAACCGGGCTATATGGAAGAATGCCAAGAAATTTAAACTTACGGACACGCGTGAAGGGCTTAACGTTACAAAATTGACATCAGTTTTACCGTTTGTTCCGGCAGATCAAATAGAAGAAGCATGGTTGACCGTGCATGTTTTGGGACCAGAATGTCGTGAGATGAATAATTTTAAAGCATATTTCGAGAGGCAATGGTTGCGACTTTCAGCATTTATATCTTGTGCAGGGCAGCGGCATGCAACAAATAACGCGGTAGAAGCTTTTCACCGGCGGTTAAATACGCGTATGAGCCATAAGCCCACGTAATTTAAATTTCTCTTCGAATAGAAAAAAGATAACAAATTACAACAAATAAAAATTTAAAATGATATGTTCACCCCTATGGCTACTGAAAGAAAAGTGACATGACTTTCTTCAAAAAAAGCAAGATAGAGCTAAGGAAGTATATAGAAGGTGAAGTGACTGTATTAGAGTATTTAGAGATCTTGCAGTTGAGAAACAATGCCCTTATGTGGGAATAAAACCATGATAGTATGTATAGTGTTCAGGATGAATTTACTTTTTTGTTTTCCAGTGCAGGTTCTTACGTTAAGTTTTGTTAATATTTGCTGATTGAAATATAATTTGAATTCTTATGATATTATATTTTTTTCTTTTATAAATCTACCCCTTCCGGTTATGTTTTAAAAGTTGCCATGATCGAGAATGTTTTAAGTATGATCAGATATTGCAATTTTTAGGGTTCCGTAGTCAACTAGGAACCCTTATAGTTTCGCCATGTCCGTCTGTCCGTCCGCGACTTAGCTCCGTGATCATTAGTACTAGAAAGCTGAAATTTGGTATGAGTGTATGTATATATCACGCCGACAAAACGGTAAAATAAAAACTAAAAAAAAATTTTTTTTTCGAGTACCTCTCGAACACCTAAAGTGGGGGTGAATTTTTTTTATCATTCCAACACTAGTCTGTGGGGTGTCGTTGAATAGGTATTTTGAAAATAATAGGCGTCTCCAAACATTATTTTTTGATAAAGTCGCCAGTTTTGTAAATATTCACTCCGAAAAAAAAAAAAAATAGTGTCCCCCCCCCTCTAACTTTTCAACCACGGGTCAAAAAATTATGGGAAAATTCATGAAAATGAGGCCTTATACGTACTTTCAATGAAAACTATATTAAACAAAATCGGTCCAGCCGTTTTTGAGTTATCGCAAAATTTCATAATTTTCTTAAAAGGACGTAAGTTGACTTCCAGAAGGTAATAAGTAACTACAGTTACTTTAGCGTTTACGACCTTTTTCTAAAGCTTGAAATCTTTCTGGTAACTTAAGTCTATTGTGAAGGATGAGAAACTACGGAACCCTACACTGAGCGTGGCCCGAAATGTACAAAATGTGAATTTACGGTTAGGTACCTAGTAATTTTCCTTTAGACGCTTTGTGCCAGATTCGCATAATGCCAGATTAGTTTAAATTTTTCATATCCCATTCGCCACCCAAAATAGCACCCTGAATGAAGGCGTATGGTTAATTTGGCTTATTAACTACCTTTGGGCCGATGATTGTTATACCTATTTAACCAAATTTCAGCTTTGTACGCCTTCTAGTCATCGAGAAAATTGCGTGTGACAGACAGACAGACAGACAGACAGACAGACAGACAGACAGACAGACAGACAGACAGACAGACAGACAGACACCGGAGTGATTCCATAAGTCTTCCTTTGTTACCAAATTTGGTACGGAACACTAAGAGTCACACTTTTTTATTCGACACTGTCAGTCCTTTGTAAATAGTCCTTGATAATATGATAGACAACAGTGAGTAGTGGTTACCTACTTGAACTTGATACTGGCCATAATCATTTCTTAGTCATTTGTCTATTAATATTCTTGACTACTAAATGTCATTCAAATTAAAGAATCTATAGGATACTGCAATAAAATGGACGAAGAATTTTGCTTTTTGGAAAATAAAAGGGAAAACCTACGTTACTACAAAATGGGTATCGTTTTAACCTAAATGCGAAAAACAAAAATGGCACCACCAATTGGCGTTGTACCAATCGCAAATGGTGTAATGCATCGGTAACAATAAATGATACGAATACAAGTATCATAAAACAATCTGTTCATACTTGTCAACCCGACTTCGTGAAGAATAAAATTTATTCGACTAAATATGAGTGGAAGTTGGAAGTAACGCAAAATTTTGATTCTATTCAAAATATTTTTGAAACTAAATTTGAAGCCTTAAAAGAAGAAAGCAATATTGATGAAAACTGTTTACCAACGTATAAACAGGTGAAGGATTCACTAAGCCGACACAGAAGATCATTTTTAGGTACACTCTCTCAAAATTTCTTCCCTTAAAGATGCAAAAGTGCCGGAGAAGTTATTAAAAAACATGAAGGTAATAGAAGACGGCGATGATGACAAGATCATTATCTTGTACTCAGTAAGTAAAAGATTAATAAAGGCATACAGGGGGTCCGGGTCATACTTCGGAGACGGCACATTTAAAGTATGTCCTCCGCCGTTCTACCAATTGTACTGCTTGCACTTAGATCTTGAGTCTGACATCGACTCCACAAATGTAGTTCCCGTGATTTATGGTTTGTTACCAAATAAAACTCAGGAAACCTATATGAGGTTCTTTAAATTGATCGAAGACAAGTTGAAAATATCGATGTCAACATTTTAGTGCGACTATAAGCTCGCGGTGATGCATGCCGTAAGTGCCATATTTCCTAACGTGAAAATATCCGGCTGCCAATATCACTTCAGTAAAGCTATCTGGAAGAATTCTTCAAAATATCAGTATGATACGACTAAGGACGGTAAAACTTTTACCAGAATAACCACAAATTTACCTTTGTTGCCGCCAAATCGCATTGAAGAATGTTGGACGCAACTTTTGCAATTGTATACATTGACTGAAGAAATGCAAAAGTTCGTCAGTTATTTCGAAAAACAGTGGTTACGGCAGTTTGACACAAATGTATTAAGTGTTGTACACGCTGAACATCGTCATCGTACCAACAACCCTTTAGAAGGTTTTCACCACAGGCTCAACGTAAAAATACCAAAAAAACCCAACTTTTACAATTTTTTGAACAAGATCAAAAAAGAAGCAAGTTTCTTTGATTACCAGGCTAAACAAATATTATTACGCCCAAATAATAAAAACCGAAGGATGAAAGATTGTGTTTTTGATAGAAAATACCTGAAGCTATTAAAGAAACTGGAAAACAATGAAGTAAGCAATTTGAATTTCTTGAAAAAGATCATCAATTTAAAAATATCCCATCTATACTAACTCGAAAAGAATGAAGTTTAAAGAAAATTAGTTCCTTTTAAGGATAATTATTATTTAATGATGTGTTAAGGCATTTATTTCTTTTGCGTTTATTAAGAACGCGTTGTCTTATAATAATGTGTTTATTTTCAAAGAAGCTTTTGTATTATTTACTATTATGACTGTACAAGAGTGCCCATTAGTGATTAAGACATTTTGCGTGCGACTTAATTCCGTCATGCAGACAATATTTATGTGCTTGTTCGACATGTTTTTCTAGATCTAGAAAGTGTGGTAGTCACTTCGTATGGCGGAGTATGTATGACTAGTCATAGTCACTTCGGAAATATGACATATTTTTTTTACAAATTCAAAATATCCTTCACATAAAACATATTATCTGTATGAGGGATTATTAGTCGCAAAATATAGGTAAAATATGAAGTATGAGGGAACTATTGGTAGTAAAATAATAAATAATGAGATAAGTACCATAATCATAATGCGTTTTATTATGTTTGTTAGTCAAGCCAGTCAGGCAGTATTGTGTAGGTCTATGTGATGTGTATTGTCATTCTACTAATCTGGCATTCTGCTAATCTGGCATTTCGCTAATCTGACATTTTGCTTTTCTGGCATTTCGCTAATCTGGCATTCTGCTAATCTGGCATTCTGCTAATCTGACATTTTGCTTTTCTGGTATTTCGCTAATCTGACATTTTGCTTTTCTGGCATAAAGCGTCTAAAGGGTAATTTTTCATACAATGAAGTCGTTTAGCGATCATGACGTTTCTACCACTGGCTCATTTTATAGCTAAGACAAATTATCAAACAAGATCATTTGATAACATAGTCCTTAATACAATCAAGACGTTACACAATTGAGTCATTCTGCTTATTGGTTATTTTCACGACCTAGATAAAGCTTTATAAAGCTTGAAATCTTTCTGGTAACTTAGGTCTATTGTGAAGGATGAGAAACTACGGAACCCTACACTGAGCGTGGCCCGACATGCTCTTGGCCGGTTTTTTTTGGCATAGGTTTCACAAAATGTGAATTTACGGTTAGGTACCTAGTAATTTTTCATACAATGAAGTCGTTTAGCAATCATGACGTTTCTACTACTGGCTCATTTTATAGCTAAGACAAATTATCAAACAAGATCATTTGATAACATAGTCCTTAATACAATCAAGACGTTACACAATTGAGTCATTCTGCTTATTGGTTATTTTCACGACCTAGATAAAGCTTTATAAAGCTTGAAATCTTTCTGGTAACTTAAGTCTATTGTGAAGGATGAGAAACTACGGAACCCTACACTGAGCGTGGCCCGACATGCTCTTGGCCGGTTTTTTTTGGCATAGGTTTCACAAAATGTGAATTTACGGTTAGGTACCTAGTAATTTTTCATACAATGAAGTCGTTTAGCAATCATGACGTTTCTACCACTGGCTCATTTTATAGCTAAGATAAATTATCAAACAAGATCATTTGATAACATAGTCCTTAATACAATCAAGACGTTACACAATTGAGTCATTCTGCTTATTGGTTATTTTCACGACCTAGAACGTTTTGCTTCGTAAGTCTTTCTGAAACTAAGACAATTTTGTAACCGTGGTATTATACAAAAAAGTCATTTTGTACACTTGGTCAGTGTACTACTAAGATGTTTTGAATGCCAAGACTAAATGCAACTTAACGCCTCCAAACGATTTGTAGTATGGCTTTCTTGATACTTCCGATTGATGAGATTGCTTTGAGGTGTCCAACTTTCGGCGACTCGCTTCAAAGGATGTAAACTTCATTTCCAGGAAATCCAGGAACTCCTTTAGGGTTGGCAAGTCGCGTGGGTTCTTCAGTGATTCCACATATTCAGTATGACTTTCCTCGTCCAATTTTTGTGATAAAATATGAACGATAAGCGGGTCCCATGACTTGATCTCCACGCCGAGGTTCCTGATTGCGTTTAAACACTCGTTGGTCGTGTCACGTAGACGCTTGATTTGTGTATATGATTGTTGTTGCATTGATGGTAACGACAACAAATTATTGAGGTGGGCAGTAAAAATGAGTTTTGTGTTATTATATCTGTGGTTTAAAATTTCCCAACAGGTTTCATAATTTTCGGAGCTAATGTTGAGATGTTGAATAAGTTTTTCGGCTTCTCCTTGCACTTTATTTTTCAAAAATTGCATCTTCTGTGCATTGGACATAGAGCGGTTATGATGTATTGCTTCATTGAATAGGTCCTTGAAAGAGACCCATTGTTGATAATTGCCACTGAACGGCGGTATATCCATGACTGGAGTTGATTTTTCACGATGTGTCATGGACCAAACTTTGGTATTTATTGATTTTTTGATGTCTTGAAATTTCTTCTCATATTTGTAGAAAGTTTGATTATATGTTTCGTCGTCCTCCAAGAGTTCACTGTCGATGTCCCAATGAAGCATGTCGATCGTTGCCGAACGAGATTGAACTGACTTGAGTAAATCTTCCAATTCCCACTTCTCATTGATGACTAAGAGGTCGATGTAATATATAGTGCGTGCGAAAGCCTTGAAGTTACTTTGTTGCTTTCTCATCTTCTCTGATAATTTAGCAACATCCACGCTAGATTTATCGATGGTACTGAAAATCGGTGGAATCGCGAACCCTGGATTGATCGGGGCCCGGTTTTCTGCCTTTTCATAATTAGTTTGAGATTCGGCCTTTTGGGCGCGCTCATTATCTTAATGAAGTGAGCGGCTCGATTCACCAACCTGGATCGTATGATGATTTGAAGGTCCAGGGTTGTCTTCTTGATTCTTGACTTCTTCTTTCGCTTCGTCCCAACTAGGCATCATGGCTGACGGTGAAGGGTGGATTAATCGTTCGCTTGGCTTTGGTGATATAGGCCTAGATGTTCCGGGACCTTGTTTAGCTATCTCCTAATGACTCTCCAAAACTTTCCTTGCTGATTCGTAAAAGGCTTTAGTCTTTTCATGAGATTTTTCTGCAAAAAATGTGTAATCCTTGTTCTGGGACGCCATTAACTTTTCGTGATTGTCTTGAAATTCTTGCCAAAATCCGTCGAGGCCGATCAACTTGTTGTTAACGTTAGAAACAGTCCGGCGATTCGGGCCATCTTTTTTGTAATTCTCATATAGCCTATTCATATTAGCCATTAGCTGGTTTTGTTCATTAAGAACTGTTTCCATCTCCTTGACGGAAGTCATCTTGATAAATTGATGAATTAATTAAATTAATCTCTTACACTGATGATATTGATGAATTGATTGATTAGCTGTGGCCACTGATTTGGTGCTTGATACACTTATAATTTTTCCCTTGGTTCACTGATTAAAAATTGATGATAAAAATTGCTGCAGCTGATGATATCGATTCTCTAAGTTAGAATTTCCTCTAACCTGATTTGATTTTGATAGAAGACGTCTCTTGATAATGTTGATATCTTCGGTGATGAACTGTTGATGTCCTCGTGTGACAATTATATATTTCAATCCGCTCGGTGAGACCCGCTTGTGGGAGGCCGATTGGACGAAATCACTGTCACAGGCACTGATAGGTTCGAAGGACCATAAGATGTACGGTTCGCACACCTGAAGTGATCTGATTGTTGAGAGTTGATAGTAGTCTTGATAGAAACACTGATGTTAATTTATAATTATATATATTAACATCAGATATATTGATAACCAAGGTATTTTGTATGAGTACTAGCTAGGAGCACGAATAAACGTAGACTAATTCATAATTTCATAAGTAGCGTAATCGCGGATACAGCAATTATTATAAAGTCATCATATTTAATACTGACTCGTGAAATGTGCGATGCTTGCATTGTACATTATTCATGAAATAAAACAAATAAATACGAATTATATCGCGTGAAATGAAACTTGAACCCGACATTTCAAATAGAAAGCAAGCAAGAAGGATGGCGTGGCGTGCTTCAAGTTAGAAAGAAATTCTGTTTTCTAGTTCATTTGTACATGATTAAATGATTGACGATTAATGGTTAATATTTACTATAAAACTATTTGGAATCATCCTATATTCAGCGTGACGTCAAATTGATGTCATCGGCACGAAAAGTACGGGCCCTGCTTATCAGTAAGTTTATTGAAAGGCATCTGTCAAACGATTAAAGAGAAAAACGTGAGATGGATGTATTTGATGACAAGACTGTACTGCTTTCGATGATTGTCAAATCGCTTACCTAAAATTAGTATGGCAACTTTTCATTCAATATTCGACTTTATATGCCCATAAACGTCCATTTTCCCATGTTGTCCAGATATATTTGACATACTGACTGCTTAGATACTACTGGTTTTTTAACAGCTTCGGTAATAATGACTATATGTAAGTATAGAAATATTTGAATAGCGACTGTTAAGATATTTGTGACACGATAAGTGCTCACGGATAAATTACAGCCATGACAGTTAACAATTTTTTGATGGTTTAAACGCTGACCTCTCTTTAAGCACCTGGAGCGTATAGCGACTTTTGCTGCTGACTGAACCATATACCTATTTATACCTAAGGGCCCTGGGGTGGATAGGTAGATACTCTGACAAAACTGTCGAAGCTCGAAACTGTAAGTGTAGTACAATTTTAGGTTAAGTTAAGATCTTACAATCGTAAGACGGTTGCTCTACTCTGCCACGGGGTGGCTAGATCAATTTTTGGTATCAGAGCGTGGTTGAATTCCACATTGATAGACATTGATACACATATAAACATTAAAAAGTGTAAATTCAGTGTTTTTTTTTTCTTTCCTTAGTAACAAGTTTGGATAAAAAAAAACCTAAGTTTAGCATTGCTCAGTGGCCTTATAAGTAGTTATTGATATCACATGATTTGTAGACTGCGGGGCTTAAGTAGGATTACTTTAATTGAAAGGTCCAAGTCAGTCCTGTGCAGGTTAATTTGGTTCAAGGTTTGAACACTGCATGTATGCATGTATGTAATTAATGATAATTATTAAAAGATGGTTTTGCTCACTATTTCTGAATAGCGCAGTTTAAATAAACTTATTTTATTTCATTTCAATTGAATATTAATAGGATACCTAGTTTGCACCAATTCCTAACGGTAAGGGACTTTTATTAGGTTCCTAGTTAGGGTGACCATATTGTTTAAGTTGCGGGACATTTTATTAGAATAAATAACATGATTTCCATATTAAAATTAAAGTTAAGGTCTGAACTCAGATGGTTCACCTCCGCGGCGGCCTTGATTGATAGACCGGACAGAATGGAAGCCTTATTAGCCCGGTACGAGCAGGTGCAGGAACGCTCAAAGGATGGACGGTACTTTTTAGAGTACATCACTGCTGTGGAGCGCGCTGACCCGGGCACTGCCCAGCAGTTTGCGGAGGACCTTGGGCGAGTGGAAGCCGTCTTCGACCAGGCTATATCCGATAAGTCCAGGATAGAAAAGTGCAGCGGGCGAAGGAGATTCTGCAGGCCCGGTCCTCGGACCCTCCCAGTGGTTGGATGGTACCGTAGCGAGGGTAACCCCGAACTGGCCGCCCGCTTGCCACCTATTCAGATCCCCACGTTCGACGGGAATCTCGACCAGTGGACCAGCTGCATAGACCTGTTCGACAGTCTGGTACATGCCAGGAAAGAACTGTCAGATTCTTTGAAATTGGCCCAGCTGATGGCCGCTCTGGTTGGAGAACCCAAGGAATTGGTGTCTCATCTAACGATCTCGGATGAGAACTATGAGATTGCCCGCACGCTGTTAACGAACAGATATGAGAACAAGCGGAGAATAGCGGATGCGCTCATGAGCAAAATATGGGACATTCCCCGGATCGCACAGAGTTCAGACATCCGGCTCAAGATGCTGAACCCTGTTTTGACTGCGACCAAGGGGTTGGGGAAACTTGGGTTACCCGTCGAACAGTGGTCATATATGCTTTTAAGTTTTTTGTTGTTGCGATTGCCTACAGAGGTTCGGGCAAGATTAGAACAAGAGTACGGGGGGGGGGACAGCGCCTCACATCTCCCTGCCTTTTCGGACCTGGTGACGTTTTTAGAAACGGAGTGTCGACGGGCTGACACCTCCGAACTGCCAGGACCACCGAGACCAGCTCGAGCCCAGGGGGCTAGACTGAGAAATGAATCTCCGAGGGGTGGTGGGGCGAGACAAAGGCAGAGACCGCCTGGCCCTCGCCATTATAACGCAAGTGCTGCGGAACCCAGCCCCTGTGTGTATTGTAGGAACCCGGCCCATCGAGTGGCCGTTGTGAGAGATTCCTCGCACAGAGGGTGGAGGGGCGCCGCAACAATGCAACGCAGGTGGTGCTTTATATGTTTAGGCCCACATCTCGTGCGAGACTGTGCGCACCCACAGCCATGTAAGGCTTGTGGGGGATGCACCACCCCATTTTGTGCATGAACCGCAACGGGGGATCCGCACCCCCCCCCCCCTGCGCAGGACGCGCGGGAAAGAGGGGAGTATCAGGAGAGTCCCCCAAGGGTTCACCCCCAATGGTGGTACCTCCCACTTTTCAATTTCCCAGCCGAGCTATGCCGCGGTCGCACGCGCATCCACCCCCCCAAGGGAGGGCCGCACGGGCGGGTGCCGCTGCCCACCGCGGCCTAGAAGCTCACCCCCGCCTTGACGCCCACCGCCGCCTAGAAGCTCACCGCCGCCAATAAGGTCGCCGCCGCCTAGATCGCCGCGACCCCGGACGCCGCCGCCAAGAACGGCACCGAGGATGATGCCGCCGCTAGCAGAGCGGCCCCGGCTGGAATCGCGCCCTCCTGTGTTTGGTCACCGGGCGTACCCGTATCAATACGCGTCTGCCTGCCTGCGTCGCCTGGTACGCAGGCTGCGCGAATGGCACGACGGCCGTACCAGCCGTAGTGGGATCCGCTCGACCGACCCCCCCCATGCAGAGCAGAATGCGTCGCATATATCCTCGCTAGGGATACGCCGCCCACGCATCAGCCACCGTCAACCCCCCGGTGACCGTGCTATTGCCCAGGGCATCCGTGTGTGTTTGGGGTACGGACGGACGGTCAGCCTGTGTTCGAGCACTGTTAGATACAGGCGCACAGGGCTGCATCGTATCCCGGAGGTTGGTGCAAGGGGCGGGCTTGGTTGTGAAACCCCACCCGACGGGAGTGCGTGGGGTAGGCAAGACAAAAATACCGAATTTGGTAGGGCAAGTTGATTTCACCTTTGGGCGAGGTCCCACTTCTCATGCGAGGATTACTGCTCCCGCATTGGTTTTGGAGGAAGTGCTGGGACGGCTCCCACAGGTGCGCCTACCCCCAGAGATTCGGAAGTTGACCACTGGCTTGAGTTTGGCGGATGCTGCTGATCAATGTACTTAGGTTATAACAGTCGTAATAAAACACTCGACATACTGAGACGTGTTCTTTCTTCGAACCTAACACACACCTCTCCACATGGCGACCTTGCCAGGCCGGCGTGTCGTGTCGGGTGCAAGCCGCGGCGCCATACGCGTCAGCATTTTCTAGCGTCCGTGTGCATGGGACTTACTAGTGTTGACCTCGGGTGCGAAAATGTGCGAGACACACAATACAAAATTATTCTTAACTGTAGACAGACTATATGACACAACGGTGGGCGTGTTTATTATTAGGGGACTGACCTTGTTAATCGTCATACTGGGATATAACATTTTTAAGTTGTGCGCATAAAATCTATATTTTTACAAACGGACTACACAGTGCGCGAATTTTATATAGATATTTTCCAATATCCTGGTCGTTTATCCACCGATACCGCACAATGGGAAAATCATACTCCAAACAGGAAGAAAAAGAAATAATAATCACGCAAAATGCCGCTGGCTCGAACGAAGGTCAGGGGATAGCCAAGCATACGGAGCATCTACACGTTAACAACATACTAGTGACTATACTCATAGCCATCGCCGCAGTTGGTATATTCATTTTCGTGTACCAAAAATACAAAAGACGTCATCGCGAATGGATTCAAGCGGAGATACGTGGTGACCTCGTAAGGCGCATTCGAGTGAGGCTTTCGGGACGACACGGCAAGCAGCCGCGCGAGGACGGCGCTGGGATGACCGATGTTGCAAGCGAGGACGTGTAAACCGTGAGTTAAGTGATAAGTGTTACGTTACGAGATACGTTAAATGTAACTTTATATTCACTTTTACTTATACCTACATAGGGAAATAGAGCTTAATAACATTCTAAGTAAGTTAGTAAAGCTTCAAATAGATTTACGTAAATTAGGTCCTACTAGACGTTCCCAAAGAGTAGGAACCGGAAAAGTTAATGAAGCAAAAAACATATATGCAGCCTACTTAAACTACTTAGAGTTATTAAAATCTAGCGTCAGTACTTGGGAAGTGTCGGGAGAGTTTTCAGAATACATTACTGACGTATTATGCGATAAAATAGATAAGATTTATCATAAGATATTAGATTATAGTGTAAGTTATACATCAGCTGAGGCCCAAAAACAAGCAATAATGGCAGAAAGATTTGATCTTAAGGATGCTAGCTCCATGATCCCGTTGTATGATGGTAGCGAAGCTACGACCGAGCGATTAATTGAAGGTTGATGATGGATAGTTTGCTAAAGGACGCAAATAACAAGAAATTGTTGATTTCGTTTACACTAAAGACTAGATTGAACAAAAATGCTAAAATTAAATTAAACCAGAAATATGACACAGTGACCCCAAAAAATCATCCAATTCCTTGTTATTGCAATTGAACAACATTACGCAAAACAATTTAACGATTTCGCAATATGGTGATAAAATAGAAGAATTGTTTACAAATCTCACAATTACGCAGGCGGACAACAATCCACAGGCTTGCGAAATTCTGAGACCAATAAATGAAAATTTGGAAAATTAAAAAATTCGCAGACGGTCTACGTAACAGGCGGCTAGGGACTATAATAGCAGCCAGAAACTACAAGGAGCTAAAGGAAGCTGTTCAAGCGGCCCAGGACGAGGACAGCAGCCAGCCCACGCCCATGGTGATGAATATGAGAGGCAATAGAGGAGGCTTCCAGGTGAGTGGACGCAGCAATCGCGGGTACTACAACCAGCAATATCGTGGTCGATGGACAGGTCATGGTCACAACAACCTACACTATCGTGGTAACAGTTGGGTACCTAATAACTTTAACCGGCACTATCGTGGTAACAGCTGGACACCTAATAATATTAACAGACATAGAGGTAACAACTACCAGCAAAATAGAGGGCAGCCATCACGAAGCTATTCATTTAGGAGCCGCGGTTCACGAGGAAGTCGCGGGCATCGACAAAATGTCTACACGGCTACGACAGCAGAAGAAAACCAAGTGATGATCAGCCCAATCTGTCAGAATTTTTTCGTCCATAACGAGATCCATAAAGTTTTAACATGCGATGGTTTAGACTACGTGATATTTAAAATACAAGGACCGGATATATGCTTTCTTATTGATACCGGAGCTACGCTTTCGCTAATCCATATTGATAAAATTCCAAATAACGTCACATTACATGACAACAATACAATTATTGCAGGAGTAGGAGGTGAGATCACTTGTAATAACATAGCTTACTTAACGCTAGAGACTTGTAACGAGATATCATTCACACACAAGTTCCACGTACTGCATGAAATGCCATGCCATGCAGACGGCATAATCGGGTTAAATTTCATGAGAACTTATGGCGCTCTTATTGACTTGCAGTCTAATTTGCTAACGCTACATTCTAACAACCAAGCTTGTGTTATGCCAATTCTTAGAAGTGGCGATAATACTACACATTTGTCTCTACCAGCTGGAAGCGAGTCTTTGCATTTAATAACAGTAAATACATCTTTAGGTACGACAGGAAATGAATATGTAGTAAGCGCAAAAGAATTACGCGAGAATGTATTTTTAAGTATTTTTAGTATAGGCAAAATTAAAAATAATAGAATTCCAGTTAAAATATGAAATACGAGCGATCAAGACATTCAATTACCTGTTTTCACACCAGAATTAATAATCGATTAAGGATTATGACGTTTCATACTTTTGTAAACACGAGAACGGGGTGGCCAGTCACGCGTTTATAAGAAACATTGAAGCTAAAACATTTAAATCCAACTGAGAGGAAACTTATCGAATCTATTTGTGTAAAGTACGCGGATGTCTTTTACTTGGATGGTGACAAATTAGGAACTACGAACATATTAAGTCAAGGTATCAATGTAAAACCAAACACGAAACCGGTATACGTAAAACCTTACCGTTTACCAGCAACCATGAAACCGGAAATAAGTAGACAAATTAAAAATATGTTGGAAGAGGATATTATAGAACCCACCAACAGCGATTGGAATAGTCCGATATTATTGGTTCCAAAAAAATCTGACAAATACACGAAAAAATGGAGATTGGTCATAGATTATCGCAAAGTAAATAATGTAATTCAAGACGATAAATTTCCCCTCCCTAACATTGTTGAGATTTTAGACTCATTATCCGGAGCAATATATCTCAGTCATTTAGATTTACAGCAATCATACTACCAAACAGCTCTAGACGAAGACAGTAGAAACATCACTTCTTTTTCGACAAGTCAAGGTCAATTTCGCATGAAAAGGCTTCCTATGGGTTTAAAACTCAGTGCAAGCGCTTTCTCACGAGTAATGTCAATAGCCATGTCGGGATTATCATATGAAAAATGTTTTGTGTGCATGGATGACCTTGTAGTATTCGGTACAAATATAGATCAACATAACAGGAATTTATCTGACGTGTTGCAACGATTACGAAAAGTTAATTTGAAAGTCAATCCACAGAAGTGTGAATTTCTGAAAACACAACTTTTGTATTTAGGTCATATAGTATCAGCCCAGGGAGTTTTGCCCGACCCTGAAAAAACTAGAGTGTTAAAGGACTATCCAGTACCTACAACTACAGACGAAGTTAGACGTTTCGTCGCCTTTTGTAATTATTACAGAAAATTTATACCCCAATTCGCCTAAATTACCTTGCCACTGAACAGATTATGTCAGAAAAATGTTACTTTCAATTGGACGGATGAATGTAAATAAGCCTTTATGTCTTTGAAAGAGAAATTAATGTCCCCGCCAATTCTTCAGTACCCTGACTTTTCGGATAACAAAGAATTCATCCTCCTAACTGACGCTTCCGGGAAGGCCTTGGGTTCAGTATTATGTAACAAATAAAGCAGAAATTAACTATCCGACTATTCACAAAGAGTTATTAGCCGTGACGTGGAGTATAAAGCATTTTAGGCCATATTTGTTCGGAAAAAGTTTCACTATTATGACTGACCATAAACCATTATTATATCTATTCAGTATGAAAGATCCTTCCAGTCGTTTAATTAAATTCAGATTACAGCTCGAAGAATACGACTACAAAGTTGTTTACATAAGAGGAAAAGATAACGCGGTCGCCGACGCGTTGAGTAGGGTGACCATCACTTCGAACGAATTAAAAAATATAGAGGGAAATGTTTTAGTAATGACTAGGGCACAAAATAAGAAAGCGTTACAACAAAGTAAGGATTTAGGGAATACTACGAGTCTTAATATACCCATTGATTCGGGGCTTGATCAACCTCAAATTTCGGAGATATTAAGAAAACCGAGTAATTCCGTTGAGTTAGATTTCATCTCAAGGAAGGATTTAGACAAGTTACGAACGAATAAAGAAGTTACTACGGAATATGAATGTTTTTCGTACATAAAAGAAAAGTCAATTATAATATACATAAACCTTAGCTATATGTCGCACTATACGCGAGCCGATTTTGCGAATAAGTTGAGCGTTTTTTGTAGAAAAATAAATGTGGAAGAAGTATGTATAATAAAAACAATAAATAACGCGTTATTACTAAAGAATTTAAATGAAGAAATAATGAGTAATAAAAAGTGGTCCGGACCACGCATTAACATTCTTAGTAACGTAAAAATAATAATTGACGAGAAAGAGAAAACTATTATATTAAATGATTTCCACTTATTACCAACGTGTGGACACGCTGGTGTACGCCGAATGACAAACAATATCAAGAGACGGTACTATTGGCCCAAGCTAGAACAAGACGTTAGGAATTTCATTAGGAAATGTAGTAAATGTCAGTATATGAAGCATTCACGAGAAAATAAGGAGCCGATGCAAGTTACTACAACAGCCACAACGGCTTTAGAAAAAATATTCCTGGACGTAGTAGGGCCACTGGAAACGGATGTAGACGGATTTACTGCACCCAGCAGTACGTGAACCGGTCCGGGGGTATCAAAGTGGAGAGGTGTGTGTTAGGTTCGAAGAAAGAACATGTCTCAGTATGTCGAGTGTTTTATTACGACTGTTCTAACCTAAGTACATTGATAATTTATGTGCCCACTACACCACCGGGGCTAATAAGAAAAAAATGTAAAATATGAACATTTTTTGCGTTAAAGTAATAAGTGGAACAAAAATTAATTATCGCGGTTGACTCGCGACCGTGTTTATGGAACAATGGAGATGCAAGCTATAGTAATCGACCAATGAGAAAAATTGCTTGGGAACAAATAGGTGAAGAATTCTACGAAGATTGGAGTACTTATAGTGTCAAAAAGAAAAATGAAACAAGTAAGTTTATAGATTTTATTAAATATTTTTATTATTTACCACAAGCAATCAATGTACAATGCGGTTTTGCCAAACTACCCGCCCCTCATTGTTAAAATATTCCGTAAACTTTTGCCTTACAATAGTGGCATTAGTGATATTCTGATGTGACGATTGTGATGATATTGTTTCTAAGTCGTGTACAAATAATTGATCCTTAAAGTTGTATCCATCACGTTTTCTGACGAAGTTGTGAAGTACGCAAACTGCTTTTACAATGTGTGTTGCAAAATCAGGATAAGTCAAAATTGGAGTATGTAGGATTCTCCATTTATTACACAGAACACCAAATGTACATTCTACACACCTTCGTGCCCTGCTGAGACGATAGTTAAATGTGCGTTTTCTCTGGTTAAATTATTACCTGGAAAGGGTCTCATTAAATGTTTGTCAAGAGCAAACGCTTCATCGCCTACTATTACAAATGGAAGCTTTGGTTCATTTGTGTTAGGTAGTTCTCTATTAACTGGTAAATTTAATGTTCCTCTTAATCGTATTCCCAAATTTGATCTTTTGAAAATGGCACTGTCTCCCTCCTTGCCGTAAGCACCTACATCAACTACAATGAAATTAGATTGGCATCAGCAAGTGCCAATAAAACAATTGATTTTTTTTTTTATAATTGAAAAACCGAGAACCTGATAGTGCTGGGCACTCAATCCGCACGTGTTTGCCGTCTAGGGCGCCAATGCAGTTTGGAAAATTGGTTGTAGAAAAAAAAGTTTCTGCAATGTCGAGCCACATTTCCTTGGTAGGTTCAGGCATTTCAATTGGTTGTAATATCTTCCAAATTACCACACACGTTTCTTTAACTATATGAGCAATAGTTGATCGTCCTATTAAAAAATCTTCTGATAAACTTTGGAAGGTCATTCCAGTTGACAAGTACCTGTGAAAAAAAATCAATTTATTTTTTTATTTCAGTTGATGCCTTACAAAAGAAATGGAAACATTTGAGAGATTACTACATAAGAGAGAAGAAAAAAGACAGTTTAAAAAGTGGTAGTGCCGCGCCAGCCAAGAAAAGAAACACTTCATATTTTCAGATGTTGTCTTTTTTGGATATTACTATAGAACATCGAAATAATGATGGCAACCTCAGTTTACCCGAAGATAAAAATAGTACCAGTTGTGATTCGCTACCACCAACTACTAGTCCACCGCTAGTGACTAGTCCGCCATCTCTACCGTCGAACGCACTGACCAATAAGAATAAGAATTTGATACCATTTCAAAAATCTATATTAAATAGAATGTCTGTCAATGAAGAAAATGATCCCGATAAAAAGTGTTTGCTTTCATTATTACCTGACATGAAAACAATGACAGACAGCGAAAAATACGATTTTAAATTTGAAATTATGACTGCAATAAAAATAATAAAGTATAGCAAACCTACATCATTGTCATCAACTCCATCTACCAGTACATATGAATATGTACCAAGATCATCAACTGTGCAATATAATCAATACAGATATAATCCTTCAAGCAGCTCCAACAACAATTCAGATGGTTATACGGCTCGAACTCATGATTACGTAGACGATAGTATCGACTCACCCGCACATTCGCATTATTCAAATGAAGACCTTGAAGATATATTACAAACTCACAATATTGAAACTCAATCAGGCATATTGCCTAATAACAACCCTGAAAGCGAATCGTAAATAATAAATAAATAAATGTTATTTTGCAAATGTCAAATGTGCAGGTAGTTTTATGTACTTCGTTTGCTTACGCCGGCAGATCATGTAACACGAGATTTTCGTGTATAATATAATAATATTAAAATAGTTATTTCACAGTACTCCGAGTTATGTATAACACCATCTAGCGACCGTTGTGCGTATTAATGAGTCCAACATGCAAGCATATCGAGCGAGCTATTGGATTACGCACATCACCTAGCAAAGTAGTACCACATTTTACCGTCAACTTAGGGTGGCGTATGAGTGACTTCGTTCCTTTTTGATTTGCATCTGGAGAGAAACGCACGCGCCAGTTCGATTTCAATCCGAAAATGGCGGATTATTGCGCTTTACTTCTCTTTACCGATGGATACTAGTTCCCAAATAATTTAAATAACAACACAGGCAGTAAAATGTGGTGAAACATCGTTAAATAACCCAGAAATGTGAGTACTTTTGATGATTTTCTGTTCCTCAAATCCATTGTACGTGGAATAACGGTACATGGTACTTAACATAGATCCTTTGTCTTGTCTTAGGGGTTCAAGTTCAAGTTCAAGTTAGAATTTTTAAATCAAGTCATCGTGTGACTTGTTGCACAACCATTGGCTGTAACGGCGGGAGCATAAGGAGAAGAACTGTATTGGGTGACTCTGGAGACCACGTACTGGAAACACCTGGGGGACGCTGCTTCCTCAGTGCAACGTTGGAATAGCAAGTAACAGTGTAATATGTGTGCTTGCAACCAGGTCAGTCCCAATTTGGTGCTATACAGTGTTTTTCTGGAACTTTCCGTGTAGACATTAAAAAAAAGAAGACTTAATTCATACCAGTGCGTTGTGTGAACAATATTTAATAAATGCCTTACTGTCTGTGATTAATATTGTAGTTTAATTTACTAGAAACCAGTAGGCGCCCTGGGATATTAAAGAGTTTCGTACTTTCCACGTGAGCAGTCGGTGAGTAGCATCACAAAAGATGTTATAAAGTGGCTACCCAACGTTGGACCTTAAGTTGCTGGATTCTAGTAAATGAAATAACCTTAATTAAAAAATTAAATTTAGCTGTAAAAGCCCATTTAATGTAAAAATTTAGTATAATTTAACTTTCCTTTTTATGTAGGTAGATTTAAGTTAGCTACTGAACAAAGAACGTTCAACTTAAACTTGATTTTTAAATACTTAAATACATGTAAGTGTAATTTATTTCAAAGATTACTACTGTTGAGAGTATTTTTTAGAATTTCAACCGTTTTAAGATTTTTTTTACTCGTTGGAACATTGTATCAAGATGTCAGTCCACAAGTATATAGACTCATTACATAAAGATGAAATCATATATGAACTTGGTATTATTGGTATTTCCACAGATGAAAATGTAACCACCGATGCAGTGAGGAAGCAGATCCGCCAGGTGTACAAACTCGCGCGACGTGGCAGTATGAAGTGTGAGCCACTCCAGTCACCCAATATAGCTTCAGAAATAGAGATCTGCACCCCAAAAGTTGAACTTCTGGAAACTCAGCTGCAGTCGGGTAACGTAGATGATCGCAATTTGTTTCTTAAACTTTCTCGGCGTGCCAACTATTTGATTGATAGGCTAGCTCGTATCACGGAATGTAATTCTCAGTTATCTATTCTTCGAAGTCGTTTAGTTCGCATTTTGAGCGTTGTAGATAGGGAAGAAAGTGACTCGGGTAGTGAGTTCGAGGGAACCCAGGCACAACCACAACGGGCATGCCAGAAAGAAGAAAGTAAAGTGATATACGTTAAGGAAAAACCCGTGAACTTAAATTCATTTAACTTAAAATTTGACGGAACCACATGTGTTCGAGTGTTTATTGAACGCTTAGAAGAACTTAAAGAGGCTCGAAACATTCCTGAAAATCATATACTTTCAGCTTTCTCGGACCTGTTAGAAAACTCGGCATTGTTTTGGTTCAGAAGCAATAAAAATAACATTCACACCTATCCTCAATTATTGAAGTGTTTAAAGGACGATTTTGATATCCCGGATTTAGACTATAAACTTTTAAGTGAGATAAGGCAGCGTACACAAGCCAGACATGAAACGATCGTTGTGTATCTTTCAATAATGCAGGGAATGTTCTCTAGACTTACTAATCCTTTGTCAAGTAGGCAACAATTAGAAATCTTAATGCATAATATTAGACCAGAATACATGAAAGACTTAGCTTTACAGGATATAACCTCAATAGAAAAACTTAAATTCTATTGTAGACAATTAGAGCTTGCGCGCTCGCGCGCAGAACAATTTAATGAGCCTAACTTTAGTCATTTCAAGATTACGTCGGACTTACATAATAAAGTAACGCCGCCGCGCACTAATACTAAACAGGTGTCGGTACTGAATGATGCTGGTTCTTCGAGGCAATTAGATAAGGAATGCTTTAGGTGTGGAAAAAACACTCATTTCACAAATCAATGCAAATCGAAGGAACTAGTATGTTTTAAGTGTGGATTAAAAGGTGTTAAGCGTACGAATTGTGTAAATTGTAAAGGTTCAAAAAACTAACTGGCTCAGAACTATCCAACAACTATCTTAATAAAAGGTCTTATACATCCAAGGAAAACAGGGTAGTTCTGTTTGAAAAAAAGAAAAGTGATATAAGACCACACTTAAATATAAAAATGGCGGACGGAACAAGATTGCAATGTATAGGGTATATGACTCTTCCCATTGAATTTAATAATAATTTTAGAGTCATTACATTTAATGTCGTTTCACAAATAACTACACCAATAATACTTGGCGTGGACTTTTGGCAACAATTTGACTTGGGTAGTGCGCTTCTGTCTAGTATACAATCGGAAATAATGTGTGAGTTACCCACAAGTGGGAGTATTAACTCAATTTCACTTAATAATGGCCTTGAAGAGTACGAGTCTTTAACCATAGAACAAAAAGAAATTATGGACAACTTGGTTCAAAAATTTGACACGATTAATACCGTTAAAGTAGGTTTAGGGCGAACTAATTTAGCTCATCACGTGATAGACACGGGCGATAGTAAACCTATTAAGCAAAGGTACTATCCATTATCACCGGTTAAGCAACAGGCACTTGAAAAAGAATTAGATAGAATGCTTAGTTTAGGAGTTGTGTCACCTTCACAATCAGCCTGGAATTCACCCGTTGTTATGGTTACAAAGGCGAACGGAGATTTAAGACTTTGTTTGGATTGCCGAAAATTAAATTCAGTTTCTAAACCGGACGCATATCCCTTACCGTACATAAGTAGCATATTAGATCAACTACGCGACGCAAAGTACCTAACGTCCATAGATCTTTCGGCTGCGTATTGGCAAATACCTTACGATAGTGAGCGTTCGGCAGAGAAGACCGCGTTCACGGTTCCGCGCCGGGGATTGTACCATTTTAATGTTATGAGTTTTGGTTTAGTTGGTGCACCAGCCACCATGCAGAGATTAATGGATAAGTTATTTGGTGCTGAATTTGATAACAAGATATTCTGTTTTCAAGATGACATAATTGTGATATCTAGTACTTTCTCAGAACATGTGCAACTTTTACAAAAGGTTTATGCACGACTGAAAGGAGCAAACTTGACTATAAATATGGAAAAGTCTGTTTTTTGCCGTAAGGAACTGAAGTACTTAGGGTATTTGGTTGATAAACATGGACTTAGAACTGATCCTGGTAAAGTAGATATTATATTAAATTATCCAACCCCAACAACGGCTAAAGAGGTTAAAAGGTTTTTAGGCATGTCAGGTTGGTACCGGAGATTCATTAATAACTTTCCAAAAATAAGTAAACCATTGAGTAAGTTAACCAGTAAAAATGTCAATTTTGAATGGACGGCGGAGGCTGAGGAATCGTTTAATCACTTGAAAACCGCATTAGTGTCTGCCCCAATACTTAAATGTCCAAATTTTGACTTACCTTTTACGATACACTGTGACGCTTCCTCAGTAGCAATAGGAGCTGTATTAACTCAGACGTACGACGAGGTGGAACATCCCATAGCCTATTGTAGTCGGTCTCTTAGTAAGAATGAGGTAAACTTTAGTACATCTGAACGCGAATTGATGGCCGTGATTTACGCATTAGAGCAATATAGATCTTACGTGGAGGGTCAGAAATGTAAAATAGTTACCGACCATGCGTCATTATTATGGTTCTATAAGCTTAATAACCCGACAGGACGCTTAGCGAGATGGAGTATGAGATTGAGTCAATTTGATTTCGAGATCGAGCATAGAAAAGGCAAATTAAACGTTATACCTGATGCCCTTAGTAGAATTAAAGTTGACGCGATAGGGTCATTAACGACTAATGACATGTAGTATAAACATATGTACGAAAATTGCAGGCAAACCCTCGTAAATATCCTAACTTCTTAGTCAAAGATGATAAGTTACTGAGGTACTCTAAAAATAAATATCAGTTAACGAATGAATTTAATTGGAAATTAGTCGTGCCAGAAGAAGATAGGTTAGGTATTTTGCAGAAATATCACGACGACCCAGTGGGTGCACACTGTGGTGTTTTTAAAACGCACAAGCGCATTAGCCTTAATTACTATTGGCCAAACATGTACTGTGATGTGAAGGAATATGTTAAAAAATGTGAAATATGTAAACAATATAAACCAGTCAACACAGCTAGGCCAGGATTAATGGGAAACCCTAAGGAGATTAGTAAACCCTGGGAGGCTATATGTTGCGATTTACTTGGTCCATTTCCAGTTTCACGGAATAGGAATGTTCACTTAATAGTGTGTACTGACTACTTTAGCAAATATGTCATGTTGCATCCTATAAGGAGCGCAACAGGCGTAGCAGTAGCCAAATTCATCAAAGAGAAAGTGTTCTTAGTGCATGGAGTATGTAAAACCATCTACATCGATAACGGCCCACAATATGTATCTAATCAGTTTAGGCAATTGTTACACAAATACAATGTACCAAACATATATTATAATCCCCGTTATCATCCACAAGTTAATCAAGCCGAAAGAGCAATTAGAAATGTAGTTAGCGCTATTGCTTGTTATGTAGGTACAGAGCATAAACGATGGGATGAGAACATCCCAAAGTTACAATGTGCACTTAACTCAGCTGTGAATGAAACTACTAAATTTACACCGTATTTTCTAGTACATGGTCGGGAATTTATAATAGACGGAATATTACATAGCTTACATACAACCCAGCCAGTTCATAGATCGGAAGTAACTCTCGGTAAACCTCAAGTGTACTGTAAAAGGTTGTCAGAACTAGATGCTATATTTAAAAAAGTACAAAAGCATATAAGAAATGCTCACTTTAGGAATGAAAAATATTATAACTTAAGAAAAAGACAAATCGAGTTTAAAGTGGGTCAAATTGTGTATAAACGCACCCATTACTTATCTAATGCCTCTAAGAAATTTATGGCAAAACTTGCACCAAAATTTCAAAAATGTGTCATTACAGCGAAATTATCACCTTTAGTGTATACCTTAGCCACTATGGACGGTAAGACACTAGGTAATTTTCACATAAAAGACATTCTTAAACAGGAAGACTAATAGTTTCGCAGAATGTGAGGGAAGTTTGCGTTTGGTTGAATGAATGTACGAGGAATATTTATTTTCAAAATTTTACACTAGTGGACCCTTTTGGATAAGTAAGCTGTGACTGTGTTGATGAATGAGTGTTGTGTAACTAGGAGCATGCCTTGTTATTGTTAACATCTGTGCGAGTTAGATAAGAGATTGTATTTTTTTGCCCGCGCTCTGGACATTTTATAAGAAAATGTTTGCCAAGCAGTGCGTTGAGCATGGTTTAATGAAAGGAACGGTATATTCTTAATTTTGAATAATAACCTATCTCTGATTAATCTTAATGACTTGAGATACTGTAACTTAACTTAAATATTTTGTTATTTGATTTGCAAATCCATTAACAGCTTAATAAATCTTAAATATGAACCGCGTTTTCAACTAAAAACAACTTAGTCGAAACGTAAACATTGTGTGTACATAATTAGTTAAGGCCACAAGTGCAGGCTTAAATGCACTATAAAAAGTTGTTGTTGTCGTGTGATAAGATAACACCACACATAAATAGGTGTGTAAATAGATTCGTTAGTAAGCTATTTTTAGAATAGATAGGTACCTATACAATCCGTTATGTTATTTCACGTGTTGCAACACAAGTATATAATAAGTAAATATAAAATAGGTTAGATTACAGAGTAATAGAGATACATGTAATAGGTAAATATGGATTTCAATGGAAATTCCTATATAGGTAATAAGTACTAGAAGCGTACATTAGGTACGAGTGTTAGGTCATAATAATTTTACGAATTGTTATGGAGACTATTTGTCTGTCTTCAGACAGTGTTCAATGCACGTTAGTCGTAAGTGCCCGGGTAAACTGGTACTCACTGCTCAGGGGAAAGCTTAGACTAGGTAGATGTAGTGTTTTAACTAATAGATTATTTTAGTGTCTTTCATCACTATCTACTGGTTGTTAAGTCTTCGCAAAAGTATCTTCAGTACGAAGAACTTTTTAATCCAAGCAAGGGAGATGTGTAACACGAGATTTTCGTGTATAATATAATAATATTAAAATAGTTATTTCACAGTACTCCGAGTTATGTATAACACCATCTAGCGACCGTTGTGCGTATTAATGAGTCCAACATGCAAGCATATCGAGCGAGCTATTGGATTACGCACATCACCTAGCAAAGTAGTACCACATTTTACCGTCAAGTTAGGGTGGCGTATGAGTGACTTCGTTCCTTTTTGATTTGCATCTGGAGAGAAACGCACGCGCCAGTTCGATTTCAATCCGAAAATGGCGGATTATTGCGCTTTACTTCTCTTTACCGATGGATACTAGTTCCCAAATAATTTAAATAACAACACAGGCAGTAAAATGTGGTGAAACATCGTTAAATAACCCAGAAATGTGAGTACTTTTGATGATTTTCTGTTCCTCAAATCCATTGTACGTGGAATAACGGTACATGGTACTTAACATAGATCCTTTGTCTTGTCTTAGGGGTTCAAGTTCAAGTTCAAGTTAGAATTTTTAAATCAAGTCATCGTGTGACTTGTTGCACAACCATTGGCTGTAACGGCGGGAGCATAAGGAGAAGAACTGTATTGGGTGACTCTGGAGACCACGTACTGGAAACACCTGGGGGACGCTGCTTCCTCAGTGCAACGTTGGAATAGCAAGTAACAGTGTAATATGTGTGCTTGCAACCAGGTCAGTCCCAATTTGGTGCTATACAGTGTTTTTCTGGAACTTTCCGTGTAGACATTAAAAAAAAGAAGACTTAATTCATACCAGTGCGTTGTGTGAACAATATTTAATAAATGCCTTACTGTCTGTGATTAATATTGTAGTTTAATTTACTAGAAACCAGTAGGCGCCCTGGGATATTAAAGAGTTTCGTACTTTCCACGTGAGCAGTCGGTGAGTAGCATCACAAAAGATGTTATAATCATAAAAACTTGAAAACTTAAAATTGTTTCATTAATGTTACCTACTCAGTTAAATTTTGTCAATAGTGCTAGCGCTGCAGTGCTCTTTTAATAAGCACTCATAATGTCTAGTGAGTAATATGAATATAATAATATAAGTGTATACCTATAAATAAATGAAGATTTGCAAATATGGATCATTAATTTACTTACCTTATAGTGACCATCAATCTTTTTGCAGGTGAAATGGAATCTCTGAACGTAGTATCTTTTTTCAAAATGTTGTTACTGATGAGAAATAACAGTTCATCAAAAGACTGTATTGTCATGCGAAAATAATTGAAAAACCTATCGGGAAAGGCTCTGTACTTTGCACATTCTGGCCTCGAATGTCCATTTCCCCGAACGTCCAGTCTCCGTAAGTCCATTTCCCCGAACGTCCAGTCTCCGTAAGTCCATTTCCCCGAACGTCCAGTCCCCGTATGTCTAATGGCCCCGAAGGTCCAGTCCTCGTATGTCCATTGCCCCGAACGTCCACACCCCGTCCCCCCTGTCCAATTCATAAGGTTCGGCCGTAGGTTCAAGGCGTTCAAGGTAGGCTTTAGGCCAATCAGGGTAAGGGATCTGCAAATCCCTAACCGTTACCTACCTTACGGTCGCTCATTTATTTGTCCAATTATCCAAATGTGCAGACAGTCAATATGATTTATTTGCCATTACGGCAATTAAATCATATTGATTACCGTTATCGAGACAAAATAGGTACAAAGTTAGTTGACTACAACAGGAGAAATAATTTTCCTTCGTTAATTTTTGCCGTAAACAAAAACCAATACGGAAAATAATTAACTTGGAATTTATCATCGCGAAAAAATCATATCGGATTAAAAGAAACGGTCATTCAATAATAAGGCAACAACAACTTATCTCGAACGACTATACCTACTTTTAATGTCGTCAAATTGGTACTAATGTACATGTTTTTACAAAACGCGGATGAAGTCGCGGGTGTAACTAGTGGTACATATTAAATATTCAAGCAGAAACCGCGTGTAAGGAGTTGGACTATCTGATAAGGCCACTTATAACACTGGCTAGACACTTATGTCATTCTTTCCTCTGATCGAATACATACTTCAATGTTACGTCTATTGGTGTCATTCTTGGCAATCGATGTACGTAAAATGGGAGACCTAAAATTTACATCAAGCAGAAAAGGAAAAAGAATATGTTGTTACGAAGGCCATAAGTATAATTTAAGCGTTACCAACAAAAAAAGTAATACTACATTATGGCGATGCACTAATCGCACGATTTGTACGGCCACAATCACTTTAAGTTGTGACGACCATGTTTTACGTCAAAAAGAACATGTATGCTTTCCCGATGAAGCTCAAAATAAAATTGATATGGTGTTGAATAAAATAAAAAAGGACGTCTGCCAAAACTTGGGACCGATTCAAAGTATATACGAGACTAATTTTCAAGAATTTTTAAACGATAAAGAAAATAAAAAAATGGGACCATTCATACCACCATTCTCGGCATATAAAAATTCATGTTATGGTGCTCGAAAAAAGTTTCTTTCCGCAGATAGACTCACGTTCAAGAACCCCGAGGACGTAAGATTATCTGAAAGTTTTGTTGAGGATTTCCTCGTATGCGAAGACGGACATGAAGAAAAAATCTTAATATTCGCCTCACCTTTGTGTCAAAATTTAATAAAAAATAAAAAAGGGTCATACCTAGCTGATGGCACATTCAAAAGTGCACCGAGCCCGTTCGTACAAATGTACACTTTACACTTAAGAAGCAAATCCAATATAGACACTAATAATGTGTTTCCCGTAGTGTATGGATTGCTCCCAAATAAAAAGGAAGAAACATACTACCGATTTTTTAAGGTGCTAAAAGAAAAGCTTGGTCTGTGCATAACGGAGTTCAAATGCGATTACGAACAGGCACAAATTAATGCCGTGCATACAGTGTTTCCACAGGTTCAACTTGCTGGCTGTTGGTACCATTTTAGCAGAGCGATTTGGAAAAAGTCTAGGAAGCTTAAACTAGATAAAACAAAAGACGGTCGAATGATGACCAGAATGGCATCCCTTCTGCCATTGCTCCCTGCAGATAAAATTATTGAAGCATGGGCATCGATAAAAGATTGCACACCGCAAACTACAATAGTAAAAAAGTTTCAAAGATATTTTATCAAGCAGTGGATAAGAAAAATAACACCGGAACGTATAAGTTGTGCGGATGCGAAAATAAATAGAACGAATAACGCATTAGAAGGTTGGCACCATCGTATCAACATGAAATTACCACAGACCCAGAACATTTACTTCTTCATACAATGTATGAAAAGAGAGGCAGCATTCTATGATTTGAAAATTTCGCAAACTATATACGAGGCACCAAAAAAAAATAGAAGACCTATGGACATAAAGTTTGACCGCCAATACATAAAATTTTTAAATAAAATGAATGACAATGCATGGCAGCCTATAAAATTCTTAAAAAAAATTATTCATTTACGTCTTGTTTTTAATCTCAAAAAGAAAACTTATAGAGGGAGGAAATAAAATATAATATGATGTCATTGATTGAACTTTACCAGATAAGTGTGAATTTTGGGTAGTTTTTTTACAACTGTAAGGAGAAATATATTTTAATTTGAATTTATGTGTAAGCATATTTTAGTTTAGTTGTAACAGGTACCCAAATACATGTATTATGCAGTTTATAATTGAATTTTATTAAGTAACACTTATTAAAGCAGATCCCAACTAGCAAACTATTGTTTTACCACGTCGGTGGCAAACAAGTAATAGTTATTTGTTATACAAGGGAGGTAAAACAAAGAAAGGCCGAGATCGCAGATGTTTGGGGCCCGAGCTGCAAGCGAGGGACGTAAATATGCGATCGAGGGCTTTCTTTATTACCTCCCGTGTTGTGCACATAATTTTATGTCTACACTTGGCCAAAAAGCGGATTTTTCTGTACGCGTAGCGTGCGGAAAAGGCCACTTTGTGGCCAAGTGTGGCATAAATAAGTTTGCTTGTTGGGAGGTGAATTGAGTAATAAGAATGCTCTTATCCTATCTACCACATACACAGTTAATATGTAGTAGTAGCACTTGATTGTATGTACTCAAAATATATATTACAGAACATTTATAACAGAAAATATACAAAGGCGAACTTATCACTTTAAGGGATTTCTTCCAGCTAACCTTAATGACGATGCTCGGCTCGGTTGTGACGATATTCGAGGAATATGGACATCGGGGGAATTGGACGTTCGAGGAATATGGACATTGGGGGAATTGGACGTTCGAGGAATTTGGACATTGGGGGAATTGGACGTTCGAGGAATATGGACATTGGGGGAATTGGACATTCGAGGCAATGTACATTGGGGGAATTGGACATTCGAGGCAATGTACATTGGGGGAATTGGACGTTAGAGGGATATGGACATTCCAGGAATTGGACATTCGAGGCCAGAATCACTTTGCATAACGTTGAAACTGGCCATCTTGTAGTCTCGTAGAATTCAATGGGTGCACCCAATATTCTTTTCTGTATTTGTCTTCTTCTAAAGCCTCAGCAATTGCTATTACTGTAAAATAGTCCATATTTAGTTTTTCGCACATCACAACGCAAGATCACTTGTTTTCCGTCTGTCTGTCCAACTGTGTAAAACACGGCACAACGCCACGACAGCCAGTGTTGCCAACTTAGTGGATTTTCCACTAGATCTGGTGGTTTAGGCATGCCTAACAGCGAGATTTTTTTGGTTTTTAGTGGCTAGTGGATTGTATAGTGGATTAGATTGTTTCAGTTAGTGGTAATTTACGTAATTTAACCGCTAGTGTGATTCATAAAATTCTCTGTATACGTTATAGTTAAAAATGAGCATTTAGGCCCGGAACTTCAAACATGGTTTAAGTTTAGGATGTAGGCAACATTGCTCAAATCAAATCTGTCGGGTCGGGGATTCCCCGATTATTGTATAAAAACTTCTTGAATCGACGATTATGAACGTTATTTGTACGGTCATTGGGTTAAGTTAAGTTTGATTTGCGAAAAGTACCTCCTATTGGTTATTTTATTTAAAAATATACTCAGTCAGATCAGTTGATCAGTTCAGTTCAGTGAGTAAAGTAAACTAAACAAACAGTACAGTAACTGTACTGTATTAAATACCTACTATGAAATCAGTTTTCATTCAATCTCTATCATAACAATAGCAAACTGTTGCTATTGTTATGATAAGGATACGTACTTCTTAATCTTACTTGAATGAAAACTGATTTCATAGTAGGTATTTAATTAATTATGCCTAAGCCACAGTACACCCAAAAGTTTCGTGATTCTTGGTTACGTGTACCAGAACTGAAGGACTGGTTGCAAGTAGTGGAAAGCACTGCCGGTCCAGTAGCTAAGTGTAAATTATGTGGTACATTATTAAGAAATAATTTTGGAGATTTAAAGAATCATGGATTATCTAAAAACCACCTGCATAATTCAAAGGTACGTAAATTTTATACGAATTCAGCTTTATGTTAAGTGTATACAGGAAAGACCTTTGCGAAACGGACATTAGGAAATATAAATTGTTGCATATGGCCAAGACATTTATGCCTAAAGAAAAAAATAACAAAACCATTCTTAAATCAGACCAAAAAGTTCGCGAATTAGTTTTGAAGCTGGATGTACGCCAAACGATCAAGGAATTTTTCCAAAAAGACGATGTTAGTAGGATGTGTCCAGGTAAAAGGGACTTCGTAAAAAAAGATGGTGTTAAGAAACAAAAACGCGTACTTTTATCAACAGTTAAAGCATTACATCCAAAGTTCGTCCAAGAAACTGGAATCAAAAAACTGGAACAAAGAAAGTATTATTAAGGGAGAAAAAAAGACATTTAAAGTTACAAGTAAAATACCAATTACAACCACAGTCAAAGAGTTAAGAAAAACTTTAGCTGAAGAAATTCCAACGATGAAACAACATCTTTATGGCATTTACAACTATAACAAACAAAAAAAGGAGCTGAAAGAAAAAAATACTGATAATGAGACCATGATTTAAATTGACTTTTCGGAAAACTATACGACAAAATACGCAACAGAAATACAGTCATCGCACTTCGTCAAAAATCAACTATTCATACAGGAGTTTATTACTCACGAAATGAAGACCATCAGTTGCAAACCACTTCGTTTGCTACAGTCAGTGAAAATTTAGACCATCAGGCCCATGCAGTGTGGGCACATATGAAACCAATTTTAAGGAAAATCTTGGAAAATAAGAAAATTGACACCCTGTATATTTATTCTGATGGACCAACGTCGCAATATCGTAATCGTACAAATATAAATTTATGGCTCAGAACTTTAATTGACGAATTCCAACAAATCGTAAAAGCTACGTGGACATTTAGCGAACCCGGACATGGAAAGGGCCCGATGGATGGTGTAGGTGGAGTCCTAAAAAGAACTGCCGATAGCCATGTGTTGATGGGGCAAGATATCAAGACGTCCTCAGAATTTGTTGATCTGTTTAAAGAGTCTAAAATACACGTGCAAGAAGTTTCGTAGATGAAGTTAAAGGCATGAAGAAAATGATCCCTAAATCAATTGATGCAGTTCCAGGTATAATGAAAATCACCAATATTGTTTGGGAAAAAGACCCTGAAGTCATTATAGAATTCAGGCACATTAAACATACTATTATCATCGCTATTGCCATAGACCATTACCAGTAAAGATAAAAATAAGTAACAATATTTTGTGTCTCAGCATAGAAGAGAATGACAGGGCTTGGAGCCAGTATTTATAAATCTTCTAAAATACACACTATTTCTGGAATGTTTTAAAACTGTATTTAGGAGAAGGCAAATATCTTTGGTAACATCGGATTCAAGTTCTAGGATTTTAATAAAATAAACTAATAGCATAAAAGGAATAATGTTTTTCGAGCCCTGGAGAATAAGTTTTTCTTTCAGATAACTATGATAATCACTGAATATGTAGTAAATAAGCTTGCAAATATTGTATTATGTTATAAATGTATGTATTTTTCTTTGTAGGAAACATTTCCCTAGACTCATTAACAGATAATGAGCTGGCCCGCCGGTACATATGCACTGCACATTTTCATGAAACCAGTATCCATCGAGGAGTAAGGAATAGATTAATTGGTCCTGCCGTTCCAATTCATTTTGAATTTGCTTGTATTCAAGAGACAACTTCTGCCACTGCAAGTGCTCATGAGGAAATGGAAACAGGTATTTAAGAAATCTTTCTTTTTCATTTTGGCTATGGTATTTTCAAACTCCTATACAAGCTGAACTGCTGTTTTGCACATAATATATCATTTTGAACACATTTACAGTAATAAGTATTATGATCATGATCATATTGTATGTCTATATTAGCCAGCATAGCATTTTACTTATTAACATTTCTTTATCACCTTGCACATGGGGAAAGTAAACTACTTGTTCCATCGGAATGAAAAGTAGTCTTGTGTCCATCTCATTTTTATACATCCTAACAACAAACATTTAAACAAGTGGCAGCATATAAATATCTGCAAAATGTTTTGTTTTTCAAATATTTGGAAACATAGCGGCACATAAATATCTGTCCTGCCATTTACCAAATTTACATGGACAAATAGAAGCTCATAAATATCAATACAAACAACAAAGTTAAATTTTGAAAAATTATAACCACCAACCGTACCGTACCGTACTGTCACTTGTTAAAATAGGCTTGTGTCCTAAAAGAATATCCTTAGTCCGTCAGTTAGATTATCAGAAAATATTGGACACGTATTCTTTTGTCAATCAAACAAAACATGATGAAGATATAGCCTGTTAAAGAAGTTACCCCCCCCCCCCCGGTACGGATACGGGCAACCTGTCACCGCATCAACACGTTGTCACCAAGCTAATCTATATAATATATAATCTATATATATATATAATAAATCTGTAATCTGTATACCAGGAATGAACATAGGATACTTTTTATGATACCGTGAATGTATGGAATCAATATGATAATGATAATATGTGTCATTCCTTATTCCCAGACAGAAGGTCCGACTTTGCCGCTTTCAATTAAGATGTTTTCTCTATACCAGTAACCTGTTATTAAAATCTTAAGAATATTATGATATTGGAAAAGTAAAGTTTAAAGTTTGTTTTCAAGACATTTGTATGAGCGCAAAACATTTCAACTGACCAGATGTCACTTTAGAATAATTAAGAAGTTCTCTTTTTATTAATTATAATAAATGAATCATAAAAAGGTCTGTCTTTAATTTAAGCAATATCATAAAAATAAACTAAATCATTACTTTACATAATAGGATTCTAGATATCTCTATAAGACATCATGTTTATAAAAGTTGTAACATAAACTAGAAATAAACAATTTACAGGTGAATTGTAATATAACTCCTTATATGTAACTTCGAAATATGTATATTACGGTTGATAAATGCTTTTGATTACTCTACATTCAGTTCTTTGTATTTCAGATGTGAATAATACGTCTCCGGAAGTTTTAAAAGTTAAAACACCAACAAAATTCTATAGAAAACGAGTGGAAACGGTATCAGGAGACAGAAATCCAACACCGTCACCTACCCCTTCTTCTTCGTTCGAGGTACCATTTTTAAAGGCAACACCAACTCGACTATCAAGGAAGTGCTTGTATGAAGGACCTAAGAAAAGGCTCTCGAGAAAATGTTTATTTGAGGAAAATGTCGAAGATACACCAAAAAGGACATATTTAAAACGTGCAGCCTCCAAACTATTAACAAAAATACGGCGCAACGTGCCCATATACGAAGACTTCTGGCAAAATCCAAGCGACCGCATAGTAAAGAAGGAGTTTTTCAAAGTGAGGTGTCAAAGACGCTATCATTGATGCAATTAAGGAAAAAAATGAAAAGAAAAAATGGACGAAAGAAGAGAAAAACTTGTGTTTATCGTTATTTTAAAAGTCGCCTTCAGCATATTATTTTTTAAGGAGGCAAGGTGTAGTACTTGCGGCACCGTCAACCATCAGATCTTGCCTTTCAAAGTCAAGTTGTGCCCCTGGACTCAATGATGAAGTTTTTCGACAAATTGCGAAAAAATTCGAAAATTCGAGTTTTAAAGATAAAGCTTGCGTAGTTTGTTTTGACGAAATGTCTATTATGACAGATTTGGAATATAAAAAAAAAGACTTAATTGAAGGTTTTGAAGATTTGGGTGGCGGTCGCCGAACCAGTAAATTAGCTAAATACGCTTTAGTATTTGTCGCAAGGGGCTTATACAAAAAATGGAAATTGCCCTTGGCTTTTTTTTTATCCCCCACAAATGTAAAGGCAGAAAATTTACAAATGCTTTTAAATGCCACGATAAATAAATTATTCGATCATGGATTGTTACCGAAAGCTGTGGTGTGCGACCAAATGTCCACAAACCAAAAAATATTTAAAAGTTTAAGTAAGGGTATCTAGTACTAACCCGTATTTTTATGTAAATGGTCGAAAAATATTCGCAATATTTGATGTCCCACATTTAATTAAGATTGTCAGAAATATTTTTTTAAATAATAATTTTCTGAATAATGAAGGGGAAGTGTCATTTAAAGATGTAATTCACACATATGAGATTGATAAAAAATCCCAAAAAAGTCGGTCTCTTACGAAAATTACGGACCGTCATTTAAACCCAAATGCCTTCCAAAAAATGACAGTGAGCCTCGCAACTCAAATTTTTAGTAACTCTGTGTGTGCTGCTATGAAAACTGCACAACATACTGGCGAGTTAAAAAGTGATACCGCTGTTAATACTGCCAACTTTATCAAAGTCGTAAATGATATGTTTGATGGACTGAATAGTGGAAGCAAATTTAGTAAAAACCCACAAAAGCATGCATTATCTAAATACGCTACATGTGTGAGACGCGCAATAGTTGATGGTAAAACTACATTCCAAACACTACAAAAAATTACATATAAAACGAACAAAGCAGGTCAATGTAAGAGAACACTTACCCGACCTCAATGTTTTGATGGGGTTGTCCAATCTTGCGAGGCAATTTTACAATTATTTCATGAAGAAAGCTAGGAAAAATATATAACCTATATAATGACCAACAAATTAAATCAAGACGTCATAGAAAATTTATTCTCTCGATTTCGACAAAAAGGTGGTTCTAACAGAAACCCTACAGCAAAGCTCCTAAGGACAATATTTAGGAGCAATTTAATAAACTCGCTAATAAAACTCCCAGCAACTAGTAATTGCCAAGAAGAGGGCGATGAATTCGTAGATTTATGCGTTGATCAACCTTCATCTCTCATTCATGTACCAGAAGAGCAAGCAAGCGCGCTACTTACTCGTAGCGAAGATGATGTTTTACCCAGTTGCAGCAGCACGGTCGCTGGGTCTTACAGCTATGAGGTTAGCGAGATGGCTGTGGCTTCCACTTCCGCTGAACCAACAACACCCATCACTTTAGAACAATGTTCTTTAAACTATTTTGCTGGCTATCTCGCCAAATCGTGCCTAAACAAATTTAATAACTGTCACATATGTAGCGAAAAATTGATTACAGATGTAGATTTAGAAGACGAAAACCAAATGTTGATTCTTTCTAAATCATACTCCTGCGATAAGTCTATCAAGCTTAAAATGCCTAGTGAAAACCTGGTTACACTTCTTAACTTGTCAATTGAATGTTTTAACACGAATTTTGATAGTATATGCCATAGTACTGCGCTAAAGTCACGGCTTTATACAGCGATATTAAAGTTTTTGGAGTGTTAGGCAAGGGATTTATTATATAATCTCTCATGTGATGATCACATACAATATATTATAAAACAAATGATTGTTACTAAAATTTTCTTTTATTGTAAAAATAAAAAAAGAAATAATGTCTCATTAGCAAAGTTGAGAATATTGAAAAATAAATAATCAAATTATGCGGTAATTTAATTAGTTTCATTAGTAACTTACTTTATTATGTTTGTAAGTTTGTATATTACCAGATGATGGTCGACTTTATCACGCGATAGATTGACAAAGCACCCGCCACCTTCTGACAAGTATGTGAGTACGAAAGAGACTGATGCTTTATCAATATCATTTATGTATCGCGTGACAAACGCAATCATCATAAGTCCGCTTGTAATATACTAACTAACAAATATTTCCAAATGTTCTAACTCGTCCACATAGCAATCCCAAAATTGACCACATCCTATCTCGTCCGCATTCACAACTCGTCCTCACATCAATCCCAAATTATTCATTTCCTATCTCGTCCAAGTTCCCAACTTGCCACTTTTTCAAACTCGTCCACATTCCCAACTCCTCCACATACTGAGCCCCAAATGTCTACATTCCCAACTCGTGTACATCCCAAACTGCCTACTTCCTATCTCGTCCCCATTACCAACTCGTCCACAAACTAAGCCCCAATTGTCCATATTTCCAACTCGTCCACAATCCTCATACATACCAATCCCAAATTGTCCACTTTCTATCTCGTATACGTCCCCAAATAGTTCAGTTTCCAACTCGCCAACATACCTATGCTAAATTGTCAATTTCATATCTTGTCAGTTCCCAACTCGTGCACATCCCAACCTGTCTATATCCTATCTCGTCAAAGTTCCCAACTCGTCCACATTTCAATCGATAATTGGAAGGCAATTGTCCATTTGCTATGTCGTCCAAGTATCCAACTGGTCCAGTTTCCAATTCGTCCATAATCTCCACACGTCCACATAGTAATCCCAAATTGTCAATTTCCTATCTCGTAGTTCCCAACTTGTCCACATTTTCATCCTCGTGCACCTTCCCATCTCGTCCACAATCCCAACCCGTCCCCATACCAATCATCGATGAAATGAAGATTTGAGCAAAATGGGAATGTGGACGAACTGAACGCAAACACTGCGTAAGTACTGTTTTTTTAGGGCTGTAGTATTGTAGTGGCTAGTGCTCTAGGTCTACGACGGGTGTGGTGTAGACGGTTCATGTATCCGGGTACGTGTAGTACGGACACGGGTTTCTGATAATTAAGGTCCGTGTATTTAAGATCCGTTTCCGCGTGTTTGGCCCCGAAAATAAATTAGAAAAACGTACTGTAATGAAGACTATATATCCTATACGAGACAACTTCTAAGTGCGTACCCAATGCATTTGCAATAGCATGACATGAAAGGAACTGGTGATTTTTTGGAGTTCCAATATGTGATGTAGCTCAAGAACATACTAAAATAATAATACGAATGGTTTATACCGATGTTGTTGTGCTTGCCGTAGCATGTGTATCACAATTGCCATAATTAGCCGAATTATGGGTGCATATTGGAACTGGAAAATATCCCCAATCCTTTCATTTCATGCTATTGCAAATGCATTGGGTAAGCGCATAAAAGTTGTATCGTATAGAATATAGTCTTGGTTACAGTATGCTTTTCTAATTTGTTTTCAGGGCCACAAAGGGCGCAAGTACTGCCTCTGTTTCATGTATTTACTGGGTGTGACACTATCTCGTTTTTCGGAGAAAAAAGAAAAAAGAGAAAATAATCGCTCCATAAGTAGCATAAAGTGGGGACTTCCACCCTTTATTTTCTAAATGGTATGTCCGAAAAATATGAAAATAATCACAAAAATATAGCTTAAGAAATACTTTCAACGAATATTCACTTAAGAGCCCCCAGTAAGCCCGGCCGAATTTCACCTTCCCATACAAACAAGGTTTCTTTCTTAATTTCAAACTACGTGTTGGATTGTAACGAGACTACATACACAATAACATGAGGTATATCTAGGCCTGAAACTAGTTTATATGGCTGCAGTTTATAAAACAAACGAAATACAACAAAAACAAGTTTTGTATGAAAAACTTAAATTCGCTGTATTTTTGTTACTGTGGTATCTGAAGCTACATACACTAATTACAGGCCTGCATATACCTAAACTTATTCTAAGTGCAAAGTTTCAGAGCAAACTAGCTAGTCGTTTGAAAATGAGAGCGTAACTACGTTTGCATGGAGAACCGAGCTCACTGGGGACTTTTAATCAAAAATGTTTTTTAAAAACCTCAAATTATTTTTAATCTAATTGTCTAAATATGTGCCACGCATTGATATTTGTTTGTATACCCTGTTTGCTATGTCTGTGACCTTAGTTTCTCTAGGAATCTCCTCATTTCGGATTTGATTTCGTAGAGAGATCCCGAGCATAGTCCTTTCCATAGCTCGTTGAGTGACTCTGAGCTTCCTTAAGAGGCCCATAGTTAGAGACCACGTCTCGGGTCCATAGGTCATCACCAGTATATACGTACTAGTTGAAAACTTTCATCTTCAAGCACTGATGAGACGACGCTCGCAGTTTCCCAAACGCTGCCTATCCGAGTGGGATCCGTAATTTTATCGCTTTCTCAAAGTTGGACGTGCCTAACTGGATTGTTTGTCCTAGATAGACGTATTCGTCGACAACTTTGAGGCAAGGCAATGACACCTATATTCCAAATTTCATCAATATACAGCATGTAGATTTTGAGTAAAATGCCTGTGATATACGGACGGACATGACGGAACTATAAGAGTTCCGTTTTTGCTATTTTGGCCACGGAACCCTAAAAATTAAAACCGCATATTGTCTTTAGTTTTAACTTCCATGACTACGTAAATTCTTGAAATATAATAATTTATATGGATTTTATCTAGTTACAGAAACATTGAGATACAAAAATAAAATATTTATGAGATAAGCACTTCTAATAATTTTATTTAAATGAATTAAAATCTCAAACAATCTCGATATCATTCAAAACGTACGAGGCCTTATAAATAATAACAATACCCGTACGTTGTGCCACGAACCGTCAGCGTCAGAGACGGGTAAGAAACGCGTGTAATTAAGATACGTTGCTGTGTGTATAGTACGTAAAGGCGGGTAAACGATCCGCCGGGTTCGTTCCGTTCGGTTTCTTAAACTCGGCGGTATTAAGAACACGGGCATCCGTGCGGGCGTGTAACACGGATATCGCGAGCCCTAGTAGTGGCAGTATGTCATAATCATAACATATGCAACTGCAGTAAAGTTTGTTTTGTTGCTGAGCGCTAAGATGTAGTGTCACAAATTAATATTTAAACAAAAGAAAATCTCATTATGCACCTCCGTCTTGCCGCAAACGAAACGTGAGACTACGAAGCCTATTATACGGAACACAATGTTCATATTTCATGGCATGTTAGTTTGAGAAAAATCTATTTGGAAGAATTTTGGTCGAGCTTGGATCATCCATCTGTTTCTATAGAAAACTCGGTTAAATATTAAAGCTCCGAGTACAAATCTCGTATCGTATGTCTATCTTGGTTAGCTTTTGAGATATGATTGAATAAAAAAAATTTTAAAAATCCGTTTTTATCGTTTTTTACTTGTTTGATAAGCAGTAAGGAAATATTGTATGTTTTCTATCGTATCATAACAATTTTGATATGAAATATAAGAACCCTAAAAAAAATAGCTTTTTCTATGGTTTTTTCGAATTACTAAATATCTCAAAAACTATTCAAGATATTTAAGGGAATTGTCCTCGGAGTTATTATTATACGAGTTATCTATAAAACAATAAAAAAAGATTATCCAAATTCGACCAAAATTCCACACTGTGCGAACTACACTAGGTTGATTGGAGTGTAGGTACCTACCTCTTTCGCACATTCCATTGATAATGTGGCGGCTAGGGATTGCAATCCGGTCCAATTCTCAATCCTGCTGGATTAAGCCCAATCCGGCCGGATCCGGCCGGATTGAAGTTATGCTATTGAGTCTATCCAAAATTATGCTTTTTGTCCAGTTTATTGGCGGTAAAGTAGACACGCGGAGCAGTTTTTGCAAATTATCTAATGTAACAATGGTTTAGCGCTAAAAATCACCCTTATTAAGTCAAAAATCAGTACTTCAATAATATTTCGCCTTAACTTAATAATAACAATATCAACCTATTTACAGCCTCACATGAAGACATGGTAACCCTGTCTCATAGTAAATATAACAAAATTAAATCTTTTTTATAAAAAATAAAACAAATACTTTAATTAAAGGGACTTTTTATAGTTTAAATTGCCAAATCTAAGAATTTACCACTAATTTGGTCTATTGGATCACAATTCATGATCGTTCGTTTAACTTTGACCCCACTTTTCTTCTCTACCGTGTTATATTTAATCAACTTTATTAATAATATAAGAAAGAGGTAACATCAGCAATAATAAAATACTATACTCCCTTAGCACCCGTAATATTAAACATACATAAAGAAATCTAATCAATAATCACATATCACATCACATTGCACTTTAAATACTAGATAAGAGACTCGTTATAATTGTAATAACGTTAATTGAAAAAAAAAAAAAACTGTTTTTCTAATTTGGCCAAACAATCAAACATAATTAACCATTAAACACAATTAATCTCAAAGAATAATGAAGAAAGACATCGTTCTTTAAAGCTTAATCGATCTAGATCATATTGACTCTTGACATCAGCTTTCTTGGGTTGGGTAGTCCGCATTGTTGACTTTATGTAGGTAGCGCGTGCCGCGCAGCACTTTACCAGGGGCGGATCTACTTACAGGCTATTTGGGCTGCAGCCCAGGGCCCCAGTATATAAAGGGCCCCCAGCCCCCATTGAAGACAATTGAACTAAAAAGAACAATCGAGTAGTTCAATCAATTAAGTGGGGCCCACTTACTTACTAAGCAGTTTTAGCCCAGGGCAGGCGCAGCTCACTCCGCGATTTACGTTTGTCGCTACAAGTACATGCCGGCGGCCCCTCCTGAGAGGCCTATTCAGTGGCTGCCACGCTCTCTCTGCCTCGGAACGCTCGCGCAAGCTAGACGCTGTCGCTTTCTGGATTTACGTTGCAAGTGAACGTGCCACATTCGTGAATTTAATGTGTAAAGACGGACTATTTGAGAAGATTATGAGATAACTGGTGCTTAAATGATTAAAAATAAAGCTAAATATATTGTATCGCAGCGGGTTACAGGAGTAATGACAGAAATTCGAATCACTCTTTTTTCTTTCTCTCGACACATCAGAAGGATATAAAATAATTTATTGTTTATTTTTATATAAATAATTTATTGTTTTTGATCACACAAACTAAATATTATTTTTAATGTACGCTATAGTAAACCTATTGACAACTTATTCATAGTATATTCGAAATATTCATAATACGTTGCTTGCTCGAAAATCTCAAATCACTAAATATTATAAAACAAAGTCTCTCGTCGCGTCTGTCTGTCTGTATGTATGTTCGCGATTAACTTGGACACTACACGCCCGATTTTGATGCGGTTTTTACTAACGTGCAGCTTGATTCTTTATGAAGGCTTTAGTATGTATTTTATTTCTATGTTTATGCAACCTTTCTGTTCAAATCACTAAATATTATAAAACGAAGTCCCCTGTCGCGTCTGTCTGTCTGTTGTCTTTTTATTATTTTAGAGATAAATAATGAAATAATGTATGAAGAATATACATTTATTGCTCTACATTGAATGCAAAAAATAAATGGGAAATACATTATTATTTTATTTTTTGTCGCTGACAGCCTTCACTATCGGCGACGCGGCAAGTGAGCCAATTCATTTTCACCGTTCGTACACAACCTTAACGTTCCGTTTGGCTTGCGCGGGAGTCAACGACGTCAGAGGGCCATAAATTATAATGTTTTTGCTAATAAAAAAGCGGCTTTTGTAAAGATCAAAGTAGTGAGCCTTCTGTACTTGTACCATTATCTATTCTGTGCCTATACCCTGTCTGCGTTAACGAGCTAGTACTAGAAATCTCAAGCGGCACGTAATTGGTCAGCGATAAGGGTGATGCATGTGCACCAGTTGGGATTACATGGCGGTGAAAGGTTAGTCATCATCTGTCATTGTACGGTGCGGACGCGTTATATTGCTCTCCTTTTCATTGTTTTCGGCTTCTTCTGTAACTCGGCTTGTTTACTGGACTATCTTGTGTTTACTTCGAGACTCGGCTTGTTTACTGGACTGTTTTCTGCTTACTGTGAAACTCGGCTTGTGTACTGGACTGTTTCCCGCTTACTGTGTGACTCGGCTTTTGTTTACTGGACTTTAACTCGCTAGTGCTTTGGACTAAGTAATTGTTGGTGAAGTAAAATGGCAAATTCACCAATCGCCACCAAGAAAAGGCGGAGGCAGCCTTTTTCGTCCCATGAAAAAGACATGATACTAAACTTGTATCGTACTTTTGCTAGAGAGGCCCCAGACGCCTCTCAAAATGAAATTGTGAAGACTGTTGCGTCGTCATTAGGAATCCATTGGGTATCCGTTTATGCAATTATTAAGGAAAAGAAAACCACTAATGCCCTTAAATCGCCGAAAAAAACAAGAGAGCGAAAATCTGTGATTAACACTACAGACAGCTTTACACAAAATGCACTAAGGAGAATCGTGCATGAGTTTTTCGCTCGGAATGAAATCCCAACATTGAACAAAATATTACAAGTTGTTAACAGTGATAGAACTTTAGATAATTTCAAGCGGGATACACTTCACAAATTATTAAAACATAAAGGATTCAAGTTTGAAAAGAGAAGTCGCAACAGTGTCATGACTGACCGAGAGGATTTACAACATTGGAGGCGAAATTATTTAAAATGTGTGAAGAAAGCGAGAGCAGAGAATAAAAAGATTTTTTATTTGGATGAGACATGGGTGAACGAGGGTCACACTAATAGCTCTATTTGGGTAGACTCGACGATCCAGAGTGCAAGGCACGCCTTGATGAATGGTTTATCTTCTGGCTTGAAGAATCCATCAGGTGAGTTACATGTAATAATTTAATAAGTTAACATACAAAACGACTAAGTTTTAAATAATCTATTTTATTAAAAAACTGCATTAGTTTCGAATCTGGTGATAGATAAGATCCTTCATTTGCATACATTGAACAATAACACGTTTTACGTATCTTATCACTAATAGATGTTTTTTTTACCTGGTCACAGGTGTCGCAGATTTCACCTTTTAATTCCTTATCTTATATCTTTTTTGTTGCAGGTAAGGGAAAGCGGCTAATTGTAACGCACATTGGAAGTGAAGACGGCTTTATAGACGGCGGCCTGTTGGTGTTCGAATCAAAAAAACAAGGTGATTATCACCAAGATATGAATGCGGAGGTGTTTGAAGAATGGTTTTCGAAGGTGCTTGATAAGATTCCAGATGGCTCAGTAATTGTTCTAGATAACGCCCCGTACCATTCAAGGAAAAGAGAAAAAATACCCAACACACAATTACGAAAGAATGAGATCATCGATTGGCTAAAGGAAAGGAATTTATATACAAATAATATGAAAAAAGATGATTTGTTGGGTATTGTAAGAGCTAACAAAAATAGGTACGAGGCGTTTGTAGTTGACGAACTAGCGAAACAAAAACACAAGACAGTGCTACGATTACCCCCTTATCACTGCGAATTAAACCCCATAGAAATGATTTGGTCACAAATCAAGGGGTACGTAGCCAGTAACAATAAAACTTTTAAACTAGCGGAAGTGAAACAGTTACTGCAGGAAGCTATTTTGAAAGTCAACGCTGAGTCATGGAAGAAATGCGTCAAGCACGTCGTAGAAGTAGTAGAATTAAAAATGAGTACAGTGGAACCAGTGAATAGATTTATAATTAATGTAGAAGATGATTCTAGTGGATCGGATACAGAATAAATATATTTATTAACAAACAACAGTTTTTATTTACACGTACTCTATACAGTATAGTATAAAGTATAATAATCCAGCCTATAACAATGATCAATAAGTAGTTTTACTTTTCTACCTTTGAATTCCGTATATTGAAATACTTGTGTTTTAACGCATTAAGTATCATTATATAAAAATATGAATAAAAGTTACTTCTTTAATATTTTAAAAACAAATCATAAAAATCATTAGAATTTTAAAAAGAAATAATCCGTGCGACGGCATGGAAGCCGACCCTGCGAGCGGGATGATAATGTTCACGCCCACTGCCCTTTTTTGTCCCTTTTATCTGCATACAATAGTGCGAAAGAGAGGTCCCTATACTAGCTCGTTATCGCAGACAGGGTATAGGGCCCCACAAATTCACGATCCGCCCCTACACATTACTATGAATTTCAGCCACATAGACCACGACTTTAACAATTTATGTACCTACCTACCTACTTATTACTTTATAATGTTAACGACAATTTTGCAATTCATCATAGGATATTGTATTATAAATTAAGGTTCATATACGTAATTGAAAAAAAAAAGTAAAACAAAACTATAAGTACTTAAATATAATAATTTTCAAACTCAAGTAGGAGTTTTCAGCTATTTCGCGGACTGCGCCAAAGTTCATATAAAATTGCAAATTCGGTTATTCGGAGTCCGAAAATGTCCTACAGTTTTTCATCATAATGATCTCCATTCATAATCATCTTGGTTCTTGCTTATCATAACAGTAAAAGTATTTTTACCGGAACCGGGTAATAAAATGTGAAGGTAAGTGAAAGATTGTACGGAACCCTCGGTGCGCGAGCCCGACTCGCAGTTGGTCGGTTTTTTGTGAGCGGCAATGTTTATCGCGGCTCCGAACTCCAAACACGGCAACAGCGTGGCCCCGGCGATTCATGTCATGTCATGTCTATTCATTCCTCGTCGTTTGCATGTGACGCGGGCCGACCACGTACGTACACGGCGCGCACACATACAAACCGCGCGGTGTACTTTTATTCTGTGACGTAGGTTTACAGCGGCGACACCGCCATCTCGTGAGTTAAATTAAAATCGCTACGCTACACAGCGTGGTTTCGGCAACACCCTCTATGGGACAACGAGGCGCCGTAAGCAATATTATTGTAGTCATCAGGACAGGATGAGCGCCATCTAGATATAAGCCAGGACAAGTTTTACCGCCATCTAGAAATAATACAGGATTTTGGCTTTGCTCCGGTGAACGTTTTTTAGTATGGAGAATGTCTGTCCATATTTATTTGGTCCACGCTACTACATTGTATGATTAGTAGTCATGAAAGAATTAAAAGTCGTGCATATTCTATATTATTCAAATAATGATTTAATCGAACTTTTTAATAATGAAATGACAATTACAGTACAGTATTTTATTGTCATAGCAAATCAAAATCTAAGTACTCTATTTTATTATTTTTAATTATTCCTACTCTGTTTTAAATTGAAAATCTAATATTTTCCCGCTTTCCTTTACCACACCGCGAGTTGAACGCCCTACCGCGTTCCAACGGGCGAATTAAAGAACCAAGAAGAAGAAGAAGAATTTACTATAGCGAGTTTGCAGCTATATAACACTACGCTTAAGCACGCGACATTTCACAAGTATCGCAGACGGTTGTCGCTCATGAATAAGTAATATTTTGTGTCGCACTGTAATTTATAGTGGAATTCTGGTGGTTTGAGAGCCCGACAAAGTTTAGTGGTTTTCTGGTGGTTAATACGACCTTATTTGGTGGGTTGATAAAAATAAAGTTGGCAACACTGACGACAGCGCTCGAGACACTGAATATACACAAAGTTGCCAACTGAATTACTGCCGCGTAAGTTCGGCGCTTATGGTGTGTCATATCAGCCGAATACGTCGGAACGAAAAATCAGCCGCGGATCTTCGGTCGCGTACCTTCGGCATAGTGTGATCAGACACTTAAAATCCATTTATTTTACACGAGCGCTGGCGTACGCTCAGCTAACATATTGTTGACGAATTAATCTAATGTAATTTTTAATTTTTGTTACAGAAAAATGGATAACGTAGATGAAATGACTCCTCTGTTTCTGTCTCAGGTGTATGCTCTGGATCCTTATGCATATAAAGATGAGGACGATGAAAACGAATTAGTAAAAAAAATAAAAAGTGCGAGTCAAAAAGAATGAGCTAAAAAAAGAAGCAAAATTTAAAACAAAGTACAGAAACGCAGTATACCAGGTCAACCACCATCATTTGTTGTTAACAACAAGCCAGGAAAGGGCAACAAACTGATAACGATTCAAATTATAAACTTGTGCGCCGAAGGTAATATAGAAATGACGGACAGCGAAAACTTAATATTAAGCGCGTAATATATAGCGTCCGATGGATACGATGAAATTATCGACAGCACGGAAAATATCACAAAAGTTGAGTGGTTACAGTGTTAGTTATTAAGTTTTTTTAATTAAAATGTAGAATATAAATAAATTTGGCACTTACATTATTTTGCTGTTTCATTCTTTCATATAGATTTAGCGCGAAGCATAAAAGCGCATCCTGAAGGGTGAATCTAATATAGTACGTTTCATTCCCGAATACGAATGCTTTGCCCGTATTACCATATCATTAAAGGTTAGATTAGCCAAATCTTCGAGATATCGTGAATTAAACGATCTATACCAATATTTGTACTAAAATGGGTTGATTAGTTAAATTAAACAACTGTTTGGGTAGTATACATATTATAATATTTCAGATTAAAAACTCACAATTTTTCACATTTCGTAAACAAATAACTCATCATTAGCAAAATACCATTTTTTTATACATAAAACATTTTTTAATGCACATTTTTTTTTGTGTTGCACACAATTATATGTCTCACTTGACACACAATATTTTTCATACAAATGGTGAAAGTTACAAGGGATTCTTTCTCCCAAATCTATGACAATAAACTCGGTGCAAAAATCCTTAACCCATTTATTTTTTTCTGTTCCCTTCACAAAAATCGTCTTGCCTTTTCAATTCTCAGTCAATATAACCCTCTCTCCACAAAATGCCTTGATTCTTTTCCAACCACGTAACTTATTTTTTTTCGTTCACTGATAAACGAGAAAACGGGTATGGTGGCTTTACCAAGAACACTTGAGTATATTCATTTGTGCTAAGAGCAAATTCCTTTATTATATTCGTTATTACTTGATTTTAATCCTTGAAGATCGACGAACAAATAGTGCGAGTTCATGATATCTTTTTTGTGATATTACTTAATGGTTTCTACTCTATGATACTATCATTCAAAATAAGGCAATACGCTGAAGTATTGTCGGGTATATCTGCATGGCACTCCAATTCAACACGCACATCAACAACACCCGATTTCAAAGTGTCACCTTGTCTTGAGCAATCCAAGAAAAAGAAAGGCGATATATCTTTAAATTCTTGAGGACTCAGCAAAGGTGCTTGACTGCGGTTATAATATGACTGTTGAAATTTCGCGTATTGCTCGTATAATATAGCATATTTTCCTTCTGAAAAACTAACATTTAAATTTTCGTACGGAAAATATGTTGAGTTCAAGAAAACTTTAACCTCTCTTAAATTACAGTTATCAAAATATGTCATATCTTTATCAGATGCATTTTTTCTACCGGTTTTTAAACCTATCATGACATAGCGGGGTTTCTCAATTTGAGATGAAGTTTTAATAGCCCAAGAATGTTTCGTTGTTTTTGGTAATAATGGATACTCATAAAGATCCCAGTTCCTAAATGCGAGCTGAATAGCGCGATCTTTTTCCAGATATTTGAGTAAATGTAATCGTTCACGGTCAGAAACCTTTATATGCAGCATACGCCATACAACTTTTGTTAAAGTTATATTATCGATATACTCATTAGTATTCAATTTGACACTATTTAAGTTAGTATTACTACGTAAAAGAATACGTTCATGTTTGCAGTTAATAAAAAAATTCTTATAGTCCTCAGCAAAACCTTATACCAATATTTTGTTTAAAGGAAAAGAAGCAGAAAATGTACCATTCGCGATTTTGGTTCCATGAATGTCCCAACCCCACGATTTTGACATTTTTGCTTCATATTCATTCATAGATAAAAGTGATTTCATTGTGACTCCAGCGTTTTTTATTTTATCTATTTCAATTCCATTAAGCTCATATCGAATATCTTGAAATAAATGAAGAATGGGGTTATTAGTAAAAAGAACACTTGACGCCAGCGCTTTTGTTTCTCGATTAAACACTAAAATAGAACCCTCTATGTATAGTATACTGGACGATGGCAACACGTATAGATCTTGCTGGTTACTTGGTATGCGAATTTCATTGTTCAAATTAAAACTTGTTACATAAGGTTTGTAAGAATGAAATTCGAAACTTTCGATCGTGTTGTCATAACTAACGGTGTACGATAAGTCAAAAATGCTCATTTTAGTAGCCCCATAGATCTAAGAAATATTTCGTTTTCTTTTGTAAGTTAGTCTTAATAAGTCTTCGCTTCTTGGTAGCATAAAGAGTACTAATATGGTTTTTACCCATCACTACGGTTTTGTTGTGGTCGATCATTGTTTTTTTAAGATGTATATATATTTGAACCTCTTCTCCACGTAAATTTACTAAATTCCCGTTTATATCCAATAACCTAATTTTAAGAGCGCTTAAACTGTTTTGAGATACTGGGAAATAAATGGTGTTTTTAGGCGTTACGATGATGCGGTAACCAGGTGGTACATTAGGTACAAACTCGTGTAATATGTGTCTTTGTTTCCCGTTTATAAATGATCCACGCACAATATCACATTCAACCCGTACCAAAGTTGTTGAGAGAATGGACACTGGCAGTGGTGATTCAGTTAATATATTTGCATGAATACTTTCGCTTCCGAAACGTAATATTTTACCAACAGAATCGTTGTTATTAAAATACAATTTTTTGAACACAATATAGTCGTTTTCAACGTATTGTTATTACAACCTAGTTTAAAAGTGCAACCTTGAATATGACTTCTGATATAATCATCAAGGTATGGAAGTCCATATGAACCTTCTGGTATTCTAGTACATCATTTTTTCCATAATAGAACTTGTTATTTTGAAAGTTTATGTTGGGTATTGAATTAAAAGTAGACAAGTATATCGATCCACATTCATATTTGCCATCTAGTTGAAGAGCTGGTGAATAATTTGTTGTCAGGTTAGAGGAGGTTCCGGTTATGGACAAAGTGAAAGACATTGTTCAAATGATAATGTATTTATTGTGAACCGCAATTTAAACGTTTTTCCAAAAAGATTTTGAATATTTCAAACACAAATGACCACAGTTAACTGTATTAAATGCCTGGTATGTGTTGTAATTTTACAATATATCATATTTTTTTAAGTACGTTATTAATTCTAAAGGGGGCTGGCTTAACATCTCCAAAGCTATTAAAATATTCACAATAATCTTTATCTTTGTCATAGGCTACCCAGTGAGTCCCACAATTTTTGTACACGTCTAAATTGATTATACCACATTCATTTTTTTTAGGGTGTTTCGGTAGACAATCTCTCATAAAAACACCTCTAAAATAAGGTATACCCGAAGAATAATTAATAATATCTATATTTGTAAGAGCTCGTCTACGTAGCCTTTTACTCAGTTTTTTGTCGTTTTTAAGCATAACCCTCCTCCATTTCGATATGGCTTTAAATGTAATCCTTTGCCAAGCGCTATTGATTCCATCATTTTGTTATGCCTTTCTGATTCCATCAATCTACTTTTCGCAGCTTTATAATCACCCACGGCTTTCGCTATTCCCGCTGCACCACCTGCTAGGGAACCCAATGCAGATAAACCGGCAGGTAATATACCTCCAGTTTTGGGAATTGGTATCAAACGTGGAATTTTTTTTCGCGGCTGCATATGCGTGGTTAATGATATTTCCTTTTTTTTTTTTTTTTAACTCGTTTCGAATTATAGATATCAACTGTTTGAATGATTTTACACCTGCACCTGCTTTAATTTTTGATTTCATGACTTTACTAACTAACCACGAAGCCAGTTTTTCACCTTTCCCTTTTGCTTTTCTTTTTGCTTTCATCCTTTGCTTAGCCATTTTAAGAAGCTCTAAGTCAGATGTATGCCGATCTTCTAAATTAGGATATTTATTGTATGCAATATCGTGTAGCATACACGCAGTGTCTAAAGCGTTTATTCCTTTGTCCCCTCTTAATAATCGTTTCTTTAGTTTTGTACCAGGTCCTAGGGAATGCAATAACCGGTAAATTTACGTAACCGGGTATTCGATCGGTTATGATTTAAAAATAACCGATAACCGGTTAAAACCGGTTAAAATCGGTTATACTATAATTTTGAGAAATAATTGAAATATAAGGCTTAAAACGACTAATTATGCTGCACAAATGAAACAACAACCTGTTTGATGGATTTTTATTTATTTTTTCTAATACAGATATGAAAAATAATCAGCAACAAAAAATATAGAAAGTAGGTTAGTATTTTTTTGTAAATCGCAACTTTAATTCGCACTCGTCAAAAATATCACAATCATATCTAAAAAATAAAATGATAAGGTTATGTTAGAAGGCCATAGCTCAACATAACCCGTATTACTAATTGCTGATTGGAAAAAATAATGAAACAATTTAACAACACATATTAAATTTATAATCGACTTCTATAACAAATCAACAATAGATTGATAAATAATTACAAAGTTTTATTTTAGTAAATAATTATCTACACTATGTTTAACAAATCAACTTAAAAAATAAAATAAAAATCTGTTCTGATTAGCATATTTTTTATAGAATTCACATCGAATCTGTCTATTTACCATTGCTGAAAATTATTTTTGTGATTGTAGATATGACCTTAAAAATATCAATGAATTTAATGACGTGTCACTTAGCCTGGATCTTAATTTACTGCAGAAATATCCCGCGGTTGAAAATGCACGTTCAGCCTCCACGCTGGTGGGATTTACTGACAATAACTGCTGGTAAGCTTTAGACATAAACTTCCCCCGTTGACCGCCATTTTCATGTAAAGCCATTTCAAACCTAATCATTTCCGGTATGCAGTTTTCTTCAGCTGAAGAGCTTGACATGGCTGCAGATGCTGCTGAAGTTGACGGCGTTGCATCGGCTGCCAACTTATGCAACAGTTCATCTTTAAAGGTTTTAAACTTGGGCGGTGAATGTGTTGTAGCTTCGTCAGTGTCACGAAGTGGGCTTTTGTTTATTTCAGAGGAAACCTGAACTGCACCCAATGTCGCAACTATTGTGCTAATAGTTTCAGGCGTCGGTTTTTGGAAAATCGTGGATTGTGGTTCATCGAAAAATTCGTTCGGTGAGTGTAGATATTTCAGGACTCCTTGAATCAAAATATATCGATCACCTATTCTTTTTTTCAAAGCTTCTAATAGCCTGATACTCAAATGATCTCGGTCGGTGACGGAAATGATTGTTAATTTTTCAAACATATGTTTGAGTGCAGTATCAGCTGTCAAAAGCGTTGCATCCTCCTGGCACAAAATTTCCAGGACACTTCTCACAATTTCCAATACTTCGTGTACATGCTTCAGTGACATTATTTCCTCATCACTGAAATGTATTTTTGATTTAAGATCTATTAGTGCTTTCTGTACTGACGGGTAGAGCATCAAAAATCTCTCTACCATATTGCATAATGAACTCCACCTCGTCTTGCAGTCGATTATTAGAGAAATGTCTTTACCAAACTCTTCCAACACGTACTTTTGTAAGAATTCGTCATTTTTAGTTGGCGACTTTCTGAACATTTTAACAACTTCTCGGACTTTATCAATTAAAGGTTTGTACTCGATATGATTTAATCTGGCATACCTTGCAGTTGGTTCCAGTATCACCATGCCATCATCCTCCGAATCACTTTCACTATCTTCATCTATGTCGCATTCTATGTCTACGTAATTTTCATTTGTTTTATAAAGAACATCTAATACGGCCAGTTGAAGAGCACGGGCATAGCACAATTGATGATATATCGGCAAGTTTTTCCCCATCTTGACCATGACGCTCGCGCCGTCCGTTGTAAGACCTATTATATCTTCGAAATTTAACTTGAAATCATTAAGACGTTCTTCTATAACTGACGTACACTTTGTTGCTGTTGCTGAACCCACAATCTTTATGAGCCCTAAAGACAAGTACTTTCTGGCTGAATCAAAATTGATAGAGTGCAGATTGATGTTTACGTATCTCCTATTTCTAGTTGAGCTCCATTCATCTGCTGTCAAGGAAAATTTATACCCTTTTTTTTTAAGGTCCATCACTGTATTTGACACTTTCAGTTTGGTGTTTTCGCACTCCTTCATAACTATGCTTCTTATAGTGTTAGGTGATTTTGGCAACGTATATCCACTATTTTTAAATAAACGCACAAGATCCACTGAATTCACGAACACTCTAAAAGTTAGTCCGTCTAATGTAACCATCCGTGTGATAGTCATCTCCATCGACTGTTCACTTTGATAATAATCGGTCAACTTTCGCTTCTTTGGGATAGGCTCGGGGCGCTCCGGCTGATTTTTTGAAGTGTGCGGCTGCGGTTCCTGTATATTTGATGAAGATGATGAGGTCGATTCAGTGACATTGGCGGAAGCGGAGTGAATTGCTAAATTGTGTTGTTTCTTGAGGTGAGTTCTTAAGGTGGACGTAGACCCACCCGAGCATGTAAGCACTTTTTGACAGTGCTTACATTTTGCTTTTTGGCTGTTTGATGATCTCAAGAAATGGTTCCAAACCTCACTTTTGTGGCTGTGAAGCTCTCGGTATTTCTCCATTTATCTAATGTAGAGGTATTTGCTTCCGAAGTTCCAAACCCTACAATGAATAAAGAATTATTATTAGTATATAGTTCAGTTTAGCATATTTTAAAGTCATGTGTTCATTTATTACCAACGTGGTGTTTTTGGCTAAGGCACTGACAACTAGTCTACAACTTTTTTGCTCTAAGAAAGAGACACAGTGGGCCTTATGTTCTTTTTTATGCTGAATCTAATTCTTAATCCGCCTAAAAAAGAAATGAGATACTTATACCAATCTATTCTATAATAATGATTTTAGTTGACAGTTTGTCTATTTACTTATTCATTATTTAGTACATTTCCTTGGTTAGTTCCAGAAAGTATAAAATAAATATTACATTTATAATTAAAATAACTTACCGGCCTTATCCCTGAGCATTACAGAAATCCAATCAAACGCTATGGTTCTCACAATAAAAATAAATCAACATCACAAACTATTCACGATTATAATATTAGCACTCTTCATACGTCTTAATACTCCGGCAAAAAATAAGTACTGATGGCTTAGAAAAGTTTTACAGGTAAAGGGATGACCACCACCACCAGTCCCTTATCAATTCTAAAGTACCGAGCGACCGATTAACCAATCCTAATCAGTGCGAAAGAGATGAAATATTTTACTCGGCGACATCGTGATAAAACAAATGAAGAGAAAGCGGGGTATCGATATCGATTATCGATCGTGGTATTTTTTACGCACTTATCGTTACTATTATTTATTTTGACATTTTGAAGAGATTTAACAATTAAAGAATTTGAATAACGAACGTTACTACGATCAACCCATCAGGCATTCAGGCATCAACCTATTCAAAATCATAGAAAAACGACATATTTAGAAAATAAATAAATAACCGAAACCGAACCCGGTTTTCAATCCAATAACCGGGTTTTAAAATTTGACAACATTGTCGGTTATAACCGGTTACCCGGTTTCGGTTAAAACCGGTTTGCATTCCCTACCAGGTCCGCAATAGTAATATCCGGGTAAATGTAGTTCAAACGGTAGAGTATTAATAACGTTAAACGACCGCTTCCTTTCATATCCAATATATTAATGAAACGTAACCATTTAAACGGGGTTATAAATACATTTCTATACAATTGCGTATCGATTGATCCAACTATTTTCAGAGTCACTGAGACGTAACCACTTTACATACAATTAATTACCTCTTTTTTTTATTATCTTCTCTATAAGGTAAACGTTGGGACATCTCGTTTTCTGAAGTTCTTGTTCGTAAAAAGTACCTAAGATTACATTTTGTCGTTGGTCCTCTAAGTGGTAAGTAACGGGAATAGTCTCGTTTACTTGTTTTATAGTAAATAGTTCAGTAGACCAATTTGGCGTGTAACCTTTATGAAAATTACCTTTGTACTTGCTTATACGTACTCCCCTTCGTTAAAGTTATTGAATTTTAATGGAGGAATGGGTCTTGAGTTACGCATTATCTCTTTAACTTCATGTTCGTTATTAAAATTAACATCAATCGGTCTAAACTTCGTTGTACGGTGTACTGTATGATTATATGAGTTGACAATATCATTTAGTGGTTTTCCAACCCATACGTATTTTCCGGTGAAACTAAAATATTGATAAAGTTTATTCTTGAGCGTTTTTATAAGTCTCTCTACTATAGATGCTTTTTTAATCGAAAAAGAAAAATACTGGTTTATCTTTAACGATTGTAAATATATTTTAAATTCGTTATTGTAAAATTCTTTACCCATGTTCTGACGGACAACAACTATTAAAACAACAATTATTAATTTCAAATTTAGGTTTAGATTTCACTGCCCTACACCATGCATATTTCGAAAAGGCATCAATAACAACTAAAACATATTTGCATCCCTGATTAATTTTTTGAAAGCTCTGTAAATCAACTAAATCAGCTTGCCACAGATCGTCAACGCCTTTTAACACAACAGAACATCGTGGGAAGTTTTTCCGAGCTGACCTATGGATCTCATTCACAATTTGTTCGTTCGTCATTATTCAACTGTACCAAAATGTTGTCAATTTCCTTTTTCGTATAATAGTTCAGCTGCAATTGACAAGAAAGAAGACTGATTTGTGTATTTATATCTTCTAGTAGAGAATCGATTTTTTCTTCTCGTAATTTTTTTGAATGAGCTGGTCCACATACTGCTTATTTACTGCATCTTTAGCTAGTAAAGGAAATTCAACGCCTTTCAGTCTTGCCGATTGTAAATCAAAATCACCATTTTCAGTACGAAGAAGAATCTTATCATTAAAATCAGAAACATCGGATACACGTAAACGTTCGTGAATATGATGACCAAATTTGTCAACATTCATTTTACTTTTTATCTGCTCCTCTCTAAAGTCTGCTAATACGAGGGTTGCTACTTATATATCCGGAAACAAAAAAACAAACAAACGTACACGGCTGAAAATAGTTTTATTGTTTTTCAAAGTATTCCCCTTGATGATCTATGCACTTTTGCATTCGCGTGAACCAATTTTTAAAGCACTTCTGCCACTCCGCCTGAGGTACCTCCATAACGTGTTGTTTGAATGCGTCGACAGCATCTTCAGCGGTCGAAAATCGTTGACCGCGTAATTTATTCTTTATATTTGGAAATAAATAAAAATCGTTGGGTGCCAAGTCAGGGCTGTACGGCGGATGACCCGTTAATTCCACATTTTGACCCTCCAAAAATAGAGTTGTTTCGCGTGACGTATGACAGCTGGCATTGTCATGATGAAGAATGATTCTTCGTCGCTGGTTAGTTTTACGAATTTGTTCAAATACTTCCGGTAAGCAAATGGTCGTGTACCACTCTGAATTAACCGTTCTACGGTTTTCTAGTGGCACTGTAGCTACATGGCCATTAATACCGAAGAAGCAGGCCACCATTTGTTTCAATGTACTTTTTGCACGAGTAACTTTCGTAGGGTTCGGCTCATTTTGAAACACCCATACCGTTGATTGTTGCTTCGTTTCGGGATCGTATGCATAGATCCAGGATTCGTCACCTGTATAGATGTTATAAACGGCTTTTGAGTCACCACGGTTATATTTTTTTAACATTTTATTGCACCATTCGACGCGAGCATGTTTTTGCTCATTTGTTAAGTTGTGGGGTATCCAACGCGAACAAATTTTTTTTACAGCCAAATAATTATGTAATATGCTATTAATGCTGGTCATAGAAATACCCAGAGTCGCCTCTATCTCGCGGTACGTAACATGTCGGTCGTCCATTATAAGTTTTCGCACAGCCTCGATATTTTGTTGTACAACGACCGATTTCGGGCGACCTGCCTTAACTTCGTCCGTAAGCATACTACGTCCACGATTGAACTCACTAAACCAGTGATACACAGTAGTTTTAGATGGGGCTTCATCACCAAAAGTTGAAGTTAGTTGATCTATGCACTGTTGTTGCGTTAAACCACGCCGAAAATCATAATAAATCATAGCACGAATATTTTCACGAGTGAGTTCCATTCTTGCTGCGAGATGACATTTAAAACCCGTCAAAAACAAAACACGAGCGTTAATAAGGAAGAAAAAATATACCTTATATACTTAAAAAAGTTCAAATTTTACCATGGCGGTCAAATATGCTATTTAAGAAGATTGTAATCCCGGTTTCCGGATATATAAATAGCAGCCCTCGTAGACTGTTACACTGCGTAATTGATAAAGAGTTATATATTATTCACTATGATTTCATTCTCCAATCCAGTGTAACCAGCATCGCGAGAAGCTATAAGTAACTTTAATCTCTCAACTAACTCGTTAGGATCATCCGAATAAACATAAGACACATTGTTGATTACTTTTTCATAGATGGGAGGCCTTGACCCTGAGTACAGCTTTCGGTACTTATTAAACGTTCTTTAGATAATCTGAAAAGTGGTTTTATAATGTACAAATATTTTCTGCCCTTGTTACTTTTTATTGGTTTATCTTGCTTAAAATCTCGTCTGTGTGCATTTGTCAATAAGAGCAATACTTTGTAATGTTGTTTATCATTTTCAGTAATAATGTCTGTAATGCAACTAAATTGTAACCACCGCGCTAAGCATAAGTATAATCCGCCGAGACGAAATCGCTCGCCGCTAGTACGTTAGCGTTCCGTCCCGCGCGCCCGCACAACCTCTTGCACCGCCCGGATACCTTTATAAGCGATCCGCGCCCGGCCATCGGGCAGTTCGCCTTGCGCAGTTAGCCGCTTCCAATGACTTGGAACGATAACTGACCTGACGAGCGCGCCGCGTCACGACCGCCCGGTATTGCTTTCGTAGCACGGAACGTACCGTTCAGCCGTGTCGTATCGCATCTAACTTTAAGTTAGTATTTTGTTAGGTCGTACACTTCATGTACTTAGGGTGCAGCTGCGCGATAACGATACATCCGTAACACGGGATATCCGAAGCGCACTGCGTTCGCCTCCGTTGCGACTATTATTGTATGTACGAGTAGGTAGTTAGTGCATTTATTACTAGTGTTTGTTATTTAGTTTAAGCTTGTTGATTAGTGCATAAATGTTAGTTAAATCTCTTCACTCGTTGTTATATGTATAATTTTGCTTAATTCATCTAGTTTATTTGAACTTAATGCGCTTACGCTTGTTTTATGCACTTGCAACCTTATCGCATTAATGCCCCTTCGTTTGTTTTATATAACTCTGTTGCTTAACTTTTTCCTGATTTGTTTAATTTAGAACCCTGTCACATTAAGCTTCCTACGCTTGTTATTCGCTTAAGCAATAAGTTTTCACTCGCTTTTAGTAACAAGCGTGCATATTAATGTTAATGTTTTGCTAGAATCCGTGACTGTTTGCAACTCCTAGTATAAGTTGCGCAATTCTTTGCTTTCGCTTGCCGTACTGTTTTAATAATATTTACTGTGGTTTGGTTCTTTCACCAATATATGTCTTGAACTTTTCCGTGGTGGTTTCAATTAAGTACCTGCATTACAACGTGACGCTCAACGTGGAGGCCAGACGGCATAACTTGAGACCTAGACCGGTTAAGGAATCTTACACCACGAAGAAAATCAAAACAGAGATGTCACAAGGTAGTACTGGAGCTTCTGGGAATAATAGTTCCCAGCTATTGGGAATAACGACGGCACAATTCAGGGAGCTTCTACAAGCGGTTGGTAATGGGAAGAAAAAGACCTTACTCAGCGAATGTCCTGCAAGATTTAATGGCACTAGGCATTTTACAGCCGTAGAGGCCTTTATATCTTGTGTTTCAACATTCAAGCAAGTCGAAGGGTTAGATGATAAAAGCGTTTTAGAAGGACTTCCTTTGATTCTACAAGATGATGCTGCGGTCTGGTGGCAAGGAGTTAAGCATGAGATAGACACGTGGAACGAATTCGAAAATCGCCTACGCCACGCTTACGCACCTAAGAAACCAGCTTACGAGATTTATCAGGAGATCATTGAAGTGAAGCAGGATAATGATACTCCAACTGAGATTTTTATACAACGCAAGCGAGCACTTATAGCACAACTACCCTTACCTCGGAATACAGAGGAACAAGAAATAGATATGGTGTTTGGACAGATACGTTTTGAAATAAGAGAAAGAATAGCTAGAGAATCAATAACAAATTTTAAGGAGTTATCCGAAAAGGCCAGAAATATTGAACGAAGTTTAGGTGAAAGAGCAACGAATAAAGATAGGAAAGAAACTGCTTACAACTCGAAACCAAGATTACGTTGTAATTACTGCAGAGCGCCAGGTCATACGGCTGATATTTGTAGGAAAGTATCCAGAAGAAATGAGACGCCAGTTCTGAAGTCAGACGTACCTAAGATGGCTCCGGTCTCGACACTAGATCCTACAAAACCTAAATTCAAATGCTATGGTTGTGGAGAGCCAGGTGTTGTTCGAAGCCGTTGTCCGAAATGCAATATACAAAAAGTGAAGTTGGAAGAAATCAGTTTCTGCTCCGTTAACGCCACCACTGATAAACGCTTACGGCCTACGATAGGAATCGTAGGCCGTAATCTAAAATATCAGCATTGGACCTATACAAACAATTGGCTATGTGGACACGTGTACAAAGTCTAGTGTTGCCTCGTACCAATTGTATAACAACCTCTTAGACGCAGGATACAAATTCAAGCAAGAAAAGATGTAGATCACTTTTGCAGACGGGATAGCGAAATTGCAGAATGTCCTTACAGTTACCGCACCTGTCGTCATATATGGTAGAACTGTACCTACCTCGTTTATAGTGCTACCAGAAGCCAAAAATAATAAAACCTTACTGGGAGTAGGTTTCATTCAAGATGCCTTGATGATTATAAATCTTCCTCAACTCACATGTCGTTTCTTAGACGATCCCTCCAGCGTTTATGACCTGAACCAAGAAGATATCAGCGAAACGATTATTGGCGAAGTAGTCTCTGATGTTGCGTTGCCAGAACTACTGTCCCCGTTGTTATCAACCCCAGAGAAATGCACGACTCCGAAGCATTGTACCTCTGTAACCGAGATGAGTTTAAATCGTCCATATGGGCCTTCCTTTACTATTGGATTGACTGTGTCCCCAAATATGACCGTAAAGCGACAGCTTGAGCCTCAGTTAGCTGATGAAGCCCCGTCCACCTCTGCGCAATATATGTGTTCTAGCCAGCTGCCATCTGAACATAAAGGTGAAAGTTATAAACCCCTTATGCCAGTTGATGAGCGCACACCGCCTAAACGTCGACGAAATACTCATCTTGACGGATACTCTCCAATTATGGATGCCCTATATAAAGATGCTGTTACAGCAATAGAAGAATCTGCTCTGTTTGACTCACCAAGTACAGATATTGCATCCATCGACATTGACGATCGTGTCATCAGTCATGAGGAGAGTACGCAATTGAACGAATTCTTAAGACAACATGAGAATTTGTTTGTTCCGAACGGCAAACCGACTACGCAGACAGAACACGTTATTGACACAGGAAATCATCGTCCCATTTCTGTCCCACCGTATCGTCTACCGCCCGCAAAAACCGAAGTACTAAAACAGGAAGTGAACAAGATGCTCGAAGAAAGGATAATCAAGCCATGCATGTCTCCATGGTCCGCACCTGTTGTAATGGTCCCTAAAAAGGATGGAGGAACGCGAGTTTGCGTAGATTATAGGCAACTGAACTCTATTACTGTTGTAATAGAGTTCAGTTGCCCGATGTGTATCCTTTGCCTCGCATTGATGACCTGTTGCACAATGCTAAACGTACGCCTTTCATGTCAACCATAGACCTTCGTGCTGGCTATTGGCAAATCAAAGTCCGAGAAGAGGATCAGGCTAAAACAGCTTTTGTAACACCATTTGGCATGTATTCCTTCTACAGGATGCCATTTGGTCTCCGTAATGCTCCAGCTACGTTTCAACGTCTTATGGATGGATTTCGCATTTCCCTGAGTCATATAAAGCTATTGACTTATCTGGATGATCTCATTATCATGTCCACATCATTTGAGCAGCATTTGAAAGACTTGAAGGACGTCTTTGCACGACTCGAGGAGTACAACTTGACTGCAAACAAAGAGAAATGTAGATTTTGCTGTGCAAGGATCAAGTATCTGGGACATTATATTACGCCTAACGGATTAGAACTCGATCCAGAAAAGATCAGTTCAATCGCGAATATGCCAGCGCCTTCTAACCTCAAACATTTGCTATCATTCGTACAAATGTGCTCATGGTATCGCCGATTCGTGCCAAATTTCGCTAGTGTTGCTGAACCCCTCACGCGTCTGACAAAGAAGAACGCAGAATGGTCCTGGAACAATGAACAACAAGCATTTGAGACCCTCCGAAGTCTTTTGGTTACGGCTCCCGTATTAACACAGGCTGACGATACTAAGCCATACATTATAAAGTCGGATGCTAGTAATTACGCTATCGGTGCAGTTCTAGTGCAGGGGGAGGGAGATCAAGAACATCCCGTTGAATATGCAAGCCGACTCCTTAATCAGGCAGAGCGTAACTACTCGACCTCAGAACGGGAAGCCCTATCTGTCGTATGGGCAGTCAATAAATTTCGTGGCTATATCGAAGGGACGCCAATCACGATCATGACTGATCATCAGGCTCTAAAATGGCTCATGTCCTTGAAATCTCCAACAGGTAGACTGGCAAGGTGGGCTCTTCAGCTGCAGCCGTTCGACTTAAGTATAAAATACATACCCGGTCGAACAAATGTTGTTGCTGATTTTCTATCACGTCCTAACTGCAGTATACAAACAAAAGAAAATTGTGGAGTTTGCAGCGTTGTAGTAGACTCACCTACCAATAGTCCTCAAGAAATAAGAGAGAGGCAAATGAAAGACGAAGATATAGCAAAGATTATTACAGCACTAGAAGGAAAATCAGAGGAAGACAAAAGATACTGGAGTTTGAAAGGATATATAATGAATAATGGTTTGTTGTATAGATTTAACCCAGATAGTGACGCTGAAAATTGTCAACTCGCAGTTCCCAAGCAGGAACGAAATGATGTTATTTCTGTATACCACGATGAGCCCACTGCAGGACATTATGGAGCAGAGAAAACCTTCAACCGTATTAGTATGAGATACTACTGGAAAGGTATGAGGAAGGACATTGAAAATTACGTCCGAAACTGTTTGCCGTGCCAGCGATACAAGCCTTCTAACATGAAACCCGCTGGACTACTCCAAACTACAGCAATGAACAAGAGGTTTGAAGTCATTGCCTTCGATTTATTCGGTCCATTACCGACTTCAGCAGATGGGAAAGCCTGGATTTTAATTGTAGAGGACCTGACTTCTCGATGGGTTGAGTTATTCCCCTTAGAAAACGCAACTGCTGAAAACTGCGCTATGACGTTGATTAATGAGATTTTCTTGCGTTATGGTATGCCAAGACGTCTAATCAGCGATAACGGGACACAGTTTGTCTGTGCTGTTATGCAACAAGTGACGTATGTGCTCAAGATAAAGCATGCTTTCACACCAGTTTATCATCCCGAAACCAACCCTGTGGAGCGAAAGAATAGAGATCTTAAGACGCAACTCGCAATTCTCGTTGGTGATAATCACCGCGTCTGGTCTGACCAACTCCCTAGCATACGTTTCGCGATGAACACGGCAATAGGCTCAACAACAGGTTATACACCCGCCTATCTGACATTCGGCCGTGAGTTAAGAACTCCTGACGACAACGAACATGACCTACGACAGATAATCCTATCTGAAAATTTCATTCCTGAGATTACACCAAAATTAATAATGTTAGCAGAAACATTAAAGAAAGCTCGAGAAGTACAAGAAATGAAAGATGAGAAGAGGAAAGAATACGTGGACAGAAATCGAAGAAACTGTCCCAACTATAAACCTGGTGATCGAGTAATGGTAGAAACGCACGCTGTGAGTAAAACTACTCAAGGTTTCAGTGCTAAACTTGCACCCCGACGCGATGGCCCTTATGTGATCGTCAGTAACCACGGACCGAGTTCCTTTCATATTGCAGACCCTAGCCAACCGGATCGCAGCATTGGATTGTACCACGCTTCTGCATTACGCCTGTACCAATGTGACAACGATACTCCGTTACCACCGCCTGCTATGCCAATCCGCAAAAGAGGTCGCCCACCAAAGAAAGTTACACCAGAATCACCCCGTACGTCACGTCCACGCGGTCGCCCACCACGTCAACAAAAAAGTAATCTGGCTTCCTCGCCGAGACGTCTTCGGAGCCAGAGGGTAATGCAACTAAATTGTAACTACCGCGCTAAGCATAAGTATAATCCGCCGAGACGAAATGCGCTCGCCGCTAGTACGTTAGCGTTCTGTCCCGCGCGCCCGCACAACCTCTTGCACCGCCCGGATACCTTTATAAGCGATCCGCGCCCGGCCATAGGGCAGTTCGCCTTGCGCAGTTAGCCGCTTCCAATGACTTGGAACGATAACTGACCTGACGAGCGCGCCGCGTCACGACCGCCCGGTATTGCTTTCGTAGCACGGAACGTACCGTTCAGCCGTGTCGTATCGCATCTAACTTTAAGTTAGTATTTTGTTAGGTCGTACACTTCATGTACTTAGGGTGCAGCTGCGCGATAACGATACATCCGTAACACGGGATATCCGAAGCGCACTGCGTTCGCCTCCGTTGCGACTATTATTGTATGTACGAGTAGGTAGTTAGTGCATTTATTACTAGTGTTTGTTATTTAGTTTAAGCTTGTTGATTAGTGCATAAATGTTAGTTAAATCTCTTCACTCGTTGTTATATGTATAATTTTGCTTAATTCATCTAGTTTATTTGAACTTAATGCGCTTACGCTTGTTTTATGCACTTGCAACCTTATCGCATTAATGCCCCTTCGTTTGTTTTATATAACTCTGTTGTTTAACTTTTTCCTGATTTGTTTAATTTAGAACCCTGTCACATTAAGCTTCCTACGCTTGTTATTCGCTTAAGCAATAAGTTTTCACTCGCTTTTAGTAACAAGCGTGCATATTAATGTTAATGTTTTGCTAGAATCCGTGACTGTTTGCAACTCCTAGTATAAGTTGCGCAATTCTTTGCTTTCGCTTGCCGTACTGTTTTAATAATATTTACCGTGGTTTGGTTCTTTCACCAATATATGTCTTGAACTTTTCCGTGGTGGTTTCAATTAAGTACCTGCATTACATGTCTAAATTTGGTACTTTTTTTAAATAACAACTAATTCAAACCTTGTGTTAAACTAAAGGTAAGACCATTAACCTTAACTTTTCCGTTTGTAATGGTTACTAAATGACGACCAAGCATCAGTTTGCCACGCGCCATTTGCACACGAAAAGGTACATTCACGAAATTACTCGTGGGTTTGTCCCATGCGGGATCATCGCGTGGAGAATACCAATCTGACGTTTTAAAAGAAGCATCTTTTGTTGAATCCAAATCATTACTACTGCTTTCATTTAACGCTTCATCATCATAATCGATATCTTCATCATCGTCATCCCCATCTTCGCTTTCAAGTGAGGGGTTGTCGTGTTGAGGACAGATGTCAATAGATTTCCTTCTGATAGTACGATTGTTAGTATCACTAGCACTATCATTGTTCACACTATTAGGGCTATATTTAAGTCTTTTAGCACTATTTTTCCATTTCATATTATCTTCTTCGAATTCATCTTTTAAAACTGTATCATTCATGTCGCGCGGATTGTGTTCATTTTTTTTATTACACTTCGACATTTGATTAAGAGGCTCTGTTATTGGCTTAAGAACGGATTCCAACATCATATCGTTAGTAATCTTCATATCACGAATTAACTTAACTTTCTTTTTTATTGCCGCAGCTCTCTTTATTCATTTTCACCCGATCTAACCTCAATGGAATAATGTAAAACAATGAGACTTGGTTTAAGGTTTGAGCATTAAATATGGTATTCAATCCAAAACGATGAATGTGTCAAATCCCATTCTGTAACATCCTGAATTTTTCGCACAATCTTTATTTATTACTAAATAGCTATATGGCTTGTGCCATACAGACGCACACATCTTACGAAACTGGAGCCACTCCATATCAGCTCCAACGTGTTCTTCATAAACATGGCGTAAATTAATGTCATCTTGCTTGAACAAAATAATCAAATTTGCATTATCTCTAATTAATTGCTTAGCCACTTTGCTATAAGTTTGATTCAAGTAAAAACTGTCAATGTTTTTGTGTCGGCCCATTGCGAAGTATAATCTCTTATATTATTTTGGTTTTCACACGCAACGTCGTCAAATATCATTACCGAGTTACTTAATGCGTCCTGCGGACTTGTAACTTCTTCGCTTTCGCGATATTTGAAATATTTTACTGCAGGAACTAATGATAATACTTGTTTTAAATAATTGTACAAAGGTTGTGTGGTAGGGTGCGTGAATTGTTGCTAAGCACGATGTTTAGCTACTTACTTGCGATAGGAATTACTTCTGGAGCAGAATGTAAACAGCCAGTCCTTTGTGCACTTAACGTTTATTTACACACTCACAAGCACAAGCCAAAGCAAAGATCAGTTCAGTATAGTGAGAAGGAGAAACAGAAAGACAATAGCACTTAAAACTAAACAAGCACGAGCAATAATTGTACTACAGCGGGCGGAGCGCAGTGACATGCGTTTTGCGTCAAATCGTGAGAGCAACTGCCTGGCGGCTCGCGATACAAATGCGCGGGCGCAGCGGCCGGCCTAAGAACCGGCTTCGCTATGACGCGCGATGACGTAGTCCTGTTGCTGCGCGCGCTCGCCGCTACAAATTATCTAATAATAAGAAGGGATCGATTTGTCCGCTTCAACACACAAAATATTGAATATACATCATATTATGGAAGTTGATTTGATTTATTGTAATAAGCTAAATTGATCTATGTATATAATTAAAATGAAATTGTTATATCTGTACATTACTAATTATTCATAGAAGTTACTACATAAAATGTTTGTTTGATATAATTAGCTATTAAAAAATAAATTCATTGAAATAATTAAAAGCGTTTGTATAAGTTATAACAAAGGCATTGACATAATAATGAAAAGAGCTAAGTACAATTGATATATATAAATAATTTCATTCGGAATAAATAATAAAAAATAATTAGACATCATATTTTAAAACTTAAAATTCTGTAAACATAACCTGCTTAAAACGTAACTAATAAAATACAATATATTATATTTGGCGTGATATAATGCCCACAGTTGGAAAAGAGTTTTTGAATAAACATGGACGTTTTGAAATCGCAACCCTTGTTCATGTAATAGGAGTCCTATTATTAAATTGGTCTTACCACAATTAGAAGGACCACAAATTATGCATCGAATTGTGCTAGGTAAAAGTTTACCATGACGCAAATTTTGTTTACTACAATTCAAAGGAACTGTGTCGAGCTGCATGGTTTGAGGTTGTTTGAGTAACTTCATATTTTCTCTAAAAAATCAGACGTCCTATAATCATGAAAGTTTTTAAAATAATGAGCCGCAGCATTTTAATTTAGATTAATATTCAATGATACAGGTTCCCCTAACTACATCCAACTATTCGTATATATTGGGCACGTGTACCACGGAGTGAGCGCGCGAGCAAAGCGAGCGTGGCGACACCTACTGTGAGGTTTGGAAATTTGTTCATATGAAGGTTATTTATATATATGAAAGTGGATACGTAATATTTTTTTTCGACGATGTTTATTTTTAAAATTTTGGGCCTTTGCAAAATAGTCATAGTCAAAAGGCCGATGTTTTAGATTTAGTTTGTCGAATGGGAAATAACATACAAAATTTACCGACACAAAAACGAGGACGTGGAAGACCACCTGCCACTTGGCTGACGACAGTCAAAAAAACTTGAAAGCAGCTAAAGTCGACGCTGCACTAGCTAAGAATCGTGTACTCTGGAGAAAAAGGACTAGAAAGGCCGACCCCAAGTAGATGGGAAAATGGTCAAGGAAGAAGAAGAGATCCGAGAAACACGACACAAATACCTTGAAGTATTGGATTCGAGAGTGGATACGTTCTGGCGGGTCGTGTCCGAGACAAGTAGTTACGGACTACTCACTTGCACTCCTTAACGCTACGTCGCTCGCGTTTACCAACACTGATTTAAAAACGTACATTGAACAATGTATCGTCATGGGCAGACTGCATATCCCGATTTCGCTACGTATCACGAACACATAACAAAGCCGAATATTGCTTTGCATGATTTTGTTCAGATATTATCGAAATCTGGTGTATGTTCTAAAGTATACTACGAATGGTGTTACATTTTGAGACAGACATCGAATATAAAGAATGGAGTGTTGGATTGCAAAATCAACGTTGCTACTTTGATAGACTCACACATTTTACTTAAGACTCCGTGACTTGATACAAATTCATTGCAGTGATTGTCACTATAAAAAAACACGCAGCATCCCAGTCCTCGAAAGATGATGCGATGACGGGCCTACAAGAAGCTGTAAGTCAGTCCGCAGACTACTAAGCATCTAAAACTTCTGAAAAGCTTTTGTAAAGGAACCAATGTTACGAGGACGTTTGCTGGAGGAAGTCACATTTTCCTTAATATCGAAGCTGCTAAAATTGAGTTGCTTGCCGCACGGCGTGGACTACCGAATTGCAGGAAATAATTCACTCTTGCGGAAATCCCTGAAAATCTGAATTATTGCGATCGTCAGTATAAGATGGCTCCAGCGATCATTTTCGATTCTGGGCACTAATACGCTTGTATCAAACGAGCATCCGGTACATGGGAAGAACATAACAACATTTGTTCATCGCGAATAGTAATGGCAATTAGCAAAACGGAATTACTAAAACAACGTCGAATCCCGTTGCTGTTTTACGTCCAAATTTAAATTAAGGCATCAGGTCTACGCAGCATTGAGCACAAATGTGATTCACAATTAAATAATCAAGGTGAAAACTGTACTTAAAAGAAGTAAGAAACAATTGGATACGCAAAGAGCAATAAAAATAAACAGTAATCAAAATATAAAAAGAATACAAAAAATACTTTTTTTTTGTTTTGCTACAAACGACGACAACTACAATCCACTACTTATATCCAGGAAAGTGTCTGGGTCAGTTTGAGCGTTTGAAGTAATAAACACTTTAATTGATTTCATGATACTCTTGAATGAAACCATCTTTTGTTAATTATTTTGTTTTCTCTGTCTATAAAACGAAGAAATGTGAACTACAATCCACTACTAACATTCATAAACGTCTCAGGGGCATTTTGAGCATTGGTAGTAATCGTATGAGCGTTTAAATTGATTTTATGTTGGTAAACATCGCTTCAGAAAGATACTCGTGAATGAAACTTTTTTTTTTTGTTTACCTACAAACGAATAAAAGTGAACTACAATCCACTACTGACGTCTAGAAACTGGCCCGAGTCAGTTTGAGCGTTAGTAGTAATCGTATAAGCATTTTTTTTTATAAATAATTAACTAAAATGTATTGAATCACGAAGAACAAAAGACAGTAATTTATAATATCCAAAATGTAATCGTAGAAAAACCAAAATTTGGAAAGAAAACTGGAATTCACCCTGTGACCTTTCTAGAAGACTTGGAAGTCTATTTAAAGAAAACATCCAAAAAATAACAAGACTTAGACATTATACAAGAATGTTTGGACGGTGACGCGAGGGCTGGTCCCGCATCTACCGAAGCCAGTGGACAACCATTGAGGATTTCAAACGCGACTGTTTAAAAGCTTATGGGGGTAGCTTCGAACAAACGAACTTCGAAGAACCATCCATCACATATGGAACGTGGGATTGGAAACTAAATTCATCAATGTTGACTTACTTTTTACGTATCGTGGGTAGAGCAAAAATGCTAAATCACCCCATTCCAGAGGAACAGATAGTATCGGATGTCATAAGACACTACCCAAGATATATACAACAGGCATATATATCAGCGAAATACTCAACTATATTAGAAACAGCTGAATTCCTGCGATCCAGGGACGATGTAAATAAACAAAGAACCAAAGCAGGATAACAAAGGAGTATCAGAAAAATCAACTGAAAAGAAAAATAAGGATCTACAATAGTCTTATCAAAATTGGAAACGACCTGAGACCAACACCAGGAGTGGAACTACACCAGCTGTTCAAGAATTGACTTTTTGGGGAAACTACATGCGGCTGCCGAAATAGAGCCCGTATCAACCTTGGACATGTTGCGTCAAAATTTATCGTATAAAAGAGAAAGCTATATATATAAATTGCTATTAATATTTAAAGTGGTATTCTTCCGATAACCTTGAATAGGGAAATAACATAAATACCCTAAAAAATTATAAAAAACAATCTTCCCACAACCCATTCTAAAATCTCTAATTATAGCCTGGGCTCGATAGAATTATCTAAATGTGCAGCCAACAGATGTTCAAAGAAAAGCACAACCAGCAATAAGAACTTGTCACAAATACTATTTCTAACAAAAACCTAAATTCATTATTTGAATTGAACACAATATCTGTACAAGTGTCTATGAACTGCGCAGTGACATTTTGTTGCTATGATGATGATGTTGTCGACTGCGCCCCCCCAGTCTTTGAATCCTTAAATACTCTTATAATTTCTTCTACAAGTTCTGTTATATCCAAACACTGATCTTCATTATCACGACTGATTATTATTCTAATCTTCGTGCAAAAAAATGCTCTGTGAACACTCAACCTCCGAATTATCGTACCTTATACGATCGTTAATTTTCAAATTTTTAATCGTATACTTATTATAACTAGTATTTTGTATCATTCGTTATCATTATTTCTAAAAATAATGCGCATATCGACAGATCAAAGAAATCTACACCAGTCCTGACTGGTTCTAAAAAATTTTGGCCTACTCAACACAAATATCAACTTGTTAGGTTGCGTTCCGTAACTGCTTAACTAGACAGTTAAGTCAAACGTCAAACATTAATTACTAATAACTTGTTGAAAATGTATAGGAAGAAATGTAAATATATCTTTTCTATTCCTAAATAATGTAACATGTATCTCTAAATTATTTTTTATCTTTTATTTCTTGTAAAATAAATTACAACTTTTTTTTAAGACTCGCGTGTACACGTATCGTTAACCGTCAAAATCTATAAAATCGGTAAGTACCACATTATTTAATAATTACTAATTTTTCATTATTAATATTTATTAAATTTTATTATGAAAACAAACTCGAATTAATTATATTAAATTTTAAAATCTACGTTATAATTTGACACGTTAAACTATAGCTTAAACAGAATTACTCTATCCATAAACTACATCTATACAATTTACTGGTCAATATCTGTCATGTCGACCAAAACAAGACAAAATATTGCTTCAAAAATCATAAAAATAACTAATTGTATTCTTTTGTTTCAGGTAATTATTACTATCTGGACGAAATGAACTACTGAAAGTGCAGTACTACTAGAAAAATTAGACTTTATTTGGAAAAAAAATGTGCAGAAATATGCAGAGAACATAACATATGCTTAAAGTGTTTGTTTTTAAAATACTTTTGCGACACAATGGATCCCCATCTTCGTTTTCACAAGAAACAAATGTAACCCAAAGAGGGTTTCGCAACGTAATTCACAGGCCAAATGCACATAAGAACACCAAAACTGACCAAAAAACCATGAACACTGTCACGTCCCTTCTAGTTAGAAACAGAGATAAAACAAATATAAGAACCAAATAAAATCGAGAAATTCACCTTACAGTACTCATCAAACCAGAGTATAACAGCAAGTAATAAATTAAGACAAGATACAATTTTTCTGGTAACGGCATGCCAAATGTAACTATCAGCTATAGTCCAAACCACAATTAAATTCCAATGAATCTACCACTGTGTTGCCATTAAAATTGAACATTTCGTTAATAGTAAATTATCACCTGGAGAAAAACTACTCGTTAGTAATATATTTGTTGGTAATTTTACAGGTAAAATTTAAATGCACTGTATTAATAAACATGCTTTCTATTCAGACATGCTAAATTAATAAATATTCAATTATTACTATTTTGTAGTAGAAACATTTATATAACACTTCAGGTTTCGTCAAAATTTGGTAGCAGTTTTGACACAATAATTTTAACTATCTGAAGACGCGTATATAATTATGCCGATTTATTGTACCTTTGGTGTATATATATATATAAAAAAAACGGTAACTAATCGTGCATGGCTATATTTATCATCAAAATAGTGGCGGCCATGACACTTTTTACTTGTCGTTGTCACGCCGCCATTCGACATCTGACATCTGTCTGGAGCGCTCGAATGTTTTCTTTGCCTGTCGTGGTATTTTTCATTGTTGAGTTTTTGTTTTCTATTAAGTTTGTGTTATTTGTTGTAGTTACTGTGTTATTTGTCGTTGTTACTGCATTAAGTTGGGATCCTGAACGTGGGTTTTGCGTTGACGCAAGAAAGATGGAACCCGTACCAGGTCCCTCTCGTATTATGAAAGAGAATGTTGCTCTTTCCCCACAAAAAAAGACCTAAAACTCATATGGTTGTTTCGGAGAAGTGTATGGTCATGAACGCTTAGAAACATACCTATAATACGTGGTCCGAGGACAAGTATTGGTCATTAATGGAGTGTTCAAAAAAAGTGTCGGAAATACTGGGAATATCAGAAAAAACGGTGAGAAAGATCGTCAAAGAAAACAAAACGGGCGCAAAATTCTCTCCCCCCAAAAAACCCGGCCCCAAGTTGTGTGTGATTGACAAGCTTGACGAGTTCACCTTCGCAGCGATTAGGCGCCTAGTATATCATTTTTTTTACCGCAATGAACCACCAATCATTCAGAAGGTGAGTTTTCTTGGATTAAATAATATGTCAATCAAACACACAATATTCCTTTGTTCCAGGGAGTTTTCTAATGGATGAAATAAATAGCTTCCTCCTTGCGACGGGTGCTCAAGCATTTGAATTTTAAATATGCCAGTCGAAAACGCCAAAGTAGCCTCATTGATCGGGCAGACATTATATTATGGAGGAAACAATATTTGAGGAAGGTGAAGCAGTATCGCAGAGAGGGAAAAACATTCTATTATCAAGATGAAACCTGGCTTAATGAAGGTATGTTTTTAAAACTATTTATTGCACTATTTCATTGTATATTCGCAGATATATCACAGCAAACAATGCGTTAAACAGAACTTACTTCTAAATGGTACAACAACAATTTTCAAATATAATAAAATATTATAGATATTTATGTCACTTTTATTATAATTATAAGACAGTAGTGATACTAGTGATTATAAGTTTAATCGTGTGAGTTTCCTGATCTGATGAAACATAGCAAAATAACTCCTTTATTTAAATCAGGTAGTACCTCTGACCCCACTAACTTTAGACCAATATCTGTACTACCTACATTTAGTAAAATTTTTGAAAAGCTTATTCTATATCAATTGTTAAAACATTTTAATTTGAATAATTTGATGCATAGTAAGCAATTCGGTTTTACGCGGGGTCGCTCGACATCCAACGCCGGAGTTGAGCTCGTAAAACTCATTTTCGATGCCTGGGAGGAATCGCGAGATGCTTTAGGCATCTTCTGTGATTTATCTAAGGCCTTCGATTGCGTTAATCATAGACACTGATCAGGAAGCTACACCACTACGGAGTTAAAGGATCAGCACTAAATTTATTAGAGTCTTATTTAAATGGTCTTATACAAAGGGTTGACGTGAATGGAAAGCGTTCACCGGGGTCATTAGTCTCTATGGGTGTGCCGCAGGGATCAATATTGGGACCTTTCCTGTTCCTTATCTATATAAACGACTTGCCACACCTCGTAAAGACCCACCATGAGATAGTTTTCTTTGCAGATGATACGTCTCTAATTTTCAAAGTCGTACGAAATCAACGATCCTACAATATCGTAAACAATGCTATCTGTGAAGTAGTAAATTGGTTTAATGTAAATAATTTATTGTTGAATGAGAAAAAGACTAAATGTGTTAAGTTTTTCACGAGTAACGTAAAACACGAGCAAGCGAGCGTTATGGTTAAAGGTGAGGAACTGGAACTAGTTAATAGTACAGTCTTTCTCGGTATAACATTATATTCTAAGCTCCAATGGGGTCCCCATATTGCTAATCTCTCGAATAGACTGAGTTCTGCAGCTTTTGCAGTAAGTAAGATTCGTCAATTAACAGACGTGATAACGGCTCGATTAGTGTATTTCAGTTATTTCCACAGTATTATGTCGTATATCTTACTATGGGGCAGTGCTTCCGACATTAATACTATATTTGTTCTGAAGCGGGCTGTTCGTGCGATATATAAAATGAACTATAGAGACTCGCTTAGAGATAAGTTTAAGGACAATAATATAATGACAGTGCATTGTCAATACATTTATGAGAATATTATGTATGTACATAAAAATATTACCGACTTTAAGAAGAACTGTGAGATACATAATATTAATACTAGAAATAAGCATAAGCTCGCAGTGCCTGCTACTAGGCTCCATAAAATAAGGAGATCATTCATGGGTAACTATGTGAGATTTTATAATAAACTTCCTAGCAGCATAACTGAGTTGTCTATTGGTAAATTCAAAAATATTGTGAAACGAAAATTATTTTCTAAAGCTTATTATAGCACACAATACTACATGAATGATGAAGCCGCGTGGGATTAATGTAAATTATAGCATCATGTAGGTATATGAATAATTATTTTAACGAATACCTAAGGTATTATTATTTTTTTAATCTTAATTGTTTTATATACTCTGACATTTAGAATTTTATTCTAGACACATTATAGATTATTTATTTTTTATTGACAATCCTTTTGGGATTTATCTTATTGATTATTTTAATTTTAAAAATGAGTATTTTATCAATAATATTACACTTAAATTAAATGATCTGATTAGGTTTTTCTGGGTTTCCCTAATCCTTGCAGCAAATGTTGGATCATATTGTATTTCTCCCAGCAAACATTCACTCTCATGTAACTGACATTTCGAAAGTGCTTGTAACTAGGCCTACTTGAATAAAGAATATTTTGATTTGATTTTGATTTGATTTGATTAATCTTACTCTATGTCGTTAAAGGTCACACGGTGAACAAAGTTTGGCAAGATCCAGAAGTCAAGTCATCTCGGCAAGCTTTTCTAGAGGGGCTTACAACCGGGCTTCGAGCTCCGTCAGGAAAGGGAAGTCGGCTTATTATTTCTCACATCGGCAGTGAAGATGGTTTTTTTGGAACACGGACTCCTGTTATTCGAATCGAAAAAAAATACTTACGACTACCACAAAGAAATGAACTCGCAGCACTTTGAAGAGTGGCTGACAGGTATTCTGCCAAGGCTGAAGCCAAACTCTGTCCTTGTTATAGACAATGTCCCATATCACTCCAGGAAACTAGAACTTGGCCCCACAAAAAAATGGAATAAGGGGCAAATTATTGAGTGGCTGCAAGAGAAAAATGTGTCATGTGACATGAGTATGGTGAAGACAGAGCTGATGGACTTGGTGGAAAAAGAAAAACCTAAATATGATAAGCGGGCAGTTGATGAACTAGCAGCTGCCCACAATGTTATAGTTTTAAGACTGCCCCCTTACCACTGTGAACTAAACCCAATCGAATTGGTATGGGCACAGGTAAAGGGGCATGTTGCCAAAAATAATAAAACCTTTAAAATGGCACTCTTTAAAGAGGGGTTGCAACTGGTGACACCAGAACACTGGCGGTCTTGCATAGACCATGTGATTAAAATTGAAGATAAAATGTGCGAACTGGACCACTTAATAGATGATGTTGTGGAACCTTTTGTTATAGACATAAATGAAGATGAATTGAGTGATTCAGACATAGAAATATAAATCCTTAAAGAAATTTTGTTCTTTTTTATTTGAAATTATGTACAGTCGCCGTCAGATATAGCACAGCATATAAGGCCTTCATAAATATATGAACATGTTTTGTAACGCCCAGTCTATAAGAGTCGTGTTTACATATTTATGAACGCCTTATATGCTGCGATATATCTGATGGCGACTGTACATAGCTAATATTTCCTTAACTTTTTTTGTCCCTGGTTTTCAAATAATAAAGTTCACCCATTTGGGCATTTTTTTAACAAAACACTTGGCTCTGGTCATATTGTTTTTAAATGTGTCTCTGGAACCTGAGAACTATTGTATCATTTCATAATATTGACATTGACTGTACCGATTAGTAGAATCAATGCCAATACAAAATTAAGTTTTTCTTCACAATCCCAAAAAAGGTAAAACCACGGATTAAAAAATGCCCTTGGTACCTATTAGTAGGACTATGCAGTAGGATCATGGGCAAATAATGACATACATATTTGGATGTTTATTCAACATGTAAAACTCTATCAAGATAATGGTTGGTTTTCAGTAGTAGCAGGTTATTAATTATTATTTTATCATATTTTTTATACTCAAGAAAATGTTGGTGACCTCTGAAACGTCACACTGACAATGACAGATGCCATTGTGACATTGATACTTCTTGGTAGATTTGTTGAAATTTAATTATGAATCACACTATACATTTAGCAGAATCTACGGTCACGGCTCCAAAGTTCTATTATTTATTGACAAATACAGAGATAAAGAAATACTGTGGGATCCCACGCACGGGGATCACTTCAATAAGTTTAAAAAAAACGATGCGTGGGTAGAATTATCCGATGATATGAATATAACGGTTGAAGAGGCCAAGAAAAAAATTACCACCTTACTTGCCTCGCTAAGAAGAGAGAAGGCTAAAACAAAGAACAGCAGTGGAACGGGCAAAGGTAAGTTTAAAATGATTTTTTACGTCACTGGGCGGTAAGTGAGATTTGCCGCGGCGTAGCGGCAAATCTCACTTCACACCCAGGACAAGACTTAAAATCGAACCACGGGCGGTAGGTAATAAACAGGGAGCGTACCTTTCGTGCCGATGACAGCAAATTGACGTCACGTTGCATATAGAATGATTCCAGTTAGTCTTATTGTAGTCATCAATCATTAATCATCAATCATTTATTCAAGTGTGTCACATCATAACATAATATTTTATTGTGTAATATCATAATATGATATCAGTGATAATTGAGCATAATTTAAAATTTAAGAAACTGGATCATGATGTATGAAACATGACGTAAAATGAAGAATTGATTGATAGTAATGAAAAATAAAATGGCATGTTTTCCGCACTGATACAAATGGAAATTGACATGGTATATCTGTCGAAATTAATATAAAACATATTTGAAAAAATCGTTACAATCTATATAATAAAATGATTCATGATTAATTTGATTGATGAATGATTTATAATTTCAAAAAAAATAGTATCATCCTATATGCAACCTGACGTCAATATTTGATGTCATCGGCATGAAAGGTACGCTCCCTGATAATAAAGAAGGCCTCAGATCGCTTGTTTATAGTATTTATTTATACAGTGTCCTAATGATATTAATTATTTTTCGGGTGCCGACGAAGTCTATACTAGTACATGGTTTGCATTTAAACCATTACTATTTGTGTTGGACCGAAATAAACCACGAAATACAAATGATACGGTAAGTTTTTCTAAGTATATCTTTCTTGCCAGTTCAAGCTCCCTCCCGTGAACAGTATTCTGCAATTTCCTGGCGTATTTGTTTCGCTGTTGCACTTGTTCTACGCGGTCGCCTCTCCAAAGCGAAAAGGCTTGTGAGTTCGCTGTCGTTTCTCCAACTTCCTGGTCTAACAACTCCTTCTATTTCATGATCAAATGTCCCTGAAGGTGTGTAAATGTCACTGGATTCATCACTTTTTCTGAGTTAGTTATGAAGATGTGTTATTGCCATTACTACTGAAGAGGCGTGGTTTGGTTCTAAAAACATAGGCTTTCTTAACACTCGAAAAACTGCTGAAAACCAAATACGTTTTCCATTACTCTTCTCGCTCTGCTAAGTCTGTAATTAAATGTTCTCTCTATAGACCCTTTTGCATGGAATCCCGAGTAAACTTTCATTACATTTTCTGAAACGGCAAAAGCTTCGTCACTAATGAAATAGTATGGGATGTCTAGAGTTCGCAAAGGTATTACGATTTATTTTTTATTCTTTGACAAAGTTCAGAGTTGTTAAATACACCGCCGTCCGATATTCTTCCTTGACACCCCGCATTTACATATACAAAGTTGTATTTAGCGTCAACTACAGCAAATAATACGACGCTAAAGAAATTTTTATAATTATAAAAATCACTTCCACTATTCATCGGTGATTGTATTATTACAGGTTTGCCATCCATAGAGCCCAAGCAATGGGGGAAATTCCATAATGTGTTATATTGTTGTACTAAACCTTGCCATTCCTCAGGTGTTGTTGGCATCTGCAACAAACAAGAATTATATTTTTTATGTATTTTTTAGTTACACCCCGATGAAGAAAGCGAGCAACGTGGTGCGATACAGTTTTGGACAACGGGTCACATACCGAGCGACCGATTCATGTGGCTAAAAAAAAGAAAAAAACCGTCATGGATCCCGAAGAAATAATGGCTTCTACATATGATATTTTAAAAAAGACGTCAAGCGAGAAAAGTTCGAAATGTTTGGACGAGTGTGACAGCTACGGAGCTTTCATTGCAAACAAATTGAGATCGTACTCTAACCAGACCAGAAACTACGTACAACACCATATTTCAAATATTTTATTCAATGCTGATCGGGGACAATATGAACCCAACTATGGTTATAGTTATTCGACTCGTCAAGGCTATTTTTCTATACCTGGCCCAATTCAAACTCATTCTACAAGAACAACAACTTCGCAGCAATACAATTATTCCACATCTTCACCTCAAATATCGGAGTGCAGTCAAGATAGTGCTGGATTGCAACGCCCAGATACTCATACCCTCACTTCATCCCGCAATTATTCGTCACCTTCACCTCAAATGTCGGAGTGCAGTCAAGATAGTGCTGGATTACAACGCCCAGATACTTACACCCACACTTCATCCCAACGCAATTATTCCTCACCTTCACCTCAAATACCGGAGAACAGTGAAGAAACTACCAGGTTCTTGCGAGAATTTGGCGACTTGATTGATTAGATATATAGAATGTGTAAGTCCTGGTTTCCTATTTCCAAATTACATTTTTAAATAAAAAATAACTAAAGCACATGTTGGTTTGCTTACCTTTATACAATTCTTCAATACTTTCACTATTGCTTCACTGACTTCCTTTACTATGAAGCCTATTCTCTGTCTAGAAATTTTAAAAAGATATTGCAAGCTTGTAAAAGAATCTCCAGAAGCGTAAAAACGTAGTGTAACTGCTAGCCTATCTGTAACAGATATAGCTTTTCTCAAACTTATATCTTGCTTGCCCACTAACGGTCCAATTAAATTAATGAGTCGGTCGAAATCGGTAGACGACATTCTAATAAAGTTTGTGTATTGTCCAGTAAACTCTTGGTTTCGAAGAATATTCATTATATTCGTATAATGAATATTCTTCGAAACTTTGGTACAAATTAGATATCCAATATCGTTTCGTTTTTTTCTTCTTGTTTTTTAGATAGCAATAACTTAGTAAAATAAGTGAAGCACACGCGACCTCCATATCCGACATTTTGAAACAGAATGGCGCATAAAAGAACAGAGCGCTCAAGGCGAGCGTTCGCCGCGTAGCTGTAATGTAACTGTAATGTAACACGATCGCCGTGAACGATACATTACAAGCAAAGGTTACTAGTCAGTCGCCACCTAAAGACGGTTGACGCATGAGAAAATTTTCACGTTGTTTGGTCATCAATGGTACTTTTCAATAATTTAAAAATTGTGTTTTAATACTGCTAATTGTTCGTTTCTCTAATCATTTCGGCTATTCATATGGACTTTGATTTGCATTACGATTTGGATTAGTGTTATTACCTGGAATCTACGACTTGGCATTATTTAACTGGACTTGAGTTTGCGTGTAAGTGATCATGTTTACTTCACGTGACTACGCAGAAATGCATTACTATTACGGTTATGCTAGCACTTTCAATGCTAAGAACTTCACTATGGAGTTCTCTTAAACTATGTCCACATGCCACACGACTCCCGAGGGGAGTTCGTACTATTATAGAGGACTAAACGCCATGCTATCCGACTCCTCTAGCGAGTTCTTACGATATTAGGGCTGTCACTTTACCTCGTTTTTTAGGATTAGAAAAATCGTGCTTTTTTTAAGAAAAACAATTTAAAAGTTTGCATATGTTCCTCATTTTCTTTTACATAACGTTAACAATGGAATATTAAATCTTATTCTCTTGAATGTTTTTTTGTAATATTTTTTAAAAATTACTTAAATGAATGAATCGACCGACCTTAAAAATACGAGCATATAGTCTCTGTGTGGGGTTTATTTATTTTACACATACAGGCAGCGACTAAGCAATGGAACCGCCCTGTAGGGACGCTGAAATAATGATCTAGTCTAGTAATTAAATTTATATCAGTAACATACATTTTTAGTTAAGTATATTTAAACATGCAATAGTAAGGTTTTAGGCGAACGTCGTTACCTTAAAACTAGGATAAACCACGAATTCAGATAGAATCGACAGATTCCAGAACCATTTGTAGTCGCGCTCATGGTGTTTTTGGCTAAAATAAATTACGAGTATACTAGGTCCCAACGAATGGTAATTGTATTTGGTAACTTCGTGCCCATATAATAAAGACGAAAGTCCTTTGCAAAATAAAGTACTTATAATCATAATGCACTTAGCCGTCGCAAAGTTGTTTATTACTTCTTATCTATCTTTTGTATTGTCTTTTCCCCCGGCTGCGAACCCGGGGTTTACCTGGACTGAAGTGCGCTTGGGTCTAAACTTGCAAATAGAGCCATTCGGTAATCGTTTGTGCTCTATGCCAGACTTATCGGGTGACTTCTCGTGTTGATATTTTGTGCTACCTACGTGTTGATATTTGTACGACTACGGCTTGTTTTCTGGACTCTGTTTGCTTTCCCAACTGTGATCTCGGCTTTCTTACTGGACTTTGTTTGCCTCCGATTTGGCAGTACAATGGCGGGTACTAGTACCAGTGAAGATGTTGAGCGTAATTTGCGCGAGATATTCGGTGAAAACCTTGTCACCGACGATCTTCCGGCGCTATTAGATGTAGAGATTTCTCAAATCCAGCGCCTATTGGAAAGTGCAAGTGAAAGCAGTTCCGATGAAGACATCAACTCTGATGAAGAGTTTGATGATGTTGGCGAGGAGACAATGTAAGTACTTACATACTTTCTACTACTGCTTATTTTATCAGCCACACTATTTTTAAATCTAGCTTCGATTCTAATCACAAGGAAAGATCCCAAGTAGCATTGCAAGCTGTATAAGAGCTGTAAATCAGTTTATTTGAATACTTTACGCTGTACATTTAGGCTGTACTGCAGCTGTATATCCGGATATACATCCCTTATAAGTTAAAAAAGGGCCCCAATTATAAAGCTTTTCGTGTTATTACAGCTGTACAGGCAATAGATAAGCTGTATTATAGCTGTAATTTAGTGTAAAAGGAAACCTTAGCACTACAGATTATCTCGTATAAATATGATTTAAGAATATATGTTTTAAATATGTTTGAATAGGTAATAAAGTGCATTATTTATACTTAAAACGGGGCTTAATCGCCTTAAGTGCAGTTATTAAGACCCGATTTTGAAGCAGTTATATTACTATTGGCAAGTGCCGATTATTATTTAGTGTGAACATGAGTATGTTTTCTAGCAAAACTTTCACGCGCCTGCTTGACAATCAAGTATATCTTTAATTATATTTTCAAAAATGTTTTTTATTCATAATAAAATGGCGACAGTTTTTAAACAGCCTTTGGGATAGTTGGAGAACAGTTTAATCGTAGTAGCTGTACTATTTAATTAATGTAATCATTTCTACAGTTTTTGGATTTAATACAGACTAAAGCTGTAAAACGACTGCCATTTACTCATTTAGTTTTATAATAACCTTACAGACAGAAGTTATAACACTATTATATTTATAATAGTGTAAAGTGACACCATAACATTAGTTTTAAATCGGAGTTGATAAACACTTTTGTTCAGCAACAATCTCTAGGTGATCCTACAATATAGCCTCTATACAGCTTTAACGATACAATAAGCTTGTAGCGTCACACAACTTTTAAAGTTTTATAACAGAATTTACAGATACTTTTTTACAGCAACAAGTGCTAATTGATACTATAATACAGCCCTTTTTAGGATTCCGTAGCCAAATGGCAAAAACGGGACCCTTATAAATTCGTCATGTCTGTCTTTCTGTCCGTCTGTCCGTCCGTCCATATGTCACAGCCAGTTTATTCCGAAACTATAAGAGCTACATTATTGAAATTTGGTGCGTAAATTAATTATTTACGATTGGCACTAGTGGACTCGTGAATGGGCTCTTAAAATTTGGTACTTATAAGTATAGTTTAGAATTCAGCTTTTGATTCTGTTTAAATAAATATTTAATAAGTATTATTTTATTGTTTTAGGGATGTTGACGTAGATGACTCGTCGAGCGAGGACGAGGCGGAAATGCCTGCTGAGCTAGGAAGAAGCAGAGTGGCGAACGACAGCTCGGAATGGACTCTGCATCAAACAAGTAACGCCGCGAACGTGCCTTCGTTTAATGGTGCAGAAGAGATAAGGGTGCCTGAAGGATGTACTACTCCGTACGATTTCTTTAAACAACTCTTTAATATGGAATTTATTGAAGGAATCACTACGGCAACAAATTTATTTGCAACAAATCTCCTTAGAGACAACCTGTTTCCTAATGGTCGCATTCATGCGTGGAAACCATTGACAGCTGCAGAGTTCCTCATATTTTTGGGAATTTTATTCCACATGGGAACGATTAAATTAAATCGAATGACCGATTACTGGAGACGGCATCGTTTGTACAATTTATATGCAAAAGATTATATGTCGCGTGACAGATTTTTACTCATATTTAGATGCCTAAGGTTTGGACCGGACAACTTGGAGTCATTGTTTAGTTATTTCAATCGGAAAATGGTTGAATTGTATAGCCCGGGGGAGCATTTATCCATAGACGAATCCATGATTTTATCGAGAGGCCGCAGTGGGATTAGGCAATATGTCCAAGGGAAACGCCACAAATACGGCATCAAATTGTATGTGTTAGCTAGCGATGAAAATTACATGAAAGATACATGTATCTTTCAAAGGTCCCTGTATTTTTCAATAAAATACAGTATCTTTCCTTGCGGATCTTCGATTGAATATTTCGCAAGTTTAAGTTTTTTACATGTAAAATACATTGTATTTTTCGCATTATTATATTATATTATGAATAGTGACTCGGAATGTATTGGCTCTCATACAAACAGGTGACTTTTCATTCCGCTCAGACTATATTTCGATATCAGTTAGCTAAAGAGGTTGAAATTATCATTTATGACTAAATACTTATAAATTGGAATCGTTAATCTATGCTCTATGTGACGTGAACGTGAAGTCAATTTTGCGTCAAAAGCATGACAAGGTTGACACTTGCTGATTATAATAGGTACATATTTAAATATACAATAATATTTTCTTGTGTTGTCTGCTCCGGTTGAAGTTGAAACACACATTGTTGAAGCGATTACTAAGTAATATGCCGCGAAGAAAAAGTAGCATTTGGGAACATTGCACATTAATTGATAATGACGATGGCAAAAGTGTGAAGTGCAATTATTGTTTAAAACAATATGGATATAGAAGTGCGACACGTTTGGAGGAACACATGACTAACTGTGACCAATGTCCGGGTGATATAAAACAAAAATATATCAAAACATCAAAAGAATCCCCTGTGTCACGAGTATCCCGACCAGCGTCATGCACGATGTCTGCGGAATCTGTAAGGAGTAATGCTTCTATCACAAATCAAGACACTGGTTCAGCCAACACCCTAAAAGTGGATATTAAAGAAAAAATTGACGCCGCATTGGCTCGTGCTGTGTATGCCACTAACTTGCCATTGTCATTATTCGAGTCACCTTATTGGAAGACAGCGTTCGCAACGATGAATCCAAATTACACTCCACCCAACAAATATGCCATGAGTAACTCTTTATTAAATGCAGAATATGTTAGAGTGAAAGAAGAGACTGACCGAAAAATGCGTAACGCTAATAATTTGGGACTTGTCACCGATGGATGGACAAATGTTAATAGCCAAGGAGTACTTAACTTTTTGGTAACAACACCCAAACCCATTTTTTTCAAATGCGTTCACCCTGGAACGAATAGACAGACGGCTGAATATATAAAAAGTGAAATAAGTAAAGTTATAGAAGAGATAGGTGTCACAAAATTTTCTTGCATAATAACTGACAATGCAAACGTGATGAAGGCTACTTGGAGACTTATAGAAGCTGAATATCCACATATCGATTGCGTCGGTTGTGCGGCTCATGTTTTAGATTTAATATGTAAAGATATTATGAACTTGGATTGCTTCAAAACATTGTTCAAAAATTGTAAGAAATTGATAGCTGAAATTAAAAAGAGCCACACACTTTTGGCTTTATTCGTACAAAAACAGAGAGATCAGCATGACTTACAATTAAAAACATTAAAAATTCCCTCCCCTACAAGATGGGCTGGGGCTCATCTTACATTTGAATCATTGATAGAAAACCAGGAAGTGCTTCAAGCTTTAGCTATTTCCAGGGAGGCAAACATGAAACCCAATACGAAACAATTCCTGCTAACCGAAGAAACCTGGAACAATATAAATAATGCAAAAAAATTGCTTACTCCAATTGCAGCTTATATTGCAAAAATAGAATCTGATGACTCAGTTCTATCGGATGTCCTGGATGCTTTCATCATGATAAAAAACAGCGTTATTGACCTGGAAGTTACGGAATTCTTGACTGCAGATACAAAAGAGAATATTCTGAATATATGCGATTATCGTCGATCTTTCTGTATGAAGCCAATCCATTTAGCAGCGTATTTACTGGATCCAACGTATCACCCATTCGTAAACAATAAAGCAGTGAGCCTTGATGACAACGAATATCTCTCAGCTACTCATTTTATATCTAAGGTTGCAGATGTTTTGTCTATCGACAACACATTGGTATTCAAAAATTTGGCTGAATATAGGTCACAAAGTCAATTTTGGAGTAACGAGTTGCTGTGGAAAGCTATCAAAGATACCGAGACAGATACTGAAAAAAGCAAACTTCACCCACGCGACTGGTGGCAAGGATTGTGTCTTTCAAAGCCCTTAACACCTCTTGCTGTAAGAATATTAAGCAATCCACCGTCGTCAGCTGCCAGTGAGAGAAATTGGTCTTTGGTTGGGAGAACACACACTAAAGATCGTAACCGGTTAACGGCGGAACGCTTAAATAAGTTAATTTTCGTAAACTGCAACCTGAAAATTTTTATGTCAAAGGAACCTACATTTTTGGAAACTGATGAAATTTTTGACGACTGTGATACTACTGATACTGATAGTGAAAGTGATATAGAATTATAGGCCTTTGACTATCTAATCAGCCGGACTGGCAACGTCTGTAATTTTTTATACGAAAAAGTCTGCCGATTTTTGCAGGGAGGGGTAACGTCAATTACTGCTCTGTCTGGTTTGATACTCGATCAAAGTACTAAGACTATTTGTTTTTCTTTTTATTTTTTATCTACGGAGACATTGGTTTGTTTAAATAAATACTGGCGGTTTCTTTGTGGTTTTGTATTTAAAATTACTAATATTACCAATAAATACATTGTTGTTGAATTAATCTCTTTATTTCTTATCAATCTTAGGGTAGGATTTTATTATACATAGTATGGTTATAAAATTTAAAAACAAAAAGCCGATACAAAAAAATACGAAATATAAACATATTTTAAATAGCTAACCTAGAGTACCGCCGGCAACGGTGATCAAACCACGAGAGCGGAGTCTCTTAATATTCTTAATTTATTGACTTAGGCTAGGCTTTTTACAATATGTTTATAAAAGTAAATACAAAAATATTATTATTATTTGTATGTCTTGCCTTATCACGGGACCATAAGGTTATTATTTAATCAAGTCAAGTAATTATTAAATCGTACCCTTGGTAAAATAAAGCCGTATGTGACTTTACGTTTTAAGTGCTTTTATTACGCGAATGTTACATAAACAAAAAGATTTAAACGCTTCCCCTAAAAAGTCGTCATTTTGCAGATGCGGCTTTATTTTACAAAGGGGTTGTCGTCATTTTGCAGAGGCGGCTTTATTTTACGATTTGTGTAACATTCGCGTAATAAAAGCACTTAAAACGTAAAGTCACATACGGCTTTATTTTACCAAGGGTACGAAATAAACATGTAAAATACACAGTATAAAACAGGTATTATACGTGTATGATTGTATTTGTCAGACTAACGTCAGTTTTGTTTTATTCGAAAGTTACATGTATTTTATAGGAAAGATACAAAGTTTCGAAAGAAACAACATGAATCTTTCGCCATTTTCATCGCTAGTGTTAGCGTCACCTACTGGCACTGTCCTCCAAATACATATGTATAAGGGGAAAAGAGATGCAGAAGTCGGCGGGCAAGGTCACACCGATAAGGTGGTAGTGAAACTACTAAAAGAGCACTTGAACACTGGTCACCATGTATTTACGGACAATTTCTATAATAGTGTCGGGCTCGCAAAGTTTCTGTTGCGAAACAAGACTAATGTCACAGGAACATTGCGTTCCAGAAGAAAGGATAATCCCAAGGATGTTTGCACACACAAATTGCGCAAAGGTGACATCATTTTTAGATATAATAAAGAAGGGATATGCGTGTGCAAATGGCATGACAAACGAGACGTCCTGACTATCAGCACCAAACTGTCCCCAGAATTAGAACCATTCACAAACAGAAGGGGACAGGCAGTGTTAAAACCAGAAATGGTAACAGAATATAACAAATATATGAGCGGTGTTGATAGGCAGGACCAAATGCTGTCATATTATACATGCGAGCATAAGACCATGCGTTGGTATAAAAAAGTAGGCATTCACATTTTTCAGGTGTTGTTGTTGAATGCCTACTTTTTATACACTAATAAAATTGGTAAAAAAAGTCTGTACAACTTCAGAGAAGCGGTTATTACTACTTTACTGCCACCTTTGAGTGTAACAGAGGCATTGCCACGCGAAATTAATAATAATAGTGTCCATTTTCCTTCGCATTTACCTAAACCGGACGGTGGCCGTACTAAACGAAAAAGGTGCAAGCATTGCTGGGATACATCTAAAGTAAGAAAACAAACTATATACCAATGTGTCAAGTGCCCATCATCACCAGGCTTTTGTCTAGAGTGCTTTCCGATATTTCATAAATATTAGTTCGGCGTGCAAACTTCTATCTGTAGCGGTACATACATAAGAGGTAAGTCTTTATAGTAATACAACGTATATTTAAAATTATACTGTGATGTGGAGACTCACCCATTTAGGCTAGTGGTTCTTTATATGGTAATCGTAATTAATCATCAATATGTAACCTTATGTAACTTGCTTTATTATGATCATTATAGATTCGTACATTGAACGGTAAACATGTGTTTCATTGATAATCTCCTCCGTATCGTGTAGATCCTTAGAAGCAGTTAGTAGCTACATTACATGGCGACCTTGCCAGAGCTTTACTAAATGTGACAGAGACATGGTGCGGACTTAAAATGTGCCAGGTGGACGCTAAAGTGCTAAGGGACTTGGAGGACCTATTATATTATTGGGTACCATACGGGATAATTGCATTGGTGGTACTCGTTGTACTGTGTTGCATGTGTGTCCGTCGGTGGCTATCGCGCAAACCGTTAGTGGAGACAGCTGCAGCAGCGTAAGAGCGGAACAATGATGGTAACGTTATGTTCTTGATTGTTCTTTCTCATATTGACTGGCTACTAACCATGGGGAAAACTGAGTCCAAGATCGAGAAGGAGGAGGTCATAATTGCTCAAAATGGCCAGGGCAATAAGGCTAGCACTTCCCAGGACATGCAAGGAGGCGGACAGATGTCCTACATTATGGTAGCTATGGTTTTGATGATGGCAGTCATACTTTGCTACTTTATCTGGAAAAGGATTCATAAGTGCCTTACCAGGAAAATTGAGCGGCAGGCGGCGGCTATAGTGATGCGTAGGCGGGCATCAGTATAATACAGTGAAGTGTCAACGGAAATGTGAGTACTTATAATTCAGTGTTCATTCAGTGATATTGGTTTAAATATGTGTCGTAGCATGATGTCGCGTATGGACAGTTGTTATTTTTAAATTAAGGGCTACTTTTATTTAGTTATAATAAGCTGATTGTGCTTGCTGATGATGGTTAATGGTAGTGATGCCTGTATTGAAAGACTTTTATGAGCGTATTCAGTATCTTAGAGAGTATTTAGTTAAACTTGGGCCGGCTCGGAGGAGCGAGAAATTAGGCCAAGATAAATTATCAGAGGTAAAGTCAGTGTATGACAAATATAACGACTACATAAAAGTCTATAGCATAAGGGTAGAAAAAGGGGAAATCCCTATAAATGATAGTGATCAGCAATGTATTACTAATTTAGAAAACGAATATAGTAAGCTATTAGAATTATTTGAGGAACAGGAGCAGCTTACAGAGGCAAACATGGGTTCTAAAAAGAATTTTGACTTTAAGACAGCAGTCTCTTTGTTGCCTATCATGGACGATAGCGAAAAAGTTACCTTACAGTTAATCGACGCGTTAGAGTTATACGCGACTATGACGGTGGATACTGATATTCCCGTATTAATAAACTTTGTCCTGAAAACACGGTTGTCTCATAACGCTAAGCTGCGCTTGTCAAGTAGTTACACGTCAATATCTAGCATGGTTGATGAAATGAAGAAACATTTACTTACGCGTAAATCCGACACTGCTTTACAGAAAAAAATGCAGATTGCTCGACAAGGTGCTAGAACTATAGAGCAATTTGGTAGGGAGTTAGAGGACATCTTTGTGAACCTCACAATTTCCCAGGCCAACGGTGACTCGGCCGCATATAGCATTCTAAAACCTATAAACGAGAAGCAGGCAATACACAGATTTACTGATGGCTTGCGAAATGACAGGTTGGGTACGGTAGTATCAGCCCGTAATTACACGTCGCTTAAGGATGCGATACAGGCTGCGAAAGATGAAGAGATCGCTATGTCTCCATCATGCTCAGAGCAAGTTTTTACAGCACGCGGTAGGAATATGAGATTTCAGAGGGCATCATCTCGGGGGAACGCATATTTTGCGAGCCGAGGCAATAGAAGCCATTATTCGCAAAATGGTTTCCAACAACAAAACCGCGGCCGTACTTTTCCAAGAGGTAGTTCTGCTCCTTGGAAAAGTTCTAGAGGTGGATTTCGGGGCAACTTTAGTCACCAGAACTATATCCATAATAGGGGCAATAGGCAAAGTAGGCCACAAAAGCAACACCAAATAAACGCAACTCGTGAATCACATGACGAGAATGATTCATTCGGCCAGCAGTTTTTTCGTGCCTAACAATTTGTCATACATTTTAGCTTACAGTAATATGAACTCTGTCCAATTTTACGTACAAGGCAAGTTGTTTACATGGCTCGTAGATACGGGAGCGTCACTAAGTGCAGTCAAGCATGACTCAGTAGTGACAACGACCCAGGTTATTCAACCAAAGACTACCACCATAAATGGGATCTGTGGAAAAATTAGCTCGATTGGTGTCGTACATTTTAGTTTAGTTGAAGAAAATAATGATTCATTTAGTCATGAATTTCATGTTTTTAAAAATCTGCCGTTGGATGTAGATGGTATTATAGGGCAGGATTTCTTGTCCAGGTTTAAGTGCGTTTTAAATTTCGAAAATAATACATTGACCCTTGATAATGGCGGTCACTTAACAGTTGTAGCTTTACACGTATACTCTACCAATAGTAACATAAACCATTCGCTTATTAGATTACCGGCGAGAAGTGAAGTACTAATTAAGGTCCCGATAACTATAAAAGGAGATTTTGTAGTATCTGCTCGAGAAATATGTGAGGGTATTTTCATGGCAAACTCTATATCTAGAAGCATGGATGGAAATTTAACAGTAAAAGTGATGAATACACGAGAGCAAGAAGTAACTTTAAAATGCTTAACTCCTGAAATTAGGCGGCTGGAAGATTTTGACTGCTTTACTTTTGAAAAGTCTATAAATAATGCAGATAGAGTTAAGTCCTTATTGTCGTTATTGAAATTAAACTATTTAAACAAGGAAGAAGAGGGTAGTATAGGAAGCATTTGCGCTAAATTTGCCGATATTTTTCATCTGCCGGGGGATAAATTAAATACTATGAATCTATACGAACAGAAAATTCACGTGAAGTCTAACGAAACTCCAGTTTATAGTAAACCGTATCGGCTACCTTATGCGCAGAAAGCAGAAATTAATAGGCAAATTCAGCAGATGTTAGCAGATGACATCATCGAGGAAACTAATTCATCAGAATGGGCAAGCCCTTTGCTACTTGTTCCAAAAAAATCCGATTCCAGTGGAGAAAAAAAGTGGAGAGTAGTAATAGATTACAGAAAAGTTAACGAGCGTATAGAAAATGACAAATTCCCATTACCCAACATTAGCGAGATATTAGACTCTTTGTCAGGAGCCGTATATTTTAGCACGTTGGATCTCAATCAAGGCTATTACCAAATTAAACTCGATGCTGACAGTAGGAAATGTACAGCGTTCGTAGCTGATAAGCACTATCAGATGAAAAGATTACCAATGGGCTTGAAAACAAGTCCTAGTGCGTTCAGTCGGGCTATGACTATAGCCATGTCAGGCCTTAATTATTTACAATGTATTGTTTATCTCGACGATATAATTATAATGGGACGAAATTTACAGCAGCATAATAAAAATTTAATAGATGCTTTTTTAAGACTAAGAAAAGTCAACTTTAAGCTCAATCCTTCAAAGTGTAGATTCCTACAAAAAGAAATATTATATTTAGGACACTTGGTCACTGCTGAAGGTATAAAACCCGACCCAAGTAAAATTTCAGCGATTCAGAATTATCCAACACCAAAAAACGAAGATGAAGTCAGGAGATTTGTAGCATTCGCAAACTACTATAGAAAGTTTATACCGAAATTTTCTGAAATATCGCAACCGTTAAATAACTTATCACGGAAAAATGTTAAGTTCGTCTGGACTAAAGAATGTTCACAAGCATTTGAACACTTAAAGAAAGCGATGAGTAATCCACCCTTATTGCAGTATCCAAATGTTTCTGCCGAGAATGAATTTATAATAAATACTGACGCATCAGGAGTAGCACTAGGGTGCGTACTAGCAAACGGAGATGGTTTACCGGTAGCTTATGCTAGTAGACCTCTAAATAAAGCAGAAAAAAAATTATGCAACAGTGGAACAAGAACTTTTGTCAATAACATGGGGAATTAAATATTTTAGGCCATACTTATATGGTCGACGTTTCAAGATCATAACCGATCATCGTCCTTTAATTTATTTATTTAATATGAACAACCCTTCCAGTCGACTAACAAAGTTCAGGTTATGTTTAGAGGAGTATGATTTTACAGTTGAATATTTAAAAGGTAAAGATAATGTAGCTGCGGATGCATTATCAAGGATTGTAATAACTAGCGAGCAACTGAAACGTATGAGTGAACATGATATGTATGTATGTACGAGACGTCAAAAGAAACAGATGGAAGAAAGGGAGAGAGAGAAGAGTTTGGCCGATAAGCATTTTCAAAACGATTGGATTGATCACCCAAAAGTTGTGGAAATACTTAAAAAACCAAATAATTCTACAGAGTTATCTTTTGGAAACAATGACTACAGGAAATGTAAGAAAATGCACGATTCTGTTTTTAGTAAGAATCATATGTTTGTTTATTCGCCCTCTTTGTCAATTATAGGTCTTGCTCCAATTTCTCAATCATGTATGAAACGAGCTTTCTTCATGAGAGAATTGGAAATATTCTGCAAGAATCTTAATATAAAGGAAATATGCGTCATACGAAATAATGACAATATAAATAAAATAAAAGAGTTAACTCAGCGCATTAAAGATATAAGTGGATGGTCCGGACCACGAGTATGTGTAATAAGAGGCGTGACAAAAATAAATGACAAAGACGACAGACGCGTAATAATAAATGATTTTCACATCCTGCCAACTAGTGGCCACGCAGGTGTACGAAGGATGTGCAACAATATAAAGCGCTATTATTATTGGCCAGGTATGGAAGACGACGTAAGACTATTTGTGAAGAGGTGTGATAAATGCCAAAAACAAAAATTTCATACCTCAGTTAAAGAACCAATGTGTGTAACTAGTACCGCTACAGCGGCGTTTGACAAAGTATTCTTAGATCTTGTAGGCCCCTTAACTAAAGATGACAATGGGTATTCCTACATACTGACACTTCAGTGCGAGCTCACGAAGTACGTCGAGGCTTACCCACTTCCTAATAAGGAAACCGAAACAGTAGCACGAGCATTTGTTGAAGGGTTTATTTTACGCTACGGTATACCGCGCCAAATAGCAACCGACCGCGGTACCGAATTCATATCATCAACAATGCGAAATATATGTAAGTTGTTAAAAATAGAACAAATTATGTCTACTGCTTATCACCATGAGAGTCTTGGTTCTTTGGAAAACTCTCATAAGGCCTTAGGAGCTTTCCTTAGAATCCAGACGGATAACCAGGCTCATACTTGGAGCAACTGGTTGCAATATTGGTGTTTCTCTTATAACACGACTATGCATACTGAAACTAGATATACACCTTATGAATTAGTTTTTGGAAAAATATGTGCCATTCCTAGTAACATTAAGAATAGTATGGATCCTATATATAATTATGATGACTATCCGTATGAATTAAGATATAGATTACAGAAGTCCCAAGAGGACGCTCGAAATAATTTAATTAAGTCTAAAGAACTAAGAAAGTATAATTATGACACAAATTGTAAACATGTTAGCTATAAGGTAGGAGAATTATTATTAGTTAAGAAAGAAGCACGTGAAAAATTGGACCCTGTCTATATTGGACCGTATCCAGTAATTGAGGATATGGGTGTTAATGTAAAAATTAGTATAGGTAATAAACAAAATGTTATTCATAAGAATAGAACTAAGCCATATTTTGTGTAACCCATTATAATCTGTTTATAATATAATTAACTTGTGCGCCAGGTGTGCGAGGTGCATCTATATGTTATTGTAAACACTGCACCATATTAGCGCACTGCCAAGTTTGCATAACAAAGGATCAGCGAACTCGACTGACCGACTTAGAATTAGATTACAGAAAGTCAATGACTTTAAGTAACAACAATAGTAGTAATTAGGTAAAAAAAAAAAAAAAAAAAAATTAGGGGGGTGATGTGATGTGGAGACTCACCCATTTAGGCTAGTGGTTCTTTATATGGTAATCGTAATTAATCATCAATATGTAACCTTATGTAACTTGCTTTATTATGATCATTATAGATTCGTACATTGAACGGTAAACATGTGTTTCATTGATAATCTCCTCCGTATCGTGTAGATCCTTAGAAGCAGTTAGTAGCTACATTACAATACGCCCTCACATGAAATTCTAGGTTTTCGTGTGTCACGCGAAATTAAAGAGTTACCATTTGAAATATCGTCGTCAAAATCAAAACACCATCTGCCCCGAACTATGCCTACACCTAGGGTTGTCACTTCAGTGTAAAAAAGTAATATTATTCATTGTGTTTATTATGTGTATAAAAAAAGAAAGGTTTGAAGCTTTCCTCTCCTCCCCACCATGTGCGTGCGTGTATTGGAGGCGCCGCCGCTGTGAAGAAGTGGCGTATCGCCATTTCGAAATTCGCACGTCATCGATGCCGAGCGATACTGATAGGATTTATCAATAAAAGATAGAAAGAGATTGAAATGCGCGCGATACAGGTGGGAGGTGTTGGCGGGGCAGGCGGCGGGCGGCGAAGAGTCATGTTGCTGCAACTTTGTTGGACTGACGCTTTATGAGACTGAAGAAGTAAATGTGTATTTTGCTGCCGACGGGAGCTTGCTGCTAACACCCGCGTCTTTTTTATTAGAATATGCCAAAAATATACGTATATAACCTCGAGGTATAAATCAAGATAATGACGCTCCACGGACAGGAATAGTAGCCCAAGTATACTGAAGTGGAAGAAAGCTGCATTGGTTAAAAAACTCCGAGTCTACTCATGGCACTCAGTAGAAAGTTGTTGGGAAGCTTCTATAAATGTAAGATTGGCCACACTGAAAACCAGATCTGGGACAGTAGAAGAGTATTTGAACTTGTATCCAGCTCTCAAGTAACCTAATGGTTATCGCCTGGTGAGTTTGTGTATAATAATCCTCGTAATTAGCCGAATAGTCCTTTATCATTTCATTCAACCAACCTGTACCATTAAGTCCCTATTCATTCTCTAACATTAATGCCTTTCTTTTTCTTTTTCAGATCACTGCTGTTATTTAGTAATTATGAAAATGTTATAATTATGAAACCAATGACTTTTATTGTCTTAATAACCTATTACTACTACATTTTGCATGTTGCCAGTTAGGTCAGGATAAAATCATGCCAAACTGCAGGTCAAATTATACTTATCGTAAAAAGTTGGACACATTGCTAAAACTTCCTTTGTTATTTCTAGTGTCACTTTAATTTCCCTAATTTTGTGGTTTATTTGACTATATTCTTTAAAAATTCAATTGACATAACCATCACTTTGCAAAAGTGGAAGAGGAATAAATGGGAAAAACTAAAAACTTCCAAGCTTTTAGCAGAATTTTATGTTGTAATAAAGCCTGTATTAATTATCCCTTAAATCTAGGATATGTTTCAATTTACCATTCCTTTTATCATAATCCTATTTTAATTGAGTTAACCTCATTTGTAACATAGCTCGGCAAGATGAGAAATAGCAAATCTGGCACAGACCCTAGCCATAATGGCAATACTCATCCAATTCGTATAACATGGCTGCCCCGCATACAGATAATCATATACTGTAACCTTTCGGGTGGTCCTTTGCCTATTCTAGATAGTTTACAATCGTATTCGAATATTTTAGTTTCCACATTCCTTCAATAATGCTAACTTATACAATTTAACGTGCGTTTATTATTATTATTCCCCCTTTTTTTTGTTAATCTTCTTTTATAACAATTCTCCCCTTAATACTACCAAGGCCGAGAAAAGAGGACTAGATTTCGGAAGCTATTCTACTGTTCAGGTCACTGACACTGACTCACATTGAACGTATGTTAAGTCCTTTTGCGCTAGTTCAGACACAGCGAGAACCGCACGATTTCAGAATCGCATGGAAATCGCGCGGGTCTTATTAGTATGAGTTACTTGTAATCGTTCAGACATAACCGCGCGGTTAATCAAGTCGCGCGGTTACCGCAACCCAACCGCCAGAAAATAGAATCGCGCTACTCCCGCGCGGTTCCATTACTATGGAGTCTTTACTTCGCGTTCAGTTGCGTTGCGGATACCGCGCGGTGAGCACGTCACTGCTCGTGAGTTCGCCATGGATCGTTTCGACACTGAACTATTTATTGATGAGGTGGAGAAGAGACCTGCAATATGGGACATTCAGTGTGATGATTACTCAAATAAAATTATCAAGAACCGAGCTTGGCAAGAGTTGGTGGAGATATTTGGAAATTGCGAAGACACGGTGGAAAAAAAGAATATTTTAAGTAAGTAGGTTTATTCACCAAAAAATAATTGACAGAATTATGTTATAATTATTGTTATGAAGCGTATATTATACTCTCCGTATACTTTAGGTACTTAAATAAATATAAACAAACTTATTTCGTTTGTTTACATTTAGTTATGTACCTAAACATTACAAGTACGGTATGTTAGTTGCAGCTATATCTTTGTGTCTTGCCATGGAACACGCCCATCGTTCACAAAGTAATGAGCGAATTTATCTCTGATATTCAAAGATGACGGTGTCCCTCTTCCCGCATGCAAGGTATTGAGATTAGTCATGGGTGCATTATATAAAGTATCTTTAAATTTTAGACCATCTCTAGTCCGCACATAGTTATGTAGAACACAAGAGGTTTTTATTATGTCTTCGGCAAAATCTATGTTTACATTTATAAGCCTATGAAAGATGCGCCATTTGTTCGCCAAAATACCAAAAGTGCACTCAATATTACGTCGGGCTCTCGATAACCTATAGTTAAAAATCCTTTTTTCATATGGTAAACATTTGCCTGAATATGGGCGCATTAAATTTTCTGCTAAGCCGAAGGCTTCATCTCCAACTATAACATAAGGCATTGGTGTTAGGTCTACATTAGATATTGGTTTAGGTGTTGGTATGTTTAATGATTTTTCTGTCAGGCGTTTATAAAAAACCGAATTTTTAAATATAGCAGAATCACTGCTTTTGCCATAAGCCCCAATATCAACATAAGTAAAGCAATAGTTGGCGTCGCAAAGTGCTAAGAGCACTATGGATAAGAAATGTTTATAGTTATGATACAAAGAACCCGAATCAACAGGCTTTATAACTCGGATATGCTTGCCGTCTATAGCACCAATGCAATTTGGAAAATTTGCATATCTCTCAAAGTCTCGTGCTATTGTCTTCCAGATATCTTCAGTCGCTTCGGGCATGACTATGTTTACCAACTTATTCCACAATGATTTACATACTTCGCGGACAATTCCAGTAATCGTCGATTTTCCTAGGCGATAATTGTAGCTTAGTTCTCCAAATGAACAACCCGTACCAAGATATCTGAAACAAGAATATTATTAATAATGTTATTATTTTTAGGTACACAACTCCAAAAAAAATGGAAAAACATACGAGATTGCTACAATAAAGAATACAAAAAAGAAAAAACAACTCCTTCTGGTTCAGGTGCTCGTAAAGGAGCCCGATATATGTATTTTTCAAGGTTATCTTTCCTGCAGAAAAGTGTAAGTAATAAAGACACTACAACTAATATTGAAGAACAGAATGAAAGGCAAAGTGAGGAGACAAGTCAACTAAACGCCAATGCAACCGAAGCCACTGAAATACGTCCCCCTAAACGTAAGAAAACACAAGTGCCAGAAGAAAAAATAGCTGTTTTAATAGAAAAAAGTATCGAGTCACGAAAACATTTTCAGAATGAACTTCAAGAAAATAGTATTACCAAGCAAGATGACGACAAACTCTTTTGTTTGTCGTTATATAAAGAACTCAAAAAAGTACCAGAAAATAGGCGTTTAGCAACCAAAATTGAATTACTTCAAGTGATACAAAAAGGACAAAGCTTACCACCCCCTGTTCGCTACAATACTCAGCAGATCACACCTACGTATTGGCAAGGTCAACAGTATACAAGCCCGCAAGGATATTTTACTACATCTGGATCATCTCCTCCTGTTCCGGCACCGTCACCGTCACCATCGCAATTTAGTTCTGGCTCTCAGTCGTCTACAGTTATAGAAAATATTTATGCTGATTTTGAAGAACAATAAATAAATCTTACCTTAAAGTTATTACGAGTTTCTCTTCCGGTGACACGCTTGGCCTCAAATGCGTTTCAGAGCATGAAATATCTTGCCTGATCAGTTCAATTAGTTCATCAAAAGATTTTATGGACATTCTCAAATAGTCAAAAAATTTGTTATCATACATTCTTAATTTGGGATATAACGTTACGAACTGACCATGTACTAGTTCACGTAATATTGGATGCACCCAATACCGCCTTTTTCTTTTCTTTTTTTTTAAGGAGCAACAGTAAACACACTTCTTCGTCGACCTCCATTTTGAAACTGACGCTAACCCGCACGAAATCGCATACTAACCGCGCGTGTCTGAATAGCATCACAATTTTGCGGTTTCAAACCGCGCGATTCGTAATCGCACGATTCCCGCATGTCTGAACGCAGCCTTTACCTCTTTATAAATTATTCTCACTATTACAATATTAAATTCTCAACAATAACATAACTTCAAAGTAAACTTAAACAATAACAATAGTTACTGGTTTATCTTGATCAGGTTTTTAATTTGTTTACAATATAATTTCACCTATAATATCGAGACAAATTAATAGTGTTGAATTTTCCGCGTATATCATTAGAATCTGGGTCTGTCAGTATGTAGACATTCTGGTAGGGTACTGCGGTTACCACATAAGGTCCCTCTTAAATTGGTGCGAATTTCTTTGTAATATCTCCTATGTGATAATTAATGATACTATAATTTTGATCAAATCTTTTACGTCTATCCTCTGCATTTCTCTTTAAATTGGCCCTTGCCTTATTTCGCTCACGTCTAAATTCTTTTTGTATTTAATTGTCTTATCAAATGATAATTCTGTCGTTTTTTCGTACATAATTTCGCAAGGTGTGTATCCAGTGCTATTATGGCAAGTGTTGTTATAAAGTGTCTCTAATTGTGGCAAGAAATTTACCCAACCTTTATGATTATCACTGCAATACGTCCTGAACAAGCGCCCTATACCTCGATTAGCCTCTCTATGCTATTAGGCCTAGAGTTAAGGACGGTGGTGTGTATGACCTTAACACCTTCCTTCTTCATAAATTCCCCCCATTGTTTAGATGAATATTGTGGTCCATTATCTGATAACACTGCCTTAGGTTTTATTATTTGCATAAAGTGTCGCATTCTTCCCAATACCGCCCTGGTCGTAGCTTTCTTTAAGACATAAAACTTGGCAAATTTGCTAAAGGAATCCTCTACCACTAACAAATAGTTCATTCCTAACCTACCAGTAGGCAGTGGGCCATAAAGGTCCGTCATAACTATGTCGCCAATTTCCCTAGTCACAATTTGCCTACAGGGTCCTACGAATCTTTTGTTATCTACTTTAGATATTTGACACTCATGACATCCCTTTAGTACGTGCTTCACTTCTCTCGTTATGCCTGTCCAATAGAACCGATACTTAATGTATTTTTATTACCTTAAACGATCGCTGATGACCCATTTCTAGGTGTACTTGTTTGATGACGTCATTTATTAAGACTCTGGGTAAATTACACCTTTTCTTTACCATCTCCTGGCTGACAATACACTACCTCATTTTCTAAATAGCACCTTTGCGCTATCCTGCCTCTTTTATTATTGAATTCATCATTATCTAACCCCTTTACGTCGAACACCGGTTACTTCTACTGGATGAAGAATGTATATTCTGATTGACTGTATATTCTTATGAGTATTCATATCTCTGGAAAATATCAGAAGCAAGTAACTGCTAGTAAAGTACGTTCTAGACTGGGTACTTCTACTGATGAAGAATATACCTCTGTAAAATATTAGAAGCAAGTAACTGCTACTAAAGTACGTTCTACACCGGGTACTTCTACTGATGAAGGTCTCGCTGAAAAATATCAAAGGCATGTAGCTGCCACTGAAGTATTTGTATTTGATTTCTCTTTGCTTGTCAATAAGTGGAAGTAGATTTGAAACTAGCCTCATTTGTCACAGACATTACATTACACTTTGATGACTTCACATATAGAGGAGATAATATTTTTTTCTTTTGATCTTATGCATTTGCGTTTTCGTTATATATCCATATTGCAAAGCAATTTATTAATACAAATCTTTAAAATAATGATATTAACTTGAATGAAATGACTTGCAAAATGGCGGGAAAGTATATTATAGTTTTAAATACGTTTTTATCAAGGAGAGCAAAGGAATTTGTATTTAGCCAGTTATATAAAGCTATCTATTTAATGGCATGGCAGTTATTAAGCGTACGTGAAATATACATAACCATTTTATAATAGTGATTATTATTGTTGCTCTGAAGACTTTTCGATAAATTTAAATTACTTATCGCTACTTGATATAACATCTTCCACTTATATGAAAAAAAAGTCCACTAAATGAATAAACAAAAACTTGATATATTTTCCCCTTTATGACAGTATAGCAGTGACAATTTTTTTTGACAATACAAAAAAAAATCCTGAAACTTTTTAGAGAGTGGCCACGGTAAGAGTGCCGCGATGGTGTTGGCGCTACGTGTAAACGAGCTGCAGATGCCATCGTTGCTACAGGCGGTGGCATTAACAGAAGAGTTTGAAAAGTTTTAATGGTACTCTCAAAATACATCAATTTATGGGTAAAATATCTCGATACCCGTTGGGGTTACCGCGAGGTGTTGAGAAGCTTATAACGAAAAGTTTAAGCTGCTCTTGTGAAGAAGAGTGTCAGCATTTTAATCTAGGGGAATATGAACTACCAAGTAATGAAACTTCACGTTGAGGACGTTTACACAGACTCAGAGTCTGAAGACGAAATCAGGCGAGTTCGCAACTCGCCGGATAATATTACAGATACTGAAATTTCAAGACCGTGTGACAATTTCAATACTGATTTTGAGAATACTGCAGGGCCCAGTACAATCAGCCAACAGCAATACACGTTTTAGTCAAGTTTAACGTCAGAAATACGGAATATCGTTATGCTGCCGTTATTAATCAAGTAGATACTGAGGAAGGTGAACTAACGGTTTCTTTTACTAAAAATTGTGATAAAAAGGGCCACCAGTTCAGAATGTAAGGAACTCTATAAGACCCACAGAAAAGCTATAAAGCAATTGAATTACTGCCGCAGAGCCAACATGGCTAAAAAGGTAACGAAGATTCCTTCCTAAAACTAGAAGAAGGGATGAACCCTGTTCCTAGAAAATTCTTGTGGATGCCAGTTAAACTGTGCACAAAAACTAAAAAAGAAAGGCGATTCAACTTGGAAGGAAAAGAGATTGACTTATCAATAATGAAACAGAATCCAAAATGCTACAGATTTCTACCGAGGATCTTAGCTCTCCCATTTTTAATATTAACATTATTATTGTACTTACAACCTATATTAAAAAAAGTTCAAGCTGTAAAAAACTGTTTAAAAGTAATAATCTTTACCCAACAAAGCTTTACAAAGATCTGATTGGTTTAATAGAATGAACAAGTCAGCGTATTTTGAATAAAACGGCACGGATAAACGTTCTCCTTACTCAAAATATAGATGTTTACTTAGACCCTAACCCTAAACCATACATACATGGGATATGCATTTGAGACCAAATTACTTGAATATAATCTACAACCGTACGCAGCGAAGCAATTACACCAAAGCGATCGAGATTACCAGTAAACTTGAATGTATTAAAAAATATATCTATATTTTCAATTCAAGAAACTCATAATAGCCCAAGAGTTTAAACTAAATGTACTAACAATTGAACAAGTCGTATCTCAATGGAGAAACATAGTTCATGTTTCATGGAAATCCACATCTTCTACGATTGCGTTCTGGAATGAAGTAAAGAAGTATAAAGATGCATCTGGTAATAACCCTTTTGCATTTATTATATTTTATTCAGTTTTGGCGACTTTTGATAGCTAAGCGATTTGAATACTAAATATATATGACCAATCGTAATTATGGCAAAAAAATATTATATATTTCAAAAACAAGCCCATTTACTATTTAAGAAGAAAATGCTCAAAACCGACAATAGACATTCAATTCTGAATTCGGGGGATGGTGATTTCCATTGAGTTTTTTACTGGTTCTTCTCAGCGACAATTTTTTTGACGAACGGTGATATTATTTGGCCTTCAGGAGCGCTCAAGAAAATACTCGCACCCACTTGCGACACGTAGTATCAAAAAATGTATGATCAACCTAACTATAGATAGACTAAACTAACCCATTCAGAGCTAGTGACTCAGCCTATGGGTTGGTCATTTACGAATGGTTCGGCCAGGCCAGTAACACGCATATGGGTCATTAATAAATCCCTATTTAAATGTAAATTTTCCGACAAATTGAGAACCTCCTCCTTTTTTTGGGAGTCTGTTCATAGACAAAACATAATATGAAGTAATAGTATTTGTAATAATTTAAGCTAACATCCATATTTATAAGATATGTTACGTGACAAATATTTACAAGCCTATTTATAACATTCTTACGTTTTAGGATAAATAAATATGAAAGTAACAATTTAATACATTTTTACCTGCTCTATCGTTACTTATGACGTTTACTATAACAGAGATAACGACTGACCAAGTTCAGCTGCAGACTAATCAGGCCCACATACGAGTAGATAATATACAATGTATGCATCCTCTCCGCGCAGCGGTACGTGGTATGGCCGAAAGCATTGAAAAGACACTGTGCGAAAAGTTTAAGCTGCTCTTGTGAAGAAGAGTGTCAGCATTTTAATCTAGGGGAATATGAACTACCAAGTAATGAAACTTTACTTTGAGTTTACACAGACTCAGAGTCTGAAGACGAAATCAGACGAGTTCGCAACTCGCCGGATAATATTACAGATACTGAAATTTCAAGACCGTGTGACAATTTCAATACTGATTTTGAGAATACTGCAGGGCCCAGTACAATCAGCCAACAGCAATACACGTTTTAGTCAAGTTTAACGTCAGAAATACGGAATATCGTTATGCTGCCGTTATTAATCAAGTAGATACTGAGGAAGGTGAACTAACGGTTTCTTTTACTAAAAATTGTGATAAAAAGGGCCACCAGTTCAGAATGTAAGGAACTCTATAAGACCCACAGAAAAGCTATAAAGCAATTGAATTACTGCCGCAGAGCCAACATGGCTAAAAAGGTAACGAAGATTCCTTCCTAAAACTAGAAGAAGGGATGAACCCTGTTCCTAGAAAATTCTTGTGGATGCCAGTTAAACTGTGCACGAAAACTAAAAAAGAAAGGCGATTCAACTTGGAAGGAAAAGAGATTGACTTATCAATAATGAAACAGAATCCAAAATGCTACAGATTTCTACCGAGGATCTTAGCTCTCCCATTTTTAATATTAACATTATTATTGTACTTACAACCTATATTTAAAAAAGTTCAAGCTGTAAAAAACTGTTTAAAAGTAATAATCTTTACCCAACAAAGCTTTACAAAGATCTGATTGGTTTAATAGAATGAACAAGTCAGCGTATTTTGAATAAAACGGCACGGATAAACGTTCTCCTTACTCAAAATATAGATGTTTACTTAGACCCTAACCCTAAACCATACATACATGGGATATGCATTTGAGACCAAATTACTTGAATATAATCTACAACCGTACGCAGCGAAGCAATTACACCAAAGCGATCGAGATTACCAGTAAACTTGAATGTATTAAAAAATATATCTATATTTTCAATTCAAGAAACTCGTAATAGCCCAAGAGTTTAAACTAAATGTACTAACAATTGAACAAATCGTATCTCAATGGAGAAACATAGTTCATGTTTCATGGAAATCCACATCTTCTACGATTGCGTTCTGGAATGAAGTAAAGATGTATAAAGATGCATCTGGTAATAACCCTTTTGCATTTGTTATATTTTATTCAGTTTTGGCGACTTTTGATAGCTAAGCGATTTGAATACTAAATATATATGACCAATCGTAATTATGGCAGAAAATTATTATATATTTCAAAAACAAGCCCATTTACTATTTAAGAAGAAAATGCTCAATACCGACAATAGACATTCAATTCTGAACTCGGGGGATGGTGATTTCCATTGAGTTTTTTACTAGTTCTTCTCAGCGACAATTTTTTTGCCGAGCGGTGATATTATTTGGCCTTCACGAGCGCTCAAGAAAATACTCGCACCCACTTGCGACATGTAGTATCAAAAAGTGTATGATCAACCTAACTATAGATAGACTAAACTAACCCATTCAGAGCTAGTGACTCAGCCTATGGGTTGGTCATTTTCGAATGGTTCGGCCAGGCCAGTGACACGCATATGGGTCATTAATAAATCCCTATTTAAATGTAAATTTTCCGACAAATTGAGAACCTCCTCCTTTTTTTGGGAGTCTGTTCATAGACAAAACATAATATGAAGTAATAGTATTTGTAATAATTTAAGCTAACATCCATATTTATAAGATATGTTACGTGACAAATATTTACAAGCCTATTTATAACATTCTTACGTTTTAGGATAAATAAATATGAAAGTAACAATTTAATACATTTTTACCTGCTCTATCGTTACTGATGACGTTTACTATAACAGAGATAACGACTGACCAAGTTCAGCTGCAGACTAATCAGACCCACATACGAGTAGATAATATACAATGTATGCATACTCTCCGCGCAGCGGTACGTGGTACGGCCGAAAGCATTAAAAAGACATTGTGAGATCATTTGAAGACATGCAAATTTTCAACTGGATGAATCTACATTTCTGAATAATGAAGCTTTGCTCTTAGCATTCGAACGGTTTTTAAAAGAAAAACTTCATGAAGAATTTGCTAAAACATTAAAAACAGACACCAAGGGCGTATCCATATTTGAACGAATTTCTTTTATAAAGAGAATGATATTTCATTTGATAACGTTTTGTTAGCAGCTGCCGACGGTGCTCCAGCAATGACAGGACGGTACAAATGTTTCATTGCATTTCTAAAACGAGCCGTACCAATACTCGCCATTAATTACGTCATACATCGCCAACATTTGGTCGCAATAAATCTTAGCGAACCCAGAGAACTTGGCATTTTATAGATAAGCCCTAAGAACAATTCCCGTTCCTACAGTTGAGAAACGAGAGGAGAATACCATTGTTGAAGGCCGCGAGAGAGTTGACTTTCATCGATGAAAACAAGGCAGAAACACTCCCAGCATTTTTAAATTGGGCACGCGATCTCCAAATATTATCGCCCCTGCCACAAACACCATCACCACTACGAGACAACGACGATTCTTCACCGTCAAAGAGACCACGCTGGCAGTTTATCAAGCTCGACACACCGCCTCGGCCGGTTCATCCTCGTGAACCAGCGGACAATGAATCACAACTTGATCCACGTGTTGATTATATTACAATAAATCCTACCTCACTTTGTTCGATTGATATTTCATTGCAACCACAAGAAGGTCAGTCCTTGTCACACGAAGAAAAAACCCAATTAAATAACCTATTGTCTGTATATAGTGTCATTTTTTCTAAAGAGGGAAATCCTACAACCTTCACTGAGCATAGAATAGAAACTGGGGATAGTCAACCTATAGCAGTAAAACCATATATACTGTCTCCAATGAGACAGAAACAACTTAAAACAAAACTTGATGAAATGATTAGTAATGATATCATAGAAGAGTGCGACTCACCTTGGTCAGCACCGGTAATCCTTGTCCCAAAAGGAGATGACGACGTAAGGGTATGCGTAGACTATAGGAAGCTAAATCAAGTTACTACACCTGATAGATATCCGTTACCACGCATAGACGACTTACTGCATCAAGCTAAGGCAAGACCATATATGACTACTATCGACCTACAATCAGGCTATTGGCAAATAAAAGTACAAGAGTCAGATCAATGAAAGACCGCTTTCGTCACGCCATTTGGAATGTACAAATTTAAAAGGATGGCGTTTGGCTTACGGAATGCACCAGCAACGTTCCAGAGACTAATGGATAGGTTCATTCATGGATTACGAGCAGAATGCGTCTTATGCTATCTGGATCACTTAATGTTAGACAGACCGGAGCCTAAAAACTGACGAAACCACTAACCAACTTAACGAATAAGAAAGTTCCGTGGAAATGGAATAAAGAACAGCAAGATTCATATGAGACACTGAAGAACGCATTAACGACTTCACCGATATTGAAACAAGCAGATTTCGACTCCCCGTTTACCATAAAGACTGACGCAAGTAATTATGCACTTGGAGCAGCTTTGTTGCAGGGGGAGGGTAATGATGAACATCCAGTTGAATACGCGAGCCGTTTATTAACATCGGCACATAGTCCAGTAATTCTATGTAATCAATGTATGGGAAAGACAAACAAATTAATAAAGTTTTGAAACTTGTGTGGCATGACACCTTTGGGTGTGGTGTTCAAAACTCATAACTCTCCCCCCCCCCCCCCCCCCCCCTGCACCTGACGCTACACCCCCCCCTCGTAGTGAAATGTGTCCCTTTTATCGGTTTTTTCACCTTTCCTCGAAAACGGTTACACATACGGACAAAGCGTTAAAGACAAAAATAATCTTCATCAAATGGGCAACAAAAAAGGTTAAAGCCATATTTATATAGGCTTTATGGTATTCGAGGTATAGCTAGTTCAATTTTGGTAAAATAGACTAAAGCCAAAAAAAAATACGTTGCCTGCTCAATTCCTTCTTAAATCAATCTATAAAATAAATAAAAGAAAGCGCAGGACTTAAATCAATAGCTGGTCGGCAAAATAAGCTGTCATTAATCTCATTACCTTATAATATTCTCGAGTCATTAAAAACTTCTGAGTATGTACCTAAACCTACAGTGATGAATTTTATTATGTCGGGAACTGTATAGAATGGCTTGTAGGAAGACGCACGCGACGTTGCCAGGGCATCAATAAATATGCGTCCCATTCGCAAGATAGAGCGAGAGCGATATATGATTATTACTCTGACTACTACGTGTTGTATACAGAGCGGCCACGCTTGGTGTTGTTCCCCCCGCCCGCCGCTCGGCCTGTTCGCCGCTAGCCATCGTTGCGATTAGACGTGCGTGTTGTGGTATTCTGTCGACACCCGACCCGAGAACGCGCTCACGGGTGACTCACGCGCGCTGGGAACGCCGGCGTTCCCGCGAGCGTCGTAAGGTTACGTGATGCGTTTTATAAGTGTGATTCGAATATTCGTTTCGTTCTAGCGAAGTTCCTGATTTAAACATGTCATATTCTGATAAAAACTGTCTTCTATGCAGTTTACCGTTAAGTACTGGTGAAACTGTCAAAGTTGAAAAAGGACTGTCAACATTAAAAAGCGCGAGCAAACGACGACATGATGGAAAACATGTAAGTCTTGAGAACTTGTCAAATGTGACAGTACATACAAAATGCAGGAGGGAGTATACGAGAGATAGGAATATTGAGAAAGACAATGTTTCTAATAGAGAAAAGTTACCAGAAATACAGTTGCGATCAAAAACATCATTTGTGTGCAGCCCGGCTACCCCAACGACGGCAATTTAATTAAGAAGTTATGTTTTGTTATCCTTATAAATATTACGTTTTGTTGTTGTTTATTAGCTATAAGAAATAGAACGCTTTTGTTGTTGTGTAATAAGTAAATAAACGTGTAGATTAAGTAGGATAGGCTAAGGAAATAAATAATTATCTTGATTACATTTCATTTCCCAATAGTATAGCTTAGTACTTGGATAAGTACTAAGTTATAACGATTAGATCCTAACAGCGCGACGACATTCCGCAGACTGACGGGCGTCAGAGGGGAGGTAGCGCGAAAAAGGGTCGGGAGGCGAGGAAGCCACGCCCCGCTCCCACCCGCGCCCCGCTGACGCCTGCGCAGGTAGTTTCCTAGTCGAAATTAGGGTCTAATCTAGTGTTTACTTGATAGTTACCAATTGGAATCTTGTTAGATTATAGTTAGGTATAAGGTACGATTGTTACTGTATAAGATTTATTAGTGTTTTTTAATGTTTAAGTCCTAATTGTGTAATGTAAACAAAATTAATAATAATAAAGTGATGCGGTAGGAGTGGGGTGGGCACGGATCGAAATATAAGGCGATACATTGCGCCGAATTGTCATTCATTCGATCCAGCAAGCTACAAGAAACAAGAAGAAATCCCTGCCCATCTCTCTCCCCGGTTTTGAAAATCAAGAAGTATTTTTTTACCAAAATCCCTGCCCCTCAGTACAGCGTTGTTCGTCAATCCAACGTTGTACTGTACCCGTCAGTCCAACGTAAACAAACCAGTCATAGGTGCGTCAGGCACATCATGGTCCTTCGGAAGCCGAATCAAGAAAGAAGATTCCAATAAGAAGAATATTCAAGAAAGAAAATTCAAGAGAGAAAATTCAACATGCCCGTTACAAGATCGCAAGGCAAGGGTCGGTCTCTGATCTCGCTACTAGCAGGATCGGAAACTACCTCGCCGGAAGAGAGATCTGGACAGGGGGACTCCACGACGGCAAACACACGGACGTCGGCCACGGGGGACACGGCGGACCACACAACCGCCACGTCCACCACGACCACGACCACCGCCGCCACTAATACGCCGTCGAAGCAAGCTTGTCCCGCCGCTCCGCCGTCGATGAAAACTACGAAGACGACGTCAAGCCGCCGCGTGCTACGCATCGCCCAAGCCAAAGAAGAGATCCTACGCATCAAGCTGGAACTCGCCCAAGCACGCATCGCCGTCATCGAAGCAGAAAATAGCGACAACGACGACGGAGCCACAGTTCTATCCGCCCAATCCAACAGGCGGGTGGATGAATGGCTCGACTCCAGTCAGCAGCACATACTGGCATTAACAGAAGTGCCACACAACGAAGAAGAGCGAGAACCACCGCCAGCCACGGTTCATCGAGACGCACCGCGCAACACCACAGTCGACGCCGGGCAGGGCCCCCCGCTCCCCGCGGAGCCCTTGCCGCCCGCCGTCGCCCCCCCCGCCCCCGCCGCTGCCGCCGCCGGGTGGGCCGGGAGGGGAAACGCACCAGTCTCCGCCGCCGCTCCGCCGTTCGAAACAGCGCAGCCCTACGCGCAGTCCTACGCGCAGCCCTATGAAGCAAGAAATGCACCGCCGTGCTACAACAGCGAGAACATCAACACAGAAAAGGCCATCGTCGCAGCGAATCAAGTCAACCTGTCCGAGTTGGCGTCCGCCATAGCCGTCGCTGCGCGTGCCGGCCACACCTCTCGCTACCACGCCGAACTGCCGCCGTTTAGCGGTTCACATGAAGAATGGCTGTCGTTCAAAGCCGCCTATGAAGAAACGAAGACAACTTACACCGAGGCAGAAAACGTATCAAGACTACGAAGATGCCTGAAAGGGAAAGCCAAAGAAGCCGTCGAGAACCTACTCATCTACCACGGCCGCTGCGAAGAAATAATCAAGACACTAGAATCAAGATTCGGACGTCCTGACTCCATCGCCCTCAACGAGCTCGCACGCCTACGAGCACTGCCGCGGCTGACCGACGGACCGCGCGACATCTGCTCATTCGCCTGTCGCGTGGCCAACACGATAGCCACACTGCGGGCCCTCGACCGGAGTCAGTACCTCTACAGCCCCGAAACGATGAAGGCGGTCACAGACAAGCTCACGCCTGCACAACGGTACCGCTGGTACGACTACGCCGCCTCTCATCCGAACAATGAACCCGAATTAATCAAGATTTCATCATTTCTTCAACGCGAAGCCGAATACTGCGCGCCGTACGCCCCGCCTGAGAACTATGACGTCACGGGGCAACCGCAGCAAGCAAGAAGAGTACACAAGACGTTCGCCGCCATAGAGAAGCCGCCTGCGAAATGTTCCTGTTGCAACGCCGATAGTCACCGAATAGAAAAATGTCCTAAGTACAACGCCGAGTCGGTCGACGAACGTTGGAAAATAGCTAAGAAACAGCGGCTATGTTTCCGATGTCTACGCTTCAAGAACAAGATGCATTTCTGCAAACGCGAGAAGTGCGAACAAGACGGCTGCGAATACTTCCATCATCGTTTACTTCATTATACCAAGCCGAAGGGGACCGCCATCGAAGCCGTCACGTCAACGTGGACACCCCGCAGCCCCCGCGCCTACCTCAAGTTAGTACCAATAACAGTGCGCGGACCGGCGGGAGCTGAATCCACACTCGCCCTGCTGGACGACGGATCGACAGTCACACTCGTCGACGAAGACATCGCTCGAAGAGTGGGCCTCGACGGGCCGAACGAACCCCTACATATTGAAGCTATCGCCAATCAAAAGGTGAATGCCGCCAAGTCACGCCGAGTCACGCTACACATACGGGGCAATAAAGAAGAGGTGAAAATACGTGCACGCACTATGAACAGTCTGCAGTTGTCGTCGCAAGCCATATCCGACGACGACATCGACGCCTGCGAGCACCTACGCGACATACGAGAGCACCTGAAATATGAAGCCCAAGAACCCCGTGTACTCATCGGCCAAGACAACTGGGACCTGCTTGTAACAAGGGAGATGCGCCGAGGCAACCCCGGCCAGCCGGTCGCCTCACTCACTCCGCTCGGTTGGGTACTACACGGCACTAACTCGCGACTCGCCTGCCGCCGTATCGAAACGTCGAACCACATCGTACAACACGAAGACGACATCGACAAACAACTCGCCGAGTACTTCGCCATAGAAAATCTACTCATTGAGCCGAAACGCCCGCAAAACGATCTCGAACAACAAGCACTTACCCAGTTAGTCCAGTCAACGCGGCATACTCCAATGGGCAACTACGAAGTCCCGCTCCTGTGGAAAAAAGAAGACATGAAAATGCCAGACAACTACGAAAATACACTCAAGCGTCTTCACAACATTGAACACAAGCTGGACAAGAATGAAGCCTTCAAAAAAAGATATAATGAAGAAATGGAAGCATTCGTCAACAAAGGCTACGCCGAGCCTGCGCCGCCTACGAAAAATAAGAAGATATGGTACTTACCTCACTTCGCCGTACTTAACCCCATGAAGCCGAATAAAGTACGCATCGTACACGACGCCGCCGCCAAGACGGGAGGCCTATGCCTCAACGACTGCTTACTCACCGGTCCCGATCTGCTGCAAGCTCTCCCCGGGGTATTGATGCGCTTTCGCCAACATCCCGTTGCCGTTGGAGCCGACATCGCCGAGATGTTCATGCAAGTAAAAGTGAGAGAAGAGGACCGAGACGCGCTTCGCTATCTCTGGCGCGGCGACCGTCGCGACGACACGCCGCCACAAGAGTACCGTATGACGTCATTAATTTTCGGAGCTACGTGTTCGCCGTCGATCGCCATATACGTCAAGAACATTAATGCAGAATCACATAGAAGCACGCACCCTGAAGCCGCCGATGCGATAATCAAGAATCACTACGTTGACGATTACCTGCAAAGCTTCAAGAGCGAGGAGGACGCCATTCGAATAGCCAGCGATGTACGTGACATACATACACGTGCACACTACAACTTGCGTCAATGGACATCGAATGCGCCCGCCGTACTACGGGCTCTCGCGTGCGAACAAGGCGACAACACACAAGTCGAGCTGAGCAAAACAGAAATGAAGAATGAACGAGTATTAGGCCAAGTCTGGAAACCGACGACCGACGAAATCGCCTTCAACCTCGATCTCAGCCGATTGCCGCCAAACAGCCTCGACGTGTGCTGCCCTACGAAGCGTCAACTGTTGAAAATAATGATGTCCGTCTTCGACCCGCTCGGTCTCGCCTCGCCCGTCAGCATTCAAGCCAAGAAGATACTGCAAGAAGTATGGCGCCGCGGGACAGGATGGGACGAAAACATCGACGCCGATCTCGGCGAACAATGGGCGCAATGGACGACGCAACTGAAGGCTCTACGAGACGTCGCGATCCCGAGATGCTACCCGCAATACAGCTCGGCACACACACGCGAGCTGCACACATTCGTGGACGCGAGTAGCACTGCATACACCTGCGCACTATATTGGCGGATGATAACCGACGAAGGCCGTGTACACGTCACACTCATCACGGCGAAGGCGAAAGTCGCACCGCTCAAGCTGACGTCGATACCGCGGCTCGAACTACAAGCTGCAGCAATGGGCAGCCGCATGGCGGCCGCCGTCATCGACGAACACGACTACAAGCCGAACAAACGGGTGTTCTGGACGGACAGCCGCACCGTGCTCGCCTGGCTGCGCACCGGTTCGCGCGCCTACAAGCCGTTCGTCGCACATAGAATAGCGGCCATAGAAGACACGACAGCAGTAAGCGAATGGCGTTGGGTACCTACCAAACTCAACGTCGCCGACGAAGCCACCCGCCAAGCGCCCGCCGACTTCAACGCGACGCACAGATGGTTCACCGGGCCCGCCTTCTTACTCGACGACCCGTCAACATGGCCAGTCGAACAAGTGCAACCACACGACGTCAACACGGAAGAAGAGCGAGCCGTACGCGTCGAAAAATGCAACGTCGTGACAACGTCAACGTGGTTCCCACCGGCTGACAGATTTTCCAAATGGGAGCGTCTACTGCGCACAATAGGCAGAGTGCTGCAATTCATAGCACTATGCCGCCCCCATCGAGCCAAGACGCTATATAAAAGAACGAGGAAAAACAAGCAGGCGGACGAAGATTGGCGCACGACGGCGAAACGGCCCACAACTCGCCCAACGACGCGCCCGGCAGAACCCCGTCATACAAAATACCTAACGCTCGACGCAACGTACCTATTAGAAGCCGAAAATCTAATAGTACGAGAGGTGCAACGCGCTGCATTCGCCGAGGAGGTCGTCGCCCTACGACGAGGTCGCCCCCCTACCCCGCACAGCCGACTCCGCACACTGGCCGTTGAACTCGTCAATGACGTCATCATCGTGAAGACACGCATCGACGAAGCAGCGGGAATAACGGAACGAACAAAGAAGCCGGCGGTACTCGACGGCGACCACCCGGCGACGAAGCTGTACATCGACTACGTACACAGAAAATTGCATCACAGCGGCGTAGATGCAGTTGTAAACGAGTGCAAGCAACAATACTGCATACTGCGTTTACGCACCGTCGCACGCGGAGTACTACATCGATGTCTGCCCTGTCAAAGAAGAAGAGCGCGGCCGACTGTACCACCAACGGGGAACCATCCGCGCACACGCCTCGCGCATCACGAGCGGCCGTACAAGTACACCGGCCTCGATTTGTTCGGCCCGCTTACCGTCACCGTCGGACGCGGCACGCAGAAGAGATACGTGGCGCTGTTCACGTGTCTAACTGTACGCGCCATACACCTGGAAGTCGTACCGAGCCTAAGTGGAGACTCTGCGGTGATGGCCCTGCGACGCTTCATCGCGTGACGAGGCTGCCCTACAGAGATATGGTCGGACCACGGGACGAACTTTCACGCCGCGGACAACGAGATACGACGAGCCGCCGCCGACGCAGCTGCAGCATGTGAAGAGGAGGCGTCGCAACGACAAATACGCTGGCACTACATTCCCCCGGGCGCCCCGTTCATGGGCGGGGGGTGGGAACGCATGGTACGGGCCGCCAAGGACAGTCTCTACGTCGTGCTCAAGGACAAAGCTCCCAGTGAGGAAGTGCTGACCACGCTGCTCGCCGAGGTGGAGTTCACGGTGAATAACAGGCCGCTGACACACGTATCAGTCGACCCAGAAGAACCTGAAGCCCTGACCCCAAACCACTTCCTCATAGGAGGAGCCGGGCGCACGCCCCTACCCGGGACCTACACCGACGCCGACGTCGCCGGGCGCGCCACATGGCGTACCAGCCAACGCCTTGCCGACCACTTCTGGACGAGATGGATCCGGGAGTATCTGCCCAGCCTTCAAAACCGGCGGGAGCCCTACGGACACGGTCGGCCCATCGAGGTTGGCGACATCGTCTTGGTGGCGGACGGCAACCTGCCGCGCAACACTTGGCCACTCGGCCGAGTCACCGCTGCGTACCCGGGCCCCGACGGCGTCACGAGAGTAGTCGACGTGCTGACCAAAGGGAAGGTGATGCGACGAGCGACGAAGAAGTTGGTGATCCTGCCGACGAGCTCAGCCGACCTGCACCAAGAAGATACGCAACACTCCGGAGAGTGATGCGCGGCGGGAGAGATGTGCAGCCCGGCTACCCCAACGACGGCAATTTAATTAAGAAGTTATGTTTTGTTATCCTTATAAATATTACGTTTTGTTGTTGTTTATTAGCTATAAGAAATAGAACGCTTTTGTTGTTGTGTAATAAGTAAATAAACGTGTAGATTAAGTAGGATAGGCTAAGGAAATAAATAATTATCTTGATTACATTTCATTTCCCAATAGTATAGCTTAGTACTTGGATAAGTACTAAGTTATAACGATTAGATCCTAACAGCGCGACGACATTCCGCAGACTGACGGGCGTCAGAGGGGAGGTAGCGCGAAAAAGGGTCGGGAGGCGAGGAAGCCACGCCCCGCTCCCACCCGCGCCCCGCTGACGCCTGCGCAGGTAGTTTCCTAGTCGAAATTAGGGTCTAATCTAGTGTTTACTTGATAGTTACCAATTGGAATCTTGTTAGATTATAGTTAGGTATAAGGTACGATTGTTACTGTATAAGATTTATTAGTGTTTTTTAATGTTTAAGTCCTAATTGTGTAATGTAAACAAAATTAATAATAATAAAGTGATGCGGTAGGAGTGGGGTGGGCACGGATCGAAATATAAGGCGATACATTGCGCCGAATTGTCATTCATTCGATCCAGCAAGCTACAAGAAACAAGAAGAAATCCCTGCCCATCTCTCTCCCCGGTTTTGAAAATCAAGAAGTATTTTTTTACCAAAATCCCTGCCCCTCAGTACAGCGTTGTTCGTCAATCCAACGTTGTACTGTACCCGTCAGTCCAACGTAAACAAACCAGTCATAGGTGCGTCAGGCACAATTTGATTTTTAAAAAAAATGTTTGCTATGTGCTGAAGAGTGTGACATTATTGCCGAAAAAAAGAAAAAAAGTTGAAAAACGTAAAGAAATTCACCAGGTCTGCTCGTTAAATTTAAAGAAGACCTTATTAGAAAAAGCGGCCGCTAGAAATGAATCCTGGGGCGAGGAAGTTTCTTTTCGAATTCAAAGCGTACTTTGTTTGGTAGCAGAAGAGGCACGCTATCACAGGGAGTGTTATTCCAAATTTGCAACAAATACACCACAAAGTAGTACTGTGGGTCGACCGAAAAATGAAAACTTTGCCAAGGCATTAGATAAACTTTTTGAGTTTATTGAATCTTCCGAAGAATGCCAATTTTCGATGCTCGATCTAATGGAAAAGGTTACCAGTTATTTACCTGAGGACACTTCAATGAGTATGACTAACTTAAAAAAAAAGATAACTGAGCAATATGGAGACCAGGTAGTATTTACAACTACGAGTAATAACTCTTTGGTAGTTTGTTTTCGGGGGTGTGATATAAAGTTAGCAGATTGGCACAAAAACCAAGCGAACACTGACGAAGAAGAAAGAAGGAGAATTGTTAAAATGGCTGCTTTAATTGTGCTTCAAGACATTAGAGCAACTGCTTACTCTAATACGTATCCGGATGTTTCCAACTTCATGATGGATGTTGACGATATGGTTCCAGAATCAATGAAAAGTTTTCTTGAGATAATAATTACACACCGAAAAACACGACCCGAAAGTACTGAGAAAAAATGTACGGCTATAGCTCATTCATATTATCTGCAACGAGACCCCGTTCTTTCATTTCGCCGATACAATTAGGACTTGGAGTGTATATATACCGAAAAGTAGGTTCAAAAAATCTTGTGAATGTTGTCGGCAATTTGGGATATTGTTGTAGCTACAGAGATGTCGCACTCTTCGAATCATCAACAGTACAGTCTTGGAAACCGGAAATTGATGAAGAAGCATTTACACAATATGTCTTTGACAATGCAGACTTTAATACAGCTACTATGACAGAAAAAGGAACTTTCCATTCTATGGGCGGAATAAAGTGCGTAACACCTGGAAACGCTGTAAAACCACATACAATTAAAAAAAGTACAATGCCTACCGCTGAAGAACTTTCAACAGCCCAAAAAATCCCAACTTTGACTTTTCAACCGCGTGATCGGAGCCTGGATCTACTGATTTTGAAAAATGTTTACAAGGCAGGCATTTTTGAGGAAATTGCAAAATTTTCCAACCAAGACTTAACATGGGTTTTTGGACACTTCCTCGAAGTACCCAGACATTCAGGATGGCAAGGATTTATGGAAAAATTGACTGCTATGAAACCTTATGAGACATCGAAAGTTTTAGCCTTGCCTTTTTTAAACCAACCTCCAACAGATCGAAGCACTGTGTTCACAGTATTAAGCCATGCTGCAGAAGAGACCAGAAAAAGTGACCAGCAAATATGCTTCGTTACATTCGACCTCCCCCTATATATGAAAGCTAAAGAGATTTTGGCTATTGATAGCAATAAGCCTGATGGTACATTATCGAATGTGGTTGCCAGATTGGGAGGTTTCCATTTATTAATGTCCTTCCTGGGATCTATTGACGTTATAATGGCAGGAAGCGGACTTTCCGAGCTATGGTCTACAGTATATGCTTCTGCATCAATCATTCATATGACTTCAGGTAGGTAATTGAATTAGTTTTTCTTTATTTTATTTAATATGATTTGGATGCACTCAAATTCAAACTCTTTATGAGACTAAAATACTGCCTATAATGTTCATGAAATAGTATTTTGAAATAGCATATAGCTTTATTGCGGAAACAAAAATGTAAAACTGTATAAATTGTTTCAGGTCATGCATATGCAAGAGCAATACGAGCGCACTGTTTGCCATTATGTGCCATCACAACACTAATTTTCGAAGAAATGGAAATAAGCGATGAAGACAAGTTGTATATTAAACAACTTCTTAGTGGCGATCTTACATATGATTCTCTGGAAAACAATGAAACTATAGAAAGACTGAAACAAGATCTTCAAAATAAATGTTTACATTTACAAGACATCGGAAAAACCTCAAAACTGTGGTAGCAGTACTGCGAGCTAGTAATAATCTTCCTACATTTTATTCAGGCAGAGCGTACAGGTAACTGGGAGCTGCATTTGGATTGTGTAAGAGCAATGCTTCCTATTTTCCATGCTACTGCACATTTTCAATACGCAAAGGCCTGTCAGATATATTTACAGGACATGGATACACTACAAGACAGAATGACTTCTGAAGAATATAAAAAAAATACAGAGAAAGGTTTTTTCACTATAAGGCGTTCTGAAAAACACTGGTGTGGTGTGTGGTCTGATATGACAATCGAACAGACTTTGATGAAAAACATGAAGAGTGTTGGAGGCATATGCCATGGAAGAGGATTCAATGAGAGCGTTCTCAATAAATGGATAGCAGGCTTGCCAATAGCTCAATTTGTTTCCGAGTCTATTGAGGATTACTGCGGGATTAGATCTTCAAGTTCTAATCAACATGAAGAATTGAGAGAATCACGGATACAAAAGGACAAAAGTGATCATCAAAAATTAGTCCAATGGCTGAAAACCCATTCGCCTTGGTCACAAACCCCTAACCTTGTTTCTCTTGGAAGTGGAACAGTTGCGAATGAAAGCGTTAATAGTTTTGAGGCAAAACGTGTTGGTGAGGACATTCTCAGCAAAGCTGTGCAAGACGGAAAGAAATTTGGAGATCTCAAATTAAAAAGAACGAACATGATCAAAACACTAGCAAATTCAAAATCAGATAAAACAGGTCCACACTTAGAGAACGTTGACTCCACGCAGTTATTTCAAAGGATCATTTGCACCGTCCATACGCCAAAAGAACTGCAAATCTGTTTTTCCCACGAACTTGCAACAGTTCCTTTGTCATTGTTTGAAGAAACTGGTCAAACGAGGAAAACACAAAAATCTATGTTATATAAGATTTTCAACGACGCTGACGAGCCTACATTCGGTGAAGATAACAAATATTTTGTCTTAGATGGTGGTTCTCTTCTTCATCGAGTTATGTGGCCATCGGAAGGCACGTTTTCAGACATTTACTCCGCTTACGTATGTTATATTCGGAAGCATTACGGAGTAAATGCTACTGTGGTATTTGATGGATATGCCGATAACTCCGCAAGCACAAAGAGTAATGAAAGAATGAGACGTATTATCAACAACAAATGCCCTGAGATTGAGTTTAATGAAAGAACACAACTTTCCCAACCGAAACAAAGTCTGTTGAGTAATTTGAGTAATAAACAAAGACTAATTGCTCAACTGGCCAACAGATTTAAGAACGAAGGAATATCTACAGTATTGGCTAATGATGATGCAGATGTTCTCATCATTCAAACGGCAATTGAAGAGTCTGTAAGGAATAAAAATGTCGTGGTTGTTGGGCAAGATGTCGATCTTTTGGTTCTTGCACTAGCTTTGACTCCCGCTGAACAAAATATTTACCTATTGAAAGAGAGCCAAGGTACAGTTAAAAGCAGACTGTACAGTTCAAGTCTTTCTGATGCAGGATTGGTTCAAAGATGCAAAGACTCTATTCTCTTCCTTCACGCAATGACTGGATGTGATACAACATCTTCATTTTTTGGAAAAGGCAAGCTACAAGCTGTTCAGTTATTCAACAAAAGAAAATATCTGCAGGACCTTATAGGCATCTTCAACAACAAAAACGCCACTCATGAGCAAATCGATACTGCTGGCGAAAAGTTCATTCTAGCGTTATACGGCGCGAAGCCATCAGAAAATAGCCTTGATGAACACAGATTTATATTTTTTAATAAACTTGTTGGGCAAGCAAAAAGCGCAGTGCTACTATCAAAACTGCCGCCTACCTCATCTGCGGCACATCAGCATTCAAGGCGGGTCTATTTACAAGTTCAAGCATGGCTGGGTAATATATTAAATCCAGAAGAATGGGGCTGGACAAAAACCGACGCTTTCTTGAATCCTATACCCACAAAACAATCACCAGCTCCGGCTTCAATACTTAAATTGATATCGTGTGCTTGTAAGCAAGGCTGCGGAGAAAGATGCGGTTGCGTTAAAATTGGCCTGCGCTGCACAACAATGTGTAATAGTTGCCGGGGTCTAAGCTGTTTTAATAAAAATCAAGATTGCAAAGAGCTTGAGCAAGATGAAGGGACTATTGATTAATGTTTTTATTTTCCTATTTAGACTTTTGTAATATTAAAATGGTTGTAACGATTCCACCTACAGCTTTTTATTTACTTCATTCCAATAAATAATGACTATATTGTCGTTACTCTGTTGAAAAATTTCATTTTAGTTTTTTAACTAGCTACAGCTTGAAAACCGTCAAGCCTATCAAAATAAGATATAGGACATTTTTGTTTACAATTTAATGAGGATTATTTTTACTTTTGACATTTTTTTTGTATCTATTATAGTTTTTGAGAAAATGTGATAAAACCGATAAAAGGGACACATTTCACTGCGAGGGGCGGTGTAGCGTCAGGTGGAGGGGAGGGGAGAGTTGTGAGTTTTGAACACCACACCCAAAGGTATCCTGCCACACAAGTTTGAAAACTTTATTAATTTGTTGGTCTGAAAAACACATAATTACCAGATTATCAACAGAGCGAGACAGTACTGCACACCGTGTTACCGGCTTTTACTCTACAAAGCTCAGGTTCGACCCCATACGGAGTACTGCTCTCATCTATGAGCCGGAGCACCCCAATATAAACTTCTCCCCTTGGACTCCATCCAACGCCGGGCAGTTCGTATTGTCGATGATCCCGAACTGACAGACGGCCTAGAACCACTTAGCTTCCGGAGAGATGTTGGCTTTGTTCTACCGTTTGTACAATTGGGAATGTTCTGAAGAACTTTTTGAGTTGGTGCCACCGTCACGTTTCTATCATCGCACCTCCCGCCTCAGAATCAAAGTACATCCCCACTATGTGGATGCTTGGCATCCCAAAAATAAACGGGCATCATGCTCATTTATACCATGCACTTGCAAGTTGTGGAATAACCTTGCCCCTGAGGTATTTCCAGAGCCCTATAACATGGGATTCTTCAAGAACCGAGTTAACAGGGCTCTCAAAGGTTGGCAAAATATGGGCGATTCCTCTGGTGTTGCACATATCCAAGGGGCGACGATGACTACTTTCCATCAGGTGGCTCGTCTGCCCGTTTACCACTCGTAACATAAAAAATATAAAATAAAATAAAAAGTTTAATTTCATGAAAAAATTGCGATAATGACTAACCGAGTAGTCTTATCAGTCACAGTTGCAGCTGCAGATTTTATTAAAATTTTTAACAATGACATTTTAAACAGCGGTGTCGCTTAGGGTAAAAAGAAGCCGCTTGTAAACAATAAATAAGAAACTTGAAAAACGTGGTATTTTCCATTGTAGTGGATAGGTAATGAAGGGACCTATTACGATTACGTCAGTCAAAAGAAGTAACACAAGAGAGTAGTATAGGTACATTCTGCTATGCACCAAATAAGATGACTATATACAGGGTGTCCCAAGAAGTAGTGATATACTGAAGCTGGGACGTAGAGGACCTAGAGGGCTATCTAAATCACCCCCATGTATGTGCCGCGATTTTTCGTATTTTCGGAGTTATGACTTTTTTTTAATTCTTCACCTATCGCCGAGTACGATGAGATTTTTATTTATGGTGACGTGAATTATTGCGGTAGATGCTTGATTTTTTTGTGTGCTAAGCTGATAGATAGGCCAATTCAGTATGGTAACATTTACTATCGTTAGATCTTTGGATGGAATAAAAAAAAATTAAATGCCAAGAATGATAAAATTACCCAATATGTTCACAACTTCAAGGGGCTTTAAAAAATAAAATCACTTAAAAAAAAATTACCGTTTGGCTTTTAAGAACTTGCTCTATCTATGAGGTAGCTACCCTGAAAATTTCATTTTATTATTCATAAAACTTCAATCAAAAAATTGAAATCTATATATATATATTCACATTAATGGGAATAAAAGAATAAACTCATCTAAATGGACAACTGTTGAAATGAGAATTTTGAATTAATATTTTTATTACAATGTTGTATGTTGTTTATTTTTTAATCCATGTATGTGTGAGATACGATGATAGAACTTATACATGTAGACTGATCATCTGTCCATACCTACATTCGGTTCGAAAAATTTAAGATGATTGAGTTAATAATTTAAAAGAAAACGCTAATCTCACTAATAATAAAATAAAATAGTAGCTTACGATTCATGGAATCTGCTAGGGTGATCCCAATCACGACGTTTGAATCAGCCTCTACCACCCCATATGTATATATTATTTTTATGTAGCAGTCTTCAGGGTAGTACATCTGCATCAAGTGCAAAAAACCAATTTGTATTGAAAGCTAGAACTAATGGGTATTGACTGCCAAGAAAAATGGTTATTTTGAAGGCTTGCAGTTTTACAAAAATAACACATTTCAATACAAAAAATATAGTATAATTGCTTTGATGATTGTTCCATTTTAAAATTATGTAATGAAAAAATCTTTACATGACATCCCTAAATGTTGAGATCTCATGCCCCAAAAGATACCTAGTTTTTTAATTGAAAATATGGGAAGTTCCTAAATATGTCAAGTTTAAGTAATAGTAATATTTTTGTACTATTAATAAATCCTTAAAATAATTTAAATAAATATGTCTCCTAGACCACGAAAAGGTAGTTGTGTGACAGAAATATTTGATAGGTAGTCATAGTCAAGGGTTAAGGTTTTTTTTATTTTCTTGCTGTGGAGTCTGGGTCATGTCTTGGCAGTTAAAAGGTTAAACCATTATTACAATTACACTGTAAGTTTTTCTTAGCCTAATGTGTATTTACTGCAATACATGTTTAGTATTTCATTTTCAACTTCTATTAATTATTTACACAATGCTGGATCTCAAGTAAACCTTACTTTAAATTAAAAATTCAGATATCCCAAAATCAAGATCAAGATCTTTATACTTAACCTCTTTCTAAGTGATTATAACTATATAATGGATAAGTAGTATGATTGTGATTGTCACTATCACGAAAACAAATAATGGTGACAAAATCCAACTATTTTAGTAAACAATGTGTTAAAAAAATGTAAACTGGCAAAATAGCAAGTTGTGGTCGTCTTCGCACTCTTGTGTAATTTTTTTGGGCTAGGACGCCGGACCATGGTGCAACGACAAACTGCATTTTTCAGACGGTTTTTCGTTGCACTATTCTCACATTCTTTAACGTGTAATACTAACATAGTCTTGTAAATCGAATTGTAACCAACTGTTATTTATAACCAGACTCCAGTGACATTGAAATAGACTTTTGACCCAATAAAATGAGACGAAGAAAAACGACAACCGAGACAATCAAATTAAAACACGCACTGCACAATGCACATCGATTGGTGACGCTAAACGCAAGCTAAACGCTAAAGAAGTATAGATTAATTGAATATAATTGGCATTGACAAGACAATTAACATTTGACATTTGCAACGCAGAGTGGTAAGTATGGAACTTGCCATGTTAAAAAAACATACTTATGCTCCTTTCAGTCGAGACAATTCGGTGATTAAGTGTATGCACTGCACATGTGCACATGCATATGTCGTGGAAAAAATAAACCAATCTGGTCCTGCTCGTCCTCTCGACCCAAGGGGCTACTCCGAGTCCGAATTTAGTATCGCGGCGTTGTACTCACTCAAATACAATGTAACACGTGAGTGGGGTACAGCACGATACGAACTTTGAATTTCGGATTTGGTAAAGTTTGAAGTAACCCCTCAGAAACTGATTAAGATAACTAATATTTGCATATTTAATTTGACTGTTAACTTATATTGATACGTAATTTATTTTATGATGTTATTTCTAACAAAAGCAAAGGTCGTCGGGCGACCCAATTGTCGTGTTTGAAAATAAGTTGAATTTTGATTTTCTTCCTATGTGATACGTTAAAACCTTTAAGTTCGAATAAATCTTACAAAGCGTTCGAAATTGAGCGCATACGGTTATGCAAGGCCTACGTTACCTTTTACTATTACATACTTTATAGTTTTTTTTCAAAGCAGCCGTCGTTTTGTCTATCCTAATAAAAAAATCTAAATAACATGTCAGTGACTGGAGGAAGGGCACAATTTTAACTTTCGGTCGTTCAGAGCCTCCATATACAGGGCATCCGAGAGACCAGCGCTATTCGTAACAGAGCAGCTCAAAAGCAGAGCACCTAAAATACATGGAGGTCGAATCGATAGCTTTTGAGTTCTACGATTTTTAGTAATTCCTGAGATATTCACAATGTTAGTAGAAAGTGTTTTTTTTTCCTTCAGTGTCCTATATCAAAGCAAAGTGTAAGAAGTTCAGAGATATAAATTGACTCATGGAAGAACCCGAGGTGCAAGTCGTTCGTTAGTAAAACATGGCGATAATATCAAACACCGGTTCGATCGATACACCCGGCACCGCACCGGTGCCATCTTGATAGAAGCAACTATTGGACAATCTGATCAGATTGACCCAAATTGCTTGTCGTCTGGAATCACCATATGAAAATATGTATGTAAATATATTATCTGTGGTTGGAGCCGTGTGCTAATTCCATGGTGTATAGAGGTAAGGAGGAGAACTCATATATGATATATATAGGAAAACAGATGAAAAAGAGTCCAGCGGAAAGTAGTAAATATAGTTCCAAATCTGTCCGGAATGTCGCTACTATAGCAAGATAGTACGAAGTTACTAATGTACTACGACTTAATAGTACTAGTTAATAGCATATTAGCATAATTTTGATAAAAATATTTTGAAAGTGTTGATGTATTGTGCAGATCTTAAATGGGGCTCTGTTGTACAACATATTTTCCGATTTTATTCTATAATTAGTATCGGATTTAATTTAACGCGTTTAATTTTATTTTTGAAGTGTTGTCGTTGTCAATTATGGCATGAGATAATTTGTGTCAATAAACCATGGTTCTCTAAAATACACATATTTAAACTGACGACTAGTATGATAATCCGTATTAAATTGGGATCTTTGCACACCGGTCCTGCTTGAAATTGTAGAGCTGATCCTGAAAATTAAATCGTTCATTTTTGTCTGTCAGCTCTATGATCGCTCCTCCTTATTAAATCTGTCTGTATTTCATTTCATTCCCTCATGTATGCCAATAATGTATGTATGATATCAAACTATAGTGTACTGCATCTTTTTTAAATTCCGTGAAACCCGTTATAATTTCCTTCCTTAGTAGTAGTAGGGTAGTTTGGCTGAATGCGCCAAGAGAGCGATGCCGCTTAAAAAAGAAAAAAAAATCAATTTTCGGGTCCAGATAATGTACAGCCCATAAATTCGAGTCCAAGAAAATCGTCACGATTATCGAGCCGACCATTATCAGACATTATCGCATCGTGCAAAAGTGGCCTCTAATAGTTTCAATTATTGCCCTGTACCGAACATGTCCAGCCCTCGTCCAGCCTGATAATGCGTGGTGAAACTGCTCAGCCTAGTAATGTACAGCCCAATAATTCGTGTACATGATTCCTTATTTGATTCGAATTACTGGACGCGGATTATTAGGCTGTACATTAATGGCTCCCATTTATGGATTTTATGGTCCTGTCACAGCTGGTAATCTACGTATAACAAAACGCGTACGTGGTGTTGTTTTAATGTTGATTGACGTTTTTCTCTGCTGTGATTAGCTGTTGCTTTGTCAATACACTTGTCTTATCATCGATATATTATTTGTTGAAATTCATTCTGTCACTGTCACAGTAATGTGTTATCGAGTGATGTTCTTGTGTTTATCCTGTCTTGCTTTTTGCAAAATGTTTTAAGAGTTCTGTGTTTGTTGAACTTTGCGAAAGGACGCTCTTTTACACCATTTCCCGTGCTCTGAGAAAATACTTAGTGGTCGAAGTGTTTATAAATCGTGATGATCTTGCAAAATTATCGCCCGCAGAACTAGCAAACATTAAGTCCAAGGATACATTTTGTTTATTTGACTGCGCCGAGCACAAAACTATTCTCAGTCACTGTCCAATTTACAATTATGAATTGGTGCAACACAACCAACAAAATATTAAAGGGGACAGACGCAATACAGAAGAAAGCTTACGACAAATTTAAAATGAAATTAAAAAATAAGTCTTCTAACAAATAATGTGTCTTTTATTTTTTTGCCACAGGTATAATTCTCAATATATAATTTGATCACGTAAATACAATTACTGAAGTTACGTGTTCAAATTTACGTGCCGGGTAAAAACTATTCATTTTAAATATTAGACCTCATTCAATGAACCTAGACCACTTTGGCTGAATACGTTACGATCCCTTGCCATATTGCAATCTCGAATAGAAAAAAATAAATAACGTCAGTCAACACTAATCGTACAGATTACATATAGTTGCCTAGTGCAAATAATATTTGTTTCTGAGTTGGCAGTCTGATACGTAGTATCTCTTATTAGTCTGTGGGTCCTGTTTTGTTCACTTATATTTCGTGTGTCTGTTATTTACATTAATATTTATAAAATCCAAAACCATTTTAAGGGTACATTTCTCGCTGTGGCTTATTTAGTACGCCATTGACCATTGTTGGTGTTGATTGATACTTTCACCTTTTAATCGACCAAGAAAATTGACATATAATGAATATCACACAAATATTTTTGTTTACTGTTTGTTTCGTGATTTCGAGTGGTATTAATTTAGATTTTAGCTTCTTATGACGCTATGCATCTTGTGGTAAATTTTCTGGAATTTTTTTGGTTAGGTTAGATCATTTATTTAAGTCTTGTTTTCAAGAACCAGACGATTTTTATAAACAAATGGTATAATTCGTAATCTGTTGAATTTGTGCTGTAATAGGTCATCCAACAACTTACTAAGTGTCGTGTCTTGTCTAGTTCTTTTGATGCTAGTGGTAGTGGTTAAATCTAAAAAATATTGAAATGCCCTTAGATCAATTATTAATTCATATCTATCATGGGGTTAGGGAAAAAAATAATTTAATTTCCAAATACGGGGCACCAGTTACTTTGATTAGTGATTCGGTATTAAACAATTTACGCTCACATATCTGAAAGGATCTTCTTTAAAACTAAGATAACATGGACCATGAAAAGGCATAGGCCCTTTCATGGTCCATGTAATACCTATACATCTTGTAAGAACTTGTTACCATAGTGCAATAAATATTATGCTATGATTATGAAGGATTGTTTTAGGAGTGATATAAAATTGCTTTTTTAGCATCTCAAATACCTGTCATTGGTACTGGACCTTCATGGTCTGTTTTACTAGCAGAATTCATTAAAATCTCCACTGTAGTTTGAAATTTAAATTGGTTTTTGTTATGGTCATTAAAATCTGTGAAACGGTTCCATTGTTATAACAAGTTATTAACAAGTTAAAGTTTGTGATTGTCTTCGCTTGTAGACCAGTTGATATCTGTCAATTGGTTGATGCTGTACTTAAAGTCATATCTGGTTCAACCTGTAGCCATCATCAATGACTGTTGTCATCAGCGCTTGTGATCATGGGCATTCAATGATTCAAATAAATTTATAAAATATTGTAAAGTAAAACAAATAGAATAATATTGTGATTCAACACGGTAATGCAGCGACCATGACGGGCACCTTTGCACCCGGAATGACTCGGGGCAGGTTATTTGACTCAATCAATACTGATTTGTGTGTACTATTACTATTATTGGTTAAGGAATTATTATTTTGTAATTTGCTGTTGACATTTCGTTTATTAACCGACTTCCAAAAAAAAGGAGGAGGTTCTCAATTCGACGGAATGTTTTTTTTTTTTTTTTTATGGATGTTCACCGATTATTCAAAGACTATTTGACCGATTTCAAATAGAAGGTACTTTCTAGTTGGTCCCATTTAATTTTGGTTCCCGCAGCGTAATATTGCGAGATTAGCAATGTTAACATTGCTGTTCCCACGGGGTAATATTGCGGGACTAGCAATGTTGACATTGCTGTTCCCGCGGCGTAATATTGCGGGATTAGTAATGTTGACATTGCTGTTCCCGTATATAACATTGCGGGATTAGCATTGTTGCCATTGCTGTTCCCGCAGTGTAATATTGCGGGAGTAGTAATGTTGATATTGCTGATCCCGCAGTGTAATATAGCGGGACTAGCAATGTTGACCATGCTATGCTCACGACAATGGTAAATTGCACGTGCATAATGCAACATACTTTCGCCCCAATCAGCCGGAGGGCTGGTTGGACGTTAGTGCATTAGTCAAATGCAATGTCCAAAAGCCGCGAACGACAGGATTTATCTAAAAAAAAATACACAACTTGGTTAATAATGATAAGCCTTTATTGTAAAAAACACTTGAAAATGTAATTTTCCGGCAATGGGAAATACTGACAGTCGGTTTATCACTAATCTATATAGGCTGGAAAGTTTAAATGGGTTAGTAATGGCAGCTAGTAGAACCCTGCCGCCATCATTTATTTCAGCCGGCACTTACAGATGTCATAAAAATATACAGGCAAGCATTTTTAGAAAAATCTATAAATACCGGTCGAAATAGTTTAAAAAATTAGGGAAGGTCTTTTCCAGTAATTTTTGTATGTCGGCACGGGTTCTAGTAGCAAAGCTCACTTTTCCGCCCTGTATACAATACGATTACTTGCAAAGTTCCGATACCTATGATTTCTTATTAAAGTTTAACAACAAATAAGGAACTTGCATGATTTTTTTTTTATCTCATTTCTTATCAAAATATGAAAATAACGTAATGAAGATGTCAAAAAGTAAAATAGGTAGTAGTAGTAGGCCAAGAAGGAACTCATTAAACATTTGATTCTATCTCTTTCTAGCAAAACAGAATTTTAATATGGAGTTTATATGGCCATCGTATGGTGTGACATCACTTCCTTATGTCGGATCACGCTCTAATTAGTAGTTTTTAAATGCCCATATCATCTGTATTTCTTGGCCGATTTTAATTTCACTTTTTGTCATCTTATTTACGGTACAATATTGATACAAAGATCTAAGTAGAAAAGAAAAATTAATTGCGATCCACTGCAGTCTAATTAGGTCACTGCGGTCTAACGGATAGGACGCTGTTCCGGTATAACAGACGCTGGTTCGATTCCGGCTTAGACTGCAGTGGGTCACAATTAATTTTTCTTTTCTACTTAGATTTTTGTATCAATATTGTAAAAAAAGAGATATTCTCACACTAAAAAATATAAACAAACATCTTATTTACGGTATTTTCATATTTTGTTAAGAAATGCGATAAAAAAATTCATGCAAGTTCCCTATTTTGATAATCGTCGGAAATTAATAATGATAAAATACTCATTTATATGAAAATAAAATGTTGTCTTCCTTTTCATCATCAAAAATACATCGGTACACTACGTGAAAGTAGAGATTTTTACTTATGTATGAAAATGAGTTACTTATATTTAAATTTAATTAAGTAAAGAACGCTTCCTTCCTGTATGAAATACAATATCGTTAAACGTACCTACAATGCCGTATTACTAAAAATAAAACATAATTGCAATGTATTCTACAATTTTGCAACGCAAACGCAAAAATCGTTTAAACAGGAAATCTACCCCATTGTATTTTTCTTTGTCATGGACGTCGAGGTAAACAATCGAACTTTTTTTTGTTACTAACACAATGAGCGTTATACTTAAAAACAGAATTATATCTTACGTGTTATTAAGAAAACGCTTAATGACAAAATAATTAAAGATTAATTTTGGTCCGTACGCCGCTCCAGGGGTTGAACTACTCATGTCATGATTACAGTACCTGAACATATTTACATTTGAAAACCATGGACTGTGATAATGCTGACAAAAAAATAATTGATTATGTTAGTAAACAGAATAAACGTAAAACATAGGCTATCAATAATCATAGGCTATTGTTTCGACATAGTTATGTTATGTCATAAAACCAGGCCCAAAACTAAGATCAAATTATGTCAAATTGACACAAGTTATTTTGGACGACTGCTGCAAAACTCACATATAGACGACAACTGCAAAACTCACAATGGTGAGATCGTCTTTTACTTGTGTCAACTTGACATAATTTGATCTTTAGAGTTTTAGGCCTACTATAACATGATCCACATTACATACTGCGAATTCAATTAATATACCTCACTACACTTTCAGTAATTTTCATCGATATATTTTATAATTGTTAAAATTTTATATTATAGAAATATGTTTTACTTATTTTGGTTAAATAGGCTTACTGAGTACAATATGATACTCAGGAAGATTAATATTATGTCCTATGACTATACAGTTACAAACAAATGGATATTGCATCGATTGCTGATCAATTACGTCTTTCTTTACGTACGGTCGTACTGTCCGAATGTATAAGGTTATCATTTAAGGAGCACGATTGCAGTTCAATGGCAGATGGCTGTGAACTTGATGCCTGCTGTGACTCAGAGAACTCTGAATGTTGTTTCAAATAGTGACGACTAAATGAATTGTAAAGTTGATAAGCTCTTCCACAAATCTGACAAGTATACACATCGCCTGGATGATAAATTGTATAGTGACTTTTAAATTGCTTTAATTGAATAAAAATCCTTTTACATATTGCGCACTGCACCATCATGTCTGTTGGAAACCGAAGCAAGCAAATCTAGCATAGGAGTGCCTTCGGTATCATACTTGCTTTTCATTACATATATACTTCTTTGGATAAACATCCACACTGGGGCACAATCTTTAGAATATGGTAAATCTAATGCCCATAGAATTTTAAACGCATTTGAAACTGCTTCGCAAACGTTAGAGAAAGTGTATCTAATGTCTTTAGTGATACATAGGTCATATTGCACTATTTCTTGCCAGCAAGGTCTAACGGCAACTATAAACGGAACAATGGGCAACCTTTTGTCATGCAATATGGCCGTTCTCTTACTGTAATGGGGTTCCAGATCCGAAGCTGATGGCACTAGGCTTAAAAAACCGTTGCTTACTTCCAACCGTGAGGGATTCCAAGGTTTCTTGATCCCTTTCACGGGGACAGTGTGCATTTATTTCAGCAGCAGAGGAATTGCCAGGAAACTCGCTATATTTGCTTGTTCTTCTCCCACTGAAAAAATATACATATACAAAGTTATAATAAGTTTGTATCAAAAAGTTTATTTTTGAGACAAGCTTTTATTGCCCACTGTACTTTTTTTACACAAACATTAAATGCTCGTCGATACTAATCTAACGATGGGTCTGCGTTAAGTAGACTGAAGATCTTATTGCCAGCCTCTGTCTCCATCATCAGACCAGGTCGACGGTACCTAAATCTTGCTTTGTCATCTATATACTAAACGTGTATGCAAAATTTCATGTCAATCGGTTGAGGATAGGTAACTGCTTTAAAATTTAGTAGCAAGATTTGACCCAAAAAACAAGAATCAGGGCAAGCTACTTATTCTATAACCATCCTCGGATGTCCTGCTATCCCGGTGCCAAAATTAACTTAATTAATAATCCATATTATATTATATATCCACACAAATTAAAAATCCATCCAGCCAGTTTCACGTAACATAGCTAGGTAGAAATATACATTTGTCTATACCATTATAAAATTATAAAAAAGAAATTAGGGAGAATCTTCTTCTAGGGGACATTGAAATGCTGAGTTGCTTTGAGTAAATTATAGACATACTAGGTGTGAAGTCTGTGCTTGCTGGATATAAATAAATAACATATCTTCAACAACTGTATAATTTAACTAACTCTATTATTACTTACAAGTTGCAAGTTTCAGGACAGTTTGAATGGAGTCATCGGCTCGTGTCAGCTGTTGGGATTTCTCGTCCAATAGCGATAAAAGGCGTCCTTTCACTATAGGGAACTTTTCTTCAAACTTCCCTTCTGCTTCAGGGTATGTTTTGTCAAAATCACTTGCGAGCTATTAACAAAAAACAAAATTATTAATTTAGGTATATATATTTAAAAAAAAGCTCTTATTTAAGTGCTCTAACAGGAATCATCTTAGTTAAATACTCACCAATTGATAACCCCATGCACATTTCAATGACGGAAATGTAGTGATGTACTGGATATGGTCGCCTTCTTGCAACGTACTCATGCGTTCATGTAGACAGCTATTCCATTTCTGATCAACCATGTCCCGAGGAGAAGAGGAGAACTTGAGCCACTGAAGACTATCATCTTCAGATTCTTTGTTCGTTATGTTGGACACCTCGAAGGAGTCCGGCAGAGGTCGGATTCGTGCTGGGGAGTGGGTATTACTTTTCTTCTTTTTCCCGCTGCTACTACTGTCACTGCTTTGCTCGCTGCTGGCGCTCCTACTACGACAGCGGTTACTTGTGTTTAGTTTTATTAGTGTTTAGTTTATAATAATAATATAATATGTAACTTACCATTTAGTGGTCCCAGCAAATGCATGAGGTTATTGTTAAGCAGGAATTCGGCGAGTTCATCCATATTGTCGAGTTCATTAATCGTTTGCTTTGAGATCTCTCACTCAGTGAACGAATCAGTCACCATAAGATAATGCTATATAAAGTTTTAGAAAGAATTCAACTCAAATGACTTGACCAGTTGACCACTGAATTAAATTTACCGAACCTGTGCACGTGCACGCAATAAGAAAGTTGCCAGCAAAATGAGGCATGAGGCATGCGTTTAACAATTTTAACAAATTTTATATAAAATTACGTTGTCATTCTAACAACGATAAATTTGCGTTTTTAGCTATGTTACCGTTTTATCACAATGTTAAGTTGTCTAGTTTTAACAACATAGGATTAGCCATTGCGAATTCCTCAATTCTGAACATTGTGATTTTAGCATCGTTGATTTTGTGAAAGACCAATACATTTCTAAGAAATTCTCTTACAAGTAGGGTAAAGGTATTAGAATATCGATCTTATAGTATTTATTATGTATCATGAAAAAGGTAAACCATTAATATTATATGACCATGCGCCATGTTGCGGAATTTCATTGGAACTAATTTCTTATTACACTGGCAATAATTTTAATGATAGCCTCACTGTGGCGATTTATTTGAATAGTAGTGAAGTGTTAAATATTAAATAATAAATAAATGACAAGAAATGCCCAAAATTATTCATAGTCATAGTCAAGAGCGGAACATTATTAATAATGTAAACTACCGAAAAAAACGGTCGGGAAATAAAACTAATTCGCTACAAAACATTTCAAAATTAATATCAAAGCTGACAGGTAAACAAGTCAAGATGTCATTATAGTCTGTTGCAGTGGCGGTACCAGAGGGCGGGCCTTAGGGGTAACAAAAAAAAATTGGACAAATATTCTTTTATTTTTCAAAATAGTACAAAAATACTCTGATAAATCGCATTAAAGTTCAGGAGTGGGGGCTCGTGACGTCACTCCTAGTAGTGCATGTGCTACAACGGAAAAAAGCTACTTTGCCGCATACATTATCTACATCGACGATTTTTGGTACACAGGTACTTTAGACCAAAACATTTAATTTTTCCACTAGTTATGACTTCATAAATTTTTGTATAGCCTCGTAAGGCCCAAGCTTATATTATACCATCAGAGCTAAACGCCCAATGTACATTACAATGTACAATATCTAATAATGTGCTTGCGGCCCATGACTTATTTTTTATTTTATTTTTTGTTAAGAACTTGTCCAGAATTTTTTTTTTTTTTTTTTCTAGATGCTTTATGGTCTAGACAGATAGAATGCAACTAATTTAGAGACAATCGGTCATGTTCATTTTAATGCACATTGGGTCTTTACGCCATATCGCATTTGAAATAAAACACAACGTTATAAATTCGTTTTTTTAATTGACATAAGAAGAAAATCACCTAATTTCAGTCATACAGGCATTTAAATGCTTACAAAAGATCCCTAAATTAATATTTTTCAACTTTGGTTGACGTAACAATAACGAGATCGCATAAAATACAGACTATTTACTTAATTTACTAAAAATCACATACTTCTGAGATACTAGTTTCATATTTTTTTTATAAAAATGTACGTAAAATCATCGTCTTAACATTCCTAAGCTAAGCTAGCTAAAGAGAGAATATATTTGATATAGTTCACATATATATTTGTAGCAAAAATAACACTTACAGTGTATAAATCTTCTAAAAATTGAACACAAAACATAAAAATATCAAAAAAAATACTGTCTTTTTCATCAAAACAAAAACAGAAACTTATACAAAATGTAATATGCTTACAACACTATCAAAACATAGTAACAGTCTTATAATAATTTAATTATAAACCTCCAAATTTGTTAAACAATCAGCTGCATATTTTGAAAAACGACACGAAGCCTAATTAGCCTTTTCGTGAAAATCAGCGAAACAATTTCTATGCCTAGTAAGACACAAACTAATATCACAGGTACGACATTTAAAATATGTCCTGTTATAATGGCATTGACGGCATCTACCCACATTAGGAACCATGTGGGGCATATGCTGAGCCTTGTGCGTGCGAAACTTTACACTTGGTATGCTATTGGGCTTTTTTCGGTGTACCACATTTTCAGCTTCTTCTTCACCTGCTGTCGTATCAGAATCAGAAATCATTGAATAAGATTCGATTAAGATTTCACCCATCTCCATTTTAAAAGCTCGCAGCTGCTGCACTTTCTTCACAGGTACCTGAAGTTTTAACTGATCATTTTTGAACTGGAGCCAGGAATTAGTCAATGCTAGATCAATCATTGAGGCAAACATCCTTTGTGTCCACTTCCGGGTTCTATATCTATACGGGCAAACAGCCATGAGACGGTCGGCTAAATCTACTCCTCCCATTTTTTGGTTATATTGCCTCACTACTCTCGGTCGTGGAAAAGTCACATAAACCTTGTTTCGTTTGCACCAACGTTTACAAGTATCTTCGTCGCCATTTGCTTCCATGGATGATAAGAATAATACTGGCTTATTATCGAACCACTTAGTGAAAGCTATGCCATTATCTTTTCTGACCAAAACTTGACTACTTCCTCTTCCTTGTTTTTTTAGTTCTTTATCAGGTATTACTAGCTCTCTTACGTCTTTGGGAATTCGATTTTTCATCAATGTCCCAGTACCTCGAATGCCTCTCTTTTCCAGCTCATCCAGTAATTTTTCAGATGTGAAATATCTGTCGAAATAGAGAATATGACCGGGAACTAATGGGTCAGCAAGAGTCAAAACAGCTTTCTCACCCAATCCGAAATTAGTGTCATCGTAATTAGGGTACGTAGTTTGCCCTTCATACAGATGAAAATCGCAAACGGTACCATCGGGGTTCGCTAAAACAAAAGCTTTTATTCCCACAGGGTTTGGTTTACCCGGACAGTACTGCTTGAGAACACAAGAACCAGTAAATGGTATTATCATTTCATTATTGACAAGGATTGTTCTTTATTTAAGTTTCGAAATCCATTTTGAATACGAGTAATGAGGGGTCGTACCTTCCAAAATTTATCTTTGGATCTCATTTCAGGTGAGATATCTACATCAAAAACGACCTTCAATGAATTCCGCAAAAGAAAGAATCTATTTCTGGACATATTGTCGGCTATTATGGGAATACGCCACTTATTTTCCCAGTACATTCTTAAATTGGGATAATTGACACTTCCCATTACAAACGTGATCCCGAAGTACATGTATGTTTCTTCAACAGTCAAATGCAGAGTCCGTCCTGTCTTTTCAACCGAGGTTCGATTGCTGTTTTCCACGATAGTACGGACTAGTTCGTCATCTATGTATTGTTTCCAATAGTCAGCAGTCTTAAACCCCTCAGTATCAAACAATGGATATGATGGCTGCATTAGTTCAACAAAACGCGTTGAAAAATCCTTTGTTTCCCAGTTACTTGGTGGCACATTTCCTCTGATTGAAGGTTCATTAGAGTCAGAAGTGGATGAGTCCTCACTCACCTCATTCTCCGGTCGACGTACTTGACTCCGACTCCGACTTCTCGCTGTCCCAATACCCCGTCTTGTTCCACGTCCACGACTTCGCCTATTTCCTCTGCTTCCTCTTGCACGCCCACCTCCTCTTCCACTTCCTCTAGCTCTCCTACCACCTCTCCCGCGATCCCTAATATCTTGCGCTTCCGTTAAAACTTCATGTTCCGAATCTGAACTTTCACTACTGTGGTTATCTGGTGGCGACAATATTGAAGCCAAAGGTTCATACTCTGGATCCATTTCGTCTTCATCCGATGGAACAAAGTCTTCCATCTCTGATTCATCGAGCAAGCGAGTGATGTCTTCATCTCGAAGACCTAAAATAAAAACGAATGTAAATTAATTACATAGCAACTAACGCCCGTTGTGCATTACGATGCACATGTGTTTTCAACAACAAGTTAATAATAGGTAACAATCATATTTCAATAAAATAATGACTAATTACTAAAATATAAGTCTTTACCTTCATAATCACACAGTTTTTAAACAAAAGAATACAAGATTAACGTAATAAAACCAGATTTTACTTACGAGATCTCCGCTTGGGTGGCATGGCTGAGACAAAATGGCCGATATCTATGGATTCCTTTGAAACCACAAATGTCATCAAGTGTCAAACGTCACTCTTGTCATCTGTCATTCAGAGCGTTTAAACAAAATGGCGGTTCGCGGCAAAATTTTAAATCAATGTTATGAGAAAGTTCATGTACATCGTAATGTACAGTGGGCGTTTACTTGTAGGTATAGCCAAATATGCTGGGCCTGAGTTACAATCCTTACTTTGTTCATTGTAATGTACAGTGGGCCTTACGAGGATAGGATTGGATTTTTCTTCCAAAACCTATCGTGTGAGGTATCAAATGAAAGGGCATGAAGAGACGCTTTCAATTTCAAATTCCAAGTTTATGTCTAAGGTACCTGTGTACCAAGCGGCTTCGATGTAGGTTTTGAAAAAAAAAATCAAATCCCATACAAAAATTTGCTGACGTCATTACTCCCTCCTAAGGGATTTTTAGTCTAAAGAACCTGTGCACCAAAAATCGACGATGTAGATATTATGTATGCGGCAATTTTAGGCGTAGCACATGCACTATAGGTAAAATTTCTACCTAGGAGTGACGTCACGCGACATTTTGACTCAATGTATCTCCTTTATTTTTTGATTACGTAATAAAAAAAAAAATACGTCTTTAACATTTTTTATTAATCTACATGACGGACTAATTATTAAAATTTAGTCATCATGCCTATTTATAAAAAAATACTGCTATAACTCCCCCCCCCCCACCTCTTTGGCTGGGGCCGTTCCTGGTCTGTTGTTAACTTGTCATTTAAATCAGAATAATAGCGCCCTTTTGACAATGGTCATATATTAATGATTTACCTATTTAAACAAAGAGACAGAACAATTTCACTAAATTATTGCAGGGGCATTGACGTATGACTAATGAATTACCTATTGTGACTGAAATAAAAAAAAAACGATTTGGTCATCTCAAAAACTTGCTTCGGAGAATTTCGTTGTAGAGTCTGGCTAGTGAAAAATGACACTGAAATCAACCGTGAAATTTAAAAATGTAGCTACGGTGTGCCTGTATGACCTAGAGTTAAACAAATTCATTGCTTTTGTCATTAATTACTAAGTTATCAGTTAATGAGAAAAACATTCAAATTTGTTTATATCTAGCTCATAAAGGCACACTGCAGCTACATTTTTAAATTCCGCGGATGATTCCATTCCATTCATCTCTCACTAGCCAGATTCTATCTTTTAACTTTTATTCTAAGCTTTTATTGCATTAGGTTCACAGAATTTATTTTATGCACACACTTTTAATCCCCTTACGCTAAAGAGGGGCTGTTGTCAGTTAAACGTAATAATGTGTATCTTTGCTGTGTGTTGTGTGTTAGTCTGTCTGTCTAATTTTATTTACTATTTTAAATAATGAAAATTTGATTCGAAAACATACAAAATTACTAAACAGACAATTTAAGTTCTGCCACCTAAAAAACTTATATAATCCCTTTAATTTTTTTTATGGAAAATCACAAAAAAAAAATGTTTTAATGTAACAAACAATATTTTTTTAGCGCATATACATATTAACAAAACCTATCTATGTTGCAATTAGAGACTAAGGTAAACGTCCCTGTGCTCGACACACTAATGCCTAATAGTTGTCACCTCTATTGCTAATGTCATAACGTTCAAGATGGCAACTATTGGGACAGTGTCGAACACAGGGATGTTTACCTTATCAATATCGCTATAAAAGTGTAATTTCAACTTTTTATGTCACTAAAATTTTCATCACAAAAACAGTCTTTATTCCATACATTTAAGAAAAGGTGCCTTGTGGAAAGTAAATGAAGGTTTCCTCTTATAGTTTATGAAATAGCAATTGAATAAAAACTATATTTTTACACATTTTTACAAATCATTGAATATCTCCGAAACTAAAAACCGCCATAATAGCCTTTACTCCGTGGAACGTCACATATAAAATCAATGTGCGACAAACATTGTGAACCGCACAAACTTGAACTGCGTTGATCCTGCAAAGTTCCCTTTTGCGAATTTGACAAAGGCACTTAAAGTTGCTAATGCCACAACATAAAATATCAATGTGCGACAAACATTGTGAACCGCGCAAACTTAAACTGCGTGGGTCTCGCAAAGTTCCCTTTTGCGAATTTGACAAAGGTACTTAAAGTTGCTAATGCCACAACATGCAAAATCAATGTGCGACAAACATTGTGAACCGCACAAACTTGAACTGCGTTGATCCTGCAAAGTTCCATTTTGCAAATTTGACAGAGGTACTTAAAGTTGCTAATGCCACAACATTAAAAATCAATGTGCAACAAACATTGTGAACCGCGCAAACATAAACTGCGTGGGTCTCGCAAAGTTCCCTTTTGCGAATTTGACAAAGGTACTTAAAGTTGCTAATACCACAACATACAAAATCAATGTGCGACAAACATTGTCAACCGCGCAAACTTAAACTGTGTGGGTCCCGCAAAGTTCCTTTTTGTGAATTTGACAAAGGTACTTAAAGAAAGGTCCTCCCGTGACCATGGAAAGCTGGAAAGCTTCCGAAACGTCGGGAACTAAAATGAGATAATATACGCGATATAATCCGTTAAATTGTTTTATTTCAAAGGTACTTAAAGTTGCTAATGCCACAACATAGAAAATCAATGTGTGATAAACATTGTGAACCGCGCAAACTTAAATTGCGTGGGTCTCGCAAAGTTCCTTTTGTGAATTTGTCAAAGGTACTTAAAGTTGCTAATACCACAACATACAAAATCAATGTGTGACAAAAATTGTGAACCGCGCAAACTTAAACTGTGTGGGTCCCGCAAAGTTCCTTTTTGTGAATTTGACAAAGATACTTTTAGTTGCTGAAGCCACAACTTACAAAGTCATTGATGTGAAATGCCCAATGTTGAAATATGTGAAACCCGCAAAGTAATACCTTGCAGTTTCAACAAGGAACTGAAAAATTGTTAGTGTATCAATATTTTTATTGTCAATTTCACAAAAATTGCGTTTCGCAAAAAAAAAGTTGCTGCGCCAGCAAAGGGCAGTTTGTGAATATCTCAAAATAAATGTGTTCTTTTCGCAATAATTCGTTCGCAATGTAAGACTGCAGCATTGTCTGGCGATTTTTTTCTCAGTGTATGCGTCTTCGTTTACACAATAAAGTGGTCATCCATAGTTTAGAATCATTACAATAAACAATCTGTTCAGTCTCAAAGATAAACTAAAACACAAAAATACTGTAATACTCATCAGTCTCCGACCTCTCAATGTTATTTGTACGTAGGAAATAGTAAAACGGTAGACAGTCTTTCGGAATTAAATCGAACATAGACCTCAAATCGTCTAATTTTGCCTGAGGAGTCTACCGTTAGGCCACAACAGTGACAAGTTACATTCAGAAAAGGGCTGAAATTCATCTTCTGTAATAACTCTCATAAAAACAATCTCTGCATCTTTCAACAGAATGTCCCTTGTTATGATTATGAGCCAATTAGGGCCCTCGCCCACGGCGACTTTTTGTGGCGCTTCAGTCGCGCTGCTGTCGCGCTTTCGCAGCGCCACTGTCGCGATGCGGTGGCTAACTGCGTACCCTCGCCCACGTAACCGCGCTTCAGTCGCGACACCGTCGCGCTTCAGTCGCGACACCGTCGCACTGCAGTCGCGCCACCGTCGCGCTTCAGTCGCGACACCGTCGCGCTTCAGTGGCGCTGCAAACGCGACACTGTCGCGCTTCAGTCGCGCTGCAAACGCGAGACCGTCGCACAAAAATCGATTGCTACAGTTGCAAGATGGACTCCATCGAGGCAACATTAGTCGTGTTGTCTTTGGTGCTGCTTTTACGTAAGCAGCCCAAGCGACGGGAACGAAAGCATCTTCGGCTACGAAAGCAACGTCGATATTGGATACACCCATTTAATAAACAGAGATTATTAAGTGGACATTATGAAACAACGTTTAAAATACTAAAAAACTATGAACATAAATTCAGAAGTTGTTATAGAATGTCATATTCGACGTTTTGTGAATTGCTTTCCATTGTGAGACCAGAGTTGACTCGCAGAAATACAGTGATGAGACAATGTATATCCGCTGAAGAACGACTAATAATAACCTTAAGGTAAGAAAAAGCAAATATTGTGTTAATTATCTTTAATTCGTTTCTGCATAGTTGTTTTTGATCGATTGAACGGTAAATCTGATAATTGGTAACTATTATAGTCACAATAAGGTACATTAAAAAGTACTTAAGTAAGTTTCATTAATATATATTCTTGCCTTCGGTATATACATATATGGATGTGTGACACTGAGAAATTGTAAATACCCTTAGATTGTAATCTAACTCGCAAAATTGTAAACTGTGAACAAATTGTAAACCGTAACATACTGCTTAAAATTTGACCCATTATTTTTCGATAGATTTTAATCTATCGAAAAATAATGCGTAAAATTGTATGCAGTATGTTACGGTTTACAATCTTTCAACAATTTAAAATCTCGCAAATTAGATTATAATTTAACGGTATTTACAATTTCACGGTGACATTTGACACATGTATATACACACACACACACACACATATATACATTTTTTTACAATAATAATAATAGGTAAGTATGAAATAATGATATAATCTTTCACGATTTTCACTCATTTTATATTTATACACAACTCTAAACGCGATTAACTCTCTTTTCCCTTACAAAATGATAATAGGTGTGATTTAACAAAAAAACAACAATAAAGTATTACTAAACTAAACTAAGTACGCCAACTTAAACTATATTTGGTAGGATTCATGATTAGTCATTTTAAAATATTTGTGATCTATTCGGTTTTATTTTATGGCGAATATAAGTTAGTGATGATTTCCGAATCTTGTGAAGAATCGTCATTACTAAAATTATACTCATTAAAATTTTGCTCCGATGAACTACCTGTTGTATTGCCATTGGCACCAGCAGGCGTACGCGGTGTATGGTAACTATTCAATACTTGCGAGGCGTTATTTTCATCACTTCTGCCAGTAGGTGCTGTGTTGTAGTTTTGGTATCCAGACTGATATCCATACTGACTGTATGAGGATGTGGTGTGGCATACTGTTATATTTGCGAAGCAAATTTATTATATCCGCTTTCGCATCGAGTTTGTATTCATCTTTTATGGAATTAAAATGTGGAAAAAGCGAAAGTAAAAAATGTTGATCTGGATGTTCAATGCTAGGCGTAACTTTTTTCAATTTGTCTGTTAAAACTTCGTAAAGTTTATTTTGAGCATCATCAATGCTATCTGAACTGCTCTTAACCTTCTTTGATTTAGGAATAGCAAACGATTCAAAACAGCCTTCGGTGTCATATTCCTCTGTATCCGTAGATTGACTTGGCGGTCTTATTTCGGACAAAGGTTGTAAAAATGTCAATAGTTTATAATAAACATATTGTTTTCTTGGCTTGGCACCGGACCCACTGCGACAGTTTTTTTCCTTTAGCCGTTCTCTATTATAGGAATCTTTTAAGCTTTTCCATTTTCTCTGGAGTTCAGTAGCTGAAAAAACAAAAATTACAAATTTAATGTTTATTTATGTTCTCCTTGCTGCTGTCATCTACACTAAAGTATTCACGAAAACTTAAAAAAACAATAGATAATTAATAAAGTATCTGTAAAAACAACAAAAAACCCGACTGCTTAAAAATAATTAACTGAAAAGGAAAAAACAAGTATCACAATCCCTATATTAAATTCGACTGAGTAATTTACTTATAAATTAAATTCTTTAAGGTGCTGCATGCGGTAACAAACTTAGTTTTGGTAGACCTGTGGCAGTAGTAGGTAACAAAGTATTGTTTGTCCCCGCCTGCAGCACCTTAAAGTATTTAATTTATAAGTAAATTACTCAGTAGAATTTAATATAGGGATTGTGATACTTGTTTTCTCCTTTTCAGAGCAGTCGGGTTTTTTGTTGTTTTAATAATAATAATTTTATTTCAGACTTTTTGAAATGGTCTTTTCACTAGCTTTCATTTGATACCCATATTGCTATGGTAGCAAAAAAAGACAACCCCCTCCCTCCCCCATTTTTTTTTATTGCAGGCGCAATTTTGAAAATTTATATAGCCTATGTCACTACCACAATCCTGACGAATCCAATGACACCTCACATGTCAAAATCCATCCAGCCGTTTGGGCTGTAGGGCGTGCCAAAGAAATGGACATACATACCCACATACGTACATATATACATACATACATACATACATACATACGCTCGAAAAACATTACCCTCCTTTTCTTGGGCAATCGGGTAAAAAAATGTTTTTTTTGGACAAGCTTTTATTGCCGTCAGTACTTTTTTTATATAAATCGCAAACTACTTGTCAAACTCAACCAAATTAGTTTAACCACGATTAGCATATCTTGTTTAATTTAGGAGTTCCTATGGCCACCTTGTTACTCCATCATCAGACCAGCTCGATGGTATCATATTACTGTATTGTTTCCAAAGATAAGCAAGTACATCAAATTTGCCTATTTTTTTTAGAGGAAATACAGTACTAAACCTAAGCAATCCATCTTTTACGCAAAGGATTGTCGTGCCTTTTCACCTTGTATATACTATGCATTTTTTTTACAGGTACCTAACTACTGGATGTGATTTTACAGATCTTACTTTGGATTTTAAATGTGGACATACTACTGCACGTAGAATTGTTAAGGAGACTGTGGAAGTAATATGGAATAAGTTAAAAGACATCTCCATGCCAGAACCTACAGAAGAATCACATTTAAAAACCGCTGAAGGGTTTATGAAACATGCAAATTTTCCTAACGCAATTGGAGCAATAGATGGAAAACATATAAGAATTATAAAACCATGTCATACCGGGTCAGAATATTACAATTATAAACATTTTTTTTCTATCGTGTTGCTAGCGATATGTGACGCTAATTACAATTTCATAGATATAGATGTCGGATGTTATGGAAAGAGTTCAGATCCAACAATACACGACAGAAGCGAATGGGTGAAAAAAATACGACAAGGAAAATATAATATACCTCAACCAAGACCTATAACCAGCAATGGAATACCTATACCGTTTTCGCTTATTGGTGATGAAGGATTTGCCTTATCACAACACTTGCAAAGACCATACGCTGGTAAACACTTGCCACGAAATAAGAAAATATTCAATTACCGCTTGACTCGCGCAAGGCGTTATATTGAATGTACGTTTGGTATACTTAGTAACAAATTTAAAATTTTTAACCGGCCCATAAACGTTAATATTGATTTTGCTACAAATATTGTTAAAGCGTGTTGTGTATTGCACAACTTCATACGTAAGCGAGATGGATACAAGTTTGATCACACTTTGAGTGTAGTTGGGTTCCAAGATCCACCTGCTAGTGATGATTTACATTTAATTGGAGGACGAAGATCAGGACTAAGCGGTACTGCAATTCGAAACATTTATACTGATTATTTCACCGGTGAAGGTTCTGTACCGTGGCAAGATTCAAAAATTTGAAATAATCTAACATAATTCATGATAATATCCGAGAATCAAATAAACGAATTTGCCAAGGAGGAAAAAGGACAGAAACGTCAATTACAGTCATTTTTTTTCTCGTTGTACCCTCGCTTGTTTATTTAATTTGTCAAATTCAAAAAACAAGTGGGGGTTAAACGGGAAATAAAATGGCCCATTAACAGCAACTAATTACCTATTTTGTATTGAAGTCGCCTAAAAGTAGGTAGGTAACTAAATAAATCTGTAAATGTAACTTGATTCACTCATTCCGGAACATGTACATATGTATATATTGACGAAATATTTTAATTTCATTAAATATTATAACTTACCGTTCTTTTCTTTATTTGATTTTTCTCCAAATTCTGAATCAAACATTATATTTATCTCTTCCCATGCCTTTCTTTTAGCAATCTTATTGGAATATTCAGGAAGGCGCGAGTCCCATATTATAGGACGGTCTTGAATCGCCATAATAAATGTTTCGGTGTCGAACGACTCCATCTTGTGGCCGGACAACAGCACTCTGGGCCACTCTGCGTTGCACTGATACTCTCTTTTCCACTGACGCCGCCGCGCCACCCTCCCGCCCTCCCTCATCACCCGATGTCATCCGAGACGGTCGCGCGTTTGCAGCGACACAGTCGCGCAGCTGTAGCGCGGCAGTGGCGCGTTTGCATCGCTTCTGAAGCGCGTTTCAAATGCGACTAAAATACGGTCGCGCGTTTGCATCGACACAGTCGCGCTGTTGTGGCGCGGCAGTGGCGCGTTTGCATCGCTTCTGAAGCGCGTTGCAAATGCGACTGAAGCGCGTCAGTAGCGATGCTGCCGCGCGTTTACGAAACGCGCCACAGACGCGCCACAAAAAGTCGCCGTGGGCGAGGGCCCTTACATATTTTTATTTTTAGTGACGAAAACTTGTCTGTTTACTATTGTTAAACTGTTTACTATTGGTTTTCGTGCTAAAAAAGTCCTGTTTTTTCATTTTATAAACTTGTAGTGGATTTTTTTCTTACAAATTATCTTAACTTGAATGTATTCTTTTACAGTATATATTCTTTCACGGTATTTTAACCGAGCTAAAATTTTTGAGAAATCATTATCATTAGGCAAAACCGTGTAACCAAATTCTAGATAATTTAGCGTTATTGACTTTAATGTTGGATGGAAGTTTCATACTGCCTTTAACATCAGTACAATTTTATTGGTACCACACCCAGCCAGGACGGAGCCTGACCCGGACAAGCAGGATACACAAGGGGGGCCAGATTTATAAGGAGTGACACGCTACGGGATGGGGAAGGAGGGCCGTCTAGCCGCAACCGGTCGACCACAATCAGCCGATTATGCAATCTTTAGCCAATAGTAGAAGTTAGTTAGGATAGAGCATCGGGGATGAGCGTTGATGAAGTAGTCCCGCGCTCTCGTTGGCGTCTTTCTTTGCGTGTTGTATTTATCGGAGGTCCGTAGAAGGACCAATACGACTTTCAAGTCTTCAAGAAAAAAGCGTAATAACCTGAAAAGCTTGCAACGCACTTGTGACTCCGCTGGCGATGCAAGTGTCTATGGGCGACGGTGACCGCTTACCATCAGGCCTACCGTCTGCTCGTTTGTTTCCTATGTCATAAAAAAAGGAGATGACATATCCTATTCGTTGTTTATCTTCGTCCAATTCGCTGTCCGTTTCTTCTAGTTGGTAGATTTTTTGAGCTGCCGCTATAATAATATATATTTGTTTCTGTCTGATGCTAGTTTTGACCACTCTTATGAGTTTTAGTTATAGTATTACACATCGTGGTGCAACAAGTTTTTCCATGTGAAGCAGGGCCGGCCAACTATGAGTTTTAGTGCCTTATGCCGATACGCAGCGTGTAATAGGTATGGACTTGGGCGCCGCAAGATGTGTGCGTAGTAAAACAAGCGATGGCATTTTAAATGTTTTCGTTACAGTTTTTCCCTTCAAAAGGTCATGTTTTATGTTTGGGTCTGGCTTTGAACCTGCGTTGTTAATCATATCCCGTAGTATTAATCACTTTTTAAAACCACCATTTCTGGAAATGACTACTTTCTGAAACGTCTGCTTCTTGAAACGGATGTTTTAAAAAATGCCGGGTTCTTGGCTTGACTACTTCTGGTAATGCCCATTTACATGTTAGGCTAAAGATACTGAAAAGGGTGGATAGCGTTGGTGTGAACCACGTGTGAACCTACATTATCAAATCAAATCGTTTATTTATCATAAAAAACTTCTTAACATAAATTGAGATGGGGTCAGGCAGATTTGTAGGATAATGCGTTTTTATTTGCGAAGAAATTCAAAGTAGTGACACTACGTAAATCATTACATCACTGGTCCGGAACCACAACTTTCTATAGAAAACCAAAACGCTATTTCCTCCAATTGGTCTGTACTCTCTCGCCTTAACTTTAAATTAAACGGACTCCTATTACCAACTAGACTAACACAAACAAGATAAAATCCATTACAACCATAAACTTAATATCAAGATTTTCTCTTTTGTGTAATTTCGTTGTAAAATAACTTTTTTAAGAAATGCGATTGGGGAAATCTTCTCAGTTATCACGTCCTGCACAAGTTCTTTAAGAAAAGCATCAAGACGAATGAGACAATTCCGTCTGTTCTTTTTGAGCACTCTAAAATAAGACTTCATTATTCTATGATCCTGGTGGACTGCTTCTTGTTTTAAATCACAGAAGAATTTGAAGAAGGGCGGGTTCTTCTTCCCAAATCTCTCATTAACTCGATGATGAAAACCTTCGACAGGATTGGTAGTTCTATGTAGCTCGAATGCACAGCTTAGACCGTTGTCTTTTATAATGGGAATCCACTGTCTATCAAAATAATCTTTAAATTTAGAAACATTTTCTGTAACTTCAGCCGAGTTCATTATAAAACGACATGTTTCTTCAATAAATCTGTCCGGTAATAAAGGCAGATAAGATACCATTCTCACCATTTTTCTGTCTTTTTTTGACTCATTTAATCTGAGATTCTTAGCCTTTCGCCACATCGCTTTGTTGTAGTGGTAAAAACAACCGGAAATTTTGCATTCTGGGAAATTTTTCTTTGATTAATTGAAAAAATCGAACATAAGTTGTTTGTCTTTTATCCGGAAGCAGTCCAAAAATAACCGGAACAACGTTTGTACTTTTTTCATTTGAGCCAACGTCTACATGTATCGAGTACAGTTGGTAGAATGGGTGAGGTACGCAATGAAATGTTCCATCTCCGAAGAACTGTTTGACGTTGATTTCCAGATCTGCATTTTTTAAGTACATCCGGGCCGTTGTGGAACTGAATATTATAATTTTGTCGGTAGTCCCATCTTCGCATACCACGAAACCTTTTCCCAGCTTTCTTGGTATATGGACATCTGCGACCGTTTTGTAATTAAGACTTCTCGTTTCCATAAAAAAAAATTCTTGCTCCATACACACTATCTTTTATTGATGAAAATTCCGGAATTTCGTCAATATCTCTTGGGTTGCAGTTTTTCTATAGCTTTAAAAACGTCTCCTCATAATTTTTTTCGACTCACTCGAAATTATGGCACACTTTTCCTTTACACTCATTAACTGCTATAAAAACATCATTGTCAATTTTATCCGACATACACGTATGAGAAGAAGATCGAAGAATCTTAGTCCGATCATTATTTAGGGTAATAGTAGAGCTGCTGCAGTCGTTTCTATGAATGCATCTCCAGCGGGATGTACCGTTTTGGTTTCGTAGACTGAAATTGTACCTGTACTTATCGAAAAGTACAGTATCTTTTCCTTTTTGGTTCAATGCGAAAATTAATTGTCCAACCATTTTGCAGTAGGCACCTATGCAATAAAATTACAATAAAGGAATTTTATTTTGGCAGTCTTTATAAATAAAGAACAACAAAGACTAAGTGGCCTGCATAATAAACACTTTTAATTAGACATACATAAGGAGGTTGATTGCAATTTTCTAAGTACAGAATGTTCACTATCTCAACTTTGTGATTAACTGATTGATAAACCATTAGAACATTTGATTTTCTACCTTATAGTAGCAATAATAATGACTAACCAAAGCCGAAATAGAACATATGTAAACAATGCAAACTAACTATTATTTGTTTCGAGATCATCGAGATGCTATGTGAGAATTTATAATTTCTATCATGGACAGCGAACGATGGCCCTCGTGGCGGTTTCCAGAATTGATCATTTCAAGAACGGGGCAATTTCAAAAGTGGTAAATAAAAAAATTGACATTTCTGTAAATGGACAATTAAAGCTTTTTATAAAGTGGTTATTTCCAGAAATGGTTGTTTTACGTAGTGGGAAATATTAGAAGTAGGTATTACTTGAAGTGGGCATTTTACTCTGTGGGCATTATAAGCAATGGTCATTATAAAAGTGGTCATTTTTATTTGTGGGCCCCAACCGCCGAAATGAATAAAACTATAATAACGACGATAGAGAGGCTATTTGGTTTAACCGACATTTATTGAACTTTACATGAGAGAGAGCTATTTAAAGTTTTTTTTTTAAACAAAAAACCAATTTGTATTTTTAAACGAAACTGCCACCAGATATTCCATGTAAAAAGCCACATAATTTGAATATGTTGGTGAGAAAATGAGCACAGTATTATTTCGAAATAAGTGTCGTTTCATACAAATCAGCCAAATATTAGAAAAATGCTAATTGGTTTAACTGTCACCAGCATCCGCCACCGGAGGCAAGCTTAATAGCTGAAGTGTCTATGTGCACATTTTTCAGAAAAAGGAAAAATGTCTAAACCACTATCGTCCATATATTATAAGGTAAGGCAAAAAAGTTTAAGCGTTTTGCTAAGCAGGATTAGGAGCAATTCTAATTTCTTACAGACTTATCTTATAACACGTGTTCATTGATAAATAAATTTGTTGAAATCAGAGCCTCAATAAATCGTGTTAAAATGGCGGTTGATGCACTGATATTCAGAGAGCAAGGCATGATTACTCAGCAGACATAAATAAAATAAAATGACAGTAGGATTTTATGGGCCGTCAAATAATCACTTAGTCTCACAAACATAGCCTTCTCAATAACCTTTGACATAACAAGAAAAGTTATTTGGATCATTTCGGTCGCCATTTTTGAACAACGATTTTACAATTACCGCCAAGGTCAATTTACGCTGATTTTCCAAATTTCACTATTTTCCCTCAATATTCACCTTTTCACAAACCTCAACCTAATCTAACCTTTTTTTTTGACCAAGGAGAAATCCGTTATGGATCCCACTCGCCCGGGAAAGGAAAATTGGGTATGTCGCACAGACTTAAACTTCTGGGGTGTTCCGTCGCTCGCTTTGGTCGGGGTTCTGGGAACGCTGTTGCACACAACCGGTACCCCGATAGCGTTGCCCTTGCGGGTCCATCTCCAGGGCAAGGGGCAGTTGCGTCTCACCCACGCCTCTGTAGGCGCCTCAGAACACTTGAGGAACCTTCCAGCTCAAGACCTCTTATCGCGGGCAATGGGCTCCCGAACCATCACCCGCAGGTCCTCGTTAGGGCAGCATCATTCGGCCTGCAAAGGCCAATCGCCGCCGACCCAGCCTCCTACGACGCTGCGGGAGTGCATCTGCGACATGACGGTGTGGCTGAAGATTGTGACTGCCGCCCACGCCTCTTCACTACCGACCATCTCTCTCACCATAGCCGGCAGCGCGGACATGACTGCGCGTGGCTGCGCCCAAGCAGGGCACTCAGCGCGCGTGTGTTGAGCCGTGTCCACGGCTCTTCCAACCTTTTTTTTTACTTCACTTCAGGTAAGTTCGTTTGATCATCTATAGTTAACATGAGGTCATTCATGGGTTCGAATCCGGCCCGTACCAATGAGTTTTTCGTACCGTACAGTACCTAATACGTCGCACAATTTAATCTCGCACAAAGGAACTGTCGAACATCAGTATTGTCGTAATGTATACGCCGCACAATTTCAATTCGCAGATATATTGTCGAACAGTAATACGTCGCAAACTATAACTTCGCATATAAATACTGTCGTATATTTGTAATGTCGATCTGTCATACGTCGCATATTAACATTTCGTACGATTGACCTGTCGTTCAATAGAGATGTCGCACAATCGTACATCGCACATTCGGGGTCGCACTTCAGTAATAATCCCTATTACTCCATTAAAATTGCGAACATCAAATGGTATACCAACAGTACGGAGAAAATTTAGTTCATCTATTACGGTTTGGAATATTATATCGTTACTGAATCGCACTCTATCAGAAGACTGAAACAACAAGGTTAAGAAAATATTAGAAAGAACAGAGCAACGCCACGGTGGTAAGCAAGGTATTGAGACATATAGAGCTCCTAGTTTATGAATGCCTGAGTAGCTCCCAAAGCGTTACCCGTCTCATAGTCATCAAAAAATAAAAATAAAGGCACAACATTCCTACCAGCGTGAACTGTTTTCTTGAATTGCCAGTAATATCCTTGACTGAAATTGTGTATATTTGTGATATCACTATACATGTTTTTCATATATTGTAGTGTATCAACCAAAACTGATTCGAGAGAGAAAAAAGTACGCAAGACTTTTCTTAAGGGAATAAATTGGACGGTATGATTAACTACTTGGTTGCCACCACGAGTATTTGATTCGCGGCTCTCGCCTACTACAATTGCTTGGGGCGGTATATAAGTTTTATTGCGCTCAAAAAAAGAAAATCTACGATGTTCTGAGGAAAATGTGCTGGAAGCAGAGTTTACTTCTGTACGTATCGTTCTTACTGTTTCTGAATTATTAAAAGAGATAAAATAATGGGGGGCCATTATTTATCGTTTTCTCCAGCAACTCAAGCATTAAAGGTATTACAGAATGTGATATTATGTTTTGAAATTTTTCAATAATAATTTGAACTAAGATTGCTATAAATAATGCTAAAGCCGATTCAAGTGAAACATAACGTAAAGAGATGTCAGCATCTGCTGTTACAATTACTGATAAATCATCACCTGTAGCAGATGGTGGCACTACAGATGATGAAGTAATACCTTCAAGTGGTATTTCAGTATTTGTATCAACAGATCCCTCGTTATCTTCGTTTCTGTGAAACTCCTCAATCGAATGCATTCTGAGATAATGCTGCCGGTATGAATTAAAAAGATGGTAGGATCTGGAACAGCCGCTTTCGGTACACCTATATTGTTCAAAGTAATGATTTTAATAAAACTCGTTGGATATTCGCAACATACTGACGTTTATTCAAAAAGAACAATGACTCATTGTACGTTAGTTACAACCATTTACACTAGATGGCGCTAGTAGTAGCTAACACAAGTTAGTAATTTATTATTTTGATACATAACTATTATATACTAACACCCCCACTTATCAAAATAAGCGAAACACTATGAATTTACAATACCAAGCATGTTCATAAACTTATAATGTTTTACATGACACAAACCCTTAGTCAGGAGGTCAGCAGGCATTTGGTCTGTAGGAATATATTTGAGTTTGACGGCATTATCATTGATCACCTGTCTGATGTAATGATAACGCACATCTATATGTTTAGATCTGCTATGACACTGTTGACTAGAGGCCAATTTCATTGCACTTTGATTATCACAATGTAAATTTATTACATATAATTTCCCAGTAATCTCATGAATTAAATTTCTTAAATAAATAGCCTCTCTGGAGGCTTCAGACATAGCTATGTACTCAGATTCAGTACTAGATAGACTAACTGACTTCTGTTTACGGCTCTGCCAGGAAACTGCAGATCCTGACATCATGAAACAGAATCCAGTATAGGATTTCCTGTCTAAGGCATCCGAAGACCAATCGCTGTCAACAAAACCTTGTAAATCCATGTCATTACTGGTATACTCTAAACAATAATTTTTAGTACATTGCAAGTATCTCAATATTCGTTTTGCATAATTATAACAATTTACACTATAACGGGTATTAAATTGACTGAGATAACTTACAGCATAGGCTATGTCTGGCCTTGTCAATACTGCCAGATACATTAAACTACCAATGAGTTTTTGATAAGGAACATTAGGTAAACTTTCTGTAGATTTTTCTATATTCAATTTCGGTTCAATAGGAGTACTTTGAGGTTTACAATCAGACATCTGGAATTTTTCAACTAATTGTTCAATGTACTGTGTTTGATCAATTGTAATAACATTTTTATTTTTGTTTACATTAATTCTCATTCCCAGATACTGTCGGACAGGACCCAAATCCTTTAACTTGAACTCTGAAGCTAATACATTTTTTAATTTTTCAGTTTCACTGTCATTGTTTGAAAAAATTAAAAAATCATCTACATACAACCCAATAATTATTTTTACATTACCTTCAGTTTTCGCAAACAAACATGGTTCATATTGACTGTTGTTAAAGCCTAATTTACAAAGACAATCTTTCACTCTCTCATACCATGCTAGAGATGACTGCTTTAAACCGTAAATAGCGCGTTTTAATCTCAACACATTTCCCCCACTTTTGTTTGCAAAACCTTCAGGTATTGACATGAATATTTTTTCTTTTAAAACACCATTTAGAAAAGCTGTAGTTACATCTAAATGCGTTATGCTCATTCGCATTTTAACACTAAGAGCAAACAATAATCTCAGAGTGGAATGATGAATTACGGGAGCAAAAGTACGAGTATAATCTACACCTGGCTTCTGCGTAAAGCCTTTGGCTACAAGCCTAGCCCGGTACCGCACATTATTGTCCACGTCAAACTTTTTCACAAATACCCAACGACACTTCACTATAGACACATCACCAGGGTTTTTGACGAGCTCCCACGCGTCATTATCCTCGAATGACTGCAACTCCTCAGCCATGGCACGCCTCCACTGCTCCTTCTCAGGCCCCTCCAGAGCCTCCGTGATTGAGATCTCCTCTGATGCTGGAACAGTACTGGATACACAGAAGTTGGTAAAGCCGTACCGCTCAGGCTGTTTTCTTTGTCGCTTTGCCTTTACAGAAGGCTCCGTCTCAGGAACTGAAGATGTCGGGACCTCCTGCACCTGCATCTCACTTGGCGGAGATTCGTGAAGTATGTCTTCACCGTCAGTGTAAACTGAAGAATCTGAAGAGCTGTCACATTGATCCTCTACTTCTGGAACATGGGATTCCCCCACTGAATCGCTGCTCTCCTTCTCCACGCTGACCGCTGGTGTCTCCACGATGACCTCTGGTGTCTCCACACTATGCTGTGCTGTCTCCTCATCTGGTATCCATATAGCGTGTTCGCTGGTAGCGATGTCACCTGTCTCTGTCTCGCCTTCCATCACGATGACATCCCTGCTGGTGATGATGGTATTCTTGGTAGGATTATACAACCTGTATCCTTTGACATCTTCTCCATATCCTACTAAGATGTGCTGCGTGGCTTTCTTGTCCCACTTGAGGCGCTTTTCCTTCGGGAAATGTACCATCACCTTGCTTCCAAACAATCTGATGTGGCTTAGGTCGGGTTTTGCCCCATGCCACAGTTCATAAGGGGTCTTTGGTACTCCTGACACAATGGACCTGTTTTTCAAATAAACAGCTGTACTGGCCGCTTCTGACCAAAATCTCTTGCCCAACTTTGCATCATACAATAGACATTTTCCCTTTTCAACCACTGTGCGATTAGCCCTTTCACAGATACCATTTTGTTCCGGTGTGTAAGTATTTGTCTTCTGGTGAATAATACCATATTGTTTTAAATAACTCTCAAATTCTTTATTGCAGTACTCTAGTCCATTATCGGTGTGAAAGATCTTCATTTTCTTTCCTTGTTGGTTTTCTACCATAGATTTAAATTCTTTAAATTTGAGCAATGCTTCATTTTTGTGTTTTAGGAAATAGATGAAAGTCATCCGACTATAATCATCCACAAATAGCATGAAATATCTACTGCCATTCAGAGAATTCACCTCCATTGGTCCACATAAATCGCTGTGTATCCGATGACACGTTTCTGTACTACGTTCACCAACATGAGAGAATGGCAATCTCATCTGCTTTCCCTCACAACAAGTAGTACACTCTGCTTTTGTTATATCAAACGAGCCATCATACGACAAGCCGTCTACCATGCCATTTTTCATTTTGTTCATGTCTTGACTGTTGATGTGAGCCAACCTTCTGTGCCATAATTGCCCGGTAACTGCAGGAGCTGCCAATACGTAACTCGGCGACTGCAACCTCAACTTATAAACACCATCAGTTAAATCTGCTATCGCAACCAAAGCATCACTTCTGTCATAAATATAACAATGCTTTTCTTCGAATACGACATTGTTGCCATTCCTGATAAGCTCGCTAACTGATAACAAGTTTGTTGTCAAACTAGGCACACATAGCACATTCTTGACGGTTATGTGACATTCCAAATCCGAAACTATGTCCACATCTCCCGAACAGTCAACTGACACCTTTGATTTGTTAGCAACAACGATCTCTGGTAAACACGGCGATAAGTTCATGTTTTTAATCCATTCTTTGTTTACAGTCATATGCGCACTCGCACCGCTGTCGACGTACCATTCCGTCTTGTTAAACTTTCCATTGATGAAAACAACGTTAAAAACACATTTGTTAGCGGTTTTCTTCAATAACGGGCACTGATTCCGATAATGTCCGCTGCTTTTACATTTATAACAAACAACTTCTTTTGTTATTGAATCTGAAACTGCCTTTTTATTTGACGTAAATGCACCCGATGTACCGCCGACATTTTTCTTCGGCTTAGTGTTGCCAGAGTAATATTTATTCCTCGCAACGAATGCAGCGCCGCTGACTTCAGACTCGTTTGTAACTTCCATGTCAAGCAACTTAGATTTGATGACATCAGCTGTTATCGGAATACCCGAATGTTCTATAGCCATTATCATCGGAGAATAACGATCTGACAAACCTGCTAATAATAATGACCCCACCCATTCGTCGGTTATTGTAAATCCTGTGCCATTTAACCGTTGAGCTGTTTCGACGATTTGTGTGACATATGCAACCATCGAGTCACAACTATCCAATCTTATGGAAATCAAATGTCGAAGCAAGGTTATTTTTCTCGAGAATCCGGAGTCGTCAAACATGGTCTTCAACTTAGTCCATAATGCCTCTGATGTCCCCGTGTTCTTGATATGCACGTACAAAGCTGGATCAATAGTTAATATTAACTTTGCCTTCGTTTTTGCGTCTTCTGCTGGTTTGATGTACTTGTCCATCCCATCCAAGACCAGTAAGTTTTCAGCCGCAAAACACCACTCATCATAATTCTCCCTGCCTTTTAACTTCGGCACACTAGCAATGTAGTTCGAGTTCATGTTTCCGCGAATCAACAAGCACAATTTATCTACTTTAAACTTAAAATAACTGATAAATACGGGAGTAGCCCATAACCTAATAAAACTCGTTGGATATTCGCAACATACTGACGTTTATTCAAAAAGAACAATGACTCATTGTACGTTAGTTACAACCATTTACACTAGATGGCGCTAGTAGTAGCTAACACAAGTTAGTAATTTATTATTTTGATACATAACTATTATATACTAACAGATTTTTATGAAAGAATTGGAAATGAACTCGGAGGGCTCTAAAATCTATAACTTCAGCTGCACACAAAAAACAGACAACCATTATTTATTCCTTATTGATGTTGCAATCTTTTAGTAGGCTAAGAACTGATGCAGAAATATTTTCCTTTAAATTAACTGCTTTCGTATCAATGTTATAAACAGGTCTCTGTAGGAATTGCCAAACACGCAAACATTCACAAGGATATTCTAAGTATAGAGCCCATATAATTTGAAAGCACGTATCCACTGCACAACCAATGGTAGGTAAGTCATACACTATGTGATCAACAATAATGTACCTTGCGGTGATATTTTGCAGTGGTCCTGCGACTACAACGTATGACTGAACAGTGATATCGCGGGATTTATTCTTATCGTGTCGTTTCTGTCGTTCTTCGTTCAGCAGTCTGTTCTTCGGCCGTAGAACATTTCGTCTTCCTGATTAGAACCGGTCCCAGAAGATGCGGGATCTTAAGAAGTGCAGCTAGATAAATTGTTTCTTGATCAGGATCTATAATAAAAGAAATATACATTAGAATTATAACACTTGCATCCCACAGACTGCAGTAAGTGTATCGTAGCTATCCGGTTCCCATAAGGTTGGTCGTGGAGTATTAATAGAGGAATCATGCATTGTAGTATGAAATTTAATTTAATTGACATCGTTTTGACATTTATTATTGTAGTGGTTAAATAAATTTTAATGACATCGTTTTCACATATATTGTAGTAGTTAATTTAATTTGAATGACATTCTTTTGACATAGGTTTTTTTTTTCTTTTGTTTGCGCGATTATTACTCATTGAAATAAACCACCCGTGACCATGGAAAGCTGGAAAGCTTCCGAAACGTCGGAAACTAAAATGAGATAATATACGCGATATAATCCGTTAAATTGTTTTATTACATTGATGTAGTTAATTTGATTCAAATGACATCGTTTCGATATTTGCAATAGTTAGTTTAATTTAAATAGCATAGTTCTGACATATGTTGTGGCCAGGCCCAGGAGCCTGTCATTCATTTGATCCCAAATAACCATGAACGAGAAATGTTGCCGTTCGATTTTTACCAGGCGCTTATATACATTTTATACGCCTACCGTGATTCAACTTATATTAAAACTCACCGTCATACGAGCAACATCTAATTTGTATTATATTACGTTTTTACGATTAAAACTGTATTTTGAAGAAGTTTTGAGTTTCATTAAAGAAGATTGAAGCTCCGTTATGTCCGCGAAGGCATAAAATGGTGACCCCGACGTGATTAATACGAAAAAATAGTCAACATAGAAGATCGGAATTCGCCATCAACTCCATGCAGTACGTGTGAACAAGAAGGGTTGACGAAGTCCATCCATGACTAAACGGAGTCTGAGGAACACCATAACGGCATAGCCACGGGATCTTGTAACCAGCTCGGCCAGTGAGGAAACAAAAGCCTTGCACCGCGCAACGGGGTCTTCCGAAAGTTAAGTGCCCCTCCTTTGTTTCCTACCTAAGTTCACAATTCATGTTTAACATATATAATCTAAAAACTAAATCTCCACATGAGTAAATAGCCGTACAAATCAATCAAATTAATGGCTACATCAATTAAGTAATAACTTAATACATACAAAGTCATACCCCAAATTGTATTCTATTAGTGAAGTTCTCGAACATTCGATACCGTTAACTTTTTATCCGGCTACATTCTTCATTTATAGTAGTATAACGCGCTAATTTGTTATAAAATTACAATTAAGACAGTTGCAAAAACGTTAAAAAGAAGTGTTTTATCTAAATTATTAAATCCGTAGCTGTTTATTAGTCGTTCCTTTGTTATCGGCATCTTATCGCGAATATTATTCGAAGTGATTTCCTCCTAGCGTTGCCCGAAGTAATTACGTTATATTAAGATATTTGGCCGACTATTCCAGGAATACGGGATCGTACCGGTTACGTCACAGGCTCGACGCACCGTGTTTGCAACATCACCTGTGCTGCGCGGGCGTAACGGTTTCCTTATCGGAGATTCCAGCGAATTGAGGAGCGTGAGCCAATATTTTTTTATTTATTGCATGTTTTTATAATGGCGTTACCAATGTCATCCGATAAATGCGAACTTTAATTACTTCACGTAGCTCCATAAAGGGTCAGATAACTAAGTTTAAAAACTACCTATGGGGTGTAAGCAGTAAAACAGAGTTAACTAATTTAGAACTAGCTGAGTTAAGCCTTAAATTGACGAGGTTCGAGGGCTTATCTGTAAAGTTTGATAATTTACAAGACAGCATTGAAATTTTAAACTCGGCAAATATTATAAGTGAGATTGATGAGCGGGAAAGTATTGAGCACGACATAATAATTAACATCGCAAAAGCAAAAACTATAATAGAAGAGTACAATAAACTTGAAAATCAGAAAAGGCGAGAATCGGCCGCCGTCGACACTCAGTGCTTACTTGACCATCAAGACATTGGTTTTAAATTACCACAAATACAAATTTCGAAATTTGACGGGTCATATTTTCGCTGGCTTGAATTCCGCGACATGTTTGAAAGTTTGATTCATAACAATAGCCGCATTAAACCAATTCATAAGTTTCATTATCTCATCTCGTATTTGGAGGGTGATGCTGTTAGAATAATTTCTAACCTAGAAGTGTCATCAGCTAACTACGCAGAGGCCTGGAGGCTGCTCGGTGAGCGATATGATAATAAGCGTTTGCTTATCAATCATCACTTAAGCTCATTATTTAATATTCAACCGCTCGCACGAGAAAATGAACGGTCTTTGCGCTTTTTAGTGGATCATGTTACAAAAAATTTGCGCGCTTTGTCCAGCTTAGGCCAGCCTACAGACAAATGGGATATACTTATAATATTCATGTTGTCATCGAAATTGGATACTTCTACTTTAGTTAAATGGGACTACCTTCCTAATGGGAGTAACTCCCTCGACAACGTTCCGACTTTGGAGCAGTTCCATAAATTTTTAATTGACCGAGCGGACGTGATCGAGGCACTTACGCGTAGTAGGCATGATGGCGTTCAGGCTAAATACACACCATGTGTATCGTTTCAAAATAACAAAGGTATCAATAACACAAATGAATTACGAATGCGGCAGCAGGAGGCTCGAAAAAAAAACCGAAATGCTTAAAAATTAATTTAATGAATTAATTAATACAGAAATTACGCACAAAGAATATATGACAATCGTTCGAAGTATGAAACAAAAGTGAGGCAATCTAAAAATGCATTTATAAAGTAAACATGAGAATTGGCGTCACGATGTGCTGAGGCGGCTCCTCGTGCCGGCCGCGGTGCGTGCAGCGTCAGCGATGTCCTATGTAGCGGGTTTCCTAACTCCTCCATCCGCAGATCAGCAATTATCTTCCAACGTTGAGGGAGAAAATTGCTGGAACTCCGTCCTCGGGGTGGCATTCCTTTTTAAGTACCTCTTGAGTCTTTACGCTGTCTGCAATGTTTCTTGGCTTGATTAAGTTATATTTCTTGCATATGATGACTGTAGCGAGTGCACATGCACTGAATAGCGCCAGGTATAATGGTATAGTTGTATGATATAAGGATATATTGTGAATCGCGTCGAATCGAACTGGGGTCTCGACTGTGAGCTTACTCTGGATGCTGTGTAACGCCTTGAGGTCTATAGATTTGAGGTTGAGACGTGTCGGGTTCTTGGTAGCCTTCAGAATATCTTGGGGTATTTCTACAAGTTTCAGAGGGTGTCCTCGTATTTCGTCGTTTTCGTTTGTAAGAGTGAAAGCTGATGTTCGCAGGTAGCAGTTCAGTGGTATTGTGACAAGATAGCTTCCTTGTATGGAGTTATAATCTTCTCTGTCGCAGGTTAACTTTATTCTAGTCATCTGAGGGAATGAGACGATGAAGTGCTGGTCGTCGAGTTTTTCTAAAGCTGGTTTGGATAGGGTCACGGTGGTGAGTTGGCAATGGTTCTGCAGGTCTTGATTTGTTATAATTCGGTGCACGCAGTCCGGTGTAGTTCGTAGTTGGTGGCTGATTTCTTTCTTACAGAGATAATGACCGTTGAACTTCGGGCATTCAGCCTCCATATATACAAATGAATCCCCGTGGGTTGCTATAAAGGGATAGGAAGGGATAAGGGCCAGCTGATTTTTGTTAGGTGCAGCTGATAGTTTATAAAGATCAAAGATGTCAGCTGAAACTATAGGGAATTGAAAAGTTATAACTATCTGCTGGTCTATGTAATAATACCCAGGCTGTATTACGTCATAATATTCTCTTAATTCTAAGCTTAATATCCTATCTGGTCCATAGGTGGACTCTAGCTTATCTATCATACTTCTTAAAACATTTATATCTATCATCGAGTGATGAGTGCTGGAAGAGCGTATAAAAGCTAAACAATTTTCTATCCTAAACAGCTCATTTCTTAAGTCATCTACATTTTTGTTTAAGATAACCAAAAGCTGTGCAAATTTTGCAAACTTGGTTAATCCATTTTCCATATAAGCGTTACTGTCTAATATAATTTGCAATGTAGTATTAATTTTCTTTTGGTTTTCTACCAAATTCTCTAAAACTGAACTCTGGTGGCTTATCCAATCTGTGCTGAGACTCACATGTTTATTAACTTCGGAAATTATTTTATCTTGGTTATTTTGTAAGGATTTCATTACGCTATTATAATAGACAGCATCAGAATAGTCCAGATTACCGGTTACGCTTTTTATGATCGAACCGAGCCCGTCTACTAGGCCTCTCCTAATTCGGGAAGGTTCAAATGTTTTTAGTTGAATAGCCACCTTATCTAAATTATCTATGAGATTATCTATTTGCGTTTCGAATAATAAGTACGTGTCGTTCAGTAATTTGGTCTTGTATGTCTGTAAGTCAGTGGATAAATGGTTAATTTTGTCCTCAATATTGTTAAGTTGAATGTACTGTAGGTAGGTATGATAATGGGTCGTAAGTCTCATTGGTCCAAGTTTGAAGGGTAGAAGTCCAGGTCCGTCGGCTAAGCTTTCAAGTCTTATCTCCGCGGCGTCCGTCAGTAGGCTCGTCAGCCATAGAAGAATCCTGCAACAAGGGAACTTGTTTAGGTACGCGTTTCAGTCGCGCTTTGGCTACTGGTCCGCGTTTTTTAGAGGTGTAGATATGAATAGGAAGGTCGGCTAAGACCCTATCCTGCGTATAGCGCGGGGCAATTTTCTGTCTGCTAGCTAATGGGTTTTTTATAAATACTTGTTGGTTAGGGGTGTATTCTACATCTGGTTCCCGATTTTTATTCCTATTTTCTATTATATTAGTGCGATTAGCAAGGGAAGTTTCATTGATGATATTATAAACCTACTTCATTTGTTCTTTATGGTTTTCTACATATTGTTGTAAAAGTCGCTCTGTAATGTCAGTGTCAAGGGGGTTTCTAGGGTCAAAGTGTCCGGTTAATAAGTCAAAGGGGCGGCAATGTGTAAAGCTGTGTATGGAGTTATTGTAAGCTATCAGCGCATACGGCATAAGGTTGAGAATGGGTTCGTCTTTTTGTTTTAATTTAAGAATACGGAGGTGTTCTAGTAAGGTCGAGTGGAAGCGCTCTATGATACCATTATCGTTGGGTGAATGGGGTAAAACCTTATGGTGATTGATTTTATGAAGGCGGGTGAATTCTGAAAATATCTGATTGGTGAATTCCGTACCATTGTCAGTGACTATGGTTAAGGGAACACCATGGTGAGTGCAATATTGCAATAGGGCTTGAAGGATACTAACAGCAGTGCCATCACGCAGGTGATATGCCTGGCCGTATTTCGTGAAGACGTCCATGAAGGTAATATATTTTTCATTTTGGACCGTGAATAGATCCATATGGATTGTCTCGAAGGGTCTGGTTGCTGGGGGAACGATGTTTAACTTAGGTCTAACTGGATTTCTATCGTATTTGCATTGCCCGCAGATAGTGCACGCGTTTATGAATTTGGTTATATAGTATTATTAAGCTTTTGTTACTAATCTACTATGGATCTATGGTCTGAAATAAAGAATTTTTATTTTTATTTTTATTTTATTTTATTTTATTTATATGGTCCTTCATCTTAGGCCAATAATACTTTTGAGAAAGGGATAGGTAGCATTCCGTTATGCCACGGTGGTTGGTCTTACCGTCGTGGTAATTCTGGATTATCTCTTGTTGCCGGAGGTAGTCCTTTACATTTTCGAGTTCATTCTTAGCTAACATAAGGTTAAGGGAAGAGCTTTTGAACTTATCTTGGATGATGGGTATAATCTGGTACATGGCTAAGGGGGGCTGTATTAAAATGCCTGTCTTTACTTTCGGGTTTACGTACTCTTTGATTGCATTAATTACGTCAGCTTCCAAGTTAAGGCGGGATATCTGGACTGCTATTCGGCTATGGGTGTCAAATGGCTTAGTCACTGAAGGTTTATTTTTTACGTCGTCTACCACTGTTAAGGTTATCTGGCGGTGAAATTTGTTAAGAGGGTCGCTGGTGATAGGGACTTCTAGAATGGGGTGTTCTTGGCTTGTGTGTGCGTCATCGTAGAGGAGTTGGTCAAAGCCTGAGGGCTTTCTGTAGGGGTAGGTAAAATTGAGCAGAGCTCATCAACTATTAAAGACTCGGTTTCCTCATTATGGATCTGTATTCTCGATAAAGCGTCGGCGTTTGTGTTCGATTTCCCTTTCTTGTAAGTTACAGTATAGTCGTATTCGCTAAGTTTTAGTCGCCATCTTGTCAGTCGGGAATTGGGTTCCTTTAAGCTCATCATCCACTGAAGGGGCTTATGGACGGTCAAAATTTTGAATTTACGTCCAAAAAGGTAAGGGCGGAAGTATTTAGTGGCCCAGACTATGGCTAATAATTCTTTTTCAATGGTACTATAAGTTACTTCGCTTTCGTTAAGGGTACGAGACGCGTAACATATTGGTCTATCGGACCCTATGGGTCCTTGGGATAAAATTCCAGAGATTGCGAAATTGGATGCGTCCGTGGTTAATATGAATTCCTTATTAAAGTCTGGATATTGGAGTACGGGGTCATTTGAGAGTAAAGTTTTACACTTTTCGAAGCAATTTACATACTCGGAATCGAGGGTTATTTTTCTACCTTTTTTAAGACAACCAGTAAGTGGTTTGGTTATACGGGCAAAATCAGGAATGAATTTTCGGTAGTAACCGACAAGTCCTAGGAATTGTTTGATTTCCTTAGGGGTTTTTGGAATGGGATACTTTTGAATAGCTGAAATTTTGTCAGGGTTTGGTTTTATACCATCGCTACTGATTATGTGACCTAGGTAAGCTGTTTCTAGTTTCAGAAACTCGGATTTGTCCATCTGGATCTTGAAGTTTAATTCTCTAAGTCTTAGGAAAACCTTTTCGAGGTTAGTCATGTGCTCTTGAAGGGAAGTGCTGTAAACTATGATATCGTCCAAGTATACGAGACAAATCTCATTTTGTAAGCCTCTTAGGATATTATCCATAACGCGTTGGAAAGTTGAGGGTGAGTTTTTCAACCCCATGGGCATCCGAAGAAACTCGAAATGTCCATGTTCAACGTTGAAAGCTGTTTTAGAGATATCCTGGGGTCCATTTCAACTTGATAGAACCCGCTGGCCAAGTCCAGAGTGGTGAAATATTGGCATTTTCCTAATTTATCCAGGACGTCGGCAATGTTTGGAATGGGGTATTTATCATCAATTGTCTTGTCGTTTAATTTCCTGAAATCGACTACAAGCCGCCATTTTTGTTTTCCTGAAGCATCAGCCTTTTTGGGGACAATCCAAATAGGGGAGCTCCAAGCGGAGTCGGAGGGTCGTATTATTCCTTGCTGTAACATTTTAGAGATTTGATCTCTTACCTCTTGCCTATGTATGAAAGGATAGCGGTAGCTTTTTGTATAAACGGGTATTTCGTCAGTAGTCTTAATACGATGTTTAATCTTATTTGTAAAATTCAGTTGTTCGCCCTCGATATAAAATACGTCAGCGTAACGTGAACAGAGTAAGGTCAAGTTTGCTTTTTCTTCGTCATTTAAGTGGTCGGTACGTAGTCGAGAAATTACGTCCTGTGTAGGCGTCAAATGTTCGGTGCGGATGCACTCAGTATTGAAGAGGTCAGCTTGGGCTGGCTGGTCGAGAGAGAAAATTACGTCATTTGGAGATATATTTTCAATTTCTATATATCCGCGATTATCTTTAACTGTGGTGAAACACTCATGTACCATGCAATTGGAAAGGGTTTGTTCTTTTATCAGAACGTCACCATCTGGAGCGTTAATAGGGACTCTGATAATTTTTGAAGTACCGGCGGGGATGATTTCCTCGTAATAGTTAACGTTACATGAAGTATACATATGAATAGGAAGGATTACTTGAATACTGGGTCTGTAAAACTCTGCTTTTAAGGTCAATTTTGGCTTCCCATTTCGTCAACAAATCTAGTCCTATTAGGCCATCGAAATAGTCGTGGAAACGGTAAACGAATAGTTTAATGTCGTCGGTATCTTTGAATTCGTGGAAACAGGGCAAGGTCACAGAATGTTCATTTCTAGTTACTGCGTGAACGTTAGTTACTTCGAAAGGGTCATAGTTAAGGGGGTAATCCGGGAAGAATCGTTTAACTGCATTAGGACTAATAAAAGATTGGTTCGCTCCAGTATCTATCAGAAATTTAAGCGGGGGTTTACTGATCTGAATGTAAGGCAACTGTCTTTGCGATTGCAAATTCAGTTCTATTTTGACTTTCGTGATTTCTGATCTATCTGAAAATAAGGTTCGGCGTCATTACTAGTGCTAGGTTGAGATACATCATCGGTTGGTTGACAATCGTAAGTCAGTTCTGGGTATTGGTCGGTAGTGTCATGTTCATAAAAGGCGTCCTGTCCGGCGCTATCTGCATTGTAATAATAGTCGGCCTCTGTGTAATAGCCGCTGTAATATGAGTCGGAGTAGGGTGCGCATTCATTTAGATGCATTTCTTGGGACTTGAAATTATTATTCGCGTGGGGCATCACTCTAGGAGTGAAGTTTTGAACGCCACTCATGGGCTGAGGGAGGTTATTCCTAGGTGGAAGACGGAACATATTGCTCTGAGGTCTGTAGTTCGGTGGTGGAGCACGGAACATCTGCTGAGTTCTAGTGGGCATGCGATTATGATTAGATTGCACCGGAGGGTTGAATTTGAAAGGCTGTGGTGCGTGAGGAGGAGGGCGTTGCCCTGCGGGGGCAGGCCAATTGAATGCCTGGGGCTGCTGATTTACTCGTGGCGGTAAAAATCCTTGGGGCTGATTATTGGGTTTTGGTAGGACATTCCGCCGACACCCTGTCATCCAACATCCGGGACGCCCTGCAAGCTGCCATCAGGACCGTCTCGCAGTCCGAGCGTCTTGACCCCCTGCCCAAGCATCTACAGGACCTCTTAGAGAGGAAACGTAAGGTACAGCGTCTGTGGCAGCGCCTCAGGGCGCCGTCACTCAAAACGGAGCTGAACGCGATCATCAAGCAGACGAAGGAGAAGTTTGCAGAGCAATTTAATTATATTTGACAGCCTTAGCAAGCAAGTACCTGATTGATGTGCGTCGAGCAACTGGAGAACTTGAATACTTGATTATATTATGTTCCTTTCTTTTGAATGTATCTACAAGTTATAGGATAATTAAAGTTGTATTGACGGGGGGTAGACAGGATTAAGTAGTTATATAAATTTTAGGTCATTAAAATAAAAATAAAATAATATTTTAGTAGTATTACTTACTGCGTTAACGAGAATATTACAATATGAGTAATATTTCAATTTTTGCCTTTAATATTGGCAATACTTGAATTATAGTAGGGTCATTATTGTAGGAAATCAACTACATTTTTAATAGGTAGGGCGATTAAGTATTCTGACAGAATTATAAAAGTCTGTAGTGTGTGAGGCTTTTATGTTCGAAACACGTTTATTAGTTAGTTGTTTAATCAAATAACATTATTATTGTAGTTTTGTAATGAATACTAGGAATATATGCATGGTAGTTTTGTAATGAATACTAGGAATTTTTGTACTTTCGCATTTACAATAATTATTAATTAGTGAACGTTGATAAAAGTACAAGTTACGAATTTACAAAGTCGAGAGTAGTTTGATACACTTAAAAAATAATTAAAGGAAAATTAAAATACAATGTCTCTTTCGATTATTGACAAAAAACTGTTTTTGACCGTAGTCTTCAAATAATTAAGAAAATGTTGGTGACATCGTTGACTACATTATTTTACTTATAATTTTGTAGGTGATAGATTAGGATTTTAGGAACCTAACCAATAAATTAAAAAGTAATTTTTAGGTTTATAAACTATTTGAGATATGATGATAACGAGTGAATAGGGCCCTCGATTATTTATTTTTCGGGGATGTGTCGATTTATTTTCTGCGTTGATTTCATATTTCGTATCGGTCCGCATTTAAGCAGTTTAAATTGGAAAAGTAGAAATTAACTTATGTGTGATTTAATTTCAGAAAAGAGATAATCCTTACTATATTATAAATGTGAAAGTATGTATGTACGTTCCACTTAATCTCAAAAACTACTGAACGAATTTTCATGAAACTTTACAGTTATGTACCTTATATATCAGAATAAGACATAGACTATAATGTATGTCAAATGTCATCCCTTTTAGGGACGAAAACGAGGATAAAAATTTGTATGGACAGTAAATATTTTTTTAAGCTAGGGACTTGAAATTTTGGTAATATGCTTCACATTTAACTGAGTAAAATATCGAGATTTGGGGAAAGACTTAAGCTACTTTTTATCCCGGAAAAATACCCTATATCCACGATAAACGAATTTAAGGCGGACGAAGTCGCGGTCGGTCGCTAGTATATAAAATGTAAAATGGTTCGACCAGGATTACGGTGTAAGAAAACGTGTAGACGATGAAATCCAAAATGAATCTGATATAATGGGAGAAGATAAAGTAACTTCGAAGATTATCAGGCGCAGAAGAGGTTTTAAACGTGTAAAGGGACTTAATCAACCAGGATTTGGAGCCATATACACTAAGGTTAAACGGTCTGTCGGGGCTTTAGCTTCTAAAGTAAACGACTTAAGCACGAAGATAAATAATGTGAAAATGACAAATATAAACAACCCGACAACTTCCAATGAAGTAGCTGAATAAAAAACAAGAGAGGATACACAAGAAAGTTGTAAAACCAGTCAAGAAAATAATGAGTTGCCGATGCAGGAATATAAAAAACGTTATTTATAACGTGAGAAACATTAATTATGAAAAACCAAAATTCTACGGGAAATTGGAGGCTGAGCCGATTTCATTTCTGGAAGAACTAGAAAGTTATTTGCGGAAATCTCGCAACGATAGAAACGAACTAGGTCTAATCAAGGAGTGTTTGATAGAAGACGCAAAAGACTGGGCACGTACACCACCCACGTATCAGGGAAGATGGAAGAATTTCCAAGATTTCAAGGTAGATTTCCTTGAAAATTATCGGGGCCGAAACGCTCAAAAAGATCTTCAAAGAGGGATAGAACAGGGAATCTGGGATAGAAACAGCTCACCGTCGATGATGAAGTACTTTTTAAGGCTGACCGGACGAGCAAAACTTCTCGCAAGTAACTTGCCAGAACAAGAGATTCTTAATAGATTGATAGATAATTTTCCGAAATATCTCTAATATAATTGGAATAATTCAAGGGTATCAACGATCGTTTTGAAGCAGCGGAGTTTTTACGTAATGCAGATAATGTCAACAATCAAAAACTACGAATTTACGAAGTACCATCGACTTCTACAAATATTAGCAACAGCAACAGTAACTACAATACGAAGAGGAAAGAGATACAACACAGTTATCTAAAATGGCACAAACCTACAGCGAATAATGACCAAAATAAAGTAGTCAATTTCATTCAAGGGGTCAATCAAGATCAAGTATTAAATATGATGATGAAAATGGGTTAGGAACCAGGTTAAAGTTTGAGGAAAACATGTATGGGAATTAACCTGTCGTCTTCCAATCCCGGAGATCTCCGGCCTACATACCGTCCTTCGCTAATTGACATAAAATTTGCGCCATCGTGCACCGTTGCTTGACGAGCCCGGAGATCTCCGACCTCTATTTTGCACGCCCTATTCGACGGGCCCGGAGATCTCCGGGCTCGCTCCCACAAGCGAAAAAAAGTTTTATTGTATCCTGTTGGGCGTTTGCTAAGGGCGTTTGTTACTGTGTTGGATAAAAAAAACTATTTAAAAAAAAATCAGTCAAAACGACGACATAACCGTTTTTTTATCCACACAGCCTTATATTCTGTCCTTGTGTATGTGTGTTTCAAAATGGCGCACATTGGTTCAAGGGCGGAATAAAGTCCGAAAATTACAAATCAACTAAAGTTATTTATTTGACTTAAATCTAACAGTAGAATACTTTTACAACCCTGAAAGAATTTTAATTTTGGTTTATTATTTATTTGTAAATAAATAATACAAAACACATGATGCTGAACACTAACAAATTTTCCGTCAAAAAAGTTGTTTCTTTCTGGTAATATATTTCTAAAACCGGCGCTAAAGTATACAAAATGCTATTTTTATTTGATAAACCATATAATAAGGTATTTTTATGTTTTATAATATCAGTAATTTCGGCTATAGGTTTGGGTATGGCTTGGATTAAAACAACATGGTCGTTATTTTGGCAATTTTTAATATTCAATTGGGTATTACTTTCCAGCCTCACCTAGCCTTTCACCAAAAAATAGCACAAATGATACCTTAATTATCCAAAATAATGACCTAATTGATTCCAGCTGCCGGTGCCTGCAATCTTTTGAATAATGACCATTTAACTAAACAGCGTATTTGGAGGTAGGAAAAATAATGACATAGATAAACACATTTATGAGGGTAGTTAATTAACAAATGGCTTGATTTCGATATAAAATGCGTACATTATTGTCTTTTCCTTCATTTACTATTATCAACTCGAGGAAGTTATACTGTTATTATTTATAGTCATGGCAAGTTTCAGCATTTCGTATGCAGATTTAGTCGAAATTGCTATTTCAAGTGACCGGGAAGTGCATAAGTGTATTGAAAACCTGAAAATTAAAAATCCAAATCTTTCAGAAGCAATACTAGACCAAATCTGTATTGAGTTGACTAAACACTTTTTACCTACTTTCACGAAAAAGTGGAAAGCTGCATCAAGGCCGCGAAAATATTTTTTTGAAAAAAACAAGGATTGGCTGAGTGGTATGTTTTCAATACATACGGTGCCTTCAGTTTCGAATGCTGATGCTGCCGTAGACGCCGAACCAGGACCTTCAAAACGACTTCGAAATGGTCGTCCAGAAAAACCTTTTGAAGAGTGTTGTAGCCGTACAAAACGAAAAAAAGTGAGAAGTTTATGTGAGAACTATCCCGAAGAGGCGATTTTGTCTGCTGCCGATAAAATTCGACAAAACCCCGTAAAATATCCTGCCTTCAGTCCAGAAAAGGCTTTGGCTTTGATGTTAGATGCGGCTCTAACAAAACATCAGTATGAAGTGCTTAGAAACGCGACGAAAGAAATAGGTTGCGACATTTTTCCTAACTATCATAGAGTCCTTGACTCAAAAAAACAGTGCTGCCCTAAATTTGAACATATAGATGTAACCGAATATTATGCCTGTGTTAGCTTGTAACCATTACTGGACCACACTGTAACCAGGATTTTACAAACAAAAACAGCAGATGAACTTTCAAGCATGAATGAAGATATGACTCTTATTTCCAAATGGGGCTGTGATGGTTCATCTGGTCATAATGAATACAAGCAGAAATTTAAAGAAGAAGACGTCACAGATGCGAACATGTTCTTGACTTCTTTAGTCCCTCTTCGCCTTGCCCATAACAAAGATGACGATACATCTGTGTATTGGAAAAATGAAAGCCCATCTTCTACGAGATTTTGTAGACCGGTACAGTTTCAATTTAGTAAAGAAACAACTGAATTGACCTATAACGAAAGGTCAAGAATGGAATCTGAAATATCCAATTTACATGAGACTTCTGTCTGCATTAGTGGCAAAACCTTTAAAATAAAGCATGAGTTGTTATTCACGATGATCGATGGCAAGATAGCACAAACGGTTACCGATACACAGTCTAATGCTGTTTGCTTTATATGCAAGGCAAGGCCTACAGAAATGAACTTATTAGATCTCGTGCGAAACAAAGTAGAGAATCCTAATGCATTGAAAGTGGGCTTATCGCCGTTACATGCCCGAATTAAATTTATGGAATGTATTTTACACATCGCCTATAGAAAGTCTTTTTGTAAATGGAGTACAAACGCAAACACACGGCCACAGAAAGAAGCAGAGAAAAAGAGAATACAAAAAGAGCTGTTTGACAGATTGGGTTTAAAAGTTGACTTCGTGAAACAAGGTATGGGGTCATCTAATGATGGCAAACTTCCAGGAGATTTTTTAGTAGCCCAAGTGTAGTTGCGGAGGTTACCGGTGTAGATGAAGAATTAATTCGCCGGTTTTCAGTCATCTTACATGCAATTAATTCGGGTGCCACAATAGTTGCTGAAAAATTCGGAGATTACTGCAATGAAACAGCAAAAATATATGTTCGCTTATACAAGTGGTATTACATGCCAAACACTGTTCATAAAATACTGATGCATGGAAGTAGAATAATATCAGCTGCTGCTCTGCCAATTGGAATGCTAAGTGAAGAAGCCCAAGAAGCTCGGAATAAGGATTATCGTCGGTACAGATTGTACCATTCCAGGAAATGCTCACGGGAATCTGCGAATGAAGACATCATAAACATGCTATTGACATCTTCAGACCCTTTTATTAATAGCTTAAGGGCTAAACATAACTATAAAAGAACAGAAAGAGAGCATGAAGAAATAAAGGATTTATTATAATTAAGTAAATGTGTTTTTTATATATTTTTTTATTTTCTTGAAGTATATAAGTACCATTATTTAATGTAATTTTATATTATACATCTACTTTGATAATCCTATAAGAGGTATTTAATTTATTTAATAATTATTTTGTATTTGATGGTACATTTTAGATGATTTTAATACAAACTATACAAATTTTTTAATGTTTGTTATATTTATTTTATCTATTTATATTGATAAAATCACATTTCATAACTTTTAAAATGCCCGCCTGTCATAAAAACAATTAATTCCGCGCTCCCATACAACCCGAACCACTGTGTGGCGGTTGACCGTTGCTTGAGTACGGGGTGTTCATTTTTTCACTGATATCACCTGACTTAGTGTAATACATTTCAAACATAAATGGAGAAAGCATTCAACTATCGTATAGGCATTCTTGAAATCCTCGAGGATCTGATGATGACCAGGTCGATGGGTTAGGGATCTCTAGAACGGATAAAGCTATGATACTGGAATTTGAACTTAGTGCACCAGTTTCAAAGTAGACCGGCTGTACAGATGTAATATACTACAGGTGTAATATGGCTTGTCGCCATACTATACAGGCATTCTTGAGGGTCTGATGATGTCTAAGAAAAAGGGCAGGAGATCTGCAAATGAGATGCTTTGCTAAGTTACAGGTGTTAGTGAAAATTAGTATCATGTCTAATTCGCATGATATTTTTAAAAGTTAATATCCATATCTTATAATAACTTTTACTTTTAAATGTAATTCAAACCAATAATCACGGCCGTACCGGTCGCTCGGAGCCCGGGTGGTTCGATCCGGGTGGACCCCGATCAGGATCCGGTGCTTATTGAGATGTCGCCAAGTTCGAGGCGACTCAAAGTAATATCTCATTAATATTATGGGTGGTGCAGCGGAAGGGGTGAGGGAACGCCCGGATCTTCACACTTTTCTTGGTCCGATAACTTCGTCGAGTTTTCAGGCCAAGAAGAGGTCTACACCCGAGATTCGGGTCCGACCATTGGCTTTACCTACCTCTTAAACATTTTCTTGGTAATTTGGGATATCACTATTTTGGGCCGAATAGTGGAACAGACGAATAATTATGCATGTGAAATAATCGCCGCGTTGTCCGAAACCAATCGCATCCCAAAATATCTAGATGCTTGGGTAGACACCTCAATTGAGGAAATGCGACGATTATTTGCCATGTTCATGCTCATGGCACAGGACTACAGCGCACGAATCGACGACTACAGGAATACAGGTGTATGAGAAATGCCTGCGTTTAGGGAATTGTGATCTAGGAATAGATTCCAGTTATTAATGCGATTTTTGCACTTCACCAAAAACTACGAAATGCCACCAAACTTAACTTCAAAAGAAAAGGAAATATTCAATTAAAAGAACTACATGATTATATAATGCAAAAAATTTCAGAACTGTATGTTCCTTCGAGGGAGCTGGCTCTCGACGATACCCTCCTTCTATGGAAGGGCCGTTTGCGCTGGATACAATGTATTAGGACCAAAGCAGCTCGATTTGGAATTAAGACTTTCGAGTTGTGCGAGTCATCGACGGGGTATTTGCTTAAATCTATATTATATGCGGGAAAAAACTCGTCCTTCGTCGAGGGCGCCATCCACGGGTTCGACAACAAAACCTCCAAAGTTGTGTTGGAGCTCATAAATGGTTTCTTCGACGTAGGACATCTAGTTGTCATGGACAACTGGTACAACCAGTTGCCGCTTACTAGATTTTTGAAATATACAAAGACTGATGTGCTCAAGACGTTAAAAAAAATAGGACCCATGTGCCTAGTGACATTAAAACGGCCAACCTGAAGCATATGGAACGTGGCCAACAAACTGCTCGTCATTGTGGTGATGTTGCCGTCGTCGCTTGGAAATATATCAAGTTGGTGACGGTGATATCTACATACCATGGTGACGAGCAAGTTCTTGGCCGCCGAGCAGGCCAAGGTCTAATGAAGCCTGTTGCAGTCCAATAAGGTTTTATTGTAAACCATGGGTGGTGTCGATCTCGAAGACACAAAATTGAGTAGCTACCCCATGGAGCGAAAACGTGTGGTCGTAAGTGGTATATGAAGGTTTCCTTGCGCCCGCTGAACACCAGCATTGTGAATAGCCATGTGATACACACGCGCAACCCGGTCCTCAATCTGCTGAACCACCGCCAGTTCAGAGTCGCTCTGGCGCAGGCCCTAATAGAATCGAGCCGTCCAGCCCAAGTGCCCCGGTAGTTGCCAGCTCCCCCGTTGACCAGGTTGGACGGCCAACCCGGTCACTATCCCATCCATACGGACCTTTAGGATGCCCGGAAACGGGACAAATTCCAACGCCGGCGTTGCAAGCGGTGCACGGCCCGAGGGGTACGCACAGAAGTGAACATTATGTGCGCAATATGCAAAGCACCGCTGTACGTAGGTCAATGTGGAATTGACTATCATACTTTAGATACTTTGTAAAGTAGCCAGCAGACGTAACGACTTATTTTCCTTTGTAAAGTCAATTTTTTTTATTCGATACACTAATTTGATAGCCTATTCCCATTTTCTACATATACCATATCCCCTGTATTAAAATGAAATTGAGTTCTATTTTTATCAAAGATTTGTTTATTATAATTATGTGATTTTATTGAATTATCAAATGCAATTTTTCTATCTTTTATCCATTCAACTTCTGTTTTATCTCTTTTTAGTTCATTTGGCAAAAATGAAACATTTGTACCATCCATCAGGTATTTTGGGGCAAAGCCAGTAACTGTATGTTCTGTATTATTATATTTATCTACACAGTGATGGGCAATGGTTGTCCATGCTATCTTATTACATTTTTCATTTATTTTACATCTGATTTTGTTTACAAGTGTTTGATTGAGTCTTTCATTTAACCCGTTAGAAAAAGGGGCATTTACTGCTGTGAAGACTATTGTTATTGATTTTTCATTTAGAAATGTTTTAAATTCTTTAGAATTGATTCCCGGATATTGGTCGCAGAGAAGTAGGCCAATTGTGTTCGAATCTGTAACTTTATTGATTAATTTAATAAAATCACGAGCACTTTGCGTTTTTGAGGTAACAATATAAGCATATCGAGTAAAATGGTCTACTAGCAGATGTAAATATCTTTTAGTTGATCGTGAGCCACCAAAGCCTCCAATCGTGTCTATTGAGACTATTTGGAAAGGTTTTGTGGCTGGACCTAAATTTGACATTAGACCATACTTATTTTGTCCTCGCGTTTTATTTTTTATGCATATCTCACAGCTTTCACAATGCTTTTTAATATTTATAGTTAAATTTTTTGCTGTATATAATGTACTAAGTTTGTTTTGCATTTGTTTAACACCTAAATGACACATGTTTTCATGTACATCTTTAATAAGTTTTTTACTGAAATCTTCTGATAAAATAATTTTCTCACATTTTCTTACCGTTTTATAATAAACATTGTGTCTGGATATTAATTTTGATTTATTGTTTTGAATATCTTTATTGTTTTCCTGATCTGTAACAATATCAGTAAGTTTTACCATATTTACAATTTTTATTTGTTCATCTGTATCCTCACTTGCTGCCAACACCGGATTCCTACTTAAACAATCTGCTTCTATATTTTCTTTTCCCGGGGCGTATTTTATTTTAAAATCATCCTGTGATAGGTAATATGTTAATTCTCCTAACTCATCATCTGTTCTAGATTTAATATTTAAATTTTCTAATGGTTTATGGTCAGAAAACACTGTAAAAGGTATTGCCAGTATCTTATTGCTTCTTTAACAGCTAAGCATTCTAAATAAACAGCTTTTTTTTTCTTTTGTACTTAATTTAGTTTTTTTGAGAAATATGCCACTGGTTTGTCTTTTCCATTTGGTTGTGTTTGTTTTAATACGGCCCCAATACCTTCCAAAGACGCGTCTGTATGAATATTTATCGGCAAATTCTGATCAAATATTTCCAAAATTGGCTGTGAACACAACAATGTTTTTATACTTTCAAAAGATTTTTGACAATCTGCTGTCCAAATAAACTTTTGATTTTTCCTAAGTAAATTATGCAGGGGTTCCAAAATTATCGCACTTTTTGGTATATACTCATGAAAGAAGTTAATTTTCCCAGAAATTGTCTAACATTTTTTTGAGTTTTCGGTATTGGAAAATCTTTAATTGAAACTAAATTATCTCTTACGGGTCGCACTGTATTATTATTTATTATGTGGCCGAGATATTTCACAGAATTCGAAGCAAATATACATTTTGTAAATTTTAATCTAAAACCTTCCTTTTTTATAGCTTGTAACAATTGTGTTAAATGGTTAATGTGTTCACTAAAAGATTTAGAAAATATTAAGATATCATCAATGTAGTTAACTGCAAAATCATTAAGCTTATATTTTCTTAAAATATTACCCAGTATCCTTTGAAAAATAGCCGATGAAGTCTTCAAGCCAAATGGTAAACACGTCCACTGGAAATGTCCCTCCTGTGTTACAAATGCAGTTTTCTTTCTGTCTTCTATTTTAAGCGGAATTGACCAAAAGGCTGAATTGATGTCCAAAGTCGTAAAATATGTCGAGTCTCTTGTTTTTATCACTAGGTCGTCGATCAATGGAAAAGGTTGAGCTTGAGGAACCACAATTTTATTTAGATCTCTAAAATCTATACACAACCTTGATTTCCTATTGTCTTCTTTTTTGAAAGCCAGTGTTACCGGCGCCGCAAATGGACTATATGATTCCTCAATAAGATTTTTGTCAAGTAGCTTAGCCACTTGTTCTTCGATTTCCTTTTTGTCTTCAACTGAGCATCGATAGGGCCTTTTACTGCAGTATTTGTCAACGAGTAGATCGATGCGTGCTTCATAATCTCTGACCGTACCAATATCATATTTGTCTTTGGCAAATATTGATTTGTAATTGTCTATCAATTCGTATATCTCCGACTTTTGTTGAGTATTTAAATTACTCATGCTTATTTTGTAATCTTCTTCTTTTATATGTTCATTAAAATTAATTGAACATGAGTTTTCTTCATTCTTTTCTCCCATAGAAATGGTCTTCTTATCATTTTCCTTATCTATAGGATGATTTTCATCTTCAATTTTTATTTCTTCTCTCTTTTGAGTGATTTTCAAATTTTCATCTTGAACCAATCAAAATTGTTTTATGATATCCAATCCAATTAGAAAATCATATTTAAACTCTTCTCCATCTATTATATATACTTCAGCTTTTTCTTCAATATCAAAAATCTTTATCTTAATAGTTGTCAAACCAATCGTCTTTTTAACACCATTAATTGTGATTAAATTATCACTTTTATAATCACGTATTTCTTCTCCTTTCAGTCTTATCAATTTGGAATTTATTATAGAAACATTTGAGCCTGAATCGTATATTCCAAATATATCTATTTTTTTGTCTAATAATAGTTTGACTTTAATTAATGGTGTTATTATTCGTTTTTTTTATCCTCATAATTAAGTTCAACATCAATCACAGTATTATTGACAGTTTTCCCATTGTTTCTCTTATGGTTAAATTTATCTGTCTCTTTGAACCAGCATTTTTCTTCAGGATGGAACCGGACACCTTTATTTAAATTTTCACAAGTTTTGCATGGTTTAATTTTATCAGTCTTTACTTTATAATCATAGGTATATCTTTTATTCCTGCTAAAATTGTTTTTGTTCGCTACAAATTCATGCTTTCCAATTTCATTGTAGAGTGTCGCAGTTGATTTTACAGTTTCTTTATCTATCTTATCCATAATGTAATCTGGTAATCCCATAACAATAAGATTTATCATGGTTTGGGTATCAATGTGCTTGTTAACCTCTAAGAGTAGTCTTTCTTTTTTCGTGGCATACTCCAGTAAGGATCCAGCTTGAAATCTAAATGTAAATGCATATTTGACTTGGGACCAACCTTTATTTCCAAATGTTTCACAAAAGTTATTTTTCCAGACTGCCCATTTGGAATTCACCGTCAATTTTATTAACATACTACTATACCAATCTAGGCACTGTTTTTCTAAAAGATGTTTTAAAATTTCAATTTTCTCTTCATCTTGTAGGATTTCGAATCGTCCACATTCACTTTCAAATTCATTAATCCATTGGTCAGCATTCGATGTTTTATTAGAAAATGTTTCAATCAAAAATCTCTCCGCAGTTTTACCTACATATTTCACTTCCGGCACATAACTATTCGTACTGTTGTGTGATGGCATTGTCCGTCCAGTGATCTCATCTAAATACTGGTCACCAAACTGTACGTTTTCACCCTCATCCAAATATATGGCTCTCAAATCCGTATTTAAAGGAATCCACACCGCGCGTGTTTGATGTCTTTTTTTAATGAATTTTTTATTTTCCGATATACTTCTGAAGACAATATAGCAGCGTGCTTACTTGCGGGTTTTAAGTCATCTGGGAGCTCAAAAACACGTCCTTCAGGTGTTTCAATGCTAGTTATGCATATCACATTTGTTTTTCCATCCGCTGATCCCAATACTACAAATTTAAATTGTAGTTTTTCCATATTTCTTCGTTTTTAACTAGAATTGTCGTTTTATAAGACAATAACTCTTTCGGGAATTGACATTGAAACAATTGTGTTGCTCTGTAAACAAAGTTTTTTATTTTAGTTCTTACATACACACGGTGATAATAATAACACTGTTTAACTAACTTAACATCCTATAAACTTACCTGTAAACAAAGAAACGACAATTAAAGTCTCTTATTGAAATTATCACAATTCCCTCTTTAATTTATAATCACAAAATTATGCTCAGTCTCAGAGGTTTTTTGACAGCTCTCTATATAGGCTGTTTTACCGACCGTGTAGGCCGCCATTACTCACAGCGCACAGCGCCATCTATGTAGCACACGTACTACGCACATAGTGAATGCTTACCGACCGAGCGTGCTACACAGTACAACTTAAATAAATAATATATTATTTTCTTTATACGTATATAAACATCCAGAAAACTTAACAAAGCAGAGCGAATCGGAATTGGACACTTCTTCTTTTTGACTGCAGTATATGGCTATTTTCTGTCAGTTGTACCAACTAATGTAGAATCTGAGCGCATTCTCAGTCGGTTATATATGCCAATAGACTACGAAGTTCGCTTTCGAATAACTACGAGTATAAACCCCATCCTATCCATTGGCAGGGAAATATTAAGATCGAGAAAATTTTGAAGGTTTTGATTTTGAATATTGAAAATCAGATTGTGGAGGTATTAAAATAAAAAGCGGAACAAGTGCCCATTAATTTGAATAAGTAAGGTAGAATCGGTTTTTGAAGAAGAAAATTTAGAGTCTGAGGAAAAAAGGATATTTAGATCCTGAGCTTTTGGTACAGATTTTCCACAATGGAGTAGAGTAACGTAACGCAATACAGGTAGTGATATATCATGTATATCAGAGGAATTTTGGCAAGGCATTATAAAAGAACATCCAAAAATGCCTATAATGAGAAGTAAACCTTTCCAAATTAATACAGCAGTGGGCCGCAAAAGTGTGGAAATTCGAGAAATTGCACTATAATGGTAACATTAAAGATAGGAAAATTTGTAAAAGACGCGGGGTTTTTAATAGTTCCAGCAGGTTTAAGTAGTTCACTGATTCTAGGATTTGAGAGAATGAGGTAGTAATTAATTTAAATAAACGTGAAAAGGGAATTATTATTGAACAAAAGGGCAAAATGAGATTTATAGATTTTATGAAGGGGAAATACAGAACTGTCCAACAGGAAACAAAAATCTTCCAAAAATACAGTTTCTGAAATAAATCTGAATGATTCTATCGAGTATCAAACTGGGGTAGAAATAAATAAAAACGAATTAATTAAGTTAGACAAATTAATTGGAAAATACGGAAATTAATTTTGCAATAAATTAGAAAAAGCAAATTGCTATGAGCACAAAATAAAAATGGAAACTCAGGAACCAATAGCTAAGAAATCTTACCCAATATCTTATGTTTATAGAAGTAAAATAGAAGGAAAATTGTTAGAAATGAAACAACAAGCAATTATAAGTCACACTTTAACGCCATACTGCTTTCCGCTGACATTTACTCTTAAATAAGATGATTCTATTAGGGTTATCCTAGACGCAAGGGAAATCAATAAATATACGGAAAAACCTACTATGCAAATAAATGTTATAAATTCGTTTCACGGAGTTAAATTTATAAGTATGATTGACCTAAACAATGCTTATTTTCAAATACCCATTTCTGAGGATAGTCGAAAATATACTGTTTTCACATTCAATGGTAAATCTTATGTATACAATGTTTTACCATAAAGTTTGAAAACTTTAGTCGGTAGTTTTAGTAGAGCGTTGGACACCATACTACGACACGATGTACGCGAATTTTGCGTGAATTATTTAGATGATTTGGCAATTATTACAACGGGATCGATAGACCAGCATTTAAAACACATAGATATAGTCTTGGGAAAATTAAGCAAAGCTGGATTAACTTGTAATATCGAAAAATGTAAAAAACAGAAGTTAACATGAATGAATGAAAATTTCCATGCGCCTAAGAAAATAAAACAACTAAGAGCTTTTCTTGGATTGTGTAATTTTTATAGACGGTTCATTCCTAATTACAGTGCCTATATACGACCTTTGTGCGAGTTATTATAATATAACGTACGAACAGCAGGCATTTGACAAGATTAAAAACAATTTTATCAATGTAGTACAACTACATCATCCGGATTTTAGTAAGCCGTTTTACTTACAGATTGATAGCTCTTCAATGGGAGCAGCAGGGGTTCTGTATCAGTTAGATGAAAAGGAAGAAATAAACATTTTAGGTTTTCACAGTAGGACGTTATGAGGCGCTCAATTGCACTGGACAGTGACCGAGAAAGAATTTTAATCAGTTATCTGTTGCTAAGAAAAATTCGAGACATATCTGAGGGGTTGCAATGCAAAAGTGACCAGATGGATTAACTATCTCGAACAACATCTTAATTGCAAAAAAGATTATTCAGGTGAGGCGGTTCATGCGGCGGGTGAAGGATGATCAGGGCTTGATCACCTTTACTCCGACGCAGACAGTCGCAGTGACCTTTGCATCAAAACAATTGCCTGAACATGTTAGTCTTGACCATTGGAGGCATGTGTCGCCGAGATGAAAAGGAATGAAATGAAGATGATAATTTGGGTTATATATGTTTACTTGGCGAGATCAAGGTGGCAATAATAATAATTTCCAAGTCCTACCTGAAAGTCCTTGTTGGTCATCAGTCCGATCTGTTTCTATGTTCTATATATCATACTGTGTGCACTACCATATTCAGAGAATATGCCATATTACTATAACAATAGAATAGCACACCTAAATTCAATGATGTACAATGCCATATGTTTCAATAAAAAGACACATTTCTTTGACTTGAATAAATTTGTGAAGCGCTTCACGCTAATGTCAGAAAGAAATATCTTGCCAAAGAAATATATTTTGACCATAGCAGATCTTTTAGCATTTAACATAGAACCGAATAAATATAATACCACATTAGCTAGTCCCCAGTATGCCCATAGTGGTAATAGATCCATGCCACATTTAAACTAAATTGTAAGACAGCGGAAACACCTTTGAATATTAACATTATTCACCAGAATATTCAGGGTTTTTCCAGCAAAGAATTAGAAATAGGTTTATTTTTAGATAATAATAATATTGAAGTTATGTGTATTACTGAACACTGGCTAAAACAGGAACAATTAATTTTTGATTTTATTAACTTTAAGTTAGTAAGTGTCTTTGCTAGAAAATTAGCCATTCATGGGGGTTCTCTTATAATTGTTAAAAGTTCCATGAAATCCAAAGAGCGAGAAGATATTGTTAGATTATCAATAGAACGGATTATAGAGATTGCTTGTGTAGAATTAGAGACCTATTTAATTATATGTATTTACAGACCACCTTCTGCTGATTTCCATACATTTGAATGCACTATGGAAAATGTCTTAAAAATAGCTTGTAAAGGCAAAAAACATGTTATAGTATGTGGAGACTTCAACGTTAATTTACTTGAATCGAATAGTAACACTGTGAAGTTGTTAAGTTTGTTTAAATCTTTTAACTTGGTCAATTTGTTTTTTGAGCCAACCCGCGTGGGAATTAGTAGTGAAACCTGTCTAGATAATATTTTTTGTGATTGTAAATGCTTGGATAAGGCAATATTTAAGTCCTTTAGTTCAGATCATAGAGGTCAGAGAGCATCTTTCCCAAACACTTTCCAAGAAATACCACAAACTATAACATACAGACCCATAACTAGTTATCGTTTAGAACTATTCAAAAATGAAGTTCATAATGATCTATGTATGTTATCCATTTCACATGATGACCTAAATTGTTTTTACAAAAATTTATTTGGCATAATTATAAATAATTTTAATACTCATTTCAAAATGAAAACTATTTCTGGGTCAAAAACGAAGTTTAGTGAATGGGCTACTGTCGGCATTCATAAAAGTAGAAATAGGCTTTATGAATTATATGGAGAGAAAGAGGTAAACAAGAAGGATAGAAGACGCCCCCACAACACATTCAATGAAAGGTGTGATAAAAAGACTCCTCATCACTTCAATAGAAAACGCACCTACACAGAAAGAAGAGCAAAACAAGAGTATAAAAAAAGATCACGGTTGGAATGTTGTTTCTGTCAAACTCAAACTCATTACAGTGACAAGTGTCGTAAATATTCGACACTAAAGGAATGTAAAGACAAACTGTTCAAGAAGTGTTATTTGTGTTTAAGAGAGGGACACATGGCGAAGGAGTGTAGAATGTCTTTCAAGTGTCACTACTGCAAGGGAAAACAGAATAGAGCGTTTTGCCCATTAGAGTTGAAGTCTGCTATGACTCGAGTTGATACAGGTGAGAATACTCATTCATATCAAATCAAATCAAATCAAAATATTCTTTATTCAAGTAGGCCTAGTTACAAGCACTTTCGAAATGTCAGTTACAGGAGACTGAATGTTTGCTGGGAGAAATACAATATGATCCAACATTTGCTGCAAGGATTAGGGAAACCCAGAAAAACCTAATCAGATCATTTAACTTAAGTGTAATATTATTGATAAAATCATCATTTTAAAAATTAAAATAATCAGTTAAATCCCAAAAGGATTGTCAATAAAAAATAAATAATCGAGAATGTGTCTAGAATAAAATTCTAAATGTCAGAGTATATAAAACAATTAAGATTAAAATAATAATAATACCTTAGGTATTCGTTAAAATAATTATTCATATACCTACATGACGCTATAATTTACATTAATCCCACGCGGCTTCATCATTCATGTAGTCTTGTGTGCTATAATAAGCTTTAGGAAATAATTTTCGTTTCACAATATGTTTGAATTTACCAATAGACATATCTAGAAACTGACAATACCTATACAACAAATTTTAGCTCATTGTGTTCTATATCCTGATTACAGACAGCAACCGTGTCAGTAAGGAATAAACCATGATAAATCACAGTCATGTCGCATTTTTTTTAGACTGGAAGTCAAGGGAGCTATATAACATCTAAGTTAGCCCAATCCATCAATTTATCACAGTAAAATGAAGATTTGCTTATGATATACACATTCGGTTCAGATAAACCTAAAGAAATTGTAAGTTCTACGTCAGAAATCATCATAGAAACCAAACGTGGCTTGCAGAAGAGTATGAGAGTAAATATAGTCCCACATATTACTAATACTAGCCCAATAGTTAACTTTCCAGATAAAAGCTCTGTTGCTGATGATGATTCATTAAGAAATGGAATAGATCTTCTGATTGGAAATGATTATTATTTCGCCTTAACCAGAAACAATCATCGCCAAATGGGGGAAAAATTATATTTAATTGATACAGACTTTGGTTGGATGTTATCAGTCAGTACAGACAGTACCATATACGACAGTACTCTTTCTGTGATAACATATTGTCAATGTCACGGACCTAGTTGCCCTTACTTCACGGAACCGGATTTACCGTTAAGTAACGTTGATATGAAATTCTTATGGGCGCTTGAAAGTATTGGTATAACTCACTCTCCTAAAACTACTAGAGAGGAAGAAGCACTGAAATTCTTCAATGATACTGTCAAGTATGAAGAGGGGCGTTATAAAGTTAAGTGGCTCTGGATAGAATACCCTCCAGATATACCAACGAATTACAGCCTGGCTAACGGAAGATTGACGAGTCTATTGAGAAGGTCTGATAATGCGACGCTAAATTAATATAAATTTATAGCTGGCAATATGATTTAGTTATGAAAGAGACGTTTGATTTTGACGGACCATGGAAATAAGATGGAAGGAAGATAGTTGGATTTAATGAGTTTGTGAAAGTGTCGTAGAATGCAAAACCAGATTTCCTGGATTCTGAAAGGCTGAATAACTTGAGCTAAGTATTAGACTAGACATAAATTATAACTCATTTCCTAAAAGCCACTGACCTTATTGTATACGTGGGTAGATGGGATCCCACATACTTCGTATGATTTATACATATATCGTAGTGATTAACCCAAAATCGTTTTGACATAGTCTTGTCTATGCTTAGGGGTTTAACTTACTATCAACAGGCCGTGAGAGTAAACGCCAGGCATAACTACATTATAATGAAATGAAATAATGATCTTTATTCTGTAAGTAGGCCACAAGGGCACTTTTACAAGTCTGACTCTACGGCGTTTCCCAAGAGGAGACCACTGAAGAGAAGAAAGCCGAAACAAACTCAACAGTCAGTCATTTTTTCGAAATGACTCTTATATCTATTACAATATTCGTGCTTAGCCTAACCTAAATATATGTTTTGAGTATAAACTCAATGCGTAGTTCTTCAAGGAAACATATCAAAACTTATAAAAGTAAAAAAAAAAATCTAGAATATAAAAAAGCAAAATAGTGATTTTTATTTAAAACAACTTACATACGTTTGATATGCCACCTCATAAGAACCGTGTCCCGGTAAAAGTAAATTATTTGGTTTCTGTTTTGGGCCATGCATTTTTGTCTGTTAAATAGTCCTCTACCCTATAATAAGCCTTTGCCATTAGAGACTCTTTTAAGTACTTTTTGAGAGCTGGAAACGATAAGCTACCAGATGATGCTTTGAAATTATTATAAAAATGTATACATTGGCCTACGAATCATTTGGCTACTTTACGAACGCGGAACTTTCTAATAGCGATTTTGTTTTTATTTCTAGTATTAAAATTGTGGATATCTGAATTCCTAGTAAAAGACTCTAGGTTCTTAATAACATAAATAATATTCTCATAAATATATTGGGATGTCTTTAAAAAGTTCTCTTAAGGAGTCACGGGAGTTCAAGTTATATATAGAACGAATCGCTCTTTATTGTAACACAAATATAGTCTGTATGTCAGCTGCTTTGCCCCAAACCAGAATACCGTATGACATGATACTATGAAAATAACTATGATATACTAAGCGAGCAGTATCAACATTGGTCAATTGTCTAATTTTTCTAATAGCGTAAGCTGCTGAACTTAATTTACCTGCAAGTACTGCTAAATGGGGACTCCATTGCAAGTTCTTGTCCAGTGTTATACCTAAGAATAATACCCTATCCACCATTTCTAAACATTCACCATTGAGCGATATAGCAGAATCCACTGCTCTAACATTCGGTAAAGCAAATCTAACACATTTCGTTTTCTTAGCATTCAATACCAGATTATTAATTACAACGTTACAGTCTTATTCTTATGCTACCTTACAGCTGCTAGGCAAGTTTTTTTGCAGACAGCTTCCGCATAGCTGCCGCGAAGTTTCTTTTTCATGATTTTTTCAGGAGGCAAAATATCTTATATAATAAATCTTATCGTTCCACAGCCAAATATGCCATAATATTCTCTTAGAACGTAGAACAACTCGGGACTGGTGAAATAATTGTCACAGTATGAAATTGCTGGTTTCTTCTTTATACTTTTGCACAGGGCTAGGGCATGCAAACAGGGATCCCGTGATCACGAAATCCCGGGATCACGGGCCGATTTTACGATATTACAATACCGGTATTTCAAAGGACCAATATCGAAATATCGGGATCCCGCAGAATTCAATTTTCTAAATTGATTTCGTAAAAAAACTTAATGCGACAATAATTTTATCACGATCTACATATCTATTTATCGTTGTTTAACAGTTTAGATCGCGTGATTTCAGTAAGTATATAAAATAAGATGTGGCCGTTAAACCCGACGGGCATAAGACAAAGCTCGGGATTTTCCGTTACGAAATCGGGTCGCCGCAGGTAAACGATTTGCAGTCATATAGGACCTGGATTAGTCCATATCGTTATCGTTACAGCGTCGGAACACGATGTTGCCTGCATCTTATATAATGCTGAATTCTGCTTGATTTTGTGAAGCTAAAGCATCTACGCTGCAATCTTCTAAATCTTCGGTTTAACTTTGCATCTCGCCAGGTAAATATAATGCTGTCGTGGTTATGTGAAATATCGTTTGAAGGCATTTGTGCTTGTTGTGATGCGATGCCAAATATTTATGCAAACAATCTTTACAGCTGGAAGGGGCTGGCTGTTGAAATCGGGTGGCTTTTGACGCCGGGTGGCTGTTAGCGCCAGGTCGATGTCAACGTCTGTCTACGTGGCTATAAGGCGATTGATCTCAGTGAACATAGGAGGGGTGGCGCGTCGCTCAGTGGTCGCGTGAGAGCGCGAGTTCACGAGGCTTCCGTCACGAGCGGCAACTCTTGAAGTTGTTGGGAGGACTCGTGGCATCGCGTTCCCAGGTGCATCTGCTGTCGAAGGTGTTGCCGAGGCTACACGTCTATCAACTAATTAAGGTGACATCAAACCTACTCATCTGCTTCTCTGTAGTTTGCCCCATTTCAAATTTAAGTACTCAGTTAGTCTTTGTAAACCAAGCCCTCGATAAGAAAGTAACATAGTAATAGCTCTTAACTTAATTTTAGATGCCCATCTGGCTCATCCCTGTCTAGTGGAAAGAAAGACCCACATTCCTGATACTTAAAATTGTGTATATTTTAGAATTAAGCTAGCGCTGGAACGCCTAAGTCACTGAACAAGTGGAGATACTTTTTTTATCCTTATGAACTGATAATATATATATGTGCATGGTAAAATTTGTGCTTTCTTTTCTCATCTCTTAAATTAATTCACCTTTTCTGACCTGCGGTTAAAATACTCCTTTGTCATTTAGGAGTCTAAATATATAAATGTCTGGCGCCCTTTCTTGTAACTGTTCTATTCACTAGACTAATTCTTCCCTTATATTGAGTAACTCTCGCATTGAACGTTATTACCGTTAGCTTACCCACGAATCACCCTAGATCTCCCGCAGCTGACTAGCCTAGGCAAAAGAACAAGTGTGGCACAGAATTCTCCAATCTGTCAAGTTACTGGTGCACGTAAGTGATTTTTGAGCTATCCTGCCATAGTGGCGAAAACGCAGATGCTCGGTTACAACTAAACAAATTATAAAGCTCGTTTAGTGGCGTGCTTTTAAAATCAGGAAGTATGACTGGATACGAATGCTGTAGAACACTTTAACAGTGTGATCGCAAAGGTAGTGAGAGGAAAAACCTTCCTTAATCGTGGTACTATCAGATTGTACCATCAATGGTACTATGGCAAAAAATGTTTGCCGTGGTTCCATTAATGGTACAACCGAAGTATTTTATTGCCATGGTACCATTGATGGTAATACGGAAAAATAAATGTATATTAGTACCATTGCGTTGCATAGGTGCCCATTGAAATTCAATTACGGAAATTATTTCAAGTACTTATTAGGTACGTAGTTTATCTCTACTTCTATATCACAAGTGTTAGTAACGTGTTGTGTAAATGATGCACTAATCGCATCACAAAATATGCTTTTCTTTGATTAAAACCTCATTTCTATATGTTACGGTGGCAGGTTGGAATTAGTTCTTTACATGTTACTGTTTTTTTTTTGACAAATACATAGTTGATGTCATTTAAAAAACCAAGGGAACAGCTATGTGCGATTCTAATGAAATTGTTATAATTCAGAGAAAAGGTGGAAAAGTGCTTCTCCATGCTGGTTTTCAGTACTACAGGCATCAGACCTATAAAAAAGATAAATCTTCAAACTAGAGATGTTCAATGTTTAAAAAAGTTCCTGAGAAGTGTCCTGGGAGTATCACTATTTTCGAGGTAAGTTCTTGTTAATCTCCCTTTTTACCGGACTGCGGAGAAGGAAGGGTTATGTGTTTGACCCCAAAATGAAGGGATTTAAAAGGAGCTTAGCCATTAACTTCAATTGTACTTCGTAAACAGTCAGTAGAGGTACCTAATAAGTTCTTTAACATTGTTTTGGCCGATTATTATGATGACAGAGAACGTATACTAATATTTTGCTCTGAACAAAGTAAAAAATTGATATGTAACATAAAAGAGTTTTTCATGGATGGAACGTTCAAGAGTTGCCCTGCGCCATTTAATCAATTATATTGTATACATGGCGAGTTCAATAGTTCCACAAGCACTACTCATGTAATACCTTTAATTTATATTCTAATGTCCAACAAAAAAGAGCAATCTTACAGCATTGTTTTTCAAATTCTAAATTCGCGATTACCACAGTTTAACCCAGTCAAAGTACATTGTGACATGGAATTGGCGGCCATGCGTTACTGTCAATTTTCCCAAAAGTGGATATAGTATTATGCTACTATCACTGGACCAAAAACATTTGGAAACATGCCAAATCGCATAAACATACAAACAGCAAAGCTGTTGCGTACAATGAAACCACATAAAGAAATATTTGAATTGACTGTAATAATTATTTAACAGTTTTTTACAGGAAGCCGTGTAGATCGTGTCGTGTGCAGAAGAGTGACTGTCTCTGTCCATTACTATGTTGCGGTCCTTGTCTCGCACATACTCCCAATAGCAGAAAATATTGAAAATGCATGAATTGACCTGTACAATCACTTTTCTGCGAGTAGCAATTAAATGCGACAAATGTAATTATTTGTAAATTACTTAATCTATTCTTTATCTTGGAATCATAATGAATTATGCAGTCTAAGTCCTATGACAAAAATCTGATTTTACTTTATACAAATCTGTCTTGAAACTGTAGTAAGCCATGAGAAGCTGGGTCTATTTGTGAAACAATTATATATGCAATGAAATTATCTTAACTAACTTAACTATAACATAAACTTTCTTATGCTAACCTATTTTTTCAATTGGCTATTTTGCCAATATTACAATATTGTTAAACTTAATCTAGCTGTGAGGAGGGTGAGCTGTATTTGTACACTACCCATATTTTATTATAATCTTAACTTAACTTATGCTAAACTGGCTTAATGCTAGTTTTAACAAAATAAAAAGGTAAAAAAGTATGTGTTCCTTCTACCTTGGCATCATATAAATATGCATCCTAAGGCCTACGGTAGGGAACACATTATGTCTAGATATCTAGACCTAGATTGCCCAATTGACAATGCAAAAGGAAAACAAATATTTTTGTAGCCTTGTAGTGCAGCCTGGGACCAGCAGAGAGCAAGCAGCACCGGACAAGATAACATATTAGTTGTTATCATCTATTGGAAGTACACATATTTTTGTTACACTAGTGCGAATAATTGTACCCTTACTGGTCTTAACTGATAAAGCTCTAACTTTACCGTCTATTCCGGGAAAGGTCTCCACGACCCTAGCAATTTGCCAGGCAAGGGGTGGAGCGTTGTTATCTCTTAATAATACCAGAGTTCCTTTGTCAATGTTAGGGACCGTCTTATACCATTTTGGCCGACTTTGTAATTGAGTGAGATATAACCTCGACTACTCCTTCCAGAAACATTGTACCATTTTTGTGCACTGCTTCCAGAATGATAGTCTGTTGATAGGCACGTCTGTGACGTCAGGCTCCGGGTAAGTTGATAGTGAAGATCCTGTTAAAAAATGAGCTGGCGTCAGATAAGACATGTCATCAGGATCAAGGCTTTGCAAAGCTAGAAGAGGTCTAGAGTTTAACACACCTTCCACCTGAATTAATACCGAGTTCAGTTCCTCATAAGTAAGTACCTGTTTACCTACAATTCTTTTCGAGTGATATTTTGCCCCTTTAATTCCTGCCTCCCATAACCCTCCGAACACGGGAGAGTAACTTGGTATAAAATTAAATTCGATGCCTCGCTCAGAAGCAAATTTATTGACGGCGGTTTGATGGTTCTTGTCATTTTGCAAGGTATATAATTGACGAAGTTCATTTTGGGCCCCTTTAAAGGTTGAGGCATTATCACAATGGATAACTGATGGTCGGTTTCTTCGCGCAATGAACCTTTTCAAGCATTCTAAAAAACACTCTGTAGTTAAATTTGACACTAATTCAATGTGGATGGCCTTTGTGGTAAAACACACAAATAATGCTATGTAGGCCTTGTAAGTAATGGGTTTGCGCACGCGATGCATATTTATAATGAACGGACCCCCAAAATCGACCCCTACTTTACCGAAGACTCTATCGGGTGTTACCCTATCGGTGGGAAGTGAACCCATTAATTGTTGACTGGCCTTGGCCTTCAGTTTGAAACATATTATACATTTGTGAAGTACATTTTTTATTGCCCTTTTGCAATCTGCCAAGTAGTACCTTTGGCTGAGGTTGCCCATGATTGTTTTTGCATTGGCGTGCAGTGACATCCTATGCTCATCATTTATAATTAACTGAGTAATATATGACCTTTTTGGTAAGATGATAGGATGTTTTTGGTAGAAAGGTAAGTTTGCTTGCTGTAACCTTCCTCCCACACGTAGAACTCTTGTTCCATCTATGAACGGGTTTAATTTTCTCAAATTTGAATTAATCGAGCGGTTTTGCAACAACGCTTGTGTTTCCTGATGAAAATGAGACTTTTGTGTCGTTCTAAGTATAATTTTTAGTGCGGAGTCCAACTCTTTGCAAGTTAAGTTACCGTAACTTCGGTCTTCTTTTCTGGCTTTGCAATTGCTAAAGAATCGATAAATTATCGCGACTATTCTTTTTAATTTGTGAATTGAAGAGTATTTGGACAGCAATTCAAAACTGCTCAGGGATCACGGCAGTGTTGCAAACCTTCACCTCGGGAAGACTTGATGGAAGTTGAAACTCACTGCTATGGATATATTCTGGATCCATTAAGTGCTGGGGGCCATTCCACCACAGCTCATTATCCTTAAGCACATGAGGTTCAACTCCCCTCGACAAGCAGTCTGCAGCGTTGTCTGTTGTGCTCACATACGACCATGCAGCATTCTTTGTCAATTTGTTAATGATATTCACTCTGTTGGCTATATAAACTGACAACCTTGCAGGCTCCGTCGCCAGCCACGCTAATACGACCTGTGAGTCAGAATACAAGTGCACCTTGACCTCTAATCCAAGCTTGGAGATTTGGTCCTTGACCTTTTGAGTTAAATTTGCTAGCAACAATGCAGCATTGAGCTCCATACGTGGGATCGTCAAAGGTCTGATAGGATTAATCCTGGACTTGGAACATAACAAGTTGATGGCCACCTGGCCATCTTTGTTGACCGTTCTTAGATATATACAGCAGCCGTATGCTTTAGCTGAAGCATCAGCGTACCCTACAAGCTCAAACTTCTTGAGGTTTTGTGTGTTGATGTGCCTGTTCACGGCGATGGGCTGCATCATATCTAAACTATGAAGGAAATTTGCAAACTCCCTAGCTAAATCATTAGGTATGTATGAGTCCCAAGATATTTTTAACTGCCAGGTTTTTTGCATAATCAGCTTTGCCGCAACTACGGTAGGTCCGGCTAACCCGAGAGGATCAAAAAACTTACCTATTATGCTCAGGACCTGTCGCTTTGTGTATTGTTCGACCTCACATGGCAGCCCTCCAGGACTACTAATGTTTAAAGTATCAGTTTTTAACTTGTACGTGAGGCCTAACGTTTTTATAGATGCGTCTTCATCTTGACAAAAGTCAACGTCGGATATGTTTTGTAGCCGTTTCGGTACATCCCTTAATAAAGCCTCATTATTGGCGCACCATTTGTGCAATTCGAAGCCTCCCAGCCGTAACAAGTCCGTCAGTTGACGTTTTGTTTCAATTAATATATGTAAGTCATTATTACCGGTGTTGATGTCATCAACATACGTATTGTTGATCAATACCTCCGCTGCTAACGGATACCGCTCCTTATATTTGTGCGCGAGCTCAATTAAGCACCTGGTCGACAAAAACGTCGAATTCTTTAAACCGTAGGTAATAGTCCGTAATTGAATACATTTAATACTTTCGGTTGGAGAGTTTCTCCAGAGAATATTCTGTAACGCACAATGTTCAGGGTTAAGTTTGGTTTGTCTGAACATTTTCTGAATATCTGCAATTAGTATGTACCTATGCAGCCTAAATAAAATCAATATACTGAACAAGTCGTTTTGGACAACTTGACCATTCAGTAACATGTCGTTGAGAGAAATATTGGCATCAGTTTTCATGGACCCGTCAAATACCACGCGAAGGCGCGTGGTTTTACTATTTTCGTTATATACTGGATGATGTGGCAGAAAGTAAGCCTTGCCACCTTCCAAGTCATACTTGTCAATATCTATATACTGCCCATGCCCTAGAAGCAAATATTCTTCAATAAAAGCCTTGTACGTTTCAAAAAGCACCGGATCCTTTGCGAACCTTTTCTCTAAATTTTGAAAGCGGGTGAGTGCTCTTGATAGTGAGCCACCCATGTTTAAATCGGCTAAGCTTTGCTTCAGTGGCAAGTCTACCTGAAATCTATTATCTTCGAGAACCACAGAATTTGAAAATATTTGTTCGGCTAACTCTTGTTCCGTTGTGGCCTCACGATAGGTTTCAGGTACACTGTCGCACGTCCAGAACCTTTCCATGATGGATTCAATTTTTTCAACCGGTTCACTTTGTTTGATGAGTTCTGATGAGTGTGCACAAACATGACCACTAAACTTGCCGCCTGTGGGCTGCTGTACGCTACTGTCGTGCGGCATCCGGCCAGCAACGATGTAGCCAAACGCAGTGTTATGCAAATACAGTCCTATAGGAAGGATAGGCAGCTGGTCGCGTAGCAATATTTTGAAAAATACATCACAACCTAGAAGTATGCTTATAGGCTGACACTCATCAAACTCTGGATCAGCTAATGATATCTTTGAAGGTATGTAGATATTCTGTTTATTTATTTGAAACTGAGGCAAGTCACAAGTAATGTCGTCAATAACAGAGCATGTTACCTTTGTATGAAAATCATTGATCGTTGAATAGATTTCAAAATCCGCCTTCTGCTTGACAGTATTTGTAGAATCGCACACACCCACAAAGGAAGTAGTTTCATTATATAATCTACAATTTTAATTTGCTACAAGCGCAGACCGGACAAAGCAAATCTGGCTACCCGAGTCACATAACGCTTTCACGTGGATCATCTTGCCATTACAATCTAGAAGTCCTACTTTAATAGTGGGTAATAAAACGTTATCATCCCTACTCATTGACAAGGAACTCACTTTTGGTAGCGCAGGTTCAATCGACTCACTGGTAGTGGTCTCACTCGGATGCAACAATGAATTGTGCTTTTGTTTGCAAATTGAACACTTAAGAAGAAGCCTGCATCTGTTACTGCCATGTTTATTTAACCCTTCGTGTGTCAGATGGGGCCGCAGACTAGCACCCGTCATCTGTCGCAAAATGGCGCGCGTTTCGAGCAAGTTAAACACACTTTAGAATTTTTGCAATTTTAGTAATTTATTGTTATGTAGATATGAAAACGGCTATTGTGTATGAAAACCACATAACTAATGCACTTCATAAGCTACCTTTTGTTGCTAAATCATATTATGTTTTTATTTTACAGGCAGTTAAACTTAGAATTTGTCAAAAAAAATTATACAGTTGCAGATAAACATGTATTTTTTACGCATGCTATGTTTTAGTTTGGTTTTTATAATCTGTTTTAATTAGTCTGATATCTAATCAACTTAGTAATGTAAAAATAAATACAAGATAGCTATGAAAAAAGGCCTACAAACTGTTTTGAAAATCACGATTCACACCCAAAAGTTACCCATTTTACACCTCGTTCTGACCAAACTTCTTTTGAATCTGAATAGGTACATATTGAATATTTGCCGTAAGTAAGTGATTATTTTAGTCAATAATATATTATTTTACAGATATAATACAGATAAAGTCACCAGATCACAATATATAATGATATTTTTAACAAAAATCTAAGTAATACCTGATTTGTCAGGGTTATTTTCAACAACTGATTTTGACAAGACAATAAACTCTATACTCTGTGGAAAGTACTGTGTTGCAAAGTAGAAATAATGAGCTTTCGATACATAATACACACTGCCACAATTCCTATGCAAACACAAACAAAAACGTGAAAGAAAAAGGGATATTTTTAATATGACGATGCACGTGTGGAACAAATAAATACATATATAATAAAATAATATGTGTTTATCAATTATAACAATGGCCTTTTTTAGTGTAAACAATGGTTATAGCAATTGTTTACACCAAAAAATAAGCTCGTTGAGCTACTGCTGCATTTATAATGATAGTGGGATAATGGGTGACCGTGAGTTGGACGTCATTATGACAGAGGTAAAGAAAAAAATAACATTAGAAAGACAGTTACTATGTATGATATAGATTGGCTTATGAAATAAAATAAAGAGAACATAATATTTTATCACAATAAATTTATTACAATTCCACCTTTAGAAATTTTTTGGAGTGAGGACACCACTTACGACTTTAAATCAACAAATAACCGTATAGTTGACATTTTCTAAGCTGATCCTTTATTACTATGATAGGTCATGGTCCTAAATGGTTAGCTTAAAATATTTCAGCTATACTAAAATGCTTATTTTTGAAAAAAAAAAACTAAACTAATCAATTACACTAAAAAACACTTAGCCACCAAAATAAGGCCGGATTAGTGAACCGGACATAATTTAATAATTTTCGGAAAAAAGGAAAGAAGAACCATTTATGTTTGTTATTCAATTTCAATATTTTTATATACACTTCAACCATACAGTCTTCGGCATAATTATAAAGTAAGGGGAACAGTTTTTTGCTATTCCGATTTTTGACATATTTTTTGCTACTTACAAAAAAATAATTACAAAACACTACGGCATAGATGCTTATTTTGTTTACATATTTGGTAATATAACTTACTTAATTAATATAATTTAATCATACATTAAAAGTTCGAAAATGAGAAAAATAACTGTTTATCCATTTAGATTTATTTTTCTGCTGGCATACATTTTGTAACACATCAAGAGGCAAAGAAATGAACCATACAATGTTAAGATCATAATTCGTCATAAATATAAATAACAGTAACCTGATTTATTACAATCCAGTAACTTTTACCGTCAATTAGAAACACTATTATAAAGTAAAACGGATAAAACTCATGTACTTTAGACAACTATAGTGTTAATATGTCTCACGAAAGTTTAAGTGTCAATTAAAAACATTATGTCATTAGATTATTTTGTTTATTGTTTTATTTTTTATGAAACTTCAATGTAAAATGATAACCTCTGCGTGGTAGGAAATAACCATCACAGCCTATATATGCCCCACTGCTAGTCGCAGGCCTCCTCTCATGCACGGAAAATATCGAATGATATTTCGTACATAAGTTCAGAAAAACTTATTGGTAACAACCCGCGACCTCTGGATTGCAAGTCCAACGTCCCACCGTTAGGCCACCAGTGCTCTCAAGTACGAAATACCAGTAGCGGAAAATATTCTTATCTTATCATATTTAAATATTTCAAGTTAAAGATTAATAGGATTTAAGCATAAGATTCGAATGAAAATTGCGAGAAGCGTAATTAGTAACTTGTAGTGTATGTACAGTCAGCGTCATATAGTTAGTAGCAGTCAAAGTGGTCAAATAGTTCGTGACACCCTACAATTTGTATGGTGCACCGAACTATTTGGATAATTTGACTGTTACTAACTATTTGACGCGGACTGTACTACGTGTGTAACAAAAACAAATCAACAAAGCTCGTCAAATCGCTAAACATTATTCTGCATTCTGCTGTAGAGTATGATGCTCTCTCCAGCATTGGCCAACACACAGGAAAACTTTGCAGTGACTGCAAAAAATGCTTGTCATTGTCCTTATTTTTTTTGCTAAGCATATGGCACAACGTACCCTTTTATATTTATTTTGTACCTTCGAGCGCTCACCTTCCATTTCAATTTGTTCTCGAAAATGAGGTAGATCATTGTTATGGCGATCCTCCGCCAGAACTCTGGTATGACGAGACCGAGGGTTTGACGATAATCCATGTTCTTCCATTAATTCTTCAATCAGTTTATACCTGAATTGACGGTGGGTCAGTTTTCTACGTTGGCCAATGTTGGAGCAGTAAATGATGTATGAGTTTAGGATGGTAATATTTAACAATCTTTTAAATACTTTAATATACCATTTTACACCACGTTTGCGCTCAAGCAGGTACATAGCTAATTTTTGATCTTTAAGATCAACCCCGCCCATGAACTTATTGTAATCTTGAACGACCTTGGGTTTTGGGCAGGGTCGACCAGCTCGTTGGTCTGGGGCAACGTCGGCGTTGTGGTAAGTAGACACTGTGGTTACCAGTTTCACGTCTTTCCAGGCAACGACGGACACGTCACCACAGTGTCTGCTTACTATTGTGCCATTCGTTTATCGTTCAAAGCTTTGATTTGAGCAGGAGTATCCACCCGTCTGCGATTAAGAGTGCCGATGACATCCGTCTTCTTGCTTTTTAAAAATCTGCATAATCGGATGGAGTTGTAATAGTTGTCCATGAATAAACAAAATCCTTTTCCTAGGTACCCGGTCATCAATTTTAATACTATTTTCGCAGTACTACCGACGAATCCATATACGGCTTCGGCAGCAGCAGTCGTGTCCTTACCAGTGTATAAAATGATATCCAGCACATACCCACTCACCGACTCGCAGAGCTCATATGACTTTATGCCGAACCTTGCTGCCTTGGTCCGGATGCACTGAACCCAACTTAGGCGCCCTTTCCAAAGTAGCAAGGATTCATCGATCGCTAGTTCTCTATGAGGGGAGTACACTGCTTTGAATTTTTTATTGAGGTAGTCTAACAAAGGCTTGATTTTGGCTATTTTTCGACTTTCCCCTCGTTCTGTTAAAAAGTCGTTGTCAGCAAAGTGAATAAATCGCATTAACAATAAATATCTGTTTAATGACATAATCTTTCTAAACTTTGGCATCTCTAATAGGCCTGTTGTCCAGTACTCTTCAACCCGACTTCTTAAGCACATGCCTAAAGTTATTATTACCACTATTAAACGGTACATTTCCGAAACAGAAGTCTCCGTCCATTCGTTAATCCTTGAATGATCGGAGATGCCTGTTTCGGACTCTGATGCCATTTCTATGGTTTGCCTAGCGTAATGGTTTGTTTCGCCCACAATAGTCTCCATGTTGATCCCATAACTGACAGAGTATCTGACTAGGACTCGTGCCGTCAATTTTGGGACCAACCTCCTCCCGGAAATCTGACTGCGTTCCGTTAAAAGTGGTAAAGTCCTCATTCCAATCGTAATTTACATCAACCTCCTCCTCCTCGTCGCCATGTCTATCAAGGAGCTCGTCGTCAAGTATCTCAAGGAGCTGCTGGTCAGTGATTTCTTCTTGGGTATCTTCCTCCTCACTGCCCGAGTCGAGCATCAACGCTTCGGCGAGCTGAGCACCCAAAATGCCTCCGACATCCTATGACCACATGCAAACTCAGCCAACACCACACACACACAATGCACTGTTAGTTAGACGAGAGAGTTAATATGTGAAGGTGAAATGCAAAATCAACCTTGTTGTACTTAACATAATTCACACTTTGCTGAAGCCATAGTTAGTAATTTGCAAATCCTTTATATCACCAATAAAAAAATAGTGTAAGCTTGATTACTGGTTAGCAGAAGAAAAGACCCGCACGGCCAGCAAAAGACGGCGCGTGAGTTATGTCGCTGACAAGTTAGATCCATGTCAATCTATTTAGATACTGGCAGGTCTATATCTCGAGAGGAACGAAAGTTAGTTTAGTTGCAGATAGCCAGCTTACAATACAACACAATATTTGGTAACACTGCCCATTGACCACCCATCATATATTATAAGCTTTATAATAATCACTTACGTTTTCATCATCCTCATCATCGGAGTCAAAAAGGCGTCGAGGTGTAATTTGAGGCTCGTCCACTAATTCGATACCTTCCCCAACTTCCACATTTTGTGGTCGCCATGGCTGTAAGTAAAATTGTTTCAATGTCAATACGATAAAAGTTTAGATCTTTTACTTGTAATCAGTTTTTTAAACAAAATAACACTTACGCAAAGTCTCCCTGAAGCGTCCCTGGCCAAAAGCACTTCATTGTTACCTAGTCTCAAGCTCCCACGTGGACTACGCTCCACCTGGAAGGCCTGACCAAAGAGCCGAAGAGAATTGTTTCGAGACTCCATCTAAAATAAGTAAAATAAACATAAGTACTGCTACTCATACCTTGATAACGTGCATACTCTTACATTTATCGTATCATATCTTGGCATCGTTTACCTACTTGAATTGTAATTTATATTTGTACAATAAACTGTAGTACATACATAAAAAAACAATTAACGTAAACAAACACACATGTATGTATATATACACGTACGTATGTAAAAAAGTACGTGTTAGAGACAACCATATCAAAATCTGTTTAGTATTTTCCGCTATATGTTAGTGAAAACTATGTTAAAATCGGTCTAGTATTTTAAAATTTATCGCGAATGTACTTTAGTTAACAATATGTACTTTTATTTTTTTCCAATATATCGGTAAATGTATAATACCTACAGCAAAACATTCGCATACTATCAACAGAAACCGTCCCAAAAATTTTATTCAAATTTAGATTTTAACGTCAAAATGTAAATAATACATCACTCAGGTCACCCTGTATGGTTTTGTCTTCCATGGAACGTACGTGTACGTATACACTCAAGCCGCCATCTTGCCTGTGTATGTGTGCGTGTAGAATAGCACTTGTTACTACAAATACGGGTATTTTAGAAAATATTGGTAACGATTCTAATATAATTATGGCAGTAATATGTTCCCAATAAAATTACCTTCAAAATGATATCAGCATGACTACGATACTTCTATGAGAAATGTGTAAAAAGTTTCAAATACTAAACCACTTGTAACGGTCACCAAAGTAATTACGAGATTTTTCAAAAAATACATAAAACGGATACGTTTTCGATGAATATAATAGTTCTAAAATGTATATATTATAGTAAATAATAACAGTTACTTACCTTTTCAAGGAGTAATCCATAAAATGTCAGCTTTTTGTACAAGCGAGCACAACGCACATTCACCGACCACTGTCTAAATTTTGAACTGCTCGAAATAACGGCTGTATACGAATCGTTCAGGAATGTATGCATGTCTATGGTTTACTTGTCTTTTAGGATTTTAATAAAACACATTTTAGACTCTTCTGTAATGTTTTTAAGTCTAAAAATTCAATAAAATCATGCTCATGTAGTTTTGGCACTGATCAGTGCTTAGACAGACAATGGAGGGTGCACTGATCAGTGCTTCGACACACGAAGGGTTAAACACAGCTCACACAGATCATGTTTGTTTACATGTACTACTCTATCCATTAATGATGCAAGCTTAAATTTTTCGCACTGGTGTAGCCTATGGCACTTACTTTGGCAGAAATTACACAGTACCGCTTTCTTGTCCAATGTCGGCTTGCTCCCCGCTGCAACCAGGCTCGCCCTGCGACTGCTCAGTGGAAGACTTGGGTGGCCCGGGCTTCCCTCGGTGACAGACTCCAGTGCACTTGCTCGTTGAGCTAGAAAATTCAAGAAAAAATCTAAACTATGTGCCGAATCATTTTTAAGTTCTAGATGGTAGCACCGCAGCGAGTATTGGTCTATTTTCCTTTGTATGATGGATATCAGGATGGCATCCCAATAGTCGGTGGGCACTTCCATGTTTTTGAGTGCTCCGACATGTTGTTTTGTTTTACATATGATATCACGCAATGCTGGAGCAGTGCACTTGGTTATTGGTTTTAAATCTAGTAAGGCATTAATATGCAGGTTAATTAACCTGTTTTTATTATTATATCTGTCCTCAAGCAGTTGCAGCGCTGTTCTATAATTCTCAGCTGTTAGCTGTAAATGTTGGATTAAGTTGGCAGGTTCTCCTATTAAGAGACTTTTTAAATGATAAAACTTGGTACAATCATTCAATGTGTTGTTGTTGTCAATCACACTCTTAAACAAGTTTATAAAATTTAAATACTCGCTCACCTCTCCCTCAAATTTGTTTAATGTTATAGGCGGCAACCTGCAAGCATTCTCGGTTTGATGGTGGTTAGTTTCTACGCGAGAACTCAGACTCTCTTCGAACAATGAGAGAGCCTTTAAGTACTTATCCTCCATTTCCGAGAAGTCTTCGAGGTTAGCTGGATCTAAAATAGAAATCTCCACATTAATATCGCAATAATTGCGGAATACCTCGATTAGCCTATCCTTTTTAACAGAAATTTCACTACGGGTACATTTCATTCCTTCTGGATCCGCCGCGAACTTGAACAATTTGGTTATAGTTCCCTTGGCCTGACCACGGGCCGCGATTAAGCGTTTTAACTCTTCCGACATCGCTGAACACCAAAGAATTAGCTTGTTTACAAGTTAATACTACTTTGTTAAACACTTTTCTAGCAATAAACGCTATACAAATGACGTAAATACTGTATTTTAACACTAAGTTAAATGCGATGCGCAATGGCGTCCTTAAGTTTATTCGTAGTGATTCAGTTTCGATGTCGATCTGCCGATCGAAGGAGACGCATGGGTCACGAAATGCGCGAACAGGATGGCAACGGGCGCTGCAGGCGCGTGCGAGCGAGACCGCGTCTCGCGCATGCGAACTACGCCGGCCGTCTTACGAGATCGCAAGATCGATTACGTATCGACCTGCTGTGGAACTTGAAGTCTTGCCGTCGATTTTATTTTATTTTTTTTATTTTATTTATTTGGCACACTAAACAGATAACATTCAAAATAACATATAACAATACATAGAACAGGCTTTGTAGAAAAATGCCATCCAAAACAAGTATGCACAACATGATTAAAACAATACAGTAACATCGTAAAATACCCTAAATTAAAAAATAACTATTATCAACATGGCTAAACTGTTAAATATAACATAATAATTATTTTCTGAGCATCACAGAACAGAATTAATTTGCATTATTGTTACGAGTAATAATTAACAATATTTATAATATTAACAGCTGTTTAACGCGAAAGCACTTCTACAATCTGCCTCCTGAATACCAGAAATCGTGGATTGAAAATGTCAATATTCTTGTCTTTTGCCACTAGGTTATTGTACTGACGGCACATTCTTACAATGGGATTGTAATAGGAAGTATTGTTTTTGTATACCTGCAGAGCGAAAACTTTAGGGGCACGCGATCTGAATCGTGGTGTATTAAAGGTGACATGTGACAGGATATAGGATGAGTCAATTTTAGAGTGAAGGACCTTGTGTAGAAATAGCATGTCATGCAAAATACGACGCGACTGAAGGGAACAAATGCCAAATGTTCGTAAACGCTGGTCGTAATTTAGTCGGATTTGGTCATGGTTGTATCTATACGACATGATTCTCAGGCACCTTTTCTGAATACGTTCAATATTATTTGAATGAACCGAGTAATGCGGTGACCAGACAACGCAGCCATATTCGAGCACACTACGTATGAGACTTTGAAAGAGACACAACAGGCTACTTGGCCTCTTAAAGTCTTTGGTAACTCGAAGGATAAATCCCAGCATTCGGTTACTTTTGTTAATAACGTACTCGTAGTGTGACTTAAAGTTTAGTTGTTCATCAAAGTAAATGCCAAGGTCCTTAGCACCAGATTTGCGTGCAAGACTCTTGTTCGACAGTTCGTAATCATATACAATCTTTTGCTTCTTATTTGAGAAAGAAATAACGAAGCATTTATCAGCATTAAGTAACATGCGGTTGTTAAGACACCAGTCAGATACACAAGCTAAGTTATGTTGAAGCTGAAAACAATCACCGACATTTTGTATATCCATAAACAACTTTAAATCATCCGCATATAACAAAAAAGGACAAGATAACTTGTCTGCCAAGTCGTTTATAAAAACAATAAACAACAAAGGCCCCAAATGAGAACCTTGAGGTACACCAGATGTTATAGGTGCCGGAGCTGATAGAAAACCATTAATAGCAACAAGTTGGCTCCTATTATTCAAGTAAGAACAAACCCATCTGAACAAGCTACCGTTTATACCATAAGATGCAAGTTTCTGGCAAAGTAAGCTGTGGTCGACCTTGTCAAAAGCTTTAGAAAAATCAGTGTATATGGAGTCCACCTGTCCTCTCTTTGCAAAACTGGTACATAAAAAGTCTTTGTATTCTAATAAGTTAGTAATTGTAGACCTATTCTTGATAAAGCCATGCTGTTTTTCTGAGAAAAACGACCTAAAGTGATTGTATAAGTTTCATAGACCATAGATTCAAAAAGCTTGGCCATACAAGACAGGATGCTAATGGGCCTATAATTCTCACAACACTTCTTATCACCTGACTTGTGAATAGGAACAATATGGGCGCTTTTCCACATTGTTGGAAATGTTCCAGATTCCAAAGATTTATTAAATATTATGCTCAGTGGAAGTCCAAGTTCTTCAGCACAGGATATTATGAAAGAAGGAGGAATACCGTCTGGCCCTGGGCCCTTATTTTTGTCTAACATTTTAATTTTCGCGATGATATCATACTCTGACTTATAGATTGCTCGTTGCGCGCGAATGGCGCGCCGCCCATGGATGAGAGAGATAGCGTTGAAGGTTGCGGAGCGTAGCTCCGATTGCGATTGCGAATGGCGCTCCGCCTTGTAGGAATGCCGTTATTTTTATCAGCGATTCACTTCGCCTTCGGCGTAATGTTGATAATAATTCACTAATATTGAAGTATTTTTTCTGCTACGGAAAACTTGTAAGTCCCATCGTAACAGAGTGAAGTACTGGATTGAATCGGAAAATGCCACGATTCCTTCGCCTTGCTCAGTTGCAACAATGGCGGATTTGGTGAGACACTCCCGACACTGAAGAAATACGTCCACAAAAGGCACTGCAAAGTCACTGTGTCACTGATTTTAATCTTACGAAGGACCACTTTTATGTTGCGTACAATGAAACCACATAAAGAAATATTTGAATTGACTGTAATAATTATTTAACAGTCTTTTACAGGAAGCCGTGTAGATCGTGTCGTGTGCAGAAGAGTGACTGTCTCTGTCCATTACTATGTTGCGGTCCTTGTCTCGCACAAAAGCAGAAAGACGAATCGTTGCTTTGTGTGCCAGTTTACCTTGCTGCCATCATCCAGATTGCTAGAAGGATGGGAGTGTATTAAAGTGGAATGCAGACCGGTATATAAAATGGACAAATATTTGGCTTACATACAGAAGTTTTGGTTAAATAATCATTGTGATAAAATAAGTGTATTCGGAAAGTTTATATCTGTCAGTGATATCTATATTAGCTAAAGTTCTTCATTGAAGTTGTTTCCAAATTTGTTATATGAACAGAGGCTTAGTCGGATATAAACATGAGTCTTATTCGAGCGTACGAAGATACAGTTCGATGTATATTTATTGGATGTTCAAATACACCATTGTTGTGCATACCCGACATGGTAAGAGTGAATATGTTAATTGACATGAACTTTTACATCCCGCAAAATACCCGTGGGTGCGGTGAACATTTAGAAGCTGGCACGTGGGAAGACCTGACGGAGGCCTCAAATGTCTGCGAGCACTTTAGCCTAGCTCATACGTCCTAGGACATTGTCAGAGTTATGCGGAGTGCAATTCTTTTAATACATACAACAGTGTCATCCATACTAGGCATGAATAATTAAAAAATTGTATTGTGGGGTTGCATTGTTTTACTTGCTTTTTTGTTATAAATGGTCTTAAATTAACCATAACCTTCATGACTGTTAGGTAAATACCAAATTCTCAATTTTTCAGTACCACGGCTAATAAAAAATAATATTAGCCGTAGTACCATTGACATAATGGAACCACGGCAAACATTTTTTGCCATAGTACCATTGATGGTACAATCTGATAGTACCACGGTTAAGGAAGGAGGAAAAAGGATTTATTTCTCAATTCGTAGGAGTTACCGTGCCCGTTGCAATGCTGCCGTAGTGTCTTACAATAATCCACATCCAAATCTTTTACTCCAAAAACAAAATTTAGGATAAAATGTAACCTAAAAAAAATTTAAGGGCGTCGCCTGATGAAAAGAAAAGTAGACATAGCAAAGCCTACAAGTTCGGCGGAACAAGGGGTCTCTCTCTGCCGCTTGGATTGACTACAAGAAGGCCTATGATTCGGTGCCTCATTCATGGCTCGAGAGAATTTTGGAGCTCTATAAAGTCGATACAGCTCTAAGATCCTTCTTAGGCGCATGTATGAGACAGTGGACCACAGTCCTTCGTCAACCAGGTGGCCGAGACGCCCGCCCTGCTCCGCAGGACTTTATAAGGATCAAGAGGGGTATTTTTCAGGGCGACAGTTTGAGTCCACTGTGGTTCTGCCTAGCCCTGAATCCACTCAGCACTCTGCTGAAGGATTCAGGACTAGGTTGCCGGCTTCGGAGAGGGGGTGAGATCATTTCTCATCTGATGTACATGGACGACCTCAAGCTGTTTGCACCAAAACGACCGGAACTGGTGGAGCTACTGAAAGTCACAGATACTTTCAGTAGCGCCATCAAAATGGAGTTTGGTGTAGACAAGTGTGCGGTCATGCATGTACAGCGGAGGAAAGTTGTAAATTCCACGAATTTAGAGATTTCCGAGACAATGTCTCTTAGATCTCTCTCCGAAACTGAAACCTATAAATACCTTGGTATGTCACAGGCATTGAGTATTGCGGATGGGGACATTAGGCAGGCAGTGAAGGAGCGCTTTTTCTGTCGCCTGACAAAAGTACTTAACAGTCTTTTGTCGGGTGGCAACAAGGCGCGCACCTTCAACGCTTGGGTGATGCCCCTGCTCACTTACTCCTTTGGCATACTAAGGTGGACCCAAACTGAGCTGGACGCCCTGGATAGGAGGGTCCGTCTGCTGCTCACTACACACCGCATGCTACACCCACGCTCGTCCGTTATGAGACTGTACCTCCCGCGTATGTGTGGGGGCCGTGGCTTTTTAAACGCCAAGGACCTCCATAATCGCGAGGTGTGCAGTCTCAGGGAGTATTTCCTAAACAACGAGTGTGGGATACATCGCGATGTAGTGGCAGTAGACAAAGGCCTCACCCCTCTATCCTTGGCAAACGAGAACTGGCGCAAACCAACGGTGCTTAGCACCGTAGACCGCAAAGACGTATAGAAGAGTAAGGAGCTACACGGGCGGTTCTACAAGGCCCTTACAGGGCCCGATGTAGATCTGCTCGCGTCGGTGAATTGGCTACGTTTCGGGGATCTCTTCGGGGAAACCGAAGGTTTTGCCTGTGCAATTGCGGACATTATCATGACGAACAGCTACCGGAGGTATATCCTGAAGGACGGTACGGTCGACATTTGTCGGGCATGCCGCCGTCCCGGAGAGTCACTCAGGCATATCATGTCCGGTTGTTCTCATCTTGCTAACGGCGAGTACTTGCACAGACATAACCAAGTAGCCAGGATTATTCACCAGCAACTTGCTGTTAAATACGGTCTTGTGGGGTCTGAGGTGCCATACTATAAGTATGTACCGATGCCAGTTCTCGAAAATGGTCGTGCCACGCTATATTGGGATCGATCTATCATCACGGACAGGACTATTGTAGCCAATAAGCCTGATATCGTGCTGGTAGATCGATCTAAGCGCCGGGCAATGCTCGTCGACATTACCATCCCACATGACGAGAACCTCGTGAAGGCCGAGAAGGACAAACTCGGCAAGTAGCTTGACTTGGCTCACGAGGTGACCGCCATGTGGGATGTTGATTCGACGATCATTGTGCCGATAGCCGTTTCGGTAAACGGTCTTATAGCGAAGAGTCTCGACGAACATCTTAAGAGACTCTCGCTAGATGGCTGGATCAAGGGTCAGATACAGAAGGCAGTAATCCTGGACAGGGCCCGCATAGTCAGGAGGTTCCTCTCTTTGCAGCCCTAACCACCGGTAGCTTGAGCCCTGCCCCGCTGCCGGCGGCACCCTCGGTTAGGTTTTTTATAATGTGTTTATATTTTGTATTTGCTTTTTGTATTTTACTTTATATATATATATATATTGTAAAAAACCTACCTAATATTGAAAATAAATAAGTGTATAATAATAATTACAACTTTGACGACGGTATTGGTAATGTCGGCTCCTCTAAAGGTGGGTACTGACCAACGTTACGAGGTGTAATATAACATGTTACACAGCGAGCATTCGTGCAGTGAATACGTCGTGTTACGGGGAAACCAGCAAGCAACGAGCCGCTCGTTGCTCGCTTTGAGTGCTCCACCCGGCTGTCGGTTTTTTGGCGAATCCTTTGACTGCTACGCGGTTCAGTCAGTACGCTCAGGCAAGTCGTCACGAGCGCACGCGCGTCGCGAGTAATTACACGTCGTTCCTCTCGTATTTATTTCTTGAAACATGGAGTGGAACAAAGAAAAAACTCTGTATTTTATAGAAAAATACAAAGAAGAAGAAATGTTGTGGAACCCAGCTCATCCAGAGCGTTATAACAAACTCAAGAAAGAAGACGCTTGGAATAAATTGGCTTCGTTACTCGACAGCGAAAGAGAAATATGTAAAAAGAAAATGACAAGTTTACTGGCATCATTGAGGAGGGAAAAACAAAAAAGTAAACAATCAACTGGTACCGGAAAAGGTACTGTGGGAAATAACTAGAATTAGGAAATGATTAATTATGTAAACTTAGTTATAAGAGCTAAATCAATATTATGTCGCTATTTTTAATCGTAAATTATTTTATTTCATTTACCAATCAGAGTCATATATTTTTAGCCTGTTTTATAAAATACGTGTTATGTTTGTATTCTATAGTATATGAAATTAATATAACTGTGTATATCAATCATTCTATTGTAAAACTTATGATGAATAAAGAATATCTTTTGTCGCATTTATTAATTCGCCTGCATCAGCCGATAAGCCGCTAATTCAGGCCCTAGTATGTGGGAATAATAAGTGGCCATTTTGATCGCTAGGTCAGTCTTCTACACTACTTTCTTGCGGCTATATTAGCTGATTATGGCTAATTAGCAAATCTACTTACCATGAAGAAATAAGTATTTTATTTTAAATCAAGAAAGAAGTGATCCAATACAGTCCACACATTCAACAGGTACGTAATTATTTATTAAGTTTTTAAGTACATAAAGGCCCACAAGTGACAGATACAATTTGGTTTTTTTATTTAATTTTTTTGCAATTATTTTGCTACCAAAGATTACGATATTCACGAAATATACTACTTTGGGTAGACGTTTGTTAATTTCAACTTCAATTTCAGGTGCAGAAGAAGTGTACCATAGTACTTGGTTTGCATACCATTTGTTAGTCCTTGACCTCAAAAGCATCAATTACTTGTAGCGATTCACCTAATCGCATTTCACCTCGAACTAACAAAATTTCAATAGAATCTTGTACTTGACGCATTTTTTCGCATAGCTGTTTACAGTAGTATAATTAATTTGTGTAGCATTACATTTTTTGTGTAGTATTTTATTCTAGACGCATTTCGCCGCGATCGATGTTTGTTTGGTACTCAAATTAATTTGACGCTATAATTGATGTTCGCAAAAAATATCTGTAACATTTTTTTTAAACGTGTTGTGTACCTGTTGATTCATACCTTAAGTGCTCTCAAACCTGTATCAAACTCATTGAAATATTATCTTTGTGGCTAATCAATAATAGACAATACTCTGTCATTGCGACATGAATTGTAGTGACATTGTGAAGTTAGATATAAAATCTTGCAATATTTGTGAGATAAAATGGAGAATGGACCTGAATCCGCTTCTGGTAGGCGGGGTAATTTCGAATTCAACGTTAGTTCACATGGGGGGAAAATTTTGACAAGGGCAGGGTACAGACACCGCATCAATAGGACAAATGGCTCCGGGACATCAGTTTATACGTGTTCAACGAAATTTTGTAACGGTACTGTCGTCATCAACCCCACTGAAACAGAAATAGTGCGAGAATCTCTGCATACTTGTACGCCGGACTTCGAAAGTATCGAGGTAGAAAAAGCCATGGCAAAATTAAAAAGAAAAGTAATTACCGATTACAGACCGGTACCACATTTATTTCAAAAAGCAATGTCAAAATTTCGTACCCCAGAATATGCTGACAAGGTACCATCATTCTTAAGTAAGCGTGATGGACTTTATAGAACTAAAAAAAGAAAATCCGGTAACTGTTTATTTCTAAATGTATCCGATGTGATCATACCGGGGCACTTAGCTGACGATTTTTTATGTGTTCAGACTGATGAATGCCTGATATTCATTAGCCCTTCGTGCAAAAATTATATAAAAAACGTGAAGATGTTTTTTGCGGACGGGACGTTCAAGGTAGTACCACACCCATACACACAGCTGTACACATTGCACGGGGACATCGGTACAGATAACAATATAACAAAAGTTATTCCTTTTGTATATGCCCTGTTAACAAATAAGCAGCAAGCGACATATGAAATATTGTTTAATAAGATAAAAGAGATCGTGCCTGATATTAACCCGAAAGTTATAAAAACTGACTTTGAAAAAGCAGCAATTAATGCACTGCGAATAATATTTCCACACGTCGAGATGACAGGCTGCTATTTTCATTTTGTTAAGGCTGTTTGGAAACGTGCCGGAAAATTAGGCATATCGCTTAGCAGGGAAGGCAGCCATTATGTAAAGAAATGCCTAGCTGTAGCTCACCTTCCTCATTCCAAGATGAACGAAGCCTGGTATAGCGTTTTTGAACAAGCACCGGCGTTACCAAACATGGACTTGTTTAACAATTACATGGGCGACCAATGGTTTTGTACCACAAATATCAGCATGGTATCGTGTTTTCAACAACGGCACAGGACAAATAATGTGCTAGAAGGGTGGCACAGCAAAATTAATAAATTATTTAAACCGAACGCGAATGTACTATACTTGATATCAGTATTGAAAGACGAATCCATAACCGTCGACTTCAACTTGTTACGAAATGAATTAAATTTGCCAATATTTCGTAAACGATTGAGAAAATTCAACATTATGGATGATAAAATACAACATATAGTAAATTCTTATTTACAGAATGTACTGACTCTTGAACAATGCATAAGTAAACTTGCCATGTTGAAATACTAAATTAAGCATATATCTCAACTCCTTAATATATTTTATGCCACACCTGGCCAAAAAGTGCCTATGAAGTAATTTTATGTCAATACTTGGCCAGAAAGAAATAGCCGCTATCAGGCCAAGTATTGACATAAAATGACGTACGATACACGGGAGGTAATAGAAAAAGTCCTCGATCGCGTAATAACATCCCTCGCTTGCAGCTCGGGCCGTTAAATACTGCGATTTCGGCCTTTTGATTACCACCCTAGTATCGTAAACTACTATTTTTGTTCTAAGTAAGTTGAAATTGGTTTCTAATTTTGTTTTTAGTGATAGAGAAATAAAGCAGAGTTGTGCCTTAGATTACTTATTTTATTTTGCTCCCTTTAACACCATATTTTCATAAACAACATTGACTTCGGGTGATGGCACCAAATATGGACATGTTTAGCAAAGCAGTAATACCCAATAATGGACAGCAAAGATTTAAAATGCCTTATAGCCATGGATTTTACCAGTTATGATCATTAGACATCTCGTCATAGTGTTGTTAGTTTAAAAATATGGTGTCTGTTTCTTCGAATTTGAGTTTTACGTAAAAAAAAAACATAATTGGGCCCATCCAATCCATGAATCCATGAATGGTGCTAGACTAGAGCTGTGTTGTGCTGTATATGTATATTTACAGTATAGTTTATGTTTTCAGGGGTTCATGTTTGGGGGGACAAGCTAATAAATAAATAGTTCCTGCTGTAAATTATATATAGACCTTGTGGTGGTTCATTTAAGGCTTAGGATAACGCATTCGAAAGTTCTGAGGAAAAATGAAAAAAAATTACGGGTCAACTTGAGTAACCTCTTTTTTTTTAAGTCTGTTAATAACCTCTTTTACTCCTTCCTCCCACCTACTAAGGAATCTACTTTCCAAATTTCAGCCTTCTACGACCCGAGTTTTATAAGTATAGATTATATTTTATAAAATGAGGAATGAAATCGTATTTTAATTATGTATTTAATGCATATCAAAATATTTTACTCTAATGCTGATGAAACTGTTATCTGGACATATTGCAGCACGTTTGTGAAAATAGAAACAATATGTTATATCCGTATCTTCTTTGTCAAAATGATCTTCGGTAGTAATTGCTTCGGTAGCAATTACAGCACCCCACTCTTCTGTATCCATGTGATTGGTACACAGTCTAGTATTTGGAGGTAAATATAATTTATATTTACTTAGCAACATCGCCTTGTGGAAAATTGAAGGCTTGTGTAGAATTGGAGTGAAGCATCCGTTAAACAGGCATCCATTATTTTCATTTGGAACAGCTCGTCTTAACGTATCTGCGTTTCCCATTTCCATATTAAGATCACCAGGTTGTTATATGAGCAATACGATATTATGATAAAATTATGATCGTCTTGACGGCTGTCACACTAATTGACAACCAACGCCATTGAATTTAAATAATGATATAAATACATCTGGCCAGGTACTTATTGAAAGCAAAAAGTACTACTGTATACTATATACTAATTTACTGGAAAAGTTTACCGAGGTGAACCACCACCAATAAGTTTTTACCTTAGTCCTTCTAGGTGGACCACGGGTAGAAAAAACTTCCCGTGGTCCACCCAGGTGAACAGATTAGGTGGACCACGGGCAAGGAGGGCTGGTTGCGAAACACGGTTGCGGTGGAGGTCGAAGGGAAAACGAAAGTATTCTGACAGTGGAACCACGGATAACTTTACTTACCCGTGGTACAACAAGTTGGACATAGCTGTTGGACCACGATGTTTGGGTATCAGGTGCTCTCTCACGCATTTATTACTTTATTGATTAAAATGTATACATCACTTAGAGAATAAAAGAAACAAGCTTTAATCAGAATACTTATTTATTACCTCAACGACTTCACTCCAAAATCCGTCCATACTCTCTTCGGAAATATTATTAATTAAGTGACGAAACAACACAGTTTTTTTATTACGGATACAAGTACACGTTGATAACATTTTATTAACTACTTTTAATGTTTTGGGAGGCATGTGAGTTTCATCTGTAACAAAAATATAAATTAATGATCAGAATGTTACGTTGTTATACCTCATTACTCATACTCATTTACTTATAAAATATTTTACAATTTTACATGTCAGTTTATCATAATAAAATTTATGTCATTATGCCGCACTCTTGTTTATATCCTTACCGCTTACACAGAGCACAGGAGGCTCGTTAGATTTGCCAGTATTTCTTGCGTCCCACAGTTTCTTCTGGATAAGCCGTTTGCATTCATATTCCAAATATGCTTCTGATACTGGACGGTCACATTGGTTTCCCTTAAGTATAACAATAAAAGATGTAGTATCCCGAGATTATAACACGTTTGTTGTTATATCATACAAGTAATAAAGTGACCTTACCGTATTCATTTCTGATAATTACTCGGAATTTAACCGCTTAGAAAATTACGCTGGTAAACCACATCAACATCAAACACAACCTTGTCACTCAAATGGCATGTCACGCATGGTCATGTCATCAATTTAGTGATCGTAATCAACGTGCTGAATTGGTGGCAAAGTATGGTTGACAAAAAAACAAATACTCAAGTATTTTAAATATTATTATATTTCACAAATTATAACATTTATATACATATTTACTATCACTTCTGCAATTATGCTGAATAAACTACTAAAATTTGTTCAACAGATTTTGCCGTCAGTCGTTCACGACGATTGGAAAAAATCCATTTTAAATAACTAAATGACCTTTCGACGTTGACAGAAGTCACGGGAAGGTAATTTATTTATTTATTTATTTATTCATTTATTCCAGATAACAATGATCCATAAAATGTGTTAGTAAACTCAACCTAGGTGTTAGTACATGTGATGTATATAAAACCAATCATCATCAATGTCATAAAATAAAATTAAGCATTAAAATAAAAACTATCACAACGTTAAAACAATTATATTATCACTGAATAGAAATTACAATTAAAACGATTAAAATTATAACATTTCAAAAATTTGGATAACTATTAAAATTTGAATTTAAAATTATATAAAAATCATTAAAAATAATTAGATGTTGGTAAGTACAAGATTTATTAACGCATATCACAAATGCTTAATTATTATGATCTAGCTGAATTCCAGTGGTATGTGTTGAGATGTAAGCTAGACCAATGTTTTGCCAGTGGGCAATCCAGTCTACCAGCGACAACACCCAGGATGCTGTTGGAACTGCCTCGTATGCGATGCATTATGGAGGCTGCACGTTTTCTCCTGACGGCATGAAAATCGTCAACTCGCATCTCAGCAAACATGCCAGAAGCACTGCAGTGCCTCGGCCGACCCAGCAGCATCCTAAGTATGTTATTATATTGAACGCGAAGGGCGTTCATTGTTCTTTGAGTATAATTGAACCACAGGCTGCACGAGTAAAAGGACTGACAATAAGCTTTAAATAGCGTAATCTTTACCTCGTTCGTACATCGCGCAAACCTGCGAGCCAACATATTCCCCCGAACCGCCAACGCCCTACGCTCTCTCTCAATGTCTAAGTCATCCGAGAGAGACTCCGTGACCCAATGACCTAAATACTTGAACTTGGTAGCTCTCGCGAGGGGGACCCCGTACAACAAGATTTCCGGTACTCGGTCTACCTTATGTTCACGCGGCTGGAACACAAGGATCTCGCTCTTACTAGTGTTGTACTTCAGTCCATGGGTCTCGGCATATTCCTCGCATTTATTTAGCAGCTTTCTGATAGCGCACACAGAGGGTCCCAGCAGAACCATATCATCAGCGTAGCTGATATTGTTCACCATTTCCCCGGCAATGGCGCACCCGACCCTGACCCCGCTGAGATCCTCTATGAGAGCATTTATGTACAGGTTGAAAAGTCGTGGCGACGTCAGCCCCCCCTGCCGCACCCCACACTTCAACCTGTACTCATCAGAAGATGCATTAGCCCATTTTACCATATTTATTTGATTTTTGTACCAATAGTCAAACATATTTATTACCTCAAGGGGCAAGTCCGTATTCGTTCTCATTTTATGCCATAACAGATCATAGGACACCATATCAAAAGCCCTGGACAGGTCCAGAAAACATGCATATACTGGCGTTTTCCTGTCAGTATAGTACCGGACAGTATGCTTGAGACATAGGATTGCTGTATCAGTTGACAGCCCAGCTTGAAATCCAAATTGGGCGTCATGCAGCTTCAGATGCTTAGCCAATTGTCGATCAAGCAAACTATCCAGCACCTTTGCTATCGTGGTCGCCAGTGATATGGGTCTATAATTGGCCTTGTCCGACATGTCTCCCGTTTTGTTTTTGACTATTGGTACAACAACCGTTCTCATACAATCCTCAGGCAAGTAAGAATGACGCAAGCACAATGTAAAAAGTAATGCGAGCACACGCGGCAGGTGAACACCGGCATATTTTAAATGCTCAATAGAAAGAGAGTCATGACCGGGCGATTTTCCCCTCTTCATATTACGTATGACGGTTGCGACCTCTGAGGCATCAAACTTAATCGGTGGATTGGACCGACGCGAAAGAGTGACCTCCGCCGGGCATGTACTCGCAGGACAAGTGCGTGGCTCCATCATGAAACTATTTTTAAACATGTTAGCTACTTCTACGGGCTCACTAACACCATTCACACTGAGAGGAGTACACGGCCTTGGATTAAGTTTATTGGTCTCTTTCCAAAAGTTGCGAAAGTCCTTTTTTGCATGGTGCGTGGCTAAAATATCCATCTTTATCTGCTCAGCATTATCCTGGCACCATTTCAGTCTCGACTTAAAAATACGCTTTGTTTCCGCCATACGAGCATAATAATGCCCACATGGCGGCCTACCATGCGAAAGCCAGAGCTGAAAATGGTACCTAGCGTCCTTATGAGCATGATAAACATGTTTATTCCAACCTACAACATACTTTCCTTTCTTACGGTTGATAACAGGAGCCGCTGAACTTTCCTCAGCCGCGTACCTCAGTGCATCAACAATATCACAATACAGTTGGTCTAATGTTGTCCTATGCTCAATGTTGCTGCACAACCCGTCACAACAATTGGTAAGGGTGCTTGGAAAATCTATGGCTCTAAGCTTTTCATTACACAGCTTATGAAATGTTTCAATCTGTGCAACATCCCTGTGCCCCCATAGTACTCTATTATATGGTTTAATAGTCGGAGCATATACAGACTTTAACACTTCAATATCACAGCTAACTTCTAAAGCAAGGTGATCTGACCAGTCGGATCCATAGAGCACCCTGGTACTTAGAACCGATTGCATCGCTGCCTCGGTTACTAAACAGTGATCGAGCCAGCGAGTACAACCATGGGCCCCACTAACAAAAGTAAACGTGTCCGACGCAACACCTAACTTCAGAATGTCAGCACACAACCATTTCTGCTCGTCACAGAACTTGAACAATTCACGACCAAATAAACTGTCGGGATGGGCATTGAAGTCACCCAGCATAAAAACTGTCGCAATCTGCAAGTTATCAATTATGGCACACATTTCACCGAGACACTCCGTGAACTCGGCTAAATTATCAGCATGGTTCACTGGCATATACGCTGAGAATACCAAAAAAGAACGATCACGCACTTTGACACTGATAGCCGCGAGCCTATTGCTGACACAGTCAATTATCTTCACAGAGTCGAAAGCGCTCCTATCAAACAATATTGCGGTGCCTCCGAATGGACGTCCACGCAAGATGCCCACGGTGTCGTCGATGGCAGATTTACCGGTATAACCAAAATTGCTATCAATACTGGCAAGAAATGTCAGATCTGCGTTAAAAAGCCAGGTTTCTTGGAGACACACTATCTGGGCTTGTTGACAAAGACTTTTAACATAGGTCACCGACCGAGTAACTGATTTACAGTTATAGGTTACGAATTTAAATGGTGTAACTGCATTCATCATTGGTAATTAATTTTGTTTCATATTCCCATTATTCAGTTGCCTATTCTTAAAAAATATAAAACGTCGAAAAGAAATGCCCTCCGGCCATAATCTGTTATTCATAAAAACCTCTAAACTGCTCTCAGGCACAAAGACTTTGTAAGCGTCATACTCCTTCTCACGCTTCATTCCACACTTTTCCAGGCTTACTTTTATGTTCGTTTTTTCCTGTATATATTCTACAATGTCTGCCGGCAGCGTGCCCTTGTTTACATTGTTTATAAACAGCGGTATTTTTAAGTCGGCTGCTCTAAACCTGCACTCCTGTGTAATTGACGCAACCCCCTTGTCTCCAATAAAACGGTTTCTATACCGTTCATTCTGCATCTTCTTCCATTTAGACTTAGGTACCACCTGCTTCCAATCGCCGGGTGCCCTAACAATCTCCGCAAACGACTTATTTTGTACCGGTGAGCCGTTATCAGACGGTGACTCATCTCGCCTCTCAACGTTCCCAGCTGATTCTTTGCATGTGTTGTTCATAGCAGCAATTTAAGCTATTAAAATATTGCACGCAACTTTTATTGACGCCCTCCGGCATATTTACCTCTTTTCCTTCCATCAGTTGCTGCACGACTTTTACAGTACTGTAACCGGGGTTTCTATTCAGAACATTTTTTAATTTAAAATAAATTTCTTTGCCTGTGGGATGCAATCTCAACTTTGCTATTCTTTTTATCAAGTCAGACACAATTTTTAATGAACATTTTAGTTCTAGTTTTGGATCCTCCAGCAATTGAATTGATTTGGCGATAATGTTGAATTGTGTGTCAACGAACAATAACTCTGATTTTAAATTGCAATTGCGAAAAATTTTCTTGGCGTCGACAATTGCTCTTGCTTCACGTGAATCTAAAGCATTGATCACAGCCTTGATTTCATTAAAATATTTGTTGTAATATGACGCAGCATTTAACCATGTTCCCCATCTGGTTATTACTGGTCGCGGAGGAAGAGGAATGTTCGGATACATCAATCGGAGTTTTTGCGTTCTAGAAGGGGCTTTGAGGAAAACTTTTTTTACGCAGTCTATTAATTTGTTAATTGTAGGATAAAGAATTCTCACTTTTTCTGCGACGCGATTCAGTCCGTGTGCTAAGCATGTTAAATGTGTTAAATTGGGATATTCCTGTGTGAGACATTTACCCGCCTTAAGCATGTATGATCCAGCATCAGTAATGAAAAACAGTAATTTGTCTAAGTTCTCATTATATTTATGGCCCCAAAGATCTTCAAGAGTTTCTTTAACGAGTTTGGTTGTAGTTAAATAATTAGTTTTCTCCAGAACTTTTGAAGTAAACAAATGCATTTTGGTGCTTGTTCCATCCAGGGACTGAATCAAAACATTGGCCACTTTTTTTCCACACGAGTCGGTTGTTTCATCGACGCTAAGGCATATCGTCTTATCTTGCAGTTCCTGCCTAATTTGTTCTTTTTTTTCCTCGTAAATGATTGGGAGATAGTTCAGCCGTATATTAGATTCACTGGGCAAATTGACGCTATTTCCATATTTATTGCTTAACATGTTTTCCATGAAATTCCGAAATTTTGGGTTGTCAAGTTTTGACCACGGTATATTACATTGAATCATAAATTCAGCCAAGTCTCTGTTAAACTGTTTTTGTTCATTTTTCTTGTTGTTATGTTTTTGGTGTAAATCAGTTTTTACATGCCGGTCCAAACTGAATAAAGAGAGATGTAATGACGAATTACACAATTTACAAAATAACGTTCTTTCTTTGACTTCAAAATCAGGGTTGTCTTTTAAGCTGTGTTGTAGCTTCGAATGTGAGTACGAATCACTCATTTTATTTTGATGAGATTTCGACTTTATATGCTTATTTATATTGTATTTTTTATTTTTAATATTGACATTGCAAATTGTACATCGCGTGCCTACATCCGTCGTTATAATATCCGGGTATTGTGTTAACTCCATACTGTGAATATAAATACTGTTACCATAATGTGCACTTTACTAAGACTCCACTTGAAATACTTGATTATCATCAACTCGAGATACGACGTGCCTTTATTTAGATTAAAATAAACTCTTCGCGTAATGTTATCGAATGTTCAGCTGCAGTTATATGTTTATGTATGACAAATTAATGTCATTTTGACGTATATTGTTTTAAAAATATTTAGGGCGGAAAAGGTTTTGTACAGTGTAGATTTATTATCTAGAGATGTAATCCTATGTTGGCAAGTATTTGTTTTATAGTGATTGTGTAAAACTAGAAAATAAATAATTGAATATTCGCTTTTTCTGTCAACCATACACTTTGCCACGAAAATTGCACGTTGATTACGATCACTAGCATCATATTTTATTTTCTCAAGGATTGTGCTATAAGGAGTATTTATTGTGTAAAATGTCCAGAACGATATGCTGTAAAAAAATAAGCGAAAAAGGTACATTGCGACTAAAAATATTCTCTAATACTCAAATAAACGATTAGGATACAAAGCGAAAATTTAATACACGTTCAAGGTGAAATGCGACTAAAACTAATAGCGACTCAAAAAAGTCACGATTGAGAAACAACGCTATCGCGTTGTTTCTCAATCGTTAAATGCACGATCGAGGTGAAATGCGATTCAAACTTATAGCGCCTAAAAAAGTAAACGATTGGGACACAACGCGAGAAATAAATATACGTTCGAGGTGAAATGCGATTAGGTGAATCGCTACAAGGAATTGATGCTTTTGAGGTAAAGGACTAACAAATGTTGCATACAAATCTATGATATTTCTACTGGATAGAAATACACGTCGTGCTACAACAGATACTGTAAGTCCATTTTAAGCATAATTTTCTTGCCAGCTTACAGACCCTTGCTGAATGCAGTATTCAGCAATTTCATTACGAATATTGTGAGCAGATCTTGTAGCCCTTCGCGGTCTTATTTGCAAGGGTAACATACTAGTCATGTCATTGTTACCTTCTCTCCAGTTTCCTAATCTGACCTGGCCGTTCGATTCTTCGTCAAAGCTATCTGCAGGAGTATATACCTGAGCATTATTACCTTTTCTTAAAAAATTGTGAAGGCATGTTAATGTTATTGCTGTTACGACAGATGTCGCGGTTTTCGGTTCTAACAACATTGGTTTCCGCAAAACTCTAAACACTGCAGACAATATGCCGAACACATTTTCCACCACTCTACGAGCTCTGCAAAGTCGGTAGTTATATATTCTTTCTTTAGAACCACGTTCATGATATCCTGCATATACTTTCATCATATTTTCGGAAAGAGCAAAAGCTTCACCGGCAACAAAGTAAAATGGAATTTCTTCTGATCTTGCTGGCAACGCAGTGGGTTGAGGGATGTTTAGTGCATTATTTTTTAGTTTTTCGTTTAATTCACAGTTGTTGAAAACCCCTCCATCAGATATTCTTCCTTGACATCCAATGTTTACATACAAAAAGTTATATTTCGCGTCAACAACTGCCAGTAATACGATGCTGAAGAAACCCTTGTAATTATAAAATTCACTTCCACTGTTGATCGGTGACTGCACTATAATATGTTTACCGTCGATTGCGCCTAAGCAATGTGGAAAATTACACAAAGTATCATAGTCATTTGCTACATCCAGCCATTGCTCCGGTGATTCTGGCATCTGAAATTATGATTTATATTTATTTTCAGCTACGTGAACGTGAAGATGCTTCAGAACAACCGAGTGATGATAGCTCTGCGCCTGCCAATAAAAACGACAATGAATGCCCTCCGCCTGCCAATAAAAGCGACAATGAATGCCCTCCGCCTGCCAATAAAAGCGACAATGATTGCCCTCCGCCTTCAAAAAAAAGGAAGAAAGCAGTCGCCCCAAGCCCGGAAGAGATAATGACATCTACATTCAATATTTTAAAAAAGAAAACCGAGCAAACGGAGTCAAATTCGCACAAACTTGACGAATGTGAAGCCTATGGTATTTTTTTGGCAAATAAATTAAGATCTTATTCAAAGACAACACAAATACATGTGCAACACACACATACATACACGTACATATCAAATATATTGTTTAGTGCTGATCGCGGACACTATGACTATGGTGGCATGAATGTCTACAATTCATGACAAGGATACTCTACACAACCAACAACTTCAAGAGCCTCATCGATGCCACTGCAAAGCCCTGAAACACCTGCATCAAATCCGTCCGATCAAAATGACTATGGGTCACCAGCTATGAGTGAACAATTTCTACCTGATTTTGGTGATTTTCTGAATTAATTAAAACAGTACATACCTTTACATATTCTTTTAATGCTCCAATAAGGGCTTCGCTCACCTCTTTTACTATAAATCCTATCCGTTGCTTTGATATCTTGAAAAGATATTGCATACTAGTATAGGAATCTCCTGTAGCATAAAAACGAAGCGTTAGTGCTAATCGTTCCGTGACACTGATTGCTTTTCTATAATTTGTATCTTTTTTATGTACTTTTGGTCCAATTAAATTCAAGAGTTCTTCAAAATCGATCGGAGACATGCGTACAAAGTTTTTATACTGTCCAGTAATCATTTGGTTTTTTAAAATTGCTATCAATGACAAACCACCACATACGCCTCTGTTTTTAAATAAGTTTGATGTCCAGAAACGTTTTTTCTTCTTCTTAATTTGGATGAAACAATAATTAAGTAGAATCAATGATACCAACGCGACCTCGCTGTCGGCCATCTTGAGTGAACTGGCGGCGAAAGCGGAACACAGAGTTTTGACGAGCATGTTACGCCGATTTTAGAACACAGCGTAACATGCTCGATGCGTAACACGCTCGATGCGAATGTTACATTACACCTCGTAACGTTGGTCAGTACCCACCTTTATTCAGGCGCTGCCACTGGCATTGATTCACAAACGGTAGCAGCGTCTGGCACCCTTCCTGAATCCACGACCAGCGAGGATGTCACTCTAGAAACTTGTTCGGTTGTGTATTTTGCAGGGTGATTAGGTAAAGCATGTATCGATTAGTTTGATTGCTTAATGTGTAAAAAAGGATTGAATAACATATTCCAATTTTTTAACATCGACATTAAAGTCACATACAATTTTTTTGTTCAATTTAGTAAATCAAGTGCTCGATTTGTTCAATATTAGGCTCACTCATATTCATCAAATCAATTTAATATCAAATTTAATGGATAATGTCAAAAATATAATTAACCCTCCTTGATGATTACCACGACAAAAGTCATCTCGATTTTTGATCAAGAAATTATTTCAAGTTAAAATTCACGATAATTGCAAATCGAGAAAATCATCATTTGATTCCAAATCTAAATTAAGCATTGTACAAAATAAATAGTCCGATCATATAATAATTATCAGATTGGTATACGAGTTGCATGACGGGTGGGGTTGGAACGCTGATGTTGGAACGGTGATGGTGGCGGTGCGGTTGGGTAGTCCAAATGTTTTTAAGATCATTATATTTATCACTGAAAATCTTACGGTACCCTTTTATATAGAAATTTCCCGTGAGTGTCAGACATAAAAATATAATAAAACGCGTCACTCGTCTTTGAGGTCGAAAATCGCTCGGCATATTTCGAACCAGTACATGGTACAGTAGGTACTTAGCCTATAATCCGTCAGACGCTCCTGGCCGGTTTTTTTAATTCAATATGTTACGCGACTGTCTAAAGCTCCATTTTATCTTGTTTATATTATTATAATACCAAAAAGAATGTTCTTACGCATGTATAATCTATAATGTTTGTCTGTGTTGACATACCATATCCCGTTTTCTCTTCTCCCTGGCTAATAAATAATAAAGTTCATTATATATATGGTAAAAACTGCACATACTGTTACGTGTGTAAGAATCTGTACTGTATCTGTGGTATCTATGGTCATTGAATAGAAGATGGAGATCGTGATTATACGTTGTATTTCTTATTACCCAAAATAATAACAAACACATACTTACAACTAATTGTAAAGTCACAATAAACGTGCCCTATACTGATATCGTCTGGTTTAATTGTTCGCCTACTTCCATTTGCCCTAAAGTGCACTCCGCAGTCTTATAGATATTCATTACGAAAACTTAAAGAAATCAATCGCAATATTTGTTTATAAGTGCGAAATTTTTTAAATAGAGATTTCAAACGATTTAGTAAAAAAAATGAGAACAAAGAACTGAACGGACCTGTTCTTCGCATCGCATGCAACAAGAGTATTATTAAAAGCTGGGAGTATTATTAAAAGCTTATCTTACATTTCGAGATCATGTAACCGAGGTATGCAGGAAAGGTTTATGATGCGACATTCGCGGGCATTTACTAACATGAACGCTATACGGGCAGTATATGACGCGATAGTAGGAAGCCATTTAGAATGCAACGCAGTCATCTGGAGTCCGCATGAAGCTAAGTATAGGTTAATGCTGGAACGTGTTCAAAATAAATTTGTTTAAAGCTGTACGGGGTATATCCCTTTTATCCGTTAATGTATCCTACGTTGTTTGTGATAGGTATGGTAGGATACAATAGACTCGAGGTTCGGAGGGAATTGAGCCTTGCGTTATATATATTAAAGTTATTGCGGGGCAAGTTGTTCAACCCAGGAGTCCTAGCTGAGGTTGGCCTGAACGTCCCACAGCGGTATGTGTGGCGACGGCGGCGGCCGAGCCTGCTCGCCGAGCCCCGCGCGCGAACGCAGCTGCTGCGCCAAGCACCCTTTAGTAGAGCCATTCGAACTCTTAACCGCGTAGCGATCGAATTAGATATTTTCTGCTGCACGCTGAACGAATTCACAAAGGCAGCATTGCACATTTTGTGTTATGTCCAATTAATTTAATGTTGTACGAAATGTTTGTATGTGTAATGTATATGTGTAATTTACTTAGGTAGTATTAATCTAGCCATAGGAGATACCACACTGTCGTATTAGGATAACCTGTAAAGATAATTGTGTGTTTATTAAAATAAATAAATAAATAAAAAAGATACCAGCAAAGATCTGGATTCTAAGTATTTTGTACATATTGTATTTTGTGGCATTCGGAAGATTACGGGTCACTTCTGGATGCGATTGGCTCAGGACCGGGATAAGTGGCGTGCTCGAAGAGAGGCCTAGGCTGAGCAGCAGTGGGCGATAAAAGGCTGATACGATGTGTGATGAGATGTGATAGATTCTCAAATACAATTGGCTCTTGCGTTCCGCTGGCACCGTTCTGCTCTCTGCTAAGGTATTCAAAGCCAACCTACTCAAACATACAACACATACAACAATGAGAACCGACCACATCCAGATGACCGAGTTACGCCTTATAAGAAGGAGTCAGCGAGTGTCGTTTCAAGAAGAGTTGGAAGATGATTTGTGATGAATGTAAGAGGTTATGTGAGGCGATGGATGATCGTATGTCTTCTGTTACCTATTAATATTGTTATTGTTGTATTGTATAAAACAATTTAATGTTAGTATTTAAGATTAACATTGTATGCATTTCACAGCGCCTTGGTATCTCACTGTTAAGCTGTGTAATCTGTGAAATAAATAAATAAATAAATAAATAAATAAGAGATCACATGCAAAGGGGCTGGGCGGCCGATGCCGAAGAACTCGCCGCTAAAGAATGTAGCCATAGACATACGACAAGGCGTGATCTATAACAGCAGAATAACGCAAGATCGCAGAAGAGCTGACCAGACTGATCATACTACATACTCACAGTACCCTCGGTCATGGCATAGAGAAACGGTGCTGAACGAGCTATAACAGCGCTATTTTATCATACGACTGTTTCGAAATATGCACATGACGCAGTTGCCTAAAATATATCTGCAACAAACGCCAATGGTGATGCACCTACAGGGGGTTACCCAACAAAATTCCCTTGGGCGATTTACCTTCAGAGAAGCTTATGAATAATCAACCGCACAACCACAGCAGTCGATTATTTCAGTCCAATGCAGATAAACGTAGGCGCCGTCCGGCGTCATGAGAAAAGGTAGGGCGCACTCTACACGTGCCTCACCACAAGAGCCATACTGGAGGTAGCCCCATCCCTCTCGGCTTCCTCTATGATATTGACACTAAGAAGATTGATGGCACGACGCGGCACACCTTCTGTCCTATTCAATGACAACGCTACCAATTTTAAGGGATGAGAAAGAGAAATAGAAGAGGCACTGCTAGCCAACGAGAACGATATGACTGCGTACACAAACGGTAAATCCATTACCTGGAAGAAAATACCTCCTGGAGCCCCGAGTATGGGAGAAGCGTGGGAACGAATGGTACGCTCAGTCAAATCGGCCCTTTACAGCGAACTAAAGTAAAAGTATCCAACAGAAGAGGTACTTCACACACTCATGTTAGAAGCAGAGCACCTCGTCAACTCCAGACCACTGACACCAGTAAATTCAGACCTGGAACAAGAATCCCTGACCTCAACCACTTCTTTATTAGGCAGTCATGTAATATGTCACCGTTTGGGAGTTTCAGAGACAAGTTTTACAACTTACAAAAAATCGGCGACATCATCGACAGGTTGTATCGATAACAAAAGTATGTTAAACGATGAACAGTCCTGTATTTATGACAAAATATTAAAGGGCACTGAAAAAGGGCCCTGGTAATTTTTTTTTCTTGATGCACCGGTAAAGCATTCCTCATTATTCTTTTATTGGCTAGAATATGAAGAGATTATGGAATTGCCGTAGCTGTAGCTACTTCAGGTATTGCTGCTACATTACTGGTAGGCGGCAAAACGGCTCACTCCACTTTTAAACTGCCCATAAACTTAATGCAATACGAGACACCAACGTGTAACATCTCCAAACAAAGCAATATAGCGCAATTTTTAAAAGAATGTAAGCTTATTATTTGGAATGAATGCATAATGGCCCATAAAGGGGGGTTTGAGGCTCTTAATAGGACATTAAAAGATATAAGGGGAAACCATAGTTTAATGGGTGGTGTAACTGTACTCTTAGCTGGGGATTTTCATCAGACATTGCCCACTATGACTAGGGGTACTCGAGCAGATGAAGTAAAGCCTGCTTAAAGTCATCATATTTATGGGCACATATAGACTAGAGGCCAAGTCAAACCGGATGCGTGTGCGTGGCGTGCACGTAGACGTGTGCGTGGCGTGGGCGTTGTAGTACGAATACCCATAAAGCTGGAACCCCACTGCAGCGGTCGAGCTACACACGTGGGTACAAAAACGATTTGTATGAAAATGTAGGTAGATAGTTCCACAGTAGTGCACGAGCTCGCTGCGCACAAAATGACGTCACTGAAACACGCGTGGTCTGTTCCGAAGTGCCTGCCACGCACACGGTTGCGCGCGTGGCTTGCAAAACCCCACTGCGACCCACGCTGTACACGCTACGGACGAATGCCGTATCTACAGGGAGGAAGACTCCGGGGAGCGGGGGAGACGAGACTCATGCGCCTTGTTGGTATTGTAGTTTACGTTTCGCTCGACGAGTACACGTGCTTACTGCTAAAATGGAAGTTTTTATAGAAAAAGTGAGAGTTTATCCTTGTTTATGGGACATGAGCCATGAATCCTATAGGGACATCACACTGAAAGATTTAGCTTGGGATCGTATATCCAAGGAATGTGGAATGGCAAATGGTGAGTAAAACATTGTGAATATTATTTCTGTTTATTACATCACTTCTGAATAGTTACACGTGCATCTTGCCATGGCAAAACATTGATGTTATTAAAATAATGAAAAAATTCCTCTCTGATAAAAAAACTCTCATTACTACTTCTAAATCCTGAATGCGATACCTGTACCAGCTGATTATTAACTGAAGTAGTTGCTATCTCTTGACTCGATACATTACCATAATTAGACGAATTTTTCATTAAATAGTTATGTAGAACACAAGTTGCCATTACTACTTTTATGACAGTATTTACTTTGCACTCAAATGGTCTTTTATAAACTCTCCACCGCACGCTTAAAATCCCAAACGCATTTTCAACTACTCGTCTTGCTCGACTAAGACGATAGTTGAAAATTCGCTTATGTTGTGTTATATTGCGTTCTCTAGGATATGGTCTCATTAAATTCGTCATCAATGGGAATGCTTCATCGCCCATAAAAACATATGGAAGCTTGACACCATCTTCTACAAGGGCTTCATCTGCTGGAAGATTCAGATTTCCAGCGTATAGCTTCTGGCCAAAAACGCTTTCTCGTAATATACCGGCATCACTAAATTTTCCTTTGGATCCAACGTCTACCATTACAAACTTTTTGTTACTATCAGCAACCGCGAGTAGCACTATTGAATTGTCTTTCAAATAATTGAAATATTCGGAACCACAATTTGGAGGAGCTTTTATTGTAATATGCTTGCCGTCTATCGCTCCAACACAAAGTGGAAAGTCACAAGATATCTTAAAACTTTCAGCAATTTGTCTCCACTTCTGTGGGTCTTTTATTTCTTCCAGTTCTATGGGCCCCAAGGTGACCCATATGGCATCACAGACTTCTTGAACTATGTTTGATACTGTTGTAGTCCCTACTCTGTAGTTATAGGCTATAGTTTCAAAAGAGTCCCCTGTTGCCATATATCTGTAACAAAAAAATATATTATAAATTTTATTTCCCAGGTAAGGAAGCTAAATCACAATGGAAAAAATTACGGGATAGCCACAGAGAAGCAATACGTCGTCGAAAAACTAAAACGGGTCAAGCAGCGCAAAATGCCTTGGAAATATGAAGCAGTAATGAGTTTCTTACTGCCACAAAGTGTAAATGGTTTCACTATTTCAAAATTTTCAAATGATTCACAAGAAAATTTTAGTACTTCGAACAATAACACACCAGCTACAAACATGACTGCAGAATCTCAACCTCCACCACTTTCGCAAGAAGAATCTTCAACATCTCCGCTTCCACCTCCAGAATCTCCGTTTCCACCTTCAGGATCCGCAAATCCTCCCTTAAGATCTTCAAATCCACCTTCAGGATCCACACCTGTTACTACCAATACTACGAGACTTGGTAAGACGAGCCAAAACAGAGTTCTTACAAGTATTACAGAGCTTTTACAAAACAGAGACAGACGCCGAGAACAAAGACAAAATGAAAGAGATGATTACAGGCGGAAATTTTTTGACATGAATCGTGCGTCACAAGATGCTCTTTCGAATATGTTTAGTAGCTTTTGTGAAAAGACACGCCAGCTTCCAAAATACCTACAAGTACGAGTAGAGAGACAAATTTTCGACATAGTGTCTCGTGCAGAAGAGGAAGCTCTGACGTTCGACCCTGTAAATAATTACTATACGCCCACATCATCAACATCTTCGTATGGATATAGTAGTGGTACACAATATCAACTCAGCCCACTCCCTGACAACACAAGAGATACTCAACATGTATCTTCACGTGATGTTTCAGCGGAAACTCCACCTCAAGTAAACACAACATCCTATGAACTACAAGAGGACAGCGACTCCTTACCTGATATTTCTGCCGCCTTCAACCAATAACAATCATTTAATTCATTTATTAACTTCATTAATTACTCTTTACTTGGAACATACAAGTTAAAAATCTTCAGAAGTTAAGTTATTTTTTTTTACTTGAATTTGTACTACTTGTCGGAAACATACCCAAAGCAAATGATTATAGTTTATAATAAAAAATATGAAAACAATAAACAAAGAATTATATTTTCAATTCTCCCGGTCCCGGGTTGTAAGGCAGAATAATTTAGTAAGGTATTACAAAATTATTCTGCCTTACAAAATTATGTGAAATGATAGTATGCGAAAAAAACATCAGCAAAATGTAATGATGATGATTCTGCCCAACATATTAGTGAACCTTAAAACTTACCTTAATGCTATAGCCAGTCTTTGAGCAGAGTTAATTGATTCTCGATACGTAGTATCCTGTTTTTGTATTCTACCCTTAATCATTTCATGTATGATGTCAAAATGTGGTCTCGTTAATCGGTGGTATTTTTCAAATTTTTCTTCACTTAATGTTGACCACAATGTATAAAATTCTCCATGGGCATTTCTGAATCTAATATGATTATCAATCCAAAAACGATGTTTTCGTTTTCCAGTCAACGCACTTAATAGTCACATTCACTCTCGTAGTCGTCTTCGGAAGAACTATCTAATAATGACAATGCAAATTCCATTTTAGTGCAGCGAAAACAGCAAGTGTTGCTTCTACAGAACGTTTCTGACTAGTGAACGAGCGTGAATTAAGTGAACGGCAGAGATTTAAGTTAAAAAAAAGTCTTTATTTAAACTAACAGAGTAACAGTACAGTATTACAATCAAAAGTATTCTAATCTTAAAATTAATTAATATTACTATTTATAGCTAATTTCTGCATCTTCAGCATTGACGCATGTTCCAGAAAGGTGTTTACTGCGTTGATGCTGATATGCGATAATTATCGCTGACGCGAGAGGATTTGGGCGTTGCAGCACCCTTAACTCCTCCCTCCTCAAGAGAGAAGTTATCTGAAGGTGACACAGTTGGCTTCAGATAATTTCGTCTGGAAAATACAGAATGTAGCTTATGGGAGATATATGTTAATGCTATAATAAGTGCGGCTACGTATAACGCAATGGTCCACACACTGACTCTATAGCTAATGACATAGCTTTCACTATCATCACTATCACTATTGCACTTGACGCTGTTGAGGATGTCCTTTACATCGCTGAAGTCTACGCCTCGAAGATCTACCTCGTTCTCGTTCCTCTGGATCTGAAGCTGCGGTTCTGGTAATATTACAGACGGTAATGTATAGCTGGTTATTGTAGTATTGCTCGTTGCCTTTATGGTTATATCATCTATTTGGGTTTCGCAGTATTTGGTTGGTGTCAATATGAATGTTCCCTCTAGGTTGTGTTTGGAGACTTCATCTCCGCAGGTTTCGGTTATCACTGTTCTTCTTCTGGTGTAGAGGAGCCAGTGGTCAGGTGTAATTTTCTGGATAATTGTGTCTTCCGTTTTGATTGTCTGCTGGTTACATTTTGTGAGGCTATCTTTAAGTAGCATCAGTTGTTCTATACAGGTTGCTGTTGGATGCTGCACGACGTCATCATCAGTGCAGAGGTATTTATCTTCCTCTATTTCCTCGCAATATCTAGCTACGGGTTTGAATTGCAATCTATTCATCATGAGGAATGGATATTTGGGAATTATTGTGAATGTTTTATCGGTTTCAGGTTTATATATTGGAATAGGGATAATCTTGCAATAAATATATGTGTTCTTTTCAATAAGTGGGATATCTAATACAAAAGTTAAGCGATTATTACTAATAAATGATTTTAATTCTATACTACGTTCTATCTTAACTAAATTTTCTTTTGAAACTGGATAAACTACAGTAGCGTGTTTCTCTATTTCAAACAGAACATTAATTAATTCAGTTGAATTTATTACGGACTGGTGTAGCGTTGACAGTTTACTAAAAGCTATGGCGGTTTCTATTTCCTGAATAATATTATAAATAGTCCGAAAGTTATTTAGAATCTGGTAAACGCTGTTCATTATGGAAACCAAATTAAAAAGTTTAAACTCTTCTTTTTGAATTGACTCTAATTGTTTAGTTTTATAACCTAAATGTTTAACGTTAAAATTTCAAATGTGTACTCGTTTAACCTTAATCGCCATCGCGTAAGTTTACTGTTGGGTTCTTTCAACGAGTACAACCAAGCGAGGGGGCGGTGATCGGTATAAATATAGAACTTATTTCCATACAGATAAGGTCTAAAATGTTTTACACCCTCTATTAAGGCATAAAGTTCCTTTTCTATAATACTGTATCTAACTTGAGTGTCGCTTAATGTTTTGCTAAAGTATGCTACGGGCTTATCTGAACCAATGGTTCCTTGAGATAATACTGCGCCTATTGCGTAGTTTGAAGCGTCTGTTGTCAAGATGAAAGGTTTCTTAAAATCTGGGAATTGCAACAATGGTGCGTTAGTTAATATTTTCTTATAAAGTTCAAAGCTTTCCTTGTATTCATCATCTAATAAAATCTTTTTCCGTTTCTTCAAACATTGGTCTAGTAATTTTTGCGAAATCCTTTATAAATTTCCTATAATATCCTATGAGTCCTAAAAAGCTTTTTATTTCAGTAGTGGTTTTTGGGATGGGGTAATTAAGTACCGCAGTAATTTTGTCGTCGTTTGGCTTAAGTCCTTCACTCGTTATGGTATGTCCGAGGTAGAGGACTTCCTTCCTGTGAAAATGGGACTTATCCAATGGGACTTTTAAAAAGCGTAGCCGTGTTTGCATAGAGAATCGGCCCTTTTACCAAATGTTAACTGTATTTTTTTTTAAAGAGCTCTCATGACAAATAATGTTTACTGTAAGTTTGAGCTTTCTATCTTTGTTATTTTCTGATATATATTTTTTTTTAATTTTCATAATATCCATTTTTTTCAACATTGGCTTATGCGATTCACTTGAACTTTTGGGACAATAATATACATGTAATAACTCACATATTCTAGAAATAATATCTAATAGTGCCAAAAAAAATCTTGGCGAAAAGTAGTTAACAAAACTTCAGTATTTTTTTTCCTCGCTTTTTAGAAAAGCGACACCTACAGTTCTTTGTCATGTGATTGCCTATACAAAGGCCTGCAACATATATTTATTTCAAAATAATCCAGTTGGTACTTCATACTAGAAAATGGAAAAATAAAGGATACTATCCATACCGCAAACGAGATACACAGTAAATAGGTGAAGGACAGATAATTTAGTTGCAAACCTATTTATTATTAACAATGTTGGTACTGGCAGATTGCATTCTTAAGAGTATTATATAAGATGTCAATGTTAATGGCAATTAGCTGTTATGAAAGCATTTAATGCGGTTTCGATTAGATTTCTTATCATTGTGTTGCAGCAATAGTAGTAATTTACGGACTTTAAATAATTGATACCAATAATATCATGACGCCAAAAGTGACACCTACTAGGAATTGTGCTAATTGTGCTATAAACTTAAATAAAACTAGAGGGAAAAGGAAAGTAATTACAGCAGAAGACCTGACGTTTTATTCGCAGTTTTTATCGCCGACACAGACGTTTTGTATCGGCGATGTCATCTGTCCTAGATGCCGAACGAAAGCATATCGTGTACGTAACTTTAACACGCCAGTGCTACCTGAGCCAAATACAAGTATATGCTTGGATCGCATATCTAGTTCGTCTAGTTCATCAATGGATGACACCACTTTTGTTGTACCTACACATTCAACAAGTACTGACGCTCATGAAGATTATGTTGAGTTGGCAATTCAACGGACCGTTTCTACACATGGGCACTGTTTTATTTGCGGAAATAAGTCAGACTTGAAAATTATATCTAAAAAAGCCAGACTGAATGCGTTTGAAAAAACTATGATTTACATTCCAGGCAAGAATAGGTGTTGCTCTTCTCATATAATTAAAGATCGTATTTATGAAGATGATTTGCATTCCCTCAGAATTCACTCTAGCCAGTGTTCACTTAAAGAGACTGAAGTGATAGAATTGTTCGAACACATGAGCATTAAATGTAAAGCCTCAGTATTTGATGCGATCGACGATCAATCTATTCCAGAGAAACAGATCCTTAATTTTACTGGTTTAACGTGGGAAAATATTATTTCTGTAAAAAATATGTTGATATCAATGCATAATAATTCTCAACGGTCTGTGTTGCAGGCACTATGCTACAAGTGCCTGCAACACAGACCGTTGAGAATTATTATGCATTGATATCAACATATTTTAACAAAGCTACGAACAGGAGCGTCGAATAAACTGACTAGCACACTTCTGGGTCTCGAAAGAGAACAAGCTATATCGGACTATTCAGCTAGTGTTATACACTCATTTGAAAAGGACATTTTGCCACTTCAATTTGGATCAAATGCACACAATAGGGAATACCTCATTGAAAATCATACCACAGAAATAGCTAAAAAGCTCCTGAATGCAGACAATTGCCTCGTACTTATTTGCGATGGTACCTATGCTCGGCACGAAAAAAGTAGCAATAATGAATACCAGCGAAAATCTTTTTCTGGACAGAAGAAAACACCATTGTGTAAACCATTCACGGTTTGCACTACTGATGGTTTTGTTGTTGACATGCTTGGCCCGTATTTAGCAAACATTAATGATGCAGAAATCATGCGTACAGTTATAGACGAACCAAATGGTTTATCTAGTCTATTGAAAGAGGGAGATGTGTTTGTTCTCGACAGGGGATTCCGTGATGTCGTTGCTTACCTAGAATCAAAAGGTTATCGGGTTTTTATGCCTTCACTAAAGGGCAAACGGAAACAACTGACATCGCAAGAAGCAAACGAATCCAGGCGTGTTACCAAGTACGATGGGTTGTAGAGACTGTACACGGCATGTTAAAAGAAAAAAACAAACTTCTTTCAAATGTTTTAGATAATAAAATGATTCCAAAAATAAAGAGTTATTATAGGATATCTTCCTATCTTTTGAATGCATTCGGTAAAAGATTAATATCAGACGAAACTATGACTGGAGAAATATTAGAAAGGATGAATTTGAAAAATAATGAAGAAAATGCATTGGCATTGCAAGTCAAAGAAAAAGGTTGGCTTCGTAAGAGACTTCCTTTCGAAAGCGTAGATTCGGACTCAATTTTAGATTTTCCTGAACTGTCCGAGACTGACTTAAAACAACTTTACACTGGAACGTACCAACTGGGACAGGCAGTTTCCTACTTAGCTGAGATGCTAAACGAAGACAACACTTTAAAAATGCAATACGTGAAAGAAAATTCAAATATATTGAAAGTAAAAGTTCCGTCCCGCCATTTTTCTAGAAAAGTGTATTGGTGCTTCATTCAGTATATCCCAAGCAATAATGAAGTAAACAGTATCGTACAATATTATTGTGAATGTGCGAATGGACTGCGTACGGTTGGCTGTTGCTCGCACGTAGCAGCTGTTGTATATTATTTATCCCACGGGCGATTTTTGTCCAAGATTCCACGTCCAGCTGAAAAGTTAATGATTTTATTCAAGAACGGATTTAATGTCATTATTAATTCCGATAGCGACGAAGACTGGTTGGTATTTTCAAAAAACCATTTGGTTAAAAAAATATGTATATTTGACAAAAGACGAATTAGCCGTCAATTGCTCAGAAGAAAAATTGGTAGTGCAGTGCGTCATCTGTGATATTGTCTCTGAAAAATGTATTACCAACCAAAATCTCTGGCTTCAATGGCATTTGCCGCAATATTGAAATCTGCCTGACTTTATGACTATTGAATTTGATGACGACACACCGTGGTTGATTAGCGTACGTCTGTCCATATAATGTAGTACTATACCTACGTATATGTATCTTCTAAATATTCTTTTTTCAGATTCAAAACATAAAAACAAAGATTTGGTCGCTCGAATTACCACGTGCCATGTCAGTTGCGTTATTTTTCGATGTGATTCCGGATTGGGATATAAACCTGAATGATGAAGAAGTGGAACCCATAACAAAATGCCAAACGTGTGGGCAAGAATATTCTTTTTGGGGCAATCCATACCAAAGACATATGGATGATATTTTTTGCAGCGTGTGTGGTGCTGATTTGTTTGTATTCATATAGTTTTATGTAAATAGATTATTCAGTTGATTGTGAACAAATCGTTTTCTTTAGTATCTAAGTAATAAACAATTAAAACATGACATTGACATCTTATATAATACTCTTAAGAATGCAATCTGCCAGTACCAACATTGTTAATAATAAATAGGTTTGCGACTAAATTATCTGTCCTTCACCTATTTACTGTGTATCTCGTTTGCGGTATGGATAGTATCCTTTATTTTTCCATTTTCTAGTATAAAGTACATGGTTTATATAGGCAATCACATGACAAAGAACTGTAGGTGTCGCTTTTCTAAAAAGCGAGAAAAAAAAAATACTAAAGTTTTGCTATCTACTTTTCGCCAAGATTTTTTTTGGCACTATTAAACAAAGATAGAAAGCTCAAATTTACAGTAAATATTATTCGTCATGAGAGCTCTTTAAAAAAAAAAATACAGTTAACATTTGGTAAAAGGGCCGATTCTCTATGCAAACACGGCTATGCTCTTTGTTTCTCTGAACCTATCAAATACTGTTTTCAGTTTGATTATGTGTTCCTGAAGGCTGCTTGAGAAGATTATAACATCATCAAGGTATACAAGACAATGTATTCCTTGAAGTCCTTTCAAGACGTTGGCCATGGCTCGCTGGAACGTCGCTGGAGCCGTTTTCAGTCCAAAGGGCATCCTGTGGAACTCGTGTGGCCAAATGGCGTGCTAAAGCCTGTTTTGGGCTTATCTTCGTCATTCACTTCGATCTGGTGATACCCACTAGCCAGGTCCACAGTGGTGAAGTATGTGCTTTTTCCCAGCATATCAAACAGGTCATTTATGTTTGGTAGCGGGTACTTGTCATCAACTGTGATGTCATTAAGACGTCTGTAGTCAATGACCATACGCCACTTTTGTTCCCCTGACATATCCATCTTCTTAGGTACTAAATGGACTGGGGCACTCCATGGAGAGTGTGACTCTTGAATGACGTTGTCATTAAGCATCTTTTCCACTTGTTTTTTAATCTCTTGTGTCTGGACAGGAGGCATTCTATGCGCTTTAATATATATAGGGTCTTCGTTGACCGTCCGAATTTTATGTTTCACTTGGTTAGTGAAAGATAACGGAATATGTTCATAGTAAAATATGTCCTTATATTCCTCACATAGCTGACTTTTTCCTCTTTATTCAGGTCATCCAATCTCAATTTTGGGAGATTTTCTGACAATAATTGGTTCGTGGAGGTCGCGTCTTGCGAAAAATTTAAATTTATTTTTTCATCAGAATAAGGCTCGACTTTGAAAGGTGCCGTAATTACTAAAGTCAATTTCTCTGACTTATAATTCTGAATCACAGTTGTAGCGTATCCATTGACACAGCTAACAAGTGCCGTTGGCATTCTTATGCCTTCTGTAAATTGTTTAAAGTCTAATATGGCATCGCCATTTAATAAATTTACCGGTAACTTGACCCGTAACTCGCTGCGAGGAGGTAATTCGAGTTTCTCTCGCATTGGCGGCGTGTAAACAATAGGTATTCGTGTTGTATTTGTATACAACATTTGACTTTTCATGTCAATATTTGCACCTAATTATTTCAACAGGTCGCTACCAATAAATCCGTCGTATTTACTATCGACACTATATACATAAAACTTGTGCCGTTCTAAGCTATTGAAAATCTTAGGTAACGGGATAGAGACAACCGTGTCATGTTTACTACATGCGTGGGTACTGACCACTTCAAATCTTTCCTGTTGCTTGTAATTTTTGTAATATTTTTCTATCTTTTCGGGACTAATAAACGATCTAGTACTACCAGTATCTATCATAAACACGCCTTGTAATTCGGGAACTAAAATGTGCGGCAGTCTACGTAACCTATTAAAATTTAACTCTATTCGCCTTCTATCGTGGAGGCCATTATGAAAAAAATTTCAGCCTCAGTATAGTTGTGGGATGGTCCCGGGGTTGGTTCCTCATTTGATTCAAAATGTATGGGGTTCGTATCATAATTTTCCGTATAATTAACACGTCTCGAACTAGCCGTTCTCATGGTGACGTCAGTGTTAGAGCCCGACGGTGCATTACGCGGCGGCACGTGTTGGTTTTGCGAAGCGAACGGTGAATAACCCGCAGGTTGCTGATTGTGCATTTGCGGCGGCCCCGATACCAGCGGTTGTTGCCATTGATTGCGCATATTATTAGAATTATTATTTTGTGGCCTATTATTTCGATATTGGGATGAACTATTTGGTGAATTAAAATTATTTGCCGGTCTACGGTTACTATTTTGACTAACGGAATTAAAAATATTCCTAGTCGGATGTCTATCCTGCCTATTATGAGGCTCGAAATTATTTTGATTATGGTTCTGCCTATTATTTACGTTGTTCCTGAAGGGATTCTTTAAATTATACACATTTTGGAGGTTCTGGCGTTCTAAAACTACTCGTAACGCGTCTTCTAACTTACTTACGCCTTTATCGTAAATTAATTCAACGAATTTCTGTGGTAAATTGTAAGTATCAAAAGCTAACTGATGGTAAAGCTCGCCTTTGGACCTTCGCGTATTCGGGTCTGCTACTGTCTCTGTGACTTTCGCAAGTAATATACCAAGATGATGCTGAATTCGTTGACAAAACTCTAAATAACTTTCGTCCTTTTGGATAACGAGTCCTTCTAAAGCCAATTTGAGGCCATGCTCGTTCCTATGATCCCCGAAGTGCTTATTAAGGGCTAACTTAAGGTCATCCCATGTTGTGATGTCCTCCTGTTCGGCTATAAAAATAGCTGCTTGTCCTGTTAACCTACTAGTAATAATCTCGTACAGATATCGGTCCTGTTCGGGACTCCTAGTATACCTACTAATAACATACTCGCATTTCTTTACATAAACTGGCAATTGCCTCGTATTGCCTTTAAAAAGCGGGATAAGATTGATGAGTGACTGTGCAACTTCCGTAATTCCTTCCATTATTTGACAATTGCGATATAAATACACTCAACAAAAATAACTACTTATTATTTTTATATAGTACCTAACTAACGATGTCAATTGAAAGTAAAGTTTGATACCTTCAATGACGATATATTAATGTTCTTACGGCGTTGCTAATCCCTAATAACACACATATATTTAATACAAGTGAGGATACGTATAAAAGGTGCAAGAAAAGGATGATGAAAAAGATTGACTCACATTCCCCCCGGCTGCTTTCACGAGTCCTCACGGTGGTGGAACCTTCTGGATTGTTTCCGGTCGGCTGGAGTTGGACAGCGTTCTGGATCGGCTGCTTGTTACTGCTGCGACTGGTTCTCTTGCGTTACTTAATAAATTTATTTGTTCGGCTTCCCGTTGAAACGTACGTTGCCCGGCACGGTGCGATCGCGAAATATCGGTCACTGGACGTATCAGGAAAACGACGGGAATCCTGTCCTCAGCGCCAATTAAGTGAACGGCAGAGATTTAAGTTAAAGAAAAGTCTTTATTTAAACTAACAGAGTAACAGTACAGTATTACAATCAAAAGTATTCTAATCATAAAATTAATTAATATTACTATTTATAGCTAATTTCTGCATCTTCAGCATTGACGCATGTCCCAGAAAGGTGTTTACTGCGTTGATATGCGATAATTATCGCTGACGCGAGAGGATTTGGGCGTTGCAGCACCCTTAACTCGTGCCCGTGAGTTGCAGTGGAAAGGTGGCCTCAAGTACGTCGCACCAACCCCCCCGCGCGTGCTTGTGCGTCGCCCGCGGTGGGGAATGAGGACACACGCAGCCGCCCAATGTACCCACGTGGCCCACACGTTTTACGTGTGCGTGCACTGGTTGCTTTGAAAATGTTGACACACGCAGCCAGACCAATGAACCCACGTGGGCGACGTGTATAGCGTGTCCGTGCGTAGCGTGCGCAGCAGTGGGGCTCCGGCTTAAGAGATGACACACCGCTGCGCACGTGCACGCCACGTAAGCGGTGTGCCATCTACTATGACGTTTCATACGATACAACGCGCACGCCACGCACACGCGCACGTGCACGTGCTGCGCACGCATCCGGTGTGTTTCGGCCTTTAGTTTCTCTGCACATAAATATGAGGGTTTATTTAAGAGGCGATGAATCTGCTGCTGTTCTTATCAATTTGCTACAAAATGTATGTACAATAGTTACACTTTTACCTGAACTGCAATATATCCTGATTTACAAAATATTCACAACAAATCAGTGGAATGGTTGTGCGAACGTGCAATCCTAAACCCGAAAAATGGCAAAGCTGCCACTACAAATCATTTACTACTTAATACTTTTGAAGCTGAGATCGCTCAACACAAATCTTTCGATTCCGTTATACAAAGTGATGATGCCGTACACCATCACGTAGAGTTCTTAACCCATTCCAGGCCCGTGACGACACGTATGAGTCATGGCTGAACGCTTTCGCCAGGTCCGTGACTAGTATACGCGTCACAAATAAATCTCTTTTTAAATGTAAATTAAACGTAATTCGAAGAATTAATATTTATTGAATGAATTATAACAACCATTTTTATGTGATAATATAGTTTATCAAAATAATTCCGTACTTTTTTATGCTAAACAGGCCTATTGAAAAATTAAATACGATTAACTATATGTAAATTAAATATCTTATTTTTGAAAATTTAAAATATTATCTTTGCTTTTTGACGTAAAAGTTATTAACATTACGCACGGTTCTCGTCACCGTGGCCCGGCATGTACCGTAAAAACTTTCCGTGTTTTCGAAACGGGACAAAATAAACCTTATACCTCTAAGTTAAGGATTAATTTACTATAAACGCCTTTTGTACTTTGGCCATTTTACAAAACAGTCAAATCTGGATGAGCTTACACAACCATCGGGTTGGCCCCGGACTGTCTAGAACACAATTTGACTACATTCGAGTTTTGCCTAGAGCTTAAAGAGACTACTACATATTAGGTCAAGCACTCAAATGTACTATAACACACATTGACTAGTACATAAAAAGTTGTGGTCTTGGAATGTCTTGAACACAATTTGACTACATTTGATTTTTGCCTAGACCTTGAACTGACCAATACATAATGAGTCGGGGACTCAAACCAACTATTATACAAATTGACTAGTGCATTTGTCCCACATAGCATAGTGACATGCATCAAAATTGTCTGGATATTCAGGTAGAAAACTTATTTCCTCTCTTTTAATGTTTACTTATCCATCTTAGTTAAGTATATACCGGGAGTAAAAGGTTCGTCACTTTTCAACTATGGCGTGGTGTGGTGGTGGTGAAATGGTGAAAGTGGTATGATGAAGGTGATGATGTGATGAGATGAGCGAAGGCTGCTCCCCCCAGGAAGCATTCGCGTGTAATGTAACATGTCAAAATTCAATTATAAATTATGACCCTTAGGTCATGTCAGTATTCGAATTTGTAACGTTACATTAGACGCGAATATTTGCGACGAGAGGGCATCGTAATGAAGATAAGAAATCAATAACACTTCAAAGATAAGTACATTAGTCTAATATAGCAAAACTACTTTCTGTATAGTTTACCGTACTGGCCACTAATAATAATGATGTGATAATTTAGATGTTTTAATAATAAAAGTAATGTTGTGTGTCATGTCATGGGCATGTCATGCGGCTGAAAAAAATTGCAAAAATGAATGAAAATAAGTTATTGTATTTGGCAAATAAAAAAATTGTATGGTGCGACGGGTACCGTTATAACTTTGTATCCTTCAACAAAGCGGAGAACTCTTTTTGGAGATGTTCGAAGAGGAATGAGTGCAGTGCAAGCATAACTGTGAGTAGAAATGACGAAATTATAGTTCGAAAGAAGCCGTCGCTACATTCTTGCGAGCCCAATATGGAACAGATGTACAGAGATCATGTTCTAGAAAATGCTAAAACCCTTGTTTGTGAAAACATGTCCAGTATAAAAAAAAACTATGAGAAGGCCGTGGCGGATTTTCTAACTGAATACCCATATGTTGATGAGCAATTTCTGCCCTATGAGTCAGTGCGAGAGAATCTACGTAGGACACGACTTTCGTATTTGGATGTAGTGAAAACAGAATTTGCGAAATCCATCGAAGTTTCATTGCCAGATATGATTAAGAAACATTTTCTAATAAGTGAATATGAATTGGACTCGGAGAAAAAAATGTTAATATTCTGCAATCGATCGTCTCGAAAAGTCGTCCAGTTAAATGCCCACCAAAAGAAAATGGTGTTTGGTGATGGAACATTCAAAGTAGTACCGAAGCCCTTCTATCAATTGTTCACTTTGCACGTGGACTTAAACAGCTGCTTATATTCTAGTAACGTAAAACCTGCCATTTATGCGTTATTGCCAGATAAGACCACAAGTACCTACACAGCATTCTTCACCATCTTGCGTGATGTGCTGAAAATTAATATCACAATTTACAAATGTGACTATGAAATGGCCCAGATAACGGCATTTCAAACGGTTTACCCGAACGGAAAAGTTTCTGGGTGTTATTTCCATTATTGTAAGGCGGTTTGCGATAATGCTGATAAAAAAGGATTAACTTCAACTGATTCCGGTAAAAAAACAATATCACTAACATTGAACTTGCCTTTCTTGCCCTCTAACTTAATAAGAGAGGCATGGGACAACGTTGTCAAGAATGGGCCGAAATGTGATGAATTCAATTCGTTTATTGTTTATTTTGAAAAACAATGGTTAAGAAACACGGCTTTGATTTCTTGTTGTAAAGAAATGCACAGGACAACGAATAGTCTAGAAGCATGGCATCGCCGTTTAGGGGTCCGCATGAACAGAAACCCAACTCTTATACAGTTTCTGTTTAAGCTAAAAAACGAAGCACGATATCAAAGCATATCAATGGCAGGTGCCTTTGCAAAACGAGAGAACAGGAAAAAAAAAGACGTTCTTTTTAATAAGAGATACGACAGGGAATTGTCAAAATTAAAAAAAAAGGAAATTGTACCAATAGAGTTTTTAAAATCCATTACAGACCTGAAAAGGTCTTTAAAATGATGTTGAATATGTCCTACATATTACCAATGAAGTTAACTATTAGTGAAGATTATTTTTAAGTTTAGTTCCGGAGTGACTTTTCATTTTATTTTCTAATACCTGTTTTTACTATTTTAAATGTGTTGGAACAAATAAACACTGACTTCGACTTTGACCTTTCATTTGCTGTCCACATAAGTTCAACACAATATATCTATAAATTATGACATCGTTCTGTACTTTTATTTCATTTTTCACTTCGCCTGTACATTCAAAAACAAAATACAACAGTGATCGAACTGTGTTCTAGGTATTTGTGCACTAGTCAATTTGTATAATAGTTGGTTTGAGTCCCCGACTCATTATGTATTGGTCACTTCAAGGTCTAGGCAAAAATCAAATGTAGTCAAATTGTGTTCAAGACATTCCAAGACCACAACTTTTTATGTACAATCGAACCAACTGAATCATGACCCACTTGCCTGATAATTCGTATGAAACTTTCAAACTTGTAAGATCTATCGCGTATAATGCACTTACGACGTTTTAGGTACTAATAAAATTACGTCAATACAGGTCGCAGACCTATGCAATTTTAACCTTTGTTATCATTGCCATAAAACCACATTTCACACATATACAGTCATTGTTTGAATCTCGAGCTAGTTCTCGCTTATTTAACCTAAACTTTTTGATGATGGAAAAATAAATTTAAAAAATGGGGTGTTCTACAAGTGTGTCATATTATGTCAAGTTGTCAGTCAATGTGAAAAAATAGAAATTAAATGCTTAATAATTTTTAATAATGGCTAATTTAGAAGAACAAAGAGCTCGGATTGTAGTCTTAAGTGAGGAAGGCTATGGCATACGGGAAATATCACGCGAATTGAATATTTCTCGGAATACAGTGAGGACCTGGATCAGACGGCACGCCGAAGAGGGCATCCTCGAGGACAGACGACGCCATAACCACGGCGTTCGCCGACTCACGAACGAACAAAGAGTGGACATGCAACACCATTACGAAGAACATCCTTTTACTCCCACCCGATATTTTGCGGCACAACATGACGTCTGTCTACAAACTATTAGAAATTATTTGCACGGCACTGGACTGCATTACAGACATTATGCTGAGAAAGTAGCCTTAACGGATGATCATAAAACAGCGAGAAGGAATTTTGCAAACGCTTATTTAGACTACGACTGGACTAACACTATATTTACAGACGAAAAAACATTTCGATCTTCTCAACACGGTCGCTTAACTTTGTGGCGTTACGATAACACCCGGTACACAGAAGATCACGTCGTGCCTAATCAGTTATCCGGTCGAATTTCAGCGAATATGTGGGCGTGGATGGGTATCGGAGGAGTAGGTGAGCTTGTCCATATTTCTTCTCGGCAAAACGCAATGAAGTATGTCGATCTATTAGAAGAATCTATGTTACCGACAGTGCGAACAGTTTACCCGCGTGAAGATGTGCCAGTATTTTCCTACGTTCATGACAACTGTCGAGTGCATACTGCCAGGATAGTCTCAAATTGGTTTGATCTGCATAATGATGAAGTTACTTTGATTCCATGGCCGAGTAGATCCCCAGACCTCAACCCAATAGAAAATTTGTGGGGTTTGATGGTCCAAATGTGGGATAACAGAAACGAGAGAACAAAGGAAGCAATTGAGCAACATTGTAACGAAATTTGGGATTACTTGAGGGACAGCGACATTTGCAGTCGTCTAATAGGGTCAATGCGTGACCGATTACAAGCCGTTATCGATAACCATGGTGCACACACTAGGTTTTAGATACTGAATCTTATAATTTAAATTAGTTCTGTTAAAGATTAAATAAAGTTTTTTTTCATTTCACAAATTTTATTACTGTTTTTACTTATATAGCTTGAAAGACCAACAATGGCAAGTTTCTGTCCTTAAAATAGTTATAGGAATGACGTGATTGAAACCTGTAATCTAAAGTTTATGCTGGCACTTCACTTGACTGCAAACATGACTGCATTATTTTTGATTTCATATTCTAGAGAAATAAATGCGACTAATAGTTGAGCAAATTTAATACGGCCAAGTGAAGTGGCACCATTACGTTCGTAGAAAACTTCCTATACTTACCTACGTAATACAGATAAAGACAGTAACATCATCTCTTCTTTTTCATATACGAGCATAGTCGATATTATCCGATTTATTTAACAGTGCACTCAGTAAATGTCAGTGTCTAATAAAATGATAACAAGTTCGTTACCAAGGAAATAATTCTTCAAGCGAATTTCGACCTACTTGCATTTAAGGGGTTTAGCAAAATAAGCTTATGGTGGGTCATGATTCAGTTGGTTCGATTGTACTAGTCAATGTGTGTTATAGTACATTTGAGTGCTTGACCTAATATGTAGTAGTCTCTTTAAGCTCTAGGCAAAACTCGAATGTAGTCAAATTGTGTTCTGGACAGTCCGGGGCCAACCCCAACCATCAAAGGAACCAAGAAATGTATGCTTATTACATTACATGTATTAGTTTTGACTTTATTCATGAACTGAAATAAAAAATCGTTATCTCCTACAATCTTAGTTTTGATTTTATGAACTGAAATAACTTTATGATTTCCTGTTCTTTGGAACAAACAATGGAGATCCTCCAGTCTATTTAGGTAGGTTGATTTGTAAGGGTTTTGAATATGGAATTTTCTAATCTTGCACATGTGCACCTGACCTGACACCTGGTAATGTTACGTGGTGTTTTAGTGCCTTCTCCCACTCTATCGAATGAGCCGACTTCTGAAGCAATGACAGTGAGGGAAGTAAAGTCACGATTTACTCTTTGGCACTTTCGTACCTACCTTTCGCGTGTATGCGTGATTGAGTATATCTCGTAAAGTGACCTGGCTATAGATAATCGAAATACGTACTCGCCTAACCTGACTGACCCCGCTATGAACTGGACAACGAACGTGCTCGATCCGAACGACCTGTCTACGAATTCCGAAACATGAACCTGTCCGCTTCGATTGACATGGCTATGCATCCTGACCTGGTCGCTATGCAGGAGGAGATGAATACATTTGACGTAACTGCAACCGAACCAACTGGTAAGTGACTACTTTTCCTACTAATGTATGATGAGCACATCTTGTTGTGTGTCAATATCTCTATCTATTTTTAAGAGGCTTGTCTCGTTTTTTTTCGGTTTCGTTCAACTTTGTGATACGATTTTGGAAAAACTAAGAGTATTTCTTTTAGTTTTCATTTCACGTCTATCTTTGTGATATATGAATGATATCCGCCGTATTTTTTTTTTGCATTTTTAAACGTGTTTTACGTATTAAGTTCCTAAGGTAAAACTAATTTCAGAAATCAAAACCAAAATATAAAATAAAATACAAATACTGAGGATTTTCATTATCATCTATACTACTATAAAGTTGTAAAAATGAAATGTCTGTACATTGAAGATATTTTCAAAAAAATGATTGCCGAAAAATTTTTTTTTTTTGTTTTTTTGTATGTGTCGTTGTGGCTTTATCACACAAAATCGGCTAAACCGATTTCAATTATTTTTGTCACACAGGTAGCCGGGTATCTCCAAATGGTTATAGGATACTTTTTACCAGACTGCGCTGAAGAAAAAAAGAGGGTGATGACTTTTCCCCCTCCGCGTACGAAGTTGCGGGCATCTTCTAGTATATTATAAAGACAAGCTATTACTGTGTCTACTAGTGTAAAATAAAATAAATCATTTTTTTTTACTCTTAGCAGGAAAATTACAAATTTTTCGCAAGAAGCGGTATCTAACTCTAAAATTTGTCTAAAAAATATTTTAAAAGAATTAGTCATCATTTTTATGACAAATAATACAATGCCCCGCAAAATATACAAAAAAAAATAAAGAAATAAGGACCACCCTAATATTTCAATAATTTACAATCTAATTTGTAGTGGGCCTCAACGTCGAACAAAATCGATTGTCTCATTTATGTTCATGAATTAACGAGTGAATACATTATTTAAAGTTTCGGTGATACTTTTAGATTACCCGAGTAACGTGCTGACGGAAGAGGAACTGCTCGATATTTTGGGCGAGTCTGAAGACGAGCTCGTGCCCGATTCGGGGTCCTCCGATGAAGATTACGTTACTTCAGAAGAAGAGGATAATGAAGACCAGCAAGAAGAACCCTCCGAATGGTCTTATCAGCACCAGCAGCCCAGCAAAGAGCTGGATTTTTCTGCAAGACCTGGTTTGTTAAAAGAAACCCCAAGAACACCGATTCAATTTTGACCTTTTATTTCAGACTACATTTGTTATACACCTAATAGATAATACTAATTCGTGTGCAACAAAGCTTCTCGAAGCCAATAATAAAATTCACGCGCGGATAACCAGGTGGAAACATTTGACCATACCGGAATTTAGAGTATTTCTAAGACTTTTATTCCACATGGGTACAATTAAATTACCTAGATTAATAGATTAATGGAGCTCAGATGAACAGTTTCAAATTGGATATTTTACAAAAAACATGGCAAGAAACAGGTTTTTTGTTTAATCCTTAGATGTTTAAATTTCACGTGTAATAATAACGATCAGAGCAGGCTCAATAAAATATCAGGACTAATCAAGAATTTTAATTCAATCATGGCATCAATTTATTATCTTGGCAAGATTCTGTGTATCGATGAATCTCTTGTCCTTTGGCGTGGCAGACTTTGCTGTCGTCAATATATAAAATTAAACTCTTCTAGCCTTGACTTGTACCTAATGGAACTAGACTACAAATAAAAGCTCTCCATAAAAACGTTGTCAAAGCTACAGTAAACACTGCTTGCGCTCTAGGCGAAATAGTGTTAATTCCTAGAAAACCGTTAATTCCATCAGACTACCCGTTCGAGTTCAAAAGCACACAATTCCCTCTTAAGTTATGCTTCGCAATGACTACTAATAAATCCCAAGGACAGTCACTGAAAATAGCAGGCATTGATTTAACAGAGGATTGTTTCTCTCACGGTCAATTTTGTGTGGCATGTTCCAGGGTGAGCTCTGCCAGCATTCTGATCATAGGTCCCAACCTCTCCGTAGGTACCGTCACCGTTTTTTGAGCGGCGGTTTGGTCGCGTAATAGTTATGTAAACCAAACTTTTTAGTAGTTGTCTATCAGCACATCAAAAGTCTAATATGTACTTCATTATACTTTTCAAGCCTCTTAAGCAATTTAGATAATTGCAACATCTATACTATTATAAAGTTGCAAAACTGAAATTCTTGATACTGTTCTAAGAATTATTAACAGCTTTTATGATCTACTTCTGGAATGATCTGGGTTGCAAAGCATTGAGCGTGACTAGCTAGGGTGTCAATTACAGGTCAATATTATATGACGCGTCGAGATGGAAGACAGCTTGATGAAAGTTCTGGAGCTCACTACGACAAATGTAGAGGATCTTATTAATAGGGTGAACGGATTTGATGATTTAATTAATACCTGTATCCCGGAGAATGTTATCTTGGAAGCTGAAATGAATGCTTCCAAATTACAGAGTAGTAAGAAATTCGAGAATGATCTACAATAAAATTATATTCTATTCTATTATATTCCAAATAACTACTTTCGCTTTGTTAATGAGCCAGCCGATGATGATATGTCTAGGATCACAACTGTACAACTGGAAGCTGAAGAAGCTTTATGTGAACTTCAAATCAAAATCAAATGGAACAAACCTTCCACGTCAGCAGAAAATACAATGATATCGACTGGAAAGTTACCGCATTGACAAGGAGATATTCCGCAATGGCAACAGTTTTGGGACCAGTTCACATCATTGGTTGACAGCCGAAGACTGAATGATGTCGACAAGTTCCTGTACTTATCTTCAATCCTGCGCGGAGAAGCTAAGAAGTTAGTCAAGGGGCTAGTAGCGACTAACGAAAATTATAGTATCGCTGTTGCAACATTGAAGGCGGGATAACACCAGAATTCTGTAGAGCAATTTTCGACTCACTTCATCGGCTTAGTCATTCTAACGTCAGGGCTACCATTAAATTGGTGACGGAACGTTACGTTTGGCCGGGTGTTAAGAAAGACTGCCGTAGCTTAATTTAATTTTTTTAAGAGTCCCGGCGTTTTTCTTAATCCGACACCTGATCGATTGACCGACTACAGCGAGCCAGTTTGCGACTGCACATAAAAAAAATTACAACCAACAACGCGCGACATACACACAAAACATTTGTTATTAAAGATCTGTCAATAGTAACACACGTGTTTGTGAGGCAAGATCTTGTGCGTAAATCGCTCCAACCGCCGTGTGCAGGTCCCTTTAAGATATTAGAAAGAAAAGACAAATATTTTTAAAGTTAATATCGCCGGTAATATTATTTCAGTATCAATAGACAGGCTGAAACCAGCGTATATCCTTTTCGATCCTGCAAACGAACCACCGGATAGTTTCAGTCCGTCACCCGTTCCGCTAAATACAGCAACGCCAGTAGTAGTTCCTATGGGCGTATTTACAGCAGAGAACGTTGCGAGGGGCAGGCTCCGAGCTGCCTCTCGCAACGTTCTTTCGGCGCTTAATCTAGTCAAGATTACCTACAATCTTTCTTATCATATTTTATATTTGAATTGACATAAATGAAAAACATACGCTCCGAACCCAATCAATTGTTTACTATGCCAACAAGTACCGAAATAAGATTTGAGTTAAAGAATTATTTTATAGATTTATTTTTTATACTTTTAGAAGCTGAATTTGATCCGTTTCAATAAATAAGCTTTCTACAGTAATAGGATAGGAAAGTAAGATATTCCGTTTATTTAGATCAGAATATTTTTTTTACAAAATTGTAATACTTTAAACGTAATTAAACATGCAGAAGTAGAGTCGAATTGTCTTGAGGCTCATAGGCACGAACGTACTATTTTCCGATTGTTTGTTTGTACAAATCAAAATACTTGCGGATTTTACCATTTAAACGACTGTCGTGTTAAATAAGATTTAATAAACAATTTGTACAGTGTTATGCTAGGACAATGTCGACTAAGAAATCGAGGAAAACTCAGTGTTTATTCAAAGTTGGACACACGAAAGTTATTTTAAAGAGTGGTTGAAACCTAGTAGAAAAGGAAATGACTAAAACTGTAAATTCTGCTCGAGTGATTTGGCGATAGGAGGAGGAGGCAAAAACGATTTGGTGCGTCGTATGAAAACATCTAAACATTTAAATAGTATTCCGGCTGGCCCATCTGCTCAAAAACCAGTGACAGATTTTAGGGGAAAATCAAAAAAGTCCATACAAAAAAAAATCGAAATATTTATTTTTTGGGCTTATCTCACTAAGAATCGTTCATAAATTCGAACCTTATACAAGAAAGTGTCCAAAATCTCCATCTCCGTTTCTTTTACATTTTATGATTTTTTTATTACTATAAATGTGCATATGCACAAGTTTCATATGAAACAAATATCAGTGAAGCAATTCAAAAGGTAGGAATCGACGTAGAATATGTCTAAATGGTTGAAAACTCACGCATTCATAATGAAAGGAAACAGGTAAACCCGATTGATACACAAAGTATCAATAAAGAAATTAACCCAAGAAGAATAAATTCACCTATTAATACTGACACGAGCTATGCTAACGCCGATGACACCACTGGTGTTTCTTCCAGACAATGACCACAGCCGTCGCCGTCATAGAAGAAGTTCAAGCAATTGACGAGCGCAACGACCTCTCTTCTGTTGGCCGCCGGGAGAGCGATAACCAAGGGCGGGCCGGTCGGGATATCGTCTTCTGTATTCCACAACGGGAGCACGTGAATTTCCGTTACAGAAACCATGCACAAAGTGTAAATCAGCAATATGCAATGGTTCTAAATTCGCAAGTCGAGGCATTCTCACGTCAGGTAAACAAAATGCCTTAAATAGTCGGGATAGCACAATAGGTTACATGCACGAAATTTTTTTATCGCTTTTCTTAACAAAATGTAAAAAATACCGAAAAACGATTTCAAAAAGTGAAATTAAAATTAAAATCAGTCAATAAATACGCATGATATGGGCATTTTAAAGTCCTAATTAGACGGCGATTTGACAGAGAGGTCCGACATGTACTGTTACGTCATAGTCTACGCCGGCCATATAAACTCCATATTAAATTCCGTTTTGCTAGAAAGAGATAGAATGAAATGTTTGATGGCTTATATCTTGGTTATTATTATAGTTATTCGAAAAAATATTTTTGTCTACTGTTTGTTACATGAATGAGCTTTTAATAAAGCAAAAATAAAAAGTCATGCATATTCCCTATTCCAAATACGTAGCGTCACGAGCACGAACACAAAGAACGATCGACTAACGACGAAATAAACCGATGACAGGAGGGGACCGACGAAAAGGGGGGACGAATAAGACGGACACTTTTTTTAGCGGTATCCTTTTGTTTGCACCGCGTGAAGGTCAAATTTCAACAGGTCGTATTTTGAAAAATATTAGAAATAATTAGAAACGTTGTTTTGAGATGTTTTAGAGAATACCATGTAGTTTAATAATAAATAATACTGTTTATTGCACATTTTTCGGAATATTGGGCTAAACAAAAAAAATTGACCTCTTTTTGTTAGAATTTCCAGTTTCTTCCTCATTTTCTATGGTTTTTTTTATGTTTACATAGTTTTTAAAGCCGAGTAATAATAAATGGCTATGCAATAAAAAACAGAATTGAAAATAAACTTAAAACAAACAAAAATCCTCAAAAATAGTGCAACAAGTCAGCAGTCTCTGCTAAAAATAAAGAAATGGCACTAAAAAAACCTTATATCGATATACCCCTAAATCAAAGTTTTTTATCGATAATTTTGTGTAAATATTCCACCAAAACTTTGTATGATTCCACTTCTCAAGAAATAGCCGCAGCTTCTAAACAAAATGCCGAGGAAGCCACTTTTATAAATGTGGCCGAAAACAACCAAATAAATGATATACAAGGGAAGCCGGGGATATATCGGGGACGCGAGGCAAGACGGGACCACCCACACATACAAGTAACTACGCACACTAGCCGTGTTTTGTTTCAACAAGAAGAGGGCATTCCGCTTCGGCCTACGGCGCGGCAGTGACCGGCGACCAGAGTGGACGCATTTATTTTTGACGACCAATTCTTTTTTCCGACGACATTTACGACGCAATTCATGCAGTTTTAAGCAAATCAGCTGGTTACAGAAAAGCAGCTCAATGGGGAATGCCGCCTTATACGATACGGCATATACAGCATTGATATTTTCGATTAAAATGGCTGTAAATGTACTGTTATTATATTATAGCCGTACCGTATAAGGCGGGCACATAAGCCCACCCAGGGTCATAGATATTTTTAGTATGAGTTAGCGTTATGCGTCTTTTCTGTGGACACCAGAAAGTAAGGGCTTTAAATACTATTTTTTCTTAGTGCCCTATAGGCGCTGTACAAATTGATTAATACTCTAGATCTAAGCGATAAAAATATCAGTTACTTATATGTACTCAAGTTCTTAACTATGGCGTTGACCACAGGAAAGACGGCTAAATTCTAGAACGAGTATGACCCACCAACACCTTTTCATCTTTTTTTTTTTCTAAGCAACAGAAAAATCTGTTATTTTTTTCTGACAATAAGAAGGCTTATTCCTACCTATAAACAAAATTTCAAGATTTCTGAAAATTTTCATCCATTCCCCATTGTACGGGGTTCCACAGACCACATTGGAGCGTTGCGTCGCAAAAATAAGGAAGGCCCAGGTATCTCTTAAGTCAGCTCCATGTAAAATAGGTTAAATCGCAATTACCAGAGTGGAATCCAATAAAAGTTCACACTGACTACGAAAAAGGTGCGATGAACGCAATTTTGAGAGTATTCCAACACTAAATTACGCGGGTTATTATTATCATTGGACTTGGAACATGTGGAAGAAAGTTAAGTCGTTTGGATGAACAAAAAATAAACCGGCACGAAGTCTTGCCACTTCTACCCGAGCTAGAGATTCATCAGGGTATGGCATACATAAAATCTGAAGTAGAAACCTCCAAATTTATAAAGTACCTAGAATTATTTTGGTTAAAGATTCGTTACCCGACAATAATCAGTATGTTAGGTGAACGCCACAGAACCACGAGCATTTTGGAAGCTTTCCACTCAAAAATAAATAAACTGGTTAAATAAACACCGTCACGCTGATGCGATTGCTTCAGGTTCTCAAGCAAATTCACACCTTGGAGATTGTTCCGAAAAACGACGAAGAAATCAAATAATCAACGATGATTATATTATGAGCGTACAGCTTGAAATTGTAAATAGACATATCCGTCGGATACGGACTGGAAAAATTGCGTACGTAACTAAATCTGTCTCTACACATGACATCTTTGTTTTTCAGTTAAAGGTTTCCAGAAGGTTCCTATGTAGCTTATACATATAAATATTAATTTAGTTATTCTTCAGCACTAGTTTTGTGTGTTTTGTTTTAATTCCACCGTAGGGTGATTTATATTATTCTTAATTACGCAAACATATATGTTCAACAAATTTAGAACAAAAATATAGTAGCTATCTCCTACCTTGAGTTTTTATTACTTTCAGCTATAGATGTCGACGTCACATCACTAGTAGTCAGTGGTATCGCTTAACTTTAAAAGACCCACCATACCACCAGGGGTATGGCCGCAGGGGTACGGTCTGAAGGGTCGTGAAATTCGAAAAAAGAAGACTGTCTTTACTATGTAGCAAAAGTTACATCAAAATATAGTTTATGGAATATCAAGTTTCATACTTAAGAAAAAAGCCCGGTTCTTGGGTATTCGTGTTCCCTGCACTGGAAGATACGGCTAGTGTGGATTTTAAAGATGTCGTTTTGCAATTGCCACAGCCATTTTTTTGCAAAGGAACGTCTTGTACCTACTTCGTAAATGTATAAATAGTCTATTAACACCAATATAATATACAATAGACAGTGGTGGTCCGTGGAAAAGAGGAATGTTTATGTTACATACTTTGAATGTTATAGAAACGATAAGATAACAAAGAAGTTTATTATTTTTATAATTATTAAATGGAACTGTAAATTTGATTATGATCTGACGATGACACGTTTGGCTCTGAGTTGTACAACGACCTACGAAGCTGACGGCCCCAGGTTCGAATCCCGGCCAGGGCAAGTGTTTGTGTGATGAGCACGAATGTTTGTTCTTGGGTCGTGGATTTTTTCTATATTTATTTATTATTTATCTCAGTCATACGCTTTGCCAAATCTAGTATTTTTTTTTTTTTTTTTTTGTTTTATTTTTATTTTAGTTATTTCAATTATTATCCTTACTATATTAATCCTTATCCTTATTATATTATAAACGTGAAAGTAAATATGTACGTTCCACTTAATCTCAAAAACTGCTGGACGAATTACTATGAAACTTTCTAGTTATGTACCCTATATATCAGAATAGGACATAGTCTATAATGTATGTCAAATTTCATCCCTTTTAGGGACGAAAAAGGGGTGAAAATTTGTATGGACAGTAAATATTTTTTTACGCTAGGAACTTGAAATCTTTGTAATATGCTTCGCATTTAAATTAGTAAAATATCGAGTTTTGAGGAAAGACATAAGCTACTATTTATCCCGGATAAATGCCTTTTTTCCGCGATAAACGAATCTAAGGCGGACGAAGTCGCGGGCGGCCGCTAGTTACATTATAATTTGTGAGTAAATTAATAACAATACAAATTTGGCAGCTTTACAAGATACATTAGAACTCACTTTATTGGCGTATTTTGGTGATTATAATGGAAGTAGGGTATACATTGGATATGCGAATATCAAAGCTCATGTTTTCATACGATAGTAACAGATACCTTCCGACGAATTGCGACGTCACGTGAACCTTGACCGGAGATGACGACAATGAGATACAACGGCGATCAAAAATCCATCGAGCTTCTTACAGATAAAATTTTAAAACGCAGATATAACAACTGACTTCAATCAACTCTGTTCACATCAAAACTGTGTACATTCAACATTTTCATCCCCTATTCTCCCTCTCTAGGGGTGAAATTATTGCTTCAAATTGAATCGCAACCAGAAACTTCGACGATTTTTATTTATTTAACTAGGGTTAACTACCCTTTGAACGCTTTCATATTTGAAATACGTGGTCAGTCACACGCCAAGCAATTATTATGGCTAACATTTACGACACCTTTAGGCGTGGCTGGTTTGGCAGGTACGACAGCTCACGACACCTTTAGGTGTTCTTGGCGTTCAAAGGGTTCAAGTTAAAGGGTTATAATGACCACCTATATGTACCTACCATGTTTAAGCAAATCCATTATTCTTATTCTAAAGATGCTGCAATCAAGACTATTCACGGCAGCGCTAACCATATTCCAAGTGGTATTATTTATTCTTAAAAAAATGGGAACTTCATGACCATGACTGCTCCGTTTATTAACTTCGACCTTTATTCTATACATACAACTCCTAATCTGAAAACCTATTACAACCGAGCTTAACCAAGCAGACGGAATATATAATAAGTAGACGGAAAACTATGCGCATTCAAAAAGATCATCCCATATTTTTCTCTCATTAGAGGTGAAATCATTTCAAACTAAAATTCGACCCATGACAAATAAGTCAATTGACTAATTTAAAAAAAATATATGACTGCCAACTTCAATCAAGCCAATTCAAATTTTTCATCCCCATTATTCCCATCTTAGGAGCCAAATTATTTCTTCGAATTTATTTTGATCCATTATGACGATACCGATAAAAAATATACTTGACCCGACGTTATGGTGGCCGACCGTACCCAATGTAGGAAGAAGCAAGGAAGATTGCAATGAATGACCAAAATAGTTGCTAAAATCCACGTGTTTTCTATGTAATTACCAGTATAAAAACTTTTAACAATGAACTTCATTGGAGGTTATCGACGAAAACTATGCAAATTATTTCTTCAAATTAGACCCCATTATGACAATGACCATTAAAAATGAGTTTTTTTTAGAACTACCAATTTTGCCGTGCTAATGAAAAAATACTTAAAATATATAAATATAAACTTTCATCAAAAGACGGCTTTTTATAGGAGACTAGCACGGCAGAATATAAAAAAAAAATTAACAACAAACTTCAATGGAGCCTATCGACGGAAAACTATGCACATAAAACGTTTTCATCCCCTTTTTTCCCTCCTTAGGGATGAAATTATTTCTTCAAATTAGACCCATTACGACAATAAGCTATACATTTGCTAAATCCGACGTGTTCTGCGTAAAACTACAAATATAAAAACTTGTAACAAGCAACTTCAATTAAGCTTATTGTCTAAAAACAATGCACTTTCGAAACTTTCGTCCCCTATTTCCTCTCCTTAGGGGTGAAATTACTTAAATTTTGTTAAATTGGTACCCTTGATGACCATGACCAATAAACCAATTTACTAGCTTAGATTTTTGTTCTATCTAATCTACGTTTGGAATTCCCTTCCTCCGTTGTCGAATATTGCATATAAGAGACAACACGAAAACAAACACTTGAAGATTCGATTCCAACAAATTTTATAACGATTTCCTATTTCCAACACATTTTGCTGATCTAAATCTATCTAAAGGAGCGAAATATTTCTAGGAGTGATCCTAGAAATATTTTCATTCGACGAATCAGGACACAATGGATGAAATACAAAAACTATTATCATTATTTGTTTGAGTATACAACAAACCAATGGGCACGATATACCGCCCGGACTTGGCCAAATTAAGTATGAACAGAAAACGCGTAAAAAGTATTACGGATGGGCAATTCACTCGAACATTTCATAGGTACAACAAAATACAGAAAATAACACAAAAAAACGGTCAAGTATGAGTCAGACTCGCGCACCGAGGGTTCCGTACAAAATATGAAACGGCCGTATATAGAAAATTCAGTATTAGCAGTCAGTCCTAGGCAAAATGTACGCGGTGATCGGTCAATTTATACTCGTTACTGACGTAGACAGATAAACATAAATCGATGAAGGCCGGCTCGTGACAATTAGTAATTGTCACGTTTCGCGTGCAAGCGAGAGCGCGGAACAAGCGGTAGAGAAGCACTATCGGCCTAAGCGTTCGGCTTCTCTTCCACGTTGTCACGAAAAAATATCGTCCGTAAACCGACCTTACAGACAACCAATTTTTTTAATTTTGATTTTATTTGTCCTTGCCCAAGCCTCGTGGAGACGTCAGTCAGTAGTGACGTCACTCGAAATATTTCCGAGGCAATAAAAGAATTGAACGCATCCAAATAGAAAACGAATCCAAAGTTTCAACGAACAATAAACAAAACGAGCATTATTTTTGGCTCATCCCAATTGGACTTTACACAGGCAACTGAAATATGACAAAGTTTAGACTTGAGGTGTACATCAATGAATAATTTAGGACGGACTTCTGAGCCATTAGAATTACTTTAAAAAAACTATAGTTATCATTAATGCAACGCATTCTAAGAGAATATAATACAAAACAATAAACAATTATGAATTGTATATTTTTAAACCTAAATTGAGGAGTACGCAGAATAGCAATTTAAAATACAGTAACAACATTATTTTTATTCACTCTTTGACATTACATTTCGATCATGCAGATTTTTCGTTTCCATGCCATTAAATAATACCTTTAATGTACACACTCGCCGAGACACGCATGACATCTTTTTCTTAATTACATCGTGTGAAGAATACGGCATATGTGCGTTTCCTGACTTCAACGAATGTGTAAACGTGTGGCTACGTACTGCGAACTTTGTTAATTATAAAATTAATACATTAGTATAGATTTAACGGTTACATAACAATTGTTTACAACAATTTTATAACTATTATTCAGCCTTAATTTATATCTTATCTATTGCCAAATATTTACATGAAACATAGTGTAATCAAAATAACAAAGTTAGCCACGCACAGTGCAGATGTGTCACAGTTTACATATCAGTTAGTACGTAACAGATACGGTAGTATTTTATGCAATCGTTATATAATGTATGCTTTTTCAGTAGAGTATCGCGTTTAGGCCACGAAGCTTGCTGAGTGGTCTAATTAAGGTAAGAGTCTTGAAAAGCTAATTATATAACTATTGTATACAAATAAAACATAGCTAAAACAATATTGGCAAAAACACTGCATTCTTTTTTGGAAATTCATCATAGTTCTTGTATAATATATGTATTATAGTTCAGTGACATATAATATGAACCATAGTGTATGGAGTGATGGTCCAATCTAAAACGTATGCCTTATTAGTATGATTCACGGAGTTCTTTTTCACAGATTTATAATAGTTCATGAGTAGAAAAAAAAGTTTTTACATCAATTAACACGTTCACTGTACCCATACAAAAATGATCTGAGTCCAACTGTACATCCAGTATGGAATGGAATCCAGGTAAGAAGTTGCGTGACTCACTCATTGGGGGAACTTAGACAGGGAACGCTGATCGTTTGTCAATTCGTTTTCATAATTAAGAAAATATATTCCCGACAAAATCGAAGAATAGTGGGTATTATTAAGAGTCCCCGGTAAGCTCGGTTCTCCATACAAACCTCTTATTTTAAAACGACTAGCTAGTTTGCTCTAAAACTTTGTACTTAGATAAGCAGGCTTGTAATTTAAGTATATGTAGCTTTAGATACCATAGTAATAAAAACAGCGAATTTACTTTTTTCATACGAGACTTGTTTTTGCTGTATTTCGTTTGTTTTATAAACTGGAGCCATATAAACTATTTACAGGCCTAGCTATACCTAATGTCATTGTATATGCAAAGTTTCGTTACAATGCAACACGTAGTTTTAAAATGAGAACCAAACTCCGTTTGTATGGAAAGGTGAAATTCGGCCGAGCTTGACGGGAACATGACAAAATAGGAAAGTTAAAGGCTTTTGTGGCAGTTAACGCGTCTGTACAAATGTATGTAGAAGCTTCTTTAGAAATGCAGATATGATATATTTAAGAGAGGTCTATATTGACTGCCATAAAACAATTTGAAAATTTAGTTTCATAAATGCTCACCAGTTGACGGCAGAAAAACCGGTTGAATATCTACAATGTACAGACATCTTATTTTTACAACTTTATGATAGTATAGCAGTACCACAAATATAAGTTACAACGATGTACCTGCGCAGAAAGCATTTTTTGAAACCTTTATATTTACCAATTATAAGGCAGCGCGTTTGCGCGGTAAAATCTTCATCGCCCATTGGCCAATATTTTGCGCGCGACGCCGGCTCCCGCCATTGTGTCTGGCGCCGCGTCAGTCGTCATGAGCGAGAGAGCGCGAGTTCACCTGCCATTGCATATGTACCGTACGTATAGTGCAACAAGGTCTTTATTGAAATGTTCACACGTTCGGTTTCATTCGGTACAAAAAATTACCGATGTAACTTATATTCGTGGTACTACTGTATAGATGACCTTATTAGAAATACGTCCGATTTGACGTCGATTTCATCTTGTGTTATTTCAGTTGTATCGTTTTCGATACCGTATACATCTAAGGGTTAAGTTTTTTTGCTAAACACGTGTCTTTAGAAATTTGAATGTAAAGGAGAAGTTTAGTCCCAGATGCGACCACACTGCGGCCGATTACCGCCAATATCATTGCTTGCCGCGCTTGCCGGGCGGCTTCTGCAGCTGGAACGCGGAGCTGGAGTCGCTCGCGGCGGAGAAGCCGCCGAGGACCGGCGCCGGCGCCGCCGCTGCGGGCGTCGGCTGCCAGCTGCTGCCTGGTGAAAAAAAAAATAAGTATAATAGTTTTCCTTCGTATTTTCACGGAAACGTACGAATGTGTCTTGCTATGTCAGTCGGTCACAGTAGAAAAAGTACTGAGGTTGACTGAAGTAACATGACAAATAGCGAGGATTTCCGAGAAAATACGAAGGAAAATCATTTTGCACTACATCTGTACACTCAGATAACCTTGCGAGGAACTCAGGTCGTGTTCGAACTTTAAAACGTTTAGAGTCCTTTGACTCGGGCGCAAAAACCAATAACAATCGGAAGTCGGAAGATTAGAGAATCCATTAACTTACCACTGTTGTCGGCGCCGGGGAATGGTGACAGCGAGTTGCCTAAACAACTGAAAGGCGTCGGCCCCGCCAATTGAGCTATACTACCTGAAATAATAAAAATAATATACTTATGAGTTGAGTTCAGAGTTTGGATTGTCACTACTTTTATCTGTATACTATTATAAAGTTGTAAAAATGAAATGTCTGTACATTAAAGATATTTTCAAAAAATTGATTGTTACCAAGTATTTGGAGGTCACTGAAACGAAAAATGTATATTTTGGATTTTATGTATGTTTGTATGTGTCGTTGTGGCTTCATCACGCTAAGTGGGCTAACCAGATTTCAGCTAATTTTGGTACACGGGTAGCTGGGTATCTCCAGATGGTTATAGGATACTTTATACCCGACTATGCTAAAGAAAAAAAGAGGGGTTATGATATTTTCTTCTGTTTCCGCGATTATTACTCATTGAAATAAAACAATTTAACGGATTATATCGCGTATATTATCTCATTTTAGTTCCCGACGTTTCGGAAGCTTTCCAGCTTTCCATGGTCACGGGAGGACTGAGAAAAGATGTATTTTCCTCTGTCAAAGTTACAATTTTGTGCAAACTACCCATTTTTTGAAAAAACACAAATAAAGGGCGACGATCAACATCTGACTGCTGAGTTGCAGAATGTCAAACGTGCGCTTCGAGCCAACGAGCTCCAGATACCACGTTCCAAGCAGAATCCCAGTATGAAGAAACCAACAGTCGAGCGTAAACCTGCCGTATTACCATATGTGAAAGGGGTCACAGACAAGATCGGAAACATCTTGAAGCGTGCTTCTATAAAAACATATTTCAAGCCGTTGAAGAAGGTGTCTCAATACCTTAGACCCGTGAAGAGTAGCACCCCTTTGCAGAGTGCAGGCATTTATAAGCTAGACTGCGAGTGTGGTCTTTCATACATTGGTCAAACGAAACGCAGTGTATCAACCCGGGTGAAGGAGCACATAGCAGATGTCAAGCACCGTCGGTGTAATAGGTCTGCAGTCTGTGAACATGTCATTGACAAACCAAACCACTCAATTAAGTTTGATAAACCTTCTATCCTTGCCAAAGAAAAAATATATTTTCCCAGGATGCTACGCGAGGCTATTGAGATTAAAAAGCATCCTAATTTCAATAGAGAAGATGGATTGTCACTACCACCTGCTTGGGATCCTGTAATACATCTCATCAAGGAACAAGCGAGACACAGGACTGCAAAACCTTAATTTCAGAACGGTGTAAAATATCTTATCTGTTTAAAGTAGTTTAATAGTCTCTGTTTTTAAATATTATAATTAGTAATGAGGTAGCCTGGGAGTTTTTCTTTGCAGCGTTTCTTTTCTCCTCAGTACGCCTCATTTGTGAAATGCTGCTTGGTAAATTATTAGAATAAAATAATTAAGCCCTTCTGGCACATGTGTAACTGTCTTTACAGCTTAGGCCCATCTGGCATGTATGTACACCTTTATTTGTGTTTTTTCAAAAAATGGGTAGTTTGCACAAAATTGTAACTTTGACAGAGGAAAATACATCTTTTCTCAGTCCTCCCGTGACCATGGAAAGCTGGAAAGCTTCCGAAACGTCGGGAACTAAAATGAGATAATATACGCGATATAATCCGTTAAATTGTTTTATTTCAATGAGTAATAATCGCGGAAACAGAAGAAAATATTATGTACACCAGTACGGACTGGATGTTGCTAACCAAATCAGGCGGTATGAAGACCTCAGGACGGGACTCGCACGAGCTCGAAGTTCATTGAATTTCCTTAAAGAATGCCGTGATGAAGATCTCATTCCTACATGCGTGAAAATAGCACGGAAGAAGGACATTTTCGGTAGTGAACGCATTCTCCGCCAAGCTAGTGTAAAGTTACTGTGCAAACTTATCCACAATACCCGTTATTCAGCTCACAAGTTTGAACAACAGATTAAAGAAAAGAGTGACGAATTGCAGTTGATATTGACAGATGATGACTTCAAAAGTATTGTTGAACAAGGCGACAGACGTTACGCATCAAAATTTAAAAGCTGTACATGTAAGAAAAATGCTAAGTTTGACAAGTTGAAATCAAAACGCACTAGGAATGAAACGCTCCGTGGAGGTAATCAAACGTCAACGTCAAATGCCGTTGCACCTGTAGTGAATATTAGCTCGAAGGATCTGTCGGACTCGCAAACCTTGCTTCTTAAAAAAGGGCTTAATTATGTTGTTACTCCACGGAATATCCCTTTTGAACAGATTATAGTCGGTGTGGAAGATTGTTTGGTCCAAAATCATATGCGTAAGGAGGATTTGGAGGCCGTACGCCAGGATGTGTCTTCAATTTTAAGACGAGCGAAGTCTCCTAAAGTTAACTTACGTAGAACTGAATTCAACGCTTTGAAGAGCTTGCGTGAAGACCCAGACATCACCATTCTTCGAGCTGACAAGGGAAATGCGACGGTTGTTATGGATACTAGTGATTACAACCAGAAAGTGGAAGTACTTTTGTCAGACACTACAACATACAAGCTTGTTAAGCGAGATCCAACGGCGAAAGTAATAAAAACGACAGCCGAGCTGATAAGTAAGCACTCTGAAAATCTTAATCTGGATGTGAAAAGTTTAGTGCCTTCTTGCCCGGTGCCACCAAAGTTGTACGGGTTACCAAAGATACATAAACCTGGTGCTCCGTTACGCCCTATAGTGAGTCAAATCGATGCTCCTACCTATCGATTAGCTCGGCACTTAGCAGGTGTGCTTTCTTTACTGCGAGGGAAGACGGAAGCATACACAAGGGATTCATACCATTTTGTCAGTGAGATTAAGGATTTGAGACTAACTGATGATGAAGTTATGGTCAGTTTTGATGTCCAGTCTCTCTTCACATGCCTACCAGTTCAAGAATGTATCGAAATTGTGAAAAGAAGATTGGGTGAACAACAGATGGCAATAGAATATGCTGAGTTATTACAACACTGCCTTACATCTGGCTATATGCTATGGAATGGTGAATTCTACGGGCAAGTTGATGGTGTGGCAATGGGGTCTCCGGTGTCTCCTGTTGTCGCCGATATTTTCATGGAAGACTTCGAGGAGAGAGCGCTTTCATTGGCACCTGTCAAGCCGAGGATCTTTAAAAGATACGTAGATGATACCTTTACTATTTTACCTAGATCTAGTGTTTCAGCTTTCTTAGACCATCTGAACTCCATGCATAGTAAAATTAAATTCACTATCGAGTTGGAAAATCAAAATTCACTTGCATTCTTAGATGTGCTAGTAATTAGAGGTCCTAACAATGACATAGGTCATACTGTATATAGGAAACCTATGCATACAGATAGGTATTTGAATGGCAAATCTCACCACCATCCCTGTCAACTTGCTACAGTGGGTAAATCTTTGTTTCAGAGAGCCAGGGGTATCTGCGACGATCAACATCTGACTGCTGAGTTGCAGAATGTCAAACGTGCGCTTCGAGCCAACGAGCTCCAGATACCACGTTCCAAGCAGAATCCCAGTATGAAGAAACCAACAGTCGAGCGTAAACCTGCCGTATTACCATATGTGAAAGGGGTCACAGACAAGATCGGAAACATCTTGAAGCGTGCTTCTATAAAAACATATTTCAAGCCGTTGAAGAAGGTGTCTCAATACCTTAGACCCGTGAAGAGTAGCACCCCTTTGCAGAGTGCAGGCATTTATAAGCTAGACTGCGAGTGTGGTCTTTCATACATTGGTCAAACGAAACGCAGTGTATCAACCCGGGTGAAGGAGCACATAGCAGATGTCAAGCACCGTCGGTGTAATAGGTCTGCAGTCTGTGAACATGTCATTGACAAATCAAACCACTCAATTAAGTTTGATAAACCTTCTATCCTTGCCAAAGAAAAAAGATATTTTCCCAGGATGCTACGCGAGGCTATTGAGATTAAAAAGCATCCTAATTTCAATAGAGAAGATGGATTGTCACTACCACCTGCTTGGGATCCTGTAATACATCTCATCAAGGAACAAGCGAGACACAGGACTGCAAAACCTTAATTTCCGAACGGTGTAAAATATCTTATCTGTTTAAAGTAGTTTAATAGTCTCTGTTTTTAAATATTATAATTAGTAATGAGGTAGCCTGGGAGTTTTTCTTTGCAGCGTTTCTTTTCTCCTCAGTACGCCTCATTTGTGAAATGCTGCTTGGTAAATTATTAGAATAAAATAATTAAGCCCTTCTGGCACATGTGTAACTGTCTTTACAGCTTAGGCCCATCTGGCATGTATGTACACCTTTATTTGTGTTTTTTCAAAAAATGGGTAGTTTGCACAAAATTGTAACTTTGACAGAGGAAAATACATCTTTTCTCAGTCCTCCCGTGACCATGGAAAGCTGGAAAGCTTCCGAAACGTCGGGAACTAAAATGAGATAATATACGCGATATAATCCGTTAAATTGTTTTATTTCAGAGGGGTTATGACTTTTTCTCCTACGCGAACGAAGTGGCGGGCGCCTTCTAGTTCCAAATATATCCATACTAATATTATAAATGCGTGTGTCTGTCTGTCTGTCTGTTACCTCTTCACGCTTAATCCGCTGAACCGATTTGGATGAAATTTGGTATGGAGATAGTTTGAGTCCCGGGGAAGGACATAGGCTACATTTTATCCCGGAAAAATACCCTTATTCGCGATAAACGAATTTAAGGCCGACGAAGTCGCGGGTAGAAGCTAGTAAATAATAAATATCAGGGGCAATCTTACACACAAATCGACCTAGTCCCAAACTAAGCAAAAGTTGTACTATGGGTACTAAGCGACGATATACATAATATATAGATAAATTATAATACTTAAATACATAGAAAACATCCAAGACCCAGGAACGAACATTCGTGCTCATCACACGAACATTTAAATAATTGATAAATTCAGGCGTTACTTAGCGGTATTGGATTATAGTCCTTTGCTTTACCGCAAAATGTGTCTTGGTTAGATGTGACACTAAATTGTGCTCACATGGGCATATTTCCATGCAGTTCCCAAAAAAAAACACAAACATTTGCCCCGGCCAGGATTCTAATCCGGGACCGCCAGCTTCGTAGGCCGTTGTGCAACCAACTGAGCCAAACGTGTGGTCAAATTATGTTGTAAAAATATTAGTAAACAAACTACTTCAATCTCATGAAAACTCCCCGAGATATAATAATGTTAAAGTCACACTTTTGGTCATTCCAAAAAAACACTTTAAACTAAAGCCTAGGAAAGTGTGACGTCACACGTTCCTACCTTGTATGGGGTAATTAAGAATTTTGTTTTGCAGCTATGTTAAAACTTGCGTTTATGTAATAGTATATTACTGCAGAGGCCGGGAAAAGTCATTTCGTGGATGAGTACGGTTTCGAAGGACGAGGCGTAGCCGAGTCCTTCAATAAATACGAATCCACGAAATGACATTCCTGCCGAGGCATGTAAACTGCTTTTCTCCAAATATGCGAGGAAATTTACCACATGTTTATGTAACTTATTTTCGTAAAAATAACACAACAGACAATCTTTGACAAAATGAAATTCACGTTCCCGCCTTATTTTTTTTAAGGATATTAAAGTTGAAAGTTTTGGGTCCGAATTGTATATTTGGTTCCACATGAAATATAGTAATGAAAATAAATAAAAATAACACCCATAGCAATAGTTAAAATAAATATATGCATTATTACTTTTAGTTGAATCGGCAATTCCTAAACGCACAACATTAAGAAAAACATACCTTAGCTACAAAATATTTATCAGTCCCAGAAGATCATTAAGACTAAATAAACTGTATTATGATTTGGACACAATAATTATTGTTTTTTTTTCTATTATTATTGGCATTAACCATAAACGCAGAAAATAATTAAAGCTTTTCAAATCTCGGTTTTTGTACAGTCATGGGATTTAATTTATATACCATTTCGTACCTTGTCACAGTCAAAATCAATATGAAATCCGATAGAGATTCCATATCAATGTCACTAGGACAAGGTCCGAAATGGTACATAAATTAAATTCCTTCACCGTACGTTACTATTGGCTGTATGGTGAATTTTCAAAGTCGTGGATGAAATTAAAAGTAAAAACCTGCCCATTAATGTACACTTCCCATGCCTGTCCGGGAATTAATGTCACTTTTTTTAAAATTGGTTATCGTATCAACGTATATAACGATGGACTTCGCGGTGTGTTTTTACTACATTAATGGGAACATTTCCGAGCAAGTTGGAGAAAACTGTTTTATAACAAAAGTTACCATACACTTCATGGGTCATTCAATGGTATTATTAGTTATTCATATTATCATACTTTAAAATGGAATTTCCCACCTAAGTTTAATGGCTCATAAAACAAGCTAAACACAAGGTATCGAACTCAAATTTTATTTTTACTTTTTCTATCATACAAACAATAGCCAACATCCCTATTGGGATTTGATTCGCGTACCACGGTAGAACCATGTCGCTATAATGTGACTTATCGCTCGGTTCGAGTGACGGTAGCTTGTCCTTACGACAGGGTTCTACGGCTGTAAGCGACTTAATTTCCCTACTCTGCCGTCCTAATTCAAAAGGCCTAATTCAAAAGGACTAATTCACTATCTGACATGCGTCCTTTTGAATTAAGACGGCAGTACTATACATACCTAAGGCGGCTCTAGGGTCAGACAGCACAGCGCGCCCGAGACTGTCGTTCATGGAAGACTTCGTTTTCTTCCTCGTGCCCTCCGCGTCTCGAAGAATCTGGTCTAAACTGGTACTGGCTGCAATAACAATAAATCAACGTTAGGCTTCTTAAACTGTATACTATTCGTACTACCGAAAACATTGAGATGTATCCTTTTTAGGGTTCCGTAGCTAAAATGGCAAAAACTGAACCCTTATATAATATTTTCTTCTGTTTTTGCGATTATTACTCATTGAAATAAAACAATTTGGAGTCCACCCGTGACCATGGAAAGCTGAAAAGCTTCGTCGGGAACTAAAATGAGATAATATACGCGATATAATTCGTTAAATTGTTTTATTTCAATGAACCCTTATAGCTTCGTCATGTGCGTCCGACCGCCCGTATGTTACAGGCATTTTACCACCATCATACCAGTCGATAGACGCTCACTGCTTCATCACAAAGGCCTCTCCGAGAATCTCCACAACAACCCGTCGTGTGCTGCCCCATCCAACGTATTCCTCATCACCATCATACCAGCCAATAGACGCTCACTGCTGGTCATAGGCCTCCACCAAGGATCTCCACAACTAACGGCCTTTCGCTGCCTTCATCCAACCCATACTCAACTCTCACAAGCGGTAGTTCACGAGCATAAATAAGCTTACCTGACATAGTATTGAAGACATCAGTGGAGTCCTTTAGCACGTACTTCCTCAGGTTAATGTACTGCTCCTTCTGCGCTTCGACCTGCGTGTGGACTGCTTGCAGGCGCCCGGCCAACGCGACCAGGGACTCGTGCATGCGTCGTATGCCGAGATTCAACTCTGTGGATAAAAAAAATAGACAATAATTCAATACGGCCAGGGCATGTGTTTGTGTGATGACTGATGTTTTCTTCGTATTTAAGTATAATAATGTATCTATAGAGTCGCGACTCTATGGCGCGGCCCACTAGACAATCGGAGTAGGGGAAGACCGATGAGAAGACGAGATCAAGAGGACAGCCGGTTCGCTCTGGAATGAGGTGGCACAGGACAGAGACACATGGTTATCATTGGAGGAGGTCTTTACCCGCCCAGGGGTTCTTGCAGACTAGCTTGTTACTAATACTTAGGTTAAGATATAACAATTATTGTGTTTTTATTTTATTTTAAGTTACTACTAACCAACAATTTGTAAAAAAAATCTGTAAGAAATAAGTTTTTTCTTATTATTTATTTATTTACATCTTCCACGACTCTATTTCTAGGGCCGTTAGGATGTGCCAGATATTTTTGCCCACTTCGATGCCGGTGGCTGTACCCATAGTACAAGCTTTGCTTAGTTTGGGATTAGGTCGATTTGTGTAAGCTTCTCCCTGTGTGTTATTTGTTTATTTAATAAAATTATAACACATAGTTCGATTGTAAAGGAAAAAATCAATGCGACCTACTAATTTGCAAGCAGGATTCGAACCTGCGACCGCTACTTTAACGCAGAAGTACTCTGACCAACTTATCTATCGCAACTTTACGCACGTAGCTTGAAATTTTCGAACACAATCTAGTTAGTACTAGTAGCGCCCTCTGTATCTTTCTTATTTTAAACGCTAAGCGCATTAGCCATACTCCAAGACATGCGTATCACGCTTCGTCTCTGTTCCATTGCTTCTCCAGCAAGTATTAGGAGAGCGAGAGAGATGGCGCTGTTTTTCAATGAAGAAATCAATATCTATACTATTATAAAGCTGTAAAAATGAAATGTCTGTACATTTTCAAAAAATTGATTGTTACGGAGTATTTGGAGGTCACTAAAACGAAAAATATCTTTTTTTGGATTTTTGTATGTTTATATGTGTCGTTGTGTCTTCATCACGCAAAATCTGCTAAACAGATTTCCACAATTTTTGATCCTTTTCACCCGACTACGAAAAAAAAGGGTTATGACTTTTTCTCCTCCGCGAACGAAGTTGCGGGCACCTCTAGTAGATACAGTTGTAAAAATTAAATGTTTGTATGTTAGTGTCGTTGTGGCTTCATCACGCTAAATCGGCTAAATAGATTTCAACTATTTTTGGTACACGGGTAGCTGGGTATCTCCAGATGGTGATAGGATACTTTTTGCCCGACTATGCTAGACAAAAAAAAGGAGACTTTTCTCCTCCACGAGCGAAGTTGCGGGCACCTTCTAGTACCAATACCAACAATAATTCACTAATCATTGACTACTCTTATCCGGTTTCGGTCGCGTGGCATAGGCGTTGTTTATCTTCCGAGGACTGTGTATCTTTCGTGGTTACAACCCTTTGGGCCAGGCCGGATATATTACTTTAATAGAAGGACAACTTCCATCAGGGGAGGAGAAAAAATCATAATCCACTTTTTGCCTCAGCGTAGTCGGGCAAAAAGTATCCTATAGAGTATAGTAGATAACCAGGTACCCGTGTACCAAAAATGGTTGAAATCCATTCATCCATTTTGACATGATGGATGCAGCCATATAAAGGCTCATACAAACATACAGAAAAAAAAAACGATTTAGTGACCTTCAAACAGGCATCATCACTCATTTCTTTTAAAAATCTTCAAGGTACAGACATTTCGTCACTACTTGAAAAAAGCTTGTATCTGACACCCACATCGAGAAAAAAGGTAGTAAGTGCATGATAGCGTCATATACAGTTACTACGGTTTTCGTTGAGAGCAAAATGAGATACGAGTTTTTTTCACAGTAGTGACGATTTAATTTCTACAGCTTTATAATAGTAATAGATTTTCATAGTGCCTATCTGTGGTATCCACTAGCCTGTTTTTTTGGAAAACGAGGGTATAGTTTGAAGCATGTAACATCAGCCACACACTTAGGTAACCATTGGTAGACCTTATTGCCATTGATATAAGGTCTACAGATGGTCACTTAAGTGGGTTGCTGTGTATATGTCTACGGCAGGGCTCGGAATTGGTATTTTTTAAATCTTCTAAAACACACGCTATTTCTGGAATGTTTTAAAACTATATTTAGTAAAAGAGAAATTAATCACAAAACACCTGATTCAATTTCTAGAATTTTAATAAAATATACGAAAATTTCGTAATTGAACGAAAAAACTAATCGTTATTTCGGTTATTTTGTATGAAAAAAATACCGGTTCCGTGCCCTGATCTATGGGTAAGGCCTCGGGCGTTTCAACCGCTTTGTATTAAGAAATACTCGCAGATGCGATGACAAATGTACAGTCATTTTAAGGATGAAGTTAAAACGTAAGCTTAACTTCAAGTTATTATTTAAAGTTGATTGATAAAAAAAAATTGGCATCGTATCTGAGAATATTTCGTAAAACAAAGCACTGGCGGTTGAAACGCCCGCGGCCTTATTCCCTATAGGGCAGTAGCCTGATAATGAATGGCGAACCTTGTTCTGTGAGCAGTTTGGGCGACGACTGCATCTGTTTGTCCGCCACCTCCATCTGGCGGCGGAACATGAGAATCTGCTGTTCTAACTCGCCCAGCAGCTCCTTGATGTATGCCGGGGGAGCCATGCCTTCCAACTCCGTGCCTGTGATAAATAAATTAAATAAATAAGTAGTACCACTACCTAAACGTTGTCTGGAAGACGTAGCTGTTTAGCGATAAGACCGCCCGTTGTTCACCTCTCCTTAGTGTATTGTTTTCTGCACTCTATTTTGTGTGGTGTGCAATAAAGAGTTATTGTATTGTATTTTAGTACAGGGCAATTTTTACTCAAATCGAAGTAATCGCATGGTAAGCTGAAAAGGCTTGTGTTATGAGTTAGTACGACCATATATTTGATACATATATCTACTTATATAATAGAAAACATCCAATACTCAGGAACAAATATTTATGCTCATCACACAAATAATTGCCCTTACCGGGATTTGAACCCAGGACCTTTAGCTTCGCAGGCAACGTTACTCCCATCGAGCTCAACCGGTTGTGTGATCACATTCAAAACTTGATTCTGCAGGTAGGCCTTAAGTGTACACAGTGGGTCTCACCTAGCGCGTCGCGGGCGCAGGTCTCGGCGTGCGCGAGCGGCCCACTGCGCTCAGCGACAGCGAACACTCAGCCTGTACACAGTGGGTCTCACCTAGCGCGTCGCGGGCGCAGGTCTCGGCGTGCGCGAGCGGCCCACTGCGCTCAGCGACAGCGAACACTCAGCCTGTACACAGTGGGTCTCACCTAGCGCGTCGCGGGCGCAGGTCTCGGCGTGCGCGAGCGGCCCACTGCGCTCAGCGACAGCGAACACTCAGCCTGTACACAGTGGGTCTCACCTAGCGCGTCGCGGGCGCAGGTCTCGGCGTGCGCGAGCGGCCCACTGCGCTCAGCGACAGCGAACACTCAGCCTGTACACAGTGGGTCTCACCTAGCGCGTCGCGGGCGCAGGTCTCGGCGTGCGCGAGCGGCCCACTGCGCTCAGCGACAGCGAACACTCAACCTGTACACAGTGGTTCTCACCTAGCGCGTCGCGGGCGCAGGTCTCGGCGTGCGCGAGCGGCCCACTGCGCTCAGCGACAGCGAACACTCAGCCTGTACACAGTGGGTCTCACCTAGCGCGTCGCGGGCGCAGGTCTCGGCGTGCGCGAGCGGCCCACTGCGCTCAGCGACAGCGAACACTCAGCCTGTACACAGTGGGTCTCACCTAGCGCGTCGCGGGCGCAGGTCTCGGCGTGCGACAGCGAACACTCAGCCTGTACACAGTGGGTCTCACCTAGCGCGTCGCGGGCGCAGGTCTCGGCGTGCGCGAGCGGCCCACTGCGCTCAGCGACAGCGAACACTCAGCCTGTACACAGTGGGTCTCACCTAGCGCGTCGCGGGCGCAGGTCTCGGCGTGCGCGAGCGGCCCACTGCGCTCAGCGACAGCGAACACTCAGCCTGTACACAGTGGGTCTCACCTAGCGCGTCGCGGGCGCAGGTCTCGGCGTGCGCGAGTGGCCCACTGCGCTCAGCGACAGCGAACACTCAGCCTGTACACAGTGGGTCTCACCTAGCGCGTCGCGGGCGCAGGTCTCGGCGTGCGCGAGCGGCCCACTGCGCTCAGCGACAGCGAACACTCAGCCTGTACACAGTGGGTCTCACCTAGCGCGTCGCGGGCGCAGGTCTCGGCGTGCGCGAGCGGCCCACTGCGCTCAGCGACAGCGAACACTCAGCCTGTACACAGTGGGTCTCACCTAGCGCGTCGCGGGAGCAGGTCTCGGCGTGCGCGAGCGGCCCACTGCGCTCAGCGACAGCGAACACTCAGCCTGTACACAGTGGGTCTCACCTAGCGCGTCGCGGGAGCAGGTCTCGGCGTGCGCGAGCGGCCCACTGCGCTCAGCGACAGCGAACACTCAGCCTGTACACAGTGGGTCTCACCTAGCGCGTCGCGGGCGCAGGTCTCGGCGTGCGCGAGCGGCCCACTGCGCTCAGCGACAGCGAACACTCAGCCTGTACACAGTGGGTCTCACCTAGCGCGTCGCGGGCGCAGGTCTCGGCGTGCGCGAGCGGCCCACTGCGCTCAGCGACAGCGAACACTCAGCCTGTACACAGTGGGTCTCACCTAGCGCGTCGCGGGCGCAGGTCTCGGCGTGCGCGAGCGGCCCACTGCGCTCAGCGACAGCGAACACTCAGCCTGTACACAGTGGGTCTCACCTAGCGCGTCGCGGGCGCAGGTCTCGGCGTGCGCGAGCGGCCCACTGCGCTCAGCGACAGCGAACACTCAGCCTGTACACAGTGGGTCTCACCTAGCGCGTCGCGGGCGCAGGTCTCGGCGTGCGCGAGCGGCCCACTGCGCTCAGCGACAGCGAACACTCAGCCTGTACACAGTGGGTCTCACCTAGCGCGTCGCGGGCGCAGGTCTCGGCGTGCGACAGCGAACACTCAGCCTGTACACAGTGGGTCTCACCTAGCGCGTCGCGGGCGCAGGTCTCGGCGTGCGCGAGCGGCCCACTGCGCTCAGTGACAGCGAACACTCAGCCTGTACACAGTGGGTCTCACCTAGCGCGTCGCGGGCGCAGGTCTCGGCGTGCGCGAGCGGCCCACTGCGCTCAGCGACAGCGAACACTCAGCCTGTACACAGTGGGTCTCACCTAGCGCGTCGCGGGCGCAGGTCTCGGCGTGCGCGAGCGGCCCACTGCGCTCAGCGACAGCGAACACTCAGCCTGTACACAGTGGGTCTCACCTAGCGCGTCGCGGGCGCAGGTCTCGGCGTGCGCGAGCGGCCCACTGCGCTCAGCGACAGCGAACACTCAGCCTGTACACAGTGGGTCTCACCTAGCGCGTCGCGGGCGCAGGTCTCGGCGTGCGCGAGCGGCCCACTGCGCTCAGCGACAGCGAACACTCAGCCTGTACACAGTGGGTCTCACCTAGCGCGTCGCGGGCGCAGGTCTCGGCGTGCGCGAGCGGCCCACTGCGCTCAGCGACAGCGAACACTCAGCCTGTACACAGTGGGTCTCACCTAGCGCGTCGCGGGCGCAGGTCTCGGCGTGCGCGAGCGGCCCACTGCGCTCAGCGACAGCGAACACTCAGCCTGTACACAGTGGGTCTCACCTAGCGCGTCGCGGGCGCAGGTCTCGGCGTGCGCGAGCGGCCCACTGCGCTCAGCGACAGCGAACACTCAGCCTGTACACAGTGGGTCTCACCTAGCGCGTCGCGGGCGCAGGTCTCGGCGTGCGCGAGCGGCCCACTGCGCTCAGCGACAGCGAACACTCAGCCTGTACACAGTGGGTCTCACCTAGCGCGTCGCGGGCGCAGGTCTCGGCGTGCGCGAGCGGCCCACTGCGCTCAGCGACAGCGAACACTCAGCCTGTACACAGTGGGTCTCACCTAGCGCGTCGCGGGCGCAGGTCTCGGCGTGCGCGAGCGGCCCACTGCGCTCAGCGACAGCGAACACTCAGCCTGTACACAGTGGGTCTCACCTAGCGCGTCGCGGGCGCAGGTCTCGGCGTGCGCGAGCGGCCCACTGCGCTCAGCGACAGCGAACACTCAGCCTGTACACAGTGGGTCTCACCTAGCGCGTCGCGGGCGCAGGTCTCGGCGTGCGCGAGCGGCCCACTGCGCTCAGCGACAGCGAACACTCAGCCTGTACACAGTGGGTCTCACCTAGCGCGTCGCGGGCGCAGGTCTCGGCGTGCGCGAGCGGCCCACTGCGCTCAGCGACAGCGAACACTCAGCCTGTACACAGTGGGTCTCACCTAGCGCGTCGCGGGCGCAGGTCTCGGCGTGCGCGAGCGGCCCACTGCGCTCAGCGACAGCGAACACTCAGCCTGTACACAGTGGGTCTCACCTAGCGCGTCGCGGGCGCAGGTCTCGGCGTGCGCGAGCGGCCCACTGCGCTCAGCGACAGCGAACACTCAGCCTGTACACAGTGGGTCTCACCTAGCGCGTCGCGGGCGCAGGTCTCGGCGTGCGCGAGCGGCCCACTGCGCTCAGCGACAGCGAACACTCAGCCTGTACACAGTGGGTCTCACCTAGCGCGTCGCGGGCGCAGGTCTCGGCGTGCGCGAGCGGCCCACTGCGCTCAGCGACAGCGAACACTCAGCCTGTACACAGTGGGTCTCACCTAGCGCGTCGCGGGCGCAGGTCTCGGCGTGCGCGAGCGGCCCACTGCGCTCAGCGACAGCGAACACTCAGCCTGTACACAGTGGGTCTCACCTAGCGCGTCGCGGGCGCAGGTCTCGGCGTGCGCGAGCGGCCCACTGCGCTCAGCGACAGCGAACACTCAGCCTGTACACAGTGGGTCTCACCTAGCGCGTCGCGGGCGCAGGTCTCGGCGTGCGCGAGCGCGGCGGCGGCGGACGCGCGCAGGCGGCACGACGTGGCGCGCGAGCGACCCACCTCGCTGCTCAGCGACAACGCTTGCCGCAGTGTCGACTCCGCTTCGGTCGACACCTGTGCCATTAAACATCCATACACATCCACTGCTACATTAACCGATCAGTGAGCCTCGCCATGGCATGGCCGAAGCTGAAGCCCTTGGTGGCTGCATGAAATGAAATAATGATCTTTATTCTGTTCTAGAAGATGCCCAACTACGTTCGCGGAAGAGAAAGTCATAACTCTTTTTTACTACAGTAGTCGGGTAAAAAATATCCTATAACCATCTGTGGATGCCTAGCTATCTATGTACCAAAAATAGTTAAAATCCGTTTTGTCGTTTTGACGCGATGAATCCACAACGACACATAGAAACCTTAGGGTACCTTCTAGTAAAACATATTGGTAATTTTCGTCATTTGTTAGTATTTTACCTCAATAGCAAAAAAAAAATTAGCATTTCACCCTATTGCAATTCACCTCAATCGTATATTTAATTTTGGCTTTGTGTCTTAATCGTATATTTTTGAACGCAAATATGTCCGGAACACTACGCTTCGCTCTGTTACACGAATAACAGATGTTAGAGAAAAAACCGCCCGGCTAAAGTGGGACTGGGCCGGTCACGTCTGCCGCATGCACCCGGAAAGGTGGGCTAGTGTGGTAATTCAATGGATGCCACAAGATGGGCAACGTGGACGGGCCAGGCCTAGGCGAAGATGGCGGAACGATCTAGATGCGTTTCTCAACAACTGGCCGGAGGAAGCATCTGATAGGGTGTCGTGGAGATCTAAGGGAGACGCCTTTGCCCAGCAGTGGGACACTCAAATAGGCTTTAAATATATATATATTTAGTCTTCACCTTGATCGTGTATTTAAGTGTCGAGTTTTGTCTCGAACGGCTATTTATTTAGTCGCTTTCAGTTTGAGTCGCATTTCACCTCGATCGTGTACTTAACTATCGCGTTGTGTTTTAATCGTCTATTTTCCGGGTCACGCCCCGTATTTTCTCACAAATGCTCAGTTATTTATTATATCTAACTACTTCAATGTCACTGAACTCCAATGCCGCAATGGCAGAGTATTTTCTAGTATTTATTAGTTACAAAGATAATATTTCAATGAGTTTTATAACCCTTTAGGGCATGATACTACAGCTAGAATCCGCATTTGAAAAAAAAAATGTTACAGAATTTTAGCGCTAACATCGAATAACGCGTCAAATTAAATACAGTCCCCAGACAAACATCGATCGTGGCGAAATACGTCTAAATATTACACGGAAAATGAAATGCTAAATTATTACTTAATTAGACTAATGTCAAAAGCCACGCGAAAAATTGCTTCAACTAAAACATGCTACTGAGATTTTGTTCTGCCGAGGTAAAGTGCGACTAGGTGAAACGCTACAATTTATTTTAGCTTTTGAGGTAAAGTACTAACAAACGGAGTCGTGTACAAATTTTGGTTCAAACTCCATAACGAATTTTTAACATTCTTTGCAGTAGGCACTAGTCCCATCGCCGGCGAGAAAGCCAGCAACTATCGACTATTTTCTCGCCCAACTCGCTCAAGAGACGCACAATAGAAGTAGACTCCGTGTCATTAAAAGAGATACATATATGAGAGAGTTCTCGCCGGCAGTTTGAACAGCGAACGATGAACTATTAATATGTGTCTCTTTTACTAAAACAGGATCTATATCTTTTGTTCGTTTCTTGGGCGAGAAAATCGCCGATAGCTAATCGCTTCCTGGTCCTTGGTGAGACCAGTGCCGCGCGCTTTCGTGTTTTTGTTAAAAAAGAAACTTCTTAGAAACGGATTTTTGACGTTGTATTTCTAAGAAACAGTAAAAATACTTAAATTTCCGATTGATTATTTGCATAAATCAGTCCCGTATTTTGTAAGTAACGGCCTCAAATTTTAGAAGCAGTGAATATTTTCACTAAGTTTACCCGATTACCCACAACAGTTTTGTGAAGAGCGCACGATGTCATAGGTTTGAGCTCTTTAAACTATGTACAGTACGATTACTTTGAGTTTACCACTGACATATGCTTTTATTCCATTGTATATTCGACTTTAACACTAATACCAAAGAGTTTTTATTACAAACAAACGACGTTTAGACAGTGTGTAAGTAATATAATCTCTTTTACATTAGTGTTAAAATCGAATATCCAATGGAATAAAAGCATATGTCAGTGGTAAAGTCAAAGTAATCGTACTGTAACGTTACATGAAAATCTAGTTGTTTACATGTTTTTTCACAATCGAAATATATTTCTATTTTACACTACAGCCTCAATTTTTCGTTATTTTGTACAATGTAGATCTATAATATTATACCATATTTTTCAGCAAAATCTCACTAAAAACAAGGATTTTCTCATGATTGATGAATTATTAATATTATGCATAGTACATTACAATAGAGTACATATTTCAGTAATAAAATCTAAAATTATTGAACAAAAATCATATTTTGTAGTTATTGAAATTATACAGAAGATTATACGTATCCAACATAAGAAATAAAATAATATACTTTCTCCTCAGGGTGCTACAAGATGCTTTTTTTTTTTCAATAATTCTAATTGCTAATCGACCCGGTTTCTTATTAGTATAAAAGTATTATGTGATAGGTACCCATTGAAAAAAAGACCCTAGAAACGTTAAAATCGAAATTGAAAGCCAGGCATAACAGCTGGGCATTAAACGCCCCATACAAAATCGAGCGACAAGTGTGACGTCACTAATGATACAATTTATGAACGAGTGAGAAATTTACGAGTATTTTTTTACTATGGCCAAATGGTGAACAACATAAGCTACGCGGACGATATGGTGTTGCTGAGTCCGTCAGCCTGTGCATTGAGGGATTTGCTGCGCACCTGCGAGGACTATGCTACAGCTCATGGACTGAAATATAATTGCGTCAAAAGCGAGGTTATGGTCTTCGCTGAGCGAAGTAAATCGATAGGCTACGTGCCGCCTTTCAGACTTTATGGTAACGAGTTGACGAAGACTGATCGGTTTAAATATTTAGGTCACGTAATAACCAGTAACTTAAAAGATGACTGTGATATAGAAAGGGAACGCAGGGCGTTGGCTGTTCGAGGGAATATGCTGGCCCGCAGGTTCACGCATTGTACAGGAGAAGTAAAAATAACATTATTTAAATCTTTCTGTCAATCGTTCTACACAAGTGGCCTGTGGGTAAGTTTTACCCAAAAAACACTCAACGCTTTGCGTGTCCTCTATAACAACATGTTTAGAATGTTGATGGGACTACCCAGATTCTGTAGCGCGTCAGGCATGTTTGCCGATGCCCGCGTAGATGGTTTTCACGCCATAATGCGCAAAAAAATTGCTTCCATCAGAGGCAGAGTACTGGGTAGTTCCAACAACATTCTAAGAGTACTTGCTGACAGAGGAGACAGCCCTTTGCAGATATACTGGATGTCGACGTTAATAAACCCTCACTCTGAGGACATTTATTTCGTCAATTAATATGTGTATATTAGATATTATAATTAATTAATAATTTAATCAACTAACCTAGCTACTTAAGTATTTACTAACAATATATTGGATCACTGTTGTCTTGAATAAATAATTTTGAATTTTTTTTTTTAATTTTGAATTAAAAATTGCGTTTAAATGTACAGTTGTCATATACATTTTTTCCTTCATTAAACAGTAAAGAACTACCTCTATTCCCTTCTATACATTGTAACTCCCTCTATACAAGTTGGAGTTACAATGTACTCCGTTTGTCTCGATACTAAAACTTGTATTTTAATTAATGGACTAGTGACTTAAAGAACGTGAATAAGAAAATAAAATCTTACCTTATGTAATGGCTTGATAGACACCCTCATAATATCCGAACTAAGAGACTTCTGCTTCTTCACGAACTCTTTAAATGACTCCACATTCGTGAGGATCTCATTAGGCAGCTTGTTTTGCTTTGGTGGTTCACCTGAAAACAAATAAATGTACATTTTATTTTACTTTATGTGTATAGAGACAGGAGATTCAATATATCGACGACGAAAAGCGATAACGTAGTAATCGCCAATGGTTTCAGTTGGCGGTTACAGTAGTACCACAAATATAAGTTACAACAATGTACCAGCGCATAAAGCATTTTTTGAAAACAGATTAACCAATTATAACGCAGCGCGTTTGCGCGGGTAAAATCTTCATCGCCCATTGGCCAAAATTTTGCGCGCGATGCCGGCAGTCGCCATGAGCGAGAGCACGAGTTCACCTGCCATTGAACATGTACCGTACGTATAGTGCAACAAGGTCTTTATTGAAATGGTCACACGTTCGGTTTCATTCGGTACTTGTTAGCACTCGTCCGAAGATTGTCGATGTAACTTATATTCGTGGTATGTCGTCGATATCTTCAGATAAAGAGAATGTGTGAACTTTGGGTAAGTTGGTTGTTCTAAAACATGCATTTAATAATTATGATACTGAAACTGTGTTTAGTAATTTTTTTAATGAAATCGCTGAATTTGTGTCGTTTTGAAATGCAGTAGGTACCTAAATTGGTCTGTTGTTGCATCAAATACGTCATTCAAACTATGTAATATATTTATATTTTCTCCATACAATAGGGATGATAACTAAATTTTAATAAGTCCGCCATGTTGATTAATAAAAAATATTAGAGATGTCTTTTTTCTTTTTTACGTAATCCACAAAATATCGCAAGATGTCACTCCTAGGTACACATTTTTGACGACACAGGTAAAATGGAGTGGAACGTGAAAAAAGAAAAAGTACATCTCTAATATTTTTGATTAATGTACATGACGGACTTATTAAAATTTAGTCATTATCCCCATTGTATGGAGAAAATATATATTGTATGAGTTACTGTGTTAACTTACTCTTTCCATCGCCTGTGGTTGTGTTCGCGGTGCCGATCCCACTTTGAGCTGATCCACCAAGTCCTAGGCTGGGAGTTACTGTAAAAAAATGATATTTTGAAGAACTTTTTCTGAACGGCCATGGCTTCATCAGGCACAGATAAACTGCCTACCCTGAAGCTCTGAACGGCCATGGCTCCATATAGGCACAGAAAAACTGCCTACCTTGGCCATACACCCTTTGCACGCCACTGGTCCTAACGCATTTTTTTATGAAACTGTAAAAAATTCAGGATTGTTATAAAACAAACCTAACCTAACCTACTCTATACGATCTTTTAAAACATCCTGAAGAATTTACGGTTTCTGAAAAAATGCGTTAGGACAAACGATACATTAGGACAAACAAACGACATTAGGGACCGAAGGAGACCCTAAATTGTCTACTCATACATACACATACGTGTACTATTTTTTTAAGATTTTTAAGCCCCAAATTATGGTATGTATTTAATTTATTCAACACTAGAAAGGAGGAGTAGAAAAGTCATAACACACTTTTGACTTCAGTGTAGTCGGGTAAAAAATATCCTATCACCATCTGTAGATGCCCAGTAACCTGCGTACCAAAAATAATTAAAATCAGTTTAGCCGTGATGAAGCCACAACGATACATAGAAACACCTTCAAATAGTCCATATATATATTTTTTTATATCTTCAATATATACATTTCATTCTTTATAACAGTATAGATAATCTGTAGGTACTATTATAAAGTTGTAAAAATGAAATGTTTGTATGTTCGTATGTGTCGTGGCTTCATCACGCTAAATCGGCTAAACGGATTTAAACTATTTTTGATACACGGGTAGCCGGGTATCTCCAGATGGTTATAGGATACTTTTTTCCCCAACTATACTCAAGAAAAAAAAGAGGGGTTATGAATTTTCTCCTCCTCGAACGAAGTTGCGACCGCCTTCTAGTTGATTAATACAATCAATCATATGATACATGCAAAATCAAAAATGAATCGAAGTATAATATTATACAATTTTTTTTGGCATTTATCTGTGGCATTGTAACACTTAAATGCATAAGCTACTTTAAATATCGTTACTTTATCAAATTTCTGTCCCTTGGGTATTTTTAAAGAAGTATGTTAGCTAATTCGAAAATGTCGGACTTTTCATTTATTTATCAGTAATACAATATTGTAATTTTAAAGCATCAATGTAAAATTAATCCAAATATTTAATCAAATCTCACCTGTCGAGGAAAGTTGTGTTCCAGTGCCACTAGTCGTTCCTAACTTGGCTCCTGCAAAAAAATAAAAAGAATACACAGATTACATGTTTTGTAAAGAATGACATGAGGAGGATCAACTTTTAGTCCACGCGTTCTGAGAGAGATACATTTATATACTGAGTTAGCATAGACTTAGCCTGGCTGATTCAGCTCCTCAGGTAGAACTGCGCTAGACGAGTCAAGGCCACTGTTGGTCGACCATAGGCCTACCGCAGGAGTCATGAGATGACCGCCTTCCCGGTCCGGTTTCCAATTACACCTTAGTTTACCGCGAATTGCACGATAGCTACTGCTTTTTGTTCATGGCGGAGGTCCACGGATTGGACCAAAAAATATCGAGCAATACTCTACTTAAAGCGACATTAGTACATACTACCGATCATAAGTATTTGGGTACTCGTTATTTTATCCATACAACTGTATACAAAAAGTACTTTCAGAATTATACTGCTAAGAAAGTGTCCGCAACGTCGTTCGCGGAGGAGAAAGCCATAACCCCTCTTTTTTTCGTCAGCGTAGTTGAGTCAAAAGTATCCTATAACCATCTGTGGATACTCAGCTACCCATGTGCCAATAATACTTGAAATCCGTTTAGCCGCGATGAAGCCACAACGGCACATACAAAAAAAATGTTCTGTGACCTCCAAATAGTCTGTAACAATTATTCTTTTGAAAATATCTTCAATGTACGGACATTTCATTTTTACAACTTTATAATAGTATAGAAGTCGGAGTCACTACTTTTGCGTGCTGCAAAACTATTTATTTAGTTGACTTATCGAGCTTCAAAATGGTATTCAGAAGGGCAACTCCGATGTTGGAAATTCGAAGTTTGTATAGTGCCGTTCCACTCACTCAAACACTCTTTAAATCGCACTCACACAAAACAAAGTAAGTATAAATGGCGGACTTAATGTCAAATGGCAAACAAAAATGCATGAAATTGATGCAGTGGGAAAAATGCTTAACCGCCGCAAAAAGAAAACTGGAAATTTAAAAAGGATGCTTCCGAACCAATTTCAGTATCAGCAAATTACCTGAATAAAATATCCAAAAGAGTCAATTGGCTCTGATTCAACCGTGTGAATGATTTGAAAGTCATTTGTATAGCATTTGTATGGAATAAATAACGAGTGCCTAATACTTATGACCGGTAGATGTTACAAAAACGTATAACTTCCTTTAATTATCTCACCACATGAAGGTACAATCGTGCGATACTGATCTCTACTCGGACACATGATCTGATATCTGGGAGTCCCGGATGATGACCCAAAATCCTGACAGATTGGTGATGACACATTATTCTGGAGTTGCTGATGTTCCGTGATCGGTACATACATGTCTTCATAGGAGTAGTTTGGATACATGAGGAATGGTTTGGATGCTGGAACAGGATAAAAGGAATATTAATGGGCTCTATGTAACAGGGTAGTTTCCTGGGTAACAAAAATATTATTCTAATTAGTCAGTTAAATTATCAAAAAATATTGAAGACGTATTTTTTCTTTTTTCGATCAAACAAAAAAAGACAAAGATAATGCGCGTCAAATTTTGGGAGTGGGGGCGCAATGGTCGCACGGCGTGACATCACGGGGAACTCTAAAGGGCTTATAACTTCATAATTTTGTGTTTAATTGACAAAAACTAATGATCCCAATTTCATAAGGCATTGGTAATTTTCCTAGTATAACAAAGGTATGTATTAACCTTTCTTCTGATTGTATATATATATTTATTTCGTCATTTTTATTATTTATTTTATGTACTACATTGGCATGTTGCTTGATTAGACTCCTAATGATTAATTGATTATACTTCTTCTAGCATAGTAACAAATTGACAGTGTATTCCCTTCCTAGAAATGTTTACTATAGATATCTGAGGGTCGGAGACCTGGTGATCTGACATACAGGTTTTGGCCTAGTTCGGGCACCAGCCTCCACCGCACAATTTGTACCTATTCTTAAGCTCATTAACATTATGTTTACTTAGTCTAGTTACTGTTATTGCTACTGTAAAAACTACTTATATACTTTGTGGTGGAGACAATAAATACTTTTTACTTTTTTTTATAAAAGAAAAAATACGTGTACAATATTTTCTAATAATCTAACTGACAGGCAATTTTTTTTTTTTTAAGACAAGGCCACTGCTATCTTGAATAGATTTCGGTAGTCATGGATTTAAGGACAAGGAAGTTAGTAATATAGTAAATAAATAAATATTACAGGACAATTTTTACACAAATCGAACTAGTCCCATGGTAAGCTCAATAAGGCTTGTGTTATGGATCCTAGACGACAATATCTATACTATTATAAGGTTGTAAAAATGAAATGTTTGTGTTGTTGTGGCTTCATCACACTAAATCGGCTGAACGGATTTCAATTATTTTTGGTACACGGGTAGCTGGGTATTTCCAGGTGGTTATAGGATAGTTTTTACCCGACTATGCTAAAGAAAAAAAGAGGGGTTATGATTTTTTCTCTTCAAGTTGCAGGCACCTTCTAGTTCATCTATACCATCATAACGTTGTAAAAATGAAATCTTTGTACATAGAAGATATTTTCAAAAAGAATATTGTATCAAAGTATTTAGAGGTTACTGAATCGAAAAATATTTTTTATGTATGTTTGTATGTTTCGTTGTAGCTTCATCACGCCAAATCAGCTAAACTGATTACAATTTTTGGTACACGGGTAGCTGGGTATCTCCAGATGGTTATAGGATACTTTTTACCCGAGTACGCTGTCGAAAAAAGAGGAGTTATGACTTTTATTCCTCCGCGAACGAAGTAGCGGGCACCTTGTAGTAATATAATAAGACTTACAACTCTCAGAGGAATAGGTCGTCAGAAGAATGAAACATTCCAAGGAACCATTTTCTGGTAGACCAACATGGATCTATTGTCAATGTCTGTATTTTTTTATTAAAATGCAGCTTAAATCGCGAGATATACTAATATCGCGTAGCGTAAGTGGTAGAAATATGTCTCCATATTTCAGTTGCAAATAGCCCATATGTGCATAACAAGAAAATATACTGGTACATTTATTCGTTGTTTAAGTGTTGCCATACAAATTAACTTGTTTTAAGGTTTTTTTATAGTAATTGCAAACTAGGAAAATGAGTTAAAATAATAATAAAAATACAATTTTAAAACTAATATTAGGGTTTGATGTAAAAATGGCGTTCGTTAAATCACCCACTAGGTCAAAGTTTAGATAATAAACTAGGTAGGTATAAATTAGTTTTAAGTTACAGGGCAGCACCGAAAATCAGCGTCACGGCTCACATTGGTTCAAGGGCGGAATAAAGTCCGAAAATTACAAATCAACTAAAGTTATTTATTTGACTTAAATCTAACAGTAGAATACTTTTACAACCCTATACTGAAAGAATTTTAATTTTGGTGTATTATTTATTTGTAAATAAATAATACAAAACACATGATGCTGAACAATAACAAATTTTCCGTCAAAAAAGTTGTTTCTTTCTGGTAATATATTTCTAAAACCGGCGCTAAAGTATACAAAATGCTATTTTTATTTGATAAACCATATAATAAGGTATTTCTATGTTTTATAATATCAGTAATTTCGGCTATAGGTTTGGGTATGGCTTGGATTAAAACAACATGGTCGTTATTTTGGCAATTTTTAATATTCAATTGGGTATTACTTTCCAGCCTCACCTAGCCTTTCACCAAAAAATAGCACAAATGATACCTTAATTATCCAAAATAATGACCTAATTGATTCCAGCTGCCGGTGCCTGCAATCTTTTGAATAATGACCATTTAACTAAACAGCGTATTTGGAGGTAGGAAAAATAATGACATAGATAAACACATTTATGAGGGTAGTTAATTAACAAATGGCTTGATTTGGATATAAAATGCGTACATTATTGTCTTTTCCTTCATTTACTATTATCAACTCGAGGAAGTTATACTGTTATTATTTATAGTCATGGCAAGTTTCAGCATTTCGTATGCAGATTTAGTCGAAATTGCTATTTCAAGTGACCGGGAAGTGCATAAGTGTATTGAAAACCTGAAAATTAAAAATCCAAATCTCGCAGAAGCAATACTAGACCAAATCTGTATTGAGTTGACTAAACACTTTTTACCTACTTTCACGAAAAAGTGGAAAGCTGCATCAAGGACGCGAAAATATTTTTTTGAAAAAAACAAGGATTGGCTGAGTGGTATGTTTTCAATACATACGGTGCCTTCAGTTTCGAATGCTGATGCTGCCGTAGACGCCGAACCAGGACCTTCAAAACGACTTCGAAATGGTCGTCCAGAAAAACCTTTTGAAGAGTGTTGTAGCCGTACAAAACGAAAAAAAGTGAGAAGTTTATGTGAGAACTATCCCGAAGAGGCGATTTTGTCTGCTGCCGATAAAATTCGACAAAACCCCGTAAAATATCCTGCCTTCAGTCCAGAAAAGGCTTTGGCTTTGATGTTAGATGCGGCTCTAACAAAACATCAGTATGAAGTGCTTAGAAACGCGACGAAAGAAATAGGTTGCGACATTTTTCCTAACTATCATAGAGTCCTTGACTCAAAAAAACAGTGCTGCCCTAAATTTGAACATATAGATGTAACCGAATATTATGCCTGTGTTAGCTTGCAACCATTACTGGACCACAATGTAACCAGGATTTTACAAACAAAAACAGCAGATGAACTTTCAAGCATGAATGAAGATATGACTCTTATTTCCAAATGGGGCTGTGATGGTTCATCTGGTCATAATGAATACAAGCAGAAATTTAAAGAAGAAGACGTCACAGATGCGAACATGTTCTTGACTTCTTTAGTCCCTCTTCGCCTTGCCCATAACAAAGATGACGATACATCTGTGTATTGGAAAAATGAAAGCCCATCTTCTACGAGATTTTGTAGACCGGTACAGTTTCAATTTAGTAAAGAAACAACTGAATTGACCTATAACGAAAGGTCAAGAATGGAATCTGAAATATCCAATTTACATGAGACTTCTGTCTGCATTAGTGGCAAAACCTTTAAAATAAAGCATGAGTTGTTATTCACGATGATCGATGGCAAGATAGCACAAACGGTTACCGATACACAGTCTAATGCTGTTTGCTTTATATGCAAGGCAAGGCCTACAGAAATGAACTTATTAGATCTCGTGCGAAACAAAGTAGAGAATCCTGATGCATTGAAAGTGGGCTTATCGCCGTTACATGCCCGAATTAAATTTATGGAATGTATTTTACACATCGCCTATAGAAAGTCTTTTTGTAAATGGAGTACAAACGCAAACACACACGGCCACAGAAAGAAGCAGAGAAAAAGAGAATACAAAAAGAGCTGTTTGACAGATTGGGTTTAAAAGTTGACTTCGTGAAACAAGGTATGGGGTCATCTAATGATGGCAATACTTCCAGGAGATTTTTTAGTAGCCCAAGTGTAGTTGCGGAGGTTACCGGTGTAGATGAAGAATTAATTCGCCGGTTTTCAGTCATCTTACATGCAATTAATTCGGGTGCCACAATAGATGCTGAAAAATTCGGAGATTACTGCAATGAAACAGCAAAAATATATGTTCGCTTATACAAGTGGTATTACATGCCAAACACTGTTCATAAAATACTGATGCATGGAAGTAGAATAATATCAGCTGCTGCTCTGACAATTGGAATGCTAAGTGAAGAAGCCCAAGAAGCTCGGAATAAGGATTATCGTCGGTACAGATTGTACCATTCCAGGAAATGCTCACGGGAATCTGCGAATGAAGACATCATAAACATGCTATTGACATCTTCAGACCCTTTTATTAATAGCTTAAGGGCTAAACATAACTATAAAAGAACAGAAAGAGAGCATGAAGAAATAAAGGATTTATTATAATTAAGTAAATGTGTTTTTTATATATTTTTTTATTTTCTTGAAGTATATAAGTACCATTATTTAATGTAATTTTATATTATACATCTACTTTGATAATCCTATAAGAGGTATTTAATTTATTTAATAATTATTTTGTATTTGATGGTACATTTTAGATGATTTTAATACAAACTATACACATTTTTTAATGTTTGTTATATTTATTTTATTTATTTTATCTATTTATATTGATAAAATCACATTTCATAACTTTTAAAATGCCCGCCTGTCATAAAAACAATTAATTCCGCGCTCCCATACAACCCGAACCACTGTGCGGCTTGCCGTGGCATACAGCTGAGTGCTGACCCCTTTCAGCGTCGTCACATGTTTTTGTTATTTGTATTTTTATTTATGCTGGCGTTGAATAAATATGTTTTCTTTCTTTCTTATTAATAACTAGAAGGCGCCCGCAACTTCGTTCGCGGAGGAGAAAAAGTCATAACCCGTCGTTTTTTCTTCAGCGTAGTCGGGTAAAAAGTATCCTATAACCATCTGGAGATACCCAGCTACCCGTGTACCAAAAATTGTGGAAATCTGTTTAGCCGATTTTGCGTGATGAAGCCACAACGACACATACGAACATAAAAAAAATAAACAATAAATATTCTTCGATTCAGAGTCTTCCGAATAGTCTGTTACAATAGTTTTCTTTACAACTTTATAATAGCATATATAATAAAATAGATATCCAGACCTTGACTTAGAACATAGATAAAAAATAGGGCCTACATTTTTCATAGATCAGGCTGTGGAATGTAAAGAATGATGTGGATTGCTAGTTTCTAATTTATGCAAAAAATGTTCTTACCAAACAAAGTATTAGTTGTGCTGGTTGTTGCTCCGAATCCAAAGCTGTTCTGCGTTGATGGTGTGGCACCAAAACCAAAGCCGCCCAAGCCTCCAAGGCCTGTACTTGCTGAAGTAGCCGGGGTGCCAAAATTTAAACCTGTAACAAAAAAAAATATGTAGTTTTTTCAGAGTTTGAAGTAATGACTAGGCAGTTTTCTAACTTGTGATGATAATTTAACACTTTATTGTTTGATATTTCTATGGATGTTTTACAGCGCATATGAAACAGAATTATGTATCTAACTTACAAGCTGTAACAGTTATTGTTATATGATGCTATATTCAGAATTTGGAAATTACGTGCGATATTCTCAGTCAGAAGTAAAACTAACTAAAACTAAAAGGGAAGCCGAAGCGTATTCATTCACTCATATTTAAAGAAAAAGGTGGTTAGAAGCCTTTCCTTGAGCAACCCGGTGGGAATCAACTTAGGACGCCACACCACTGATAGATAATAAAATATTTTGTAGCCAGAATCAGAATGCACAGCAGTTATTTTTATGATGAAAACCAATGCGGCTCTGTATTTCTGAAACATATTCACGTGTTTAGTGAATGTTTCTTACCAGTAGAAGCAGTGCTGGTCGCCCCACCGAAGTTAAGACTACCTGTGCCTAGGCCACCACCAAATGATGGAGCACTAGTTTGGCCGAAGGCAGGAGTGGTAGTTGCCCCAAATGCTGGCTGAGAGGTTGCCCCTGAAAACCATTAGTAAAGGATTACAAGCATCTTTAAGATGCAATAATAGATTGAAAAAAGGCAAATAGTGACTAAGGCATGCTTAAATTCATGGTTTTAGAATAATATCTGATGTGCTCAGGAATGTATTGGACTGTTGTGGTCCAATAGATCATATTTCATTCATGCTTAGAACATTTATAGCAAAATATCAACATTGATCAAATCATATGAAACATATATTTTTTTCACTATTATCCTTGTTCACTTGTCTAATGACAGAAATTCCGATAGATCTATTATAAGATGATAAAGACATAGGGCCTGTGTCGCTGGACAACCTGCCTTTCAAGACAAAGCTGCAAGTTCATAACAAATTGCTGAATGTCCTCACATTTAATGGCAATACTGTCTTGCAAATAAGGATACAAAAAAAAATCTTCATAACTTTTAACTAAAATTAAACACTACTAAAATTAAAATTAGCTTGAGTCAGACATAATAGGGGGGTGTGAATATACCCCAAACAAATTGAGCTACACTAGTAACATCAAACATCACTCAAGTCACAAGTGTATGAAGGAGTGAACAAGCATTTTTTAAATTTTGGACTGCGTCATTATACTGTAACCCACTTGCACCTAAATGCACTTTTTGGAACATGGGTAAATTTTCGATATCTGAGATCGCATCAAGCAACAGACTAAATAATTTTTTAAAAATTGAGTGGTGTTATAACACCTGCCCCCCTATTGCCTAACACGTTTCACGCTTGCAATCAGAATCGATTGTCATGATTTTGTATGGACTATGACAGTTGATTTGGATACAAAGTGTCAAAATTTTGTTAGGCAATAACCCCCCTGGTCGGGCTATGTGAGTTAATAACTTTGTTGAAAACACCAGTAGTACAGACATAATTTGAGTACCTATTATAATTTCTAACATGATTACTTACCAAAGGCTGGAGTGCTTGTAGCCCCAAAAGCAGGAGTTGCTGTGGCTCCAAAAGCGGGTGTGGTAGTTGATCCGAAGGCCGGGGTAGCTGATGTGGCCCCGAAAGCAGGTGTCGCTGTAGCTCCAAATGCTGGTGCTGTAGACGTTGCTCCAAAAGCTGGTGTGGCAGTTGCACCGAATGCGGGAGCTGTCGATGCGGCACCAAAAGCTGGCGTTGCTGTCGCTCCAAACCCAGAACTGGCACCAAACGCAGGCGTAGTCGTCGCGCCAAAGGCCGAAGTACTGGTATTAGCCCCGAAAGCAGGCGTAGATGTGGCGCCAAACGCAGTTGCTGCACCAAAGGCTGGGGCCGATGTTGTGGCTGTACTCCCGAAGCCAAAGCCTGAAGGCTGCGAGGTGGCCGTTAAACCGAAGCCTGGTGTTGCTGGCCTGTCAATTAAAGTGAGGTTATGTTAGGGCAAATTGCACTATTGATTTTACAAGACGTGTATGGAATACATCTCATTACACGAATGATGTACACGTCCAAGTAAAGCTTGGCCTTCTTCCCAAACTCCAACTAACTAGTTTGTCTCTCCTTTAGACGTTTCGTTTAACTATATGTCAAAACACTCTCATGTTTGTTTTTCCTAATTTACGGTATGAACAAAGAAGTTTTCAAAAAAAGGTTAGTCATGTAAGTGTATGAATTTTTTACACTTACTTTGTAGCACCAAAACTGAATCCTCCACTAAGGCCTGAGGCTGGTGCGCTTGACGGAGCACCAAACGAAAAAGACATGATCTACAAATAATTTAAGGCACTATCTTCAATTTTATAGTTGAAGAAAAAACGTGAGTTCGTTAAATTATTGAAGGAGGAAAATTCAAGTAGCCATTGTCACTATTGACAGATTTATTTTTGCTGGTAAAAAAACGAACCCGCGAGAGACGCGACAAGCAAAACGTAAAATTTCAACGGACGTCACGTATAAACTGACAAGTGCGTTCCGTTTTAGGTACGGCATCTCCGCCAGCGCGCTGATCACGCTGTGTTTTAGGTACGGTAGTAAATTGTACCACAGACAAATATATTTTTTTAATATTAAGAAATTTATAATTCAAAATTATTCGATATTATCTGTCAAAATATAAATTATTTCTTGTGCGGCGAATAATTGTTGGACGATGAATCATTTTGCGTGGGGTGGTAACATAATGAACTCATGTAGGGTTGCATTTAAAACTACGCCAATTGCTTCTAAAATTGATTTTAAAATTCGATCGACTTTATCTCCAAAACCGCTAAAACCGAAATTGCCTCCAGTTAATATTCCAGGGAAATTGAGAAAAAGACTTTACACGTCGAACATGAAAGTCGAGGCTCCTGTCATCGGTCATCGAGGAAAAGTCATAACAGACACCTGGTTTTAAAAATAATTTTAAATTTTGTAAATTGGATTTTGTAGAAAAATATAGGTAATAAATGTAGTTTTGGAAGGTCTCCGCAGGTTATTAATTTTTAACTTTCGTGCCGTCCCGGTCAGTTAAATATTGTTTTACAGAAGAGCAAGAGGGACGGTATGAAGGGTCTTCACGACGGTAATTCATTACAACTCTGGATTGTCAGCCATAGTCATATCGGCAAGAGCGCTTACACACTGTATTCAAACCAAATTGTAACACCACGGATCCGGTATGTTGTGTTGGCACTTTGTTGATGCAAACAACGGTAGTTTTATGTGCTTATTCGCTCGTTTTATATTGATACTAGTGTATTATATTTGTTTATTGTGTGTTTGTTAAATATAAGTACCTTTAATATTTTGGCTCCTTAAAATTGTATGTAACTATAATTTAAATGCAGACACCTGTTTCATTGCTGCAGTACTTGCCTGCCTATATGAATAGATCCGAAATAGATGGGGCATCGCTGGTGGTATATTACTTATGGCGCATTTTACCTTTACGCTTACGAATCATGCCGCTTAGCACAGAGATATACCGATAACAGAGGGTATACAAACAGCCAAGCTACATACAACTTAGGTAGCAAGACCAGACCGCGGCACTGCGAGCACATTTTGTCAACACGTGTTGAACTTCCTCTACTATGTTACAAAACGGGGCATTATAGTGTATCTGATCATAACCAGGGATGTCGTAGCGCTACGTGCATAGTCGATAATATGGGTAAATTCGTTGGGTTGGGTCGCCTAAAATCGGATGTGACATAAGACCGATTGCCTATCACTCATTACGACATAGTTTTCTCCGCCATTTTGTTCTAAAGAAAACTATTTTAATAATATTTTAAAAATATCGCTCAAGTTGCGGTAAATTCTATGCAATCCGGTCTTATGTCACATCCGATCTTAGGCGACCCAACCTTATGTAGCGAAAGCTTGCTACGAGCAAAGCGCCCACCAGTGTTCCTGATTGCGAAAATGTTAAAGTTTTTATTACGGCTACAAATAAACATTCAATGCCGCATAGAAATCCTATAGTAACAAGTTCTATCCACAACATCCTAAATTCCTTAGGGACCCGCGACACTAACTATGTTGGGTAAAGCCGTGTTTTCACTTGTAAGAAAACTGAGAAATGTTTCGATAGTCTGTCTCACAGAACTTTATTCAAGTGTAAAGTTTGTATGAAATGTTATGTTGTCGGTATCGTATGCTTTCTGGATGTGCTCGTGACTTTTCATTTATTTTCAAGTCACCATACCGTTAGCTCCAAAGGAAAAAACGGAACCCTTATAGAGCCTATTACCTTGTTGTCCTTCCGTCTGCTTTGCGATCTGTCAAGGCCTTACTTCTAAGGAACACGAAGAGGTCTCAAACTGAAATTAATATAATACTCAAGATTGCAGTCTCTCGGAGCTGTGAAAAAATCAAACTTTAAGGTCAACGCAATCACAAGATACAGTCATTAAAAAAGGTATTTCCACACAAATTGCCGTCAAGAGAAAACTTATAGGGTACTTCGAGGTCCAAGAAATTTGATATTTGCTATGAAGGTAGCAAAACCAACGCGAAAAGTAAGAAAACCTTACATTTTCATGTCTGTCTATGTCAAAAGCCAATACATATTGAAGGACCCCACACGGTGTCGATTTTTCTTAGGAGTAGGGTATTTTAACACTGGAATATCATAGATATGGCCTTTTTTTAAGCTTTTTTTTTACGGAACCGTAGGTGTGTGAGGCCGACACATATAGCCGGTTTTTATTTGAAAGATGACTTGGATCAAGAGATTTCTAAGCTATGATTCAAGATAATCTATTTTGTCGATTACCTAAATAACGATAAGGCCTTACTTCTAAGGAACACAAAAAGGTATCAAGTTGAAATTAATATAATAGGTACTCAAGATTGCAGTCTCTTGGAGCTGTGAAAAAATCAAACTTTAAGGTCAACGCAATCAAAAGGTACAGTCATTAAAAAAGGTATTTCCACACAAATTGCCGTCCAGCCTACTTAACGATAAGCATTCCAAAGGTCGTGCGGTTCTTCTAACGATTTTTTGATCTTGACCTGATGGAAGTCTTTCGGCTGATAGTGATATGATGATAGTAATAATTAACATATGGCGAATGCTGTACATTTCCTTCAGACACGAGCAAAAAGCGCGATTGTGCTTTCCTAGGAAATGCGTGATAACCACTCTGTATAGGCCGCAACAGTGCGGCCGTCGTGATGTACTAACGGCGGCGTGACCTATTCACGTAGTGCGTCGCGACTGACACAGTTCAGACCAGTAATACTGTCGCGAAATTACTATCTTGTAAGTGAAAACATGTCCTTAGCTTTGTAACCCCGCAACACCTTGCAGCCGATTCAATGAAAACCAATCTTCCATCCTTTGCACTAAAGTCTAACAAAGACGCATTTAGGTATAATTTAATATCTAGAAGCACACTCCTTGAGAAGTTTTCTTCACGGGAACTTATACTTTTACTATTGGTATTTAGGTTTGTTGTATCTGTAGCTTGAGTTTGTGATGTTTCTTGGTGTACATTATTAAGTCCTCGGAAACTTAAAGGAGTCTCCGGTGGTAAAACACAGTGTTCCGGGTATGCCGTATTGGTTTTCTAGAAATGAAATGTAATAGCAATTTTATTACTACTGTCGGTAGCTGTCATTGATTTTGTTGGTGAAGAACGAAACTAAGTTGCCTGGAATGTTAGATAACGCTACAACATGAGATCTCTTTTCTCTTTAGGCATTTATATCATATTGGAAATAACTTTTTCTACATTTAGCTTTGATAGAATTAGGCTCCTAAGTCTCTTTATTAGGGTTCCGTACCAAAAGGTAAAAAAACCGGCCAAGAGCATGTAGGACAATGCTCAGTAAAAGGTTCCGTAAGCGTTACTTCAAAAAAATGCAATTGAGATGAAAAAAAAATTGTTAAACAACTAGAAAAACACGCTTTACAAGACTTTTCTAACAAATCCAAACACAGCACTGATACGACGTTCCATCATGAAGTTCCAGTTCATATCTTCCGGCTCCATCATCAGATCAGTTCGACAGTACCATATTATTGTATTGTCATCAGAACTACATACAGCTCTGCCAATTTTCATGACGCTATGATCCTTGTAGGATGGTTAAAATAGTTACCTTAGATTCCATTACATAGTTTTAGTTACATACAGGTCGACCTAATAAAAGCGTGTTAAAAATACGATCTGAAGAATGGTACTAGCAAAAGAGCGTATTTTCGTGGAACTTACGTCCTTTTGCTGAGAAGCGCAGTTTTTCGGCACTTACTCGAAAACGGTATGTCCGATCATGTTGAACATAATTTTCGTTGAAGGTATTTATTATTAGTTCTACCTTTTTTTTTGAGGATTTACAGTTTAGAAGATAGACACAATTATAATTACAAATAGATGATTGCATGTTATGAAAATACATTACTATGCAAGTAAACTATTAATCTCTTTATTTATTTACATTCTTAACTAGGTTTTTTTTTTTTAATTATAGAAAGTAAAATAAAAAAAGCAAATACAATATATAAACACATTATAAAAAACCTAACCTAGGGTGCCGCCGGCAGCGGGGCAGGGCTCAAGCTACCGGTGGTTAGGGCTGCAGAGAGTTCCGTACAAACTTTCACTTTGCCCAACTTAACAGTTAAGTCTGCACCTGATGTGTATGGCATAATGGCATTGCATACAAATGAGTTGCATACTTAAAGTAGCCCTGTTATTAAAAAAAAGAAGATTTAGACAGTGTCACACCATAAACATTTATTTTATAACTGTTTGGTACGGAATTTAAAAAATTACTCTTAAAATAGATAGAAAAAAAAACCGGCCAAGTGCGAGTCGGACTCGGGTACCGAGGGTTCTGTGCAAAATATACGCTACAAACGGCCGTATCTATGAAAATCCAGTGTTAGCAAAGCCCTACACCTAAGCAAAATGTATGTGGTATTCGATCATTTTATATTGGTTATTGACAGCTATCACGACAATCTAGCTATCACGACAGTCTATGGCTATGACGACAGTCTAACTATCACGGTTCAAGAGATACAGCCTGGTGACAGACGGACGAATTGACGGACTGCGGAGTCTTAGTAATAGGGTCCCGTTTTTTGGGTACGGAACCCTAAGAGGCAACATTTTGCGTGACGTGATAAGTGAATGTTCCCTAATGTGTGTCTGACAGGTTTATTTAATTAAATTAACACTTAGTTTCGTCTAGATATTTAGTAAAGCCTCAACACGTCTTATCTGCCCGCACCCTTAAAGATTTCACACAACTAACTAAGTGCACCTCACTTTAATAAGACTTTCTATCTAAGTGCTTCAACTTGTTCTTGCCACAATCAACTTCTATTTCTTACATTAAGCTAGAGAATTGCTAGCTCCAAGCTTCACTTTACATTAGAATAGAATACATATACACCTACATTGTTAACATCTTTATCTATAGGTATTAGGTACTATAAAGTTGAATAATTTAAATGTCTATTGAACAACATTGAAGATATCTACAAAAAAATAAGTGAAACGGACTATTTTAAGGTCACTGAATAGGTATAGCTGGACATCCAGAGATACTTTTTAACGACGACGGTTAAGTATGGGATACTTTTACCCGACTACGTTGAAGAAAAAATAGGATTTAAGACTTTTAAGACTTCTCTCATTGTAACTGACAATTCGAAAGTGCTTGTATCTAAGCCTACTGGAATAAAGGATATTTTGATTTGATTTGATTTTGATTTGGATTATGACTTTTTCTCTTCTCCGCGCGAAACAAAATTGCGGAGGGTGCCCGCTAGTATGAAATAATTTTATTTTAGGAAGTTACTAAAGTGACTTGGTGGAATGGAATGTCAATTTACAGGCTATTAGAATATGACAGTTATTTGGTAGAAGGTCACTGCAGCCTACGAAGATGGATAATTTCCATGATTGGATCAATGTTAAATCGGATGATCAAATTGATTAGGAGCGCAAACCGCCGGCGGAGTCGACGCTAAGCCGTCCTCCATAGTAGCCTTCCTTCAGATTGGAAGGCTGCTGTGATTGCCTCTTACAAGGGTAGGTGGAGAGAAAAATGCCGCGGGGCAGATCGCCAATACGATGGACAGACCAAATAAAGGTGGCTGTGGTGGGCCGCTACATGAGTGCACCCGGATGACTGCAAGCGGGCAGAGGTGGCGGGAAGTGGTGCGACGAGCCCTGTCAGCTGCCGAGTCGATGATAACTACGACCACTCTGGCACACTTGCGACTAGCGACAAAAAAAGAAGAATATATCAGTTACTTGGTGGAAGGTCACCGCAGGCCACGAAGATGGATAATTTCCATGATCGGATCCATGTTACTCGTAAATCGGATGATCAGATTGAGTGGTTAGGAGCGCAAACCGCCGGCGGCGTCGACGCTAATACGGCGTCCGTCGAGTACCTACGCCTTCCTTCTGATTTTGGAAGGCTGCTGTGATCTTGTCGTACGGAAAGAGCACACGGGCTACTCCGAAATTCGGAGTTCATATGGCACCGTCGCACTCACTCAAACACACTATACACGAGAGTAAGACGACGGCACGATTCGAATTTCGTTTTCGAATTGTGGAGTAACCTGTAAAGTTCCTAAGGGCCGATTATACTATTTTTTTATTCCGAGAATTACGCTTCATCTCAAACAGTTATGTCAAATTAATATGGGGTTCTGACATTACTATCCAAGAATAAGCGTTATTCTCGGAATAAAAGTTTGGTGAAATCCAGCCTATGGCGCCGAGTAAACAGACCTCTTAAGGTGCGTACACACTTGTATCATTTGCTCGTATCCAATCACCGCCGTGGCGTGGCATGACTGCGTATCGCGCTGCTTGAACGCTCACTGTCGGCGCGGCGTTCACGCCGCGCTTGTCCGATCTAAGTGTGTGATATGCGCAGCAACATGGATTTCGAGCGATCGGAACGGCGCAACGTCCAAACGCGTGATCGTGACACGCGATCATGCCACGGGACGAAGATCTGATCGGGCAAATGATACAAATGTGGACGCACAATTAGCCAGCTGCTTCTGTGAGGACGCCACCTGATAGACAATTTCCCCATTGTCATCATGACTCACTGCATAATTTTGCACGTGACAGTAAACGATCGGTAGTTTGCCAGTAAAGTTAATCCGTCCCAAGTCTAATGCTTAAATAGAAACGAACTAGAAGCGAAACCATAAGTCCTAAGAGAGCATAATACCACACCTACCAAACGCGTACGTATTACCTCGGTGACAAAGTCAAGTTTTGATAAATAATAAGGACTTACAAAATGCAGGAGCTACATAAACTTTAAGTGGCGGTAAACGCTATCTGTTTGTGATTACTGAAAACTGCTACTTTGTTATATTGTATCGTAGCGGGACATATTTTTAGTACGGAGGATAGTCAAGTTTAGTAGAGCTTCGTAATAGTACAAATATGGATTTGAGGTTATAAAATACGAGTAGGGGAGACCGGGGATGGTTGAAATTATTGTTATTTCAAACATGAGTGCCATAATTTTTCATTATATTACATAGCATTGCTTGCTAGCCAGCAACAGCGTTTAGGCTAGCCATGCGGTAGAAATCCGAAGTGGTATCAGGGGCTGGTCAGCTATTTTTGTTGGGGGCAAGTAGACTAATTATGTAACATACTAAATAGCAGTTATTTTAATACAGACATATGCAGACATACATAAGAAAGATCGAAAGGCTTGATGTATCTAAAGACATCTTGCAAAGAACTTGCTACACCATCTTTGCAAGAGCTGACTAAGCTTAGTTATGCTTTGATATAGTGGGAGCCAGGGCAACGATCGGACTGGCATTACTTTTATCTTGCAAATTCAATGTATAATTATAGATGTAAGTGATATGTATTTTTGAATTTGTAAAGATTAATAAATTGTATTATTATTATACACTTATTTATTTTCAATCTTAGGTAGGTTTTTTACAATATACATATATAAAAGCAAATACAAAATATGAAGACATTATAAAAAACCTAACCTAGGGTGCCGCCGGCAGCGGGGCGGGGCTCAAGCTACCGGTGGTTAGGGCTGCATAGAGAGGAACCTCCTGACAATGCGGGCCGTGTCCGGGACTACTGCCTTTTGTATCTGACCCTTGACCCAGGCATCTAGCGAGAGTCTCTTAAGATGCTCGTCGAGACTTCGCTATAAGACCGTTTACCGAAACGACTATCGGCACAATGATCGTCGAATCAACATCCCACATGGCGGTCACCTCATGAGTCAAGTCAAGGTACTTGCTGAGTTTGTCCCTCTCGGCCTTCACGAGGTTCTCGTCATGTGGGATGGTAATGTCGACGAGCATTGCCCGGCGCTTAGATCGATCTACCAGCACGATATCAGGTGTATTGGCTACAATAGTCCTGTCCGTGATGATAGATCGATCCCAATACAGCGTGGCACGACCATTTTCGAGAACTGGCATCGGTACATACTTATAGTATGGCACCTCAGACCCCACAAGACCGTATTTAACAGCAAGTTGCTGGTGAATAATCCTGGCTACTTGGTTATGTCTGTGCAAGTACTCGCCGTTAGCAAGATTAGAACAACCGGACATGATATGCCTGAGTGACTCTCCGGGACGGCGGCATGCCCGACAAATGTCGACCGTACCGTCCTTCAGGATATACCTCCGGTAGTTGTTCGTCATAATAACTTCGTCAGCAATTGAACAGGCAAAACCTTCGGTTTCCCCGAAGAGATCGCCGAAACGTAGCCAGTTCACCGACGCGAGCAGATCTACATCGGGTCCTGTAAGGGCCTTGTAGAACCGTCCGTGTAGCTCCTTACTCTTCCATACGTCTTTGCGGTTTACGGTGCTAAGCAGTATTATTATGTATGTCGCACCCGCTCACGGGACAATGGTGTCCCGGACCTGTGGGAGGCGTGCGCAGAGCCGAAGCCGACGCGTAGAGGCCCTTTCGACAATTTAATGAAATGTAAGGTGTACACCGCGCGGGTGCTGTTCCTGCCCGTATCATGGGACGCGCACAGAGACAGCACTCGCTAGATGCAAGAACTATTGGAGAGTGATGAGATCTAAATATGCTGGGTTATGGGATTGAAATGATGGACTATATATACTGGGCTATTGCTTGAGACAATCGAACGTCTACCAGGAAAAGTGTCCCATGGCTAAAGGCACTGGTAGACGATGACTTGCCCACCGCTAGATGGGCCCTCGTAAATAGCGACACATATAATGGCCTGAGGGCAACATCGGTGCGGAGGGCTAAGGGTGGAGAGGTGTCACTGGACTTTCTACCGAAGCCAACTCGCCACTTACGTTCCACATCCACCCTCGAGCCGCAGCTCTAGCGACTCCACTCTGACCGGCCGGTTAAGGCAAGCCAGAGGTGGGGGCCTGATCCAACACCTTCCGTCAGGGTCCCCCAGAAGCACTCAGGTACGTGGGGTCGCTACTCCCCAACAGCTCGCCACAAGCTGCCCTGCGTTGACTGATTGCCCCGGTGAACCAGCGGGCGGTGGGGTCGTCACATCCCTACGCCTTGTATTATTATGATTATATTATTATATATAAAAAACTAGGCAAATATTTAGCGATGGCGAGAAAACCACATTGGATCCTTATTTGAAGTTTTTTTAATACAAAGCTCAAAAATAACACTAACATCTGTTATTTTATAGTATACTCCTTTTAATTGTCATAATTACCGCCTAAGTCAACCTACCCCGAGTATGGGGTAGGTTGGCTAACAGTCAGGATTTTACAAAAACGACTAGATAACCATGAAAGCGATGAATACATAGATTAATAATTAGTATTTTTGTTAGTTGAATAGTTCTCCTAGCTGTTACGGCGGTTGCTTTCTCTGTATCAATGGAAATACCAGGTATACAAGCTTAATTTAAAATTTAGTCAACCATCCCCGGTCTCCCCTACGTATCAAAGTGGTAGGTGAATAGTCGGATGCTTACTTGTATCTACCTATGCTTACTCATATTATACTATCCACTCACGTGCTCGTGATTTTGGTGTGTTTGCGGAGGAGAAAAAGTCATAACCCCTTATTCTTCAGCGTAGTCGGGTAAAAAGTAACCTATAACAATCTGGGGCGTCAGTCAATATGGGGCGTACATACAAAAAATAGAAAAAAAAAAAACGATTTAGCGACCTATATACAATTTTTCTTAATAATATTTTCAATGTAAATACAGTTGTGGAAAACACTCAAGTGGTTGTGTGGCTGGATGCGAGCGGATGGATAGATATTTTATTTTTGGAATAATAATTTATTAGTGGATCACTCCACTAGCGTTATTATTATAAACAAAGATCAGAAACAAATGAAAAAAAATTTTTTTTTTTTTTTCGACTATACTGGACTTGAACCAGTGCCTTGAGCCAGACCGGGGCAGCACGCTCTACCATCTGAGCTAATCGTCCACACCAGTAGTCGACGAATTTTGTCATCTGTTCTTGCTTATGGATCTCTGTATGGTGCATCCGACTCTTTAGCCGTTAGCGCCGCCTAGTGCAGAACTATGAAGTTACTTTCAATAAAAAAATAAAAAATTTTTTCATTTGTTTCTGATCTTTGTTTATAATAAAAACTTAATGTCTCCATTTTACAGACTAGTTTACATTAGGTTAGTTAAAAATCGCCGACATTGGCGAGATATCTTTTGACTCCTCTGGTGTTGCAGGTTTCTATGGGCGACGGTGATCGCTTAGTATCAGGCGATCCGTCTGCTTGTTTGCCCCTTATAACATAAAAAAAATAACTAGTGTAAGATTAAGGTGTATTAGGGTTATTTAAAAAAAAAACTCATGAATCTATCATATCAAATGTCGTATCAACGCTTGCCATCTTTTTAACCCTCGACGTAAAGGGGAGGGGTGATATAAGTTGTTTCTATCTATGGCACCGTAGCTCTCAAACGGATGAACTGATTTTGATGAAAATCGGTTCTGCCGTTTCAAGGTTATCACCTCTTGTTAGTTGCGGTATCCTATGATCTACGCATAATTGGTATTTACTTTACTTTCAAATAAGCCCGAAGCTGCGATGGCATATTTGAGATATTTTAACTGTACCCATTATAACTTCTTTTGTACCTAAATTTAACTTTTTTCATCAAAATTTAATTAACATATTTAAAAACCGACACAAAAAAAACTATAAAAAGTAAAAAAAAAATTTTTTTTACTCAAGTTTTTTGTGTCGCGTGTTTTTAAATTTTAATTTATAGCCATCCAATGCTCTGATCTTGCATTTCAGTTAGATTTGCATATGATTTATGGTAAAAGCGAGTCGTTTTCGAAATTTCCTCAAAACACCTTTATTATCAGTCTTTAATGCCAAGGATACACTAGGGGACTAATGTCCCGCGACACGTGTCGGCGACATGTCAAGCGATTTCGCTTGACATATCTAGCGAAATCGCGCAACTTACGTCCGTAGCGACGTCAGGCGAAATCGTGCTACGTCGCAAAACATCGCCTGACATAACTGGCGACATGACATCACTTTTAGTCCGTAGCGTCGTCAGGCGCAGTCGAACGACTTCGAGAAACTTCGCCTGATAGGTGGCCACATAGCGACATTGTGATATCATGACTTACGTTCCACAACTGAAGGCACCGCTGCAACGCACGTTAACCGAGCGATGTCGAGCGAAGTCTGGCAATGACACGCCACTTTATCGGACGTCGCTGGAGACACGTGTTGCGCGTTGTTGCCAGACATGTCGAGCAAAGTCCGGCAACACCGCACCACTTCGCCCGACGTCGCTGGCGACACATGTCGCAAGACATTTGTCCACTAGTATATCCTTGGCTTAATACCATTGCAAAATAATTGTAATATTGGAAAATGTATCTCGTATCTCAATCAAATCTTCAGCAATTAAAGCATAACACTAAAACTAGGCAATTAGACGAATAAATATTAGCATTCATATCGCATAGTAAATTACCTCGACTTAGTAATCCTTCCAAAAGGGCGTAAATGATCCGATTTTCCCATTAATTTACGCCATTTAGTGAAAGCGTGGCGGGATACTTCATCCAATCTATTTTCTTAACCCGACCGTTAACCGGGGACAAAGTAATCGGACCGCACTTAGTAGACACCGTCCAAGGAATATCGGATAATTTTCCACAATTTCAATCCAAAAGGGATAGTGAGGGGCTTGCGAACTCCAGTCTCAACAGATTGTGTGACACTGTCGTGGGTCATTTCATTATTCGAACTTCTTAACCGCCTTAGTCTTCGGCCACCACAACGCGCGCCTAGCGACGCGGCCAGCGAATTCTCTCTTCATTGCGCGGTCGAGACGCTCACCACACAACAGTTAGTTGGCATCACACGCAATGTATCAGCAATTCGCTTGCCTAGCCGGCGATCGCGCGTTGTTGTGGCCGGGCTTTTATGAAATGAAATAATGATCTTTATTCTGTAAGTAGGCCGCAAGGGCATTTTTACAAGTTTGACTCTAAGGCATTTCCCATGAGGCGACCACTGTTGAGAAGAAAGCCAAAACAAACTCAAGTCCCTAACAGTGGAACCAGACTATGTACCTACTTATAGTACTCGGCAATCTTCGTATTTATATGGAACACGAGTGACAAATATATTGTCGATGCGAGTGAGAGAGGGACAGCAATAAAGCCGAGTACTAATTATGCCTACTTTGATTTTATCGTACTTTCGTGGACATATCTTTGTCACAGTAATTTCGAGCTATTTGGTTGAGATCTGATCTGAGATTCTGGAGAAATTGTTTGGAATCCCATTCAAAGCAGGCATTTCGACAAAAAAGGTGTCCATGAAAGTGATGCGGAACTAACGCTCGAATATTTTATAATAATTATTTTGCGCTCATTTACTTGCCCTAAAATGACAGACTACTTTTTCAGTCTATCAGCGTGTTTGTCTGTGACATAGTATTGAAAGGCGACTTAATCGGGAGTGTTCTTAGCCATGATTCAAGAAAATCGGTTGAGTCATTTGAAAATAATCAGCTTTTTTCTAGAAATTTCACAATTCATCATCATCATCAGTCAAAGGATGGCCATTGCTGGATTAAGGCCTCTCCAAAGAACGCGACCATGACTTGTCCTGCATCCAGCGCTCTCCAACGACCGCCATCAGATCATCAGTCAACGATTACTCATGCTTTTACCCAAGTCTTGCAAGATTTTTGTGAAATTATGCGCTAGGCCCGCAAAGGTATAATTACGATAACTTAAACTGCTCGAAACAACTCGTCCCGTCATTCGATTTCAAAAAGTGCCGTGTCCCGCCACTAGCGACCCAACTCTTGGCCAACTTTAATTGACTTTCTAGATTTTTAATTAGAAACTTCAAGGAAAGATACACCGCTAACAGTGGCTCATAATGGAAGGTTTTACAATTCATAAAGAAAAAGTTGATTTTATTCGGGGAAGTGTAAAATGGCTGCGGAGTTTAGGGCTTCGAAGGTGTTTTATTGTTATTTAAGCGAGGGTCAGATTTGCTCGCTTATTAAAAGGATATATTAACGAACAAAAGCTTTAAATCCTCTAAGTAAAATCACAAATATATACTATTACCTAGATGTAAACAAATGTCTGTACATTGAAGATATTTACAGAAAAATAATTGAATCGGAAGGGGAACTGAAGGTCACTGTATCGATAAATAATTTTAATTTATTTATTGTGTGTTTGTATGTGTCGTTGCGGGTTCATGACGCCAAAACGGCAAAACAGAATTCAGAAGTTTTTGGCATATGGTAGCTAAGTATCAACACAAGGTTATAGGATATTTTTAACATGATTATTAAATTTTTTTGTTTTACAAATATCATGATAATAATCACAATATTTGCAATTTATTAGTGGATCACTCCACTAGCGTTATTATTATAAACAAAGATGAAACAAATGAAAAAAAAATTCGACGATAGTGGACTTGAACCAGTGCCTTGAGCCAGACCGGGGCAGCACGCTCTAACCAACTGAGCTAATCGTCCATACCAGTAGCCGACGAATTTTGTCATCTGTTCTTGCTTATGAATCTCTGTATGGTGCATCCGACTCTTTAGCCGTTTAGCGCCGCCTAGTGCAGAGCAGTGTAGTTACTTTTGTCGGCTACTGGTATGGACGATTAGCTCAGTTGGTTAGAGCGTGCTGCCCCGGTCTGGCTCAAGGCACTGGTTCAAGTCCAGTATCGTCGAAAATTTTTTTCATTTGTTTCTGATCTTTGTTTGTAATCAAGTTTAACTAAAAAAGAAGGACATCATTTTTTCACCTCACTCGCTTGGAGAACCTCCATTTACAGCACCAAATCTGCTTGGAAAAGTTCGTTTTATTCGCTAGCGTGGAAAAGTCATTTGAAGTTCGATTATTTTTTATTTATTTAATCTTTATTGCACAAAAGAAAACTTATTGTACAAAAGGCGAACTTAATGCCATATCTTTTATGTGTTTATTTGTTTGTTTTTTATGTGTGTGTTCGTAGGTTCATAATTACTAGTTTAAAGGTAGTTTTGTTTTAATTTAATAGCTTTTCTTACATCACACATTTTCCTCGCTGTAGTGGGGTGAAAAGTTGTGTGTTTCGCACGGCTGCAAAATTATATGCCTTCTCGTACTTTGTGAGCCTCGTAACGCGCAGGAATCTATATTTGAACTGGCACTCCACTGGCTCCACTCGTAGTTCTAGATTCCTTTTTAAATTTTAGATTCCTTAGCATACTAGGCTTTCAATTCAAGTACTCGCGTCCAAAAACAATTTTGCAGCCTTGCATAACAAATAAACTATTTTCTTGTTTGCGGGCACTTTGTAGTAGAAAAAAAATCTAGAGTCGCCATTGTCTTGAACAGTCAGTATGAAGTAGTCTGCAACATTATTACGTATAGGTACAAAGATTGTGACGATTTTTGGCGCCTGACTGTTACATACTATTTAAGGCTGACTGTATCTACACTGAGGTTACCCAGACGGCTTTAGGATATCTCTATAAAGAACTAACTTAGATAATGGGAATAGTAAAAAACACATTTCCGTGCCAAGTTTTAAAAGTTTAAAATGGCTCTGAATGGCTGTCTGCGTTTAATCGAGCGGGCTACCAGCAAAGAATATTAAGGCGTAAGGTATAACGGCACTCTCGGCCCCTATATATTCACGTCACTCGTCGAACGCTAAAGGCGGCCAACACGGCAATGCTGCGCACGTGGGTGCAAATTCTGTTTTTATAAACATGAAGATGGGCTTTTCCACAGCGATACAGAATAGATAAAAGTAGTACAAGCGATAGCATTCACAAGAAAAAAACCGGCCAAGTGCGAGTCGAGGGTCCGAACAAATTTTCACTTACCCTAACTTTATTACCCGGTTCTAGTTGAATTTGCACCTGATATCTATATCATTGCTTACAAATGAGGTGCAAACTTAACGTAACCGGGATGTTCAACTATTTTTTATGTTTATTTAATATAAAATTAATTTGTGAAAATTTAATATTTTTTATTATATTTAATAATAATAAATAATATAAGTATAAACTAAATAAATCTAAGCACGATAAAAAATTGTTCAGCTAGACTTTTAATTTTTGCTGATGAAATACAAACGATTTCATTTTATTTGATTTCTATTCATTGATTTTTTTTCCTGTTTTGAATTACAAAATACCAAAGCAAGCCAGCGGTTGAAATGAAATGCTAGTAGAACCACCTGGGTAGAGCAGCCGATGATATCGTACTCATTTTCTTAGAACCTGGCCATAAATCCACTGACAGACTGAGACAGGCACGGTTGCGTGTCGTACAGATTCAATAACGCGCCGTGCCGTATTGAGCAGGCACACGGTACAGTGCCGCGTCGCGTAAATGCACCATTGCCTCGCCGTGCGTTTACACGCCTTGTATCTACAGGCGCTGCCCCATTTTTTATTTTATTTATTTATTATTTATTTATTTCACCTTGAAGGCGTCGCACCGTGGGAGTGTGGCCAGATACTCGCATAACAAAATAGTAACAAACAACTGTATATTTGTTAAGAGTCTCCGGCAAGCTCGGTTCTCCATATAAACGTACTTATACGCTCTCGTTTTAAAACGATTAGCTACATAGTTTTCTCTGAAACTTTGTACTTAGAATAAGTTAAGGTATATCCAGATCTGCAATTAGTTTATGTAGCTTCACATACTATAGTAAAAAAATACAGCGAATTTAAGTTTTTCCATACAAAACTTGTTTTTGCTGTATTTTGTTTGTTTTATAAACTGGAGCCATATAAACTTATTACAGACCTAGATATACCTTATGTTATTATATATGTAAAGTTTCGTTAGAATCCAAGACGTAGTTTTAAAATGAGAACGAAACCCCGTTTGTATGGGAAGGTGAAATTTGGCCGAGCTTGCCGGGGACTCTTAAGCGGTCAGGAAATACAACTTTTCATACAATACCTCGCCTCAAAACTAGGGGTTTCACTTCATCCACATTCCCACTTTGTCAACCTCTTAGTTCGTAAACAATTCCATGTGGAGGACATTCAAATTCCAAAACCTACTACGTCCTATCTTGACAACACCAAATCGTCCGCACCCTATCTTTTCAACATTCCCAAATGGTCCACTTCCTATCTCGTCCTACCTCTTCTACATTCCCAACTCGTCCACATTCCCAAGCCGCCCATATTCCCAATTCATCCACACATTAAAATTGGAAACTAGATATTCGATATCGATAAGCAATTTATTGATTTAAAAAAGACGAAACATAATTTTTTTTATTACACTTGACTTAATTTAGCATTAAAATTTTTGAATCCGGTTTACGTAGTTAAACATGCATCATCAAAAACACGTCGCAACCATTTGTTAAACTTTTCATTCGTGAAGTCGGTTAAAACTACCAAATGGCAAAAACCGTTGATCTGTTTTGGTAAAACCGTATTAAGAAAGAGGACGAGTTGGGAAAGTGGCCTAGTTGGGAAAGTGAACGAGTTAGAAAGTGGACGATATAGTAAGTAAACCATTTGAGTTGATAAGATAAGAAGTGGACGATTTGGGAACGTTAGCATGGTAGGTCACTGGACGAAATGGGATTGTTAACGAGCTAGGAATTTGACGAAATGGGAATGAGGACGAATTGAAACTCAAGGACCTCGATATCTTTGAATTTAATTTCCGAATACTACATCAAATAGATAAGAAAGTTTCTATCGAACTTTATTTAAAAAGCAAATAATGTTTGTCCCGCGACAAATAGTCGACTCGTTTGAGAACTACAGGGCTACAAACAGACCTACAGTATCTTATCTTCACTCTTTATTATCAATATTTCTACCCGTTAGCCGTCCACTACTGAACTAGTAAGTCTCCCGCACGCATTGTACAGCATTCATTGACTTCCGGTGACCTTATCGAGGTCGACAGCCCAACCCTTCTCCGTCTCTCATCTAGGATTAAAAAGTAGTTATTCATTAAAACTTCCCATCGCCAACAAACACAGAGCCTAACTAGGTATCTCCCCCTCTAATTCCTTCAGCAAACACTTAGCAGTTGATCTACAAACCAAACAATAAATGCACCGACGCACGCATCGATCGCACACACACAAACGCACACACAGTTACGTCGCCATTTGCAAATAAAACAAAATGCACCCCTCCCCCTCTGTCTAGTCGGTAGACAACAAAGGCGACCGAAGCAAACTTAAAAAGAAACCCGGCCAAACGAGTATCATCCCTACTTGAAGTGTCTCTAGAGTAACGCGAGACGTTTTTAATAGGAGGGTTTTTGATAGGAAGCGGTGTGTTAAGTGAAGTTTAGAGTTAATTGCGTTTGCAGATTTTACGGTAGATGTTGGTTCTTACAGTGACAGGACGGGTGCTAGGAAACTCATAATGCACTTGATATCGTATTACAGAATTTACCATCAGTGATATTAACTAGGGAATATGCATGTGGCTTCGTTAAGTTGAAAAGTATGTCACTAAATACAATATATATGATCTTTATTATCCATCTCAGACAACCGGCGTACAAGAATTAAAAGTTATGTTATGGTTATGTCATAGTCAATGATGTTATGTTATGGTCAATTATATAGTTAATTATGTTATGGTCAATGATGGATTTTTTTTAAAATAAGTCCATATTAAATCGAGTCACCAAACACTTAGTCGTATCATTATTCCGAAATTCATTATTCAGAAAGCTATATTAGAATTTTACATGTTACTGTCTGAACCTAATATACATATATATTTTCAATCCATCTAAATACAAAATCTTTGAAATATTTGACGGTGATTTAACGTGTTCCCTAAAAAAATGATCACCACAGTCTTTAATAGGTAAGAGTGTATTACTTTTTATTGAAGACTATTTATTAGTACTAGTGCCACTATTGTCTGTCGTTGGACGCACTTGTTTTCTATTCAACAAGTTTATGCACGAAAGTCTTCAAAAAAATCCACTAAAAATCCACTGTTGTGAATTGTGCAAGTCCAACATACATAAAAACAACCTAGGAACTGTCGATTTGATGGCATTGTAGGGCTAGCAATTAAACTCAACCCACTCAATTGGCTAGCTATTGCTGTGGCGTGGCGTCCATATAAGCCGATTCCCACCGGGTTGAACAAGGAAAGGCTAATAACCACCTTTTTCTTTTAATATGAATACGCTTCGGCTTCCCTCGTAATTTTCTTGACGCCACGACTCTGCTAGCTACCAAAAGGTTGTCAGGAAGAGATCGCTATTTACCGATAAGACCGCCTCTTGATTATCTGCTGCTTATTTGAATGTTACTGTCATGTTCTGTATTTCTGTGTACCTAAGGTGTGGGTGGGTGGAATAAAGAGTATTTGTATTGTATTGTAAACTTGACAACAACTATCTTAATTACTTATTTATGTAAATATTGTTTTGATAATGCATGAATATGAGAATTCGCGTAACCAGTGAAATTAGGATAAGTTTTATTCATAAAAAACTTACACATGAACCAAAATACCTACAGTAACCACACGATTATGAGCCCACAAACGTTCCATTTTGAAACCTAATTACAAATCGTAGAACGACTTCACTTGTTAAATTGTCTACCTCTTAAGGTGCGTCCACACTTGTATCATTTGCTCGTATCCGATCACCGTGGCGTGTCATGACTGCGTATCGCGCTGCTTGGACGCTCACTGTCGGCGCGGCGATCACGCCGCGCTTGTCCGATCTAAGTGTGTCATACGCGTAGCAACATAGATTTCGAGCGATCCGATCGGCGCAACGTCCAAACGCGTCATCGTGACACGCGATCATGCCGCGGGACGAAGATCTGATCGGGCAAATGATACAAATGTGGACGCACCTTTATGATATCACGGTCGGAAAAGTTGTGCTAGAATCAAAAGATTATCGCACTTCAAATCAGCCGGAAGCTTGAAAAAACTTTCATTCCCTGTAAAAAAAAAAGCCTTTATGTGTGTCACGTACTAAATAAAACATGATTGATTACTTATATTAATTTGTATCGTCAAAAAAGTATCGATACTTACCTTTTCTATTATTTATTTTCATTCGTTGACAGCGCAATTTTTGAAACTTGTAGAATAATAACGACCTTCGATTACAGCAATAGAGCTAAATGCTGCCTACCGTGGGCGGTTTGATTGTTAGCTATAGAGGTTGTGAACATCAAAAGAGAGGGCCTTCTCGTACTTGTACAAGAATATTAAATACTTAAAGGTGCCCCGCAACTTCGTTCGGGAAGGAAAAAAAGTCATAACCCCTTTTCGTTGGCGTAGTTGGTTAAGAGGTTTCCTACAACCATCTGTGGATACCCAGCTAGCCATGTGCCAAAAATTATTAGAATCCGTTCAGCCGATTTGGAGTGGCCACGGCAACACATATTCCTTTAGTGGTATAGAGGTGCACACAGAAAGGATGTTTAAACATTTGAATTGTAGGCAGACTAATGTGCAGGTTAAAGCTAGAAAAAAATCCCTTATATTCACCATCCTTAATTTCATTCATCGTTTTCAGGTTAGTTGCAAGCTCATGAAATCATGTTGTTATCGCGTACTCCATGCCTACTAATTTTCCACGAAATAAATTCAAATGATTTTTTTTAAACAATAAACGTCTGCTTTTACAGAGGTAGCATTCGATCGTCGCGCGAACTACATTTTAAAATTTTCGCTTTAGTCAAAAACAAGTGTTGTATACATACGAGCAAAGGCCTTATACATACTCGTATGTTGATACCGGTACCGGACGCTGTATCGTCGCGTCGTATCGATCGACGTTGTGGCTAGGTTTGCTTGATGAATGTTGCTAATTGTCCGAATACTCGTGAAGTGCACTTCGCAGATGAGGTGTAGGTGAATTTGTCAAGCTATAATCTGACTTTAAACCAATGGGTTACTGGGTTACCCTTATCTGGCACTTTTTTTATCATAATCATCATTTGGCATAATGATATTTTTTCTCAACACGCAAAATTTTCAGGATTGTTATAAAACAAACCTAATCTAACCTAATGCATTTATCAGGATGATACTTTAAAAAGTCCTGAAAATTCTACAGTTTTAGAAAAAAATGCATTATGCCAAACTATGAATTATGCCAAATGATGATAATGACCAGTCATCGGATAATCGGATAGATATTTACCTAAACTTTGGCGGCGGCGTCTATGTCGAACGGTATGGAGACGGACTCAATTTAATTTTCCTAATAAACTTCTAAATTATTTATGAAAAAATATGTTTGTTTTATTATTCTCTTATGTTACATATACCTTGAAAGGCTTGAAATTAAATCAATTCACACCGCGGTTACAAAAAATACTTACATACATAATTACATTACCTACATATGCATAACAACGTACGTGCTCACCAAAATAGTCATATATAGTCATAAATAGCCATAATTAAACATGTTAGTGTATTTTTACCTCCTCGTGTCGTTTTATGCAATCGCGGAATACCGGAACTTATATTATAAAAATAATTTAATTAAGAAGCCGACTCCGTATTTGCCCAACTTTTGCCGGGTTTTTGGTAACTTTACGTAAATATCTATCCGATTATCTGATGCCTGATTATGACGAAAAAGTTTATGTCAGATGAGGGTACCCCAAAACAAATAGGCACGCAACGATACGACATATAACTTTGGCTCCTGTCGTGAAACGGTCATGGTAGTACCTAGTATGCTGATACCGGTACCGGATGCGAAGTCGTCGCGTCGCATCGATCGACACGTGGCTAGGTTTGCCGCTGTTGGTAATTGTCGGGCAATCCGTACTTACTCATAGTGAATGGAACAATCTAATTGAGATACGCTACAGATATAGTGCATCATCATCTTCTTTCTGAGTTTTCCCGATTGCAATTCCTTATGCACAACATTTGTCGAGCCTAACCCTCACGCCGTCTCGTCATGTAATTTTTAAGCCCCGATGAAGAAAAATCGTACTATAAGATTGACGTGTGTATCTGTATGTCTGTCTTTGTCATCATAGCTCCTAAACGGATGGACCGTTTAGGAGTTTAGATATTTTTTTTGCCGAAAGTGTTCTTAGCTATGAATTACGGTATTACTTAATTAATTAATTAATCGGTTCAGCCTAGCATCTCGGAAGTATATTATTCATTGATTCACCCACTACTTGTGATAGGGTAACATGAAAATACCAACATTCCTTGTACCAAATTGTAACCGCCATCGCGGTCGCCGCTTGCGCGAGGCTTGTGTCACTTATCTGAACTGTGGATGTGGAGAATAGATGTAAAGACTCAGATGAAAAAAGATCATTACAAAGAATCCTGTGAAGCTGTAAAAGACTAGGTTAATAGTAATCGCTCACACCAATACAAACAATATCTTAAATAAACGTAAACAAAAACAACATCAACCAGGAATAAATTCTAATTAAAAAATATATTTATCAGATAACATAGATCCATTTTATTCATAAAATACATAGTTTTAAAGATAAGTGTTAGTAAATAATAAAGTAATAAGTATGTCAATTACAGACAAAACTTAAATAATAAATTTGACTTTATGATATTAATTAAACTAAAAATGATTGGGAATTCAAATCGGCCGGCAATCATGCCGAGTATACTGTTGTTGCTGCCCCGCAGTCTGCATAAGAGAGATGCTACTTTCTTTAGCCGCGTGGCGTGAAAGCCGTCCGTGCGGGCTTCCGTAAACATCTTTGACGCGCTGCAGAAGCGTGGCAACCCCAACAGCCCTCTAAATCCATTATTATACTGGATCCGCAGAGCATTATACTTTTGGCTATATTTGACCTATTTCACAATGATTCGTCATTCTGTTTTCTTCTAAAATGCAGAAACAGTTTGGAATGATGAACTACGTATACCTAAACTCAATACAAAACAAACTGGCAACTGATATCTTAACGCTATCTCGTTCACACTTGTGTGGTCTTAGCTGTGTGAAAGAGATAGTGTTAGGTCTCAATTGCCAGTTCATTTTGCGCTGAGTATTGTGAAAGTGCCAGAACACGTTCAGATACTTTACGAGTTGGTATGTCTACCGACGCCGCCATCGGCACCGTCGCGACGCATCGATCGACACCTGTAGCCATCGCGGTAGCGAGACTTGCCTCACTTATCTCAATCTCAGACCACCGTGGTCAAGTTCAGATGATCGTTGTGCTATAGTGTTCACAAAACTTTCCAGATGTAATACAGGCGTTGGCCACAGCTCTGCCGGGGTGCTCGCTACATAATCTGATCATTTTTTATCCGTATTATCAACCATATTTACGAATTGTACTCATCGTCATCATTGGCCTCTTGCATCTATCAAAGATGATTTAAACAGTGTCCAATAAAGTGCGGCACTTTCGAACGTGACGCGAAAGGCCGATTCGAGAGCGACAGCCTCGGCCGCATATTGGACATGTAAATGTTGCACCTGTCAATGCAGGGGGAAGAGCTTACGAGAAAGAAAATCGAACCAGGCTTTATCATGTGCGACCACACCATCGCTCAGTCTTCCTCCACAAGTCTCGGTCTTCAAATTCACTCTCCCAGTTTTTAATGTCGATGTTGAAGGATAACATGTCACGCTTCGCGCTATCCGTAAACCTTAGCATGGGTCGTCCAATTGGTCGCTTGGCGTCGGCAATCTCACTCAAGAGAGTTATTCGTGGCAAACGAGATGTTTCCATCCTTTGCACATGTCCATACTACCAGATACCGGTAGTTTTTTTGCCTGGATTATAATGAGCCATGGAAGATGTGGCAGTGGAGCCAGTGGTCAGATCGGAGAGAATGCACGTAGTAAGAAAATAGTAAAACGTATTAGTAGCACGTAGTAAAATTTGAGGACAAACTCTGACTGAACTCTGCAGCACAGTTGGCGGAGCGAACAAGGAAAATCCAGTCGGAGTCTTTATTTTTTTAATTATTTAGATTTTCGTTTTTATAAGAATATGAGTTATAACTAATGTCTTAGCGAGGGTCTGGCTCCCTCATGGTGGACCAACGACCAGCTGGCTAATGATTGGCACATGGCCGTTTATCACGCCATAAATAAGCGATAAAGCGTCCGTCAACCTTGTCAGAAAGTGGTGGTTTTGTAATTATCTATCGATGGTGGTGTGACAGCCGCTCGTGTAGAATCTGAATGTGTTCTGGGTTTGACAACTTGAACTTCTCACTTTCTTTGCATTCTCGTACATAGCAATGGGCCGGCCTCCCACGAGGCAGACCGATGACCTATGATGATGATAAATAAATTAAAAACCAACATTTACTGACGAGTACAAGAGACAAACGCTTTTTTATTTACCGCGTAATAAACTCCACCATCACACACAGGTCGTCGGTCTATCTTGAGAGAGGCCGACCCACTGCTGCGCACGACAATGCAATTACATTATTGCAGAGGCTGCGAAATAGGGAATTGCCGGTCGAGTAGTTACAGATGTAATCCCTGTTTGCGCCGAGGCTTGTATTGTGCTTTGCTCAAACACAATGAAATAAAAAAGAAAAAGTGGCATATTTAGATCGGTCACCGAAAGTTACCGTTAGGAACCATAATGTCATCGATTTTCGCCATCACCATCATCACCACCATCATCATCATCATCGTCATTTTAATATACATAGCTATTCGTTCTTTTCGCTGCCGCATCGGCGTGCGGAGCACTCCGGCGCGCGGCGGCGCTCAGAGCGAATTGAAACAAAAGACGGTCGCTTTGCTGGCCTTGGCCCGCAATTTGGTATGAAATTATCATTATGTGCCCCTTGTCGCGCCGCACCCGAAATGTGAGACTTCGGGGTCTATTATAAGGAACATAACGTCAATATTTGATTGCATGTTTGAGAAAAGACAGTTAAAAAAGCAATCAGTGACTGAACACGTTCAGATACTTACTTTACGGGTGGCTATGTCTACTGACACCGCCATGGGGCGCCGTCGCGACGCATCGATCGACACCTGTAGCCTCGCGGTAGCGAGACTTGCCTCACTTATCTGAACCCACCGCCGTGGTCAAGTTCAGACGAGAAACAATGGATTTAGTAGAGTAATACTGTCAAACAAAGGTGCATGTCAATGGGAAAAACAGTACCTACCGGAGGTAAAAGTTGTATTTCTTGACCGCTTGACAAATCTTTGTTACCATTTCGTTATTAACCGACCCCCAAAAAAGGAGGATCTTCTCAATTTTTTTTTCTTTTTGTTACTTACGCGCGCCATTGTGACTATGAGAGTACCTCAGTGGCGTGGCCTCCACATAAGCTGATTCCCAATGGGTTGTGCAAGGAAAGGCGTCAGGAAAATTACAAGGGAAGCCGAAGCGTATTCATATACTCATATTTAAAGAAAAGGTGGTTATAAGTCTTTCCTTGGGCAACCATGCCCCACGCCACTGCTACTTGCCTACCTAACCTATCACTATAACGGATTTGGTAGATTAAATTATATTATATATATTCTAGGAGCGTTTTCCCCCAAACTTTTTTTATTTACCATATTTCTTTTTGATTTATTGTCATTCGGTGCAAATGGAAAATGGACAAAACAAATTATTCGCCAAATGAGAAAAATATCGATTTGTAATACATCAACAAGGAAGACTGTCCATCCTGAATATCGTCGAAAGTTGAATCTTGTCCCATGGTAACATTGACAAATTTGATGTATGCCGAAAAGGTAACGTCCACTTGTATTTACGGAAACTCAGAAATATGACCATAAATATGTCCATGTACGTACTTTGTATATTTACGTATTCTTGTTAATTTGGAAAATTTGTATATTTATATAGATAGAATGAAAATAGGTTATGTTAAAATGCCATAACCATGGATGGAACTATTAAAAACAAGGTGTTATTTTTAAAAAGGTAAGTTTTATTTTCAGTAAGTATGCATTTGTAACATTTAGTGCCATTACGTGTATAATATGTCAAATAGGTACTTACTATATCGAATATTTTATTTCATATTAAACTACATTCACTTTGTGCTTATGTCATTTTGCTCCTAAAATATAATGGACAATATTCCATTCGGGCTAAATTAATTTACAGCGAAAAGTTTGGTTGTAAATAGTTTTCAGCACAATTACATCTTGATAACATTCTCTGTGGATGGTATTCCTTTTGGTCCAAATTCAAAATGGTCAATTCAAGTGGACGATTTTCCATTTGCACCGAATGACAGTAAATCTTTTTTTAAATTTTATATTCATAATCGCTAATATTCTCTATCGCATTTTTTTCCAATCGTGTATTTTCTAGGCGCTTTTATTGTCAATAGCCTATTTTCCTCAGTACAAATATTTCCAACATCTGTTGACCCTGATAGTGTGTTTTCTAGATACTTTTGTTCTGTATAGCCTCTTTTTAGGGTTCCGTACCCAAACAGTAAAACGGGACCTAATTACTAAGACTCCGCTGTCCATCCGTCTGCCTGTCCGTCTGTCACCAGGCTGTATCTCATGAACCGTGATAGTTAGACAGTTGAAATTTTCACAGATGATGCATTTCTGTTAGCCATAACTACGAACACTAGAAATAGAATAATTTTATGTCTGTCTGTCTGTCTTTATCAGTAACCAATATAAAATGACCGAACACCGCGTACATTTTGCTTAGGAGTAGGGCTCTGCTAACACTGGATTTTCATTAGATACGGTCGTTTGTAGCGTATATATTGTACAGAACCCTCAGTGCGCGAATCCACTTCGCACTTGGCAGGTTTTTTTATATTCATTAATGCATATGAAAATATCTGATCTCATTAATAACCATATATTTTACTTTTTAATCTCAATCTCATTTGAACTCAATATAAACTCACTTGTTTAAAATACGTTGTATAAATTAACTGTGTACATTGGATATATTAAAAAAAATAAAGATAAGTGATTTGTATGTGTCGCTGTGGCTGCATCACGCCAAATCGGCTAAACGGATTTCACAATTTTTTGGTACACGGGTATGGTTAGGATACTTTTCACCGTGGTTTGTTGCGTGTTGGTTGGTGGCTCTTCTGGTCAATCTCTCTGCATCCATATGAGCAATATGTCCAGTCCATCTCCATGTCCTGCTTTCTATACCTTAACTTTGCCTAATCTACTCGTTGCACTTATGATCTAGTACGGTAATGCCGAGCATCGCTCTCTCCATAGCTCCTTGCGCGGTTTAAAGTTTTTCAACGGTACTTTCAGTAAGTGTAGAGGTTTCCATTCCGTATGCTAGCACCAGAAGTATTACCAGTGTTCCATTACACAATTAGCCAAAAATCCATGCCCACCCTCCCGACAGACTGCACACTGGTTAAGCTATAGGTAGTTGGTTACCGGTACCGCCATGGGGGTAGGACCGTCGCGTCGCATCGATCCGACACCTGTAGCCCTGCAGACTTGGCTGTCGGACTACGTTATCCCGAACAAAAGTCTATCATAGCCTACGGAAGCGTCAAGCATACCTTATCCTTTTTACAAGCTTTTATTTTTAAAACACTTTTATTAGGTCGACCTGTATGTAACTGACTATGTAATGGAATCTAAGGTAACTAATTTAACCATCTTCCAAGGATCGTAGCGTCATGAAAATTGTCAGCTGTATGTAGTTCTGATGATAATACAATAATATGGTACTGTCGAACTGATCTGATGACGGAGCCGGAAGATATGACCTGGAACTTTATGATGGAACATCGTATTATAGCTGTGTTTGGATTTGTTAGAAAAGTCTTGTAAAGCGTGTTTTTCCAGTGTTTTTAAACTATATTTTTTTTTTACTTTCACCAGTCCCGTTGTCCGTCGGTCTGTAATCAAATCTTGCTAGTTAAATTTGATCCACTTCCCGGTTTCCGATTGAGCTAACATTTTGCATACTAATGTAAGTTCGGTGACAATGTAATAGTATGATACAATCGAGTTGATCTGATGATGGAGCAGGAAGGTGGTCATAGGAACTCTGTAATAAAATAATGCAATCCTACCGAGTTTGGGTGGGCTCTTTAGAATCATCTCGGTAAGTAGGAGTAGTTCCGAAAACTTTCCCAACTTTTTGAATAGTTTCTGCAAATTGCACATCTGTAGCAGGCTGCATGCTCTTCTGCTTTGCTGACTGTACACAAATGTAATACCACTATAATTAATTGTTCCTTTGAGAGCTCGTATCAATTAACACAGCGCGCCATCGTTTTTATTAAATTTGCTTGTCCAATGGAAAAATATAATGTCAAAGGGAGACATCACTTTTGGGGATGACACTTTATACTACTTTTGAATTTTTCAGTTAATATTGATTACAAGTCTTTTAGCGTCAGCCGTGTATAAATAAACGCATTTTCTTTACATTTCGGAGATTGTGAATTTTATAGGAATAAAAAGTCTATGACCCTATCCGTTCCAAAAATCTTATCGGTTGCTCCGTTGTTGCGGAAAAGGAGGACGAAACAACAAACTCCTTTTCTTTGTGTTTCAACCGCTTTCAAAATCTTGGTCATATTATTAATAATTTTCCTGTAGATTCGGATTCTACTTATATACAGTAACTAACTAGCTTCTGCCCGCAAGTGCGTCCCCCTTAAATTCGTTTATCGCGGATAAGGGTATTTTTCCGGGATGAAAAGTAGCCTACGTCCTTCCCTGAGACACAAACTATCTGCATACCAAATTTCATCCAACTCGGTTCAGCTGTTTAAGCGTGAAGAGATAACAGACAGACAGACACACTTTCGCATTTATAATATTAGTATGGATTTACTTGAAGTCCATGGCATTCCAAACTTACAGGAAAATGGCTAATAATGCAGCCAGAATACTGAAAGCGGTGAAACGCAAGTAGAACTCCACGTAGCCATATTTGTTTAATTTCACAACTTTCATAAAAGGTTTGCCTACTACTATGTATGTTCAGTTACTTGGGCTCACCGTGTCTATGTATCAGTTTGAATTTTAAACTTGGTGCCTATGATGTCACATACAGACGAGGATCAAACTTTGCTAAACTGGCAAGTAGCTGCTTCGAGCATTTGTAAAACCGGAATATTTTGTCAATAATGTAACATGCATGTATTTTCTCGTAGATTCGCCCACGTGGTCTAGTATTCATTTTATCCCGTGGGAATCTTGCATTATTTTTACCTTGAACCTTGCAGTAACCTACACAAAGTAAGAATTATAGCCAAAAGTTGTCATGTTCCGGCGTTTTAGGGGTAGGCTACCTGAAAGCTAGAATTAGCTTAACACATCGCAGTTGGAAATGTGACCTAGTTGTCTAGTCTCATTTTATACTTGTAAAGGGAATATTCATGAATTTTAATTTTTGCTTTATTAAAAGCTCATTCATGTAACAAACAGTAGACACAAATAATTGTTTGAATAACTATAAAAATAACCAAGATATAAGCCATCAAACATTTCATTCTATCTCTTTTAAGCAAAACAGAATTTAATATGGAGTTTATATGGTCGGAGTGCACCATGACGTAACAGTGCACGTCGGACTTCTCTGTCTAATTAGTAGTTTAAAATGCCTATATCTTGCGTATTTCTTGGCCGATTTAAATTTAAATTTCACATTTTGAAATCGTTTTTACTTATTTCCATGTTTAGTTAAGAAAAGCGATAAAAAAATCATGCATGTACCCTATTCATACTAGAAGGTGCTCGCAACTTCGTCGGTGGAGGAGAAAACAAATCATAACTCTCTTTTTTTTTCAGCGTAGTCGAGTAAAAAGTATCCTATAACTATCTGTGGATGCCCAGCTACCAGAGGGGCTACTCCAAAATCCGAAAAACGAAGTTCCTATAGCCCCATCCCGCTCACTCAAATACAGCATAACATGAGATGAGAGCGAGAGGAATTTTTGAGTCTCGGAGTAACCCCTTTGATAACTATAAATTGTTGAAATCCGTTTAGCCGTTTTGACTTAATGAAGCTATTAAACGACACACATTTTTTTTCGATTAAGTGACATTCAAATAGTCCGTTTCACTTATTTTTTGGGTTATATCTTCAAGTGGCTTCTGCCCGCGACTTCGTCCGCTTTAAATTCGTTTATCGCGGATAAGGGTATTTTTCCGGGATAAAAAGTAACCTATTCCTTCCTCGGGACTCAAACTATCTCCATACCAAATTTCATCCAAATCGGTTAAGCGGTTTTATCGTGAAGAGGTAACAGACAGACAGATAGACATACTTTCGCATTTAGAATATTAAGAATTGATGTATAGTAGTGCATTTAATTTTAACAGCTGTATAATACTATAGATGGTAGTCTATAAATATATGTTTAGTGGCCATGTTGCCTGATATAAACGATCATTAATTCATTCATTAATACACTTTCGCATTTATGATATTAGAAACCCAGATGTACCGTCGGCTAGGGCCCATATATGTACACACAAACTTGCTAGCAATTAGGACAAAGTTGGCAACGCAATGGCAATTTTTCAAAATTTTCAAATAATTATAGAAATAGGCGGAGTTTATACAACATTTCAACTCGGCCTGTTTGAGCCTTAAATAAGTTTAAACGGTTTGCCCGTTTCCTTTAACATTTGAAGCATAATTATAATAACTCATAAATACTTAATAGTTGAAGTCACGAAGTGTTACAAACGCGAGTCCGTTTCTTAGAAGGCTTTTGTGAAGGAAACAGGGTCAGTAGGCGAATATTGAACAGAAACTGTAATAAGAAATAAGTTTGGAAAAAAAATCGTAATTTTGTTTTGTCATTATTGTAAAAACGTTAATTTTAACACTTTCGCAACCGACATTTTCGGAGCGCTATGCTTCGTAGCCAATAACATTGGAAAACCGTAAGTAGCGAAACCTTGCTACGAGCAGAGAACCCGCTGAGCGGGCTTGCGATCGTGAATGTGTTAAATTAAAATAAAAATCATTTTGAAAACATACCAAGTTTGAGCTCGTCCAGATCTGATACGGTTGAATCATTATTTATAAAATATACCTAAAAGTAGCGTCCGCCCGCGACTTCATCCGCCTTAGATTCGTTTATCGCGGATAAAAGGTATTTTTCCGGGATAAAAAGTAACTTATGTCTTTTCCCAAAACTCGATATTTTACTAATTTAAATGTGAAACATATTACCAAGATTTCAAGTCCCTAGCGTAAAAAAAAATTAGTATCCATACAAATTTTCATCCCCTTTTTCGTCCCTAAGAGGGATGAAATTTGACATACATTATAGCCTATGTCCTTTTCTGATATATAAGGTACATAACTGGAAATATTCATAAAAATTCGTCCAGTAGTTTTTGAGATTAAGTGGAACGTGCATACATACTTTCACTTTATAATATAGTAGGAATTATATGTTATTAGGCTCATATCGAACAACAAGAAAGCAATATTGAAAATATTTACATTTAGTATTTTTCACTTCTCCTGCTCAAAAAGTAGGTTATATTAGCTTCGCGAAGCGAGACTAAAATAGTACATTTAGTTCCTAGGGTGTAAAAGAAAGCCATATAATCCCATACAAATTTCTATGAAACTAAAAAAAAAAACTTACGGCCAGCTACATACTACTTACGAATAATTAAAAACAAACAAACCAACCTCATCAGATTGGCCAAAATTTCTGATCGTATTGCAGCCCTTCACATTAAAAAGTAAAAATTGTCTATGGCCATTATTAGTTTAAAAAAATATATAAACTGTCAATTTAACTCTAAAGAATTGCTCAAACTGTACTTTTTATTTTTCATTAAATATACAATACCTTTAAACCACTTCGTGAGCTCGTCCAAATAATCACTTCGTGTCATGATGGCTAATTTTAGCCCCTTGTCAAACAATCTACTATTTTTATATTAGACCCAGAGACCAACGTACTGTATTCGTCTCCAGTACTACCAACCAATTCGAGCCTACGGTGTGTCGTAGCATGACAGGCTTCGTAGCCGCATCGCGCGTAGCGGCACGCTATAGCGCAAAAACTTTTTTGCCAATTTCACTATAGCTTGACAAATTCTTTCCTGACACTCCCTGTCTGCGGGCGACGAAGTGGGGGGGGCAGGAGCACCGCGCGCACCCTTCTTACACGTCCCGGCTGTCTTTCCCCCCGTCGCCCGCAGACCATGGGAGTGTCACGAAAGATCTTGTCAAGCTGTAGGTGCAATGGTAAATTGATTATTACTCTCGTCACTACCATATAGATAAAAACATTATTGTATATAATAGCCAGTTACGAGTGCAATCAACTTAAAAGATATAAGTACAACCGCGAACTTATCCAGTTAACCTTGGAACAAGTGAGTGAAGATATAAAGAAGATAGACAAAGTAACACCATATACAAAATATATAAAACTAAACTAAACACGTACTATCATAAACTAGTAATAAAATGTATACAGACATTGAAGATATTTTCAAAATAATGATTGTAACGGACGATTTAGAGATCACTGAATCGAAGAATATATTTTTTGGATTTTTGTATGTTCGTATGTGCATTCTACTATTTTGTCGCCACTATTTATTGGCATCTTTACGTAAAAAGCATATTGTGCAAAAAGTGATAGTCTGATTGTTTTGTAGAAACTATAGCATTGTTAAACTGTCATTTAAATTTTTTGTCATCGCTTATAATTATAAAGCAGGTAACGCAGTGGTCATCGATATCCCCACCTTAGTATGAAAATAAGATATTTACCGTTGCGTTACCGGGAACACCCAAATAATCCGAAATATTTTATTCCGAATTTCCTTTTTCCGATTGTCAAAAATCCGAATTTTATATTTCCGTTGTATTAAAATATCGATTATTGAAAAGCACGAAATTAAGTTTACCGAATATCAAAAATCCGAATTTTTAAAATTCCGATGTCTGTAACTTCGAAGAATCGAAAGCCCGATGTTTGTATAGCCCGAAAAATAATAATCCGAATTTTAATTATCCGAAATGACATTGCTAATTCGGAATTTTGACATTCGGAACTATAAAGTTCGTGATTTTTAATAATCGGAATTTTGACATTCGGTAATATAAAGTTCGTGATTTAAATCAATCTTAATAAAAACCGAAATCTGTACATTAGGTTAGGTTTGTATTGTGACCATGTATAGCGGAGCGAGCGAAGCGAGCGGAGCGTCAAAATGCTTGCTTGCATGTACACAAGTGACAAAATTGCAACATGGGCCAAAAACCGAAAACTGTAGATAAGGTTATTCTGATGTTTCGGACTTTTGTTTAGTCGGATTTATTATTCATCTGTGTAATGATATTCGGAATTTTGAAATTCGGCATTTTAGTATTCGGAATTCGTACTTTTGATATTTCGGATTTTTATGCAGTCGGACTTCTTATTGTTTGGTGTATTGAAATTCGGAATTTTGAAAATCAGAAATGTAAACGTTAGACATTTTTGAATTTCGGACTTATAAAAATCGGATTTATGACATATCGGAATTGTCATATTCGGAATTTTGATCCATTCGGAATTATAAGAATCGGTATTGTAAAATTCGTGATTCTGAATATCGGAATTAAATTTTTCGTGTTTATGTAGTGTACCCCTGCGTTACCACCTTTTTACGGCTATAATGATTAATGATCAATCCTTTATACGGCTAAAATGACTTCTTATTTATAAAAAGTCATTATACTCGTACTCCATTAATCGTTAGGCACGGGACTTATGCCAAGCATGTTAGTTTTATAAATCTTTTCTTCAATATTGGTTGAAAAACTAAAGTTGTTAATGAAAAGAGAATGACCCATATCTCGTCGCGGCTTTATTACGACCAATCGGCTAAAAGGATTTCAACTATTTTTGGTACACGGTTAGCTGGATATTTCCAGATGGTACTAGGATACTTTTTACCCGACTACGCTGAAGAAAAAAGAGGGGTAATGCCTTTTTCTCCTCTGCGAACAAAGTTGCGATTAATAAATAAATATTACGGGACAATTTTAACACAAATCTAACTAGTCCCATGGTAAGCTCAATAAGGCTTGTGTTATGGGTGATATTAGACGATGATATATTTAATAGATAAATTTACTTATACACATCGAAAACTCAGAAACAAATATTTATGCTCATCACACGAATATTTGCAATTACCGGGATTTGAACCCAGGACCTTCAGCTTCGCAGGCAATATTAGTCTCGCTGAGCTAAACCGGTCGATAAATAATATATCTAAAGTTGTAAAAATTTAATGTCTGTACATTGAAGATATTTAAAAAAAAGATGATTTTAACGGACTATTATATGGAGGCCACTGAATGGATTTTTTTTAGGGATTTTCGTATGTTTGTATATGTCGTTGCTGCTTCATCATGCTTAATCGGCTAACTACTTTTGGTATACGGGTAGCTTGGTATCTTCAGATGGATATAGGTTACTCTTTACCCAACTGCGCTGAAGAAAAAAAGCGGGTTATGTTTTTTTTCACCTTCTACTTAGTAACTAAATAAAATATAACAATAATATTTAATAAATATAAATTACATTTAACCACTTTAAAAATCATTGAAAAGCCGCAACTTATTCAATTTACTTTTGAGTGATGGTACAGACTGCGACTGTCTAAAAGATAACGGCAGCTACAGCGGTCCGGTTTTACTAGCAGTCCTACAATACCTATCTTATTGCGAAAATTCTTCAAAGACGTTTTAGAAACAAAACCCGGCCAAGAGCATGTCAGACAATGCTCAGTGTAGGGTTCCGCAGCCCGCAGCCTTTCATACAAAAAAAATCACTAAAGATGATAAAAATACGATATGAAAAAGTGCACCAGCAAAAGAGCATATATCCACGGCATTGACGTCCTTATTCTGAGAAACGCAGTTTTTTGGCAATAACTCAAAAACAGTATGTTCGATCTTGTTCAAAACAATTTTCGTTGAAAGTATTTATTAAGTTAATATCTTTGTTCTTTTTTTTCATATTTTTTGGACATACCATTGAAAACACAATTACTGCTACTTCCTGAGCGATTATTACCAAAAATATTCACTTTATCAATTTCTTTTCATACGAACCTAAAGTTATTTTGAAAAGAAATGTCAAAATATGTGCCGCACATTAATATTGGCTGAAAAAAAAACTATTTCGGTTACATGTACGGAGTATAAATATATATTAAATAATATATTTTTTTGTTATTTAATTATTTTTTTTTACAATTTAACTATCAAAACTAATATTTTCTTCTGTTTCCGCGATTATTACTCATTGAAATAAAACAATTTAACGGATTATATCGCGTATATTATCTTATTTTAGTTCCCGACGTTTCGGAAGCTTTCCAGCTTTCCATGGTCACGGGAGGACTGAGAAAAGATGTATACCTTCTATCCTTGCCAAAGAAAAAAGATATTTTCCCAGGATGCTACGCGTGGCTATTGAGATTAAAAAGCATCCTAATTTCAATAGAGAAGATGGATTGTCACTACCACCAGCTTGGGATCCTGTAATACATCTCATCAAGGAACAAGCAAGACACAGGACTGCAAAACCTTAATTTCCGAACGGTGTAAAATATCTTATCTGTTTAAAAGTAGTTTAATAGTCTCTGTTTTTCAAATATTATAATTAGTAATGAGGTAGCCTGGGAGTTTTTCTTTGCAGCGTTTCTTTTCTCCTCAGTACGCCTCATTTGTGAAATGCTGCTTGGTAAATTATTAGAATAAAATAATTAAGCCCTTCTGGCACATGTGTAACTGTCTTTACAGCTTAGGCCCATGTGGCATGTATGTACACCTTTATTTGTGTTTTTTCAAAAAATGGGTAGTTTGCACAAATTGTAACTTTGACAGAGGAAAATACATCTTTTCTCAGTCCTCCCGTGACCATGGAAAGCTGGAAAGCTTCCGAAACGTCGGGAACTAAAATGAGATAATATACGCGATATAATCCGTTAAATTGTTTTATCAAAAGTAAGTAACGGCTCATACTCCAAATTTCATCAATATACATCCTGTGACATGCGGACGGACGGACGGACATGACGAGACTTTCACAGAATGTGTTTTATTGTAGCCGCTAGAACAACGAAATAATAAGAATAAAGGTTCGCCCAAATCAATGCTTAAAATACGCTGCCGGTGCGTTATCGCAGTGACTTGTCTTGCACATCACGATTTTACCGCATGCTCTCTACACTGCTGCTCAAAAAACACTGATGGTGCGTTTACGCGACTAATTATAGAGAAATCGTAACTCATACATCACCACGTATACGCAGTATTAAGCTTCGGTGTGGAAGGCATACGTATAAACGTGATGCATATGTCACGTCACTGCGTTTTTTTTTGTGTACTTTGTCTCGTTTTGGCCATGAAGTGACCACTTCATCAGAAGTGGCGGAAAACGTCACTGCGATAACGCAGTGTCACCGTATTTTAAGCATTGACTTTGACCGAACCTTTGTATAGAAAACCCTACGTGCGTGAGTTCCACTCGGACTTGGCCGGTTTTTTAATGCTATGTATATTATTTAATTTTTTTACTAAAAAATTGATAGGGATCTCGTTTCCGTTGGGGCAGAACGGTTACCACATACCGGAAAGCACAGCGTGAAAATGCCGCTCGCAAGGTGGTCTAACAGCCTCTATCTGGCCCATGTGGGAATCTATTGAGGAGGCTTGTGTCCAGCAGTGGACGTCCTATGGCTGAAATGTTGATGATGATGATGATGATGATGATGAACTAGACAAAGTGTGAGACTCATGCATAGCTTGAGATAAAAGAAAACGTGCCATAAAATATCTAACAAAATTGCTAGTTTAGCACTATAAAAGTGATACAATTGAGCCTTCACATAAACTATCTATAAACCTACATTATTGTGTTCCATACAACCTGCAACATGTTTATATACACAAATAACACGAATTTCTAGTGAACAATAAGATTCCATTTTCAGAATTATTATTTTCCATTGAACTCCATGAAACCGCACAGTAGAGACTGCTTTTGTTTAAAACGTCGTAACTGACACTGTTTTCGGACTAAAATAAGTCCTTTCGTGTCATAAAGGGCAGGATACCGGGTCAGCAAGCTATTATTGCTAAGCTTGCCGTGCTATGTAGTTAGTAATTTTGCTGTTGCAGCAAATTACGCTACATTCGTAATAATCACACATAATCAGCACATTGCTCGACATCCTTACTATATTATAAACGTGAAAGTATGTATGTACGTTCCACTATTGTGCAAAAACGACACAACAGATTTGCGTAAAACTCTTCAGTAATATAGCTTAGATATCAGAATAGGACATAGGCTACAATTTTCGAGGATATTCATTCATAAAATGGGTTTTTTAACGATAAATGGAAAAGCCATAGAAAACCCCGAGTTTTGTTCATTGTGACATTTCTATTGCGAAGAATTTTATCAACAAACAGTTGCTAGGAAACTAATTTGACTCGTTAGTATGAAAGTATGCTTTAAAAATAAGATAAATACATAAAACGGGTTCTTTTCAACAATAAATGGATAATCATCACTTTTTGTTAACTCTGATTTTTTTATTCCGAAGAATTATCTATACATATTATAAAGCTCTTGCGTTACTAACCTATTGACAGACAACGCGCAGCCTAAACCGCTAAAGATATAAGCATTATATTTTATATAGTACGTGGACGTGTACTTACTAAGAAAGGATTTTTTCGAAATTCAACCCTTAAGGGGGTGAAATAGGGGTTGAACCGTTGTATAGAAATCGTTCATTTAGAAAGTTATAAACTTGAATCTTTGAATAAAAGTTTCTTACTAATAAAACCAAATGATTTAGCGTTGCTATAAAAAATCATCCCAAATAGGGGTTTAAAATAAATTAAAGTTTGTATGGTTAAAATGTCGTTTTTAAAGTTAGACGCTTAAAACTTCGGTCACAACCTCTTAATGTACAGTGAAAAACATTAATAAGGGCATCTTTTCCAGTTCATCCCTTGAAGGGGTTAAGATGGGGGTTGAAAGTTCACATAAGTAATGTGTGATTTTTAATGTTAAGCTTTGGCTAGAACATGACAGCTGGACAGCAGGTTTCTTTTATAATAGGTAGAGCTATCCAGAAATATATTTTTAATGAACTATTAAAGAAAAACACGAAGAGGGAGGGAGGGAATGACAGAGGGAGAGGGTGAGAGAGGGAGGGAGGGAGGGAGGAGGAGGGAGAGATAGAGAGACGAGGGAGAGAGAGATACCCTTACGAACGGTGGACAATGTTAAATATTTGGGTGTTTGGCTCGACCGTAATCTAAAGTGGGGCAAGCATATAAAAGAAACTATAGGAAAATGTTTACGAATATTAAATGTTTTTAAAATTTTAGTCGGACCAGGATGGGGTATACATCAAACGTACTTAAGGAGAATATACATGTCAACTAAACACAGTAGATTGGATTATGCCTATTTTCTATATGATAATAGTAGCAAAACTAATTTAGGCAAATTGGATAAATTGCAAAATCACTGTATGCGCACAATTGGTGGTTTCATAAAGAGTACAGCAATTCACGTCATGGAGTATGAGCTCCTCCTCCCTCCACTTTATATTCGTAGATATTATTTAGCAGGCAAATACTGGTTGAAGAGTAAATCCTTCATAAAAACTGAAAACATTAAAATGATAGAGGATTTAGCCGTCTCCACGCAAAAAACCATTTGGAATCGGAAAAAGAAACCATTGATAGCCGTGTTACACAAGTCATTGAAGTCTCAAGTAATGTATTCAACTCGCCAATTAGAAATGTTTTCGTCAGACACATGGGTAAGCAATGTGGATCTATCCAAAGTAATACAATTATATATTCAGGAGGTCGTTCAACCAAAGCACCAATATAATTCAAATAGCTTAAGACAAAAATGTACAGAATTCCTCAGTGTAATGTATTCTAATTACTATCACATATACACAGATGGCTCTAAAGATGCTTAGGAATCAGTTTTGGCAGTGTTTGATCCCCAGTCAAAGAGTAGTATTAAGCTGCAGTTAAGGATCAAAACATCGACTATGCATATCGAATTGCTAGCACTTGCAGAGGCCCTATCTGACATAGAATCGTTTGAAGTGGGCAAGTTTGTCATATTCACGGACTCCAGTAGTGCTTTACAGCACTTGGCTCGATGCACTTCGAATTTCCGAGGCGCACCGATAGCCTACAGCATAATAAAGACCCTTGGTAGATTGTTAGCAACAAATAAAGAGGTAATACTTCAATGGGTGCCTTCTCACATTGGGTTACCAGGAAACGAAGAAGCAGACCGTCTGGCCAAAGAGGCGGTGACGGATGGACTGTATATTCATTGTTTACCAAACCATAATGATTTTCTGTTTTTAGTGAAACAAAAATGTTTGGACACATGGAAAGAATATTTTGACGAGAGATCACTAAGCAAGGGAATATGGTATCGTACAATACAGCCTAATTTGCTTCGTAATCCTTGGTTCATTGGGACTGGCATGGAAAGATCGGATGTTGCAACGGCTGTTAGACTTCGCTCCGGACATATTCCCCTAAATAGTTTCGGATATCTAATGGGTAAATGTGAAACACCGAACTGTGTGGAGTGTGGAATAAAAGAAGATATGTACCATATTATGGTGGAATGTGTACGGAACGAAGCTGAAAGACGAGCATTCACAGTCAAATATAATTGTAATTTGTACGACGTAGGCGAAGTTAATGCAATTCTGGCATACCCGCAATCACGAAAAGCCAAACAATTATTTCAGGTTGTAAGTGTTGGTTTGAAACGTAGAGAATAAGAACATTGTCTACGATCTTACTCCTGGGCACGGGGCTCGTGTGCCCTTAAGAAAACATAATAATTAAAAATAAAATAATGATAAGTATTTATTGTGTAAGTATGCCGCGAGGGCACTTTTACAAGTCTAAATCTACCGGAATTTCCTGAGAGGAGAACACTGTTGTGAAGAAAGCCGAAAGTAACTCAACAGTCAGTCAATTTTTCCAAGTCATTCTTAACTATTACAATATTAGTACTCTGCCTATCATAAAAATATCTTTTTAAGTATAAAGTCTATGCGTAATTCTCCTGAAAAATAAATCAAAACTTATGGCAAAGGCGGTGCTGATATAATGGTGCTACTATGCTATTTTTGAACTTGATTTCTGTCCTTAGCAACAAAACCAGGCTATTTAAGAAGGTTGAACTTTCTCGAAGGCAAACGACCGGAAATTTAGCTCGTTTGAAGTTTGAAACTTATAAATATGTCAGGATCATACATCTAATAAAAATATTCCTTCAGGCGGTTCTGTTTGAGCGTTGAAAATATGTTTTACTAGAAAGAGCCCGCAATTTCGTGAGTGGAGAAGGGAAAGTTATAACCCTCTATTTTTCTTCACTGTAGTCGGGTAAAAAGTATCCTATAACTGTCTTCAAATGTCTAGCTATCATTGTAACAGGAATGGTGAGATCCATCCAGCCGTTTTGACGTGATGAGGCCGCAAAGATATTCCGACCAAGAGATGGCGCTGATATCAATGTTCATACTTCTTAAGACATTTGTAGAAATTACTCCAATAGACAACTGGATTTTATCTGTACTATAATATGACACACTTGTAGAAATGAAATGTCTGGTACCTACATTGGATATATTTTCAAAAACATGATTGTAACGGACTATTTGTAGGTAACTATCAGATCATAACGGCTAAACGGATTTTAGCTTTTTTTGTACACGGGTAGCTATGTATACAAATATGGTTCTAGGCAGTCTAACGTAACTAGGAACAAAAAACTTTTATATGGACTTTACATGGCAAACCGTTGCCATGACACTGAACCAGTACGTCAGTACAGTTTATGTGTCATGTCATACATTTTCAACCATATTGCTTTGCTTGTCATTGCGGCGTGCGTGTTCTATATGTTTGTTTTTAGATTCCTACTTAAATTATTCTTAATTGTTATCTAAAGTAGTGAAATGTGATTGAAGACTATTTAGTGAATACATTTTGTGAAAATGCCACCGAAAAGACGGTTTATCACATGTGAAATTTGTGGAAATCGAGCTAGTCATGAAAATTGCGATTAAGGATGTTTATGGCGAAATTTCTCTGGGATGAAGTTCGGTAAGTATTGCCTTAGATTCTTTTAGGCATATTTAAGTGCAAAATGCAAATTAAATAAACAAAATTAGATAATTTATATCTATTTTCATTGTGTACTAGGGATGTACTGTAACTATCGATAACTACATGCTTATTTGTTTAGCAGTGGAAATAATTATACAAAACTAGCTTCTGCCCGCGACTTCGTCCGCCTTAAATTCGTTTATCGCAGATAAGGGTATTTTTTCGGGATAAAAAGTAGCCTATGTCCTTCCCCGGGACTCAAACTATCTCCATACCAAATTTCATCCAAATCGGTTCAGCGGTTTAAGCGTGAAGAGGTAACAGACAGACAGACAGACAGACAGACACATTTTCGCATTTATAATATTAGTATGGATAAGTCGAATTGCGTGACAACGCGCATGAAATAGGATCATAAAAATACTTCGTACCTACGTTTCAACTGAAAAGTTTACTGCCATCCATACCAGTATATATGAAGATTCTTACATTTATTTGTTGAGTAGTAATTATTTAATATTTTGACCTTATATATAAGAAAATATATATCTGTTGTAATAATACAACATTTTCAGATGCAGACACTGGGCTAAGTCTCAAAAGACGATCTAAAAGTGTTAGTAAAACAATAAATAATTACATTAAAAGAAAAACTTGTTATTTTATTTCGGGTTCACATTTAAGTCCAACCTTGTGTTAGCACATTTAAATAAATATCCAGTGTACAACTTAGGACTTAAACGTGGACTCAATCCTAAACCAAAGTTTGATTACAAAAATTGCCTATATTCCAACCCAGTCTGTTTTATCGATATCGATAAAAATCGCAAACGTATAGCCTACTACACAATTTTAGTCTGTTAGAATGGTACTACTGCTGTTTGACGATTCTTTGACGTACATGTTGGTATTGGTGTGCCATGCAAATTGATTCTATTAGCTAGTATGAGAGTCCCGCCTCTTAAAACGTAGTGGTTATATTCTCTTTGGTTCTAGGATACATTTTATCCGACTACGCTGAAGGAAAAAAGAGGGGTTATGACTGTTTCTTCTTCCCGAACGAAGTTGCGGGCATTTTTTAGTACCTATTATATAAATACGGAAGTATGTTTATTGCTTCGTCTGCTCCATAGTTTATCCTGCGATAGCGCAATAAGGGACAACAGAGAAAATATCCATACTAATATTATAAATGCGAAAGTGTGTCTGTCTGTCTGTCTGTCTGTCTGTCTGTTACCTCTTCACACTTAAACCGCTGAACCGATTTGGATGAAATTTGGTATGGAGGTAGTTTGAGTCCCGGGGAAGGACATAGGCTGCTTTTTATCCCGGGAAAATACCCTTATCCGCGATAAACGAATTTAAGGCGGACGAAGTCGCGGGCAGAAGCTAGTAACCTATATTGCTTATTCTTAGCGAAAGCTTGTTGTTGTTTCCCCGTGACAAATATTTCTCATCTTCGATCTCTTACTAGGATTACCTACAACGCCAATCACAATTTCCGATAAATTTCTAAACCACCGAAAAAACTTTCATCCCCCGATTTCGCCTACCGATTCCACACATTATTATCCTTTTCCAATAGAGCTTCAATATATCCGTTTGTGCGTCTGTCTCTGCCGCCATAAATAGAGGACAGATTGGAAGCATGGGCCGAGTTTTACTGTCAATAAAACTGAAGTGGTTTCGACGATAAACATGTACAGAATACGGGCCTTTGCGAGGTTTTTATAACCTTTAGAAAAAAGTGAAGTTACGGCCGGACAGACGACTAATCAAGATTGACAATCCAGACCAGTATTAAGGTAAGAACGACCTATCTTTACGAGTTCACGACCTTCGTTTTATTCGATGTTTCCAAGGTCTTAAGTTAGAAGTCTAATTTAGCTAGGGGTCTGGAGGAAATGCGGGGTAGGCTGAGGGAGTATTGTCCAGGGTCTTTACACCCTGTGCCCTTTGATTTTATTTTCACTGACACTGAGACTTTTAGCACTAGAGAGTATTTAAGCACTAGAGACGGCATATACGGACTGTCAAAGTATATGAGAAAAAACTGGTCAGGTTATACGATAAATTGTCAGCGTGTGCGTGTATTTTTGTTTGTAGGTGATTTTTTATTGGGTGCGTTTGTAGAAATACGAATATTGCCGTAGTGTGCCGTACGAATTTAACTCGTCTGCCGCTGAAAGTGCATGAAAAATTTGTTCGGTTATGACATGGCTTGTCAATTTCAGACGTTACATGCTTTAGGGGATATAGTGTTCATTACGTAACTTACTTTTTTAAAATGAATTTAAAAGAAAACGAACAATTTAATAATAAGTAATACATTTTAAAATTTTCAAACAAAACTAAATAAAATATTCTCACACCTAATCAAAATCTCGCCCTTTCAGATGCAAACGTGCCCGGTACGCTCGCAGCGTTGCCACGATGAACCGCGATAGTCAACCTTTGCGTAAGGAAAGACCCGGTGCGAGGGTGAAGACCTGCCTCTCGTAAGCTCTGCCCTAGTTCCGACAAAAAGATTTTGGCTTAAGAACACCAACACCCGGACGTGTCTACCGCAAGCGGGACGAATAAATAATTAAATAGCGCCGAGTACTTTTCACGCTTCCGTAGTACTGCCAGCTCAGCCACTGCCCCAAGCTACTTCCATGGTACGCCTAAAGGTGCGTCCACATCTGTATCATTTGCCCGATCAGATCTTCGTCGCGTGGCATGATCGCGTGTCACGAAAACGCGTTTGGACGTTGCGCCGATCCGATCGCTCGAAATCCATATTGCTACGCGTATCGCACACTCGGATCGGACAAGCGCGGCGTGATCGCGACGGTGCAACGTCGACACTAGCGATCATGACACCCGGTCATGCTACACGGTTATGATACGCCGCGATCCATCTCGAGTCGGTTTCATCAATTTGATGTGCCACCGCAGAGGGCAACATTTTTACACGGAACACAACGCAACTGTCCAGAAGAAAAATCACGCGAAAAATGATGATCGGCGAAATGCCAAAATGATCGGAACGGTGAAACGTTACGGCTAGCGTCCAAACTGCTGTATGCAAAATGATCGGCGCGGTGATACGATACGGTGATACGCTACGGCTTAGTGAGGACGCGTTTCTTTACGCGGCGGCGTAAATGATGCGGATTGCCGACAGTGAGCGTCCAAGCAGCGCGATACGCAGTCACGGCACGCGACGGTGATCGGATACAAGCGAAAGATACAAGTGTGGACGCACCTTTATGCGCAAAGATGCAAATGTGCTACCACACGTAGCTTCCCAAAGCAAGCACCTACCTTTTTGCCAGGGCACTTAATAGGATTGACACTGTGAATGGCTTTATAAATATAGGTCACCATTATTTTATCGTCAATTTTTATTTAAAACGCCACCAACTATTTAATACGATTATTGCGACGATGTTGTAAGGAGTTACGCTAAGTAAAATCGACATCACAAGACTTCTCTTAATGATGTAAGTAAATAAACAAATTCTTCGGGCGCGAAGCGAAGCTCCGAACCTTTGACGGGTGACTTGAACCAGTTGCAGCAATAACATCGCTGAAGTCGATCCAGAAGTTTAACTAGCAAAGAGCTTTTCCAACTAAACCCTCATTTATATTCAATATCAGCCGATTTCATCCGCGTACCTATAATTCGAATTCTAGTAAATGTTTCATTACTCCAAGTCTGTATAGGAATATCTGTTTTAAATGTCATGTTCCTATCTTAAGCGGTTTAGGCTGTGCATTGTCTGTTAATAGTTACGTCTCGTCACTGTTTTATATGTAAAGATGATTAAGCTTTGCCCATGGCTTCAGTCGCAAACAAGACAGACAATTTGCCCTTACAAGTTATGGTAATTCAAAATCAATTTCGAGAAATAGATTAATAGAATTTTTAATAGCTATATATTAATTCACTCCTGGAAATTATTGCAACACCAACTATTTGCGACGATGTTTTGAGGACGCTAAGCTAAATCGACTTTACAAGACTCGTCTTGATGACAGTTCGCGAGTCGTTTTCGAGTAAATAAACAAACGCTTCGGGCGCGAAGCGAAGCGTAGTTCTGAACCTTTGACGAGCCCGAAGTTTGAATTGCAATCAGCTTTTCCAACTAAATCCTCATTTATAAACTGTACCTGCAACTTCGTTTGCAGAGGAGGAACAAGGCAAAAGCAATCTTTTTTTATAGCGCAGTCGGAGAAAAAGTAATCTTCAACCATCCCAAGGTGTTCCTGCTCTATTACTGCGTGAAAGAACATACTATTGAAAAAAAAAACTAGCCGACTTTTCACTTTTGTTACTCGTTTGGGATTTACCGATTTTTTATAGACATCTTCATCATCATCATTCGCTTGTCCTTACCCCATTTACTTGGAGTCGGCGCAGAATGTTTTTTTCTTCCATACCTCTCTATTACTCGTCATCTCGTCACTCACACCCTTCCTGTTAATATCAAATCTCACGCAATCCATCCACCTTTTCCTCAGCCTACCCCTCCTCTTACATCCTTCCACATGCATATCTAATACCCTATTTATCACATGACTCTCATCCCACCGCATAACACGTTAACACGTCTTTACCACCGTAGGCGATTTGCTCTCAGCTTATCGACTACATAAAGTATAACCGTGCATTTCAAACAATAGGGATGATGACTAAATTTTATAGAGAGATCCCTTAATGAGCGAAGTCCACGTCTGCAATTATTCCCTTTGTAACTTTCCTGGCCGGACTTATAGCATTTTTTCAGGGTAAACGTATCTCATTTCTGTCTCCCCTTTACTTAAGTATATTCTAAGGCGGATTTTTTTGGGATAAAAAGTGTCCAAGTAATACGTAGATATGGGCCGAAGATTATCTAACCATTGCTGCATCCCATAATGCTTTCGCATTATAATAATGTGTATTGTCCTCCTCCATCCCCCCGGTCTTCACCTGACTGTGTTTGTGTGTGATAGTGTGTGGACTTGGCTATCTATGACTCGGTGTTTATTTTTTTAGGTTGGCAATTACATTCCGATGTAGACTTTATTTAATGGTAAGTCATCAAGTGAGGTCCGGGGATCTAGGAGAACAATCGGAGGAAAACATGAGAGAATCGTGTTTAATTAGGCGGCGAAACTACCTTTATTGGTCGATAAATGGATGAAAATTGAGAGTACAATTTTAAGGTCGCTCTTTTGAGATGCTTTCTCACACTAAATATCTCAAAGTGTGTGTCTCAAATTCTATTATGTGTACCCTGCTACACTTTTCTCACAGCGTGTTAGACTTTACACCTTTAAGATATAAAATATTTTCGCGCATTTCAAACAATTATAGCCGGGAGAGATTTCCTTAATGAGCGAAGTCCGCGACTACAATTATTTCCTTTGTAACTTTCCCGGCCGGCCGTATTTTTAACTAAATTAAAACGAACTTCACGCTGTTGACATACTTCTTTGTGGCGCGAAATAGACAAGACTTACGCCTCGCTTGTGGTGTTTGAATGTTGCTTGATAAATAAATCAAAGAATATTTTCATTTAGCACATTCGAGACTGTGATTTTCGTAGTGCTACGCGCGTAGCCGATAAGTTCGATAACATGGGAAAATCTGTATGCAACGAAATCATACTACGAGTGGAGTGCTCGCAGGGGCTTCGGCAGCACAGTAAACGTATTTTGGATATGTTTGGGTACCGTGCATTTTGTCGGGATAAAAAGTAGCTTAAATTGTCAACTCTTCATTTATCTCTCATCTTAGTTTAACCTCTTTTCCAGTATACATTCGAGAGCAAACATTTCGGTTCGGTAAAATACCGCCATATTTACTAAAATAGTGCAGAGTTGAACAGTTTTTAATTCTGTCATAATCTTTATTAAACTTTACATCTAAACTGCAAATATAAGAAATCGAACTCGGAAAACGAAAAAAAGTCGTTAACGGAGCGACATATTGCTAAATCGTCATTTTTGGATATTGTTATTTTTATTTTTTTATTAGACTAAATAATGTGGGAAAGTCGAACAATTATGTGGATACGTTGTTTCACTGATAAGTCAAAGAAGGAAATAGCAACAGAACAACAATCCATTTCATATTAATAATGAGTATAGGTAAAGGTATAATACGTGGTGCATACCTCTCTCCTTGCCGGACTGTACGATGTAAATACGAGGAGGGGTTTTTGCTTAACAAAGTTTTGACAATGGTCATAGCCATACAAAATCAAGACACTTTGATTTTGATTCCGAGCGTCAAACGCATTAGGCAACAGTGCCCCCTATTGCCAGCATTGTTCTTACTTATTAAAAGGTAAATTTTCCATTTCCCGATACTGTACCATAAGTTAGGACCTAACACCTTAGTTCGTAGCAATAGAAATGACAAACAGGGCGTCAATTAAGCTGTAAAATAGTGGGACATATACCCTATCAGTATCTATCGATCCCTTTACACAAGCACCTACGTGTTACGGCATGCCTAACTTATGAGCATACATGAAACATTCTCCTAACTTAAACCCGATAAAACTTGGTATCGTAAAACATGCAAAATCTTAATTGAACATATAACATTACACGGCTACACTACTTTATCGCTTCCTTCTCGATAAGTTCGCGATTCTATCGAACAAGCCGGGCGAATAAATTTGTCCCGATAAGCCCCAATAAATCAGATCGCGACTCTTGAACGGTGATACAGTGAATTTGTGTACAGAGGCACAACATTCGCATTTATATTGTAAACAAGCATTTATCATTGGCAACACCCGCGTTGTATTTTTTTAAAGTAATACATTATTGCATGCAACTAAAATTAACTCACTAAACTTTTAAGACAGTTTGCTGGCGAGATAGGCCTCGTATCATTCAGTTTAGCTATTTGCACCTAAAACTATTAATAAGTAAATTTGATTAACAATAATGTATTTGGAAATACGGGCTTTCCAAATAGGGCCAAAAAATATCCTTTTAATATCCATAACTGTCTGTGGAATGAATTAAGTCATGTTCTATCTAAATCAGATGGACGGTTAGTGCGTCATCGAGTCACAAACATCCAAATAAGCTTACAAACTTTCACATTCATAATATGTAGTAGCCTTAGGCACTGGTCCCACCGCGAGCGAGTAAACTATGAACTATCGGCTATTTTCTAGCTCAAGAGACGAACAAAAGATAATCGCTTTCGTGTAAATAAAAGAGAGAGATATATATTTATAGTTCATAGCTGGCTTGTTCACACCGCCGGCGAAGACACTCTCCCACCGCCCGGCGAGTAAGCGATAATTCCATACAATGTTTACTAGCCGCCCGCTGATTGTCAACTGTTTCTAGTACATAATTTTACTAGTTGATAGCCGAGCTCGCTGATAGTTGGCGGTGGGACCACTGTTTACTAGTTGACCGCCGCGATACAAGCTATCGACTATAAAACTAGCTCAGCGGTACTCGCCGGTGCCTGCTTGGCGATCAGACCGATCATTTTACCTTATGAGGTGGATGCGAGTGCACGTATGAATTTAAAACAATCATATGAACTATCTTTGTTGTCCAGTTCGGATGACGATGATGATGTATTTTATAAAAGCGTGTGTGTAGTGGCAGTGGCAATTTTGAAGAGACGGAAGAAAAAAAAAGATATTTTAAAAAGAATGACAAGAAAATGTTGGATGCAAGAAATTAATTATTTCAGAAAAGAATGCAGTGAGTTCAAACTGTTCTACGAGTTGACAAACGATCAATTTCGTTCATATTTTAGAATGAAAAGAGATGAGTTTGAGTATATACATACATTAATAGAAAATGATATTAAAAAAATGAACACAAATTATAGAGAAGCTATTAGTACAAGAGAGCGTCTCGCCATTACATTAAGGTAAGGACACTAAGGGTAGGTTTTTTAAATCAAACGTCATAGTGGAGAAATATAGTTAAGTATATTTAGTTATTAGTTGTACCAGCACTTGCAGTAACACCCATTGAATCTTGAGCTGTATTCTTTGGGGCAGGAGTAGTATCTTCTCTTGAGTCAGTTTGTTGCAAACTAGACCTGCTAGGTTCAGGTGAGTATGTAGAACCGTGTCCAGAAGAATGATATGCCTGATTAGTACAAGGGCGTGATTGACGTGAGTTGTAATCATAATTGTTTGAGTAATAACCAGAGAACGATAAATTAGCTATATCATCTTCAGCTTCCGTGATCATTTGAAATAGCTTTTTTTTAATAGACCTTTGATAAAACTCTGGCATCTGCTTTGTACTTAGATACATCGTATCAAAAAAACTTTTTAACGGATCGCCAGTAGTAAGTAGTTCTTTGCGTAACTCCTCCCTCTGTGCAGTTCTCTTTTCGCGATTGTCATCCATGTCTTTTAATAATTTTAGCAACGCTTCTTCATCGTCGTCATTCATTATATCATCCTTCTTTTTTTTGGGGGCCGGCATCGAATCTGAGTTAATACTAACTTCTGACTGTGTATATTCTGCACTAGACGTTGCATCCTCCAAATTTGTTGACAAATCACGCGGTGGTGAAACATTTGTTTCTCTCTCTGTATTTGTCATATATGGAAGTAAAAATTCCATGTGACTCATGTACTTCCATGGCTTTACGTTTTTCGATGCCTGTCCACTTTTCGTTTTATTAATTTTCTTTAACTTTTCACGGTGCGTGTCTCGCAAACCCTTCCATTTTGTCTTTGCTTGTGTAACTGTAAATTAAAGAAAAAAAATATAACATAATCTCATAAACGAATTATCATGCAATCAACTAATCATTATTTCAGATTTCTGATAACCGGAACATCATATGCTGCTCTGTCAAAAAGCTATAGAATAGGCCGGTCGACACTTTCTAAAATAGTACCAGAAGTATGTGAAAGTATATGGACCAAATTGCAGCCTTTAATAATGAAACTACCAACGCAATCCGAGTGGAAATATATAGCAAATCAATTCGATGAACTGTGGAATTTCAAAAACTGTCTTGGTGTAATTGATGGAAAGCACATAGTAATTTTTGCACCCGATAAATCAGGATCACAGTTTTTTAACTACAAACACACATTTTCAATTGTACTGTTAGCTGTTGCTGATGCACATGGAAGATTTATTATGATCGATGTTGGTTCCATGGGCAGGTTTAGTGACGGAGGAATATTCACGGATTGTCATTTCTATAATAAGTTGCAAAACAATGAATTGAGATTGCCTGCAGATGAACCACTATATGAAGGAGGTTTGCCGCAGCCGTATGTTTTTATTGGTGACTGTGCATTTCCTTTGATGACACACTTATTGAAACCTTATCCCGATCATGAAAGGTTGGATAACGAACAGTTAATATTCAATTATAGACTGAGTCGGGCACGTCGAATGGTAGAAAGTGCGTTTGGTAAATTGGTACATAAATTTCGTATATTTTTAAGTCCCATGGATCTCCAAATAAGTTCAGTCAAAAAAGTTGTGAAGGCTGCGTGTGTTCTACACAATTATGTAATAAGCAATAACATTGAACAAGCCCCGTTACAGTTAATGACTTCTGATCATGTGTCAAGTAATAACGTTCAGATATTAGAAGAAAATTCAGCTGATTTCGAAAATGCTTTTTTCGTGAGAGAATACTTTAAGGAATATTTCAATACAATTGGAAGTGTTGTATGGCAGAATAATCGCGTAAAAAATGTATTAGATTCGGATAGAAGAACACACAACCTGGTATAGATACGGCACAATTTACCTTTGTTTTCCGTCTGCCGAAAACGAAACGAAAAGGACAATTCATATTATATTGTTAGCCTGCGTGTGTTTGTTGTGTTAGATAGTATATAAAAAAACTTACCATTCTGTATTTTTGTTTTCATCATAATATCTTTCCAAGCAGCATCTTTTACGTCTAAGCGTTTGTAAGAAGGCAGTTTTGCATCCCAAAGACAAGGATATTGTCTAACACACTCGATAAAAAACTCATCCATATTAACATGAAATACTCGCACGAAGACGGTCACTCAACATTGACAGCTGTTTATATTTTATCACGACAGTAAAATCATAAGTGGACAGGATAAATCAAACTTGAAAGATAAATAATAACGAGTTTGCATACAATACGTATAGTTTGCGTACATCACAAATTTAAAAAAAGGGTCCAGTATGTTTAGTCATACACCCCTTCCTCCACATAGTGAAACCCCGACCCTTGCTAGGATCATAGAAGATGTTATGATAAAAGCTGCACTTTTAGATGGAAGCAAGCCGCTTTTCTCGGTGATAGTATAAACATAAGTAAGTGATTTTTTCCGAGGATATCAAGATTTCATTCCTTAGGAGGCCGAGCATAAGCAAGTGCTTATACGAAAATGAAAAAATTCTATACTTTTTTTAGATTGATAGATTTTGACGTGTGCCATGTGCCAATTGAAAGAGATCGATTTATTTAACAAACATTTTGATTAGGATATTCTTTTTTTTAACACCTTGGCTGCGGCAATTAAATATACCTTGTACATAGTTAACCATACTTTGCAAGTGGTCGATCGAACTTATTATATAAAGGAAAAAATTGTAGGTTAATCGCATCTATCTGTCTCTGCCGCACTAATAAGGTACCTATTTTTGTAACACTCAATTGTAAATTTTTCTTCATAGTAAATGTACGAAAACATTTTTTTTATTTCTGACTTTTTTGTACATTACCGAAAGCTGACCCACGGAAACTATTGATACTGGATAGGAATAGAATCGATAGACATAATAAAAAAGTTTGTCAAAAATTTTCTCGCACCCCGTATGTTTTTTCAAAAATCTTTAAACGCCAATCTTTATTAATTTGAAATGGAAGGAAGGTCTTCTAAGACCATTTTCACTTAGCAGTACGGAATCTGGTGGCTGCACTCACTGACCCAAAATCTATTTCCACCCTGTATAGGTCATTGGCGAATAGGGCCCTCTTAAGTTTTTTACCTTTATGCTGGGCCACCCGGCTGAGCTAGTGGAGCGAGTAATCGCCCGTCGCACGCAAACACTCGCTTATAGCTCAGCGTCTAAACTAGTAAAACTATACTCGCTTCTCGCCGCTCGCCCACTAGTTTGTAGTTTATAGTTTCACTCGCTTATAGTTTGTAGCCGGCGGTGGGACCAGTGCCTTATCAGGGTATTATTTTCATACGATTTTTTTGCCTTTACCGTCCGCTACAGGTAGAAAGTTCCACTATCTAGCCTAACCAGAGAAAGACGTAAAATATTGTACCCGCCACGGGGGTAAAAAATGCCTCATATCTGAGCCATTATTTACTTTCGACACGTTTGGCTTTAGGTGGTCGCACAACGGCCTACGAAGCTGGCGGTCCCGGGTTCGAATCCCGGTCAGGACAAGTGTTTGTGGGATGAGCACGTTTGTTCCTGGGTCTTGGATGTTTTCTTGTGTTATTAATAGATTAAAAATATATTATTCGTATTTGTAATCGTCGCTTAGTACCCATACTAAAAGCGTTGCTTAGTTTAGGACTAGGTCAATTTGTGCAAGATTGTCCCTGATATATTTATATTTATTTATTTACCGCCCTAGGTGTGTAAAATTTAAAACAAAATTTATTATTTTTGCAGCATAAATGAAGAATCAGCCAACCAAGATAATATCTATTTAATTATCTTAGAAATGCTACGAAAAAGAAGCCGACTGTCAGGTACCAGTCCTACTGTATTTGTTTCCATTTATAAATTAACTTGGTGCCCGAACTCGATCGTATAAGGCACCTATTACATTTAAAATTAGCATACAGATTGCTTTCTCTTGGTTTTCTCGAGTCAACTCTTTACTAACATCGATATATTTACTTGCGAAATGGATGAAAAGGAAGCTTTATTGTTCAGAGATATTTCATGTGTTTATGAGCTTTTGTTAAGTTTCGGCAGTCAAAGACATAGCTCAGAGTTTCTAGACTTTAGTGGAAGTGGTGAGACACATTGCTCGTTGAATCGATTGTAGGTGGGGCAGAAAGGTTCTTAAGTGGTGACCACTTAGTACAGGACGAGAGATAGCAGTAGTGTAGTAGTGTAGAGGGTAGTTAGTAATATGGTTACATTGGTACACGTTGGGCAGCGTACTCTAAAAACTACATGAAGGTGTACTCCAATCAGTTGAATGAAATTTTGAATAAAAAAGTTTCAGCCTCTTAAAGCCCTGAACGGCTGGAATGATTGTATGTGAACTCACTCATCTAAAATTAGAGTACAGTAAGAAGCAGGCTGAAATGATACCTGTCTATAAAGATAAATTAGGCCACAGAGAGAAACATCTCAAAAAATAAACGATTTCTGTAAACAACAAAATTCACTTAGGGTATTCTAAACCTACTACTACTACGTGTATATTACCTCATGGTAGAGTTATAAAATTATAATACGGGGTAGATTTGTTTTTGGTTTACTTCAGAAATATGTGAACTAAAGCCACTGAGATACACTACACAAAGATCAAAACGGGTATATACTTGTTGTAATTAGATTGGATATAGATTGTTTCCGTTTTCGCTACTCGTGAGTTTATTTCTGCTATATGATATGCAATCTGCTATAAGACATGACTTTTTTCTCCAAAATATCATAAAAGGAAAAATCATGGGAAAGAGAGGTAGATGAAAGCCAAGACGAAATTACTTTGAGCAAAAAAGAAAAGGTTAAAGTCATGTCTTACCAAGAAGTGAAGGAGAAAGCCCAAGAAAGAAACGGCTGGCGATTGCTACGAAACTTGCTAAGAAGAGATTATTTAGATTAAATTTTGACAAATAAATATTTGCCTAACTTAAGTCGAAGAGAAGAAGTCGGTTTCTCTTACTGGATCCATTTTGATGGCATATAACTTATTACTTGTCAGTGATTATTCATTGTGATAAAATGTATTTCTACTGTCTTACGATGAGATGCCTTTCTATGAGACAGTAAATAAATTAATAAAACAATTTAACGGATTATATCGCGTAAATTATCTCATTTTAGTTCCCGACGTTTCGGAAGCTTTTCAGCTTTCCATGGCCGCGGGTGGACTGAGAAAAGATATATTTTCCTCTGTCAAAGTTACAATTGGTGCTAACTACCCATTTTTGAAAAAACAAATAAAGGTGTACATACATGCCAGATGGGCCTAATCTGTAAAGACAGTTACACATGTGCCAGAAGGGCTTAATTATTTTATTTTAATAATTTACCAAGCAGCATTTCACAAATGAGGCCTACTGAGGAGAAAAGAAACCCTGCAAAGAAAAACTCCCAAACTACCTCATTGCTAATTATAGTATTAAAAAAAAAGACTACTTATTAAAATACTTTTTAACAGATAGATATTTTTACACACGTTCGGAAATTAAGGTTTTGCAATCCTGTGTCTCGCTAGTTCCTTGATGAGATGTATTACAGGATTCCAAGCTGGTGGTAGCGACAACCCATCTTCTCTATTAAAATTAGGATGCTTTTTAATCTCAATAGCCTCGCGTAGCATTCTGAGAAAATATCTTTTCTCTTTGGCAAGGATAGAAGGTTTATCAAACTTAATTGAATGGTTTGGTTTGTCAATGACATGTTCACAGACTGCAAACCTATTACACCGACGGTGCTTGACATCTGCTATATGCTGCTTCACCCGGGACAATACACTGCGTTTCGTTTGACCAATGTATGGAAGACCACACTCGCAGTCCAGCTTATAAATGCCTGCACTCTGCAAAGGGGTGCTACTCCTCACGGGTCTAAGGTATTGAGATACCTTTTCAACGGCTTGAATGTTTGTATAGAAGCACGCTTTAAGATGTTTCCGATCTTGTCTGTGACCCCTTTCACATATGGTATCACGGCAGGTTTACGCTCGAGTTTCTTGATACTGGGTTTCTGCTTGGAACGTGGTATCTGGAGCTCGTTGGCTCGAAGCGCACGTTTGACATTCTGCAACTCAGCAGTCAGATGTTGATCGTCGCAGATTCCCCTGGCTCTCTAAAACAAAGATACCCACTGTAGCATGTTGACTGGGATTGTGGTGAGATTTGCCATTTAAATACCTATCAGTATGCGTAGGTTTCCTATATACAGTATGACCTATGTTATTATGAGGACCTCTAATTACTAGCACATTTAGATGTGCATTGATTGCATTCTTAGATGCAAGTGAATTTTGATTTTCCAACTCCATAGTAAATTAAATTTTACTATGCATGGAGTTCAGATGGTCAAATGTCGGGAACTCAAATGAAATAATATACGCGATATAATCCGTTAAATTGTTTTATTTGAATGAGTAATAATCGCGGAAACAGTAGAAAATATTATTACTCGTCCAGTTTATCACACTTTAAATTAGTCTTATCAGTTATTAGAAAAGAGGTCGCGACCCTCATTACTGAGGAGTACGACGCAAGGAGGAGGTGGAAATCAGTCTAAAGTTTAAATGTCTGCTGGACCAAGGCCTTTCCCAAGGATTCCAACAACGACTGATCTTGGGCCGCCTTCATCCAACGGTTTCCTCCAATCCTGACTAGATCATCGGTTCACCTTGTTCGAGACCTTCTCACGCTGTATACGGATACTTGAGTAACTTTTTTTTATACGATGATAGACGGGCATTTGACCGCAATCTCACCTGTTGTTAAGTCACGACTCGGCCGAGCATGTATCATGCCCGTCTAGAAACATCCTATTCACTCTTGTCTTGAACACGCCCAAATTATAATGGTCGTAACACACTCGCAGGCAACGAGTTCAATTCCAAACTCTGATAAAATGTCAATTTTAATGAACAAGGCAATTGGAAGATAAACAGAGCCGACACTGGAAGATCGCCGAGCGACGCCCGCTGTGTACAACTCGAATACCAATAAAACTGCCGCTGATTTGCCGATATTGAATTTAATCTGGTCTCGTATTCTGTACACTTTGACATAATACACATTACTTTTTGTGTTACAAATATCATGATAACAATCACAATTTTTGCAATTTATTAGTGGATCACTCCACTAGCGTTATTACGCTAGTCGGATGCACCATACAGATCCATAAGCAAGAACAGATGACAAAATTCGTTGACTACTGGTTTGGACGATTAGCTCAGATGGTAGAGCGTGCTGCCCCGGTCTGGCTCAAGCCACTGGTTCAAGTCCATTATCGTCGAAAAAAAATTCATTTGTTTCTGATCTTTGTTTATAACAATACACATTGTTTTAGTTTTGAAACGGGTACTTTCCTGTGATGAATACAAATTATGTCATGCTTACAGTTAAATTATATTTCTGAAAATGCGTAGGTTGACACATATTTTTACGCTATTGGACATTTTAGAACGATCAAAAATAAAAAAACAATTACGTAATTCGATCATATAGCAATATGATGTCATAAAACAGTTTTTCTTTAAAACTGCATACCCTCTGAGCGTTTTGTCATTTCATAACAGGAACCAATATTATCTCTCAGTTAAGTAACCTACTTCGATCTAGTGCATGACATTATTTTTAAACACTCAAACAGGCCACCCCATCGCACTTAATTGATACCTATTTATTAGATTATCAAGCTATAAAGTTTATACCTTGAATAACCGTATAGTAAGTAACTGGTTAGTTGCCATAACATTAAACAAGAAAACAGTGCCCAATAGGGTATATGCATGATTTTTTTTATCGCTTTTCTTAACAAAATATGAAAATACCGTAAAAATGTTTCAAAAAGTAAAATTACAATTAAAATCCGCCAAGAAATACGCATCATATAGGCATTATAAACTGCTAAATAAACAGCGATTCGACAGAGAGGTCCGACATGTACTGTTACGTCATAGTCTACGCCGGCCATATAAACTTAATATTAAATTCTGTTTTGCCAGAAAGAGATAGAATGAAATGTTTGATTGCTTATATCTTGGTTATTTTTAAAGTTATTCGGATTAAAAGTTTTTTGTCTACTGTTTGTTACAAGAATGAGCTTTTAATAAAGCAAAAATAAAAAAATCATGCATTTTCCCTATTTCAGGAGTACTGCAGACTATTTTGTACCGTTTATAATATTTACCACTCGTCTCGGGGACATTCCTTGAACTACCTACATTATTTATCAGTGCAAACAGTTGCTTAGAGTGACCCCATTTGTACCAAGTTCCCTCATTTATACTCAAGGAAATATTCAATGATGGTACAGAATTCCTGCCCCGCGACTTCTCAAAATCGTATTTGGATCGCAATGGGATCGGCACTAATTTGCACTTAACGCAGATTGCGTCGCTCGGATTCGGATCGTGCTCGTACGAATGCCGTACGACAATGTAGCCGTATTTACACACGTAATCTACCAACTTTAGAAGACAGATTTGGCGCGGAAGGAAGCATGTTTAACCTTTTACGAAAAACTTATATGGAAACTTCGTTCGCGGAGGAGAAGAAAACATAACCCTCTTTTTGCTTCAGTTCGGTCCCGACTACGCTAAAGCTAAAACGTATCTTATAACCATCTGTGGATGCCGAACTACCCGTGTACCAAAAATTGTTGAAATTTATCCTGTCGCTTAGACGTGAAGATGACTCAAAGACAATAAACAAATAAATATGACAATTTTACACAAATCGAACTAGTCCCATGGTAAGCTCAATAAGGCTTGTGTTATGGATACTTGAGGACGATATATTTAATAGATAAATTACTTATATACATAGAAAACATCCAGGACTCAGGAACAAATATTTATGTTCATCACACAAATATTTGCCCTTACCGGGATTTGAACCCAGGACCTCAGCTTCGCAGGCAACGTTACAATGATCAAAGATCAAAAAAAAAGTATAGTCGTTAAATGCAATAGTAAAAGAACATTAAATGTTTTGATTAGACTAAACTGACTAAAGGATCGTATTTCACTACTCTATTCAGTGTCACGTTGTAGTGGTGCCATCTGCAACAAACCTCTAGTTTTCACCCTAATTACAATTCAAAGTCTCACTGCTATCAATGTATCACTGAACTGGCAACACGAACAATCCTCACAAATCCCGCAGACGCGGGTCCCTAGGGATTAAAACACGTGGGATCGCTTTCCAATTTACCAGAACAACCTGAACTTGTACGACCAGGGAGGGAAGCTGCGTTTTTATTAGTTTTCTGGTCAATAGAAAACACACAGTCAAGTATACTGTTTGTACGAGAGGCAGAAAGATTAATTATATTAGGGATTCTTTGTTACATATCCTTTGGCTGGTGCATAGTTGTAATCTGCTTTGTTTTCTGCCCTAGTTACGTTATGTTCTATAATGTTCAGTAATGTTGTTATGGAAAATGGGGCGTAAAAGTTCTCGAATGGAAACCATAAACTGGAAAACGCATCTTGGGTAAACGACAAGATGGATGCAGAATGAGTGTAACTAGGGATCAGCGGTAAACGTTAATGGATTCGTACGATGGCGATGAAGAGGCAATACAAATGTACTGTTGCAAATGGAACACTTAACTTTTATGTTTAAAAACAAACGGCCATGTGCTAGTCGGACTGGCGCATCGAGGGTTCCGCACAAACTTTCACTTATCCCAAAGTTAAGTTTTCACCAAGTATCTATGGTATCGGATATACATGAGTTACAACCTTAACGTAAGGGGCCATCTATATATTGTGCGTGACGTAATATGTGGAAGGCCCCTAACCGGGTCTTTCAAAAACAGATTTTGTAATATTAAAAAAATTAAACGTGCGTTAAACTGGAGCAATAACAATACTGGACATGCATTATTAAACAAACACTTATTTACTTTAGGTAACAGTCCTCTTTGCAGGGCCTGCATGGAAGCAGAAGAGACAGCCGGCCGCGTCTTTCTTGAATGGCCAGGGGTGACCAAGTACTGGGCACAATAGCTCGGAATTCCAAGGTCACTCCCAAAAGTCGTCGGCAACATCAAGGGTCTGCTAGGCTTCCTGGTAAAGTGGGGTTCGCAAGAGTAGTGTCGCCAACCCATCATGCAAAATAGGCGCATCAGAAGAACTCGAATTGCAGAAAACCAGTCCGCGTGTACCTTATAACCTATAACGTACCTATAATCTATATAATACGCGATGATTTCATATCATTAAATTTCTGATTTTTTGCTTGGCAAGCAATGGATGTTCTTGGATGCAGGTTGCGCAGAAGCGATCATGTGGCGTTCTTTTGGGCTAGCCCTATATTTAATCCAAATTTTCCTCCATAAATCGAAATTTCACTACTGTAAAAAAATGTTTCAGAATTTGCAACGCTTACATCACATAGTAACAAGGCTTTGAACAACAATTGCGCAGGTAAACAAACAAAACTGCAAAAATAGCAACTGTTGGTGTTTTACTTTGGTTGTTCGCAAATGTTTGTATTTCCTGCGAATATTAAAATATACACTTAATAGACCAGTTTATATTTTAGGGCATTTGATGAAATAACACAACATAGCATTTTATGAAATGAATAACCCAAAAAATCACTTGTTGTGGGTTCAATAAATACTTATTCGTGGTTGTAATCTTTTCGTAATCGAATATGTAAATCACTGGTGTAATTTTTATACATGTATAAGCGTGTTTTTAATTTGTATCGGTTTGTCACTTTAATAAACTATTTTGTTTTCGTTGTTTTTATGATTGAATTTCTACTTCTTATTAAATTAAAACATTTTTTTTATTCCCATGAACCAAACTAAAAAAAGTTAAACCCCATTCCATTAAAACAGCATTTTGCGTTGTTTCATTTAAACATTGTTGTGTTATATCGAAGTGAACTGTAAATGTCTTTGGTTCGTGCATGGACTGCTCATTATCTGGAGTCAAAAATACTTTTCGTCACAGATTTTCTCTCTAAGCAAAAAATCACGTAGATTAGCAATTTAGCTATCACAGCTTATATTTTGGATGGAAGTTAATATGATCAAATATATAACTAAAATAAAATTTTATAATGTTTTCCTTTATAAGGGTTGCACATTACCATTACATGCGTATGTAGTTTGCCTAAACCTAAATATAAAGATTTTTAAATTTGTTATTTGTAGGTAACACAAATTAGTCTTAGCCTGAGTCTGTCGTGTGATTTACTCGTTCGACTTGGCTCAGTCGGTAGGATCCGAACTCTCAAAGGGAACTTTAAGAAAGACATCTGTATTTAAAATAACTAGCTCTTCTGACTATTGTTGTATTAAAAATGACCTCCGATAGTGACGATAGTTGAGTTATTTAAAGGTACTTTTTTTTTTCAGTTTCATTAAAATAAAACTAATCATAATTATGGTTAATATTTCGAACTCTGCATTACGAATATCCATATTTTTATCGCCTCGTCAAAATACACAAGAAGGCAAGTTATCAAATCATATTCCGTCAAAACACGTGCAATCAACAAGGCAAACATTAAGCAATGCGCTTATAGGCCGATAACATATAGGCAGTTCCTCTGGTGTTGCAGATATTCATGGTCAATGGTAATTATTATCTATCCTAAAATTTGCTCATGTGCTTGGCATCTATCTGGCTTTGTCTATTTGTAAAAACCATCATAATGCATTTATTACCCAATTCTCACCTTGACCAAAAATAACAATCGTCCCCCCCGCTACCAAGAATGTTCTTCACTAGTAACACTCTATTAATTCGTTACTCTCTAGTGTATTATCGTACATTCGATGTATATAGCTTGTCCGATGGTCAATCCATGTGCTGTTTTTATGTACTAGCACTCCATTCAAATGTAGATATTCGGAGGGACAGATCGAGGGACTCACCCTCCCAGACGGCGGTATCGATTTTTGAGAACACCCCATAGTTGTGGGGTGTTATTATTAAATATAAATCGCGACGAAATGTTGGCGGTGTAAATGTTTGGGGGGCGAATAATCGATACCCTTGAAAATATCACTGGGAGCCATGTTTGATTTGGGCTTACGACGCTTTCATGTTGTAACTATTTATTAACCATAGCAACACAAAGAGTCCTCTACGCATCAGATAAGTTTCGTTTAGTCTAGGGTAACTTATTTATTTTGTTTGTAACTGGCAGTAAAAGTTCAGGATTGAAAAATATTTATTTGCAAGGTTTTATTTCGTTCTAACTTATATGTAATGAAATACTTCAACTCCATTTTCATTCAATCTAACGGTCGAATGGAGTTGTAATTTAACATGTAAAACGCAGATTAAATTACTACGCAATAATAGAACACCAAATAAAAACACTGTATTAAAATGGCTTTTATAACAGAAACCTGTTTTGTACCTTTTGTGTTTTTTGCGTCTTCAACAGTGTTAACAATACCAATAACCTAGTTTGTATCGTGATCTGCCGCTATGAAAAACATTATAACATATTCTGCATTTTTTTAATACAAGACTATTTATTTCCAATCCAGTCCTATATCCAGTTGGAGTCTTGTAATTTCTTTGACCCTCGCTCCGAGTCTTTCCTAATTCAAAGACTGTCGCGGTTCAACGTGGCAACGCCGCGAGCGTGATGGGCACCTTTGCCCAAATCCGGAGGGAAATTCGGAGGGGAGGGCGCGGGGCGAGCTTTTCGATTAGTTTTGTGAATATTTTAGTATAGTTTAGCTCTAAGATTTTATTTTTTCTCTGTATGGTAAATTATTCTTGTTTTTATTATTTATTTATTATATTGATATTTTGTGTTTATGACAATATTTAAAATAATTTAATTACGGAATGTTTTTTTTTGAAGTTAGGTCACCATCATTTGCGATACCAGGTACAAAAGAATTCCTTTGTTCCTATTTTTCTGCCCATGTTATAACGCCTGTAGTTACTTTGTCTACAATTGCAGAAATCTCAAAGGGGCATTAAGACATGTGTATTTACTTTTGTTGTGTCTCCATGTTTACTTCTAAGTTAAATAAACACACCTCGTAGTATCTCTACAGGTTTTTACCACATTGTATAAAGTGAGGAAAAATACAGTTATATCGCGTATATTAATCTCATTTCAGTTTCCGAAGATCCGGAAGCTTTAGAGGTAGACTGGAAAAAAAATCTCTTTCAAAGTAACAATTTGTGCAAACTACCCACTTTGAGAAAACAAATAAACATATGATATAACATATACGTGATATAATCCTTTAAATTGTTTTATTTAAATCAGTGATACGAGTAATCGCGGAAATTTCATTATTTCATTAATAACGCCTTTAAAAGCATTTTGGAAAAAAATAAGTTTTTCCGATACTTCATTTATAAACTTCACCTTAGAATACACATATGTATAAAGGCAACTTATTGCATTAAGGAATCTCTTCCATTCCTTTGAGCAAATTAGAAGAAATATATATATCGAAGAATATACTATATTCGTGATGCAAATGACGTTTTAAGCGTCATTATTAAAAAAATCCACCTCTCCAACTCCACATTCGTGGACACACATATGTCAGTGTCAGCGTATTTTTGTGCTGTTTCGAGCTATACAGTTGTATGTATGTATGTAAACACTTTATTGTACATAGTAACCAGTTACAAATGCAATCAATTTAAAAGATACAAGTACAAAGGCGAACTTATCCCTATTAGGGATCTCTCCCAGTTAACCTTTGAGCAAGTGAGTATAAGGAAGATAGACAAACTACACCATGTACAAATTATATAAAATACTAAAGTAAACACAAGTATATCAACAAAATGAAAATAAATAAATAAATACATGTATATCTACATAATATATAACTAAATAAAATATAACAAATACAAATCGTAAATAATAAATATAAATCGTATTCAATCGTATTTAATAAATATAAATCGTATTCAATCGTATTTAATAAATATAAATCGTATTGAACCATTTTACAAATCACTGGAAAGCCATTGTCACCACGGACTTCTAAGAAGTAATTTGAAATCCTAGTGAAATTGAAAGAAAACAATTTAACGGATTATATTCCGAAACGTCGGGAACTAAAATGAGATAATATACGCGATATAATCCGTTAAATTGTTTTATTTCAATGAGTAATAATCGCGGAAACAGAAGAAAATATTATCCTAGTGAAATGTTTAGGCGTTTCGGCAAAGTGATTTCCATTATCACAACACAACAAACGGGGCTTAATCGCGTATAAATATGATTTATTTAATTACCTTTCGTTGGTAATTCTTCGACGTATCGGACGTGGCGCTACGCGATTAAGCCCAGTTTTGTTCTGTTATGATAATAAGTGAAGATCGTGTAAGTTTAAATCAAAGTGACTTTCCACTACTCAAAGGCTGTCTGGATGAGATCGCGCTGTTTAACGATAAGACCGCCTGTTGTTTACCTCTCCTTGAATGTATTGTTTTGGACTCTGTTTTGTAAGGTGTACAATAAAGAGTAATTTTGGTGTCCACGAAAATGATGCGAAAACGCTGTAATAATGACTAACTTTTTCTTTGTTCTTCACTACCGTGGACCCGCTAGGCGGGTGCTCTACTAATAGTATGTTTCCACTACAGTTTTCCATGTTAACGGCTACATACGTAGCGCTACGAAATTCGTGGTTACGAAAGTGTTAACTTAAATCATGAAAGTTGATGGTGACTTCGATTATCGGCAGTCGTTGCAAGTCTAGAGGATTGGAATGTATGAAAGTACGTCCCGTTATATTCATATTCTCTAAGGGTCTTCTTGACCATGGTTCCGTCAAAATCATGAACGTAACGTATGATAACTTGTGAAAACTGTGCATGTTTACGTCGACACTTTTGACAAGTTTTGTGAATACAATAACTAGAGCCTACTCTAGCTATTGTATTCACAAAACTTGCCGCTTGCAAAAACCCCTATGGTACTTATATTATAGGCATGCCGTCAGGAAAATTACAAGGGAAGCCGAATCTTACTTATTTACTCATATTTAAAGAAACAAGTAGTTATAAGCCTTTCCTTGGGCAAACCGGTGGGAATCAGCTTATATGTACGCCACGCCACTGTACTTAACGACAGAGGAAAGTATATCTTTTTTCAGTTAGCCCCGTGAAAACGGAAGCTGCAAGGCTTCCGAAACGTCGGAAACTCAATTGAGATAATATACGCGATATAATCCGTTTTAATTGTTTTATTTAAATCGGTACTTACCGGTTAAGACCTGACAGAGAGCACAGGTCACGGATTAATTCCGCGGAACTCCTTTAGACATCTTAGTACACTAATTATCGTTACATATTCCATTAACCAAGCATTTACTGATTCTACAAATCGAACCACATTATGTAGTCATAATGCAGCGAATCCTCGCTCAACGTTACACGTAGTACCACCGACACCGTCCACATCATTACCTATTGCCATGGAATAAGGGTCAACAAAGTTGAGAATTGAATATGGAAACCGCATATTAAACTCTGTCGAGACGTCTACCGATTCATTGAGCAGTTCCGGACAATTGTTTTCATTTGTAAACCGTTTCCCATTTGAGTTTCAACCGTACTGCGTTGTATTGAGATTGGCGGTGAAGTTAGCGGCGGAAAACCAGTTGTGGTGTATATTATGTCCTATGCGTTACCAACGTCCGATAGTCAATCCAATTACAGCACAGAGTGGTATGAATATTCGTCTGTGTTCGTGGATGTCGATCGGCGCTGATTCGATAATGTTGATTGCTATCGCGCTGTGCATTGCAGCACAAAGTGATAATTATCATCGTAATGATAAAAGTTATTTTTGTGGATGGAGACTGATGACAAACGAAATGTTTCGCATTTCGTACAGTCGACCAAGCTTTTTGTATAAATTACTTTTCTCTCCCAAAATTTGCCGGACTGGCATTTAAGTTTCAAAATAAATTTACTTTTATTTAATTTTTTTTCATGGTCATCAAAAATAATATTGAAACTAAAATATTGTGTGATGTCATCATCATCATCAAATCAGCCCAAGGATGTCCACTCCTGGACAAAAGCCTCCAAAGATCTCCTTAACGACCGTTCGTGCGCCGCCCTCAACCAACGGTTTCCCGCGATCTTCACCAGATCATCGGTCTGCTCCAGCGGCCAACGGTTCTACGCTACGAGCTCCGTCCACTGCCACTTAAGGATAGCAAATCTTTGAGCTATGTAGATGACCTTGGTTCTTCTTCGGCTCTCTTCTTTTCTGATTGGATCACGCAAAGAGATTCCGAGCATAGCTCGCCCCAGTGCCCTTTGAATGACTTTGAGCCTTCCTATGAGGCAAATTGTGAGTGACCATGTCTCAGTGCCGTATGTCATCACTGGCAACACACACTGGTTAAGAAGCTTCGTCTTAATCCACTGCGTTATTTGGGAGAGGATATTATATATTATTAAGAGAAGATATTACGTAGCTTTCTGAAAGCTGCTCATCTGAGTTGCATTCGACTAGTGACCTGCTTCTCGAAGTTGGATCTACCCACCTGGACTGTTTGTCCCAGATATACGTAGTCATCTACAACTTCAAGCGTAGAGTCTCCAACTTTTAGGGGAGTCGGCACTAAATGAGGGTTTGTCATAATTTCCGTCTTCTCCATGTTCATTTTAAAGCTCACTTGTTCAGAGACTACTAAGGTCGTTGAGCATTTTGCCAAGGTCCTGCAGGAGTTTGAAAATAGTAGTGTATAGTGTTTAGAACTTACATTTTTGACATAATCTCTGACGGTTCAGGGTGTTTACCCTACGAGCTGCTAATCAACCTTCATTGGAATTTATGAATATTGCTTGCAGGGGCCGGGTCTTATAATGCTGCTTTCCTATCAAATGCTATTAAAAAGCAAACGTAATGGCGATTACAGTCAACATTTGCGCTTAATTTGAAAACAGACAGCAACCAACATGACCGCTACTACTCTCGAGTGTTGTTTGGCCAAACCCTCCATTTGGCACGCACAAAGACTACCTAGCAATGTTTAGGAATTCACTTAATGTTTTAGGATGCAGATATTACTCTATTAGGGATGCATATATCTCTGAAGCCGGATTTGAGGAGTGTTGTTCGATCAAATTCTCTATTTGGCAGGCGCAGACGTAACCAGTGTCTGTCGATGTTCAAATTTCCTGTTCAACTGTATTTCTCTGGACGTTGCAACCACTGTCTATCCCGTCTAAAATATTAAAGAAATAAATCACAATAAAATTTAAAATCGATTAATCGTGTCATTACGTCTTCATCACGCCAAAACGGATTTCAACTAATAATTTCTTCTCTTTCCGCGATTATCACTCATTTAAATAAAACATTTTTTTTTGTTTAATTGTTTTCTCAAAGTGGCTAGTGTGCACAAATTGTAACTTCGACAGAGTTTTTTTTTCGCGGTCTACCTCAAAATCTATGAACAAATTGTAACTTTGACAGAGGAAAATATATTTTTTCTTAGTCGATCCGGTAAAGATGAATGGTGAAAAACACCCGAAACGTTGGTAAATCAAATGAGGGAATATACATGGTAAAATTCGTTTAAATTGTTTTATTTAAATGGTTTCAACTAATTTTTGGTACACGGATAGCTAGGCTACAGATGGCACTTTTTCCTTGACTCCGCTGAAGTAAAAAGAGGGTTATGATATTCTCTTATGAGAACAATGTTGCGGGCTGGCTATAGTTTATTATAATAATAGAAAGCGCCCGCAACTTCGTTCACTAAGGAGAAAGAATCATAGTCCTCTATTTTGTTTTAGCGTAATCGGGTAAACAAGTATCCTACAAGTAACCATCTGTGAGTGCACCCGTGTATCAAAAATACTTGAAATCTGTCCAGCTTAGGTGTGATGATGATATGATGACAAAGGTACATACAAACATACAAAAAATAAACAAATAATTTTAGTGCGTAGTCGGATAAGAAGTATACTACCTATAACCATATGTGGATACCCAGCTACCCGTGTACCAAGAATGGTTAAAATTCGTTTGACCGTTTGGTGTGATAAAGCCACAACGACACATAAGAACATACAAAAAATAAAATATTATTTGATTTAGTGACCTCCAAATAGTCCGTTACATTCTGGTTTTTTTTTTGTTTTCTTTGTTCAGACATTTTTTTTGACGATTTTATAATTGTATAGAAGAGGCTAATAATTTCGATATTCAAGAGCGCAATAAAACTAATAACATGTAGTATTCATATACGGGATGCAAGCAAAAGTTGTCGAAAGAGATACAACAGCTCGAAAGACCGAAAACTTGCGCAATAACAAGAATCCTTACGGGTCACTGCAAACTAAACAAGCACCTTTTTGTAATGGGTATGAAACAGGACGCAGTATGCAGATTCTGCCAAGAGACAGAGGAGACTGCAATGCATATCCTCTGCTTCTGAGGACCTCTTATCAGGAAAAGAAGTATCTACCTAGAGCAACATGTCGATCCCCCAGAAGAGATACAACACTCACTGCCCAAAGAATCTGGGAATTCCTAGACTCAACGGGCTTCAGTAATTAACTCTAATATAGACCAGTCACAATAGATCAAATCTGGTCGAAGCGGCATAAAGAAGCCCACAAATCATCGATAATATATTTTATTAATTTATTTATTTTCCACACATACAATTATCATTACATTTTAAACCCAATGTGATAATGTAGCAAAAAAAAAAACAACACGTCAAAAATATCTGCAAAACATGAGACAATAAGATTAATCTTACAACTAAATAAATATTGTATCTAAGTAGAATAAGAAATCTTCCATATGGCTATGCTTTTTAATTCACTCAGAGCACAATAAAAAAGGTCTAAATCAGTCCCATTGAGGTTTATTAATAATAATGCAATAGCCCAAAAATAAATCCATCCAAAATACAATCTTATTGCCAGATTTCTCTTTCCTTTCAATGCCATAATTCCAACATCTGCTGGGATCCGAAAGGGCCTCTACGTGTTGGATCCATATCCCGACGCAAGCCTCTCAAAAATCCGGGACGTACGAGCCCGTGACTCAATGCGAGATACACATATGCTACATTACAATTATGTTACGGCGTAGCTGAATTAATTCTCAACTCCTGAAATATTTCACTAAGATCTTTCAGGCTTACTGCGCATAATTTAAATGGAAAAGTGTTAAGTTTCTTCTAATGTTGGAAGCGCTGAAATTGTAAAAGATGTTTGAGATATAGTTTTTTATTCAATTCAATTTTATATATCAAAATGTCTCTGTAGGTATTTGTTAAAGAAAAAAAGCTTAAAAAGCTCTAACACCACATTTTAATTAATGGGATATAGTAATTTTGCACGGAAACATTTTTACAAATTTAATACTATAGATAGCTCAACAACGCTATTTGAGCGTCAGTTATTGCGGCGCCAGTTGCATTAGATCGATATTCTTCCCCCTTATCTTGTTATTAATGGTCACCTGTCTCACTCCCACAGTAGGGGAGAGTGGCTGCGGCTGATACGGGGTCCGGGTTCAAATCCCAACAAAGCTGTATGAATTTCCATTTTTTTCTATTTGTACGGTTAGGGATTATTATCATTGCTGAGAGCAATAGCAAACAAAATAGGGTGTAGCGTAAAGCAACAACGAATGCTCCAATTATGCATTTATTTATTTAACTTTATTGCACAATACGAGAAAGCACAAATGGCGGACTTAATACCGCATTTTTTCCCAACCATTAGGCTAAACAGGGAAATTATTGGTGCGGGATATCGGTATCAAACTTGTACAAATTAATAATTACAAGGGTCTCACCCAAATTATACACTATACAAAGTATACATACTACGTAAAATAAATAAACATAATACATATATACATAAATATACATACAAAGATACAGGGACCTGCCTCTAAACTTCTAAATATAATGACTCTTCTTGAAGATTTTCCAACAGGTGCTTGCTATGGATGATTTATGATAGTTTTTATTATAAAAAAATGAATGTATTTCTTATCACAAAAACACAAGTAATTTTTCTTAATCGTGAGTTTATATTCTGTATGTTCGTGACCGAAAACGCCGACCGCCATTATGTTGCCACGAATGACGTCACTATAACAAAAACATTTATTGTCTTGAAGCATAAAGTAGTTTTGAGTATACAATGATTATTGCAGTATGCACGTTTGACGTTTGCTTCTGTTTTTATGACGACACATAATGGCGGCTATCTTTAAACGAGAATAAATATATATATATTATTTGCAATTTTACATATTATTTACGGGAGATTAAAATACAATTGAATTATAATTATTCACGAACATGTTACAATAAGATTGATCCTATTGAGCCTATTGTGTTTTGTCGGCCGCTACCCAAAGGTTGTCTGGAACAAATCACGCTTTAGCGATAAGACTGCCTGTTATCTAGTATAGTTTAAGTTAAGGATCAACACTGTGATTTTTCTTTTGTGTGCAAAGGATAATTGTGTGTGCAAGTGTGTTATATCGATACAAATCAAAATACAAAGAAAAAATGAAAGGTACTCAATCATGAGCATGATCCACTAGGGGGTTTAAATAGACGGATTATACCTATTACGGCTAATAGCAGTACGTATAATCTACCATCCGCGTAGATATTCTCAATAATTTTAGTTAAGGTAAATGTTTCAGCTCAACACCGTCCCAATAGTTGGCACCCTGACCTTACTTCACTGCAATAAAACTGACAAGCAGGGCATCAATTACTGAAATAACGATATCAAACGTTGGGACATTTACCTTATTGCATTTGTATTTAACAATACTCGTACAATAGGAGAATCTTTAACTATTAGGGCCTATGCACACTGCATTTTTTAAAAGCGACTAAGTCAAATAGGGTATGAAAGGGCTTAATCTGCACATATTTAGGGTTCCGTACCAAAAAGGTACAAAAGGAACCCTTATGATGCGACTCTGTCTGTCCGACTATTAAAGCGCCATATTTCAAAAACTACTTATGCCAACTATTTGAAATTTGGAATATTTATAAACATAGTCAGCCCACATGTATTGCACAGGAAATATTTAAAAATATATATTTATTTTATAAAAAAAACGACGAATATGAGGGGGGGGGGGTAAAAATTTAAAGTCTAGGTAGTGGGTCAAATGGGGTATCATATGAAAGGGCTTAACCTGCGCATTTTTGTTTTTTTTTTTTTTGTATTGAGTTTTTGTTTTATTAAGGAAAATCTGAAAAAAAAAACACCACCCCCCCCCCCTCGTTTATCTCCGAAGTTTACCGATCGAAAATTTGGAAATTTTCACAATTTGTATTAATAAACATAAATATTACACGAAAATTATAGCCATGTCTCTAACTAGCAATTTTTTTTTTCATTCGCAAAAACCTATTTGAATAACCCGGTTGCGTTAAGTTTGCACCTGATCTGTATGCAATGCTATATAGATATCAGGTGCAAACTTAACTCAACCGGTACCGGGTAATAAAGTTAGGGTAAGTAAAAATTTGTACGGAACCCTCGGTACGCGAGTCCGACTCACACTTGGCCGGTTTTTTTAATAAGGGTACCGTATTTTTTTATTGTTAGTTTTTGTTTTATTAAGGAAAATGTGGAAAAATAATTATCCTTTATCTTTGAAGTTTACCAAACGAAAATTTTGAAATTATTACAATTTAGGGCCGATTTCACCAACAATCAATCTACACGAGAGTGGCTAACCCAAGTATAAACTAAATCTAACGATTTACTCAATGGTTATCTTCATTTCTATTTCACCACGCTAGTCTACGGATAACAATCTCTCGCATAGTTACTAAGTAACGTTGAATGAATGAATTGAATGAAAACGTAATGCACCCAAGTAAGATAGACAATTTGTCCCATGCTTGAGCAATGGTGCTGCGTATTTTATAAATTTATTCGAGTAATACATCAATTGTGAAGTAAGTATTGACAGTGACAATGACAATACTTATCTACATCTAACAGTTTACTCAGCCGAAATTGGCGGTGTAAGATTATTCTCTAGTTTAGACATTTTATCTTTAGGATAATTATTGGTGAAACGTAAAATGAGTTTACTCACGTGTAATTAATGATTTATTATTGGAATAAGGCTTATACTACGTCGGTGAAATTGACCCTTATATAAATAAACAAACATTACACGAAAATTACAACTTTGTCTCCTACCTTTTTTTTTCATTTTCTAAAAACCTGTGAGATCAACCCGGTTGCGTTAAGTTTGCACCTCATTTATATGTATCAAACGGTGCAAACTTAACCGGAATAAAAAAAAACTTTGCACGGAACCCTCGGTGCGCGAGTCAGTCTCGAACTTGGCCGCACAGTCGTTACCTTCAAATGCAATTTTCAGGCAGCGTGTTTCATCTCCATTCAAAGAAGCCCAAATTTATGCCGTCCTTAAAATTCCGAGCACAAACTTTTAAAAGTAATTGAACTTGCGGACTGTACCCGGGATAAAATAATTATTCTCATTGACCTGGGTCTTTGGAAAGGACTTTTAATAATATGACAGCTGGGTGGGTCTCGAATTAGGGAATCACGAGCAATTAAAAAGGGTGCACTTTCACCGAACAAATAAGCTCGTTGTGTACAGTCAGATGCAAACTGACCCCCGTATTTAAGTTATCGATATGATTTTTAGGGTTCCGTACCAAACAGTTAGCATCAAGTAAATTCGTAGATCTTATAATGCAGAGATATTAATATTGTATTCAATTTCATTAATAATTATACTATAGTATTATTAGTATAGAGACTCGTGCCTGCAGTCAAACTGTACAAACCAGTTATGCAGGATCTTGTTTTGCAGGGTCTTAGAAATAAGAATTATGTACTTTGATTAGTAAATAAATAAAAATAAAAAAATAAAAAAGGAACCCTTATGGTCCGACTCTGTCTGTCTGTCCGACTATTAGAGCGCCGTATCTCAAAAATTACTTATCCTATCGATTTTATAGATTATTATAAACATGGTCAGTCAACATGTATTAAAACGGAAACATTTTAATTTGTATGCAATGCTATAGGTATCAGGTGCACACTCAACTCAACCGAAATCGGGTAATAATGTTAGGGTAAGTGAAAGTTTGTACGGAACCTTCGGTGCGCGAGTCCGACTCGCACTTGGCCGGTTATTTTTTTATTTAAATTCAAATAGAAAATTGTTTATTTAAGACAACAGGGGTCCATCATTTTGTTAGTAATTAATTAAGGTTAATCACAATTATCTTACCAATTTTAGTGACTACCTTTACTAATCTATACTATTATAAAGTTGTAGAAATGAAATTGTACATTGAAGATATTTTCAAAATATTGATGGTTACGGACTATTTGGAGGTCACTTAAACGAAAAATATTTACTTTTTCTTTTTTGTATGTTTGTATGTGTCGTTGTGGCTTCATCACGCAAAATCGGCTAAACCGATTTCCACAATTTTTGGTACACGGGTAGCTGGGTATCTCCAGATGGTTATAGGATACTTTTTACCCGACTACGCTGAAGAAAAAACAACGGGTTATGACTTTTTCTCCTCCGCGAACGAAGTTGCGGGTATCTTCTAGTTAACGTATTAAACTTGTTCAGAATGAGAGTTTTTAATGCAACAATCCAGTACCTCTTTATTGATGTAGGATGAAGAATTGCGTCTATATGGTTTGAATTCCTGCCAGGCAAATGTCACACAAACATATTTTGCTGGGGTCTATAGTTTCTCTGCGACTAACGGTACCCGAACGGACCGATGGGACCGTATGTCCCATGTTCCAATAACCTGATCGCAATAAGCGTAACATCGGCATGCCAATTAATGGACGCATGCCCGCTGTTCGAATAGGCGAGAGCAGTCATGGGCAGAAGTTGTCGTGATACTTTCTGTTTACTTTCCTATAGTTAAATGCTAAGTGTTTTTTAATGCGCAGTCTACATCTATTAACACTTCTTTTTAAGTTTTCGGTGATTTTAAAATGAACAAATCTAATAAGTAGTAACAGAAGACATTTCATAAATGGTGTTGATTTCATCTTTTAGAGACAATTCCTCAGGCATAAGTATTTTCAACAGACGAACTGAAACTGCAACTTGTATGCGAACTCAAACCGACTGCCCGCAAACTGCCCGCTGACTGCCCGCTTACTGCGCGCCGTCTGCCCGCCGACTCACTGCCAACATGCAGCTCTCATAATAATAATAATCGTTTATTTGTTCAGCATAGGTAGGTGCTAAAATACATTAGGGTCTTAAAAATTAAATACAGTATCACTATGTTGGGCCCTCAGGCATACAAAATTTATGTGTAATTTGGTGTGAGCCGTGTGGTACACATCTCCACTAACTACATGGTGTCTGTTAAGAAATCTATCACCTTATAATAGGCTTTACTAACAAGAAATTTAAACAATGCTTTTTTAAAATCAGCTATGCTTTCTATATTAATAATTTCTTACATTACATATTAATAATTTCATAACAGTCGAAGTTGCATGCAAGCCTGATCCAACTGTAAGCAAAATGCTCCTCCCAATCAATTATTGAAAATATTCTCACCACGCTGGTAAAGCAGCAGGAAAACCCTTGTATAGAATAAAAATATCCGGTTAGTTACCCTCATCTGGCATAAACTTTTTTGACATAATCATCGTTTGGCATAAACCATTTTTTTCAGAAAGTAAAGAATTTTCAGGCTTTACTCCTTTCTTTTTGTGAAAATATCTTCAATGTACACACATTTATGATACAACATTATAATAGTATAGATTATAGCTTAATCAGAAACAGGTCGATGAAATTTAACTTGCAAAATTTGACTCAATTTAACATACATTCTAATACAGCAAGTTAATTAAAAGCTTGTAAAAATATGAACCCGACCCTGTACATGCATGCACTAAACAAATGAGCTCGTTATGTCACATGTTCCGAAAACCAAATCGGATCGCGACAAGCGTAACTTTGGCTTGCCAATTAAATGGACGCATGCCGCGGGGCAGAGGGCAGGGGGCAGGGGTACGGCCGAAAGTTGTCCCGTGCAATCAATTAAGTGACAATTCGCGAGTAATGGCAGCTGGAAAGGAAAAACTAACATAATCTATACTATTATAAAGTGGTCAATAAAATGTCTGTACATTGAAGATACCTATTTTCAAAAAAATAAGTGATTTAGGTAAAAAACTTAAGGTGCGTCCACATTTGTATCATTTGCCCGATCAGATCTTCGTCCCGTGGCTTGATCGCGTGTCACGATCACGCGTTTGGACGTTACGCCGATCCGATCGCTCGAAATCCATGTTGCTACGCGTATCACACACTTAGATCGGACAAGCGCGGCATGCCACGCCACGGTGATCGGATATGAGCAAATGATACAAGTGTGGACGCACCTTTAAGTAAGTCACCTGTTGTATGTAGTAGTAGGGTATATAGGCAATTTGACGTTCTATATTAGAATTATTTTTTTTTGCTTCAACACGCCAAAACAGCTAAACAAATTTCAACAATTTTTGTACACGGGTAGCTTGGCATCCCCAAATGGTTTAAAGGATACCTTTTAGTCAACTACGCTGAAGAAAAAAGAGGGTAATGATGTTTTTTCTCCTCCGTGGACGAAGTTGTTTTATTTTCAACTTCTTCAGCGGAGGAGAAGAAAATGCTTTATTAACCGACTACCAAAAAAGGAGGAGGTTCTCAATTCGTCGGGACCTTTTTTTTTCAGGTTGACAGGTGGTAGTGTACTCTCCTGAACGGTTGGTAAACCAAATTTCAACATATTTCCAAAAATATAAAATAATCGTTGATTGAATCACCTCTCGTGCTACCCGGCGTGTAGGTAAGGACATCGGAAACAGGAAACGTGTTCGGTACTGTATAAACGGTATGGGAGCGGTATTAGATATCAATACCGCTTCGTTATAAAGGTAGAAGTATACCAGTTGAAATATAAAAGGTACGCTACCGGTATAAAATGACGATACCGCTGCTTTTCTAGGTGTACCTTATTAAAACGGTAGTGAACCAGTATTATTTCGGTACCGAAAAATTTTGATTGTAAACTTTTACAACAAACTTACTCACGGCGGCACCCGCGGTCATGAAGACGGTGAAGGCATTGAGAGGGGAGCGCTATGCGGAGAACTATGCCCGTACCTTTATGAAAAGGGTTCAAGTATTAAAAAAAATAACGGTACCGTAATATTCCTCTAACAAAAAAATATTTTGCGCTATCGAAACCTAACTGAAACGAAACGTTATGACGTCATACAGTATAGACGCTACCTTTATTTTTCGGTTATGGTCTCTGATCGGAAAGTTCCACGGGGATGGCGTGTATCGATTTCGGTCGAACAGACAGACCAGAGGGTATAGTTATAGCTGAGGCTGTGTCGATGACAAGATGTGAAGCTCAGTAAGAATGCCAGTTTACTATTCAATAAAGTTTATGGTGAATACAAAGTGTCACGTGAGGAATGTGCAAGATTTTAACCACACATTCCTGGGGTTTGGAGTAAAACATGTTATATGAACTCAAGTTTCTTGTTTTGTTGATTTTTGTACACAAAACTTGAATAACTTTCGCTTCTCTATGGACATAATCCCTTTTAATAAAATGGTAACGATTATTTTTGCGAAAAGGATGATTTTAGTGATTGGTAGCTGCCAATTTGAAGTCTGTCAATAGCCACTTGACACTTGGAAACATACGTGGCAACGTCGCGATCAAAAGACCTTAATCCACTTTAGTAATCACAATAAATAGTTTACATGAAAATTGATGTTATCTTTAAAACTAAGCTAGATTTGCCTGGGATTCATATAAAATTTTTTGGTCCTAAGTACCCCAGATATACGTTAGTAAAATTATTTGGGTTCCTCACGAGACAACTTGTATAAAAGCTTGTAATGAAAATAGATGATCACTTTTTCCACACCTCCTGTGCTACCCGACGCATAGGTAAGGACATCGGAAAGTTCCATGGGGTCGGCGTGTATTGATTTTCGGCTGGACAGACAGACAGACGGGTAGCTGTAGCGCTGTCGATGATGGGCGCAGCAGGGGTGCTTTACTATTCAATAAAATATACGATGATATACGAGTAGTAAGTTCTTATTTTATAACGACGACACGCTTAGCTATGTTGGTTGTAAAAGTGCAGTGCGGCCTACGAAGCTGGCTGTTTGAATCCCGGCAAAGGAAATACATAAATAATAAATATTACGGGACAATTTTACACAAATCGCTCTAGGCCCATGGTAAGCTCAATACGGTTTGTGTTATGGGTACTAGACGATGATATATTTAATAGACATATTACTTATATACATAGAAAACATCCAAGACTCAGGAACAAATATTTATGCTCATCACACAAATATTTGCCCTTACCGGGATTTGAACCCAGGACCTCAGCTTCGCAGGCAACGTTACTCCCACTGAGCCAAACCGGTCGTCAAGGGAAAGTAATTAATGAGCACAAATATTTGTTCCTGGGTCTTCGCTTATTTCTATGTATTAAAGCATTGCATTTTAAGTGTATATGTATGACACAGGCGTTTTACTCAAAAACTACAAGATGTGTATTGATGAAATTTGGAGTGTCTTGTATAAGCCACTACTTCTTTTAGTTAGTTAAATTATTAAACAATATATTTCTAGGAAGGCACTCCATACATGTAACAGCAGCTGAAAATAAAAAAATTCAAACCTTAAGTCCAAAAATTCGAAAAAAATTACAAAGGTAACGCTTAATACATACTTTCAACGAAAATTATTTTCAACCTAATCGGATATACCATTTTTGAGTTGTTGCGAAAAATTGCTCTTCTCAACAAAATGACATAAGTTCGATGAAAATACGATCTTTTGCTGGAGCAGTTTATCACATATATAGTGCATTTTTTTATAGTAACGGTTGAAGCACCCTACACTTATTTTACAATGTGTATTAGCACCCATATACGATATAATACGAACAAGTTTTCCTATGGAAGACGTTTCGAAAACTAAAAAATCCTGTCATTTCATACTATGTTTTAGTAGTGACGACAATGTAGGGAATTGTAGATTTTTTTTTCGTCTCCGTAATGTCTCCGTATAGGAAAAGTTAAAGTACTACCTTTTAAAATTAAAGGAAGAACACGGTGTATATTTTGAACTTATGCATTTGAACTTTATACAGTTTAAAATGTACCCATCTTTGGACCGCTGCTTATATTTTCCGCTTGACTGCACATCGACGAGTATCTCGGAAAAGTTTAGCACAGCGCCGCTTCATTAGCAATATTAATTAGATATTTTTACTAAGATCACCGGAATGAGAGCGGAAGTTACCTGGGAAGTTTCTGGAAGCCTAGAGCCATTTAGTAAGTAATCTATACTATTATATAGTTGCTACATTAACGATATTTTTTTGGTATGTTTTTCTTTCCATGCAACAAATAAGAACATTTAACGATACGTTTGGTTCAGTTGGTTGCACATCGGCCTATAAAACTGACGATCTAGGGTTCGAATCCCAGCCAGGTTTCTGTGATGAGCGTGTTTTTTTCTGGGTCTTGGATGTCACCCATAGCACAAGTTTCAGTTAGTTTGGGGCTAGATCGATTTGTGTAAGATTGTCCCTGATATTCATTATAATATCTATTAAAAGAATGACGTGCATTTTCGATCGATGTTGGGCTGGGGAGTGAAATAAACCTCTGTTGGCACTGAAAAAAAAACACATGGTTCGCGAAGGATAAGAATGCCATGGAGCATTTGGCATGCGAGTGAACCCGTGGAGGAAGCCTAGAATAGTTGAATGTTATTGCTCGGAACGGTTTGTCTTTTCTCTTTCATAAGGGTTATAAAAACTTTAAAACTTTTTACAAAATTTGTCGGTTGTAATGAATTGCACCTGTGGTAACGAGACTCCTAACTTGTTCGTTAAATTGTATCGAAAAATATCTACGAGTGAAGTCGAATTGAATATATATATGCATACAGTAACATTTGAAAAAAAAACTATAATTTACAGTAGTTATATGAATCCGCACCAAAGAATATTGTTATACTAAAGAACAATCCTTTAATGAATAGTACGAAATTTCTGCAATAAAACTTTAAAACGGCACGTCCTGCCTACTATGCCTATCCTCAATGGTGTCTGTGATGTGGAATTATAATATGGAGCAGACGCGGCACACTCCTTGATTATGTCGAGTAGAAAAAACTACTAAACGGCAACTTCAGTCTTGAGGCTGTTCGTATACTATGTATACACTGACGCACGTCGTGCGTAATACGCTAACGATGTTTTTTTTAATGCCGCAATGGTTGAAAAAATTGTTCATTATCTCGCTCGCATGCGGTCCACTCTCTCACTTTGTACGCATTCATTCATTATTCAGTGTATGGGATTTCCCATTTTTGCAACGGAGTTATCGAACAGTCTTACCAATAGCTGAAGCATAGGTAAATATTACATGTCGCTATGTTGCAATCTCCACACAATATCAAACGTGAACTCTGAAATTCCTTCCCAGATTCAAAAGCGTTTTGATACATTCCGCCCTGGAATCTGAGGCTATCACAGGAGATCGCTCGTATTTTCCAGCCGATGTGTCGCCGGCGCAAACGACGTCTTATCTCGGCCCTGGAATATTTCACAAGTAGTTCGGTGCAACTTTTCGTAGATTGGCCCCAATATTTATGGTTAGCGACAGGGTTGGAAGCGCCCAAAGATGCCTAAGTCGATGTACTCTTTATTTATTTTATCCTACTAATATTACAAAACTAAAATTTTGTAATTTTTTTTATTACTTCATTGATTAATGTCATCTTCAGCGACTTCAAATAGTTGGGCTCGTAAGACTCCTACGACGGTGGGCGCGAATATGACTCGCAAAACTCAGTTTGTTCGAAAATATCCGGTCGCAACGCTCATCACGGTCATTGTAGGTGTTATTACTAGGGTTAGGATAGTCGGTGAGATATTTACCTAAAGTTGCCAAAAACCCGGCAAAAGATGGGCAAACATGGAGTCAGCTTCTTCGTTCGCGGAGGAGAAAAAGTCATAACCCTTCTTTTTTATTCAGCGTAGTTGGGTAGAAAGTATTCTTATAACCATCAGGAGATACCCAGCTACCCGTGTACCGAAAACAGTTGAAAGCCGTATAGCTGTTTTGGCATGATGAAGCCACAACGACATATACGAACATACAAATATACAAAAAAATCCAAAAAAAATATGTTTCCATTCAGTAACCTTCAAATAGTCCATTTAAGTTTTTCTTTATATCTTCAATGTACAGACATTTCATTTTTACAACTTTATAACAGTATAGATATTCTAATCTCATCTGAAACTAAGGCCTAATAGAACTTCAGAGCTCTTGAAGCCCCGAGGGTTGCGGAAGAGCGGAGTCAGAAGACGCCAAGTTCATTGCAACTAATTTGCCGCGCGCCGAGATTTCAATTAGCCGCTGCGGCCGGGAAATTGAGTGCATGTGAACATTCTCCCCTACGCTATTTATATCTCGTGAGTATGTCATGGAGGATGGCATGTTTTAGCTACTTTGAAACTAGTTTCTTCCAAAAGATTTTATCCAAAATATTTTTCTAGTGATACAATCATCACTCTTTGGTACAAGTAAATAATACATCTGACGAAATCGCGTCAAACAGCGGTAAAAAACAAACTAATAGACATATTTTCGTATGTTTAGTAGGAGTAAAAGTGACGTTGATATAGCCTCTGATTTCCAAACAGTTTTCCAAACTATTGATCATAACTTTTATTCCCATGGCTTCATAACTTTTTCTCATGCTTTTGTTTAGGTTCACTTTGTGTTTATTCCTATTTTGTCTACTTCCTAGTGTAGGATGATATATTAACTCCCGTCATGGAAGCCACCAAACAATGTCGTCCACATTCCTAACTTGTCCATATTCCCAAATCGCCAACATTCCCAATTCGACAACTATCGAATATTGACAAAATAAAACACAATAAAGCAAACATATTTTTTTAATCCAGTTCAAATGTCAAAAACCGTTGATGTTATGGTAAAACCGTGTATTGAAAGTAGACGAGTTGGAAATGTGGACGAATTGTAAAAGTGATCGAGTTGGAAAGTGGACGAGTTGGAAATGTGGACGAGTTGGGAATTGGACGAGTTGGAAATGTGGACTAGTTGAAATTTGGACGAGTTGGGAAAGTGGACGACATAGGAAACCTGGCGATATAGGAAGTGGACCGTTTGAGATTGTTGATAAGATATGACGTGGACGATTTCGGATTTGGGAAGTTGACACAATGGGAATGTGGACGCAGTGTACCTAATCGCTTTTCAAGTATTTTCTAATCAGTTGTTGTTACGTAGTAGATGTATACTAGCCAACTTGACGAAAACAGAGCAGTGTCTGTGTGTAAATTCTACGAAAACTCCAGAGCTTCAGAAGCCCTGAAGGGCGCGGAAGAGCGAAGTCAGAAGACGCCAAATTCATTGCAATGAATTTACCGCCCGCCGAGATTTCAATTAGCCGTTGCGGCCGGGAAATTGAGTGCATGTGAACAGTCTTTCCATGATTCTATGTATATCTAGTGGGTGGATCTTACAAATTATAAAATATACCCGTGTTTCCTGTGCACAATACCTCTTACATCCATAAGTTTTGAGACGATTAATATTGCGTGTTAAAAACAGCTTGCTTTAAACAGCTTGCTTTCAACTTTTTGTCATTTGTCAGCACGCCTTTGTCAAGGAACCAAAACGATTTTGATAACGAAAACGTTCCCTTACAAACATTTAAAACTAAATTTGAATTTGCTCATCCAATCAAGAGCTGCGATGCATGCCACAGACAGACAGGTGCACAGGCATACCGATACACACGTCAAACTTATAACAACCCTCTATAATACATCGTGCAAAATCCAACTCTAAAACCTGGCATCAAAAACTGCTATAAGTAAATAAATCGTACTAAATAAAAACAAATAAATTCATTTAAACATAAGTATACAGTATGCACTCGAGAGCTGAGCCGAGAAAGTTTCGGGTCTCCCTTGTTTAAATAATAGCAATAGATTTTTATTATTATTAAACACTAGTTTTCTTTACACAATATACTATTTTTTGCAATACCCAACTGTATTAGCAATTTCCACAATTTTATCATAGAGACAACAATATCCAAAAGTGATGATTTTAGCAATATTTCCGTTAATGACTTTTTTTCATGAGTTTTTACGAGTCCGATTTATACCTAATAACTATATTTTTTTAACTGTTATTTTTGTACTTTGGATGTAATATTTATGACAGAATTAAATACAACCCTATTTTATTTTAAGTAATATGACGGTATTTTACCGACCCGAAATTTTTGCTTTCGAGTGTATGTTCGTCTAATTGCTACGGTTTTTCAATAATTACTTATGTACAGCAATCAGAGAGATGTGTTAGCCCTTTTAGAATCAAAACCAGTCTTGACACTCAAGATTGCAATCGTTCATAATAGTGTCCTACTAATTAGAAGCATTAAGTTTCCATGTGCAATATATGTTAAGAGAACTCAGAATCTAGAAATGGTTTATTTTAAACTTATGACAACCCCTATTATATGCCTAGGCACATTGAGCAAAATCCAATTCTGAAACCTAGCATCCAAAACATCCCTGAATGTTTAATATAATAGCCTTATAAATATTCATTCCCTCAGACTTGACGTTGCAATTAGAAAGATGGACTTCCGAGTATTATGCTAATTTTTTGCTCAAATAACATTATGGGGACCGTCTGTTTTTTTTTAATGTAAGACAAATCCCTGACAAGTTGGATTGCGAATTTTTCGGCGTAAATCTTTGATATTCAATTATATTTTTAATTTGGAAGGTTTTTGCTGCAGGCTGTAGGAAACTGGAACACGGTTAAGAACTGAAGGAAATTCAACTTGTTATTTTGGTTTGTGAAGTAAAGTTAAAAACGCGACCTTGTGATTTTTAATACACCCTATGTATTTAAGTATCCTACTTTATTTACAAATAATTATAAATGTAAATCTACGACATCGAATCAGAAATGAGGAGATTCGTAGACGAACCAAGGTCACCGACATAGCAAACAGAGTAAGCAAACTGAAGTGGCAATAGGCGGGGCATATAGTTCAAAGAACCGATGACCGTTGAGGCAGAAAGATTCTCGAGTGGAGACCGCGTACCGGCAAGCGCAGCGTAGGAAGGCCACCCGCAAGGTGGTCAGACGACCTGGTTAGGGTTGCATGGACTCGCTGGATGCATCCACCGCCTCCCTGCGACTCTCACGAGGTCTCCCGTCCAGCTAATCGGGTCCGTACCCTGCGCTTTCCTATGCATCCCTTAAGGCATTAAAAAATATTCTGTATATATCTAATCGGTACTATTATAAAGCTGTAAAAATGTACCATTTGTGATGATATTTAAAGATGGTAATACGGACTATTTGAAGGTGACTGAGTCGAAATATGTTTATTACTTTTATTTTTTGTATGTTTATGTACCTATGTGTCTTTGCAGCCTGAAACGGCTGAATGGGTTTCAACCATTTCTGATACACGGGTAGCTGGTCATCCACAGATAGTTATAGGATACTTTTATCTAACTACGCTCAAGCCTGCGCGAATGAAGTTGCGGGCGTCTTATGGTAACATACATATATTTTTTCATTGTATAGTCCTTGAGTATCAGAGAATTTGTGCCACAGGGTCTTTACATAAAAGAAAAAAAAAACAAGCCCTTAACTTTGGGGTGGCCAAAGTAATAAATGTGTTTGACCCTTAAATTAAATGTGTTTGACCCTTAAGTAAATCGCGCTCAGACATTTAATGTGACATTTCGAGATATGTTTTTATAACGGTTTTTATTCATCATCTGGCATAATGCATTTTTTCTGAACACGTAAACTCTTCAGGATTGTAACCTGCTCTAGCCTAATGCATTTAACGGGATGATGCCTTAAAAAGTCCTGAAAAATCGATAGTTTCTGAAAACAAATCACTATGCCAAATGATGAATCATGCCAAACGATGATTATGACAACAACTTTTATGCCGTTTAAAACGCTTGTGAAACTCCGCTCAGTTTATTCTGGCGTGAAGCACACTTCATTGCTCACTGCGCAAACTTGAAATCTGTATGTAAATGAAAATGCCATTTGACAATGCAATGTAATGTCACTATCAACCATTTGACGGGTATAAGACTACTGGTTTAGCTCAGTGGGAGTGACGTTGCTTGCGAAGCTGAAGGTCTTGGATTCAAATCCCGGTAAGGGCAAATATTTGTGTGATGAGCATAAATATTTGTTCCTGAGTCTTGGATGTCTTTTATGTATATTTGTAAATATCTATACTATTATAATTATTATAAAGTTATAAAAAAAATCTTTCCGTACATTGAAGACATTTAAAACCAATAAGGGAGACTATTTGGAGGTCACTGAAGCAAAAATATTTATTTTTTATTTTTTGTATGTTTGTATGTGTCGTTGCACACACACACATCACACCATATTTATAATGTAATAGTAACTAGCGGGCCATGGTAATATTGAGCCTTAAATTATTTAAATTCATTCGTAGGTCGCGCTCAGACACTTAAAGGTGCGTCCACATTTGTATCATTTGCTCGTATCAGATCATCGTCGCGTGGCATGATCGTGTGTCACGATCACGCGTTTGGACGTTGCGCCGATCGGATCGCTCGAAATCCATTTTGCTACGCGTATCACACAGTTATATCAGAAGAGTGCGGCATGATCGGCGCGCCGACAGTAAGCGTCCAAGCAGCGCGATACGCAGTCATGCCACGGCACGGTGATCGGATACGAGCAAATGATACAAGTGTGAACGCACCTTAAAGCTAACATTTCGAGACATGCACGTTTTTAAAACGCTTGTGAAACGCCGCTCAGTCTATTATAGCGTAAAGCACACTTCATTACTCGCTGCGCAAACTTGAAATTTGTATTCAAATGAAAATATCCTGCATTCAGGAACTCGCAAACATATTCCCTTTAAGGTTGTATAAAGTCGCAGTAACAGGTGACACAGTAGCATAATAAAGATCCGTGGAAATCTGCGTGGAAACATTCGTTTTATCCGCTAGCGTGGAAAAGTAATTGTTTTGTTATGAGTGTGTTTCATAGGTTCATCTTCATTATCACTAGATTAGTTTCAAATGAAAAAATAATCGATTTGTTATAATTTTATAGTTTTTCTTACATCTCATATTTTTCCCGCTGTAGTAAGGTGAAAAGTTGTGTGTTTCGCACAAAATTGTTTGCCTTCTCGTGCCTTGAAAGCCTCATACTCTCCGGAACGGAAGCACTCGCGCCAAATAACAACTTTGCATCCCTGCATAACAATTAACTATTGTCGCTCGTGTTTCAAACACTCAGATTGCAGAACACTATTAGTATTCTGGTTTTACGAGGTAGGTTTTTAACCAGTGTGTGTTGCCAGTGATGACATACGGCACTGAGACGTGGTCACTCACAATTGGCCTCATAAGATGGCTCAAAGGCACTCAAAGGGCAATGGAGCGAGCTATACTCGGAGTCACCTTGCGTGATCGAATCAGAAACGAGGAGATCCGCAGAAAAACCAAGGACGTCGACATAGCTCAAAGAAGTCAAAGAGTAAAGCTTAAGTGGCAGTGGGCGGGGCACATTGCTCGTAAAACCGCTAGCCGCTGGGGCAGAAAGGTTCTCGTGTGGCGACCGCGTACATGACGAAGCAGCGTGGGAAGGACCCCAACAATATGGACCAAAGAGCGTGAGAAACTGTCGGATGAGGACGGCGGATGACCGGTCATTATGGAGATCTTTGGAGAGGGTTCCCCCTGTTTTGGCATAATATTTTTAGTCATAATTTTGCATGGCATAAACTATGTAGGCAGAATTGACTTTCCGCATAAACTGTTTTGGCATAATCAAGTTTCGCATATTTTGATTACGCAGATATTCATTTGTCATAAATTTATTTCGCATATTTTTGTTTGTCCGAATCATGTCTACGCATAAAATAACTAGGCATAATTTCATTTGTCATATTTTATTTGCGCATATTTTTGTTTGTCCGAATCATGTCTACGCATAAAATAAATAGGCATATTCAACACACCAAAAATTTTATGGCCGCAGATATGCAACAACGATGCTTTTTGCATTTGCTGAGTAATTATTCAGTTTACTAATATACTAACCTAACGTAACCTACTTTTCTGCTAGCAGTTCGTTTTTTGGAGGGACGCAATTCTAACCTAACCTAACCTACTTTTCTGCTAGCTGATCGTTTTTGTGAGGGACGCAGTTCTACCCTAACCTACTTTTCTGCTAGCATTTTGTTTTTTTGAGGGACGAAGTTCTAACCTAACCTAACCTACTTTTCTGCTAGCAGTTCGTTTTTGCGAGGGACGTAGTTCTAACCTAACCTAACCTACTTTTCTGCTAGCAGTTCGTTTTTGCGAGGGACGTAGTTCTAATCTAACCTAACCTAACCTATCGTACTTTACTGCTAGCAGTTCGTTTTTTTGAGGGACTAAATTCTAACCTAACCTAACCTAACCCACTGTTCTGCTAGCTGATCGTATTTGCGAGGGACGCAGTTCTAACCTAACCTAACCTACTTTTCTGCTAGCAGTTTGTTTTTTTGAGCGACGAAGTTCTAACCTAACCTACTTTTCTGCTAGCAGTTCGTTTTTGCGAGGGACGTAGTTCTAACCTAACCTAACCTACTTTTCTGCTAGCAGTTCGTTTTTTTGAGGGACGCAATTCTAACCTAACCTAACGTACTTTTCTGCTAGCTGATCGTTTTTGCGAGGGATTCAGTTATAACCTAACCTAACCTGCTTTTCTTGTAGCAATTTAAGTATGCCAAGATAGATTCGGACAAAAGATAATATGCCAAATACCACTATGCTAAACCAAATTATTCGTAAATATAATCGGCCTAAACAATAGTATGCGAATACAATTTCGGGCAAACACATTTTCGGTAAGTTAGAATTTATGCCAAATAAGGTTTCTGCCACATTACCATTCGTCGAAAACTTAATATGCCAAGTCTGTTATGCTAAAACAGTTTCGGACAAACAAAAGTATGCGACATAGAGGGAACCCCTTTGGAGAGGCCTTTGTCCAGCAATGGACGTCCATGGGTTCATGCGATCATGATGATAATGAGTGTACACACTGGTTAAAAACCTACTTGAATAATTTCCAGCGTTTTTTTCGCATTTGTTGCATATCTTTACTATTATAAAGATGTAAAAATTAAATGTCTGTACATTGAAAAACATATTGTTACGCACTAATTGGAGGTCACTAAAACGAAAAATATTTTTTTTTGGATTTTATGTATGTTTGTATGTGTCGTTGTGGCTTCATCACGCAAAATCGGCTAAACAGATTTCAACAATTTTTGGTACACGGGTAGCTGGGTATTTCCAGGTAGTTATAGGATACTTTTTACCCGACTACGCTAAAGAAAAAACGAGGGGTTGTGACTTTATCTCCTTCGCGAACGAAGTTGCGGGCGCCTTCTAGTGAAATCATAAAAACATAATGAAATTTTCAATTATTTTCTTAATAATCCAGGATGTCCACCAAATAAGTCGAAATGCCACAATAGTCTATACCCCTTTAGTCTCCCCAGACCGAGTAAGGTTATCGGACGGATTGGTTGTACCACGAAAGCCATAACAGAAAACTAAACCAATTAATAATTTCATCGACAGCTTTATCTCGGCGGGAGATAAAGCTTTGGATGACCCGTAAGGGTCAATTTTCACACAAATTGAACCCATGGTAAGTAAGGTCAATAAGGCTTGTGATGAGTACTAGACGGCGATATTATTATATATTTATGATATATATACATATATACATAGAAAACGCCCAAGACTCAGGAAAATATATTTATGCTCATCACACAATGTATTTGCCCTTACCGGGATTTCAACTCAGGACCTTCAGCTTCGCAGGCAACGTAACTCCCGGTGACCTAAACCGGTCGTTTACACTCTTATTACCGTTATTTTCGAATGTTGGATTTAGTGGTTATTGTCAAATAATGTATTGTGATTCCGACTACTGTCAAACACTCTATTACGATACGACCACAATTACGCCGCTCTTTCACGTGTCAAATCTGATTTTTAGGAACGTTACCACTCTACTGCATTTGAACAACGTATATGACGCTCAGAGTTTACACTTCAAACGACAGGTCATGAATTTTGGAGTACGCTCTACGATGCGGCCACGAGCTACGGCGTAGCCTGTTACAGCGTAGCTGCCTGCTACGGCGTAGCCGCCAGCTACGTCGTAGATGATTTGATTCCCAGAACATTTTTCATTAGGATCTTTCAGAGTTTGCTGCGCATATTTTAAAGGAAATAGTGTTAAGTTTGTATATAAATGTAAGTAAAGAAATCGAAAATAATAAAACGTTCGACAAAAATACTAACCTCGGCGACTGGTCACCCAGGGAGCAGTGAGTTATTAATTTACTCTCCTAGGTAGTATTTTTGTAGGATACATTAGTTTTCAATGCTTCTTTAATTACAACCCTAAAGAAATGAGGTACCTACATTAAATACTCCGAGAAATGTCTATATTATAGTATGAAGTTATAAAAATGAAATGTGGGAATAATTACATTGAACATATTTAAAAATAATAAGTGATACGGATTAGTTGAAGGACACTGGATCGTTTTTGTTTGTATGTTCGTATGTTTGTATATATGTCGTTATGGCTTCATCACGCCAAAACGGCTAAACGGATTTCGACTATTTGGTACACCGGTAGCTGGGCATCCACAGATGGTTATAGGATACTTTTTATCCGACTACGCTCAAGAGAAAAAGAGGGTTATAGTTTTTTTCTCCTCCACTGACGAAGTTGCGGACACATTCTAGTAATGAATGTTTTTATAGTGTTAAGATATTTTTTAATGGTGGACCAGCTGGATCGTAATAAATGCTTTATGTTCAAGATTTTTCAGTTTATTTTCCGTTTACGTTTAGAGTCTATGTTGAAGGTACATAGACTTAAATTGATCAATCAAAACTCCTCTATAAATTCTTACATTGTAAATAGCTTTATAATTTCGGGATTCAAGAGCAAAATAACACGAATTAAGATAATACTGAGGCTACATATATGATACGTCACAATTATCTTACGGCGTAGCTGAATTAATTTTCAACTCCTGAGATTTTACATTAAGATCTTTTCAGGCTTACTGCGCTTTTTTAAAGGAAAAAGTGTGAAGTTTCTTCTAATAATTTGGCTCAGTTGGTTGTACAACGGACTACGAAGCTAGCGGTCCCGGGTTCAAATCCCGGCCATGGCAAGTGTTTGTGTGATGAGCACGAATGTTTATTACTGGGTTATGAATGTTTAATATATATTTACGTATTATAATTTATCTATATATTACGTACTAGCTTCAGCCCGCGACTTTGTCCGCCTTAAATAAAATCGCAGATAATGGTATTTGCCGGGATAAAAAGTAGCCTATGTCCTTCCCCGGGACTCAAACTATCTCTATACCAAATTTCAACCAAGTCGGTTCAGCGGTTTAAGCGTGAAAAGGTAACAGACAGACAGAAAGACCGACAGACACACTTTAATTAGTATGAATATCGTTGCCTGATACCCATAGTACAAGCTTTGCTTAGTTTGGGACTAGGTTGACTTGTCCCTGATATTCATACTTAATATTATAAATGCGAAAGTGTGTCTGTCTGTCTGTCGGTCTGTCTGTCTGTTACCTCTTCACGCTTAAACCGCTAAACTGATTTGGATAAATTTTGGTATGGAGATAGTTTGAGTCTCGGGAAAGGACATAGGCTACTTTTATCCTGGAAAAATACACTTATATTACTCCTATTAAGGTGCACAAAGTCGCGGGCAGAAGCTAGCTTCGAATAATTTTAAAAGTAAGTCACGTTATCTCATAAAAAGGGTCGTTTTATTGAAAAAATATATATAGGCTACGTCCTTACCCGGGACTCAATCTATATCCATACTAAATTTCATCCAAATCGGTTCAGCGGTTTAAGCGTGAAGAGGTAAAAGACAGGCATACAGACGGACACACTTTGGCATTTATAATATGAGTATGGATACGAGCTTACAATCAGTCTAATTTCTCATTTTCACAGTATATTATATAGTATTATTGTAGCATTACGCTGTATTTTAGCTTAGCAAGTTTTAGAACGCTATAAATTTAATTCACAAAATGTATTCACTCAGTATTTTTTCGCATCAGCGGTGTCATCTGCATATAAAATGCGACTCAAAAAAGATGCATTTAAAATTCTGATACTTGCCTCACGTGCATATGAATTGAAAAACAGAAATGCACAGCACTTTGAAAAACGTATATTTTTCACTTACAAAATGTACAGTTGAGCTCGAAAGAATATCATTAACCTTCATAAAATTATAATAAAAGCAAAAATGTTCTCCGTTCCGCATGGTCCCGAAGATTCTGAATGTCTATCTGGGAGACGGTTAACCTTACTTTTCGATAGGCTATTTTAAAAAAAATCTGTGGTATGGAACTACCTCAGTAATAAAAAAAATGGTGAAAAAACTACTTAAATGTCATAAAAAGTCAACGAGATACAACACTGTTAAAATCACATTTTTGGTCTGTCTCAAAAAACGCTTCATACTAAAGCCCACTAGCTTAGTGACGTCACACGGTTAGTACCTTGTATGGGGAAATTAATCACCTTGTTCTGCAGCTATGTTAAAACTTGCGGTTATCGAAACGGTTTCATAACAAAAGTTACCATACATTTCAAGGGTTATATAATGATATTATTAGTTATTAATATTTTCATACTTTAAAGATGGACTTTTCCACTAAACTTTAGAGGCACGTTAAACAACCTACACGTAAGATATCACTCAAATTTTAACATGGTTCCACATTTGGCTTGTTTTATCAGGATCTTATATAATTTTGACTACAAATTTTGAGATCAGGCAACATATCTCCCTATTGTCACAATAACCTTAACAATAATAGCTTAGTAATTTCTTTGATTTAAAAGATTTTGTGGTGTTTGATTTCCTAACCATTTAACTCTTGAGACGTTTGTTGATAAATGATAAGGATAAGTTTCTTCTAAAAGTACCAACAACAAACTTGAAACAAAACGAAGCATCGAGCTCATGGAAATAAGAAACAATAATAATAAATACATATGATTGATAGATTCGGACGTTACTTAGCGGAATTCCATATTACATTAATGGATTATAGTTCCGTTGCTTTTCCGCGAAATTGTATCTTGGTTAGATGTGACCATAAATTGTGCTCACATGAGCATATTTTCATGCACTGTGCCAAAAAAATAGGCATGCAAATACAACAAACCACCACCAGGCGGTATAATTCTCGACACGTGTTTCGCTTTCTACCTCCTTTATTTCCTGATGATGGCTCGAAGATAGGCGAAACACATATCGAGAAGAGGGTAGTTTCCTAGGTAAAAAAAAACTATTGTATTAAGAGCGTTTATACCCACATAACTGGCAACGTCGCATATTTTTTCTTCTTGCTTCATTATTTTGTGGTATTTGAATGAAACTTATAGATATGTTCAATACAAACCCTATATTTTTAGCATTTATATAGCGATTAATTCATGTACTCATCCCTTTTGCCTTTATTTTCTTACAAAACAACATATAAACATAAGTTCATTTTTAGAGCTTTGGTTGTGGCAATATCATGAAATTTTGCATTAAGCCAGCATAACTACCGAAAACGTAACGAATGAATTGACAACATGTTCAAGTTACATTCACATATCTTAAAATAATCAAGAATAACTAAAAAAATTGCGACGTTGCCAGTTAAGCAGGTATACACCCTTTTAAGTCCGTCAGATAGATTATCAAAAATTATTAGACACGTATTTTGTCAATCAAACACAAAAGACAAAGATCTTTATCTCGCGTCAAACTTGTGCACAAATTGGGGGCGCAACCGGTCGCACGGCGTGACGGCACGGGGAACTTTAACGGGCTATATCTTCATATTTTTTTCTTTAACTGACAAAATAAAAAATAAGTACGTGTCCAATATTTTCTGATAATCTTTAACTGATGGACTAATCATATTTTTTAGGACACAAGCCTGTCCCGGCCAAGGCAAGTGTTTGTGTGATGAGCACGAATGTTATTGGTCTAGGGTCTAGGAGCAAAAACTTACTGGTTTTCTGGAAGCTCTACTCGTAGTTACTTTTCACTACATACGCATTTTCACCTTTTATCGGATATGCGCATAGCACTACGAGAATCATATATTTATTAAATAAATTGCTGAAAACCTCTTGGTGTTGACTGTACAGTCACGAAGTGACGTAAATATGAAATTATGTTGTTTCAGCGCAACATTCATCTGGCGAACAGACCGTACATCACGCGGACAGCCTCGCTGGGTTTGAACAAAACGAATTCATTTCGGTGTGTTGTATATGTTTAACGGTGTTTTATTAAGAAATTACGTTGCATATGATATAAAGATCAACATCATCATCATTTCAGCCATAGGACGTCCACTGCTGGACACAGGCTTCCTCAATAGATTTCCACATGGGCCGGAGAGAGGCGACCCCGCATCCAGCAGGTCCCCGCAACCCTAACCAGGCCGTTCGACCACTTTGCGGGTGGTAGCACGCTGCGCTTGCCGGTACGCTGTCTCCACTCAAGAACCTTTCTGCCCCAACGACCATCGGTTTTCCGAACTATGTGCCCTGCCCATTGCCACTTCAGTTTGCTTACCCTGTTTGCTATGTCGGTGACCTTGGTTCGTCTACGAATCACCGCATTTCTGATTCGATCTCGTAGAGAGATCTTTTCGCCATACGATTAAATAAATAAATACGCACTATATGGAGAAATACGAAAGTATTCGTTGGTGGGATATTGTGGATAGGTGGGTTTTGATTTTTAATTGCTAGAGGATTGATTTGACTCATGCTATAAGATTAAGAATATGATCCCACCAAAAACATTTCATGTAAAATTGGCAGCCAAGACTCACAAGCTCATAACGCTTTCGGAGTAAAAAAGTTATTAGATCCCAGGAAAAGCCAAGCCCTCAAGCTCTGACTTTACTGACCCTACACCTTATTTTAAAAAGTATGGCTTCAACTGGCTTGAAGCCTCTAAGCCCTGATTTTAGTAACCCTACACCTTGGTTTCAAAAGTATAACCTGTCCGTTTCATAGAGAGGAATTCAAATTAATAATATTATCACAATATTGAAGACATATACTGATGTAGAAATTAGTTTTTTTTTTTTGGGCTGTTGCGTTTATTTAAGAATTTTCAGGAAGAACGATTTAAGTAGTAAAATGTCTTTATAATTTTTGTTCGTCTTGGCGGGGGCACTCCCGTGCCCCCAGATTTTTCTGTTTTCTGTATGTAAATTCTAGGCTCCATTCCAAATTTTGAGTTTTCTAGGGCATCGGGAAGTAGTTCAGTTTTACTAGTTCCCTACCGAGACCTGCACCCCCTTTTTAGGGTTAGGAGGGTGAAAGTTAGAGATTTCTTGATTTTCCTATTATTTGTATGTAAATCCTAGGCTCCATGCCAAATTTCAGCTTTCTAGGTCATCGAGAAGTACCCTATAATTTATAAACGTGAGTGAGTGAGCCAGCGACAAAATCGGCGTATTTTAGGTATCAATAAAACCTAAAGTATGAAAGCTAGATTATTGAAATTTAGTGCATTTCATATGTTCCCCGACTTCATCTTAACCTGTGAATTTAGGCTCTCAGCTGTTAACTGGGACGAAGATATGAGGGTTGGGAAATAAGACGAAACGGTTCGGAAAAAGGTAGGTAGTGCCCCGCTTCCTTTTTTTCTTCTTGGCGGGGGCACTAACGTGCTCCCAGATATTCTTTTCACTCAAAAAATTACAAAGTATTTATTATCTAACCGGATTCCTTGTTTGATATCACGTGGCCGTTACGCCACAGATGCCACTTGTTCACCGCCACGTGCCCGTGACGTCACTGATTACGCAGCCGTGGACAGCCAGGAACGTGTATTTTTTATCCGGGAGAATTATTACCGAAGGATAAGTCCTTTATGTTCACTATTGATTACCACGCTAAAAATCCCTCGTCGTACTAACATTATAATAATACGGTATTATAAGAAAGCATAATCAAACAAGGTAAGTCGTTTCAAAACTCACTCTTTTTCATTTATTAATTATTTTCCTTTTTTTCTTCTATATTTTTTCTTCTAGCAGTAAAATTGATTGTTTTCTTGTAGAACTAAGTATAGAGTGTATACTTACATGTATATAAATATATATGTATCACTAGCTAAGCACTTATATTGTAATTGTTTATAAAAAATGTCTGACTGATGTGTTTCTTTCTTTCTTATCAACAGTGATCTCCTCTTGGGCAATGCTGGTAAACTCAGAGTTCTAAATGTGGCAACAAGTGCAGGGAACTTTATTCTGGCAGTAGGTCACAAACTCCTACCTACTCACAGAATAACACTTTATTTTATTTTATTTCAATGACAGTTTATGAAGCCGCTTCACTAATCGTTACTTAATAACGCGTTAACGTCGGATGGATTTCAATGAAATTTAACTCACAAATAGATTAAGTCATAGATTCATCCATAAATTTACGGGTAAAACGCGATGAAAAGCGAACTCTCGCTAAAGGATCTTGACTAGTTCCTGCATTAAAAATCATATTCTTTCTAGTTAAGTATTCATTATCTAACTAACCGCGCCACTTGTTCGCTATCACGTGCTCGTGACGTCACCGATAACGCTCCCGTGGACTGCCTCAAAGTCTGGGTGTAGAAAACGACCGAGCTTTTTTATAGTTTCTTTGAAAGTTTTGAAACTGTTGCTAAGTAGTTATTCAACCTAATACGAAAAAACCAGGTTAGGAAATTCTCTATATTGTTTTACTAAAATGTGACCGTAAGTTCGTTTGCGATGGCGATAAGAAGAATGAAGTTATAATTCTACTGTTTATAATGATCTTTTCTCAAACATGCAATGAATTATTGATGTTGTTCCTTATAATAGGCTGCGAAGTATGATGATGTTTCAGGTGCGGCTAGGACAAGAGGTCGTGCAAAGTCCTCTTTTTTTTAATTTCCATTCCACATCCAATTTGTGGCACAGGCATCAAAACTTTGATTTTTTTGTTGTTTATTTCATTGCATGTTTGAAAAAAGCACTATACATACCTCGGCGGGAAATATGGGGTTGCCCGCCTCAGACCTATTCGGCCTTACTTTCCTAGGCCGTCTATATGTCTTCGGCCGGCAATCCCTTTCGTCTCGGCCTCTGTAGTAATGTACTATTATTGTGTAAGTAGACCGTAAGCGGTGCGGGCTAGAAATGCTATAATACTTTGTTGGTGTGTCGAATAAATAAATAAGGGCACTTTACACGTCTTACTCTACGGCATTTCCTAGGAGAACAATGGTGAAAGAACCGAAACAACCTCAACAGTCAGCCATTTTTTTCCAAATAACTTTTATCTATTACAATATTAGTACTTAGCCTATCTTAAACATATCTTCCTTTGTAATTGTATGGGGTGTATAGTTTAATTACCCAATTTTTTTCCCTCCACTATTTTAAGTTCCAGTCGCGTTCTTTCCCACTTGGTTTAATTCCCATCGTATGTGTTACCAATTGCATATTTCACCGATGACTTAAAGTGCTTGGTATTTTCACTGAGGAATGTCTTTCAGTGAAAATACCAAGCAGTTTAAGTCATCGGAATCGGAAAAACTCGACTGGAACTTAAGATAATGGGGGAAAAAAATTGGGTAATTAAGCTATACAGTCTCTCGCAAAACTCTTTGTGGCATTGCCGAGCCGGCTAATTCTGGTCTTCGGGTTGCTACACCGAGTAAGGCGCTCTATGTGTCGCGCTTGCATCACTCCGCCGTGGCTGATGACGTGGTGGAGTTCGTCTACCGGAAGACTGGCTTCTTGCTGAGGGTGCACCAGCTGCAGTCCCGCCACTACGTGCACTTCAGCTCGTTTGTGGTGCGCGTGCCGCGGCCGCTGCAGGACACCATCGCAAGTTCAGACTTCTCACCGAAGGGTGTATCCTACACCAGATCAGAAGAAGCAACGAAGCCACAGAGTTCCGTCGCCTGAATCGTACTAGTTTTAAGTTTTTCTGTTTGTATTTGTTTTATTTTTAGTTTACAGTGCCTTGTTTTTTGCTGTATGTAATTCTGTCTAACTTTTTGAATAATAAATAAATAAATTTGAAATAAATAAGTTTGAAATCTTTAAGCACGAATTCTATAGGTCATTAGGAGCAAAAAAATGAACCCCAGGCAAATCCGTTTTAATTTTGAAGATATTATCAATTTTCATATAAACTATTTATTAAAGTACATTACCCTCTTTTGATCGCGACATTGCCACATGTGTATGTGTCCAAGTTTCAAGTCACTATTGCAAGAAATCAAAAGGACAGCTACTCACTAAAATCACATTTTTTGGATAAATAGTCGTGAACATTTTATTTAAACGAATAATTTTCAAGGAAAAGCAAAATTTATTCAATTTTAATGTACAAAAATCGACTAAACTAGATTTTGTTGTTTTTTTTGCTCAATTTGACTCGGTTCTTTTTTTTTTTACTCTTAACGGCCTCAGGGATGCGTAGTTAAATCTTTCCCATTCCTCGCAGGCAGCGTATACGTAAGAAACATCCAAGACTCAGGAACAAATATTTAGGCTCATGTTACAAATATTTGCCCTTGCCGGGATTTGATTCAGATGAAACAGCAAGTTGCAAAGCCTAGTTCGTTTTGTGGCCTATCAATCTAAAATATAGCATCGTTAAACTGTAATTTTCTATTTTTTTAATTAGTCTCCGTTCACATATTCTTATAAATAAGTAATTAAAAAAATTCAAGACTCCGACTGGATTTAAACCAATGCCTTCTGGCTTGCCGGGTCGCACGCTCTGCCAACTAAACTTTAGAGGCCAGTCAGCTTGTCATCGAATGTTGACACTATTTATTACAAGATTTTGCATTTTAACCGCCTTTTCTGCTATCAGCATGGTGAGCATTTGTGAAACTAAACTTTCTCTCTAACAGAGCGAACTTTACAGTTGCCACACGTTTACTAGAGATGTCGCTGTATTAAAAACATTTAATTTCTATGAAAATCGTGATGTTTTCATCGTAATTCGTGATTACTAATGTTTTTTTATCACTAAGATACAAATTCATTTTAAAAATCACTATAGTATCGGGATAAACATCACGATTTTCAGTTCGTCACAATGTTGCTTAAAAGCCTACGAGTTATGCTATACATTTTACTATTATGCATAACATTTTCATAACCACGAACCTACTTAGTTTGGTCTAGGTTCGTAGTCGTAAAAGTGTTAATCGCTATAGTGCACTAATTGACCAGGTTTTTGCTTGAAATTATAATTGATATCAATATGTTGCCTCATAGTATAAATAATATAATTGGCTCAACGTTACAGAGTTCTATCTTACATTTTCAGAGTAGTTAAAATTGGACTGTGTCCTGTGGGTAGTAAAAAATGGCATCACTATGACAATGCTAATTTTAATTTGCTGAAAGTGCCTCATAGAACACTGTAAAATTGAGCCAACGATGTGACTTGACGTGCTTAGGTAGTGCACATACGCTCATGTTACACCGGCTTTACACACTTGCCGAAACCGAGAGAGGCTCGTATCCCCCGTACTCTTTGCACTTTACAAATTTCGAAAGATAAGGACATTGTACGTGCTCGGCGAGAGTGTAAGTACAACCGAGATTAGAGGAGTAGGAGTAGAAATAAAAGGCAAATCTCAAACCAGTTTCTTTATTTCGTGTTCATCATTTTAATACAACATACGAGTAAATTTATCATCAGATATTATTTATCAATTCTTAATAGCTAGCTTAATTATGACCTGAATAACAAGTATGTATGTATGAGTATTTGAGGTCACGTGACATACTCGCCGAACGAGCGTGAAACATGATTTCTGTCTCTGTTATTTTTAGGTGTCGAGAATGAGAAGTAGTTTCTCGCTCGGCGTGAATGTAAACGCAGCCTACCAATGCGCCTGGTTGATCCACAGATACATTATAAACGATCCATGGATCACTATAATTAGTAGAAAGTTGTTTAACCCACACAGTTCGCATTCGAAGACAAATCAACCAATAACAAAGTCTTATTATTTTAAAACCCTTAAAAATTGGAATGTTCAGATTATAAATATTAATTGGAAAACATAAGACTTTGACAACGTTTTTGGTTATAATATTAGAAACAAATCAGTAGACACAGTAGTTCTTAAATATGAACATAATAAAATTATCAAAAACACAAACTCGCTAGTTCACACAAAAACAATTAAGATGATGAGAAAGCATCCTTTGAAATCGTTGAACTTGATATTATGTCGTCTAAACATTTAGCTTCGCGACCAATTTCGGTCATAAACAAAACACTCAGTAGCTATATTTGACAACCATCAACTAACACAGATTCTACTTATTTCTCGTCGGTAATTTACATGTGTTTCGGAAAGAACATCGGGGATAAACGAAAAAGAAAAGAAAATATATAGGCACGATGTGCCGATGTGACTAGAGAAAGAAGTAGCATCTCGGAAACTCCGGAGAACAAAATTAAAAGAATATACAAGAACCACGAAACTTACCCAACGTAACTCATGAAACTAAGGAGTAACTTAGTAGCTAACCTAATCTGAAGTTGACTAGCTTCGTGTAAGCAAAAATACAAATAAATATTAATACCTATTGAATTTTCAGGATTTTGTGCGAGTGCTGTCTCTCTGTCATGGCATTGGAGAATCTTATCTTCGTAATTTTCAACATTAGAGGAAGACAAGTCATAGTTATTATCAAACATCTTTGGTTTCTCAATAAATGTTCCTTTTCGGGATTAATAATGAAATAATGAAATAATGATATATAGTTTTAAAGACTTATTTCCGTTTTTATATGCAACTATCGTTGTTCTCATAATATTTTCTTCTGTTTCCGCGATTATTACTCATTGAAATAAAACACCACCACGTTTCGGAATCTTTTCAGCTTTCCATGATCCACCCGTGACCACGGAAAGCTGAAAAGCTTCCGAAACGTCGAGAACAAAAATGAGATAATATACGCGATATAATCCGTTTAATTGTTTCATCGTTGTTCTCATTTCAATTTAATGTTTAAACTGCAGCTTTTTACTAAAGCAAAACCTTTTAGTTATTACCGTATATATTTAAGGTAACCGTAACTGGATCGAATAACTAATAAATAGAAACTGTATTGATTTATTTACTTGTTTCTACGTTTCTGGAAGATACTTAAAATCGGGCTAAATATTTTTAATCTCCAATTTAAAGTTATATGTAAAATTGCTGAATATTACTATAGAAGAAAGATACATAATCTCCTTGCACCATTTACCATGACAAGAAAAACGGCAGATGTTCGCGAAAATCCAAATTTAACAATTAAAAATTCACTCAAATGGGATAACATAGGTGCGTATAACAGAAGTGCCGAAAAGAACCGTGTAGTGGGTGTAAATGGATGTGCATTAATAGGCGGAGAAAGTAGTAGGTAGGTCGGTCCGAGGACTTCCGATACGATCTAAAACATGAACACTAACAACTAAATCATTTGCCACGATCAAACTGCTTTTGGCCTGAGTTGTAGAACTAGGAAATGTATCGAGTACCTTGTCCGGAAAAAACCAATTGGAGCGAGAGTGATCAGTGGCAATGATAAATACCACACGTTAAGTTTAAATTCCTACACAGTTATAAACCTTAATGTATCGATTAGCATTCAAGTTCATTATGAAAAAATATATCATTGGAAATATTTTTCAACTTCTCTCCTTAATTTCAAACCACCCAAGAACATCTTAAGTATGCATGTGACAACCGTTTTTTATAACTACATGTATCCCTAACAACACTTTGGCAACAAATAGTATTTTTGTTCATATCCCATCCCGGTTGACTCTGCTACAGTTATCATTATCATGACCTTGGATTTTCCCCATCTTGTATCGCTTAGTTTCATCGTCTTAGGTCACAGACAGAGAAGTCGACAGAAGATGAAAATAGATAATGTAACATCGGCGAGGGTAGTCCGACAACCGAACACATACACATTTGGCTAATCATTAATTTATCATTTCCTACCCCTTCGGTTTACAGACTACCCCCGCGTCGAAGCAAACTGAAGCCTACTTAACCGATAAAAAACAATTATCCAGGATTTTTTTTCTTTTTTTTTTCTTTTACTGTGATCAGTCTTAAAATTGAGTCATACCATCTAACTAAGAAATGATGAACCCTTAAAGTTACCTTAAACCATTGCTAGGCCAGAACTTATAACTTCGGAGTTTAGGTGAGGTCGTGTGTGGTAGGTATATAGAGTAGTGGAAGTGTGTCAAGAGCTATTTAAGGGAGATAGGTATAAAAAGTAGGTAGTATTAAGTGTAGACGATCTGTTAGACTATCCTAAGAGGCAGCGCCTGCGTCGAGGCGCGTACCCACCGTATATCACTACAATAAAATGGGAAAGGGAATTTTTAACTGTCTAAGGAAAAGGCTTCTTCTCCACTAGTAAGGCTCTCGGGGAAACTAGTTTACACCATACTTAACACATACATTATTGGTTTTAGAGTAATCAACATTGAATAGTTTTCATTTTAATATTAATCTTATTACTAAAGAGTACAAAAAATAAAGGAAATTTTATGAATACCTATGAAAAACAACAAGTTATCAGCGAAAACCATCGCATATCTTATTAGAACAACATTGATTTTTTTTTCGTTACAGTAACATTTCTCGCTTACGAAGTATAGATGTGAAGTAATGGTCGCCGGCGCACTCCTCGGAGCGGGTCTCGCTTCCCTCCCCCCCCCCCCCCCCAGTCTCTCCCAACCTGCCCCCCGGCAGACCGAAGCACCCCCAACAATCCTTTATCTACAATTCGCGATTGTTTCCCTTCGATTATCCTCAAAGTATCAAAAATATCTGCTGAAACAGCCCTTTCCCTTAGAGAAAACTCGATAGAGTACATCTTGAACAGTCTCAAAGTAACTAATGAGTAGGTAACAAGTTATCAAACGTGTTAAATGGGGATATGCACGAATCGAAATATTGAAATCAACAATTATCATTAAGTTAAGACATAGGACGTAGATATAGCGTTCCTACTCTACCAACATCTAGTCTAGACGAGGGTTATCATACAAGTTATAAGATATAGCACTTACAATAAACAGTTTGATAATGCTTCATATTGAAATGTGAAATTTTTAGTCTGTACAAAATTGAAATGTCTTTTTAATAAAAAGGATAACACATTCCTTCGTATTTAAGGCCACGGCTCAAAATGGTGTTTCAGTAGATTAAAGTTAAGACTGAATTTAACATTTATGTTATAAGAAGTCATTTAATACTAATGACTGGCCTTATTTACAGTATCTAGTGCAGTGCGGGTTACCCACGTGTTACTGTCGAGTACGAAGCGAAATCGCGTGATATATTTCAAAAATTAGGTAGTGCAAAAGCACTTTTCTTGTGGAAAAGTTAAAACTCAGCTTATCAATTGCTTCTTATGTAGCGGACTACACTACCAGAAAAGCATGGCTTGGAGGAGTTATCACTAGGTCCATAAAAATATCGGTGCCAGTGTGAGACTCGCACGGGTGAAGCTCAAGGTGTGCCTTAATCACTAAACTAACATAGACAATGCAATATCTAAAAATACACACTACTCCGTACCGTACACTAAGTAGGATATAATTTAACTTTAGTCATCATAAGCATTGTGTTCTCCTTACAACTGGCAGGATGGCATTAATTAATTAAGTGTGTAAAATCGATTTGTGTGTGGACAATTTAAGCATCATATAACTAATTAAGGTTAAAACTTACGTGCATACACAATTACATTAATTATCTAAAAGCAGTTTCTTTGGCGACTAGCTCCGTTAAGAAAGATTCCAAATAGCTTGCTCGTCTCGCCCCCAACGTTCCACCATTCCTTAACGAAAACGGTTTCTTGTGCTATTAATTTCGTTTCTCGAATGTCACCACTAAGTGGTAGATATGTGCGTCCCGAATGGGACTATTTCCTATTAAACCTTTTATTATTTCAACATGCGTAATCCAAAACTGGGTAAGTATTGTCCATAATAATATCAAACAAAAACGTCAATTTTCGTAAATACTTCACTAACCGTTCGCGTGCCTGTCCTCGCTCCCTTCATTTATAATAAAACATTACTTGATATGTCATTAGCTACACCATAATTTTCCTATGCAGTTTCATTTGGAATCTTTCCAGTACAAAATTATCATTTCTTAACTAAAATCACACACCTTACAATTAGTAATCTATCTAACACGTGAAAAATAATTGTCGAAACCGATGGTGACCACTTTTTACGACCGTCTTTTTCTTGCACAAGTTTTCTCGTGAGTCTGAGCGAGAGAAAACATTTCAAAGTACAATACATCAGTCCAAAATACATAATCATATGACTGTATGCCATCATCGATCTCTATAGTACATGAAGGAGCAAAAAAACGCTTAGAACCATAAAATGTACTCCTATATTAAATATACTATCAATATCATGGTAGAATCCATATCATATTATCCACGAACTCTCAAAACTTTGCCACTAAAAAAATTTCTTTCCTCTTGAGAAAATAAATACTATTATATGCAAACGTTTCAACTAACTTAAGCGATAGTAAAATATTTTTTACAATAAAATGTATCATAAATTCAAACGCGAGTTAAAACAGCGTAGTTTTCTCTGAGGATGGATGGTTTGTGCTCGTGTGTGCTTTGTAAATTTCTCCTTAACTTACAACAATCACATTTTTGACATCAGTGTCCGGACGGGGCGACCGCGAGACCCTACTGCCCGGTGGCTCCGCCCGCGGCCCTGCCCCGCCACAACACTTCAACGAATTTACTTTCATTCACTTTAACACAACGTCAGTCATCGATTTCAGTAAATCATTGAATACATTTCTTTCAAGAAAAAATACTCCAAAAATCAAGTGTAATACCAACGTTCTGTGCAATTCACTAAAATATTCAATTAGCGAAATGGAATTCAACAATGATACAGCACCGCCGCTTTATAAATCACAATATTTCATAAAAGCGGTGTTTAAAAAATTACAATTATACGAATACGATAATTTTATGACAAAATGAATGCAATTCCTGAGCGAGCGCATACGTCAGTACGCCACAGTAGAAGCGACAGTGATATTTACAATCTTTGCATAATACATATCAACGTACCGTTAAGTTCTATCAAATTCAACGACGCTCTACGTAATATAATAATGACCAAACCGTCAACCACATACAATCTGACAAGCTAACATTGATACAATATTTCTACCTTGATGAATACATTAACAGGTGTATTTTTAACTGCCACAAAAGTACCGATTCCAAACAATGTTAAGAGTATACATACTACGGATATGGTTATGGCAGACCCTTTTGATTCGGCAGACGAGGGCCGCGTTGTCGCCTCAACAACAAATGCATGTCGTCCTAATGTATGTCTCTAACAACAAAGCCTCAATCCTAAATAACATCTTATATTACTGACCTATCGTTGACTCGTAATTTATTTTAAAAAAATACACACTTTCATTCACATCTTCCTTCATTCGGCTGTTTACCTACTTCTTGTTCTGTGCCCGGCTCCCTTACGCTACCGCTAATCCTATGAATGACGTAAACTAACATATTTACATTATTTTCATACACTTCCTGGCAATCGTGATGTCTTTTGGAAAGCAATTTCTGGTAAATGATGGGACGAGGTATAAGCTTGAAATTTCATCAATGAGCATGAAGACTTTAAGATATATTGGAAATTTTAATGCATTTTAGATTCATGATTACTTTCAAAGAGATATTGAAGATAGGAAATTGGGAAAGTTAACAGCGTTAGCATTTATTTACTTCATAAGTAAAATTTAAGTGATCGCAATGAATGTGATATTTTTACACTGATCGTTAATAAAAATAAAGGTATACATATTAAGTTTGATGAAAAGTAAACTGAAACAAATTATGGTTTTTATTGTATCTTAAATTTTAATCTTAAGAAAACTGCTGAGTATAAAATTATAAACAATTGAGTAAGCCTAGTTCGTGCTTACGTTAATCTAATAGGTGCTAAGTTAGTAGTAAAATGTTCCCTATAGTAATTGACTTGGAAATAGTGGGTTTGGTTAGCGCTTTTCATTCAAAAGCATGTGCTGAAGGGAATCCAAGAATCCAAATCAGGTAAGTCTAGTAAGTGGAAAAGTAAAGCTTATCCGGGTTACAAAGTTACACTTATGTTAAGTACAAATAGTTCTTATCACGAAGATTATAGCCTAGAATCATAAGAATATGTATTTTTTATTTGTTTACTGTGAACAATTGTTAAAAATAGTGTACTGTACCGCCTATCACTGAGAAGCTTGGTTAGATTTGCATCGGCAAACTAAATAATTATCAATTCGGAAGCATGCCATGAACTACGACATCAAATTCATACTAGAATGTTCTAAGTCACGTCTTCAATATAAATCGCTTACAACGTATTCATCCTCAAATTTATAGTAACAACTTTGAGCGCTAAAATTTTGCTTATTAATCATGTCTTCAATTGTATTATTTAGTTTGCCAATAGTATGAAATCGTAAATAGAAGAAACTAGAAATGAACGAAGAACTACAGGAAACTAACTTCTATTTCTGAAAAATAACTAAAAAGTGCACGTGAATTGCGTCCATGCTTCGTCTTTCTCACACATGAAGTTTTAGACAGAGAAAGAAGAGGAGAAAGTCACGTGACTATGGTTGTATCTATTCCCGCCTAAATTCTACCTCATTCACTGGAATAATATGACGTCACTATGATCAAGGTAAGCATATTATTATTTTTTACAATTGATGGCATTGTCTAAAGCAATGTGACAATAAATATCTATCGCTTCCTGCGAACTGTTTTACTATTATAGCCATGAAAATGAAGTTTATAGAATAATTTACTACTCAAAATTGTGCTGGATACCTAAAATTGGTATGCAATTGGGCCATCGATTCCAGCCATGAGAAATACATGCAATGTCGAATAAATATAACATTTATAATTCGCGTGTCGAATGAGACTTTGTAACTAACAGAGAGGTGTCATCTGGCTCGGCGAACTCCGCGATAACGCAGCAAAACGCACCTCAGGCCTCAGCCCTGAGGAAGTTGATATACACTGACGCGCAACATGCGTAAGAAGCGAACGTTCTCTTCTTGAGCGACGCAAGGTTGCAACAATTGCTAGCTGCCTCGTTCACACGCAGCTCGCTTATTATTTTAGTTATAATATCTACCTATTTCACAGAAAAACCTGGTACTTGCAGACTTCATTTCGAGACAGCAGTTTAAAGGCGCAATGATAAATATTTGTATTTATTGACATTCGCAGTATTTACCTATGGCCAATTTGTGAGTGCTCTAAAAAGTTGTGTAACGTACTTAATACTAAAGCAATACTTACGAATCTCATGCCAACGCTTGTTCCCCAACACCAACTGTTTCAAAGTAATACTTATCAAAATGCACACACACGATCAAATGAACACACACACACGGTCCTACCCACACCGTTTGGTTTAATTCTACAAAATTCAAAAAATAAATTAAGTTTAATTTATTTTCAGGTATTGTAGAATTCACCGAAAAGTTTGTGCTAAAAAATCATTTTAAATTTTTGTTTATTGGCTATAGTTGTACAGATAAATTGAAACAATGTTATTGAAAGCTGGATATGTATAAGTCACAGTGTTTCACTAGTTTTGTAAAAATATTAAAATAGGATATTAGTACTGTTCTATCTTATGGAGATTTTTTCATATTGGGTCATACACTCGTATAATGATAATATCACATTAAGAGTTTGTCCAATCAGTTTAAGGACAAGATATTTTCTATTATAGTTTCATGGAAAAGCAGACTAGTCGATTATTTAGCACAAACAAACACGCATTTTTTTCTAATCAGTCGAAACTAATTTAGATACCGCTAAAGTAGTTGCGACCGAAACCAGGAACACTACTGAAGCACTACTCGGGCAAAATCAAAATAAAACACACATTAAAACTGCAATGAATTGGTATTATTAAAAAAGCAATTATACAACAAAAATAATTCAAAACAAAACGATGTACATTAATTTAAAGAACAATTGTTTATACAAATAATTAAAAAAATATAATAATTATAACAACAAACATCGACAAAATATATTTAAAGACAAAACATATTTCAAATTTTAATCAGTCCTCAAGCTTTAGAAATGCAATTTTAAGAATGAAATGTTTTCGTACTGAAAATCATTTTGTTTACTTATATATTATGCAAAAACACAAAAAAAGTTAATTGTGAACGAAATTTGTAATAATAAATCAATAGGGATGTAACTTAAAATACCATATCAGGTTAAAAATAAAAATAACTAACTCATTACCGTCATAATTAAAAAAAGAATGTTCGAAATGATTACACTGCTTTACATTGAAGGTGTACGTGTAGTTGTCATAATTTGCAAATCTTACGATAAAATTTCGATACTATGCTATACTTAATATAAATATAATACGTTGTAACGATCTCAATTAAGTAGAAGAGTATGTAGTTACTGATAAGTGATCATTCGTAAACATTAAGACAGAATTTCATGGCGTAGATCGAATGGATAATACATATTTGCGTATAATGATGGCATAATTTTTACGAATGAAACTTGCAAAGTCTAAACGATTGTGTTCCCCTGAAGCGTAACCTCAGTTCATTGAGACGAATTATATAATATGTATTAAAACTAAGATGTCGGTCAAGATTGGCAAAGTAACAACAGGCTTGAATCAGATGACGCATTGGAATGAAATGAAGTATGTAAGAACAATTCGTCAGAAAGAACTGAGGTGAAGCAGGCTACGGCAGCTAAAATCCAATCAATAGACCTCCACTCAAACTTTATCCGAATCAGTAGATTAAGTGAAATACAATAATTACATCCGATCTTAGGAATGGTAATAATTTACTAGGAACAGGGCAGCCTATATTAAATCATTGGTGACTCATCACTGAAATTTCGACTCTAGAGATCTGAAAATAATTCTACTTCACCTAATCTAGTGAGTATCCAATTTTAAAACGATATTTCACTATTGAATCGAAGACGCGTCGTGATTGGCGCTGCAGGTGCGTGGTTCGCACTTTTTGAAAAATAAAGAAGCATAAAGAAAATCTGCTGTTTCCGAATGCTAGCGATTAGTGCAAGTATGTAGACGATAAAATGCATTAAAATAAATTTGATTAAAAATACAGGCTCATCATAATCGAAATACACTTGCACTAACGAGTAAGAAGATGTATAATCGAGTTCACCGGAGGCTTATGATTAGATTCCGTAATCAAAGTTGTATGGTACATATTTACAAACGATAATAACACTATTTATTAAATCACAACAAAGTTGTATGGCACATGTGTTGCAGGTAAGCGAAACCACGACTTGACCCCGCGACGCGCCTTCAATATAATGAGATTAACTTTAGGACATTGGAATATCACCGAACTCATCGTAACCTAGACAATAAACTAATGCAGATCAAAAATTAAGAAAAAGATCCACCGACCGTTGTAGACGGATCGAATCAGATCTCTTTACTTGTCATAGATTCAGCGATTAAAAATAACTAAAAACGATTATTCACTAAGAAAACCAAAAACTATTGAAATCAAACTAAAATAATTCTGCTAACACACTCACACACGGTAATGAAGTAAAAAATAATAGCATAATATTCATAAAATACAAAAAAGTAAACGTTACACATGCACCGTATAATACTACTGCTACAAAAATAAAGTTGTTTCCACATAAAAAAAATATCTTACCAGAATAACAAATTGCATAGTTATTTGTATACCGAGTGAGCTATAATACTCCAGTAAGTAGTGAAACGCTAGTTACACACGTATTAAAATCTCAAAAAAGTATCATTATTTAAAAAAAAAGTCTAGCGAGACGACCATTTCCTAAAGTGCTCTACTAGTTACTACCGTGTCCAATTACTTAAAAACATACTCAATTACTAGATTTGTATAAAAACGAACAATATTATTATCAACCAAATGTTACTTATATTTATAACAACGAAAACATGAATTTTAGGTCCGTGGGCTCTCAGTGACTAGGCGGTACTGACATCGGTCGGGACAGAAGTCTTCCAACAAATAAAAAAGAAACTACAGCCATTTCATTCATAACTTAGTAACATCATAATCTAAAATGCTTTATAATACTCAAGGTTCGTGTTGGAAGAGGAGAGGCGTTTCGAATTCGGAACTGGGCTGAGGTCTATAAAACATTTTCGATCAGTCGCAGTTTTGTTACATCAAAACTTTTCGTTCCGCATCGAAGGACATTAGGAGAGGACCTGTAGCATCACTCGAGTTATTGAAGAGTCCAAGGAACGCCGCAGTCAACTTTGTCATTGATAAAACCCCTAACATCACTTTCCCTAAATTTTGTAACTACATCAAGAGGGTAGTAACTAATGATTGTCCACATCAGCTCAATCAATTTAACACTTACCTAATAATAATGTAACAACTTCTTACTTAGTTTCATAATCATATTTCCATCGACACAGAATAAGTGCTAATCAAAAACAGGAAGTGCCATTGTGCCGAAGAATATCTTACAACTAACAACAATACCGCTCGATGCTCTCTTATTACGATAAAATCACACGCTTAACGCCTAACAATTTGTTAAGTAATAATAGTTAAAATATTGGTCCAACAAATGGGCTAAATAATACAAATGCCCTTAATATTCATCCCTAATTTAACGATGTGGGATATGAAAAAATATTATTCAATAGATCAAAAAATGATAAGGGTCGAGAACACCGTTCGTAATGCTTGGATCGATCCAACGGAATAATCTCCATCCTTTAAATAGGTACTCGAATAACAATGTCAATACTATGACTAATCTCATTAAAGTTCCGTTTAGAAATAATGCATACAGAGATTTATACCAAACACTATTTTAAGAATTTTCATCGTTAGTCGATTTGATCACATCGAGACAGCCGCAATCGTAACACTTGCACTTACAAAAACTAGCAAGTACCATGATTTATTTCACTTCAAATTGTCACATGCAACTATTCAAAAATTGACACATATGGCCGATTCGTTCACTTGCGAGTTATTTGCGTTTTAACAAATGGATTTTTGGCTTATAGTTCATCGGTCATTCCGATCTCATGTGATCAGAGCGGGTGGCTCACATGCCTATTGGAGGCACTTGCACGTAGCGATAGATGTAGAGCCGGTAGTCCTTACTGGCCAGTACGACGGAGCCGTCGTCCATCAGGGCCACGTCGAAGCACTGCGCGTGCTTAACCTTGCTCTCCAGAGCGGACACCAGCTGCCCGTCCTGGGTGAAGATCGTCAGGTTAAAGTTGTTGTGGTTGTCCGCGATGAGGATCTCGCCAGCGGCGTTGATCCCTACACCAATGGGGTAGTTAGTCACACCCTCGCCTCCGATCTGGCGCAGATAGATCCCTTCATAGTTAAATACCTTCACACAATGCGCGCGGTTGTCGCTGATGAATATTTCCTGCTTGTCGTTAACCACGACTCCGTTGGGGAACTCTAGATGCTTAGAGCAGCCGAATTTCTGGAGTACGTTGCCCACTTGATCAAAGATAATGACGCGCATAACTTTACATTCGACGACTACGATGCGGCCCTTGTTGTCCACAGTTACACCGCGAGGGTGCTGCAGGATGTTGGCACCGAATTTACGTACGAATTGACCATACTGGTTGTAAATCTGTATTTGGTGAGTGGGGGATCTTTCGGTAACAATGATGTCTCCAGATGTGCGAACTACGGCAACCCGGTTAGGGTATAGGAGTTGGCCGTCGCGTTTTCCACATTCACCGAACTGGAATTTGAAGCGACCTTCCTTGTCGAATATTTGAATGCGATGATTGTTGGTGTCGGCGACGATTATGTCGTTTTGAGCGTTGACAGCGACGCCACTGGGCTCTGTGAACTGGCCTTCCATAACTCCAAATTCTCCGAATTTGCAGTGATAAATCATCTTTTGTCGTTTAATTTGAGATTTCGGAGGGAAAATGGCAGTAGAGATTAACTTGTTTGTCAGATCTAAGATAGGATCATTGTGTGAGGCAGTGGTGAGTGAGTAAGGGTCGTTATTGGTAGGCGGGAAGAGCGAGTCGCAGCCACCGTTCGACCATTTTTCATACGGATTAATTCCATTCAAGTTCATATCCCCAATAGCGGTAGAGAATGGTCCGAGACTCGCACCGTTGTTAAATCTCTTAGACATGATGTTGGATTCGAAAGGAGATGTAGATTGGCTGGTGGGTCCGAGTAAGCCGTTGCTGTATGGGCGGTCTAAGACACCGTTGAGACCAGTTGGGAGGTGGATCCCACCGTTTAAGCTTCCAGAGCTTCCATTGACGCTACTGCTGCTAGACGACGAGCCACCGTTCAAAAGCGAGCCGTTGGTAGGACGGGCAATAGGCGGTTGCTTTGTAGGCCCTACGGCTTCTGAGTTTGAGCGTACATATCCAAATGTGTTTCGTACACCCACTTGTATCGCCTGATAATTCGAAACGAATTCGAGTTCGGACGCTGTTTGCATCGTTTGTTCCGGGTTTGTCTGAATCAAGGACTGCAGTTTATTATCTAATAGTTTCCTGAACATGAGTATTTCCGCTAAATTAGCGCACTTGGTTAGTCGTTCTACAAAATCGCAAGTTTGGTAAATTTTGTCAACCGTCTCTTGAGCTTTCTGGCCTATGACGGTCAACGCGATCTGTTTCGTAGAGAATAGGCTTTCGAGTTCCTTAAGTAGTTCCTGTTTGCGCTCTTCAAGCATAGAACGATAGAATTGGAACGTGTCGTTAATCTCATTTTGAGCTTTGTGGTACTGGACTTGTAATTTGCCAGCAGCATGTTCGACGGTCTTGACAACATGCCTAATCTCCGTGGCCCGAGTCTTCGCCTCGTTGACGGCTGCTTGCATGAGCTCCAGCTGTTTGGGTCCAGCGTCGGATAAATGTTCATAATCGTGTAAGGCAGCGGGATGCTCAATGATGGTGCACTCTTTGCACACCGGCACCGAGCATGAGCGGCAGAAATATTTCAGGATATCATTTTTATGTCTCGGGCAGAACGCGGTTTTGTCACCGTTCGTCGTGAGCGTTGATCCAAGCATGCCCTTGTCATCTTTCAGATCGGTAAATGCCAGCACTCGGTGGCCTTCGAAGCAATGCATAAATTGGTGCGCCATGACGCAATTCGGGCAGAGAAAGTTGGCGCAGTCCACGCAACGCGCTACGGCGTCTGATTCCTTGGATTTGCAGCCGGTGCAACGGGCTGATGGCGAGTTGGTTTGACGAGCAGACGGGAGGAGATCAGCGTCTTGCTCGACAGCGGCTGCGATCACGAGGTTTGTAAGGAGACCAGGGACGCCGGCGGGCGGCAGCTGGCTGTCCACCCGGCAAGTCACGCAGGTTACTTTGTCTGGGTGCGTCTGCTCCCTCTCCAGGCAGCCCCGGCAGAAGGTGTGGAAGCAGTTGAGTACTTTGGGGTCGACGAAAGTCTCCCGACAAATGGCGCAGGTGGTGTCGAGACCGTCGAACTCGCGAAGGTCACATACAGCAGAGTCACTCGCGGGGGGCGAGGAGCCGCTGAGGGTCAGGGGCGATAAGGAGCCACGCTCCAGCGAACCTATCGAGTTGGCACCGGGCAGCGACTCAAGGGACGGGGTGCGTGAGGCCATCTTCAGGAAACCGGCATCCCTGGAACAAGAAAGTGTCAACTGTTAATATAGAAGTAAGTAATATACTAATAATAAGTAAACTAAGACATGCGGGCAAAGTCGCTAAATAATTTATTAACAAGTATGCAGTACACACGTTTTTAATAGTTTGAATAGGATGTAATAATATCCATTAAGATTACCCATTTTTATCATGTACTGTTTGTTTTTAACGTCCGTTAATTTCTAACTGAGTATGCTGAAATTTTACATAAATATCAGATGTACTAATAAAACTACTACAACAGCTATGATTTACAAATATTTGACGTGTGACTTTTACTTCGAAATCATTCTAAAACCCGGCCTAAATGTATCTGCAAACGAATATCACGAGCAACCATTTTAATCGAATAAAATTATGGTTAAAGTATATTGGCATATTTTATAGGCGAGTTACTAAATTCTAATATCAATTTAAAGCGGACGTATATGCAGCTCCTGACCTTACCCGTGGATACACAGGCCGCCATAAACGTGATAAATAGACAAGCTTTACTCAATATTTTCGGGAAATTTACGACCAGCCGGCGTTCCGGAAGGTGCGGGAGCGAGCAACAACATCAATAACGGCGACGGCGAGCCGAAAAGTGCATTTCAGGAACGCCTCTGGAATGTTTACATCAGGCAGTGCACTCCCTACAAAGGGACGGTTGCCATGACGACGCATGGGGCGAATCTAAAGGGGATCCGTGCTCATTCGAATTAGGGTGAGGGTGGAAATTTATTTTGACTCCCCCGTGTTTAGAAGAGTACCTAAGGGGAGATATTTGCGAGGTGAATGGCCTTGTTTTATAGAAGGTAGTCAGAATTACTCCCAAAAAGGTACGGAATTAGATGAGTTTACAGATAAACTAGAATCGTTAATTAGCTTTGCTGTAGGTTCTAATATCCGGTAGTGCTGCCACTGCAGCTTGGTAATATAGGAATTTAGTGCAGGCATACGCAATACATTACATCGGTCGGGCCGGTTAGTCCCTAGTGACATTGACGGCTCGATTGCATTGCCTATTCGCTGCTGCATACGAAATGACCACATTGGGAGAACGCCGACTAATGATAAAATTTGCAAGCGCTATTTCCAACTATATAGATGTTTACATTCCCTTTGAGATATCAAAGCAATACGCCATGCATTAAAGTGGTTTATTCGTAAGCACGGCGATGTTTCAGGCTTGACACGGGATTATTGTGTCAGGACTTGCATGGATACAGTTACGGGCTTTGTTCAGGTAGGGGTGAGATATCGTTGCTTGGTAGGAAATCTTGTTTCGCCAAGACTGGCTTCTTTAGAAGGCGCCGTTATTTAAGTATAATTTATGCAAAATTCTGTTTTAATAGGAATTAAAGCGAGGAGACTGCGAAGTCGTGCCTTTATTCACTTCAAAACTAATAAGTACAGAAATTACGGTTCTCTACTGAAATATTATAACTTTACATGGACATAGGATCTGCAGAAACATACCAAATTTAGATAATATTAGTCCACCTTCATGAAGTAGGAGAAACTTGACAAGTTATCTCACACATGATGCTGAAAAAAAGATGAGTCGCAAAAGCCATTTTGTTTTTTAATATTGGATAGAGCAGCGTACAAAAATAGTGCTTAAAGATTTGTTGATTATTTGAAATAGGTAACCATCTCTAATCAAGCAACCAGCAGATTTGAGCACAATTGAAGTTTGAGCCATTTCCCCACACGGTGCAATTATACATGCATCAGTGCGTTGCGCCAGTCAGCGTCCCAGATATATAGGAGTCCGATCAAGCCCGATACGGTAGACACACGGCCTCCCGGCTGATACATTGTTACGAACAAAGCCTAGGCAAAATGGGCTTCAGCTGCAATCCGAATTTCGCAAGACAAAAGGCCCTACAAAACGCTACGCTACTTTTTGATTATTCCTGGAAATAGCTCGCCAAAATTAATAACGGTATTCGCTAGGTAGAAACAATCGGATACAGATTAACCGATTAAACCCTCCGAAATTGCCTGTTAGAAACACACTTTTGAATCAACAGAACCTCCGACAACAGTGCAAACTCTTCAAAATTTAACGAGCACGGATTATTTTCCAATGTAAGGGATACGGAGTAGAGATATTTCAAATTTGAAAGGAATTATTAAGGATATTTGTGTCGGAATCGGGGTTAAGCCACAATAGTTGAAAATTGTATGGTATTGTGCCGACAAATCTCCGGGGAGTCGCCCTTAGTCCCGCTGATATATGGTGGAATGGAAATGGTGACAGCATGTGGATTAACATCAGAATGTGGACATTTGACTTGGTGATGTCGCTTCAAAACCGTTGAGCTGTGAGGACATCTACGTGCATAATGTTACATGGCCTTTCAAGAGCTGAATAGAGTTTGCTCAATCTAAAAAGACGTTGTGTCTAGACGATTCTTAGCATTGTTAATTGCTGCAGCAGCGTTTTAAAACTTGTTCAAATCTACGCATTAAATACAGAAGGTATTTATAACAAATGTTTGCAAACACATCCAGTATACCCAGTCCAGGCAATAAGACCGACGCCGCGCTGTTGGGACCTCATTAATTGCGATTGGGTCGAAGCAGATTACGGCAACCGAAAAGGTTTCCTGGTCCGTCGTAAATCACAAGCTGCAACAGACGGAAACCAACTCAAACGTGCGGAGATTAAAGCCTGTAATAGCCTGGAGGGGCTAATGACAATTGAAACGTAAGGGTGGTCTGGGAGAGCGCATTTTAGCACCGCTGGTGAATTGTGGTGGAGTTGCGTCAAGCTGGAGTGAACAATAAATAATTTAAGGCTAAAGTATTGTTTGGGAATCACCTTAAGGTAACTTCGAGTTTTTCACAATTCGTTGTAAATAAGAAAGTTTGCGCGAGGGATGATCTTGGCTTGAGCAAATTGAAAAATTCTAAAAGCGAAGTCTCCGAGCGTCCATAGAATGCCGATTTGAATGAGATCGACTCAGAGCATTTGCTGAAAAGAAATAAAGATATCTAGACGGTTGTAGAGGAAAATTGAAGTCGTGTATGTTCTATATGAAATATGAGAAAACGTATTAGCTATTGATGTATTGATTCGCAGCGACATGATACGGTAAATGACAGAAAATAATAATGACGTACCCCAATTGTCATCGACAGCTCATCAAACACAGATGGGGAGGACAGATGCCAATATTAACCTTTTTAGGGTACAATGGATATTCCAATTAAAGTTCAAACGATGTACCATTGTTTAACTTTAAAACTAACAGTACTACAGGGCTGGGGATATATGCTTTGTCTGGCCTTCTCTGGAATACAAAAATCAAGCAATGTTAAGCTCTTGAGCAGCTGTTGATGAATTTCTTGTAGTTTTTGTTGTTACTTTTCGTGTAGTTTGAGGAATTGTTAAGAATAAAATAGTCATATTTTTTCAAGTACAATTTAATACATGCATTGTTTATTAATGTATTCGATAGGGGTGAGGCCCAAGGACCATCGTTAGCCGTAACCATACTAATCCGATGAAAATGAAATGTTCCGTTGTGCGACGAAAATAATCAATACGTACGGTTTATTGCTCGTTGCGCAACGAAAACTTTAATAGAAAAATTAATTACGTGAGTTAAGGTGTCCATTTTTTGGGCTTTACAAGTTTTCAAATCTTTCTACATATATATAATTTCGGGCATTAATCCACTGGAAATGGACATACTGTATCATTACGTATCACACTGTCGCACGTTTGATGTTGATGACCAACGAAGCACACTTGTACCTTGATGTACTACTTGTTTTTAGTTAGTTTTAATCTTTACTCTATGATGTTGAGTACGGTGTTGACCAGTAAGATTGTTGCACTATCCTAAAAACAAAAACATGAGAATTGATTGTTGTATTGGTGTGGTTATTAATTTATTTATTTATTTACTTTTTGCAGTAGACGAAAAAAACTTACAATAACAAAACACGTGATAAATTATCGTATACCTAACTACTCGTAAACTGACAAAACATTTGTTTGTATTGTATGCGACTTCTCTGGTTTAAAGCTCTAAGATAGGGTAATGTATCCGAACCCAAATGTATGTCACGTAAAAATATATTTTATAAATGTCATCGTGTTCCAAAAAGCAAACGTCATCTTTACCCTCTCGTAAAAGATAAAAAATCGCAGGGGCATCTCAAGAAAATCGTTTCATAAAACCGGATATATAATGTATCGGGTCGCCATCTGTATTATTCAGGGAGACTTGAAAAGTTAAAATTCATGAGAACATGTCCGGACTGGCATTTTCGCGACTGGCAACACCGCGTTTATGACGTCACGAATCAACTTGATGTGTACTACGGGACTTTTTTTAAATGTAAACAAGGAACATGTTTCAGTTCACGCAATTTTTATTGCGCAATCTGAATTTTTTAGGTTGGGTACACTGATGTTACATTCTTTATGTTGGCACTTTGTTACATTTCGACACAAATGGATTCAATCAAAATTCGGAACTGATTATTTCAGGTTACATATAAGCTTAACACTAATACTGTCCCTCATGTCAATGAAAATACATTACATGTAATTTACGTTTCAATGATCTAAATCTATCGATATTTACTGACCAAACGTCCTAATAGCGAATTACATGTACTGCACGGACAGTAAACTTTAAACATTCATGACCAATTTCTTCATCCTCTGTTAATAATTAACCGCAGATTATTTATGTCAAATGGCGGATATTTGCGTGCATAAACAGTCGTTAATAACTAGCCGAGCATGGGCCTCATACACGAAAATAGTTCGTCAATATACCAACCAACAAACTCTCGTAATGGTTGAAGTCATAAGATCGATTTTACAATACGCTACTGTTACGACTACTTACACCCTTTCTCTATTAAGTAGGTACGTCTCATGTCATTATTTATCTCCACGTCTGCATAAATCAAATATACTTCAACCGAACCCCTTAAACAAGAAAGTACGTTGCCTAATCTTTAATATTGAATGACAAGACGAAACTTGTTCAATAAAGTGGAATCATGCAAATCTCCCGTCCCTTATTAATATTATGTATGAAGAGAGACGGCAACTGTTCCAACTTTGAAAAATTGCAAATTCTTGGAAATCTATTGGAGCAAAGTTTCACCGGGCTTTTTCGTGATACTTCGGCATTTTTTTCGTAAAATACGTTGAACTATAGGAAAGTAGAGGGAAATTGATTTTTAAAACGCAAAGTTTCTTATTTATTCTTATCATAGCATACAATTTTTCTTCTTTTTTTATATAGAAAAGTACAAAAGCTATTTCTTCCGTTCATCCAGGCACTTAGTATTTTCCTTTGTCGGGATTAGAACCCAGTAAGATCGCTAGCTAACTTGATTTACCTTCGCTACTACTAGGTTCGTTTCGCTCTGCCATCTTTTGAAATACATCGCTAACCATAAAGTAATCCATGTTTTTTTTTCCATTTTTAAATAAATACTCTCACGCAAACTGACTCGTAGCTGTCACGTAAAGCGTAGACTGAAAGCGCGAAGCTAAGCACCGTGCTGACGTCCCAAACGATCTTTCATTAACAATAACGCCCAAGTAATATTAATTATAGCTAAAGACAATTATAGCGTAAGGCGATTACGTCGAGATGACATCGCGAGATGCCATAAATTGCCTCCATTAAAATTCTGAGGAATTCCAAATTAGAAATTTCGTAGGTAAGCGCGACGTTTGAAAATCGAATTTGATAGTTACAAATTGTTCTTTAATGGCGTTTGGGGGAAGCGGACATTTGCGTGTTTCGGGTTTTAAGTACATGCTCTCTAATAATGCGGTTTTGTTATGTCATTTGAATTGAAATTACTAGAATTTGATGCAGTAAATATTCAGAAACCATTGTAAAACTAGTGACGAAGATGGACAAGTTAATTCGTTGTAGTTAAATGTTGAAGCCACAATTTATATTTCTTTGTCTTTGGTTCGGTGCCCGTGCCCTTGAGTAATGATATCTGAGCTGAGACTTTGAAGGTACCTTGGAATTACCATTCATTCATTCATTCATCCATGTTTATTTTTATTGCGATGCGACGAATTTTCATTACCCCGTTGTTAGGATGTCTTTCTTATTTATAGTAGTCTTGCGACTTATTTCATGCGATGTCGGTCAATATTTAGTTTTAATATGTGAATGTTGGTAGATTATCGTAATGTTTAAATATGTATCTGTGCTGTTGTCACAGTACTATCCATTTACATTAAGATTAACCGGCATAACGTATGCAGTAAACATTTGTACATATTAGCGTGTTTGAACAAATATTTGTTCCATACAATGTTAATTACGTACTAATTGTATAATCTGGTTTGTTCGTTGAATATCTCATATTTCATGCTCAGTCGAATTTCGATTTACCACCAATTTCAACAAAATTAATTAAACAGCCACCGAACATATATTTACAGGAAATTAGTTAAAATGTGGAATCGGTAACAATATTAATCGTAATTAAAAATGTAAAAGAAATCGGTTCACCGGTTGAGTCAAGATTTTATAGTTTCTGAAAAATTTTAGTTCACCAAATTGCCGGGAGATGCTGTAGTTACTGTAGCGAAATTCCCAGTAATTTTAAATCACGCATTGAAAATGTAGTCGGGTTAATGACTAGTACGTGGTATATATATTAATTTAGCAATTAATATTCAGAAAGCAATTAATAATTTTTAAGGACTTAGTTCGGTCGTTCGAACCGGATCTTTTAGTTTTATTAACTACAGTTTATGGTAAATTTCACAAATTCCCATTTAAGACGGTTTTAGTTATTTGGTGTTCAATAAACGTATTGCGTGTTATATTCTATTTCGTCAAATATATTCTGTCATTTTAAATAACAACCCAACTAGCAAAAATAAGTTGTATAAGGGTTCTACAAACGTTTTTGATAAAACTTAATAGTATGCAATTTAAGTCATACAAGCGTTTATAAAATCACATAATGGTCATAAGCAAACAGATTTAGTCACACGGCTGTCAAAAAATAGATATTAAACAACTATTTCGTCAGAAAAGTATCGTAAGTTCTTGCTTTCTAAGAGCAATTGGTTGTACAGTTATCATAACGCAGACGTTTGTACGACAAATAAATCGGTTAGATGCAACAACAAGCGGTTTTAATTATAACAACATACTTAACAACCAGATTGTGAGTGCAGTACGTATTAAAACAGTAAGTATTACATTTTAATATGTCTTTACCATTTTAAGTAACAGACTCGAAATCAGATCTACAAGTGTGAAAAATCTAAAATCAGATACCGTTATGAAATGCGAACATTACTTTATCGATCAATTTGCAAGGTTTTTGAGTACATTTTTAAAGCCCCCTTTAAATATAGTTGATTTCATTCTATTTTAATAAATTAAAATAATGTAGGTGTTTGTCTCTGTGTAAATAAGACTTGCTTATTATACTTTAAAACGCTGCCTTATGACTTAAAATAACTCTTAACCGACGCCATTACTAAATTTTTGTGTTTTTATCATAAGACAGTTGTGTATATGACTCTTGTATGGCATTTTAACAGTATAAAAGTCGTATTTTTTTTTTTAATATGATTAGTCGTACAGTAGTCACTCTAAAAGCTTTTCTACGAACAAACTGCTGTAACATGTCATATTAAAGTTGTAAAACTGGGTAAATGTCACGGCTAAAACTTCTGTACGACAACGTTAAAATTGCTTTATTCCTGTGTCATACAAACGTTTGTACAACTGCGTTTTATGATCATATTGCATTTAAACTAAAATGCAGTATAAATGTCACTTGTATATCGTCAAGTTTCAAAACTTACTTATTTACAACGTATCTACGATGAAATAGTAATATAATGGTAAGATTTTATAACCATTTTGTTAGTTCGGAAGGGCATTAGAGGAAAATTTATCAAGCGTCGTTTCTTAATCATCACCATGGTCGTCGTCGTCGTCGTCGTCGTCGTCGTCGTCGTCGTCGTCGTCGTCGTCATCTTCACCTTCATCATCATCATCATCATTTCAACCATAGGACGTCCACTGCTGGACACAGGCCTCGTCAATAGATTTCCACATGAGCCGAATAGAGGCGCCCCGCATCCAGCGAGTCCCCGCAACCCTAACCAGGTCGTCCGACCACCTTGCGGGCGGCCTTCCACGCTGCGCTCGCCGGTACCCGGTCTCCACTCGAGAACCTTTGTGCCCCAACGGCCATTGGTTTTTCGAACTATGTGCCCCTGCCCATTGCCATTTCAGTTTGCTTACCCTGTTTGCTATTTCGGTGACCTTGGTTCGCCTACGACTCTCCTCATTTCTGATTCGATATCGAAGAGCGTCGTTTCTTATCCATACCATAATATTATAAAGTTGTAACAATGAAATGTCTCTACAATGTAACGGACTATTTTTTTGGATTTTTTGTTTGTGTGTATGTGTCGTTGCGGCTTCACAACAATTTGGTTATACGGATTTTAACTATTTTTGGTACACGGATAGGTATCTCCAGATGGTTATAGAGTACTTTTTACCGACTAAGCTGAAAAAAAAAGAGAAGGTTATGATTTTTTTCTCCTCTGCGGACGAAGTTTGCGACCTCCTTTTAGTAAACAATATTTTTTTTTGTTTTTTTTTTATTTCAAGAAAAACAACATACATTTTACGCGGTACGATATCTGCCAAACTGCATAGCAGTTTGTTGGCAGAAAACATAATACCCTCCACCATTTCACTTCAATATCTCCGTGTATGAAATGCATAACTTAAACAACTAAAACCAGTTACATATTATTTGTTCTAAAAAAAAAAATCTTCTAAACGATATCCATCAAGGCAAAATAACTCACTCTCCCCATATAAAACGATATGACGATATCGCAAGTCCATCTATGATTTCAATACGAGGACTTGACTCCTTAGAAGTTGGAATACCTGGCTAGTGTTACCAGACGCCAGAAAATTTCCTGACATGTCAGGAATTCTGGCCATTTGTCAGGACTGTGGACGGTCTTTCATTTCCATTAATACGAAAAAATCAAAACCTCTCTAGATTATAAACTATATTATTTATCTGGTTATAGACCCCCCACTTCCTTCCTCGACCCGAGAGTCAAGAATTTTATTCGCAAAGCAGGAAATTTTACAGGTTTTTTTCAAAATTTGTATTAGGTAACCCTACTTCTGGCAAGCACTTTCGTGACTCGTCTTTGGGGACACCCGGGCGGGGAACGTGTTAAGGTCACCGAGTACATTCAAAAATAAAACATCCTTGCCTGTAACAATTATATTTAACCAAAATTGGAGGCTCAAATCTAAAGTAGAAACTAGCGACATCAAAGCGTCATAATCCCGGCCGCAGATCGACCGTCAATTATGCGGCAACTCAACACGACCTAATTGCTGGATAAACATTCAAATTTAGCCACCACAACTGTTGTTGTGTACCAACTCACTGAATCAATATTATAAACTAGAAGGTATGGCAACTTCGTTCAGAGGAGACAAGGCCATCCATCGTATTTTCTTCAGCATAGTCAGGTTAAAACTATCCCATAACCATCTGTGGATACCCAGCTACGCGTGTACCAAAAATAGTTGAAATCCGTTTAGCCGATTTGGTGTGATGAAGCCACATCGACACATACGAACATAATTTTTGAGTGACCTCTAAATATTCCGTTACATTAGTTTTTTCGAAAATATCTTCAAATATCATTTCATTTTTACAACTTAATAATAAGTCCTATAGTAGTTTTATCCGATTAGAGTTTGGTTTTTATCAAGGAGTAAGAAAACTTTTAAACTTTAATTGTTTATTTTAACAGCGCTAGCTTAATTTTGCGAAAATCCTGATTGTTGACTCAAAAATATAAATGTAGGTATCACCAAAGCCTAGCCCTACCAAGTGAAAATGTTCAAATATCGAACAAGCTAAAACGACCGTTTTACACCATCAGTTGTCTCCGCCCTAATGGGAAGCAATTTGATCCCCCAACCATCGGGCACCCTAATGCAACCTTCGGTAACCCAATACTCCCTGCACAAACGTAACGAAGTCGCAACCTTCCACTTCTACAATTAAATCGAAATTGTTTTCCACACGCCTTAAATTAACGACCTTTTTGTTCCACGATTGAAAAATTACAAAAATGTCTTTTCAGTTAAGTGTGGCGCCACCGTCGCTTTTATGTATAAAGTTCGACTGAAGAAGATTTAGTTCCTAGTTTGAACACCGGTATAATGAAGTCGGTAAGTGGATGCGTTAAAGACATACAAGGCCGTGTAAGCTGTCAATATAATGAACATGATTAATGTCCGAGTTTACGCAAGTAGGTAATGAAATTTTACTATCTTAATTAGTCGACTTTAAAGATAATATCAACTTTCATGGTTTGGATACATCGATGCCTCTTTATTTCATGGTTGCTAAATAAAAAATGTCTTGACACCTTTGTCCATTTTTATTAGACTATCGAGTGATTTGGTCGGCATTGCTTAGGTTAGATGACAAAAGATTTTTATTAGTAATCTTATTTAGATCTTTGTATTTTTACAAGTATTTCTCGCTTTTTGACGTATGCAGTAAACTGTATTGTAGATGTAAGTAATTGTTTAAAGATTTGTTGGGCAGTTTATCTTCGACGTTTGGAAGCATCCGACCGCGCAAGCCCTCAAAAAAACTAAGATATTTTGAGTCATTTAAGAAAATAAAGCGCGCTTAATGCTCTAACGCGGGAAAATCACGTTGAACCCGGGCGGGGTTTTTAGTTCGTAAAACAAATGACTCGCAATGTTTTACGACAAGCACTGTTCATCCATCCGTCCGCTGTAAACTGCCTGATAGAGTCTTAGAGATCCTTAAGGGGAGACCGAGGTGGTTTGAAACCAGGGAGAGAAATCGGTATTTTTTTCGTATAAAATATCAGAAATAACGATTCATTTTTTTCGTTCAGTTACAAGATTTTTGTATATTTTGTAAAAATTCTAGAACTTGAATCAGGTGTTTTGTGATTAATTTCTCTTCTCCTAAATACAGTTTTAGAACATAGAAATAGCGTGTACTTAAGAAGATTTAAAAAAATACGGTTCCGATCCCTGTTTGAAACCAACGCCAGTTAGAAAAGAGCTCATTTTTGCTACGAGGAAGAAGTAAGTCCAAAACTGACGCCGATCTTTAAAAAAAAAACCTTTCAAATATAAATTACTCGTTCTTAGTAAGTTTTTTTTTTTGGTTATATGAGTAAAAATGACTCGCAATGTTTTACGACAAGCACTGTTCATCCATCAACCCGCTGTAAACTGCCTGATAGAGTCTTAGAGATCCTTAAGGGGAGACCGAGGTGGTTTGAAACCAGGGAGAGAAACCGGTATTTTTTTCGTATAAAATATCAGAAATAACGATTCGTTTTATTCGTTCAGTTACAAGATTTTTGTATATTTTGTAAAAATTCTAGAACTTGAATCAGGTGTTTTGTGATTAATTTCTCTTCTCCTAAATACAGTTTTAGAACATAGAAATAGCGTGTACTTAAGAACATTTAAAAAAATACGGTTCCGATCCCTGTTTGAAACCAACGCCAGTTAGAAAAGAGCTCATTTTTGCTACGAGGAAGAAGTAAGTCCAAAACTGACGCCGATCCTTAAAAAAAAAACCTTTCAAATATAAATTACTCGTTCTTAGTAAGTTTTTTTTTTGGTTATATGAGTAAAAATGACTCGCAATGTTTTACGACAAGCACTGTTCATCCATCAACCCGCTGTAAACTGCCTGATAGAGTCTTAGAGATCCTTAAGGGGAGACCGAGGTGGTTTGAAACCAGGGAGAGAAACCGGTATTTTTTTCGTATAAAATATCAGAAATAACGATTCGTTTTATTCGTTCAGTTACAAGATTTTTGTATATTTTGTAAAAATTCTAGAACTTGAATCAGGTGTTTTGTGATTAATTTATCTTCTCCTAAATACAGTTTTAGAACATAGAAATAGCGTGTACTTAAGAAGATTTAAAAAAATACGGTTCCGATCCCTGTTTGAAACCAACGCCAGTTAGACAAGAGCTCATTTTTGCTACGAGGAAGAAGTAAGTCCAAAACTGACGCCGATCTTTAAAAAAAACCTTTCAAATATAAATTACTCGTTCTTAGTAAGTTTTTTTTCTTGTTATATGAGTAAAAATGACTCGCAATGTTTTACGACAAGCACTGCTCATCCATCCGTCCGCTGTAAACTGCCTGATAGAGTCTTGGAGATCCTTAAGCGGGGACCGAGGTGGTTTGAAACCGAGGAGAAGTAAGTACAAAACTGACGCCGATCTTTCAAAAAAACCTTTCAAATATAAATTACTCGTTCTTAGTAAATTTTTTTTTTTTTTTTTTTATTATAAATAGATGGGCATTTGACCGCAATCTCACCTGTTGTTAAGTGACGATGCGGTCAAGGATGTATCATGCCCGTCTAGAAACAGCCTATTCACTCTTGTCTTGAACACGCCCAAATTATAATGGTCGGGGAACACACTCGCAGGCAACGAGTTCCACTCCTTTGCGGTACGCATGATAAAAGTTGCACCATAGCGCTTCGTGCGGATTCGCACGAATCGCTATGGTGCAATGGTGAATATTTGTGGGTTATATAAGTAAAAATGACTCGCAATGTTTAAGAAGTAGCACTGTTCATCCACCCGTCCCTACAGCCTGATGGTGAAGAGTTGGTAACCTTGGAGATCCTCGAGGTAAAAGCAGCAAGAAGTTAATACAAAAAACCCGCTAACTTTTCATATATTTTTTTACATATTATTGAAAAATAATAATTTAATCAATTTCAGTTTTGGATGAATTGAACGTTTTGTTTGAAATAAGATAGCGGCAGGCGATCTGAATCTAAATAAGCTATTCCTATAAATAGCATTTGGATTAACAAACATGGTATAGTAATCTTGATTAGGACATTTTTAACTCGCTAATTGTTTTATGTTTCTCAAAATCTGTGCCGTATCTGTGGCGAGTACGATGTATCTAACAAATCCGTTAAAAAAAGATTCGTATTACGAATTTTATTGATATGCATTAAGGAACCTTTATAGAACGAGTTCAATTCTCTCTTGACCGTTTCTTAAATGACATTTTACCTTAATCGCCGGCCGGGGAGTCATGTCGTGTTTCGGGATACTTACCTGTAAAGAGAGGAATTAAATTAATATTAAGTCGTGTAGACAAGGAACAGGAAAAAAACACGTTAATTGGGATGAGCCAATTTTGACAAGGTATGGACATTCAAAAACCATTTTGAGTCGAACGGCACTCGAAATATCTCCTTGGCAAAAAAAGAATCGCATCCAAATTGTTAAAGTTGTTAAAACGCATATATAAAGTATCTTAGAATAGCCTATTTTCAGGAAAAAATAATAAAAGCAAAGAGCATTTTTTGGCAATTAAAAATTAAAATGTTGAAAAGTTTTAGAACAATATTCTCAAGCGCCGCTTCAATTCAATGATAATAAATTTATGAACATTTTAGTGGCGTAATACCATAAAAATAATCCGTGTTAACTGTAGAAGAATCTCTAAACATTTCGTTGTTCACACACACCGTTGAATTGAAGAATAAACCCGCAAGGAAAGTTCGTAGTGATTGGTTGGACCTACCTCAACATACTTTGTTTGTCGGCATACGAGAGGTCGACGGATAAAACGATATCTCGCTTCTCGCTTGCGATCCAAACGAGTGAGAAAGAAGTAATCATTAGCTTGTATCGACGATTCGCAACAACTGTCAACGCCAGTTCTGAATTTAAACAAACAAAACAAACTGAAATTTCAATTAATAATAATAATATTATCTTCATCTTACAAGAAAACAAGTGAGTCGTTAAAATCGAGACAACGGCTGTTACCAAACTGTTCCAAACATCTGTGTTTGAAAACAAAAGTAATCCGACCGAACAGCTTATACACTCTCTCTGCTAATCTGAAAAGGCTTTTGTGTGGTTAAATTTCGAATGTAATTTCGACCTTTTAGTTCCTTGCAGTTAGCTGCAGTCTCGTTTCGAACTGACACGTCCGAAATTTAAACTTTGGCGTTTGTAATTAAAAATTTGGAATCGAACGCGATTTGAAAATTATTTTTGCTGAAAGAGGTTTGTTTGTGGTGTAGCAAACGATATACCATAATTGTTTTGCGTGTATCGATTTATAAATATGAAAGTGCCACGTTAAAAGCCAGTAATTTAAATTAGAAGTGCAAGTCACTTTCTGGGATATTTAAATGCTTAAGTAGGGCGAAATGGAGAGAAACAATAACGCAAGTATTTCTTCAGCGAAGTTCCTATTAAATTGCTGAATGACGTGAATGTAAACTTCGCAAAGCAAAAAAAAATACAAAAACCGCTCGGGCAGTTTGTTTTGGCTCAAATTAAAATTCCGCTGGGCTTCGGAACAAATTCGTGCTTAATTAAGCTAAATAGTCTAATTAGGGGAATTTTTGGAAGTTCATGTCGGGAATATGAAACAAAATTTGATTTTCTGATACTAGGATCGAGTTTCTTAATTAAAGTCATCCAAATTCCCCAGGCGCTGCCAAAGTTTTCTTTTTCATTGAAACTCGCCTATACTTGTAGATCTAACGGATCTCGAGTGGTTGAATTTGAAATTCGAATAGTCACGAACATTGCGAATGCGATTATCTTTGGTAAATAACAGAAAACAAAAGCATTTATGTCAAGTGTTACCAACTTTATGTAATATGGTATGGTAATGACGCATTATCGTACAGTTGTTAATTCAATATAATGCATTAAATTACAAATGCGATAGTAAATATTTTATTAACTGCCAATTATTCGTATACTACCAAATTACCAGTAAAATAATAACAGCGCATTCTGACGTCAATTAATATTTATTGGGTCGTAATGTATTTGATGTGTGCTTAAATTATTTAAGCACACACCTATATATTATGTATGTGTTATTTATATTTTAACAAATTAGCGGGTCGTTTCGTGTTTTTATTACTTAATTGAACAAACGATGAGTATAATTTGAATATTATTATTTTAATTCATATGTATGAGTTACTAGCCTGTGTTTTAGTGCTAGATTCTCCATAAAAACTACCACCGCCCTTTACATGCCCTAAGGGATGATTTCCGAGATAAAAACCATCGTATGTCCTTTCCAGGGTCTCAAACGATTTCCATACCAAATCTCATATAAATCGGTACAGAACAGCAGTTTAAAACAAGGTAACAAACAGTTAAAATAACGGTAAAGTTTGGATTTTCATTAAAACTGCCCCACTTAAGCACCACACGAACAACTGTAAATTAGCTGGTTTAGCTAACTTTAATCTATTGAATTGCCGTCAAGTTATACTTGTCAGGAGATTTAAATAAATAAATAATAATAAATAAATATTACGGGACAATTTTACACAAATCGAACTAGCCCCATGGTAAGCTCAATAAGGCTTGTGTTATGGGTACTAGACGACGATATATTTAATAGATATATTGCTTATATACATTGAAAACGTCCAAGACTCGGGAACAAATATTTATGCTGATCACACAAATATTTGCCCTTACCGGGATTTGAACCCAGGACCTCAGCTTCGCAGGCAACGTTACTCCCACTGAGCCAAACCGGTCGTCAAAACTTAGAACACGGGAGGGAGTTTCATTCCAATGTTCTATCTGCGGGCCTATGATGCTCGTGTTTATCACGCGATAAATGAAATGATAACGCGCCTGTCACTCTCGCACTCACATACGTGTCAGAAGGTGACGGCAGCTATGTCACTTATTTATCGCGTGACAAACTCAACCATCATAGGCCCGCAGGAATGATGTCATCATCATCATCATTCTCCTGCCTTTATCCCATTCATTTGGGGTCGGTGCAGCATGTTTTTTCCTTTCATACTTTCCTGTCGCCCGTCATCTTCTCGGTTACTTCCATTTTACTTTCCCACAATCCATCCATCTTTACTTTGGTCTTCCTTTCTTCTACAGCCTTCCACATTCGTACTCAACGCTTGTCTTGCGATCAGGAACAATGTCACAATGTAATATTTTTATATTCACTCAGTAGACACACAGTTGTGTAATAAGTTTAGTGGAGTACGGTCCGCATAGGAAAAAAACTTCTGAACATTGCCCCATGTATTGAGACGTTGTACCTCGGATGTTACGCACTCAGGCGTTGAATAAACATTTCAGGTGCATACTTTGACTTAACACCCTCTGCATTTGAATGCCCTGAATCAGTTGCAGAATTTCTTAAACTATGAATACCGATACTTATCGATACATTTTCATTCAAAGGGCGTAAACGCCACACAAAACAATGATTGATCCGTTTTTCGAATCTATTGGTATAGACTTCGATAGTAATAGCTCAAACATCGCAAGCCATTAAAATCGATTCAGCCTAACGACAACATTATATAAATCACTCAAGCTTAGCGGCCATAACTGCGACAAACATCCAAACCAACAACTGGTGCCAATTTTGACATAAAATAAATGGCGACGAATTCGTTACAGACGAAAAATCGTTAGTCACTTGAAAAAAAAATGGAGAATGAATGACGCTAGCTCGAGCCAGCTGTTTCCGTCAGCTGATAGCCCGGATATTGGCTGTTAGAGAGACGCCTTCGCCCTCCCTTTCCAATGAATAAGTCTGTCCTTATCGGCGATTTTAATTTTTCATTCGTCACCTAATGAGGCCGCTTTCGATTGGAAATGAATGTTAAATCTTTCAAACTCGTATTCCGCACTGAATTAAAAAAAGTAACTGAAATGAATAAAGTTGTGAGAACAAACTGTTCCAGAAACAAAAAAAATATATTTTTAGATTTTTCAAAATGTCAAAAGTAGGGACAGCTGAAAATGCAGGGCTGCATAAAATATAGGTTTTATCCGTTACAGTGCAGCAAAAAGAGGGTCATGATTTTTTTACCCTCGCGAACGAAGTTCCGGGCAACTTTATGTATTACATCATTGGAAAAATAGAACCCAATGTCCCAGTTAAAAACTTATCTAATTAGAATTTTGTTGAAATTACTTATGCACAAATCGCGTGATTTGGAACTTGTAACATTAAACCCATTGTAAAACTTGGCTGAATAGTCGCTTTAGATCTCGTTTCGAAATAAAAAAAAGTATAATACCTTCTGGCTTGCACGCGATTCAAATGCGGACGTTCTGTTCGAAATTTTAACCGGTCAAGTTTATAAGCTGTATTTTGCGGTTCGCATTTCAAAATTTTATCAAAAGTTCGTTAACAAAACAAAGCTTGTTATAATCGCGTTTAACTAGCAACACTCGCTGAACATAAAGTTAACTTATCTTAAAAATTATCATAACAGTAATTTTGACGTGACTTTTAATGCAGGAAATTTTGCACGTGAATTATGTATTTTCGTGCAGCCACTAAATCGAATAAAGAATATTTCCAAACGTTTTTAAGCTCACACGAAACGTGTAAATTAGTTCAACGTTTGAAATTTAAATTTTAACCGGTGAGTTTTCAAATTCGCCTTGCGTTTTAATCGAATGCTATTGATTATTCAAAACACCATTGCATCAATCGTATTTGAAGTACCAGAACTTTCCGGTCGTTTGAACTTTATCCAGTTTCGAGAGAGTTCGATTTCGTATGCATAACTAAAATAAACTCATGGATTTTAAGAGCCAAGTTTTGACAGCATTTCGCTGGAATAAGCGGTTTCATGCTCCCGTTTGTAAAATTAAGAAGGTTTAATATATAATGGATGACCTTTGGGCGGGGAATGTTTACTTTGACAAATTGGTGCCCATTAGTTAAATATAAAGGGATCCCCGCTGAATTCAATAATATTCATATTGACATAATTAATGAGCTTTTACTGCCCGAGTGTCCACGCTTAAGAAGCAAGTTACATTAAAAATTTATATCCAAAGTCAACTTTTTTTACCAAGCGGCATTTATAGCTGGTTTCATCAATCAATAAGATGAGTTGTCATTATAACATCGGTAATTTCATCAGGTATCGCAAATTAGGACTGAAGATCTTAATTTGAACTACATATAGCTTAGTCGTTAGTGACCTTAGTAACAAAGCCAATCTTCAAGTTCGGTTCCCTATGTGTGTACTTCAAACCCAAATAACCAACGTAAGTTAAACGACTTACAGAAGGGAATCGAAATTCTAAATTCAAATATCGATTTTATTGTACCGAATAGGTATTATTTACGGCCAGTATTCATTTTCCCGACGTGGTGTTCTCTATTTACTTAAATAAGGAAGAAAGCAATCTTTCGGGGTTCGAGTAGCCGCAACGGCCTACGTCCACATCCCTAGGGATACTGCATTGCGGTCGGGATCGCGGTGCACGCAAAACCTCCATTATGGGCGGATATTGATAAGATGTATTTGTGTTGGTATCACTGGTCTTTGATATCGATTATTATAGATAGTTGCGTTATACAGATTTGGATGAAATTTAGTTTGTAGACAACCGTTGACTTCTAAAATAGATCATCAAGTGCTAAGTATCTCTAGTATGTGTGTTACGAGTAAGAGGATAACTTGGCAATACCAGTCTGGACTTGGATTAGTCTATGCTATCATAAAGTTGTAAAAATTAAATGTCTATACATCTTCACTAATATTATAAATGTGAAAGTGTGTCTGTCTGTCTGTCTGTTACCCCTCGTCACGCTTAAACCGCTGAACCGATTGGAATGAAATTTGGTATGGAGATAGTTTGAGTCCATTGGAAGGACGTAGGCTACTTTTTATCCCGGAAAAATACCCTTATCCACGATAAATGAATTTAGGGCGAACGAAGTCGCGGGCAGATGCTAGTTTAAGATATAAAAAAATAATGTAACGGACTATTTGGAGGTCATTGAATTGAAAAATATATATTTTTTTGTTTGTATGTGTCATTGTGGCTTCATCACGCCAAATCGGCTAAACAGATTTAAACTACTTTTTGGTACACGGGTAGCTGGGTAACCACAGATGGTTATATACTATACTGTTTACAAGACTACGCTGTCGGAAAAAAGAGGCGTTATTACTTTTTCTCCTCCGCAAAAGTAGGTACGTACGGTCTAGTGCTAAAAATAAAACTGTATCCATCCAAAAATGCGTATTTTGAAAGAAAGAAAGAAAGAAAGAAATGATACCGAAAGGAATATAACAATGAAATTTACAGCCTAACCGGGGTCTATTGTCTGTTGCCATGTCAGAACAGCTTTCAACCAACTCAGCTAACAAGCCAATTAGTGGATCTCCGAATTGTATCGATGTACTTGGGTATTCAACGTCAACGAACCTAGATTTGCAGTCTTTTTAGCCCACAGGTATTTCTAATAGCTTCTGCGTAATAGCATATGTGTATGAACGACTTTAATTTGTTACAAGTGATACCAATAATTAGAATCTAACACATAATGTGTGGAAAACCGAAACAATTTACTGTAATTGTGACTGTTACAAAAAAGTCTAATGTGTACCTTTGAATTGATATGTGTGCATGTAAACTTTTACTTTCTATAATGATTTTGTTGATTTTACGCTAAAACACGTACGGTAATCTAAGAAAATGGAGACATTAAGTTAAATACTTAGTACGCATTATAACGATGATAAAATTACGATTAATTTCGTGAAGCAAAATCACGTACTTAATTTTTAAAACAGTAAATTAAAAAGTTATAAGTGGCAACACAGCATCCTTCTAAATGAAAATTTTCCGCTTAACTTTCTTTATATTCGCCAGAAGAGTTCGAAGTTTAAATCGAACAACATTTAAATACAAAATTACTGAATTCACTTTGAATAATAGCAATTGTCTGTAAAGAAATAAAGTTCGTTTTCGCATAACTTTAATGCAAGCGCTTAGGTTAATTGTAGAATGATGCATAATTTCTATTGAGGTCATTTGCCATGCAATTTTCTTCGCAGGTAAACATGAATGTTTAATATGAAAATTGCATAGTTATGCTAATTTTTATTGATGGAAGATCGTATTAAAATTACACTTAGTTCTAGACTAACGACTTGGTTTAGTAGAAGTTTAATTTAACAGTGAATCATAATTACGTGTCGTGTTACTGCTTTATACAATTTAATAAAGTATAATATACTGCGAAGGTTATAAACCTTCACGCTGAAATTTTGAGACGGGTTAAGGCTGGCTGTTAAAAAGTATATTTTAAATTATTGTCGAACATCACCCGTCTCACCTGTTATTTATATTCGAATAAGAGATTGAATGTGACCGTCATTGAATAAACATGTAGTTAAGGACTTAAGTCAGTTATTACTACCTTCTGAAGCTATAACCCACACATTAGGTGGAGCTACACCCTCACAGTAGCTTTTCGACTTTGAAGGTTTTTATACTATGTATTACGTATCGTTATTTTTAGGGTTCCGTGCCCAAAGGGACCCTATTACTAAGACTCCGCTGTCCGTCTATCTGTCCGTCTGTCACCAGGCTGTATCTCATGAACCGTGATAGCTAGACGGTCGAAATTGTCACAGATGATGTATTTCTGTTGCCGCTTTAACAACAAATACCAAAAACAGTATAATTTTATGTCTGTCCATCTATGTAATAACCAATATAAAATGATCGAACACCGCGTACATTTTGCTTAGGAGTAGGGCTCTGTTAACACTGGATTTTCATAGATGCGGCCGTTTGTAGCTTATATTTTGTACGGAACCCTCGGTGCGCGAGTCCAACTTGTTTGACAGTAGCTGAATGGTATTCTTTAGTACAGTGTAGTGTACGTTGTTAGTACGTACGTACGTATTGAATTTGAAAGCTAAGGCAATTTGGCCATCATGTTCTATTAGACATTGAGACAGATCATGACAAAGAAACAGATCATTCGTCAGACTTAGTAAACCGCTAAACTGCCGTTAATACTAACATAAAAAACATGGTGAAATTGAGCAAAGGGACAACATTAAAAATGACATTAACAAGTTCCTATTACTAAGGTAGACATTTTTGAAGAAAATATTACCTAATTAATTGTAATAATGACGCATTAAAAGTAGTAAACTGGAATTTCAGTGTCACTAAATAACATAATTAGTAAATTTCAAATATACAACGAATTAAGTATTGAATCTGAAATAAAATACCCCTTTAAACATATCAAATAGGAACAAAATCATGTCGGCCTACATAATGATATTCGTTTCAATTTGTAAGGCTCTGTCGACACAAGTCAAATAAGTAGGAAATCCCTGAACCCGCTTTTTGCTGCAAATGAAGGGTTCAGTATAAATTTGCCCTTAAACCACAGGAATGTAAAGTATGGAAATTTCGGGTAAAATACTGGCGGGTACAAAATATTCGAGTATGGAATACTATGTAATAAATACTACGTTTATAATTTAAAAATTTAACTGTTAACTTTATCGCCTCGTTCCGCCTAAATGACGTCTACGAAGCCTGCGTAGTCCCAGGTTCGAATCCTGGAAAATATTCGCTAATAATAGCTGGAACATCAATCTCCTCTAGGCCTACAAGGCGGATTGTTATGTATTTAATTACATAATTGTATAATATTCAAGTTCTCATAGTACAAGAATTGATTTAATAGTGTCTGGTTTATTTAAACTATGGGATTATCTTTTAAGATCACCGTTATAGATTATGGGGTTACAAAAATATGACCGTCGGAAATTCAGTAACAAGTATTTAATACTAAGTATTTACAGCTGTGACATACACTTTTAACTCATCATGGCAGTGATGAGTGGCCGTGAAAAATCATGAGGGGTTTAGGGTAATCACCTAGCGGTATGTAATGCTTTTTTTGACATTCATGATGCTAACGAGAAAAGCTGAGTTTCGTGACTTATATCTTTTTACGTTATGGGGAAATTCGACAACCATCATTTATTTTCAGGCTTTATAGCAACCGCTTTAACACGTACAGTGCACATCGAGACAGTATGAACATTGTAAGATCGACACGAAAAGGGTAAAAATAACTGAAACTTAGACCCAGTCTACTTGGTATGGTATTATAAATCTACTTTTTACATACATCTATGTAACTTCCATGTAATTATTTGTTGTTGTTATAACTTGATGCTTGAGATTATGTAAAGGCTTACTAATGTGATTCAGTGGTACTATTTAATGCAATAATAATAAATTGATTAATAATGTGTCGCAATTCATAATTATATTAAGTTTGTTATCACTTGGTTAGTGTTAATGTGTATGTGTAATGACGTGATTATATTCTGTAGTTTGTAACATATTATGTATAATATTTTCTTCTGTTTCCGGGATTATTACTCATTGAAATAATAAATCCATGACCATGGAAAGCTGGAAAGCTTCCGAAACGTCGGGAACTAAAATTAGATAATATACGCGATATAATCCGTTAAATTGTTTTATTTCAACATATTATGTAGTTAAAAAACTTGTAATGACTTGGATTCAACCTGTAATGTTACAATTTCTTGTGAATTTATAAACAATAACAAACCTAATATCTCCTAATTGAATCTATGCTCTAATCTTGTGTTAGGTCGCCGGAAGCTGATATGGATGCAGAACGCGTGCGACTGTTTATCGTGGAAGTTATTGGGGACGACCTGTGTTCAGTAGATGATGGTGAATAATTGCGCACCACATTTTTATACTGAAACAATTTCTAGTTACATTTTCTACATTATTGTATTCCTTCTTTGGAAGCATAATTTCGTTTCGTCGGAACTGGCTAGTATTGCAACTTAAATTAGCAATTATAAAATAAATTAAAATTTCATAATACATAAAGTTGGCTTGCTTAGCGCGCAATAAAAGTGTTCCTGTGATTTTAATCATGTTTTTGTACCGTGAAGTCAAATTAATTTATAGAAGTTTAATGAGTACATTTTTCATCCGCTGAAACTTGTTGGAAGAAACTATTTGTATAAAATAAAAGATTACAACAGGATTGCTCATTAGTACAGCGTATCTAATTATCCCGGAATTGAAGATTTGAGGTGTCAATAAAGATGAAAATAATGGTTTAATAATTCATTGTGTTATTAGAATATAAATAACTGGGACTGGGAGCAATTAATACAAAGGTTTGTCAATATTCAACTATGTAAATTGATAACAAAACTAGGGCATACGTCACCATCAGCATCATAAATGAGGCGTCCACAGCTGGACAAAGGCCTCCCCCAAGATTCTCCACGATGGCCTCTTAATATCGGCATAAGGCATGTATCAAGAAAAAGAAACCTAAGGTGCTTGCGCCCAAGATGGCACGGTTCTTAAGATGGCCCACTTTCATCTTTTTAGTTCATCTTCTTTGGTTTCGATATAAAGTTGCAGGTTTATCTCTGGTACCTTAGTAGGTATAAAACTGCAATTTTATTTACCGAACATGGGCGCGAAATTTAAACTCATTCCAACTTTAAAAACTACAAAATAATTGATAGTGGGCCATCTTAAGAACCGGGTCTTCTTAGGCGCAAGTACCTTATACGCAAAAGACAATATCCATACTAATCCATACTAATATTATAAAAGCGAAAGTGTGTCTGTCTGTCTGTCTGTGTTACCTCTTCACGCTTAAACCACTGAACCGATTTGGATGAAATTTGGAATGGAGATAGTTTGATTCCTGGGGAAGGACATAGGCTACTTTTTATCCAGGAAAAATACCCGTATCCGCGATAAACAAATTTAGGGCGGACGAAGTCGCGGGCAGAAGCTAGTAAGTTCGAACGCAAAAGTCATGTTGGGAAAATGTCCATGCATAAATCATGTTGTACGCAGTTAATTTTGTTTCGATTGAAAATACCTCCCATTCAAGGGGTAGAACGTTCTCGAGAATATCATAATGGGTATGACGTCGTATGGCTTTTACAGCCTCTTCTAACTCTATTTATATGATAAAACAATACCAATGCATCATAAAATATAGGAGATTCGAAAATTTTTGAAAATAAAAAACTTTAAGATGACGCAAAATCAAATTAAGTAGGTTTTTTCTTCAGAATCCTTATAATTCAATAAAACAATAATTGTATGGCAACCATGTCGTTAAACGTAAAAGGCAAAATACTATTTTTTCACAAGAAATCTGGTTCGCCGAGTCAAGAATGACGTCACACTTGATTCGCAATCAGTAAAAATGCCGTCCATTAACTATCAATTATGAGAGTATCTATTTGTATTCATCCTATATAGATGGGCCATTGTACTATTTTAGCCCCACTATTTTTTCGCATATTTACGTTACAAGCATATTGTGCAAAAAGTGATAGTCAGATTGTTTTGTGGAGTATTAATCCATACTAATCCAAACTATCCATACTATAATATTATAAATGCGAAAGTGTGTCTGTCTGTTTGTCCGTCTGTCTTGTCTGTCTGTTACCTCTTCACGCTTAAACCGCTAAACCGATTTGGATGAAATGTGGTATGGAGATAGTTTGAGTTTCGGGGAAGGACGTAAGCTATTTTTGATCCCGGAAAAATACTCTTATCCGCGATAAACGAATTTAAGGCAGACGAAGTCGCGGGCAGAAGCTATTCTAAAATATAGCATTATTGAACTGTCATTTTTATTTATTATTTTTTGGTTACTGTTTATAATTATAAAGCAGGTAACGCAGTGGTCATCCATGTCCCCACCTTAGTAAGAAAATAAGGTATTTACCGCTGCGTTACCACCTTTTTTCGGCTATAATGATCAATATATAACTTTTCGTATATAAGAGTCCAAAAATCGGTTACGGAACTTATGCCCATCAGCATGTTAATTTTATAAATATTATAAATGACTCAGATATTTGATCATAACGAAAAACAAAATCGCGTTTCACCTTAAAAAAACCGTCATCATCCTAATTCTACCGCCTGAACAATACCGAACGCGTATATGGGTAAAGAAAGACTACCGTAACGTAAAAACATTACAGAAAAGAAAAATGTTACTAAATCTTACGCTTTATTCGCTTGCCCTAAAATAAACGTCAATTAAGCGCAAATACATCACGTAGAGAAAACGTGAGCAAGTAAATCCGAGACGTTTTTGTCTCACTCGCACACATGACAGATGGCAGCGAGCAAGAGAGAAAAGTTGAAGTCTCGAAATGGTTTTCTGCTCGATTCGGATAAAACTGCAGTAAAACTTCAATGTAAACGCAGTTAAAAGGGGATTTAGTCCAGGTGGGGCTTAACGACATTGTAATGGGAGAGGTTTGTAGAAATAGAGTATCTATGGTATATTACAGAATACATTACAGAATTTTAAAGAAAGCAAACGTATTGTAATGTATTCCTAAACTTAGACTGAAGCGAGTATTTAAAAAAGAGTATGAGTGTAATGTTGCTTTAATATATTTTCGTTGATACGATGATGAAAATGATCTAGCGAAAATAATAATAATTTGATGATAATAAGTTATTTACAATTACTAGTCCAGTGATCGTGGTAGCATTTTATAGAGTGCCATAAGTGCGTCCACACTTGTATCATTTGCTCGTATCCGATCACCGTGCCGTGGCATGACTGCGTATCGCGCTGCTTGGACGCTCTCTGCCGGCGCGGCGATAATGCCTTGCTGGTTCGATCTAAGTGTGTGATACGCGTATCAACATGGATTTCGAGCGATCGGATCGGCGCAACGTCCAAACGCGTGATCGTGACACGCGATCATGCCACGGAACCAAGATCTGATCGGGCAAATGATACAAATGTGGACGCACCTATAGGTGTGGCAAATTTAGACCGATGGACTACGGTTACTGTTGACAATATTAACTAAGTATGTTTAATCGTTTTAATTGGTATTTTCTCCATCTATAGCGCAATACCATGACCGCTGCCCAAAAAATAAACTTAAAATAGATTTCATTATTAGCGCAATCGTTCTAATTACAAATGTTATGTCATTGATATTTAATACATTCGTCATTACCCTTCTTTTTTTCAGCGTTGTTGGGTAAAATATCCTATAACCATCTGTGGATACCGAGCGTCTACTCTGTTAAACCGATTTCGCGTGATGAAGCCGCAACGACACATTGAAAATAACTTCAATGTACAGATATTTCATATTTCCATCTTTATTATAGTATTTATATGTATACCAGAAGGTGCCCGCAACTTCGTTAGCGGAGGAGAAAAAGTCATATCCTTTCTTTTTTCTCTAGCATAGTCGAGTAAAAAGTATCCTACAACCGTATGGAGATACCCAGCTACCCGTGTACCAAACATAATTGAAATCCGTTTAGCCGATTTGGCGTGTTGAAGCCAGAACGACACATACAAAAATTTTATTTTTAAATTTTTATATTAGTAATAATAGGTATAAATTCTTCTTTAGTCAGAGCAAAGCGAACTCATTCAGCTAACCTACCTCATAGTTTCCACGAAGCACTCGAACCGGTTTAAGCCGGAATATTCGAAATAAGTTTTTGTTTAACTTGCTCTCCGTAACTTCCGTTCTGGGGAAGTCAATTTTGAACCTCTTCCCGACATCCTGTGTAAGAACGAGCAACTGTGATATATTACCTACTAGCTTCACTCGAGTTGAAGTCTGAATGTTGTGCTTGTTATTTGTGAACTTAAGTATAAAAATAAACTTTTAAACAAAAAAATTAAACCGACTCCAAAAAAATCTAAAAAGTAAAAAATAACGCCATAATTCAGTTTCTTCAAATTACTTACAAGTAACCGTTTGTATACTCAATCTATACAGTATATACAATTAATCTTATTTTGGCGTCGGTGCCATATAAAGAATGTGTAAAATATTGAAAATTGACGATTTTAGTAAGTTGTGACACGATGGCACCGACTCCAAAATAAGATTAATTGTATATACTGTATAGATTGAGTATAAAAACGGTTACTTGTAAGTAATTTGAAGAAAATGAATTATGGCGTTATTTTTTACTTTTTAGACTTTTTTGGAGTCGGTTTCATTCTTTTGTTTAAAAGTTTATTTATTTTACACTTTTTAGTTTAGTTCGTTACTTAAAAGTGTATCTCGTGACGATTCGAACAAGCCCAAACACGGCTAGGATACATTATTTTATTACAAAGATCTGGTGCCTACCTTCCGGCTCCATCATCAAATCAATTCGATGGTACCATTCTCATCAGGAACAATTAAATTTGTGACTATGAAGTTGCTTAACTAAATTAATCAAGATATTTTGTCGCCACCCGTAAATCATTTATCATTGAGTAGTTCCGATGGCATTCTCTGGTCTTCTGCATCAGTTGCACTTCACCAATTTACACTTTCTGAATGCAAATGCTTATTATGTTTCTTATAATACCAAAATCGCTATATGTATGGCTACAATATTTGAGGAGTTCCTTCAATTCCTCATGGATTCCAACATCAGATCTTCACCAATATTAAATGGGACCAACTAGAAAGTACCTACTATAAAACAAAAAAAAAAATATGAAATCGGTCAAATAGTCTTTGAGTAAATAGGTGAACATCCATAAAAAAAACATTCCGTCGAATTGAGAACCTCCTCCTTTTTTTGGAAGTCGGTTAAAAGACTACTATACCGCAACAGAGATACTACTACGTACCAAAGGCTGCAATGGTTTTCTTCGCTTATTATTCTATGTCGATGCAAACTCATATAAAGTAAGACGAATAAACACGTTTGCATATGAGGTAAATTTATTCCTAGGCTAGATTCAAAATAGAAAAAAAAACTCCCTGGCTAGATTCAACCAAACTAGACTAAGACTTATTAAGGTATTAAATTACAATACAAAGCGACATGGAAATTGGCCCACGTGGAAATTTAATGCGGAGGCCTGTGTCCAGCAGTGGATCTGATGTCTGAAATGATGATGAAGAGATCAAAATTTCTAAATTTGACCATATGTCACAGGGGTCTAAAATCTTGTAAAAATAGAAAGTTTATTTAAAAAAAGGACTAGGCCTGCGCCTTATTCGAGCCCTTAGCAGAGTGAAAAATCAAGAGATGAGACGCCGTACAATATTTCAAGAGACACCACCAGCAACAAATTTGAAACTTCATAGTACAGTCATCCAGCAACAATGTCTGCCATAACAAAGCGGGCGAAAATAATGACACGTTCTAACGGCCCTAGAAATAGGGTCGTGTTAAGGTGCGTCCACACTTGTATCGGATCGGTGCAACGTCCAAACGCATGATCGTGACACGCTATCATGCCACGGGACGAAGATCTGATCGGGCAAATGATACAAATGTGGACGTATTAATGCTTGTGACTGTACTAATCTCACGTCTACGCTAACCCTTGTTACATAACAAGTGCATAGCACTTTGGGGTGAGCAGAGGGTTGATAGGCGTTTTGTTACGTTGGGGATGAAAATGACATTTGAGGGATGACGGGAGAAATAGGCATTGCAGATGTTCCAACAATTCTGTTTTGTGATCATGGTTTGTCTGTTCGATTGATTGCGAGTTTTATTGACACTTTTGAACGACGAAATAGTTAGATAAAAATTTACCTCACAATATTTATTTACTGAGCTTTAATTGACACATAAATGCACGTATACACGTGTAGTTTGAAATCCTATGACAGTGATTTTGGGGTTGTTGAGACAGTGAGCTTAGATAATGTTTTTGGTTCGCTTTTATATCGAACTACAATAATAGTAAGAGCAACAAACATCTGTGTTTTTTGTCTATAGAGATAGAATATTTTGCGGAGATTGACAATTATTACTGTTAATCCTCAAAAATAACACGGTTCTTGAAGCATTAAGATAACTTTGATATTGAAATGAAGCCGCGGTAAAAGTCTAGGTAGGACCATTTGTATTTCTATGACTATTAAAATAAAATATTATATTTGAAAATAGGTACCTACATAAGATTGCACTCAGAAACGATGCAATAAATATCCCTTTCACACATACCTCACATTACACGGGATAAAAAGTGATGGATATACTTTCGCGCACTATGTAATCGCTGTAATAAATTGGGGTTATACTTTAAAGCTGAACGCATAATTTTGCAAAGCTCACATCTCATTGTACAAACCAGTTTAAAAATAGACTCAACCCCATGTGAGTAAAGTCGAAGTTTGAAGTAAATGTGGAATTAAATTATAAGCTACGTTAAGGGATTGCCTCAGCATTGCAGGTAGTTAACCAAAAACCCGGCAGAATGACACATTACGTGATTAAATTGCAACGAGGGTTGCCAACGTTCGGTTAAATTAATAGCTTAAAAGTAAAGGGGAGTTTTATACCCGTGTTGGATAATTGAGACTTTGTGCCTTTTAAAAGCGTCTCGTGATCCTTTTACAAGCTTTTTGTTCAATTTTGAGGGATGTTTTAACTTTTTAGATTTTTTATTACACTGTTAAAACACAGGCTTCTATGTATTTTGGTAGAATTAACTTTTACTTTTCGTTATTGTTAGTAGATTTAGAAAAGAATGCTTATTTGTCAGAGAAATATTCCTGATATATCAAAAAATAACTGTGAATATAATATCTACTTCTATTTTAGACACGCAAATTTGAAATTAAATAAGTATATAACTTGATTTATGTAAGAATACTCGCCTTGTTATTTTGACTCAATTCTAGCGTTAAAGAAAATACTAATATTTTTTTACACTGAATCATGTATACACGTATATTGTAGACATCAATCATGAAACGAGAATCATGCTCACATCTAAATCTAGAAAGTATTTTTTTGACACAACCATTTACAAACACGAAAAGATTTACGCATTCACGAAATCTATTACGACTGTACACAATCTAAAAAAAGACGTGCTCAATCAATCATCAGCGATCATCCATCAAACATGCAACAAGTAAAAATAACAGTTATCGGGGCAACCCTGGAGCCAGTCACTGTTTTATACAATGGGGCTTCACCCTACCGGGAGAGTGAATGACGACTGTGTGCTGTACGCACGACCGCCTTCTTTGTTTGTGTGCGTGACAGTGCGTGTCATTATAGCGGTCGATGCGTGCGTGTGTGCTTTTCGAGCGTGAGTGTGCACTAGGGCTGGCAGATGTGTTGTTCACACGCAGCTGTCGTTTCTCCCCTTAAGCTTTAAAAGTACTGTATATAATACGGCACGCGCTGCTTTCACGAAATTATACATTATTATTACTGGATTGTAATTTTTGTTTTAAATGCAGTTGCCATGTCGCCGCCTGGCCGGGAAGCGACACGGCCGAACTAACTTGAATCAGGCGATTACATGAAACGAATGGGGTAAAATTTCATTCTCGCATTTGTAACGAAAACAGTTTAATTGGGATTTTTATGTTCAGTTTTGACAAAAATACTTTTTAGCAAGGTATATTAAACTTTCTCCACTGTGCGAGGAAAGGGTTATCCTATTTTACATACAACATATAATCTCTTCGTGTTAGCGGGCGTTAGATTTATCTTATCAATAGCATGGTGTTATGTTTTGTTTTCAGAACTAGGACCGAAAATAAAACATAGCACCACGTTTCAATTTGTTTGATTTATTTTGATTAACTTTATCAGATAAAGCATTTAATAATAGACCGTTAATAAATCTATGTTAAATGGTAAACTATTTATGTATATAATATTAGTACAATCTAAAATAAACGTAATGTTCACATTAAATATAGTACCTAGCTACAAAAAACAAAGGCCGGCAATAATAAGAAGAGAGTACAAAACAAACGAAAAGGTCAAATATTATTTCTCGTACCTTCTTCAAACAAAAGTTGAAATATGATGCCATATTTAAGACATAAGCACACTTAATGTTCATAAAAACATAACACAATATAAGTGCGGAGCCGTGTATGTCGTGAATCAAACAGAATTTTCAAGATGGCAATCATAAGTCATGTATTTTATTGTACATTTTGCCGCACAAGTGTACTAAATAAGGTGGTTGAATACAGTTGCGTACTTGTGAACTTGGCTCATCCCAGCATTTTTTCGCGTCACTTTAGCATCCCTTAGTATATTATAATTGCTATACCTTTTTGACCAAATGCCTCTTGATTATGATTCCAAACAACTAGTATAGCTTAGAAGCCCAGGATCTCCTCATATATTTTTGTTTAATACGTTTGTTTTGTATACATTCTTATCTCAACACCACCTAATCATTCCTTGCTATTTGTTTGTTAGTTCTGTTCCGAAGGTAAAATAAAGGTTTAGGTGGAATAAATCGCTCTAGCGATTAAACCCCCTGTTTTTTCCCGTAGTTTATTTTAAGGCTCAATTGTACTGTGGTTGTAGTAAAGAATTGTTGTATTGTATTGTATTTCAACCAAATAGCTGAAAATGACATAAAAATCTACAATACACTTCGAAAAAAAGTGTTCAGGAAGTGAGGCGCTTGAAATACTAGAATAGTGCCATTGCCATGACCCATGTGTGAAATCATAAGTTTACAGACTAATACAGGTTACTTTGACATATATGTATTTATACAGACTATTTAGAGTCCCCGGTAAGCTCGGTTCTCCATACAAACGTAGTTACGCTCTCATTTTAAAACGACTAGCTATTTTGCTCTCAAACTTTCTACTTGGAATAAGTTAAGGTATATGCAGGCATGTAATTAGTTTATGTAGCTACAGATACCATACTAAAAAAATACAGCGAATTTGAGATTTTCATACAAAACTTGTTTTTGCTGTATGTCTTTTGTTTTATAAACTGGAGGCATAAAAACTAATAACAGGCCTAGATATACCTCATGTCATTGTATATGTAAAGTTTCGTTACAAGTCAACACGTAGTTTTAAAATGAGAACGAAACTCCGTTTTTATGGGAAGGTGAAATTCGACCGAGCTTGCTGGGGACTCTTAAAGGTCACTGAATCTAAAATTATTATGTACTAGCCTCTGGCCGCGACTTCGTCCGCCTTAAATTCGTTTATCGCGGATAAGGGTATGTTTTCGGGATAAAAAGTAGCCTATATCCTTTCCCGGGACTCAATCTATCTCCATACCAAATTTCATCCAAATCGGTTCAGGGGTTTAAGCGTGAAGAGGTAACAGACAGAGAGACAGACAGACAGACACACTTTCGCATTTATAATATTAGTATGGCTTAGTATGGATTTGTGTTGTGGCTTCATCACGCAAATAAGGTACACGGATTTCTATATTTTTTGGTACACGGGGAGATGGGCATCCACTTATGGTTATAGGATACTTTTTATCTGACTACGCTAAAGAAAAAAAAAGAGAGTTATAATTATAACTTTTATCTCCTCCGATATCTTATAGTGGTTTATATTCGCCTGGGAAATTCATCAATAATATTTTTTTTGCTTTAATTACTTTTGGATAAACAAAAGCGGTAATAGAAATTACATTTTTGCGTAGAAATATGATGTAATAGATACATTTTGCGACGGCAAAATATAAATTCATGCCCATTATTATATATTGTTAGTTTTTATGTATAATATACGTACTTGAAATGGCTTGACGAGCCTAAGATACTTTCGAAAAAATCTTTTTACTAAACTACTATTAACAGTATGGGCACGAAACTTTGTGGTGTCATTGAACCACCCCATCGGAAATAACCACTTCAGGTGCGTATGAAAAGAAAACGACAGTTTAATTTTACCTTTGACAAGATTTGAACCCGATATATTTACAGTCAAACACATAGACTACTTATGCGTATATGTGGTTAACATGTACAAGCACATTTCAGAGTTGAAGCATCCTACTAAAGGCCGAAACACACCTAATGCGTGCGCAGCACGTGCACGTGCGCGTGTGAGTGGCGTGCGCGTTGTATCGTATGAAATGTCATAGTAGATGGCACACCGCTTGCGTGGCGTGCACGTGCGCGTGCGTGACTTGCATGCAACGCAGCTCCGTCGAGACAAACTGGCTGCGTGCACGCGCTCACGCAGCGCAGTGCTGTGATGACGTTGTATTTACCGGCGTTCCCTATGAGACGGCGAACCGAACAGGTCGGGACACGCACTGCTCGGTGCTGCGCAGGTGCTGTACAGCTCTCTTGTATTTATTTACAACTTGGCCGGGGTGCGTGGAGGTTTTGTAATGAATTGCCAAATAAAAGGAAAACATATAGAACCTGTGGCCAAATACGAATGTATTTATAACCAAAAACACAAACATTATAAAAACTCGCCATAAAAGCTTGTTACGGGAACTAGCCTTCCTGTAATTCGTACCAGTTTTCAATATACAAGGCTCCAATAAACCATGGAGTTCTTCAAAAGAAGCTCTGGACATATGAATATACCAAAAAAAAACGATCTTCATACGATTCTAGTTCGCGGCACATATGTCATGAACCCACAGTCTATTTGGCGCTGCACGAGTTTGTGAGTTGAAAGTAAAAGCACTAAAGCTTCTTCTTCGTCTAACGAACTGCTATCGAGCATAATGAAAAGAGTACGCAAAACAAAATCGCGGCTAGTCACGCAACGGTGCTGCAGCGTGCGCCACCGTTGCGTGCACAGCTCTGCAGCACGCGTGCGCAGCTCTGCGTGCGCAGCTCTGCAGCACGCGTGCGCAGCTCTGCAGCACGCGTGCGCAGCTCTGCGTGCGCAGCTCTTGGTTTGACATGGGTTCTGTGCACGCATCCGTTGTGGCTTGGCCTTAATACCAGCTTCATAGCAGCTTCGTTCGCGGAGGAGCAAAGTCATAACCCTGCCTCTTTTTTACTTTAGCGTAGTCGAGTAAAAAGTACCTAGTGCTATAACCATTTGTGGATGCCCACTTACCCGTGTACCAAAATTAGTTGAAATCTGTTTAGCCGTTTTGGCGTGATGAAGCCACAACGACACATACAATAATACAAAAATTCCAAAAATACATTTCTAGTTCAAATTGTCCGTATCACTTATTGCTTTGAAAAGATCTTTAATGTAAAAACATTTCATTTTGGCGACTTTGTAATAGTAGAGATATACCTAGAATAAATGTGAAAGTATATGTTTTTAAAATGTTATTTACCCAATAATGTTACTACGGATATACGAGGAACTGTTAAAACGGATTCAATGTTTGAGTTAAAGATAGATCAATAGTCACAGACAAAGCAAATCCTTGTCATTAATAGTCCAAAAATTGTATATAAGCAATAAATTACTATAAAATAACTCGTCATAGTAATTGCATTACAAATTGCCATCGTTAGTCGGGGACTATACATGTCAAAGGCGATAATCCAATATTTTTCATTCGGATAAAAATACAGAATGCAACAGGGTTTTAACTGTAAGCAATATTACAGTAAAACCACCAAACAAAACGTCCTTTGATAGTTGTTTCTATATATCGACGGAAGCTCTGAAACGGGTCTTTGTAAATGAAAAACGAAATAAAATGAATAAAAAAAACTGTTGAAACCATTACATCCCGAATAGGCCTTTTGCCCAAACAACAACACAAACACAATGAATACCAGACAGGAACTCATTGATATCCTTTCATACACAATTCTCAGCCTTAAGATCAATGAAACAAAGTGTTCTTTCCGACTAAATTATTTTACGAGATACGAGTTTATGTAAATTAATGTTTGTCGAAACATAATAATAGCCTCTGTCACTTTGTCTGTGTAAATAAAAATCCATTAAGCTGGCGTCGAAGGTAACTCATGCATTTTTAATGCACAAAGTGTTAACGTGATCGGGAGAGGGTTACTAATGGCTTTGATGACATCTGATTGGCTGGTTATACTTAATTTATCTATGGGTTGACACATTAACGACCCGGCTACAACATTGCGCGAATTGCGGCTCGGGATGCGTTTTATCTGTTCATTGCACGGTCGAGACGCGCAACGCACTGTGGTTAGTTGGGATCACACGCAAGGAATTAGAAAAACCGCTGCCGCTGCCGCCTCCGCTCGAAGTCGTGGCCTACGGGCGCTAGGCGCAAATAGGCGCGACGCACTCCGCTACTACGCCGCGCTACAAGTACATGCGGGCCTCAATAGTGAGGCTTTCCCGTAGTAGGTGGTCACGCACCCTGCATAATAGTTTTTTTTTTTTGTGCGCAGCTATTGATAATATTTTATCCCATCCTCTTTAAGCGGCGTCCCTCTAGTTAGTAGTACAAGCACAATTCAAGTAGATTTGCGTTTCTAAAGTTAGTCTCAACACTCCCCCGCCGCGCTTGCCGAACCCCTTTGACACCTAAATACAATAGGGATGATAACTAAATTATACTTACTAGTCTGCCATGTAAATTTATAAAATATATTGGAGACGTATTACAAAAAATAATGGCGATTCATTGAGTCAAAATTATGTGTGATATCACGCCTCGGTACAGTTTATACTTAGTTATGACGTCACGAGCCCCACACTGCTAAACTTTTTTGCGATTTATATTTTTTATTGATTTGAAAAAGGAACAAATGTGCATCTATTATTTTTTTAATATGTCGGGGTAAGTAAGAGTGTATGTCCTATTAAGTTTGCCAGTTAGATAATTAAAAGAAAATGGACGGATATTTTTTCTTTTCACAAATTAATATAAAATACTGGGCAGTGGGCATACCCGTTGCAACTCGATAACACGCTACCACTGGTAGCTAACTTCAAAGACGTAAATTTATGTGGTGCAAATTGTAATCATTTAAAATTTTCATGTTCCTTAGTTCTTTACGTATTGACGAGTGCACTTCGTATTTTGCTAAACCGGGAACATTAATAAGAATCGTTTAAGGAGTCTAGTCAATGAATTTCATTATTCAAATAACATGCAGCGAATTCGGGTACATGGACAAATTAACCTAGAAACCAGTATTTTATAGCAGATAAAACGTAATGTTTGATACTGTCTCTGGCATATCGGGATAGCTGCGATTAGCATATCGCGATGGTTTTATGTTAGAGTTCATGTAATACGACCAAATTTGGTTTAAAGTTCACAGTAACTAAGGATAACTAATATTTATTCATACTTAATTTCATAGAATTTCACCCTTAATATGGCAATGTTCATCTGGATGAATCTAGTTACACTGTCTGTATTTTTTATTAAATCAAAATTTTTAAAACTATTTGTATATTCGAGGGTTGAGTTATGGTATTTTTGAACTTTTATAAAATTAAGGTTTAATAAAAGGAATCTAGGCTAGAGTGAATTAAGTTTGTAAAGTAGTTTTTTTAGAACTCTAGCAACTTCGTTGCACGTTTTCAAATTCAATTGCATTTCCATTTTGTGGTAACCGTATTTTTTTTACCACGACATCCATAATTCAAATAAAAAAATTAAGTCGCATTTTCGTGGACGGTAGATAATGGCCTGTATATTTTGTAAAAAAAACCTTTAATATGATTTGCGTCTCTTATGGTTCAGAATGAAGCGAGGTTTTTGAGTTAAGGACTTAAGGAGTTAATCGCTTGGTTTTTCCCGATGACCCATACCATTTATTCACAACATGTGTGAACACATGTAAAGTTGTCGGATTTCGTATAGACGTAATAAAGGCCTCGCAAGGTCAGTGCGATTATTGATTTAGACCCGAATTCTGGATCAATTTAGTACTGGAGTGGAAATGTCTGACCCGCCATGAAATCATTGAGTTATTCGTCTATCCGACTCGTCCCTATTTCAAGTGAAAGTGTCAATTGATTCGGGCCTTCGGTTGGGAAAAATTAGGTAAATATACTTGCCTCACAGTGAAATACGCATGAGGTCATCTAGCCGCTTTCGAAATACATCTTTATTTGAATTTAGAACACGTTTTATTGAGTGTCGATTCGTCCTTGATAGGAGGGTAATTTGTTTCTGTTATTCGAAATCCGCATGTAAAGTTCTCGAGTGACTACCGCGTGCAAACCCCCCAACACGATGGATCAACGATCTTGTCATTATCGAGGGAAACCGTTAGATGAGGGCGGTTGTCTGGTGACCTTTGTCCAGCAATAAACGTCTTTAAACTGGTATAATGACGTAAGCGAACGTTCGTTGTAAGAGTAAGTCTTTGGGAACAGTTCAAGAGTTGGTGTCTACAGATTTAAATGACGATGGTGCTTGTTAATGTTTGAAGACTGTAAAAATTACGTATATACCTACTTACGATTCGTTGTGAATATAAAAGAAATTATTTCAGTTACTATGATTTATTATTCGCGTCAAACATGTTGTTGGTAAAGCCGGAGTATATTTTCTCTTATGTTTTCTTTAAAAACAGTAAAATACAGAACTCAAATGCCTTATAGTAGGCCAGCCGACGAGAACTGGGTTCTATAAACGCCACGCCACTGTTATTTAGGTACATCATACGCTGCTACACCATTGAGCTCAAAATCACTGACTGAACCTGATAGGTGCTCGTAGCCAAATTTTGAGAATGTTTGAGAAGCCATCAAAACCGTTACACAAACCAAACTTCCACTACATAACAAGGCCGTTATTTAATATTTAGAATGCCCTTTAAACGACCATTATGTTACCCTTATATAATCTAAAGAAACAAATACGCGTACCAATTGTATCACCCTTTTATTACACAGCTTCCTTCAAGTGGCGCGCCCAAATAAGTTTCAGATGTAGGGAAGGATTTTTTTACATACGTTTTATGTCTGCTACGCGTCTCTTTGGCGAAATATAAAATTTATTCGTATATTCTTGGTCCTTTTTGTGTTGCTCGTTCAGTAGACTACCAAAAATATATTAACACCCACTTGTGTGCTTCGCATTTCACATCGCGTACTGTTTACGGACAAAAATCATTATTACTTAACATTACTACTTAACATTCCAACTTCTATAGTTCGATGATACAGTTAGCATAATTGATAGAGAGTTTGTCTGTGACGCCAACAATCCCACACCAAATTCAATATGATGAATACGAATTCTTCCCGATGCTTCTGATAATTATTATTTTATCATAGGAATTATTTTTAAGCCTTTAAGATCCATGCCTGATCTATCTGTGTGCCTAATTTAATCTAAATCTATAAACGCATTATTTAGTAACAAACGTTGGGACATCTTCACAAACTTTCACATTACATATTACTATGTTAATCAACTAGAGTGAGTGCTTAAAGCTTGATCCAAGTAAATTTATGATGGTTTTTACCTTTGGTTATACCGTACAATTTAATATACCAAATTTTTTACAAAAGCCTCCGTAAAAGCTGTCTATAAAAAGCGGTCTTCCAACATAATTACGAAACACGTTAGCGAGAAGTAATAAAAAGGAAATTGCGGATTTGCATAAACTAGTGCTCATAAAGCAGCTATGCGACTGTTATACCACTTATATACGACGTTGTAGCTTATATATTACTGCTATAGCGCTAATTTGAGAGACTTTAACTGGTAACCTATCATTTTGAGTTTAAAGAAAGAGATAAACGGATTGGAATAATTGTTTCGCCTTTGCGGGAGTTTTGCTTCAAATTGACCCATTTCTACTCTGTAATAGGGGACTCCGACATTTATACAGAAAGTTATTGTGATACTGATGACATTGGTGCTTTTTCTAGCCATGTGGTAGCTGTATGAAGACAAGCTAAGTTTTCATTACTATTGCGATTATTTAACCCGTTTCAAAATACTGGCAATACTTAATAATAGGTTTATATCACAAATTCAGAACAGAGTCGAAGGAGACTACGTGATCCATCACCAACCCGATGGACAGACATCATCATATCTGTCACCAAGACAGTAACAGAGTGCGCTCACCATTCAATCAACAGAGACCGGTGGAGAAGAATCGCGAAAGCAGCAACTAAAGAAGTAGATGACTCTCCAAGACCACGACCACTCTGTCAAGAGTAAACCACTAAGAAAAATCACAAATTTCCCTAGATCATAAGCAGTGGCGTGCGGTCCATTTAGGCACAAAGGTACTGCCTACCCTGAACGACCTTGGCTCCATATAGGCACAGAAAAACTGCCTATACCTTGGCTAAAAAACCTGTTCAAGCCGATGACCATAAGGTACAACGACACCTGTATACTGTACGTGTTTGTCTAGCTGTCTGTTGGTTGCTACGCCTGTCCCTACCCTTGTATCCGTAGATACACATCTGTATCAAATTGAACTTAATGTATAGGTACGTCTTCAAGTCAGGACTGCCTACATAAATAATGTAGGCGTCTCATCATATGAAAAAAGTATATTTAAGCCAGCAACGACTCTACAAAGCTTCTTTTTGTTACAAAAAGGCGTAAATCACGTTATTATCAAGGTAAGATTTGCCCTTTCGAGTAAAGAGGCACAAGAAGAGGTTTGCAAATTGTTTTCTTACTAAGGAATATGCAATTTACCTATATTACGCGAGCAGGGTACATCAAAGAAAGCTTCCCAGACTACACAGAAACGCTTCGTTGTATAAAGGACTTATTAGGAAACTGTAATAAAAGGCTTGTATTAAGGCCGTATATTGGCTTTATTACGATTCATTTATTTCAGTACACTTTCGTCTACGGTATGATTATTGTTCTTTTTTTCGAGCAATGGTCTTCTGATAAATGAATAAAAATTTAATATTTACTAAATTTAAATATAAGTCAATATTTTATGAGGTAGTCGGAGAGCGAATCAAGACTTATATTTACTATATTGATTATAAAACGCGCTCGTCTGTGTGTAATTCAAAAACATTGGACCAATTTATGGTTTCCACTAGTGACAGTAGGTAACTAAATTGCTCGCCAATGGTTTCACATACATTATGTATCGATGAATTGTAATCCATATGACACGAGGCGAGCGTAAAAACTATGTAACTTAACTACATTCGCTCTGTTCACGCACACTAAAAAGAGCAGGACAGTAATAGGATTACAGAACAAAAGGGCGATTGGTTCCGTGGACACGATGCAAGGGGAATACTGCTATCGGTAAAACGGAGTGAATATATAGAAACTTTTAGAGACTTACTCCCTTTTGGTTTCGATTGCTGGATCCTATAGGATTTGCGCGCACGCTTCAGGATAATACGAAGAGGGATGGAGTTTTAATTATTTTTCAAACTTATAGCTTACAGTGTGTAGTGATCGTGGCGAACACATAAGCGTCATTAAGGCAAAACGCGGATTTCTAACCAAGCCTGAGGTACTGAAGTTGAAGAATCAAATTGAGTCGCGTTTTCGAAACGTGACTTAGAAAAATATTGTAAGTACGTCGTTTACTTCAAAATGGTGTTTGTTTTAAAACTAAAATTATGACAAGCAATAGTTTCTCTGTTAAATAGAAATGCACTAAACGACTTGACAATGATAGCAAACAGGGTAAGCAAACTGTACTCGAAGGGCACATAGTTCGAAGAACCGATGGCCGTTGGGGCAGAAAGGTTCTCGAGTGGAGACCGCGTACCGGCAAGCGCAGCGTGGGTAGGCCACCCACTACGTGTTCGGACGACCTGGTTAGGGTTGCGGGGACTCGCTGGATGCGGGTCGCCCGGCCCATGTGGAAATCTATGGAGGAGGCCTGTAGCAGTTGCACGTCCTATAGCTGAAATGAGGATGATGATGATGAAATGACTTGAATAAACAATTCCGTGTGATCGTCATAAGTTTCGCATGAAGAAACCGTACGTAACTTGTATAACAGGCCTGAATTAGCCGCCGTGCCGACTGCGAATGAATCAAAAACGCAACTAAGCGATATGCAAAACGCGGCTTTCTTTCCCAGCCAGCAACGCGTTTATTCCGCGTTCATAAAATGCGTCGTAAAAGTACATAGCATGTAACCTTTAGGTGGATCGCTGGTCGAAAATATAAGGAAATAGACGTTTCCAGAATAAAGTAGTTACCTAGTTCACCCCTAAAATACAAACTAGCAAACCACATCACGTGCTAAGTTGACGTGCCCCGGGGGTGTTTCATCCCCTTTGTATTCAATTCTATAGTGCGCATGTCTCATATTCTAAGGGGATTTTTTTTGATGACCCCCAAAACACAATGTAATTTTATTACGTCGTATTTTCGAGTAATGGTCCTCGTAAATTAGTAGATTTTTTTATGTGTTTTAATCGCGATTGTTATGTGACGGAGGTTTTATATGGTTTAAAATGTCGTTGGGAATGTGGAAGTGTAATAATGTTTTTTATTTATGCGCACGCATGGATTGGTTATGAAGTAAGCAGACACCCTTTTAACCGACGAGTGTATACGAGAAATTTAATAAAAATTGCTGAAGCAAGAGGTAGAAAGTCTCGTAGCAAGTGGAAAAAGTTACTCTTTTTATGGGAACGAAGTGTGATTTTATATATGTGTGTATGTTAAAAATAGAAACAGGGATAGACTGAGTAAGATGCTTTATGATCCGCACAAGTTTAATTTATGTAAAGTTTGAAATGAAACCGAAACAAAACGAACAATTAAATAGCCAATTACTTAAATTCGTAATTTAACGCCGCGTCATTGCGAATTCAAGTTAAAAACTAAAAACCCTACTGGATGCAGCGAAATGCATTAAAGAACTTTATTGTAATGGCCGCCTTCCAAATCTGATAAAAATAGGTGCAGGCAAATGTAATTCCAGATGTAATTTCCTTTGTTATATTTAGGTCGACGAAAATTAAGTGCGAAAGAAATGGCGTAGTGTTGACCTTCTTTTTGATATAAAAAACTAAAGAAATTGGTAATTTTTGCTCGCTGACTTTTAGTCAAATTAACTGTTATAGTCATTAACATCATGTCAGAATATTCCGGTCAAGATGGAGCGAGGATATTCGTATGGTGGCTGGCGGCGTCTGGAAGGCAGTGGCTGAGGATCGTGGCGCACCCTGAGAGATCTCCAGGTCTAGCACTGCCGTGCTATACCAGGGCCAAAATTAACTGAACGTTAGAGTCATAAAGATTAACGGGCTGCATCGTCATTCGTAAACCACGCCCCAAACACCGAGCGGGCCAATCAGCGGAATTTGTAATAAGGGAACATTTATGGCTAGCGTGAATCAAATAAAGAGAAAGCTAATACACTACATGCTTGTGGTTTTTTGGCGTAAGCGCCAGATGTAAAAGTACAATGAAATCGAAGATATTTATTATGTTTTGTTAACATTTAAGTTAATCATGTAAAAGATAAACGGAAGAATTAATTTTTTACATCATTTAGCCGTATATTAATCGGTCGTTTGTACAAACTAGACAAAAAACGGAAAACGAAGACGCGTTTTCGGGTGACTTTTCTATCAAGGAAATTCTAACATGTTTCCACGTTAATTACTGAATAGGTTATATAGTCAAAAAAAAACACTTATCTAAAAACCAGCCTGTGTCTGGTTGGTTCTGTGATAGTTTGACAAAAATCTTCCTAAAAAAAAGCTATAATTTTCGACACATCCCCTTAAGTCGGCCTTCTCGCTCGCGCTTTAGATGAAACAGCAAGGGCAAGGTGCGACTTAGTATTACAATAGTTTAAAAGGCCGCCTTTTGATAGGAGTTTCCATATATTTTTCGTCCTTTTTCATTAGCACGGCAGAGCAGTGGGCTGTAACAGGTTGATGTTGATGAGAATAATCAGCCGTTACTAACTAAAAACTTTGATGAAATTGGGTTAACATGTACATCTACCTGTACCTAATTAGAGCTGTATAAATACAGGCACTTAAAAGAATTTATTTTTCCGAGTGCAATCTAATAGAAAAACACATAACATTGATTTAAACTTACACGATCTTCACTCATTATCACAACACAACTAAACGGGAAAACTAACGAAAGGTACTTAAATAAATCGTATTTATACGCGATTAAGCCCCGTTTTATTTGTGTTGTGATAATGAGAAAAACACATATCACAAATAAAAGCTTTATACGTTGGATATTCGCAAATTAAAACTATCTAAAACCTTGTCCTTCAGAGTGACTTTACTAGGGCAGTCTGAGGAGAGTTGTGACATCATCGATTATTTGGAACCTATTAACTGTAAAGGTGCGTCCACACTTGTATCATTTGCTCGTATCCGATCACCGTGCCGTAGCATGACTGCGTATCGCGCTGCTTGGACGCTTACTGTCGGCGCGCCGATAATGCCGCACTCTTCCGATACAAGTGTGTGATACGCGTAGCAAATGGATTTCGAGTGATCGGATCGGCGCAACGTCCAAACGCGTGATTGTGACACGCGATCATGCTACGCGACGATGATCTGATACGGGCAAATGATACAAATGTGGACGCACCTTTAGTAAGCTCGCACCAGTGGGCGTTTGTTAGCTCGAGACGTGAACTAACAAACGCGCGCTACTGCGACTTCGCTAACATTTAATAGGTTCCAAAATATCGACGATGTCACAACTCTCCCCTGTTGTAACTCACCTCGGAATCCCGTACTAGTGTAGAGGACGTACAAATTTTCTTGTTTCTAAACACACTTCAATAGGTTTAAAGCCATCAGACTTACGTTTGTCAGCAATCCTCAAAAACACGTTGTCAACAGACATACTACGTATATATTTACGTGATACTAAAAAAACGATTCATTGACCTTCAAATAGTTCGTATCACTAATTTTTTACCTAGATATGAAAGTTTGCCCAGATGTATAGATATTTGCATATATGTTACTCAATAACATGTTACCGTCAAACCGTTTTCGAGGAATAGGTTTATTAAACCGCTTGCAACAATCAGATTCCATAAATATCATTTCTGGGATAAGTTATTCGTGTTTTAAATTTTTACTTTTGTGTGTCCTTGCTAAACCCTAGTAGAGACGTCAGTCAGTAGTACCGTCACTCGAAATATCTCCTAGGCAACAATAATATTAAACGCTTTGATTCATCCCAATAGGAAAAATGCAAATAAAGCGTTGATTTCCTAGAAAATATCAATTCACCACAAACATACTTATTTGACAATATTGACCCACTTCGAAGCACAATAAACATACCATTACTATTGAAAAACATTTAAATAAAAGAGAAGAAAGGATAACGAATCTTCCTGCCCATTGGATCGGCATTAATATTCGCTCGTAGGCGAGGGTCCAAGTGAAGGCAGGATTTTTATACTAAATCATTTTTTTTTGTTGTCTCATCATCATCATTTCAGCCATAGGACGTCCATTGTCTAGTTGCGCCAGTTTATATTTAACGCGTCATAATTCTCCCACGCCTGCAGTCAGGTTGAAGCCGTTCAACCTACCCCTGCAATCCTTGTACCTTGCCGCGTCCTTACCTTACTTTAAATGGCCACGGATGACATTCCTGGGTCTGCGTTTCTCCGCTGAATCCGAATACGGATAAAGAGGCCTAGCCAGACCTTGGATAGGTCTGGCTCAAAGGCAGGTTCCAAAAAAAAAAAATACATCAACAGAAACTTATTTCAGACAAAGAATTCGATGCCCCTAGCGGGCATCAGTTCTATGAGCGAGCGATTAGTAGCTAATAATAAAAAAATTGTTTGATACAACACATGAAAACAAGTATACAATAAGAAAAAAAAAGACTCGAAAGAGGAAAGATTGCTATGTTAAACATAACTCTATAAAAAAGTATCAACCAAAAGTTATTTAATAAACGTAAATATATTAACTGAACGAGAATCACACTGTAAATTAAATAGAAGTGGTATAATGTATAGATTTTTTCAACTTATCCCTTAAGGGTATTCGCGCCAAATGACAATTTCTAAGGGACGCAACCCTTCCGCCTTACCTACCTCCGCTATATTGGATTTGGGTATTTGTGACGTCATGAATGTTCCTTGAATTTTAAATCTATAGGGCACACGATTACGAAACTAACGTATCCAGTATCAGCAGCCGAAAGACGCTCACTGTGGAACACCCCCCAAAGAACATCATCTCAGCCAGTCTTCTACCAGTCTTTTATTGAAAATTATATCAAAACTGTATTAGTTATTAATTAAGAAAACATCAAAGAACACTTACTTAGTGAATAATGTACTTACTCGTATATACAATTTAAGAATCAATTAATTTTCAATTAGTACCGAAGCAGTTTTCCAAGGAAAAATTTTAGCAAAATTATTTTCAATAATCGAATTTGGGGAACAATCGCGAGCGGTACTATTAAAGGAAAATAATGAGCAAAGAAAATACGGCAGGGTTCCGTTTTAAATATGTCGTATTCGATTGGCAAATTTTATAATATGCATTTAGGGAGCGTTTCAACCTGTCTGATTTTGGTGATCGCATTTTTGCTGGGATTTTTAAAAAAATTCCATAGTACTTCGATGGCGCTGATTTCTGCCACATAACTAAGAAAACATGACGATTTCACGAGATCCCGGCACTTATGCCACCACCGAAGTCAGAGCGTTTAACACGCTCGGAGAAATGCCCATTTGAATTTTTTGTCTCTTCCAGCCAAAATCTTACAGACTTAAATGATTGTTATACAGGTGATCCAGGACACGTAGTAGAGATTAACCCTACCTGAATAAGTAAATCATAAGCTACTGTTTTGTACTAATTTTAGTTAGATTGATGCTAAAATCTGTTAAATGCAGAGGAATCTATACACTTGTAAAAGAAGCCAGTAGTCTCCAAAAAAATATGATGGATTGAGTCGAAGTAAAGTTAGCGACTTTTACAAGTTTAGCTTAATGTGATTCAAGCAAATTTACACCGAATTCTTTCAGTTTCTAGAAGATTAAGGTATCTTAGATATACACGGCAACATTGTACTTAAACTCCTTTTGCAGGTCAAAACACGTTTCAGTGCAAAAACATATCTGACGTTTTTGTGATTATATCATTTACACGTGAAACACAAAACTATCAAGACATTTTGTTCCATTAACAACTTACACTCTGTAGGCGATTGTTACCTGCAATTTTATCACAAGTATCACAATTATACTTTCTTTCAAATTCTGCGTTGTCGCAGATGTGTGGTTAAGCTAAGACGTACGGAACTCTAAAAATCTGTCGAACTCAGCATTCTGCTTAATTGGATGAACCCCGGGCGAAATTTCCCCGCGTAATTCATTCCCTGCATGTTATTATACTACAAATTAGCATTATTGTACGTTCCTTTTGTACCGTATGTGGCATTTTTCCCTGTATCGGAATACCTTTCCAATTACCGGCGAACTTACCTGAAAAAAAAAAGAAAAGAAATATTTAATATTTCAAAAGGAAAATTACAGGGAAAAAACAATAAATATCCTGGAGCGTTCACATTGATAATTAATGACTTAGAATTAATTGCTTTCGCAAGAATTTCTATTACGCATTCAGGTTATGCGGGCTTAGGGTTGTAAGTGCAAAATTATCGAACGAATGTTAGAGTATTTTCTTTAATAAGATTCGGCTTTAATAACCTGTAGACCGCCAAAGGTTTTATAACCGCGCCCTCTGCGCCACAGCCAAAAATTACGACCTGTGACCATAATCGGCTAGGGAGTCCCAACAAAGTTTATTATCTGTAGTCTGTATTTTATTTCTATATTACTAGAAGGTGACCCGTAACGTCATTCGCGGAGAAAAAAAAAGTAAAATGCTTATGTTTTGCTCCTGCGTAGTCGGGTAAGGTATCCTCTAACAATTCTCTGACCACTGATCTTTGTACCAAAAAATTTTGAAATCCATCCAGCCATCCAGAACATAACACAATTTGTTTATAATTGTCAGATTCGGGGACCTTCAAATACCCTAGTTCACTTATTTTTATGAAAAAAATTATCATCAATGGACAGAGAGATTTCATTCTTACAACTTTATAGTATTGATTGATTACCTTAACAAAATGTAAGCCATGCTCGTTTGTGTGATTCATAAAACTTGTATCTATAACGCTTAACTTATTATATTATTAGTAGACATAAAAACAAGTAGGTATTAAACTAAAGGCTTATAAAAGGTTCTAATTTCAATTTATAACACTAAAAGCTTAATTACCCTCTAAATGAGCTTCTTAAATCTCAAATACAAATTTCTGAGCTTTACCTCAACGGCATAGAGCGAACAATCGTACATACATATTATTGGGCGTTTGAACATACGGAAAACCAGTCGAGAACTCGTATTAGCCTATCCAAGGTTTTGGCAGAACGCCAACGTAGCTGTTTCTCTTAGAGAAAGGTGAAATAAAAAGTACGGAAATTACCCTATCGGGCGGTTTGCAATCACTTTGTTTTGTATAAATGAAAACGGGATTTGAAACGAATTTCGGAAGTGCCTTTTGAGCGTGGAATAAGAGTTGGTTTTTGCGTCAAAATCGTCGTAGGTTCAGGGAGTTTAAATATGTAATCTCGTGCACAAAATTAAGCGAAGCCCAAGAACCCAGCAGTGTGACAAAATAGGCGTACAGCCACGGCACATTTCTCGAAAGGGCCTCTAAAGTGAGAAATCCGAGAGATCCAAAGGAGAAATATAAAAAAAAAAAACTTTTGATGAAAAAGGGAAACGATATGTGCCTAGCTCAAAAGTGGGCCACTAAATAGGCGTTTTGGCTATATTCAGACATCCAACTATAACTGACGTATCAAAACAGTTCTTGCCAGAAAATATCCCTCCGGGGTCAACTGGGCCCAGAGATCACTAAGTCCACGGGCTCAGTTTACCAATTCTTTTGCGGGTGACTAGACCCCGCTAATCGGCAAACCCAGCCCGCATGCTCAGTGTATCTACCGATCAAAGGACTACTAACTCAGCCTGTGAGCACATTCGACCACTTTCTACACTTCCCGGTCATCGCGTAAAGTACGAGTACGAGGAATAATCGCCCATTTAAAGTATGAAAACATACCTATGTGCTACCCAAAATCATGACATTTGAAATACCTAAAAAAGTCTATTTACTTATTTTCTGTTCAGCGGTGAGCTAGATAAAGATGCGATGGTACCATTACTGAAGCTGAATTAAGAATTTTTAAGAGAGATTTTCAGAAATCTATTTAGTAATCACGAAAAATACCCGCATAATAGGTTTTTACATTAGATTTCAGTTTGTATAAATTGCTCAGCGTTTAAGCTGAGGTAATTTAGTCTAAAGGGACTAAGTTGGTCTATTGTTATTTTAACTTAAACTTAGTTTTAGTACGAAACTTGGTCTATCCAAGACATTTGTGTCTAGTTGACTTTGAACTAGATGGCTTTAGACTGCGACTGAGAGAGGCGCGGTTAAATAAAATGAATAGCATTGAATCGTGGTGTCAGCGAAACTAACTTTAGTACCGTATTTTAAACAATATAAGTATAGGCATACATATATAACGCGGAAACAAACATATCTACGAATTCAGATCATCCACCTATTTATAAACTCATTTCAAAAGCATTCAAATGGGCAAATATGAATCGTCACACATATTTTTAATGACTGACATAAAAATAGGGTGTGACGTGTATCTGTGTCTGTGGGTATTATGTTGCCAATTTAGGAGCTACCTAAACATTTAAAACACAACTAATCAACTACCATAATGAAATAGTCGAGCATTTCCCTTTATCGACTCCAAATACCTGTTATAATGTTATTACGAACTTCATAAACCATTTTTTTGTATTAATTTATGTGCAATAAAGTGATTACATACATACATACATAATCTAATTACGACCTTTTTCCAAATCATTTTTATCCTGTAAGTTCTTCATTGCGGCTTTGTTAGCGGCATACTAAAGGAAAGTATTATTAAATATACGTGAGTAGTGTCTTTGTTACGTTAAATTAACTATCACTTTAGATATTAGTACCTAAATCATTAAAATCTGTTATAGATTTGAAGTCAGTTGTACATTAACTCCAAATTTTCATAATCAAATGAAGATCAATAATATGACAAATTAATATAATTACAAAGCGTCAATAGACGGCGTTATAACCGGCATTTCCATAAACTGAACTAATTTATACTTTGATTCATCCTTACTTGTCCTAAATAGTTAACATTCTAACCTAAATCTACACCTTTATTGTCTTAAACTCCCATTTTCTCGTAAATAAAGCAACATGATATTTTCTTCTGTTTCCGCGATTATTACTCATTGAAATAAAACAATTTAACGGATTATATCGCGTATATTATCTCATTTTAGTTCCCGACGTTTCGGAAGCTTTCCAGTTTTCCATGGTCACGGGAGGACGTTTTCCATGGTCTTCCCGTGACCATGGAAAACTGGAAAGCTTCCGAAACGTCGGGAACTAAAATGAGATAATATACGCGATATAATCCGTTAAATTGTTTTATTTCAAAAAGCAACATGAATTAATGTTTTTAATACCACGTTGCCAATTTTATATGTTAAATTTATTTCCTTGCGAGAAAACTGCTGGTTGGCATTAAATGCATATTTTTAGGTAAGAATGTTGTTTACTATTTACCTCAGTTTTACAAACGTAAGACCGTACCGTCTCAGTTACCTTAAGCTTATTCTGAACGAAATACAAACTCGGAACGTAATCCTTTTTCGTTAAAGGAAAACTGCCACAGTTAAACTAGATACATAAGCAAACTGAACGTACCACCTGTTGCTGCAACCTAGAATTGTGTGTTTAGAATTCTAAGCTTAGTTAATATTCTAGTGTCGCTCGGACGGAGCGGAGGTTTTAAGAAGCGTTTAATTAAAGTGTAGTTGACAATTTGTGTTCAGCCGGACTTAAGTGGAAATTCTTTTGTTTCTTCGTAAGTTTGTGTAAGGTTTTATATGTTTTTTACAAATCTTTACACTAAGTTACTTTGAATTTACTGCATAGGAAGCTACGTTAAAATTTAAAACAAAATTACTATAATTATCTAAACAAAAAGATTGTTGGGCAAAGGCTTCCCACAAAGGTTAAAACCAAATGAAAATTAGAAAAGATCGACTTTCATATGAAGATCAAATTCTACATTCTTTGGCTCAAAAGATCAAATACAAGAGGACTGCGAAGATATATAGTATTTCAGTACTTCTTTATAATATACTTCACACAAAATACTAGAATGACAATTTCAAATTGGAAAAAAAGTACGCTTAATATTTGTACAGGTCGTCTGTACATCTACGAGTAAACATTTATATGAAATAGTTAATAAAACAGACTCAGTGTATGTAAGCCATAATCAATTTGTAAGCTATAAGAGTCCGTTTGTCGCATCTCTGGATCCCTGTGTTCCACCTGCGTTGGGTTCCGCCCGGCAAATGAAAGGTAACGCATACGTAAATATATGTATATGTTAGAGAAACAAAGAGAATTTGTCATATATTATTTAGAGGGGCGAAGTAGGGAATGTACAATCGACTACGGAGTTCCACTTTTGGACCTTATTACATTGCCATAAGGTAAAAAGTGGACACAGGTAGGATTGTGTAGATGAGAGAGACGATGGAAGTTTTGAAAAATATATTTTTCAGAATGTACCTACGTTCTTGTAAACCAGGGGTGTGGTTCTCTTTTCAGCATTGTGTAAGTTACAATATTATTAAGTTTCACCCTTGAGAAATGCTACAAGCATCAGTGCTATGAATTAGGTACCTGTGTTAAGTTAGTACCGTTGGACGTAGAAATAATATGGAGTTTTTGGAACTTAAGATTTATTAATTAAAGCTAGTACTAGTAATTGTGTCGATAGTGTTGGAAATAAGAGCGAAGAGAAAAAGAAGTCGCGTCACATAAACACATGATTATATATACTCGGAAAGAGTCATCTAACGGCGAAGCCGTGTATTATTTACATTATACAATAACTAAGATCTATATACTACTTGTACTTCAAACTTGTTTGCACAGAATCAATTAAATGCCTTTTTGGACACGGCAGTTAAAATGTTATGAGCACATGGGTAGGTAGTTTGTCTATGGCCGTATGGAGCCATGCACCTTCAGGGTAGGCAGTACCTTTGTTTCTTTATGGACCGCACGCTGCTGGTATATAGGCGCCATCTAGCGGATAAATAAAATATTGAATTGGAAAACTATACAAGCAGCCTAGATGGCGCTGTTATCAATCTTGACGACAACAGCAACAGGAGATTGTTCCAGGAGATTGTTACCTGATAAAAAAAAATGATACGAACTTTGTACCCTCGCGGTTTGTATATACGACGACGACTAGGACGGTTTGTCGAAACGTTGGATAATAAACCGCGTTACATCGGTCATATTTATGTTTGATAATACCTCTTAATACACCTTTTTCCCTAGTTTAACAGAGTGCCAAGGCGGCTCCTATAGTTACACTAGTAATTCCGGTAGCTCCTTCTAGTAGCCTCTAACGACAGGTACTCTTATTCTTGATCTGTTAAAATCATGCTGATGATAACGGGCAGCTCTTAATATACCTATCAAATACTGATCACTACATGACTTATCAAACCAACTAGCCCACATAACGTGATTCATGGCTTCAGGGCGTGGAGCAAACATGCTTTTTGTGCAAACAATTAGGGCACTTGTTGCTACATCGATATCCTATATTTAGGGTAGGGTTGTCAATTCAAAATATATTTCCTCAGATCGACAAGAATATTGAAATGATGTGAGAGCAATTTATGGCAGAGTTTTTCTATCTATCAGCCACGGACGTGCACTGCTTAACATAGGCATCCTCTATAGCTCACCACAGAGTGCGCTCGCGATCCACACCAGGTCATCCAGCACTGCGTTTTCCTATGCGTGGTCGCCACTTCACTGTTACGAATCTGCGTGATAGAATCAGAAATGAGGATATCCCCAGAAGAATCAAAGTAACCAACTTCGCTCGCAGAATTGCATGGTTGAAGTGGGAATGGGCTGGCCATGTGGAAAATCGAACTAGTCCAATGGTAATCGCAACAAGGCTTGTGTTACGAGTACTAGATGACAACATATTTAATAGATATAATACTTATATAGGAAACAGATAAGACTCAGGAACAAAAAAAATTCTGCTCATCACACAAATATTTGCCCTTGTCGGAATTTGAACCCAGGACTGTCAGCTTCGCAGGTAAGGTCACTGCCTAAAACAGTCGTATATATACCTATAAAAAGACCCATTTGATTATTCTGGTGAGGATTGAAGGCATTTTGATGGGAAAGCGCCTAGACTAGTTGAAATATATGAATGTCATTAAGAATAAATGATACGGGATCAGACACATATAGGATAAAAAAATGCATATAAAAACACTTCTCAAGCGTAAAACGTCAGCATTAATAGTGAATAAATAAGTAAACGAAAGAAACTACAATACCTTTTCCGTAGCGATTGTTTCTAAGTAATGATCTTAATAAAAATAAATTGCTTTGTGCTGTCACACCTGCCTGGTTTTGAATGCCCTATAAAACGTAATCTAGAAAAAGTGTTAAAGCCTGTGAAATAGATATCTTAAATTAGACTAAATAAAAGCAATTTGCTTCAGAATAAGTACCTACGGGAAAAAAACGTGTGAATGTTTTTTTTTTACTTTTTACATTATTACGCCGGAACACGTATTTATTTTTTCTATCCTTCTTCAAAAGCCTCTAGATCAGTTGCTCTCAAACTTTTGGGCGATGGAGCACTTTTTAAAAACGGTATGTTTTATGGAGCCCAAAAAATATTACATAAAATTGTCCTAATTTTACTAACAAATTAAATAATTGTTCTTAAAACATTATGTGAAAGAAATGTCTTCTGAAATGACTTCTATTTTTACAGAAAGGGGACTTAATTTGAAGTGCTTTCATTTTGAATTATTTAATAACTCCGGCGGAGCTCCCTGAGATATCAGGGCTTCGGGGAGTACACTTTGAGAACCGCTGACTATACCGGCGGCTTTGCCCGTATTACCAATAGTATAAAATAAAAAGTAGCCTATCTTTTAGTCCACAACCTGATTTATCTGTGAGCCAAGTTTCATTTATTACCGTTCGACGGTTCACATGTTATTGAGTAACAAACATCCAACTTCAAAAACTTTCACATTCATAGTATTAGTAAAATGTAACGATTTTTTTTGCTAAAGATCAAGTCGACAACCCTAGTTCGTAACCAAATAGGGTATTTGTTCTGCACACCCTGTATGTATAGCGCAGTGTTTCTGTTGGTACATCGGAATTGACATTTTCGTTCCATCAAAATAGGAAATTGGTATTTTATAGGTACGCCTTCTGTTTGGGGCTGTTTATAAACGGCAACATGTAAGTGTTGTTTATTTATGTATGTCCATTTGCCGTTACGTATGTACAGACTAAAGGTAGCTATACGATATCGATCTTACCCGAATACTGTAGGTGTGTAACATAGCAATGCAGATAGACGAGGAAATAGGTATGCATGGAAATGAAGATTAGATAATTGACGCGTCTGACAAATACATAGTGAAGGCACTATACTGTTCATAATTCGATGACACTCGACCAATTTTATCAATAGGTGACGATTTCTCTTCACAAAAATGTGAATACCGTAAGGTCGGGGTACTTCAGCCCTGGGGGATAACTTTCCCCAGGCCAATAACTTTGTCGAGGCTGCTCTTTTGCATGTAAGTCATAAGATATTCCACCATGAGATATTCTTTAACTCCACGTTAAAAAAAACATGCTGAGTTTTGTTCATTATCAATTGTTTTGGTGTGTGCTAAAGTTACCCTTTAAAGGCCAAAGTACCCCGGCTTTACAGTACAAAGTTATATTCTGCAAAATATCGGCATAAACAAATATCAAAATTTAACTAAAAAAACCGTTCTAGCGTCAACCTGGTTTACTAATATGTATTTAAGCAACTAGTGCAGGAATTTAAAAAAACTGCGCGCAAACATGCTCGTATTAGTATACAGAATAAATGGACTGGACGCATCGCATTAGTGAAGCGTGCATCGTCTCTTGAGCGGCAACTGAAAGGAAAAGAAAATAGGCGAAAGAAACGTCGAGTTTTCTGCCCTGAATAAAATATATGTTATTTAGAAAATGCACTTCTAGATACAAGTGATTTGTAAAAGCAGATGCGACTGCTGATGCTATATTGTTAGGCTTCCGGTTCGAGTCTGTTTCTGAAGGTGCAAATACTAGACAAAAAATATACAGGGTGTCTTGTGAGTAACCCGCATAGCTTTACCAGGGTATACCTGCGGTCATTAGGACCAAACACTTTAACACTAGTTAAAGTAAAAGTAACAAATTGAGTTACTTCTATGAAGCGATGAAAGCCGTTCTAGAATAATCTACATCACGCAAAATATCAGTTTAATACCAGAACTCTTTTAGCACCTCTATTCGAGACGCGAGCAAATTAAAATCGATGCCCATTCGATTGAATGAGGCGTGCTAACAAATGGTGCCGAAAACGGCCTAACTTGATAATATATTGAAGTAAGTTGTCTTTCGAATATCCAGAAATTTAAGCTGATTCATTGAAAAAGTTGGATTGCTATTATAATAAGTTATCTTTGGATTGAGAATAAGTTTATCTACGGTTAAATTTCGTCTAGCTTGCGAGATGGGATTAATTTATCTGATGAATTCGGAATCTTAACTAACTAAAAAGATGACTGTATAATTTCTACTTATAATAGGATGAATGTTCAACGATTTACGATTACGACGAGCACATTTAAATTAAGTATATATCTTTTTATGCTAATGTATCTGAAAAGATTTTCCGGATTATACCTACTTCATTTAATATTTGCTTATTTATAAGCGTATCAAGAGGTTTCTAAAGAAGCTGTTAATGGAAATCCTATAAATTTTACAATAAACAAAAGATAAATTTACCACTCCATAAAAACCGGGGAGGAAACAAACTCAAAGCATTCTTCACTCGGCCGCAAAACCAGCCCTTTCCTTTCAAGTTAAAAAAGTAATTAATGAACTCGGTAAGTCTAAAGACCACTGGAACTTGGTCTGTGTTAAAAATAGAAGCACATTACGTAAACACGGAGTGTGAGGCGATTAGAAGATACTTTGAGTATGTAACAGCGCCATCTGTTGATTGGTCGCGATTTGATTCGTACTGGAAACTATTTTTAGATGGCGCAAACTGATGGACAATGAGGGTCAATGTTATGCTTGCAATGCGGATGTGATTCATGTTTCATGTTTTAATGTGGCGGAATAATTGGGTACGTTTTGACATTTCGCGTTAGTATTCTCAGCGCGCCAAAAAAATGAGTGTAGGTATCATTAATGTTTTAGTTTTTCTTGACATGCCAGACCAGAAGCCAACAGTTGTAGGGCGTATGTTACGCTATAATTTTGACTATCAAAAAGGCAATCGAGTGATGAGTTTAAGAGAATTAGCGAGGATTTGTTATTACGATACTTATATATATATTATTACGATATTTGGTGTAAAATTTACCAAATTGTAATATACTTACTTAAGGCAAGAATTTAGTGTATCTCAACTTAATATCCTAGCCTATTTATTTATTTGCAATATTACAAAGTGACGTATGAAATTCTTTTCAATTGATTTTGTCTATTATGCTCCGTCCGTGCCAATACTTCTTCGTTGGCTCCAGAAATACCAAAGGCACACTCATTCGCGTGTAATGAATGTATACGGCCGCAACATAAAAAAGGCGTTAATGCATAACGCATTTACTTTAACACAAACATATATTTCGTTAAACGCAGGGGAGGTTCAGCCAACGCTGGCTGCGTTGCGGAAGTCGCTGGAATGATTTAAATACTCGCGTCTTATCTAGCATCTGCGACGTGACGACAAACGCTTTGGAGGCTTCGCACCAGTGTGAGCGGAAAAACAGAGTTTTTATACGACGGAAAGTAAAAAACGAGATAGTGTCATACTAGCCGTCTGAGAGTCAGCGGTTACCGCTTTCGAAAGTGTTGGTCAACTATGCAGATAATTAACAGGTTAATCGTGATATATGCATATATAAACTTGCACAGATTGCGCTTATAATAATAATCATCTTCATATCAGCCAATGTACGTCCACTGCAGGACAAAGGCCTGTCCCAATGTTCTCCACAACGACCGGTCGTGCGCCGCCCTCATTCAGCGGTTTTCCGGCATCTTCACCAGATTATCGCTTACAATATGAATCTTAAATTATGCTGTTAAATGATACTGATCTATCTAGAGGAATCGTAGTCATCGTTAGCTGAAAAACGTCCAGCGCTGAACATAGGCCTCGCCCAAAGGACGCTACTTTGGCCGGTCTTGCGTCACCTGCATCTATAGGACTCCCACGATCTTTACTAAATCAAAGCGCAAAACTGCAATATATAAATGGCACGACATTAGCAGCGGCGAGGTGTTCAAAGATTTTCAACATCCTTTTTATCTCAGAAGTACAATTTCTGATATGCCACTTGTTATGACTGACATATGTCGCGCTACACCTAATAAGCACTATAGTTATAGGCACGCTACGCTAGGATACCCTAAGTACGCTAGGCACGCAACGTAGTGTGGGAATGATTTAATTTCTCATTTTATCTAGCATCTGTAGCGAACACTTTAGAGGTTTCACGCGGGTACGAGCGTGGAATGAAAAAGAAAAGAAAAACTTGTTAGTGTACTTTACAATGAAAGCAAACAAGGAGTGATTGAAAATGCTTCGTGTACAATGGTGCGGCATTCGTTTTAAAAGTATGTATAGTATAACATCATCATCATCATCATTTCAGCCATAGGACGTCCACTGCTGGACACAGGCCTTCTCCATAGATTTTCAACTGGGGTCGTATAGAGGCGACCCGCATTTAGCGAGTCCCCGCAACCCTAGCCAGGTCGTCTCACGCTGCGCTCGCTGGTACGCGGGCTCCACTCGAAAACCTTTCTGTTTCTTTCTTGTTCTTCGAACTATGCACCCCATTGCCACTTCAGTTACCTTGGTTCGTCTCCTCATTTCTGATTCGACCTCGTAGAGAGATCCCGAGCATAGCCCTTTCCATAGCTCTCTATGGTATAGTGTAACATATCAGGTGTCATTCAATCTGAGACCACAAATCTTGCAGTGTAAATTGTTGTTCAATGTTGTTTTAAAACGACAAATATTTCAAAAAATCTCATATTATTTATATGTAATCTGATTTTCACGTAGAATAGACGTGGGTGGACAAAACAATAATCAACATCATGTTTCTGTATTGTTTTCATAATGAACGTGATTATTTTTAAAGTACAACAATAACCAACTAATTATTTCAGTTAACTTTACTAGGAACAGTCATAATTCGTATAAAATTAATTCGTCCAATATTACACGTATTCCCATATGAAACATATAAACGCAAAGTATATTATGCTATTAACGCAACAAAGTTTGCTAATATAATATTTTGCTAATATACCTGGCTAACAACTAGAGAAGCTGTACACCAAAGTCATTAATTTAAGTGTCTATACAACGCTAACAGTGTGTCCAAGCCTCACGAGTAAATCGAGTCAGGCTTGTCCAAAATCTTGTTAAAATTCATTAGTTTGCGCGCCATGATTAAGGGTTATTTCACGAGGAATTTTAGGGTAAATATGTTGGCATATGCTTGGTTTTAAGCCAACATATAATGAGTATGTTGATAGTGCACCAAAAGAATAAAACATTTTATAAAAAAATAATAGCAACAAGGATAATAAAATAATAGTAGCTTACTGTGTACTTACAAAATATATAGTTTTGTAAAAGAGCGTTATGTCACGTTTACACAATAAAAATTTAAGAAACCTTTAATGTAAGTAGGTTAAGCCTCACACAATATCTAAATAAAATCAAAACTAATTTAGGAAAAAAATAATTACTCCCAGATTTCATAGTTAGCTCAAACTAAAGCCTAAATTAAAAGTCATTATGCGCGAGTTCGAGCCTCAATTTTCGGAATTTGATGACAATCTCGTTTACTGCGACAGAATTATACCATTTATGTCCTTTCCTTCTACACTATCTACTTTTTGACTTCATTACTACTAATTATAGTACGAATAATAAACATTCGGAGCACGCGATTGGTGTAACATTGCTGTGTATTATAAAAAAACTATGAAACTAAGCTAGAATTTTAGTGAATTACAGTTACAATATACCAACAGCTTGTAACTGTAAACTCTGCAAATTACACACGAAAGAAGTAATTCTCAAGAACGAACGTGGACTTAAAAAAATTGATATACAGCGCCATCTACATTTCTTATCTGGAATCGGCGTTGGAAAGTTTTCAAGAAGTTCTTGCACTATCCTAGAGATGGCGCGCTGCTCAATAAATCCATACTAATATTATAAATGCGAAAGTGTCTGTCTGTCTGTCTGTTACCTCTTCACGCTTAAACCGCAGAACCGATTTGGATGAAAATTGGTATGGAGATAGTTTGAGTCCCGGGGAAGGACAGCTACTTTTTATCCCGGAAAAATACCCTCATTCGCGATAACCGAATTTAAGGCGGGCGAAGTCGCGGGCAGAAGCTAGTAAATGATATTTACGTAAATTTCAATGTTCCGATGGAATACAGTTCTGAATTATCTCGTAACCTGAGAGAAATGATGCATTGTCCAAGTTTGTGAAAATATTATACATGTTTAGAACGTCCAAGTTAAAATGCTTTTAGAACGAACGTTATACTCGTATAATGTGCTATAAATTCCAATTACAGTTTGAGAAAAGTCCATTAATCCAACAAGGGCAAGGAAGGGGGAATTAAAAACGTATACTCGGTAATGGCATAAGTTCCGGCGCACACGTTCCGGCGATTAAGTCTGCCGCAAACAATCAAATTGGGGTAGGTACTAGAGAGGTATTTAATTTTCAGACTTCAGTCGGGTAAATAAAAAATAAACATCATCAGTCAACTGTAAACAAAATCCATGTGAATATTTAAGATATATTGCGTTTTCTCGATACTTGTGTAATAAATACAGTGTGCAAAATTCATACGGGCGAATATTTTAAACGCGTTAAGAAACTGCTTTTTTCTTTTCATACATAATAATTGAGCACGCAATGTAATACATCCACCTATTCGATTAATTTACGTATCTCCGTACACGTCACGTCATGCCAGTTGTCTAACCCAGTCACGAGTAGATTGTGTTCATTCTACTTGGTTGTACTTGAAAAAGAAAATATACCTAGTTAATAAAATTATTTAACAAAATTACTTTCCATAATATGGTTTCTACTATCAGATACTATGGCTGCATAAAATTTTCGCCCGAATAAAATTTACACACTGTATATTGATTTGATTGATAGGTTAGGTATAGACTAATAGTATATATTTATTATAACACAAATTATCTTATTTAGTACGCACTGTTAAACCTCAGGATACATATTTTTTTACTGAAATCTCACTTAGTATTTTTTGAGTTTAGAATCTTATTCACTAAATAAAAAGATTAAAGATGGTCTGAGCAATCTGTATCACATTTTCAAACAAACTCGGTTTAAAATTTTAATAAATAAAACAATTTAAACGGGTCTACCCCGTGAACACGGAAGCTGTAAAGCTTCCGAAACGTCGGGAACTCCAATGAGATAATATCCGCGATATAATCCGTTTAAATTGTTTTATTTAAATGAGTGATAAAACAGGAGAGAAAAAGTATTAGTTATATCCGTAATGTTACACAGGAGTTTGTTACTATTTTTATAGCGTTGGTTTATTATTAGCTTCAAAAACATGACCCTCCCTCGTTGTGTAGTAGGGTAAAAGTAAACAAACCAGTCGTGCCAGTCTCACGTCAATCACAAAACCAAAACACTTCACTTGGCAATATAAAGTTTTTTCTTTATCTGGCTATAAAAAATATCCGCCATTTTTTAGAACCACGGAAAGAATGTTTAAGACAGGGTTGCCTCAATTAAAATTTAAACGAGAGGAAAAGCGACTGTATGCACTTGGAATTGGGTATACAGTTCACCCGAATTCATCTACATTTAGATTAGTTAGAATTACTTTTAACGGAGCGGGAGGCGTCATTGTGTTTCGGATTAAAAATATTTTTTTGTTTGAATATAAATAATAAATGGTTTTCGAGAAAGAAATTGCCAAGTTTAGTTTCCAAACCAAGTTCTCCGCTAACTGAGAAACAAAGCACACACTTTCGCATTTATGTTAGTCTGTATAGCAACTTAAATTATACCTACATCGAGCCTGATACGTATCCAAGAAAACTATAATATAAATATAAAGAATAAAATATATAAAGGTCAGTCTAATCTAGATTAACTACCCTAAAAGTCATTAATTGGGTCGGTTCTGCTTTTTACCGACACTGGCTCCATACAAAAAAATGTGTAATGGAGGTGTAAATGACACCTCTGTCACGCAATTTTAGAGAAAACGAATAAAAATATAAATGCAAACCAAAATCACTATGACGCTAATCATATTAACAATTGTAATGATAGATTAACATTTTAAATAAATTAAGATCTGTGTTATTTTTTTTCCTCTTCATCAAAAAAAAGGTTTTCTGATCACAGTTGATCATGTCACCCTTCTTGTGACATATCAAGCAAGCAACCTTATAATCTACGCTTAAGGCCAACAGTTACAACATGGATTAACTATATGGCTTTTTGTGATTGCAGGTGTGGTGTGCCAGAAACGAATCAATTTCGCCTACATCGTACACATTACAATCATATTTAAAGTGAAGGCTCTTCTTTCTGCTTCATTATTAGGGTACTGATTCAGTGCCGGTAAAATAGACGAAAGATCTGCGTTAAACACTTAATAAGTAAGAACTGTGTAAAAACTGATGAGTGTTTTTCGACATTTCTGCTCAAAACTTTGATTTCATCTTGGTAAACGTTAATAGGTTAAGACATGTATGTGAATGTTCTTGTATGGGCATCAGAAAAATTACGGTATTTTTCGTCATACAGCTCCCGAGCTACCCAATATAGCCTTACCCCTTTGTTTCGGCTCCGTTTGCTACCCTCTAATTTTACAGCGTCTTATCACGTGATGTGATGCTATCACAACTTGTTTACGATCGAATAAACGTCCAACACTATTGGGTGCTCGATGGGTCACCGATTATTATGCTACTTTATGAACTTACTATGTTACGCGCTCCACACTTATGGGTTCAACACGCAATGGGATTTTGGGAAGTAATTATACATCCCGCGATTCCTCCGGTGTTGCCAGTGGCATGCGGTCCATTTAGGCACAAAGCCACTGCCTACCCTGATCGACCATGGCTTACCCTGAAGGCCTCTTGAGACCCTTCCACGCATCTTCCTGTGCGCGGTCATCACTTGAAAACCATTCTGCCCCAGTGGCCATAGGTTCTACGATTTACTTAAAACGCGGTATACTTATTAATTCCCGCGTTAAAAATACATAATTGCACCATTAAACCTTAAGTGGAAGGAAGTGCCATTATAATGACGCTGTCTACAAAAATCTAGACAAGGTCAACTACCAACGCATTGGTCATTAATTTCGCAGAAACACAGATGACTAAACTACTGATTGTCAACTAATTATTTGAAGCTCGTTATTGTCAATGTTCCGAAAGGCTAAAAAGGGACTTTTGCGAACAATACAATTCAAACAATAGGTATAGCATAATAGTAAGACATTGTCGATGGAAATTCCGTATCATGTCCTGCGTTGGTCCTGGTTCTTGAGCTGAGACGAGCAAAATTGTCTTTCGACGTCTTTGCTATGTCTTTTAAAAGGCGTCATAAAAAAAACCTATTTCAATAGGCGTTTTGGCGACAAGAGGGAAGTAATAAATGTGCAAATCATGTTTCCTGAACCGTTTCATTTCTTACATATTCCCATGATTTTTTTCGAAATATATACTCTATAAACAAACCGAACCTATTAGGTTCAAGATAGTGATTTAAAAATCAGTATTTTTCCGGTTTCGGAGTGAAACTTAATTAAAATGAAACAACTGAGAACTGAAGCAGTTTAGAAAAAATTTTTTGGCGTAAAGATCATCTTCATCATGACTCATTCTAGAACCGTCGATGATTATGCATGATTAAATATTTGGAATAGCTGTTCCCTTCTTTTATTTACCTGTCACTAGACGTAGATTGTTGTTAACCGCCGTCTATGAAATATGTAGAAACGATTGCAACCTAAAGTACTAGAAATTTGCATCCACGAACTCACAATTACCTACGTTACAACACGGTACAGCAAGAGTAAATTACTGTTGCCCTAGAGCACAAAGTAGCTGCTTTAAACCCACACAAACTGCATTTTGACGTCAGCAGTTGTCAATGTCACAGGCGCAAACGAGCTAAATGTCACGTACGATTTTATTGAATTACAGGTACTAATAAATTCTATGAATTTTAAATGTGCATAAGTAAATTTGAACATGTCTCGAACTTTTCACAATGAGATATGATATGACAAGGGAATGAAAGTATGTAAATGTAATCAAGGGGAAAGTAACCGTCTTTCCCAAGAACGGAAAGGACCCCATTATTTGACGGGAGCGTAAATGGACTGTTTAGGAACATGTTAACACGCAACTATGATAGTTTCTATGTTATACAAATAATATAAAAGGATTCGTAACAATATATTATAAGTTTGGTTGGTTACAATGTCTACTGTATAATCGTGAGAGATATTATAGGACCAACTTCACTATGGTCAGTTAGAGTTAAAGGTTAATAGTCGCAGTGATATTAGGCCTTACATTGGAGATATTAAAGTATGGATAAACATTTTCTTATTATATCCTGTTAGGAGAAAATAATGGCAGAGTTACTTAGAAAAATGCTAAATAATCTATTTAGCACAGGTTATTAAAATACTGACGAAATGGGCCTTTGAAATTTTTTAAAATCCTAGATTTAAAGAGTGACTCGGGAATCGTGACTATGACAATGAGTTACGGAACAAAAAAGATTGACTGCATGATCCAACTAAACGTTATGTCTTTCAAATATTCCAAATATACTTTATTCGACACTTAAAAACCGAATACAGAATTTACTAAACGTAATTCAGTGTTAAACTACTCTGTGAAAGTGATTTGTCACATAGAAACACGCGATTTGAGCCAGGCGCATATTGTACACACGTGTCAGTTATGACGTCGAGCTATATTTAGAGAAAATCACAGTGATCGAAAGTATCATAGTGACTTGGGACAGCTTGGCCCCTATTTCACAATCGTGATAATGACAGCGACGATTTCACGTACATTGCGTGCCCAGTATAAAGTAAGGAGATGAAATTGCGCGGATCGCCGTGAACATAAAATTGTCGTTGTCACCTGACAACTGTCAGGACAAACAGTGTACAAACGGCGGACTTCATATTTGTTCCGGCTATCGGTACATTGTGTTACTATTTACGTAGTGTATTTTTAGGTAAAAACTCAATTTACTATTTTAGTAATGTGGGCAACAAGTGTCACAAAATAACGGTAATACCACTAGGGTTGTACTTTTGTTTTATCGAAAACCGTTGCATCGAATACTTCATTTCGTCGACATACAATTTCATCTTAAGCATTTTTCTTTGAAACTGTTAATAATTTGTGGATTTGTTATAAAACAAACCTAACCAAACGGCTTCTAAGTGATGATATTTTCAAAAATCATTTCAATCAATAATAAGTTTTCAGGAGAAAAACTGTCGATAAAATGAAAATTCTATGAAGTAAATGCATTTTAGGAAATGGAAGGACACCATCACTATGGTAATAAGTAACTTCAACTTGCAATCAGTAACAGGCGTGACAAAGTCACAGTGATATTTCACTGTGATATTTTAAAACTGGAATGACAGTCACGGCGACTGAATAGGTAAGTAACGCTTTTCCACATCTCTATTTACATTTCAGTCGCGTACATAAATTCTCGAATCCACGCTACCTTATGAGGCCGAGTTTTCAATATTGTAAAGGTATATATTAGTTGTCACTAATGTCTAATGGACGCTGGTCATTTGTCATCGTAAATTGAGTGTTAATGTCTTTGGTTTGATCGGTGGCTATTTGTTTATAATATATGAATGCTTCATTAGGTTTCGGATCACGTCTACATAACGCTTATTTACAAATATTTTTTATTATTTACGAGATTTCAAAGAAAATGGTATAAGTCCGCAATGGCGATTTAATTATAACATTTATATAAGGTCGGTAAAACACAGTTTTTACAAGTCTTTATTTGACCCACTTCCAATGACCTGATCGACTTGATATTTGGTATGTAAACTAAGATTAGATTAGATTTAAGTAATAATAAAGTAGCGCAGACAAATATTTTATATAAGATATTGTTGATATCAGTTTATACGCGACATATTATTGCAAAAAAAACTCTTCTAATGACATATTTACACCGGTCACTAAGGTCCTTATTCATGGAGAATATGCTACCTTTTTATTGATAACGTAATATTGTCACACACAAAGGTCATTATAATTTAGGTGTGAATCACGCAGCATTCCCAAAACAATTCTAAAACGTTCAAGTGAAAAGAAAGACCGTTACACGCGGCCATCTTAAAATTCAAATTCAAAAGGACAGGTCGAACCCTAGGATCTATTGTTCAGTTTTCAAAATAGAAAAAGGCACCTGATCGTGAGAATATGCGGGTTCATAAAAATAGGGGAAGGTATTTTGGGGTTCTATGAAAAGCGAATAGTTTAATGTTCTTAACGGTTAACTTAAGACATGGATACATATGAGGGCTATTCAGTTTTTGTCGCCGCCATTGTTGTTTAATCTTAATTTGTTTTATTCGTGAGAAAAAGTCATGCGAAACGTACTATTTGCTATTCTGTGTCGCTTACGTGTGTTGTGAAATTCTACGCAATGCTGCGTAGTAAGTGAACCTAACAATTTGTTATGTAAGGAAGTGGCACAAATGTATGAATTTTCTTCAATTGTGTTATAAAGCCGCGAGCTAGATAGCATACGTAAAACTTAGTTCTTTTAGTGAAATTGTGTAACCATCTTATGGAAAGCTTCTCAGAAGATGGTAGAAATGTAAACAGAAGATTTTAAGACATATGGACGAAGAGGTATGGTTGTATTTTCACATAAGGCGAGGCTGATAATATTAGTGAAATTAAATGTACCTAGCTGGGTAACTACTGGCGTCTCAGCTATCTGTTTCCTGTTCTCAGTAGGAGCTCAGCCACAGCAAACGTCTCGAAAGGACCTCTACGTGTTCGATCCATATTTCCACGCAAGTCTTACAAAAATCCCGGGACTTACGAGCCCGTGTCTCAAGGACGAGACACAAATAATCTTCTATAATCGTAACGAAAACACAGCATTTCGTTTTACCAAATTTACACGCTCATTTCTTCAAAACATGCGACAGGAAACTGATAGAGGTTGAAACACCAGTAGAACTACTCATCTACTAACGCTGATTAGACATTGGTTAACGTCCAATCACGGTATAAAGTTTTTCACATTGTAATGAAATTTATATCATTAATAAGATTTAGTCAACAATACCGCAAGACAGCAAAAAATCCGCTAACCCATTTTTCCCGTAAATCAGTACATATAGGACGGTAACTCTGTTACGTCACTCCACGTCAGCTAACGCGGTTACGTGTAATCTGGTTGTGACGTCGATACAGTAAATACGTTAATATTGAATATTACGAAGGACGTGCCAACTGGGTAATAAAGTGGAGGGGAAGTGTTTGTCGGTAGTGATAGGCCTAGTTAGTTGCCTATACCTTGTTTTTCTATAAAGTACTGAACATAAAAAAGGCAACAATCCAGCACTAGAGGAACTCGAAGATCAACATGGTCGGCTCTACAATTTCAACGATTCCAAATTATTTCGTAAAAATTGCTACAGAAAAAGGTCTAAATATGAAAACTCGAAACAGGACAGTCGATCACCCATAGCTTTCATAAAATGGTCACCGTCGAATGCAGCGCTTATAGACGCGTATCAACTATTTATTTTCAAAGGTCTCGCCCTCGTCTTCATTTTCTTAAGTCAGTTAAACAATCAGCGGGACGGATATTTTGACCTGTAATATAAAATGACCCCTAGACACGTATAAACTATTTGTTGTCGTAGGTCCTCGCCCTTGGTTTTGTTTTCTTAGGTCTCGCCCTTGGCTCCGTTTTCTTAAGTTATATTTGACAACCTGCTTGACTGACCAATATATTCTGATCTGTGACCTGGAACATGTACCACTACTTCACATATCTAGTTATATTAGGGACGAATTGAAGGCGATTGAATGCGTTATTTAATGGCGTGAATCATTTCTGCCAAATGCGATCGCGAAGTATAGATACTGCATACTACTGGACATCATCCAGCTTCTGAAACTACAGGAGAAATCTAAAAACGTGCTGTCTATAAAATTTTAAATTTCAATTAACAATAAGCAGCTTCATAAATGAGTAACGTCATATCTATACTATCGTAAAGTTGTAAAACAAAATGTCGGTACATTGAAGATGTAAAAAAAAAAATATTGTAACGGACTAGGTCACTGAATGGAAATATATTTTTTTTAGATTTTTTGTATGTTTGTATGTATCGTTGCGTCTTAATCACGCCAAATCAGCTTAACGGATACCTATCAACTATTTTTGGTACACGGGTTGCTAGTTATCTCCCGATGGTTATAGGATACTTTTTTCCAGACTACGCACGCTGAAGAAAAAAAGATGGTTATGACTTTTTTCTCCTCCGCGGACGAAATGTGCAAATCTTAGGGAAATATAGTTTCTTGTTGCTAATTGCTTTGACACCGAAACTAGGCACCTCACATGATAATGTTTACGTTTTTTTTTACTAACATATCGCATGTTGGTTCAATAGTATAAAAAATATTTTACCCTCAATCGCGAAAAGGCGTAACGTACTTCAATTATCTAGAAAGATACGTCCTACACATACATAATATTACTCATACATAAAGCAATTGGTTGAGTCTGCGCGTCGTAGCATGAATCGAGCGATCATTACTCATGGGGCCGAGATATTAATCTTATTAATTACGGACTGGGGGCAAAAAGCGAGTGGCAATTTATGACTTACTTGACGATTTGGGGATGTAACGCCCTAGTGAAGTGTTCGCTAAGATTCACGTCCAAGGCACTTAATGATTAGTTGTTACGCGACGATAAAAAAGGACAATACGCGACTTTTTTTGCATGAACTTCGTCATTGGTTATATCAGTCATCATCATATCAGGCGAAAGACTCCAGGAAGATCTCTACAACGACCTATCCTCCGCTGCCCTCGTCCAACGGTTTCCTCTATCGTCGGTCCACATTCTTGGGAGCCACCGGCCTCGTTACGTGATATCATTAAAATCAACATACTATTCTCTCGTTTCCACGATTATCACTAATTTAAATAAAATAATTCAGACTGAGTAATATATTTATTCTGTCAGTTACAATGTGTGCAAACTACTCACATTGAGAAAAAAAATGTGTTTGTGATCACTCAAGCAGGGAAACGTGAGAAACCAGTGGAACTTCTCAAAGTGAGTAGTTTTCACATATTGTAACATTGACAAAGAAAAATATTTACTTGTACACGTACACTTGGTAGACTGAGAAAAAAATATTTTCCTCTTTTCGTTGAATAAGCTGTAAAATTTCCGAAACGTCGGGAACTCAAATGAGATAATATAGGTACGCGACATGTCTAAATTGAAATAAACTTATCGTAAGTTTCTAAAACGACTCAATGACTGTTGTTGCAATGGTTTTTTTTAACCCTGTCGCAAAAAGAAAGATATTACAAGTTTAACTGTGCGTGTTTTACCGTAATTCCTAACACATGAATCGATTTTCATTTAGCTTTTTCTGCAAAGTGATCCTTTCTGTGATCACTTGTTACAAAAACAGAATTATATCCTAGCCATTTGTTGGTAGCAACAAAGGATTGTTTCACGGTGGATATTATTTAAAAAAAGTCTACGCTACCTTATGCTTATATTTACAATCACTTGAGGTTTTAAAGAAATGTACAGTGAAATCGGACAATGGGCTTCCTCAGCGGAATAAACAGGTAGAATTCTGTGTAAATACGAATTGAAAAAAATAGAGGGAAAACGACCGATTTATCTTAGAGGGAGTAACGTTGCCTGCGAAGCAGAAGGTCCTGGATTTCAATCCCGATAAGGGTAATTATTTGTGTGACGAGCATACATATTTGATCCTAAGTCTTGGATGTTTTCTATGTATATAGTACAGCTATGTATCTATTAAATATATCGTCGTCTAGTACTTATAACACAAGCCTTATTGAGCTCACCATGGGACTAGTTCGATTTGTGTAAACATTTATTTATTTAAAACAAGGTAAGTTTTAACTGGTTTATTTAATGTTTGTTTATATTTTTTAAATGTGAAAACATCAAATATTTTAAGCGGTCTGATGGTCTTACGGATAGAGCGCTGTTCCGGTATAACAGAGACGCTGGTTCGATTCCGGCTTAGACTGCAGTGGATCGCAATTAATTTTTCTTTTCTACTTAAATCTTTGGTTTATTTAACCTAACTTTAGGTGCTCATGTAAATGTGAAAGTGTGTTTGTTCGTTTGTCCTGCTATAACGCAGCGGAGCCGGTATTGGTACGGCTACTACTTGGCAACTTTTCGTTACGTGGATGCAATATTTCTAAGAGGATAGCAAAAAAACAGATACGAGGGCGAGCTGATGGAAAAATACTATATGAATCTTAAAATGTTTGGTTGGGTTAAGAACGTTGAATTTTAACGAAAATCATGATATTTTACTATGACGATCTCCCGCGCCCCTGCATGGCTCGAGGCACTGGTTCAAATCCAGTCGGCGTCTTCCATTTTTTGGACCTATTTAGATTTTCGCATTTATAAAAAGATTATATGCATTCTAAGTATCAAGGAAGGACGCGACTACATATCACAGAAAGAAAAATATTTCAACATCTATGTAACTTAGACTACAGTCCATAGAAGATCTAAAACTGTAACTAGAATGACTAAAGTTACCTGTAAATATATTTTTGGACCCTGTGTATATATTTGCCGCTGACTGTACATGTGCAAGTTAAAGCCATTAATCAAATCGGGTCGTAGCTAACTGAAATCTGAATAGCAAATCCGGCGGTTGCTGTTTTATAACTAAGCATAGTGATGAGCGGAGCGGACAGCGATTCTTCATGCGAGTCGACCGAAGTCCAGGCGAAGCGGAGTACAGTACAGTGTCATCAACTTGACCTTAATCGGACTAATACAGAACTGAATACTCTATACAAATGATAAAACATATGGTGAACGCCGCGGACTGCATTCAGAAGTCTTATTTATTTTTGTCAATAAATTCAAATTTACTATATAGTAAGGTAGCAAGAAATGCTGTCGTATAAGCTTATAAATTTTATAATCCTGCATATATACAACATATTACATGTTTTTTATACTCTCGATGAAAATGGGAGTAGCTGGAGCAAGTTTCCTTGTGTATCTAATAATGTTAATCCATAACTAGTCCGCTTAGCTAATGCAACAGGTATGCTAAGACGTAATCCTTTTTCAAGCTAGTTACGTTATGGTATCATTTTTGGATCGATATATTATGCTTATTGTATTGTATTGTATTGTATTGTATTGTATTGTATTGTATTGTATTGTATTGTATTGCATACTCCGGAACTGCGCAATATTGTTCGTATAATATCGTTTTGTTGGACCAGGCTTCTTCCCTTGTTTCGACTGCCAATTTCTTAAATGCAAAGATACATTTGCTAAACTAAGTTTCGAATGTCAGAACTTGAAATCCAAACCCAAAAATTGTCTTCACCGAAGCGTATTACCGCTACCCGCGTTTCCTAACACCAAATCCCCTGTCCAACCACAGGCAGAACTAATAACTATTTGAGTTTACAATCGGGAGATAGCACCCACGTAATCTGGAGCCAGACTTAGTGCGAATAGTTAATGATTCTTGCTTAAAGGATTTGGTATACAGGTTAATTGGAAACCTTTAATAACCCTTGCTGATAGAATACGCGTGAAGGATAATACAGGAATATACACAGTTCGTGAATACTTAGAATAGGACTCGGCTACTGTCGGATAAAATCAGAAATATTCATGTAATAGAATGATCACAAATGACAATCTTGGAAGTATAAAGAGCAGTTAATACTCGGCCATTATTTTAGCGAGTTTCATAGCTATTAGTATCTAAAAGGGGATTTCACAGCTCTTTTGTATTTGTATATCTGTGATACAACAAATAAATTAAGGTATATTCGACCTTTTCTATGTTTGAAGTGTCGGTACGTGACATTGTCACTATAACATAAAGTCCTATGAAAATAACGTCAAAAATCAGCAAATAACGCTTATTTTGCATTGTTATTTAACTTTGACTTAACTTGTAAACATTACTGGTACAAAATGTCATCTATACTTAATATAATGTTGTAAAAATTCAATGTCTCACATTCAAGATATTCTCATGAAAACTATTGACATAGACTACTTAGGTTTTTTAAAATATTTGTATGTTATACATCACACAAAAATAGCTTGATGGATTTCACATATTCTTACTACAAGGGTGCTGGACATCCACAGATGGTAATGTAACTTTCTACTCAATTACGGTGAAGCAAAATTGTTACGACCTCTTCTTCCGCGCAAACGAAAAATACCTTAAATGAGAGAATTCATGGACTGCACTTACCTGAAACAAAAAAATACAAGATCAGAAGAATGTACAATAAATAAATATATTTACTATTTGATGATATATAACATTGTAAATATATTTAAAAAAACGATTGTAACTGACTATTTGGCGGTCATTGGCGGTCACTGAAACGAAAAATGATTGTTTTGATTTTTTGTATGTTTGTATGTATCGTTGTGGCTTCATCACGCTAAATCGGCTAAACGGATTTCAACTATTTTTGGTACACGGGTAGCTGGGTATCTCCAGATAGTTATAGGATACTTTTTACTCGCCTACATTGTCGAAAAAAAGGGTTCTGATTTCTTTTCCTCCGCGAACGAAGTTGCGAGCACCGTTTAGTTGTACAATAAAAGTCTTTATTTGATGACTTCATTTTAATAACTATGTATTGTTTTTTATTTTAGTCTCTGAGAAACATTCGCACGCTTGTTTGCAAGAAAAAGACCTATCCCAATTTTTAACATCCTATTACAGTATTTTTGTAAAATAAATTTATTTGATTTGATTGCAAAACTTGCCAATCACGGCTTACATATTGGCAAACAGTACTGCCATGTCAGAAGCGAAAAGACGTAACTGCATTCGAGTTATGAAGTAACATAAGCTCTTACACGCAACGCAAGGCTTGTATGAGTGATCGTTCGGTAGGTGACCTGCTTATTCTGCAAGAGGTCACGGGTAAGATTTCCGGCTGGCTAGTAGATTAAGATATTTGAACAGAGCAGCGTAGACTAAACGCGAAAACTAATCTATACTCATTTAAATAAAACAAATTTAACGGATTATTTCGCGTATATTATCTTATTGGAGTTCCCGACGTTTCGGAAGCTTTTCAGCTTTCCATCAACCCGTCAACCCGTGACCATGGAAAGCTGAAAAGCTTCCGAAACGTCGGGATAATATAAGTGATATAATACGTTAAAATTGTTTTAAATAATAATGAGTAATAATCGCGGAACCAGAAGAAAATAATAATTAACACTATTACTAGTGGCTCTGTGAGCTGTTGAACTCGCAATTCTTTCTTCAATTCCCATATTTTCGCCATTTTGAAAAAAATAATCCAAAAAAAGAGGATAACAGCCGGAAATCCGGTCCGGACAGATTTACGATTATTTTGCCTACGCTGAGAGGAGATTTTTCGCTCACTACGCACGCTCGGTCAATAAAGTAATCTATATTATTATAAAGTTGTAAAAATTAAATGTCTGTACATTGCAGAATATATTGTAAGGAACTATTTGGAGGTCATTGAAGCAAAAAATACATTTTTTGTATGTTTGTATGTGTCGTTGCAGCTTCATCACGCAAAATCGGCTAAAAGGATACTTTTTACCCGACTACGATGAAGAAAAAAAGAAGAGTTATGACTTTTTGTCCTTCGCGAACGAAGTGCGCCCCTCTAATAAAAAAGATGTCTGTGGCATTGAAGTTATTTTGATGAAAATATTTAAATTTTTTGAATAAACATCCATTACGTCCAGTGCCTCGCTTCGAAGGAGCTCACTACAGTAACTCTAAAATGGCCTTACAGGCCAAAATAGATCACAGAGGACAATAAAAAAAAAAACATCCATACGAATTCTTTGTGACCACAACGAGTCAAAATGGCTGAACGGATTTCGAGCATATTGTTGACATATGGTTATGAGGACATGGAAGATTAGATAGGACACTGTTTAGTCGACTACGCTGAGCCAAAAAACATGATTATTCCCTTTTTTCTCCTTCACGAACGAAAAGGGCTAGCTTCTGCCCGCGACTTCGTCCGTCTTAAATTCGTTTATCGCGGATAAGAGTATTTTTCCGGGATAAAAAGTAGCCTATGTCCTTCCCCGGGACTCAAACTATCTCCATACCAAATTTCATCCAAATCGGTTCAGCGGTTTAAGCGTGAAGAGGTAACAGACAGACTTTCGCATTTATAATATTAGTATGGATATTTATCATTATCACAACACAGAACAAACTATGGACGTAACGTGACGTCCGAAACGTCGATGAATTACTAACGAAAGGTAATTAAATAAATCATATTTATACGTGATTAAGCCCCGATTTGTTATGTTGTAATAATGTACCTACATAAGTTTCTAAAATTTCTACCTTCATAATTGCCTGTAGATTCAGTCTCGTTAAAGTTAGAACTAATTTAGATTTTCCATTAATTGCTTGCTCAACAGAAAAAATAAACAAAAGAAACGTGTCGCAATTACTTTACATTGTTTACGTCATAGACAATATTGGGACGTGTAACGTTAAAATTCTCAAGTAAGCACCCAACACACTTTTTGTATGAAATAAAATTTAACCATCATTTAACAGTTGTTGTTTCCTTGAGATGCGGAACCTTAAAAAACCGGGTCAAAAACATTTGAAGGATTCTATTGTCTGTAAATAAAAGACGTAAGTTCGGTCAGATATTACGTTAAGTGTTACATTTTGTTGTAAGCACAAAAGGTCATAATATTTTCTTCTGTTTCCGCGATTATTACTCATTGAAATAAAACAATTTAACGGATTATATCGCGTATATTATCTCATTTTAGTTCCCGACGTTTCGGAAGCTTTCCAGCTTTCCATCCGTGACCATGGAAAGCTGGAAAGCTTCCGAAACGTCGGGAACTAAAATTAGATAATATACGCGATATAATCCGTTAAATTGTTTTATCACAAAAAGTCATAAGTTATTTAAGACATAAATAAGCACTCTAGTTTAGTTTCGCCCACAACTTCGTCCGCGGAGAAGAACACGTCATAACCCCTCTTTTTTGGCAGCGTAATCGAGTAAAAAGTATCCTATAACTAACTCTGGATAACCAGCTAGCCGTGTACCAAAAATAGTTGAAAGCCGTACAGCTAATTTAGCGTGATGAAGCCACAAACGTCACACAAAAAATAAAATAATTTTTTTTTTCGATTTAGTGACTTCCAAATAGTCCGTTACAATCTTTTTTTTTTAAATATCTTCAATGTACAGACATTTCATTTTTACAACTTTATAATAGTATAGATTAGGATTATCATTTCGAATTTTAAACATGTTTTAAAAGTTTGGTACTAGCCACCCGCGGCGTCGCCCGCCTTACCGAGATTCCCCATACAGTCTTCCACCCTTATTTTCACCCTTAAACGATAATTTCCTTGACAAAAACCCTTGACCTTTCCAGGTTCTCAAACTATCTCCATAAAAAAATTCATCTAAATCGGATCAGCAGTTTAAGCGTGAAAATGTAACAGACTGACAGAGTTACGAGCATGGATATGGAATAGTATGGATTAAATGACGGTAAGCAATATCGGCCATTTAAAAGGCGCATTCAGCCGTTAATAACTAACTAACATTTGATGAAATTCCGTCTGAATACTAAAGGATCTAAGGTTAAAAGGCCATGGCCGTTCGGCATGATCATGCTTTCAAATTGGGGTGAAATTTGTAATAAACCTATTACCTATACAATTTTAAAAACTAAATGTCAGTACATCTATACTATAGGATGGGCCAAAAATTGTTGCAATTTTGAAACATCGATAAAAATGTAACTATACATGTTTTTCTATATTTTATTTATTTAACCTAATAACAAATAATTGCAATTTATTTTTAAAAAATTACTTTATCCGGACGTCCTCCGTCTCGTCGTTGGCACTCCTGCAATCATATAGGCAAACCTTGGAAAACTCCCTGACACCTACAACGAGGGATCGCGGCTATATCATCATCTTTTTATGAAACTGTTTAACACAAAAAGCCCGGTGTTTTCCCGTGAAACGCTCCATTATAAATAAAATTGCACGAAGTAACCTATAGTTTCCGGCCAATATCCCGCCGCTCAGTTTGACTGTTTCCGAAAAATTAAGTGTTGCTATTTGCAAAAATTTATGGCCCACCCTATATTATAAAGTTGTAAAAATGAAATGTCTGTACATTGAAGATATTGAAAAGGAAACGGACTATTTTAAGGTCCCTGATCGAAAAAGATTTTTTTGTATGTTTGTATGTGTCGTGGTTCATCACGCCGAAACGGGTAAATATATTTCAACTATTTTTGGTACACGGGTAGCTAGCTGGGCCTCCCCAAAGGGTTATTTATAGGACACTTTTTACCCGACCACGCTGAAGTAAAAAAGAGGGTTATGATTTTTACTCCTCCGCGAACGAAGTTGCGGGCGCCATCTAGTTGAAGATAAAAATCTTCAAGAAAACAACAAGTTGGCTATATAAAAAGGTCACTGTATATTTCAATATATATTTTTATATGTATGTACGTATGTGGTCGCGGCCTCGTCACATTAAAACGGCTGGATGGTTTTCACCAATTTTCGGTACAAGGATAGGACATCTGAGGATGAGTCTACTTTTTACCCGACTACGCAGAAACCAAACAGAGGGATGACCCTCAAAGTTATGAAACTTTTTCTTTTGCGAAGAAGTTATAGGCACCGTCTAGTAGAATATAAGCACGAAGCCTTCGTGTGGCACTCTATTGGACGTATACATAATTATTGTTCCGAGTCTTACCGACCTTTCGCTTCTTCTAATGAGACGCGCCATCAGTGCGTAGGTTTCATAATGCGTTTATATCACTGTTGATCGACTTAAAAAGCGTATCTCTCTAAAAATGCTCTTTTAAATAAGACTAAGCTTCATAAAATATAAGGTCGTATTTCGTAGTAACAATAAAGTGGATGTAAGTTTTTTAAACGCTCGTTTCGTTACCTAACTTGTAAGTGATGGACTTATTTCGATGCACGCTTTGTGATAGTATCTAGAAGGATAGTCGGGTCACTTAGTATTGCATTTACTTGACCTAGTTTTCGCCGCAGATTATCGCCATTTTTGTGAGCCTGAGGCTGCAATATGGCAGATTACAAAGAATATAAAGCCTTATGCCTATTACGACGCTATAGGTAAAAACTTTAGATTCCCCAGCAAGTTCAGTTCTCCGTAAAAACGTAGTTACGATCTTATTTTAAAACGACTAGCTAGTTTGCTCTGAAACTTTGTACTTAGAATAAGTTAAGTACCGTAAACTTCAAATACCGAAGTAGTTAAAACAATACAGCGAATTAAAGTTTTTCATACAAAACTTGTTAAGCTGTATTTCGTTTGTTTGATAAACTGGAGCCATATAAATAAATTACACGCCTATATATATATATATATATCCCTTATCATTGTATGTATATGCAAAGTTTCGTTACAATCCAACACGTAGTTTTAAAATAAGAACGAAACTCCGTTTGTATGGGAAGGTCGAATTCGGCTTTTTTTTCGGCGACCGGGGACTCTTAAGTACCTACAGCAACTCTTGTATGTAGTATTGTACAGAATTGATAAGGAACTTGAGTCAATTTTCGAATTTGGAACGTCAAATTGTCTCTACAAATACGATACTACGATGTAGATATGAGAGGTGTTTTACCTAACTTAAGTTTTTTACCTATACATTATGTGACGTGGTTTATATGATACAATAATCAACGATCCTATAAAAAAAGCCTCAGACACGTCTAGAAAAAAAAACTGATAATTATCAAACGGCTGAACGAATTTTATACTAACTTCTTTGTAAAATATCAAAAGCAATTTGTATACCCAATCTTATAGACAATTTAACGGAGCCACGTACGAATACCTATACCGCAATTAGAAAATTGCTATCGCGAGATACTGCAGTAAACCACGAAAAACTTTTCTGCTTCGAGTTTGTAGTTATAGTAAAGGATGAATACAATAAGTTTTAAATATTTTCTTCTGTTTCCGCGATTATTACCCATTTAAATAAATACGCCTCATTTGTGAAATGCTGCTTGGTAAATTATTTAAATAAAATAATTATTGTATAACTGCCTTAATTGTATACATTTTTCCAGGGTAAAGAGAAGCCTATGTAACTCAGTCTATCTATCAATAAGCTAAAAATCACATTAATCCGTAGGTATGTCCGTTATCCAAAAAACACGTTCGAATTCATAATATTAGTAGCAATTACAATACTGTAATCTATTTACTACTTTTTTCTAGATGAAAAAATAAATAAACTTTATTAAACGAACACAAGTAATAAATGATACATGACTTTGGGCCCAGAGCTAGGATTCCCTTTGTTACAAATCTATGATTATTATCGACAAATATTTAAAGGTGCGTCCACATTTGTATCATTTGCCCGTATCAGATCATCGTCGCGTGGCATGATCGCGTGTCACGATCACGCGTTTGGACGTTGCGCCGATCGGATCGCTCGAAATCCATTTTGCTACGCGTATCACACAGTTCTATCGGACGAGTACGGCATGATCGGCGCGCCGACAGTAAGCGTCCAAGCACCGCGATACGCAGTCATGCCACGGCACGGTGATCGGATACGAGCAAATGATACAAGTGTGGATGCACCTTAACGATTCGACAGCGGTGCAATAAAAACACGTTAAAATGCTTCCAAACCGTTCCTCAAGTCCGCATGTTTAAAGTCATATCAGGCGTATTTTTTCTGAAAGCCAAGGACCCGGCTCAGAACAAAGGCAGAACACCCGCCGAAGTAATTTGTAGAGAGCTTTCAGCCAATCTGGCTGAAAGGCAGGTTTAGTTTCAAAGATCCTGCAGTATAGACTGATGAACAAGCGGATCGCGTTACGGAAGGTAAAGTGAATTGAATTTTGAAAACGGATCCAATATAAATTCTTAAGGAATTTCTAAAGCTTATATACCAATCTTGCCAATGTTTCTTTCCCACTTTCATTCGCTTAAAATCCGACAAAGCTATGAATTAAGATGATATTAATTTATACAAAAAGTGAATTTCGTAAAACACGTTTAGCATCTGTTGTGTAAATTGGATGTAAAAAAGGGGGTAATTTTTGATAAATCAGAAGCGGGTAGACCAAATAGACACGTTAAATAAAAGAGGTTTTGTTATCTTCGCAATTTTCTGACGATATTAGTTATTCCGATGTTATTATTTTAAAAATATATCCGAGAACACGAATTCACTGATAAAAAACGGCTTTGTAGTATTATAAAGGTAATTTTTCTAGAGATGATTTTATTTTGTAAGCGCCTAATGAAATTGCGATGGCAATCTTATATTTCTACACTAAAAATATACGAAAGATTGAAGGCAGAACTTGGTTCAATAGGCTTAGAACATTTTAATTAACCTAGCGAACTTTTGAATGAATAGCTTGTTTCAGTAGGACCCACCTAACCTCTTGAGTTTTTTAAATTAAACTTGATATACTCAGAAAACTTCAATTTCAATCAACCTTCAAAAACAACCATTCCTAATCTCGTATCACAATAACAGCATTTAAAAAACACGAATAAATGCAGACATCACGTAATTATTAAAAACTTTCGCGACACACGTGAAACTTAAACAAAGAAAAACTCACCAAAGCAATCCAAATCCGTTCATTAAAAGTAAATTATTCTTCCAATCTTAAAAATTCAAACCACACAATAAAACTAAACTAATCTACGACGACACTAAACTTAGAATTACAATTTGGTGTTGACTAGAACTCCGAGCGCGCAACCGTACGCGTCAACGGTCGGATCATAACTGAAACTGGGGGTCAAGTTTTGGAAAAAAAAGACGAATGCAGGCAAAGGCGCCCATACGTTACGGACGAGATGACTACAACAAAAAGTACCCTACTAGTTATTTATCGAAAACTGACGGTTCCCAAACATGTGTTTGTATTAGTGTTAATTACTTTTTTTAACGGACATTTTGACGGAAATATTTTTTAGTTCTTTTCTCACATTGCTAGATGTGAATTGTGGTTCCGTGCTATTTTCGTATCGTTCATAATAACGTACTTATTTTTTTGTTTTCGTAAAGATCTCGCATACAAGTTTTCAAGGTAACCAGCCAGCGTTCATTGTACCGGAGCTATGCTACTTTGTATACCGATTAAACGTTACAGACGCGTTTTTTTTTGTTTTATTATTAAGTTTCAACGAATGTCGTTGTGCCGATTATATTCTCAATGTTGCCGCCTGATATGGTATAAGACAGTGATTTAAAGAATGATGTAATCAGTCTGTTATTCATTTTTAGAGCGGCTATTACACCAAAAAAAAGCGTCATACCAATTATTTTATGTTTCTCAACATTAATTTGCTTGCCAAAAATGTTTTATTGTGTTTGTCAATGTCCAAAACAGGTAAATGACACGGACTTGAGTACACGTGTGCCTATAGGGTTTGATGACCTCGATATTTTTCAGCGGTCGCAAATATTTCTCGGAATATTTGCCGGAACGTATGAGACATTCTCGGTACAATCTTGTCGTGTCTATGATAACACGGGGTTTATGAATGAATATCTCATTACTCCTTTAGTCACGTTTTTATTTACTTAGTCCTTATTGTGGACGCGTGGGTGAATGACGCACCGCGTAAAGGACAGTGTTACTTTGATAGGGTTGTTAGCTTCCCATCAATTTTATACTCAACCCAGGTAAATATAAGTTGGTGTATTATACGTTTAAAATAAAAATACTACATCTGCCTAATTAATATCTTGTCTGAATGCGTTAGATTAGGTAAGAGAAAAATAGAACAAAATAAATAAATATTATTGATTAATTTTACTTGTATAAATTAAAATCTATACTATTATAAAGTTATAAAAATAAAATGTCTGTACATTGAAGATAAAAAAAAAAATACCGGATTATTTAAGTCCCTTTTTTGTATATGTCTTTGTAGCTTCATCACGCCAAACAGCTAAACGGATTTTAACTATTTTTGGTACACGGATAGGTGGGCATCCACCGATGGTTATAGCATACTTTTTACTCGACTACGCTGAAGAAAAGAAGAGAGTTATGATTCTCTCTCATCTAGTAGTATAATAACATTCATTATGTTTTTGCAATATAAGTTTGCAATCCAGTAAAGCAGGTGTGAATGAAGTCAACGTAAAATTTACCTGAGACCAATATGTACTTAGATATAGAGGCAACCCTGGGTCTACGTGACATTGACAGTCGAAGTCGCCGGGTGAATTTGTAAATCTTTGCCGACGTGTTATTGGTTGCGGACGTAGAATACATATTTTCTCCTATTGTCATTCTACATTTGCCGCCGGGTTTTGTTTTCGCAACGCCACATGTTCAGTGCTTTAATCTGACTCATTATAGTATTCAAGAAAATGAGGCACTTTTATAACAAAACGGAATTAAGTCTTCAGAATGTGAAAACTTGAATATATATACTAGAGGCACTTTTTGCTGGCAATATTATTAACATTGTAATATAGATTCGATCAAATTTGAGTGTTTTAATAAAACATTCTCAACGTTACTCTCCATATAAGTATGAGATGTGATATTTTTAAATTCGCAAATAACATAAATAAACCCGATGCATGAAAATAACAATAACTCCAATTCAACTCTCATTACCAACATTTTTACCAAACAAACAACAGTTGCAGTAAATTCGAAGCAACACAAAGCACGAGTCACAATTCATCGTATTCCTTGTAGTTAATAATAAAAGTTTGGGAACCGCGGGCGGCGGGATTCGAGTTTTGCAGCTGCCGTCGCACACATGCACAAATGTTCGTGAGTGTGCGTGTGTGTTTGGGGTGTGTGCGTGTGTGGGTGTGATTAACGTATTGTTGTATTGTTAATTGATTTTATGTATAGCAACTGCCGGATTATATGATTTATGTACAAGTTTGTAATTCATAGGGATTAATTTAGATGGGCTGTCTTAGTGTTTATTTTGACGTTGACGACAATAAAGGATTTTAAATTGACCTATATTATCATTTTTCGGCGACAGCTGTGTGACACAGATTGATACCATAACGACAATTTGGGGTATGGCGATTAAATACAGATGAAGACCAAGCTAAAATGTATGGCGACTGGCGACGATAAGATGTTAATAAATTAGTGGTATAGTCCCAGGGAGAGACCTATGTTCGGCAGCTGACATTGGTTTAAAATTATAATAAAATGGCACGTAAGTTCTGATCCTCATACTGACATCGCTGACTATCTTAATACAGGTTTTATGTTTAATAGGTGCGCTGTTATCTTTTTTTTTATTTAGTAAATAGTCTATAATCTTGAGCAGATGTTTTTTTTTTGGAACCTGACTTTGAACTGGAGAGCTGTGAAAGGCCTTCAGTAATCGGATTCAAAGTGGGGAGCGCAGACCCACAAAATGGAATGCCATCTGCCTGCCAATAGAGTTGGAGTGGGAGGCATTGCGCGAGACATAAGGACTGCGGAAGTGCGAAGGTGGTTTGAACCGGTTCAGACTGACTTGGGTGGAGAGGGAGAGGGAAGAGATCGGACAGTATGGTGCTGAAGATGTTAATCGAGGTCTAGTAAAAATAAAGGTGTAAAAGCTGTCGTATCGTGTAATGGGCTACACTTTTTTCTGTGTTATGCTATAAAACGACCTCTCAATAATAAAAATATTGGTGAATAAAATACTTCAATTAATGTTAAAACTACATATTAGGACGTTACCAAAAAGCGTTTCATATCTTACTAGCCAGTACCTAGTATGGGGACTTGCGTTTATCGAAACGGTTTCGTAACAAAAGTTAGCATATATTTAATGGGTTATTCAATGGTATCATTAGTTATTAATATTTTCATACTTTTAAAATAGACTTTCCCTCCCAACGTTAAGAGCTCATAACGTAAAAGGCTACTCATAAGATATTATAGACTAAATTTTAATTTAGTCCTTCATTTTACTTGTTTTATCAGGATCCATACTTATATTATAAATACGAAAGTCTGTCTGTCTGTCTGTTACCTCTTCACGCTTCAACCGCTGAACCGATTTGGATAAAATTGGCCCATAAGTATCCATCAAACCAGCTACTGTAGATTCAGAAAGATTGTTTTCCACAGCTTATTTAATCCATACGGATATACGAAATAGACTAAAACCTGATCATGGACCAATTACAACAGGGATAATGCCTGATCTCAAAATTTGTACAAAATATATAAGACTAGCTTCTGCCCGCGAGTTCGTCAGCCTTAAATTTGTTTATCGCGGATAAGGGTATTTTCCGGGATAAAAAGTAGCCTATGTCCTTTCCTGGGACTCAAACTATCTCCATACCAAATTTCATCCAAATCAGATCAGCGGTTTAAGCGTTAAGAGGTAACAGACAGACAGACACACTTTCGCATTTATAATATTATATGGATATGGATGGAAGGAACCATATAACGTATAGATACTAATAAACACAAATGTCTCTTCAGGTAGCACCACTACTAAATTTAAAATACAATAGTGCACAGCCGCGCTCCATGAAAGCTCAAGAAGTTGTGTATTGTGTCTCATAGGCTAACGTCAAATGCCATAGATATGTGGTATATGTGACCGAAAATTAGTGACGTCCCTATTCGATAAATTCCCGCTTAACAATACATATGTAGTACAGATATTGAATATAATTTCAATCCATAATTCCTACGGGAAACACGAACATATCCCAGCGGAGTCCTAACTGGGATATAGCCCGCTCGGGATAGGAGTTAGATGGGAAAGTTGCTGAGCAGTAATTGTCCATAAAAGTTTCCCATTGTTCCGTGGAAGGGACATTTCCGCGGGACATTGGATTGTGTTTGTGTTAGTTTTGTAATTTGAGGCGTTGGCGACACGAGTTAGACCAATCAACGGATATCCGTGAAGTTGTACCTACTGACCGAAAAAAGGAAAGAGACAAATCAATATTACTATCAAAATAAAAACCAGATTGCAGATTATAGTCCTTATAATCTGCAATCGTATCACTAAGACAATCTAACGTACGCCTAATACGTTAAAATCGATCAAGCCATTTGGGCAGCAGAGGAAATACTTCAATATGATTTTGTTTATGAATAAGAATGCTTACATCATTAATATACATATTTAAGTAATTTCTTTAACTAAAAGCCCGGCGCGGGCCGTCCGATCCGGGTGTCGTATCTTGTATATTCATACAGCAAGCTGCGTCTGACGGTTTGCTCGCCGCACGCGAATATACAGGAAACTTACCTGGAGCAGGCGCCCGTTTGTGATGTTTCGAAAATTGCGTAGGGATACTGATTACTCTATCTGTTAAATAATGTATATCTCTAATCTATATCGACTTCTAGAACAAATGTAATAGAAATGACGTCATATTTTAAAGCAAACTGGTTCGAACCGGTTATTTTCTAGGAAACACCTATAATCACCGTCTAGGTAAACGGAACTGGATTGAGCAATGCCGAAATACACAGGTAGTTGTGACTCAACATTACAAGAAACAATGAAAAAAAAATAGTTCGAATTTCGTACTTAATACAGAAAGTTTAAGATTTAAACTCCGTCCTCGGGTTACGGACAGAAAAGAAACAATTATTTACTCGTAAATATCAAACACTCCATAATTTATTTCAAAAGTGGGTATAGAATTGATACGAAAACACTACTCTTAGGTATAACAGTAGTATACTATTACAGAATTACGTGTTTGCTTGCTACTAGGATTTTAACTTTGATTTTTTTAGGAAAATCTTGATGCTTTTGAAGTGAATTTCTGCAATGATCTATATTCTGAAAAATACAAAGAATACTAAATAATGAAAAGAAATACAAGACTCCGACTGGATATAAACCAGTGCCTTGTGCCTTGCCGGCACGCTCTGCCAACTGAGCTACAGAGTCCACTCAACTTGTCGTCAAATTTTGTCACTTTTTGGTTACAAGATCTTTACATTTTGACCGGCTTTTCTTCCGGTTTTTTTGGATAATTTGATTATTAAAACAAAACTTTTGGAAAAAATTTGCATTCCTTTATGTTAGTACTCGTGGACCAATACTAAGGACAGGTTTTTCGACACTTTTGGCTCAGTTAGTTGTTGGTTGCACAACGGCCTACGAAGCTGGCGGTCCCGGTTCAAATTGCGACCAGGGCAACTGTTTGTGTGATAAGAATGAATGTTTGTACCTGGGCCTTGAATGTTTTCTATGTATTTAAGTTTTCTATCTATATAATAATCGACGCCTAGTAGTTCAAGCTTTGCTTTTGGGACTAGGTGGATTTGTGAAAGATTGTCCCTGATAATTATTTTACGTATTTATTTACGGTTTTCTGAAAGAGCGATAAGGGCTTCCCATTATATATATTTTAATATACATTTTTTATCGTGTGAACACCGATCGATTGGCATAGTACTAGTATTGATTTTTGCTAAGTATTATATTCAGAAAACTTGTACAAAATAACACAAGCACTGTGGCGGCGTTACTGGGCTGGTCGCCATTATAATTGGATCCCTAGATCGTAGCAACTGCTTATTCTTAACTGTAGACCTTGACTTGAGTTCTCTATATCGAAACGTAGTAACCGCCAATAAATTCAGTTGGCGGTTACTACGCTTCCGCTTTTTGCGGTCGATATAGAACCAGTATATTTTGGTCTTGGATTTCGACCAGTTACTTCCAGTCCAGGGATCAAATTATGGCTATGGAACTAAATAATTATGTTTGTGTCCCGTCTGGCTCGGACGTTATTGTTATTGCAACCGTACCTACGTTTAGAGTTACTTCAATGCCAAAAAAACCTTTTAAGAACGGCAAAAACTCGGATTTTGGTGCGTACCTGTTGGCAAAGGGTTCCAGGTAGCCAGACGTTTGGAGCCTTTGGAGATTAATAGTGGTTAAAACAAGGTCGAATTATTTAAGGATTTGACTCATTGTGTCGAATTTCGAAGTTGCGGAGTTCGAAAAGAACACGTTGACTCACATAATACAATTTTCTATGAAAGTGTCCATTGTGCCACGAACAATTAATATTTTCGTCGCACAACGGAACATTTCACTTTCATCGGGTTTGTATTGTTAATTACGGCTAACGATGATCCAACTTTTTGGCATCCCCCATTTTTAAAGATTGAATAATTCTGCTCGCAAAGGTCTAAAATAAATTATTATTATTTAAATTTAAGGGTCGTTTTTTTACCGACATTGAATCTGTCCCGGCTATTATCATCGTGATTACGGTACAAAAATCGCAAACTCGAACACGGTTCTTAATTTATTTTAAATGATAAATAATCAACAATGGGTTTTGGCCAAGGTAGGCAGTTTCTCTTTGTCTATACTGTATATGGAAATATGGTCGTTCAGGGCTTCAGGGTAGGCAGTTTCTCTGTGCCTATGTGAAGCCATGGTGGTTCAGGGTAGGCAGTGCCTTTTTGCCTATATGGACTGCACGCCACTGGGCCTTATGTTGATTACGTTCAATTTATATTTTTATATTAACGAAATTTATAGTTTCTTTGGTTTTATATTCAATGTCTCAAAATTAACGTGTTAGACAACGAAACATTTTTAGTACGAGTATAGACCCATCATTCTTTGAAAAAAAAACGACCCTTATAACTCGTGTTCCGCTTATATTAAAGTAATTCATCTTATCAAGGTGCAAAGCTTCATATAAGTCCTCCTACTTGTGCCCAATTTCGCCATGTTCTGTTAGTTATTAACAGTTGATTATAGCAGAAAACTCAACAAATGCCCTTCTTGCATGTAGTAGTGTAAATAACTGCTATAGCATTCACAAAACGTGCGTCAGTGTCGAACGCAGCGCAGACGGACTTGTCGCTACTATAAAATGACCCCTAGACACGTATAAACTATTTGTTGTCGTAGGTCCTCGCCCTTGGTTTTGTTTTCTTAGGTCTCGCCCTTGGCTCCGTTTTCTTAAGTTATATTTGACAACCTGCTTGACTGACCAATATATTCTGATCTGTGACCTGGAACATGTACCACTACTTTACGTGTCTAGTTATATTAGGGACGAACTGAACGCGGTCTTGTGTCGTTTTTCTGATATGAGACGTCAAATTGTGTATACGGACAGTGGACATCTTACTAATTACTACGTACAAGTATTTCTTAAGTTGTCGACTTATACTTTACCACCTTTAAATAACGACCACGTGATAGGCGTAACTAACAAAGGATGGTGAAATTTGGCGTTAGTTAATGTGACTATGCATACATTTAAAATTATCGTTAGCGTCATAGCCGTCATACGTGCTTTCAATCCAAGGGTCGCATACTTGTTTGTCACTCGTATAAAATAATGATTACATCACAACACACACTGGTGTTCCAATGACCATGATGACGTCACGACCACCTCGATTCGCGATGCGACATGTGGGAGCCAGTTTCGCGGGGGTCCGTGCTTTCGGATTTTTAACACACTTGCACATGCCTGGCATATGGCGTGGGCACAGCGAAAACATTGGAAACAGTATTGTATGTTCATAAAAACGCCTACTTCTCCAAGGCACTTTCACGTTAAAAATGTGAAAATGTACCTGTCGGTTTTTTTTCCTTCTAAGGCAAAACAACGTAGGCATGGCAATCCATGCGTACAGGGTATAAAGTTTACAGGATTTTTAAAAGGTCATGGTATAGGTTAGGTTAGGTTTGTTTTATAACAATCTTGAAAAGTTCACAGTTTCGTAAATAAATGCGTTATGACAAACGATAAATTAGGACAAATGACGTTAGGGATTCCGATATAGATCCTATGCTATACATAATAGCATATAGAGCAAAAAGTAACGTAGGCTACTTTTTAACTCGGAAATAGGATCTCTTTTCAAATGACAAATGAAATATGTTTTCAATGCGGCCAATGCCGCGGAAACACTAGTGTAATGCCAAATTCTAGAAAAAAAAAACAAGTTTGATGTCTTGATTAAATAAGATAGGTACTCATGCGACTTGCAGAAAGATCTAGTCAAGAGAGCTGGCTATTAATACTAACATTGGTCAGTACGCGACCGAACTATCCTTATTTCTACTAAATTGTCTAATAATAAAAATTAACACGTCTGCACATTATGGCACTTGAAAATAAGTTGTACTAATTGTTTACCACGAAACTATGATTAACGAAAAAAGGACATAACTACTCTAGTAACAGGTAGGTACTATACTTGTAAATAAACACTGCCGAAAGTTTATTACGACTCGTGTATACGCGCATGCCGATTCTGACCATGTTAATATACTGGTTTAAGTACCTTGACTGTGACGCAAGGTTGCAAGCCGATACAGTGGATGGTTTATAAAAAGACCCTAGCGATTAAAAAAAAGTTTGCAATCTTATGCAGCAATATTGCTCCAATTTTGCCGTCATTGGGTCTTTAGATTTCTAGGCTATAATTATATCAGAATTTTATACACAGTTTAAATTCTACGCAAAAACTATGGAAGGAATGTATGTATCCATCTTTTTTATATTAATCAGGGCCTGAATTCAAGGAAAATTTGTGATATCCTTAAATTTAGCAATATATTGAAAATATGTCCATATAGGTGATATCGCATGTTTAGACATAAAATGAGGACGATGTGATTATCAAAGATACTATAAGAGTTAGTTCGACGTTCGACAGTTATAACACAATTAAGAAAAACGTTTACCACAAAAAAAACAAAGTTCGAGAAAATTACAATTTAGCAATTTAGGATCACACACTATAATAAAAATAAAAAAAACATCCCGCGAATTTCATATATTAAAAGTATACCGGGTGATTCATGAGTCTGAGCAGAAATGACAGGGGCGATGGGGACGGCTGCACTGAGCAACTTTAACTACAGGGCCAACCACTAAATCGCGAAAACAAATCAGCTGTTCCATACATTTCGGATAATTAGCTATCAATTAACTCTTAATTGACAGTTTTAAATAAAACAATTTAACGGATTACATCGCGTATATTATCTCATTTGAGTTCCCGAAGTTTCGGAAGCTTTTTAGCTTTCCATGGTTACGGGTGGACTGAGAAAAGATATATTTTCCTCTGTGAAACTTACAATTTGTGCAAACTACCGACTTTGGAAAGAAAAACCAAATAAAGGTGTACATACATGCAAGAGGGGCCTAAGCTGCGTAAAGACAGTTACACATGTGCCAGAAGGGCTTAATTATTTTATTTTAATAATTTACCAAGCAGCATTTCACAAATTAGGCGTACTGAGGAGAAAAGAAACACTGCAAAGAAAAACTCTCAGATTACCTCTTTACTAATTATAATATTTTAAAAAACAAAGACCATTAAACTACTTTTTAACAGATAAGATATTTTTACACCGTTCGGAAATTAAGGTTTTGCAGTCCTGTGGCTCGCTTGTTCCTTCATGAGATGCATTACAGGATCCCAAACTGGTCGTAGCGACAACCCATCTTCTGTATTGTCTGATTTTTTTTGCGATTTCGTGGTTGGCTCCATAGTAAAAGTTGCTCAGTGACCCCATAACCCTTGTCACTCTTGCTCAGGGCTCATGAATCACCCTGTATACTGGATTAGTCAAGTGCAGAATTTGTCACTGAAAAGAAGAGTGATATGCATCTTTCGCTCACCGAGACATCAATCTTTTACTTCAGTAGTTCACTAGTTCAGTTTAGTTCGCTTATGGTTTTATCACTCATTCACTCACTGAGCCTTTGAGAAGAATGCATTTCGTTTCGTTTGAATATTGAATCACCTGCCAGCATGACGTTTCACTCTACCGGAGTGAGTGATTGGGTGAACTACTGAACTGCATGAATCTGTACTGAACTAGAGAGTGAAAGAGTGATACTATCTGATATATACTTCATTTGCATCATTCATTTGCGAACTACACAAGTCTATACTGGATACATATTATATGTATACTGGAGCAGTACCTATCACCTGGTGTACCTATCCTATTGTATTTCGCAAACTCGTAAGTAGTGTATGCAAGTAATCGCATGCGCATATATGTCGAACACGGCACGCATCGACGCAGGATGCAGATATAAATACCTAAAGCTATATCAATAGCATATATATCTCCAAACATTGTATGGGTCAGACTGTTCCCGATGCGTCTCTCAAATAAAACTAACTAGAATAGGGATGTTGACTGTACAGTCAACTGACTGTACAGTCAACAATTTATTTTAATTCTAGTGCTGATATAAAAATATATTTTGATACAAAATGGCAATTTTAATGATCGATATCAAAAAAAATTGTGAGTTCGATACCTTACGTGTACTTTGTTTTATGAGTTTATGAGCCTTTAAAGTTGGGTGGGAAAGTCCAATTTCAAAGTATGAAAATATTAATAACTAGTAATACCTAATATTTTCTTCTGTTATTTTATTAGTTAGTATGTATAAGTATTGTATCTCTATAAAAATAAACTACTCAAAGCAAATATAAACTGGCCATGATTATACTTTTTGAGCATGGCAGGTAAACTTTAACCCTATTCGTCTCAATGTTAATAATAGCCACAGAAGCAAACAGACATATGTCCCTACCAAATCAGCGTCACTTGCGGTTCTTCGTCGAACAATACCGATTATTGAATCGCAAAAAAGAACAATTGAATGTGCCTTTTGCCTTATAGGTATATCTGGTGTACGTTTACCCCCTTCCGTCCAAAGTTAACACTAACCACAGAAGCAAAACGAGGCAAGTTCCTACCAAATCAGGGTCACTTGCACTCCGTTGTCGAATAACGCCGAAACAATTACTGTAATACACGAAAAGTCAATTGAGTTGCATCTGGCACGGAATCGCGGAACCGAGTCAGTCGGCCAAGGCTGTACAGCAAAACAAACAGGCAGGTTATGAATGCTAGTAGTCTAGTCAACAACGACAGGTCGTGCGAAGGTTTTAATTTTTTTTTATAATCAGATTTTGAATTCAAGTCAAAATCTAACGTCAACGGGTACATATTCGCTGTTATTACTGATTATAAGGGAACGGAACCTGTATTTTTGAAAACTTCTAAAATACACGCTGTTTCTGGAATGTTTTAAAACTGTATTTAGGAGAAGAGAAATTAATCACAAAACACCTGATACGAGTTCTAGAATTTTAGTAAAATATACGAAAATCTCGTAACTGAACGAAAAACATCAATCGTTATGTCGGTTATTCCGATCCCTGCTGATTATATTAATTTATGTTTAGATATTTTTGTCAATAAAACTAAACCTAATATTACTAGTTACACGAGTCCTTATTCAGGTTTTTATGATATAATGTTAATTTATTTACATAATCAAGACGGGAACTGTAAAATTTTGGTCTTGAATTAAATGAGAGTAGGTATGTATACTGTGGATTATTCGTCCGTTCGTTCAAATTCGATTGCGTCCCTGTATTTTTATGTAATCAACTTTTCTAATAGTCTATTACTAAACTTTATTAGAGTATTATGATTTTTCTGACAATTGACTCCATTGAGCGGTTCAAGTTTCAGCCTAGTACTTAAGTTACGAACCAGTAGCGATAAGCGACTATTAGGTTACAATAATGAATCCACTACAATCATTTAACAATGTGCCTTCAAAAATTACAAGTTGGTTTATCATTATTGAATACTCTAAAAATAATTCGAATTTTATATAATTTGGCGAACTGTCGCGAAATGAAACAGGAACTGTCGGGTCGGGGTCAACTACCTCATCGAGTGGAGTATCCGGCTAAAATTGCAGTGCACGAAATTACTGTTTTTTTTGCGTCAGCGACCAGAATTCAGCAAAACGTGCAATATTTCTGTATTAAAGGTCAATTATTAATAAAACTAGAAGGTTACCTTCGTTCGCAGAGGAGAAAAGTCATTACTCATATTTTTTTCTTCAGCGTAGTCGGATAAAACGTATTCTATAACCAACTAGCCATGTGTAGATACCCAGCTACCCGTGTACCAAAAAAATATTGAAATCCGTTTAGCGGATTTGTCGTATGAAGCCACAACGACACACACAAACGTAAAAAAAAATTAAGAAAATATTCAATGTTATGTACATTGAATATTTGCTTCATTTTTTTTTCAACTTTATTCATTTAATTTTTACAACGTTAAAATAAAATAGGCGATGATAATAAAATATCTTTTGCTTATAAGGTGATACTGAATGTAGGTATTCCACTAACTAAAGTGGGTTTATAGAACGATTGTCTTTACTTAGGTTTCTATGTATTGGACAATTAACCTTAACTACAGAAGTACTTGGCCTTTATAAATTATAAAAAATAAACCATTTATAGGCAGAGATGGCCGGATCATATAAACGCGTTTGTATAATATTTTCCAGTGGTTTTTTTTTATAGTTTATTAAGAGCGAAGAGTGGGCTATGGAGAGCCGCTTTACTACGTTAAATGTAAGGGGAGGAATGAATGATAAAATAGATGAAGTATGTCAGATGATAGATGCGAGAAATATTGATATTCTGTGTGTGAATGAGACAAAGCGAAACGGTTGTGACAGCACAAAATGTAGAGATTAATTAATGTTGATGAAGCGGCAGTAGTATGCAAGGACCGTAGCAATTGGGAGGAGGTAATCTCTACCTACCCCGTAATGGGAAAAAGGCGTGATTGTATGTATGTATGTTTATTTAACCTATTCAGATGGAAAACACTTGTTGGAAAGTAATATTTTTCGTAATCATGCTTGATACTTTACTACTGATGACATCATTGTTGTCAAAGTAACTGATGGCGCAGATTATTGGTGATTTATTGACTTTTGCAAGGCACTGAGACGTGGTCACTCACAATGGACCTCATAAGAAGGCTCAAAGCCACTCAAAGGGCAATAGAGCGAGATATGCTCGGAGTCTCCTTTCGTGATCGAATCAGAAACGAGGAGATCCGCAGAAGAACCAAGGTCGTCGATGTAGCTCAAAGTTGCTACACATAAGTGGCAGTAGGCGAAGCACATTGCTCGAAGAATGGCCGCTGTGGCAGAAAGGCTCTCGAATGGCGACCACGTAGATACAGGACGACGCACCGTGGGAAGGCCCCCAACAAGATTGACCGATGATTTGGTGAAGATTGGATAAGGGCGGCGCACGACCGGTCGTTATGGGGATCCTTGGACATTTGTCCAGTGGACGTCCTCGAGCAGATTTTTGAAAACCTTCAATGTAAACTCGCCTTTAATTTTTTCCGTAAACAGTAAAATGTATTTGACAGTTACAGGACCCGTCAGGAAAACACCAGGTCAACGTCCGAGTGAATGACCCATAGCTGACGGAGTCATCGTTTTACGACCCTGGTATGACTCATGTATGGTCTTCACCCGTCGTTGTATGAAACAAAAGATCGTTACAGTAAAGATTTACACCTCCAAAACATAAAAAAAGCGTGTGTCAATCAATATTGGTTTGGGTTATTGGAAACATTTTTGACAGGTTAGTGTTGACATTGATTTTTAAGACTTACGAAGGACTGTACGGAATGCACATTGTTGATGTTGACTTCAGGAATCCTCATAAATAAATCGAGTGCTAACGAGCAGCGATAAAATGAAGCAAGCTATATTGCTAACTGAAAACCATAAGCTGTCCATTCGTTTTGAAGGAGCGGAAAAAACGAAAAAACTTAGAAGTCTATCTCTATAGAACATAATATCTTCTACTGTGTATATCTTGCGCTAGCCTAATATTATGAGAGAGATCAAGGGGTCCAGAATCCGCTGGCTCGGGCACGTTGAGAGGATAGGAGAGGATCGTGCCGACAAAATTGCTTATCTTGGACGTCCGAGTGGTTGCAAACCCCAGGACGGGCTAGATATCTGGAGTGATGAAGTCCATGAAGATCTCAGGGACCTAGACATCTGTAACTGGCGCGAGCTGGCTCAGGATCGCGAAGCGTGGCGTAAACTGGTGTCAGAAGCCAAGATCCACTTTGGGTCGCTGCGCTCACAGCTAGTTAGTTAGTTAGCAGTGGCGTGGCGTCGATAGAACTCAATTCCCACCGAGTTACCCATTTTCCGACAGCTGACTACAGTATTTGAAGAAAAAACGAGCCTCTGTTAGTTAGTGTATACTGTATCATGGATCTTAAAAGACGTCCGAATATAGTATGGGATATCGGATCGGAATCAACGTTTTTAGTATGTATTAAAATAGCTCAGTTCCATAACACAGCAATACAACGAAAGCCAGCACGAGTGAGTTTAATTTTCCACTGATTAAACTTCGCTTCCCCTCAAATTACTTCCCCATAGACTAAGGAACATAAGACATACAATATTCATATGTGTGTGTTAATTTTATGTGCATGGAATGGATTAATTACAGACTTGGATCTGTAATCCGAAATTATTTCGGAATACGTATGGTGTTTCTTTGATTGAAGATTACAGAATGGTATTTGAGTTTATTTACATTCGCCGTGATTGCTGCATATTGGTTTAAGTGTAGATATATTTGAAAGAAAAGAAAGAAAGAAAGAAAACTCGTTTATTCCATAAAGCTATTTAACAATAAAACTTACCTAATTACTGGTTACACGCTAGTCTTCATGGTTTTATAAAACAATGTTTATTTGTTTAAATAATTAAGCTGGGAAATGTCAGATTTTGGTCATGAATGATAAATCAGAGTATAGGAAGGCGGATACCACGAAACGGTCATCAAAAACAAAAGGAAATTACAGGTATGTTGTGTGACGTGCTTTTTTTCGTTGTTAAAGCCTTTAGTAGCGGAAATGAATGCTCTGTTGTCCACAAGAAATTTACTTGAAAAGTCAACCTTCAACGGAATTTCCAAGTTTCTAAACCATGCAGTTAAACAAAATTCAATTGCAAAACCACTTCAACAGCGCCGACAACAAAAGAGTGTAACTTCTATACGTTTTCTATTAAAATAACGTCATTTTAGTTGTTTTAGGGTCGTGACAAAAGGGCTTAAGTAGTGTGCTGTTCCTAGTAACATACGTCGTTGTGTACGAGTGTGTACCATCCAATTCTCAAACGCGGGACCACTTTACTATGTCTGCTGGATTTCGACCGGAAAATTCGTTTTCGACGTCCACGATGTGTTCTTGAAATTCAATGTTGAGCGTACGTTTTCAATGGGTATTCGTTGCGGGAATGTTCTCCAAGCTTTTCAAGATTTAAATAAAACGATTTAAATGGATTTAGTTAAATATTATTATTTAGATTAAGAGTCATGGAACATTAAAATCGAAGTAGTGCATAAAAATTACCATCGGAGGAACTCGGAAATTCGGTTAATCCCAAAGTGTATAATGTACATTAATATATATGAACATAATTTTATTAATAGAGTATTTCAAGTAGGTCACTGAATCGATATTTTTTTTTCGTTTTTATGATGTTTGTATGTGTCGTTGTGGCTTCATCATGCTGTAACGGCTAAACCGATTCCAACTATTTTTGGTACACGGGTAGCTGGGCATCCAAAGATGGTTAGATGTTATTTTTGGTACAAGAATATTAGCTGGGTATTCACAGATGGTTATCGGATTTTTTACTCAACTACACCACAGCACAAAACAGGGTTATGGGTTTATCCTTCTCCGCCATCGAAGTTACGGGCACCTAGTTAACTACGAGTATAAAGGTGCGTCCACATTTGTATCATTTGCCCGATCAGATCTTCCTCCCGTGGCATGATCGCGTGTCACGATCACGCGTTTGGACGGTGCGCCGATCCGATCGCTCGAAATCCATGCTGCTTCGCGTATCACACACTTAGATCGGACAAGCAAGGAATGGTCGCCGCGCCGACAGTGGGCGTCCAAGCAGCGCGATACGCAGTCATGCCACGGCCCGGTGATCGGATACGAGCAAATGACACAAGTGTGAACGCAAGGGTGTAATTTCGTGGTGCAAAATTATTATATTTCCAAGATACAAGGGAACATCGAATTTTTTTATCCATAAATCAGTTGCGTACAGATAACCTCGGCAACCGACACCGGCGGGTCCTATTACGGACCTGTATCGGTGTCGCGGTGGAACACGAGACCGAACGGAAGGACTCGACGGTTATGTTACCCGGTTGGAGAGGAACGTCGTAAGCGACGGCAACGTCGCAGCGACTTATGACCTTTTGTTTATGGGTTTATTATATGTGCAAGTCCGAGGACCTAGGGGTAAGACTTGTAGAAGGAAGCTGTTGGATATAATTTACTGGACAAGTAAAACGACCAAGCAAAAAGTGGTAGTTTATTTTTTTTCTGGCCGACCCACATTGATATTGAAGTGCCCATATAGAACCTACATGTATTCCAAGTTTATATGCTTTTAAGATTTTTGGTGTCATTGTAAAAAGGGAGACGGTGTTACTATTGTCCGTCGCTCCATAAATTATAATAAGCACAAACAGAAATTATATTAATTTGTTTATCACACTTGCTCTTTCCCGGGACAAAACCCTGGACCACCAGCTTCGTATGTCATTGTTCAGACAACTTAACTAAACATATCTTCTAATAATAACCGTAAATAGCAATATACTTACGACTGTCACATGTTTTAAAACAAAGTAACCGAATTCTCAATTTAAAAATAAAACAAATGAAATCCGCAATTATTTCCGATTCACGTTCCATATTTAAAATTCGATCGAGTCCTGTTTACATTTGCGAAGAATAAATTACATTTGACAAGCCTGGGCGACTGTTTGCTTATTCGATTCATTTTAATATTATTGAAACAGTATTTTATTTTATTAACTGGTTGTGTTTTATTTTGTTTGTCGATTTGCGAACTAGAATAAGTATTTCTTTTGTATCGTAATTAGTTACTACAGAAAGTATTGTATTGTAAAATATATGTTGAATAGGAAATTAAATCCTTTCGTGGTGATAAAATCGCTGTTTAAAACTGAAATAAATACTGACTAAGTACATAGTAAATACGAGTGTTTAGGGTGATGTTAGTTTGTCCTGCTATAACGCAGCAACGACGTATATTCTCGGATTGAGAGAGAATAGGCCTAAGGCGACACGTAGCGTAAGTAAACAGTAAAATTTAAATACCCTCGGGTATTAAAAATGTTAACAATTAACCGTTAACGGAATTCTTATCACATATTCTGCAGTTGTCATAAATTTAACCGTTAATGCTTTGATAAGCTATAAGAAACCGTTAAAAAGTGCGTTGCGATTAAAACGATTTGCCTACGCCAGGTGGCGTTGCGGTTAGACAGGTGCGAAAACTATAGCAAAAACCGCCAAGTGCCCTAACCCTTAAAAAAACTACGTAATCTATAGGTACGTCAGTTAAGTGATAGGATGTCCGGTTTGTCACTGTGGTGCAGCCAAGGTAGGGTTTGCCTAGAATGTTCTTAGGAATAAAATGGGGTTCGTAGTTCCCTTTACCTAACAGCTGTAGATCGCATTTTATAGGCTATAGATTTTGTTGATTCAGAACTCGAACCGCTTTTATGAAATCAAAACGAACAGATTAACAAACTGGCAATCCTACGAGTTATAAATCGTCGACTGAAGTCGCAAACCTAGTAATTACATTTATTTGAAAATAATGTTTTGGTACTTTTAGATAGTTAAAGTCTCAACGCATAATAATAGCAAAACTTTTAAATGCTAGGAAAAAAACGTTTAACTTTAAAAACCGAAATAGAACACCTCTCAATAACCAACCGCCTTATTGTTACAGTTTAGTTTTGTAGGATTTTAGTAAGAAATAAAGAATATTTGTTAATATTATACTCGGTTTAATTACTTAAAAGAACAATTAGTTTTTGACCGTGAATTAGCACAAAGATTGACAGGGGCGCTAGTAGCGAGCGTCAAAAAAAGTAAACTACGATTGCGTTCCATTCCTTACAAGTTTCATGTGCCTCCAAAATTTGATACGATGGAGTTACGACATTTGCGAATTTAGCCGACGAAATGTTTCCATTCTTGTCACGGAACCCTAAAAGGAACTCCCTTTTCTCCCCTTTTCCCGACTCAGTTAAATAAAAACCGCGTCCAATAATAAATAGGGACACAAAGACCGTCGCCAAATTTATTGTTATCACGGCTACCGAGGACGGAAGCGAACAAAGGAGAAAATAAATCTCCTAGGATTGACGAAACAATTACTTAAATTAAAAGCAATGGTCCACACGCAATCGCGTTTAAAAAACAAATCGGTGTTGCCACGCGAAAAATAAGAACTGGGGCAAGCGTGAGCCGGAATAAAACGGAGGGTTCCGTACATTTGCAACTAACTTGCGAGGTGGGAAATCAAATTTAAGTAGTGGGCTGTAAACGTGTGACTGAGACAGCATCATCTTGTGTTCTGCTGCTTTGTAAACTTATAATCGTCTTCGGTGGAAGCTCGAAGTATAATTTTAAGTTACGGCCGGTAACGACAGCGCGCGACCAGCCACGCGGTGAATGAATTCTCTCTTCATTGATTGGTCGAGACGCTTATCGGGTAGAAGTCAATTGGGATAGCACTCAATGTATTTATTAGGAAGCAAGTGTCGCGGGTTGTCGAGACCTGCACCCCTATTGCCTACCACGTTTGAAAATCGGAATCAGAATCTATTATCATGATTTTGTATGGGCTATGACAGTAGATTCGTTTACAAACTTTCAAAATTTCGTTAGGGAATAATCCCCCGAGTCCTTATCCTTACAGTCCTTGCGCTTTGCGATTTTTTGTAGCCGGGATGGTACTTCTGTTTGTAGATTAGCACGCTTCCCACTGAATTAGTAGTATGACTGATAAGGCCAACCGACTTGACAATTCAAGTCAGGTATATAACAAAACTTTGCTACTAATTGTTGATGTATAGAAGTTTCTACAGACATTTGTTACCGGCTCGGGAGTTAGCGCGCGTTGGTTTGTCAACTTTTTCATACAGAATGTGATCCCTCATTTCTCCACATTAAATATTGATCTTTGGATTTTTTTCCTTGAATCATCTCTACCCTCTTTAATGAACTTGCACTCTTGGAATCTTCCTGTAATAAGTGGTTTAGGCCATTGTTCCCGTGTAACCATTGTTTGTAAAACGTTATGTCAACCATGGAACTGTTTTATATGTACTGAATTGTTATCGTGTTCAGTTTAGCTTAAGCATAATTCAGTTTAACCGTCAGTTCGATACCTATAATAAAACGAACAAAACCAGATAATGAAAACACATTTGAAAGATTCAATAACCTTTGTTTTGGTGTATGAATACAACGCTCTCCCTTACCATGAAACGCGTAGCGACAGCAAAACTGTCGCTTAATGTATAGGAATAAAAAGGGGAGATATACCTTTCGGTTTAATCGTCGTTTAATTTGGTACAAGGTTAGCGGGTTTACATTTTTCTCGGGAGTTTAGTGGTAAACCTTACCTACTTAACATTGTTGCTTTTACTTGTGATATTATTGTATTAAGTTGTTTAGACGGTTCAATGCAATTCAACAGTTGAAAGAAAATATCTTTAAATTAAATGTATCAATGCTACAAGGGGACCCTAATAAAGATGGTATTTATCAAAGGTTCGTGACAAATTAAAACAGGTTACAAATAGATTGGAACCAAATATTTATTTTTACCCCATTTTATTTAATTGACGACACTTGAAAGGATTCCGACGGAAAAGGAAAAAAAAATAAGTCTTAAAATCTTTTAAGCGGTTCATGAAATGTATTCAAAATATATTCAAAACGAGTATCGTAAAATTAAACAAATAAATTATTAAGAGCAATAAAAGACATTGTAATAAATCGGCATACTTGACCTATCTCTCAATATACTAGATCTCCGATGAATCTGATCATTCTGATTTTCTACCTACTCAGTAAGGTCGTTTGGGAGGTAGGTACCATTTTTTTTTTATGATTCGACTATTTATATTTATACCTCATACTCATGTAATAATCAAAATTCAGTACAATTAGGATTAGGTTAGATTATTGATTATGTGTGACACGAAGTCTTCTTAATAAAACATCCTAGTTTCATGACGATGAGCGATCGTTATCCTTTAACATAGCATCGGTTGAATAATTTGCATTTATTTACATTAAAAATATTAAAATTTAACTCGCATTCCGCAAAAAACTAAACATTTTTCGTCATTATACCTATTGGCACACAACAAAATGTTAATGGAAGATCTGCTAAAAAAACAACAGTATTCGAATTTCCAAATCCGCATTCCAAATTCAAAATTCTAATATTGCATGCACGCCATCCTGGCACATTGCACCGGCGGATCGATACGGCGCGGTAAACACGGCGGTTGCCAAGGCAACGGCGGGATTCGTCACTTCCGCCCCACCCCGGGGGCGCTGTCCGCGCTGTTGTGACGCGTTCGATTTTTGAAATTGCGCGTGTGAGTTTCAGGTTTCGAATTTCAAATGTCTAGGATTTATCCGTTGTAAAGCTGGTTACAGACGTGCAATTTTAAGTCAAGTGTTTCAGTTTTCTAATATGTATTGGGTTTTTAAAATAACCTGTAGTTAACTGATTTTACGGTTTAAAATTGACGGTAAACGACATATATTCATACGATTTCAAATGTTTAATTACAATTTCTAGTATTATCACAAAGGCGTCTTAATTTGAAAAACAATTCTTGCAGAAATGAAATAGGTTTGTTTCAAAACGAAGTGTATAGGTATTTACTAATTAATTTATTCTCGGATTAAAAGAGAATTGTAGTCAGAGTAACTTGAAGATTGTCGACGAAACTGCCAACGTTATTGCATTACTCTCATCTGTCTCATCAAAAGTAATTGTATTTACCCTTGCGAAGACGGCAAACTACTTACCTGAAACAAAAAGGTTGTCATTAAGAAAATAAAATGGAAAAGCAATTTTGTTAAGATAACAAACATTCGAATTATTTTTGGCACAAGGAAGTGTGTATTGAGGGTAGTATAAAAATAAAATCTGACAAAACAACTGCCCTACTTCCGTCCCTGCTTTATCCAAAATATGGCACTTTTCGTTTGACAACGAATCGTGCCTACGACATATATAATATGATTTCATAGATACGGTCGTTTTAAGCGTAAATTTTGTACGGAACCCTCGGTGCGCGAGTCCGTCTCGCACTTGGCAGGTTTCTATAATACCATATGAGTTTACAATACACTACAATTACTCTTTATTGCACACCTCAGATACACAGAAATACAGAACATGACAGTAACATTAGCAGAGGTAAAAAAGGCGGTCTTATCGCTAAACAGCGATCTCTTCCAGATAACCTTTAGAGTTTATCACTTTAAGCAAGAAAAAACACAAATTTGATGGGAAATATGTCGCTTTGTTACCAATAATTATTGAAAGTCTTAAGTATTTTTTCCCGAAAATTGTATATTATGAAATCGTTAGCATCCTACAGATTTTGAAAATATGATACATAACACAGAGTCTATTAAGTTAGGTTTGTTTTATATTAGCTGTGAAAGTTAACGCTTAATTCTGTAATGACAAGCAAAAATGCGAACAAACCTTACTTTATGAGACGTTCAATGTTGGCAGTCGATGGCGATCGAGGTCTATCAATGTTACAATGTACCTACAATTCGGACCGATTTCCCAGGATTTTCCTTAAATACGTCGTAATTACAATCTTTAATCCAATTATTACTTTATGACGTTTAATGTTCAGACAGTCTATGGCAAGTCGATCGAGGTTTATCAAAGTTACAACGTATCTACAATTCAGACCGATTTCCCAGGATTTTCCTTAAATACGTCAAAATTACAGTCTTTATCCAATTCAATTGCTCCATATCAAGACCTTATTGTTAAAGACCTACAATTCAAAATTGTCGGAGTGTTACGTCCAAGTAACTGACGGTTATTATTCCAAATTTAACAAGGGTTTTGAGTGCGATTGTCGTCGGGGACAATTCATTCGTTCATTCGTCCGTTCGTTCATTAGCGAACGGTTTACACAGACAACATAGATTTAACCGCTCTGAGAATTGTTAAGTATGAATTCCATTGTCGGTGAATGGGGGTTGTCAAGGCTTTTTATATTTATGTAAGCCTTTATCTCGGATTATTCTTATGCTATTTGTTATCTGCTATGCTAAACCCAGGAAAAATGACGCTAAAATTTGTAAGGGAAATTTTGGTAAACTTTGGGTTTAATAGTCACGATCTTCCATCCAAAAGTATTCATTTTTATGTTTTATTTTTAAAGCTTTGTTACTATTCTTTACTACATTATCCATACTAATATTATAAATGCGAAAGTGTGTCTGTCTGTCTGTCTGTCTGTCTGTTACCTCTTCACGCTTAAACCGCTGAACCGATTTGGATGAAATTTGGTATGGAGATAGTTTGAGTCCCGGGGAAGGACATAGGCTACTTTTTATTCCGGAAAAATGCCCTTATCCGCTATAAACGAATTTAAGGCGGACGAAGTCGCGGGCAGAAGCTAGTAATCAATATAACTACCTATATAAAGGTATTACGCATGACTGTAACATTAACTGAAAGTAGTACCGGTATGCGTTATGCGTTAATTATTTATACTATAATTCTATCTAAAGGTGCGTCCACATTTGTATCATTTGCCCGTATCTAATCATCGTCGCGTGGCATGATCGCGTGTCACGATCACGCGTTTGGACGTTGCGCCGATCCGATCGCTCGAAATCCATTTGCTACGCGTATCACACACTTATATCGGAAGAGTGCAGCATGATCGGCGCGCCGACAGTGAGCGTCCAAGCAGCGCGATACGCAGTCATGCCACGGCACGGTGATCGGATACGAGCAAATGATACAAGTGTGGACGCACCTTAAAAATCTATGGTGAAAATCGGAAACGTAGTAAGCGCCAACTGAATCCATTGGCGGTTACAACGTTTCCGCTTTTCATCATCGATATGTATGTAAATCTCGTTATTTCACGTGAAACTAAAACAAACCGATTACACTACATATATACAAGAACAAAAGCGAAGTTAACCCCATTAAAATTTTCTTACAATTTACCTTTGAGCAAATGATAAAAGAAATGTTATACAAAAATGTCAATCTAACAAATTATTATACACAAAGAGCACAGCAAAATTAATTTAATCAGTAAACATTAATTAATATGTAAATAAAACAATTTAAACGGCTTATATCCTGTAAATTATCTCATTTGAGTTCCCGTCATGACGTCAGGAGCTTTACAGCTTCTGTGTTCACGGGGTAGACTATTATTAAACAATATTTTAATAAACTCATCTATCAAGTCAAGCGTATTCGTTGAAGTTCATCTAGAAAAGTACCTACTTCATTTTCGCAAAGGCTTTTAAAGACCACTTTAAGTTTAAAATTTAACTTTGGCTATGTTAACTTTATCTAAGAAACATCTATTTATAAAACATAAAAGCTAGCTTAGCCATAATTTCGTCGCTTACTCCAAATGACAAAGTTCTTTTCAAGCGTTAATGTTCTCGAGTGTTCAATACAGCAAGATAATTTGATGCTCTGTTTACAACGAGTGGAGGGTGTAGTACAGTAACTATTCAAACAAGTGGGTATCTTTCCATATGTTCTGATCCCGCTTAGCACTGACTGATTATTACATACTTGCTGTTGTCCGCAACTTCGTCTGCGTGTATACTGCGTGCAATGTATAGCTTATGTGTTATTTTGATGTCTGAATATCATTACTAGAAAGTTTCATTCAGATTCGTTCAGTAGGTAGTTTTTAAAATTAAGATATACATACGTACATCGGCACAAACTCTCACGTTTATAATATTATTAGGAAAAGAAGTCACGTCATAAAGCGTAGTTCATGATCACATATTGAAGCAGTGCAAAGTAAATTAAAAAAATGCATAAGTCAAAGTAAATAATTTAGTGTAGGACCAAGATTACATATAAGGTAAATATTTTAAGTACTAGTTCAGATACTCATTTACCAGGATTATCTAGAATCTAGTGAAACGATATGCCAAAGAAAATGCATCACAAATTCGAAAATAGAGCAGATCAACAATCCGATTTTAAAATTTATTAGCGACACGGGTAAGTCTACATCACTAGATTGCTAAGTAAGTTATTTTAAGGCGAAGAGATGGGGAAATGACCTTGCTCGTTCGGCCCGAACGTAATACTTCGAGCGCGCGCGCCATCTAGTACATTTAGATGCTCTCTCTCGACTCGTCGTATCGCGCATTGACTAGTTGTGAACTATCGACTCATTTTGCAGTATGGTGGCGCTTGTTTTGAGGCTACTTTATTCCAGTTTATTTGACCTTGCTGCTTGCTGAAATTATGTGTTGTGTCAATAGAAAGATTTTTGTTTGTGCCTATTTTAAATTATGGATTCGGAAGGATATAAAGAGCTTCCGGACTGTCAACCATTTTCCAGATTCTGATGGACCCTGGGGGTTTCTACTGGTATTCAGGATTGGATGATCATTGGTGCATGGTGGTGGTGGATGGTGGTGGTGGTGATGGTGGTGAATCATCAGGTGATGGTGAGGATTGGGATGGTGGTGATGGTGATGATTGGGATGTTTGTGTTGTGATGGTGATGATGGTGACGGTGGTGGATGGTAGTGGATGATGGTGGTGGTGGTGACGGCGGTGATGATGATGATGGTGGTGGTGGCGTTGATGGTGATGATGGTGACGATGATGATGATGGTGGTGGTGGTGGTGGTGATGATGGTGACAGTGGTGGATGGTAGTGGATGATGGTGGTGGTGGTGGTGGTGATGATGATGATGATGATGATGATGTTGATGATGATGATGATGTTGATGATGATGATGATGATGATGGTGGTGGTGTTGATGGTGATAATGGTGGCGATGGTGATGATACCACCATCATTACCGTCACCACCATCATCACCACCACCACCACCATCATCCACCACCATCACCATCATCACCATCACCACCATCAGAACCACCACCATCATCACAATCAACACCACCACTATCATACCACCACCATCACTACCATCATCACCACCATCACCATCACCACCACGATCACCACCATCATCACCATCAACACCACCACTACATAGTGATTTAAGGGTATGAAAATCAAAATAATAATTAGTCCGTCAGATAGATAATACAAAAATATTGGACACGTATTTTTCGTATTTACATAATTATAAAAAAATACTCAGATAAATCGCGTTTAACTTTACGAGTCGGAGCTCGTGACGTCACTCCTAAGTAAAATTACGTCACGCGACATTTTGACTCAATGTATCGCCTTTATTTTTCGGGTTAGTAAAAAAAAGAACAAATACGTGTCCAATATTTTTATTAAACTACAAGACGGACTAATTTTTAAAATTTAGTCAATATCCCTATTACACTTGTACTAAATCGTAGAATAGAACACATCAAAACAACACAAACGCAATCAGTTGACGGAATGAATTCAAAAACATTATCGCTACGCTATGGATAGATGGAAGCGAGCTGGCAACGGCGTAAGCGCACGCCGCGCCGCCGTGGCGTAGCGCGAGTACGCAACGTCGCTTTCACTGCTAAAGCGCCTACGATTTACACTGATCAAATATTTAGTACGTTGACTTCGTAGAAATGTCGTAGGCGAAAGTTGATTTTGGGTTTAAACTCCGTATTACACAAATTAGACTTAGTTTCTTCGTATCAGTTAGTAGACCAAGGTTTTTAAAGTACATGTGCAAAATTTGGTAATGTAGAATTGCTCACAGGCGGAAAAAAAGCTGAAAAATATTTTTAAAAACCTGCTTCTTAAAAATAGTTTGTAGGCCTAGTTACATCAGATAGGAACGAACTTACCCTATCAACTCATAATTAAGTATATATGTGTCCTAAATAGTTACTTTTCACATCTCTATATGCTACATATAATATCAAAAAAATTGCACAATAACAGATCGATTTCAGTGATTTGACCACCCCTTCGCCTTAAACAAGACGTTTGTGACACTCGTATATGCATACATAATAGGTATATATATCACCAAAAATGTTTCATAATAGCCTACATTTTAGGCCCTAATGAATGTTGTATGTGACAACATAAACGAAACAACATGCAACAGCGGATTGTAACGACGTGTTTAATATTAACGAACAAATCTCTAATTCGCTTAAGCTAAACGAGGCAATTTGCAAAACTAACATTGCAGTTATGCGCAGCATAAAATTTGAATTCCCAGTTGCAACCACTGTAACAGTAGATGATTATGACTACTTCAGCGAAATGCATAGTCCATTTACGTTTTTGGGTATTGTGGTAGATTTTTTAGATAACATTTTTAATGTCACACTGCTAGGCAAAGATATATCTTTTTTCCCCATCTGTGGTAGATATAGATACATTCAATTGAATTCAAGAAGATGGCCCGATGATCTGGTGAATATCACGGGAAACCGTTGACGAGGGCGGCGCACGTCCTTTGGCTGATATGATGATTGTGAAGAATTGAATAAAGAATGTAAAGAAAATAATTATAATAAATTAATAAAAATAACAAACGGCCGGTGAAACAAAATTTATAGACTAAATTTTTAAAATTTTTATATTTTGATACCATTTAGCGACCAAAGTATACTCTTAATTTGCGGCTAGTAAAGGTTTGTATCTTGACATTCCTCATTTTATTCCATTCACAACGAACGTTTATAACGTGTTTTTGTTGCTTGGCTTTACAGAACTATCGACAACAATTAAACTGTTCATCGATTCATTCTTCAAAATAAATCGAAATGGACTAAATATAAATACTTACTCGCCGGTGCAGTAACTCGCCTATGAATCGCTAGTCAACTGGCATTACAAACGCACCATAATACTATTAGGGCTGTCAACAAAAGCGGTAATCCCCACTTTACCATTCAGTTCGTCTGCGTCGATAATTGGATCAACTGTACGCAAGATGGCGGTCAGATGATTTAGAGAAGCTGTTTTTGGGAAATCTTCGAGCTTTATAGATTTTAACTAATTGAAAAGAAAGAAAACGTATTGATTTTTTACTTCATCTATTGCTAGAAATTCTTAACCATCCTTAACCATATTAAAAATGCTGAACTCGACACTTCTTGTTTGTAGTATCTTTAAAAATATGTGTGTCTGAGTAACCTAGGTAATTTTTTATAACTAAAAAATACGGTTTCTCAAGCACTGAAATTATTTTTCCACGCGGGCGAAACCGCCGGTTTAACTTCAGATCCAATTGGGATGTACCAATTTTTTACAAGGGAGGTCACTCAAAAACCATTTCGAGGAATAGGTTTAATAAATCGCTTGCAATTATCAGATTTCAAAAATATGATTTCTGGGATAAGTTATTGGTGTTTTTAATTTTGACCTTTATTTGTCCTTGCCAACCTATAGTACAGTTGGAGCGCAGCGTCGCATTCCGGATGCAATCCGTCCTTTTGACCCCTAAAATACTGCGCTCCATGACCCTGTATACTCACCAATCGATAAAATTTAGGGCCTATAAACACCGCGTTTACTAACGCGGCTTGTATTAGGATCGCAGTTCGTCAGCGCGTTTTTACTTCCGAAAACAAGCATAATGACTCGCGTGAGTATCGCGTTTGTATCAAAACAAAAGTGCGTCGACGCCGCGTTTAAAAAACGCGATGTGCATTAGTAATATTTCTTTTTAGTTGCAAAATAAACTACTGTAACATTGTTTAAGATATTGAAGACACCACTCGGCATATTTCATTGTATTTTCGCACGTCTAAATGCCCTTAACGACAGTAAAGTAATGTTTGAGGGCACTTTACAACGAAAAGTTGCTAATAGGCCGACTGAAAGGGTATAATTATAATTAATGCCAAGAGCAAAGTATAAAATTGTATTAATGTTGAAAAGCTAAAGGTATCTCTCGATATTCTTGGTAACCTTTTACATGTACTGCAAGTTAGTCCGCATATTCATAGTATGGTATATAGGGATTGGAGTAATAAAAAGTCTAATATTGCTAATATGGATACCTTGAGACTCGAATGACGTAAATGCCACACAAATCGATGGTGGATACACCCTTTGAATATAAAGTTAATATCGATATACTCCGAAGTAAGCAATGATACAAGCTTAGCATTTAACCACTGGAGATGACAAGCCATGTCATTATTTAGTACTAGCTTCTGCCCGCGACTTTTTCTGCCTTAAATTCGTTTATCGCGATTAAGGGTATTTTTCCGGGATAAAAGGTAGCCTATGTCCTTCCCCGGGACTCAAACTATCTCCATACCAAATTTCATCCAAATTGATTCAGCGGTTTAAGCGTGAAGAGGACAGAGACAGACAGACAGACTGACACACTTTCGCATTTATAATATTAGTATGGATAGCTTGACCAACACCGCTGTACGGCGCCTTAGGTATGCGAGCGGCGAGACGGGGGGGCAGCCGCTGATTCGTCATTCCATCGTCGTCTGAGTGGTATGGTCAAGCTTAGTCTTTACCGAACAGATTTTTCACGCATATTTAGAGGCAGCAAGGTGAACACGTGCAGCACACTACGAAAATATCCCTATTTCTACCAACGCACACAATGAAAAAAAATCCGATCCCACTCGAATTTTAAAGCCTGGCGAGCAAGAGTAAGCAATTTTTGATTTTACTTCCGGGTCCTTAAGATGGATTGTTGTCGTGCGATAGATAAATGACAACGCTCCCGTCACTTCCAAACAGGTATAGCATGACACACGTAAAAAGGCGCATGTTAAAGCTCTTAAGACGTTGATCGAGACGCTATTATTGCGTACGCCGCGCGCCTTATTACCTGTGTCGAGCTGTAAGTATGTAAGTACGAGAGTGACGAATGCCTTGTCTTATATTTATCACGCGACAAACAACCATCATAGACACAATCTAGGTAAGAATGCTCCATCGTCGACTTCATCGTCGCTTACACGTGAAAAAGGAAGTCAAATGCTTGCTTATCTAACATAAAAAAGACCGCATTGTCCACACATTCATCTCCCGGTCTTTCTAGACAAGCTACACTATACTAGTCAGGGTGCTACATAGTCATTTTACTAGTCAGGGCGTCCGCTCCAGATACATTTACTGTATATTCGCGTGCGGTGGACCAGACGCAGCGCTGCTCTATTAATACACAGGAAAACGGCACCCAGAGCGGAAGCCCCATGCATACTCGGTACACGAAACGATACATGTTTCGCGATAAGAACTGTTGTTTACCATTCATCTTTACACATTTTTTTTCTATTTTATGACGTGTGCAATAAAGCTTTAGTGTTAATTTTATAGCATGCTCGAGGTAAGTTAACTATGCTTAAGTCACTATGTGACATAACTCGTGTGAACCACCATAAGGCATACAAACTTTACTTTTCGTGTAAGTTTAAACATTACCATAAGCGTTAAAACTAACGTACACACGGACAGTCAGCTTGATTTCCCGAGGGCGGCTTGCAATCTTAATTCGCCTGACATTCGCTCTACTTCCGCAAGATTACAGTACAGTGTTATTCAGACTACAAACTTGCTTTTCAGTTGGATCAGATTTGACTTCTATTATAATAAATTTTGCACTATTCGAAATCGAAGATAAAGGTGGTTCGCCCTACGATTGTCAATTTTGGCGCTGCTAACTGAGCATAGCTTACAACAAGCACCAGACAAATAAAATAAAAAAATCTTATACCCACAGTTCTTGCTATTATTATCATCCAGAAAGATGGGCCAGCATAGCCACTAAGTGGGTCCCTAAAGATGGACGACGCAGACGGGGCAGGCCCAAACGGAGATGACGGGATGACCTACACACATTCCCCAACAACTGGCCGGAACAGGCATCAAACAGGGACCTGTGGAGATCCGAGAGAGAGGTCTCTGCCTAGCAGTGGGACACAAATACAGGATAAAAAAATACCCACAGTAGCTATACTTGCCTTCGAAGGGTTTTGGAATATTTAGGTCATAGTACCAGAAAAAATAGTGATAACCTTGAAAATCTGCTGATCACAGGGAAGAAGGCAAGCGATCGAGAGGCAGGAGCTCGACACGTTGGACAGATCAGATTTGTAAGGCTCTCGACACCACAGTGCACGATGCTCTGCACTCAGCTTCGGATAGGAACAGATGGGCGCATCATTCCACAGAGATTGTTCCGAGGAAATGACCACTGCCCTCATCAATGAGGAAACTGATGCAAGGAGGAGGACCTACAGTAGCAACAAATGTCTACCATAGGTGAGTGAAGGTGACACTGAAGACGTTGTGGTCATATGCGGGAAAGTTGAATAATCTGTGAGCTGTAGACCTCGCGAGTCTTTAAACCTGGGGGTTGTGAGCATGTTCAATAATTATATACTTTTTTTTGCAGTTTAAGTTCTTGGAAAATTTTCAAAATCGCGGAACAATGGGTATTACCGACATTTTGAAAATTTTCCAAAAACTGAAACTGCAAAAAAAACATAATTATTGAACATGCTCACAAAATTTCACGAGAATCGGTTGAGAAATGCGACCTGTAAAGGAGAACAACTGGACATCCGGACAGAGATACGAAAGCTTTCCTGCTCAAGCTGAAACGGAGACACTTCGTTAGCTGCACTCAGTCGGTCAATAATAAAAGCGTTTTTCTAATGATTAAAAATATATGGCGTTGAAATTTTAATGGACGCCTTTTAATAAAGCAGATAACAGTTCCGTCATTTCGTCTTTGATGCTATCTATAATGTGGAATTAGTTACGACACCACTATGCCAAAACTAACTTTTATCATAACATAGTTACCAACTTAACCCCTTCCCATTGAACCTGCCATCTGGGTCATCAAAAATTAAAGGGCTGCTTCATAACAATACCGCCACTCACATTTCAACCTTACGGTGCTAACTCACAAGGTTCAAAGGCTAAGTATAAATTATGACACACATATAAAGCGAAGTTCCCAGAGAGATTATGTAAATAGAGTATACTGTGCGAATCTTTGTTATGTATGTTAATAAGTGATGTGATGGCGTTGCCGACTAGTCAAAGTATAATAATTCTACCTAAACTAGATACTACTACGGTCAGGTTCATACATTTAGGTTCCGGTTCGCAGGACCACGGAATAATCCTTAACTTCTCGAACAGTTCCTCAGAATAGTGCAGTGACGATGGAATAAAACCTAGACTGTGCAATAAAATTCCATATTAGGAAGCGAGTTCGTTACAGTAACTGTAAATTGGATTCTTGAACAGCGGTAAGATGACAGAGGCCAATAAAATAAATTTTGAATGCCAAAAAAATTCATACTGAATAATCATCATTATCAGCCAAAATACCCACCCGTACAGCGTAAAGACCCCAGTGGCCGTTACGAGCAATGTGCCCTGTCTATTGCCAATACATAAATAGTGGTATATTTACTGTCATACATGTTGTATCCTTTTTTCTTCATCGCCGTTCCGCCAATATTGAGGATCGCGACAACATATAATATGGTTACTAGGGTTTCCAGTGGGACGCGGTACGGTTGTAGTGTGGCCACACGGTGCATCCTGCTGCCAACTGCCTTCTTCACAGAGTCAAATTATCTCGTACCTACTGCTACTTATTTCAAAAGCTTCTATTCATCTCCACTTGCGTTTATGAATGTTTGGGTAAAATCTAACTCTTATTTTCGGAGAGTCGGTTTCTTAAAGTGGGTTAGGAATTCCGTTGGTTTTACTGCCATTTCGCCCATGATCCTTTACTGACACTTTAACCACTAGCAGCCCATCTCTAGCTAGCATTGATTGAAGTACGCATGTACATATATTTGCAGTTCTCCTCAGACAGAGTGATTTGCATTTACGTGTGCTAAATTCTAAATTGATAACACCTTTGATTGAAACGTTGTAATTACGCTAGGTTGTTGAGTCGCTTTGACGTGTTCATTAATTAATCATGTATGTCACTATCTTAATCCTAATTATAAATAGAAACGTGTTAGTTGGTTTGTCCTGCTTTTATGTCGCAAGGAATCGACAAGACATTTTGCTAGGAAATAGAAAATGGGGCGAAAAGTGTTAACTGAAAAATGGTTCTAGAACAAGTTTTACACAGAACGTCGACATCAACCCATATTTTCTCAATATAATATGTTATGGAGCGACCACGCCATTGCTTGAAGTATTGCGGATACGCTGTGTGTGACACGTCGTACGCGCCACATTGTCTTCGTCGTATGCGTCAGCGTATTTTAAGCAGCCTTGTAGTAAAGCAGTGACGTCACAAGGGTAGCGTTTTTATGTGTGTTGGCCGTACAAAGAGGCTTAGTAGCTTTTTAACAAAACCACAATTGAAAGCGGGATATTTGACAAAAAACAGTTCATAAAGAAATGTTCAACTGTCCTACTTAATTATTGGGTCGACCGATAAACAAAACATCAAAAGTTCCGTGTTTCTCCACCGTCCTAATGACTATAATTTCTGTTTTTTGTCATTTTCTAAGCACGCACTAAGAAATTTAAAAAAAAAATATGAATGGAAACAGACTGCCATAAGTAAAAAGGGAACAAGTTGTTAGTTCCTCTTCTATCTTCTTTTCGATTAACAGTTTCTTTTTTATTTAAGATGAGACAGATGCTGGTTTATGTCCGTCTCTTGAAGTGATCACTTGAAACTGTTAAGAAATTTGAAGGTCTGTTTTTAAAAGGTTTATGTGCAAGTTAAGTCTTTATGAATGAAGTTTTATTCTCCTACCTAAATGGGATTGTTAAAAACGAGACCACTATTTTTATAAAAATCTAAAAATAGGTTAATTTTGTACTACGGATATTTTCGAAATGGATTCGCTTTTCGCTCAATACTTACATAATAATCATATCAGTAACAGAGTGATTTTTTTGCAATTCCTCTGAAAATTCATTTCGCATTTCTATGCGGACAGAGTCACGGACAACCGTTAGTATAGATAGCAAAGGGCAATGACAATTCAATTACGCTCACTCGTTGTTCACACTTAGGGTCTATTCAGACGTACAGTCAACAGCATCAATATTTTTCACAACAAATCGCGCATAAATATCTGATACGACTTTATTTCTAGGGCCGTTAAGACGTGTCAGATATTTTCGCCCGCTTTGTTATGGCAGATTTTGATGCTAGTGACTGTACCACAACGAGAACCACGTGTTCAAGCGATAATTTATATGAAAGTAAGTAGTTTCATTCACACGGACCACGTTTTGCCGTCAAACTCAACCGTGCGGTCTGTCCGACCACATGAAAGCGACTACAAGAAGCTACAGCGCAACTATTCACACGTAACCACTGCGTTACGACATTTAGTCGCTGTGGTTGTGGTACGTCCGAATACTCTAAGAATCAAATCGGTTTATACTTTTGACTCACCGGTCCAACTTGGTTTCAAAATGTGCCGTTAATTTACTCGCATTAAAACACTTTTTCTACTCGGGAAATCTGTGAATAAGAACTCCGAGAATCATACTAAAAAGGCATACGTTTTAGATTGGACCATCACTCTATACTCTATGGTTTATATTATATGTCACTGAACTATAATACCTATATTATACAACTCTGCACAGAACAATAATGAATTTGAAATAAAGAACGCAGTGTTTATGCAATTATTTTTTTGGTTATGTTTCATTTACTGTTGTTTATGGGTTACTCGTACATAAAGTATTGTTTAGCTTATTAGCTTTTTAAGTCTCGTACCTCAATTAAGCCACTCAGCAAGTTTCGTAGCCTAAACACGGTACTCGACTGAAAAAGTATACATTATATAAAGATTGCATAAAATACTAGTGTGTGTCATAATCATAAAATCAAACTTATTAATTTTCACGCGTCATGGTGTCTCTGTGTGCGTGATCAAATCTTGCAAGTATAATTTGACTTGCTTTCGGAGTTTAAATCGACTTGCAATAAACGGCCGTGAATTAAAATGCCGCGTGTTTTAAACAAACAAATCGTCCCATACAAATACGAAAGCCAAAAAATTTGGGAATCGCTGGTTCGATTAATTATCACATAATAGTATATTGAGCCACAATTTAACCTTTTTCAAATACGTTAAATTACATCGTGACCGGGCGTGCGGTTACGTCTGGCGTCTGGTTTTGCTCGCAAATTCTTAATAAGTACGAAATTATAAATTGTTAAATTGAGAATTAATCTATTTTCAATGCAGTTTTCGGTAGTTTAGCGGTTTGTGTTTTAAATGAGCTTTTTGGTTAATGGTAAACCACTGACATTTTGTAATATCGATTTTTGTAGCCTTTGCGTATGATTATTAATGTAATTCAATGCCGATGAATATTATAATGGGATGCGATGGGACTCATAAGGCGGCTCAGATTCACGCAGCGCGCAGTGAAAAGGGCTATGCTTGGAGTTTCTCTGTGGTATAGAATCAGAGTTATAAAGTATCCTATAACCATCTGGAGATACCCAGCTACCTGTGTATCAAAAATTGTTGAAATCTGTTTAGCCGATTTTGCGTGATGAAGCTACAACGACACATACAAACATACAAAAAATAAAATATTTTTCGTTTTATTGACCTCCAAATAGCCCGTAACAATTTTTTTTTTGAAAATATCTTCGATGTAAAGACATTTAATTTTTACAACTATATAATAGTGTTTATGCCTTATGGCATTAAGTTCGCCTTTTGTACAATAAGTTTTCTTTTGTGCAATAAAGATTAAATAAATAAATAGTATAGATATAGATTTAGCTCCGTTCTGTTGTGTTGTGATAACGACTATTATATATTTATGAACGATCGATTCGTTTTGATTTAGCAGTACCTACTTAAATATTCTCAGACCTACTCGTATTTAAAGTTATACCTCTATTGATTCAACAAGATAGCGCTAACACATATGCATAACAAGTTACGCATACGCTAACTGCACGTCGTTAGTGCGCACTTGACGGAATTATCGTCTATTCACGAACAATGTCATCTCGAGTCGTTGACCTACTGCATGTATTGACGTATGTACTAACTGACGTTACATGGATGTTGTATATGTTTGTGCTAGAGACAGGGGATGCTATTATATAACCGAACGTGTACATACACTGATGAACATCTCAGTACCTAGACTATCGTTTAACTCCTTTGATAGTTGGCGGTTTATTACTTTCATTAGTGACTGATATTACATCATACTTAAGTGCAGCATGGTTTTGCTTATAGTGTATTATTTAGTGATACATTAGGCTAGCGTTATACATTAGCAGGGTGAAAAATGATTGGTGTGGGGATCTAAAGGTGCGTCCACATTTGTATCATTGGCCCGATCAGATCTTCGTCGCGTGGCATGATCGCGTGTCACGATCACGCGTTTGGACGTTGCGCCGATCCGATCGCTCGAAATCCATGTTGCTACGCGTACCACACACTTAGATCGGACAAGCGCGGCGCGATACGCAGTCATGCCACGCCACTGTGATCGGATACGAGTAAATGATACAAGTGTGGACGCATCTTTAGGGGTAGGCCTTTGTACAACATTAAACGTCTTTAAGTTGATAATGATGATAAAAAACTCGGTTGTCTGTAAAGTCGGTTTACGGACGATAATTTTACGAGATAACGTGGAAGAGAGATAGTTGCGTCACAAGCCCAACGCTTATCGGCTCAGGCGGAAGGTGACAATGAGCGGAACGTGACAATGAGCGGAACGTGACAATGAGTCATGCTTTTTCGTTCGTGCTGCCAGCGTTCATCGATTTATAATTCGTTATCACGCCAAAATTGAACACTGTATGAAGGGCGCACGTTTAATATTCGAAATAGCAACTTATAACTAAAGATGTCCTGCTTTTTTACTTTAGAAACAATAAATACTGGATATATGTACGTCTTGTTTTATCTAGTTTATATTAAGTTTATATTTGATTTTTACGCGATGTCAATACGTGCTAATGTATATGCTCAAGAATTTAATACAAACAGTGATAGATATGTACCAACTTATAAATAGTATAGTTCGACAACATAATACATACAGATCCGTCGTAAAGTACGACTTACCCCACAAGAAACCTAGGAACCCTTAAACAACTTACCCCCATTTGCAGAAGATTTAACACCGCAAGGGAACATAACCAGGCTCAAAAACTCTTAAAACTTCCATAGACAGCTATAACTTGAGAAGCGCCGAGTGGTAAATTAAATTATTCATCGCAGCTCTGAATTTATTATAATACGCATGAAACTTCGACAGTTTCGCGGTATATGCGTTATGTAGTTTACAACTGAGGGGATTAATTTTTAATAAACCCTGCCGCGTCTATCTATTTAATTTAGGCTGCTGAGTAGGCTTATTCATTTGTTTTACATGTTATATTATTCTTCCTGTATTTATTGCTTCCATTGTATACTAGAAGATACCCGCAACTTCGTACGCGGAGGGCAAAAAGTCATAACCCTCATTTTTTCTTCAGTGTAGTCGGGTAAAAAGTATCATATAACCATCTGGAGATACCCGGCCACCCGTGTGCAAAAAATAGTTGAAATCGGTTAAGCCGATTTTGCGTGATGAAGCCACAACGACACATACAAAGATAGAAAAAATCCAAAAAAAAAATATTTCGTTTTAATGAACTCCAAAAAGTCCGTAACAATTTTTTTTTATTAAATATCTTTAATGGGGCGGATCAACTATTTCCTGTAAAAACGTGTCCTGTGCACTTAAGTAAAATTAAAAGCAAATATTTTTTTTTGTTAACGATTTTAAGTACATTATTAAAATATCAGACCACTAAATGATTATTTGCTATTGTCTCTTACAATTAAATTATTATTTTAACATTTAAAAAAAACCGTGACCCAGGGGACCAAATTTGCCTGCCATACTGAATCGTACTGTCCCCGAGGCATAATAATGTACTGTTAATCCATATTCTGAATATTTTTTCCTTGACATGTTACATGTTATTGTATTTATCAATCAGAACAACTCATCTTAGATTTAAAACGAATTAGATGTGCGGGCTCTTGTTAATTTACGGTATAGAAATTATTATTTTCGTCTTTGTCCTTGCTTCCTTAATGAAACGGATTACGGAATACGGGTCAATTGGTCACAATACTCATTCTAATTAACTTCCCCAACGCATTTAATACTGCTGATCATAATGTTCTTCTTGCCCTGCATGAACATCTCAATGTGTCGTCTTCGGCGCTCAGTTGGTTTTCTGCATATCTTCGGGGTCGCCAGCAGGCGGTCAAAGTCGACCGGTCCTTATCTGACTGGTGTGATCTTGCTACTGGCGTGCCTCAAGGAGGAATAGTCTCTCAACTGCTTTTTTCAATCTTTATTAATTTCATCACCCCCGACTTTCGCTCTTCATACCACCTGTATGCTGACGACTTACAACTCTACGACGAATGTAAAGTGACTAACCTTGAGACTGCCATTGACAAGTTAAACTTGAATCTCCGGCACATTCAACAATGGTCCGAGAAGTTCGGCCTGTACGTTAATCCATCTAAGTGTCAGGCCATTGTCATTGGTAGCTCTCGCCAGCTATCTACAATTGACATGGACTCTCTTACGCCATTGAGTTTCAACGATACGCCTATACCTTTCAGTACCAGCGTAAAGGATTTAGGTATTCATAATCTGGATTGCACTCTAAGCTGGAGGACACAGGTTGCCGAAATTAGCAGAAAGGTCATGGGTTCGCTATATACCCTTAACAAGCTGAAGCACTTCTTACCAATTTAAACCAAGATCCTCCTAGTCCATACCTAAATTTTACCCATAATCGACTAGGGTGATGTGTGCTATCTGGACTTAAATGAAGAGCTTCTAAATAAACTGGAGAGACTCCTCAACAAATGCATTCGATTCATCTTCTCTCTTCGTAAGTATGATCATGTGTCTGCTTACCGCTCCCAGCTTGGCTGTTTTCCTATCCGTCAAAGACGTGAAATTCGAATGCTCTGCGTCCCTTTCACTATTCTCAATGATCTTAAATCTAGTACCTCAAAAACATATTTCACTACTACGGTGTAACTCGTGACCGTCAATTTCGCTCTACCGGAAATCTATCTCTTTCCATCCCTAGTCACCGATCAGATTTTATGTCCTACTCCTATATAATTCAAGTGGCCCGCCTTTGGAACCGACTTCCGCTCAAGATCATGAAAGCCCCAAACAAGTGCGCTTTCAAAAAATCTTTGCGCTAACTCTTTGTTAGCAAAACTGCATAACTCTTAGCTTTTCTGATTAGATTAGATTTCATATGAATTTATTAATGTATATATTATATGAATATATATTCATCTTCCTTAGTTGTCTGTAAATTAGTTGCACCGCCCACAATTTATCTGCTTTGCCTCAAGGTTAACTGGAAAAGAATGCCCTGTGGTATTAAGTCCGCCTTTTGTACGATATTTTTTTTCTTTTAGTCTCTTGGCTCACAACTTGGTCCCCACATATGGGAACAGTTTATGGACTTATAAAAATCTTACAATATGTATAAATGTATACGTTGTATAAATTATAATGTAGTGACCATTGTCTGAAGTGCCAGTGCTTAAATAATATATATTTATTGATTACATACCCAATTATAAAAAATAAATACCCTGGCTAAATCACACGTGTGACTGAGGAGACACAATGTGCCTTAATAATATGAAAATGAGACTGTTTATTTTTGTTTTGCTAATTTCTAGAAGTTGATTTGTGAGTATTTTCAGTATTAAAGCGTGCTACTTTTAAATTACATATTGGTTTATTAATGAAATACAGTATCTCTTCTCCGTTACCCAGTAGACATTTCACAACACTCGGTCCTCGAACACACGGTTATAATTCGTTTAAATATACAATCCTTAGATGCTCTCATTATAATTGCAAGCAAGAGGGGATGTCTGTATCAATAATCGTAATATTTTTTTACAAATATCAATTTTTATTTTTAAACACAAAAAGTTGATTCGATACAAGAAATAGTTGATCCGCCCACAGACATTTCATTTTTACAACTTTATAATAGTATAGATTTGTAAGTAATGCATATCTTTAAATGTTTTCTAGAAGATTCCCGCAACTTCGTTCGCGGTTCACTTTTCCATTCAGCGTAATCGGATAAAAGCTATACTTATTTATAACCAAACTTGTTCTACTACACACGAAAATTGTTAAAAATCCGTTTAGTCGTTTTGGCGTGATGAGAACAAAATGTGATTTCGATCGAAAAATGGCGTTTCTGGTAGCGATTGTTCAGGCCCATTCCTTTTATCGTAAATCGCGATGTTAAGATTTTTCCTGAAATCATGACCCTTAAGGGAAGTAGATTTTATAATAGAATGGATGTTATTCAGCCATTATAATAATAACTCAAATTCACAGTCAGACCTAAGCTAACACGAGAACTTCATTATAAGAATTACAATGGCTCCAGAAATGGAGAATCCATGTAAAACGTAATACAATAGATTAATTTGATGTTCAAACAATGATTTTCGCTTTTGTTGCCAAATCTAATGTTGGACGGAATTTTCTTTTTTTGGGTTCCTTCTATCATACTGATTTTATAAATGCAAAAGTGTATTTTATTTAATATTTTCTTCTGTTTACTCTTTTTTTTTCTTTGCAGCTTTCCTTTTTTCTCATTTTGTGAAATGCTGCTTGGTAAATTATTAAAATAAAATAATTAAGCCCTTGCTCATATGTGTAACTGTCTTTACAGATAAGACCCATCTGGCATGTATGTACGCCTTTATTTGTTTTCTCAATGTTTGCACAAATTGTAACATTTACCAAGGAAAATATATCTTTTCTCAGTCAACCCGTGAACATAGAAAGCTGATAAGCTTCCGAAACGGTGGGAACTCAAATGAGGTAATAAACGCAATCCGTTAAAATTGTTTTATTTAAATGTATTTTATTTATTAATCTGTTCGATTGTTTTTCTTTCACGCTACTACGAGGCAATGGATTGACTTGATTTTTTGTATGTTATAAGAGAGTCTGAAGAGTAGTGGCGTGCGGTTCATTTAAGCACAGGAAGCAATCATGGCTGCATATAGGCACAGAGAAACTGCCTACCCTGAAGCCCTAAACAACCATGGTTCCATATAGGCATAGAAAAAGTTCCTACCTTGGCCAAAAACCTACTGCCTGCAAAAACCCTGTGTTTGCCACTGCTGAAGAGTGACAGGCTAATTTTTATCCCGGAAAAATACACGACGGATAAACATATTAGAAGCTCAAGCGGGCGAAGCTACGGGAAAATCCTAGTATATTGATGGATTATAATTCCTTTGCTATTCCGCGAAATGGTGTCTTAGTTTGAAAGAAAGAAAGAAAACACATTTATTGCAACGAAAAGATAACATTACAAGAAGAAAAGCTTAGAGAAATAATTAAATTAAAATTACCTTAAATCTAAATTGATAATAACACTTGATATATGAATACAACACAATGGTGCTACCATGTCCGCAACAAAAGGTCTCGGCATGATGCTGCGACATCGGGGTAATATCGCAGCGCAGTTTGGACAATAATATGTGCTGATATGCGCATATTTTCATGCAGTTTCCACATAAAAATACGTATGCAAATACAAACAAACCACCACTAATCAGTATAATCCTCAATACGTGTTTCGCCGCTTTTCGAGGCATTATCAGGAGATAGTGTCGAGGATTATACTGTTTGGAGTGATTGGTGACTAAAAAAGCTAGTAAGGGATAACTGGCCGAGAACTGTTCCACGTGTTACATGACCACGACTACTCTGGCAAGAGAAAGTAGAATATTTTTTTATAATTGCATTTTTTATTTATTTATCATTTGTCATCATTATCTCCATCATCATTGTCGTCGTCAGCCTACAAGACGTCCACTGCGAGACACAGGCCTCTCTGAAATAACGCCAGCGTGACGTCCTGCGCTGCCTGCGTCCAGCGGACTTTAGCGAGCTTCACTAACTAGATCATCTTTGGAGGGGGAGAACTACCCACACTGCGTCTTTCGGTGCGCGAAACATAATAATGATATTAAAAAATAAAATTATAAGTGACTCTTTTGTGTTTCTTTAATTAATAAGCCTGGTTTAATCCAAGGTGTAAAAAAATCTGTTTTCAGAACTACATCCTAATTTCATGCATCTCTGTTTGGCCCTATGGTTGGCTGGTAGAGTAGTGCCCCATTTGGCATTAAGTCCGCCATTTGTACTTACTTTTGTTTTGTGCAATAAAGTTTAAATAAATAAATACATGCGTTTTTCATTTGTGAAAATCTTGTAATACTTTTTATATTTTCCCATCTATTCCCCTTGGTCTAATATCGTCTGGGTTCAAATGTGCAATTTTCTTAAATTGCTAAGAATCTCAAATTATCATCTACTAACCCTCATCTTTGATACAATTAAGTAAGCACTTCTTTTGAATTGGACTTCTTAGGGTTTCGTAACTAAATGGTATCAACGGTACCCAACAGGGAACTTCGTGATCTTGTACTCTTGAACGGTGGTGGAAACTCCGTAGCGTGCACGAAGAGAGGCCTATGCTCAGCAGTGGGCGTTAAGGGGCTGACATGATGATGATGATGATGATGATGATTATATCTAACGCATGTTCTTGTTTAAGCGCGTCAGGCACCTACATTCATAAGACCGAAAGTGGGAAAATATCGTGCTTAAAGTCACGGGTGGTATTCTAAAAGCTGTGATAAATACTCACGTTTCGATATCGTTTGAGCGATATCTAATGCATGATTGGCGTTCGCCGCGCCGCGTCCGTCGGCGCCGCTGATCGAAATCTGTAACAAACAAACAGAGATGTGTTATACGTCCATATACTCGTATGTATTTAATATTGGTGCCACATATTGGCGTTCTTGAGACGTTTTTCGGCTAGTCGTATCGTGATAACATTTACGATCGATTAAAACCTATATACTACAGTAAACATGTTCAAAAGCATGTACATTGTACAGTCAGCGTCAAATAGTCTGTAGCATGCAAAGCGCCATATATATCGTCACACATCTTTCTGCCCATAAGAATAAAGATGTGTCGCAATATTTTTGGCATTTTGCATGCTATTTGACGCTGACTGTACATGAATTGCTTGGATCGCTTGTTCAAATAAGCTTTAATTTAAAAACATTCGGTAAAACGATGACATTCCGTGAATTCGGTTCTTATTCGTTGCATCAATAAAAGAAAGTTTCATCTCACGTTACGCATAGTCAGACATTTTTGTTTCTTAAAGCTTGATCGAACGTGCTTAATTGTTACCACTCAACACTACGAACTCGCGAATGTACTATTCAAAATTCTAATAGTATAATTCGAATAATGTACTGGCAACCAACAGAAAAATACACGTTACGCCATTCAAAAACGGAACGTTCGGGACATGTCCGTTGGGACTATTATGACCAACCGTCTCGGCCTTGGTCCGAAAAAAACTCAGGTAGCAACCGACGTGATCGGAGAAGGATCGCTGTCTTTAAACTAACCAACTTAACTTTGCCACCGAAATTGGCGGCACTCTCCAAGCTAGGCGTGAACTCAGCATTTCAAAAGGTTACTTCGAAATTTGGCCACGAGCAAAGATAAGTTAGTCGAGTCTTTATTGGATTCTTGCCGCGATACAGCATTAAGAGAAAAATAGACTTGGCATTTAGGATGTGTTAGGCAAGGTTATGTTAGACGTGTAACCGTGGTAACTGTACTTTCTTCGTAATGTAGGTACAATCATGCTCGAATTTTCAGGGTCAAAAATATTTTTTACTGAGTGCAACTTCAAGACAATTTACTCGTACTTTTAAGTAAAAAAGTTTTAGAAGGAAAACGAAAATCTGACATAAATTGCACACTTTTACAAAACCGTCAAAATCGCAATAACAATTTGTTATAATCCAATCTATGAATATCGTTTAACATTTACGGCGCTAAATTATTCAAATTCGCCAGATATGCCGTTCGGAAATATCCTCCATAAAAGACAAGAGAAGGTCGCGTTATCGGCGTCGTTTGGACTTCATTATCACCCACGCCATCATTTCTAAACCGACTAAAACACCACTTTACTCCCTCCCTTTCTTACCCACACAGTCTGTGATGTATAAAACAGAGATAAAGCATTCATTCGGTTCGAAGCTATTTTGAAATTCGAACGATTTCATTAACCAAATGCCTACAAATACATTAACAGCAAATGTATTAGACGTTTTAATTTGTGAATGTAAAGTTCGGAATTAAATTGTTACGCTAACGGTCTATTGTTGGTTTTGAATATGGAATAATAATTTTGTTTCTTCTTTTCTTCGGCGGTTTTATGCCAGGTTGATTCCTGTTAAGCCTCTATTGTCTACGGCTGTCTACATTATTTTTTATTTCAGAAAGGAGTTTACAAAGAAGCTTTGTCTCTAGACCGAAAATAAAACGTGTCTTAATAATGTACAAGAGATAAGGATACATTTTAGAATATAATACAATACTCTTTATTGCACACTAAAAGAAAATAAAATAAGAGCATTTAAATCTAAAACAATATGAGATGGTAAACAACAGGCGGCGTTATCGCTAAAAAGCAATCTCTTCCAGATAATGTAAAGGTACTTATATAGAAAAGTTTTAACTTATTTGCTCCTCGGAGTATCAAAGGCTTTTTTTGTTAATATTTATTTAGAATTATAAACTGTAATTTTCAATATATGTGCATTATCACTAGATGGCTTATTTTTCGGCCATTGTTCTATATTCAATTCACTTCAAGAAAAATTTACCCATTTCCCCCGATTTTATGAAATTCTTATGAAAATACTAAAGATACGGCTAGTTATTCTTGATAATTATTGAGTGCCGCAATTTACTTAACGACGTATAAATTCCGAAAGGCAACTTTCAATCAGTTGCCCAAAGTTTACTTCAAAGCTTCCAAGAGCTTCTAATATTATTATGTTTATACACAAAAGCATACAAAAGCGGCAGAATTATGTTCAACTAAATTAAGGGAGATCCAAACTTCCATATTTACTTGGGGATCCGGATACTCGCCGTATCAATTTCTTGATAATTTCACATCAAAGGAGAACCGGAGAGAGTTTGGGAGGAAATTCGCTTAAAATTGAGATAGCTTATGCAACATTTTGGGAAAATGCTAACTAAGCGTAAAGCGGGTGTCCATTTTTATTACGTTGAAAGGATAGGCCTGTACCCTTGTACTCCTATAAGAACGACGCATGTCACTATGGCGCTTTAAGTCGCTTATGTCACTATTCAACTAAGCATGTTATAAAACGTGGTTATTAATTTGGGCGTTGCTTGCGCTCGATATCCTTGAAATAAGTGACTGGCTCTTACCCAGTGTCGTTTCTGGGGATTTATCGTTCTTTTCGTAGCTTACATCTTTGTACAATTTCAGCTTTCTATCTTAGATCCAAGGTTTGGGGATAAGCGTTGATGAGTTAGGCACATGAGTCATATTGCGCCTTGTTTTGGTGGTAAGTAGGTAAAATGTCGGATCGGATGTTCAACGATCCCCGACGATAACGCGCCAATGACATGTGAGAATAGAATAGTACTTTGAAGTAAATTTTAAATTAATAGAATTATTTTCAACAACAAGATGCAATCAATACAGTTATTTTTGCTCTTTGACTTTGATACATGACCTACATTTTCTTTTATGCTCTAACTTTCCAATCCATCGTTAGGATACATCGTAAATAGTAGCTGCTTTTTCAGGCAGGACACTAGCCTATTGTAGCAGTATAAGAGACGGATTCATCTAAATCTTGATCAAATCCTTCATCTTTCCGAAGCTCGGAACGCCGAATCGCTGAAACCATTCCATCAAAATCAATATGTAATCGTAAGTGTTTGACACTTGTTAGATCAAAGGATCCAATGATCCGTAACAAGCACGTTATGCTTCCATTACGTCTTTGTACTGGTTAACACAAGCAACCAACTTATCTCCGACTTCACCTAAGCAAAATAGTCCCTTTAACTCCAAGATAAGGTCCACGGTCGTTCAGATAACATGGTTAATGTTATATCACAAACTTATTTACGACTTGAATGAAGCAAAAATCGCCCATTTCTAGTTACGATACGGTTGATGGTGGCAGAATAAGTTGGGGTAATGTGATTTTCCAAGTACTGACGCATCAAAGATCGATTGCGTTTTGTTCGAGAGTCGTGAATGGAATACGCCTTTGCTTACAAGGGATATGTAGCTTTACATAATGTTCAATACACACGGAGCCAGGCTTAGCCTGAAAGGTTTAGCCGGCTGAAACTCATTTTATGAAATTCTGCCGTGACTTTAAAGAAAATAGAAAAATCTTAACATCGCGATATAAAATTTCCTTAAAAGGAAAAACTTGCGAACAAGAGGTTTCAATAAGCAAGTAGTACCACGAATACGAGGATTGTGAATTGCTATACTTTGGATCGTACTATATCGATCGGTGCTTGTAGTAGTGCTAGTAGTATTAAAACTAGATGGCCCTATAAAACTATACATTAACACTTTCACAACCGACATTTTTGTAGCGCCTAAGCTGGTAGGCCATAACATGGGAAAAACCGTATGCAGCGAAAATTCGGTACGAGTGCGCCCGGCTAGCAGGCTCACGGTCGTGAATGTGTTAAAGATGTTATAATTGGAAAAAGAAACGTATTAACAGTAATAATTAGCACGTAAACAGCAACAATGCACACTACAATTTTGGGGAAATTGTACAGATCGGGACAGTATCTTTAAAATCCAAAAGCGATGTATACGAGCTATGTTTGGCCTGAAACCACTAGATAGCTGTAAACCATACTTTATAAAATATAAAATATTGACATTTCCCTCAATCTACATCTACGAAGTTGCTGTATTTATTAAGAGCAATCCTGATCTGTTTCAACGAGGAAATATCCCTAACAGTTATCTAAGAGCACGTGACAACACTAAGGTACTAAATCAGATCTCTAACACTGCTCTGCTGAGGAAAAGCATTTTCGGCATTGCTCCTAAAAATTATAATAAGATACCTAAGGAGATACGAGACAGTACAATTGCAGGTTTTAAGCGAGAACTTATGAAATTGTTAGTAAATAAGGGATATTATAGCATTAATGATTTTTTAAATGATTGTAGTAATTAATATACGTAAGTTATTGTAATATGAATGAAGACTCAATTTAATTTAATATTAGTATGACATCATCATGAATGTATATTTCCACTTTTGATTTAATTTATTTCGCTATCTAATTATGTTATCAACAATTGTGAATTGTAATTTGTACGCCGAAAGGCAAAACATGGAGGACATTATATTTTCATTTTAAAACAACTGTATGTAATACTCATGTTCACAAATAAATTATCTTTATCTTCATCCGTCCCATGGTAACCTCAATAATGCTTGCATTATGGGTACTAGACGACGATATATTTAATAGATTTATTATTACTTATATACATAGAAAACATCCAAGACTCAGGAACAAATATTTATGCTCATCACACAAATATTTGCCCTTACCGGGATTTGAACCCAAGACCTCAGCTTCGCAGGCAACGTTACTCCCACTGAGCCAAATCGGTCGTCAAACGAACTCGCAAAGTCAACTCGTTTTATCATTTCACTAGCTAAACTTAAGGCCACTCAAGTAACACACAAGCTGTATAAGAGCTTATACAGCCCTTATAACGCTGAAACTAGCTGTATTAGCCGTATAGGCCCTTATACAGCTTGTCTGTTACTTGAGCAGTGAACGTACAACAAGGATGCAACCGCATGCAATTATTTGATGTGAATTTTTTATGTTCACAAATAAATTATCTTTATCTTTATCTTTACAGATGTAGTGTATAATTGATTTCCATCGTATTTTCACGGAAACGTACGAACGTGTCTTGCTATTTCAGTCGGTCACAGTACAAGAAGTACTGAGGTTGACTGAAGTAACGTGACAAATACGAACTTCTTCAAGAAAATACGAAGAAAAATCATTTTACCCTACATCAATATCATGCTGCAATCATCAAACCATCTACAAGAAGAATAGTTGAAAATAATAGTTCTTAAGAGTCCCCGGTAAGCTTGGTTCTCCATACAAACGTAGTTACACTCTCATTTTCAAACTACTAGCTAGTTTGCTCTGAAACTTTGTACTTAGTATAAGTTTAGGTATATGCAGGCGTGTAATTAGTTTATGTAGCTTCAGATACCATAGTAAAAAAAATACAGCGAATTTAAGTTTTCCATACAAAACTTGTTTTTGCTGTATTTCGTTTGTTTTATAATCTTCAGCCATATAAACTAGTTTCAGGCTTAGATATATATACCTCATGATATAGTGTATGCAAAGTTTCGTTACAATCCAACACGTAGTTTTAAAATAAGAACGAAACTCCGTTTGTATGGGAAGGTGAAATTCGGCCGATCTTACTGGGGACTCTTACACATAGATCGTGCTGTAAATATCAGGGAACAGTTTATTGCACGGCGATTGATATTTTTATTGGTCCATGGAAGTATTAAGAACAGAAATCAAGCTTATCGTCGAAAGGATAAGACGATGCACCGGATACCATTCAGAGGTACTGGGTTCGATCCCTCCAATGAATCAAGATTGAGCACAGTTTAATTTTATTTACTACGCTTATCTCTGTCTCACTCTGCTGGACATCATCTACAGCGTCTGCATCTTTAATAAACATTTAAAAATAGCTATTCGATTCGAAAAGGCTGTAGGATTTATGAATGGAAGTCGAGCAAAGCCACAGACGTGACAGTGAGCCGTTGATCCCGGTTACGTAATGCAGGTGAATGGGACGGATTATTCCGGCTATTTTTGAACGAACGGATAACGGGAGTGAATGAATATTAAATTAATTGCGTCTGTTTAACGAATTTAAGTTCATCGTCGTATATTTAAGAGTTAAACTCTTGTCGATGGAATATCCTGAGTTCAGACGTGTCATTTCTGGACGTTTTGATACGATATTTGCTTTATATTTATATCTTTCGGACGGCGTAGGACTGGTCACGGTGGCGTTCTTTGGGAGAGACCTATGTTCAGCAGTGGACGTTTTATGGCTGATAACGATTATGATGTTACGTCAATGATCGTCCGCTTAATTACTTGTTATCGTGATGCTACGATGCGAAAGGCTTGAAAAGAATTAACATTTTTAACAAAATTTATTTTGAAAGTAGCTCCCTCAAAGCCAATTACAATACCACAATTGGTAATGAAACACAAGTTTTGGACACACAAGGCTTCATACACCCCTCAAATATGAACTTGGAGTTTACAGTAGCTTTTTGCCACAACCGTACTTTGTAACAAAGTTACATAAAGCAAACGACCCAGGCGGGGCTAACTCCGGTACTAACTCGGACCGTCAACACTGACTAACTCCGGCTAACGAATTATCACTGCAAACTGTTCTACTTGACAAGTGTTTGATGTCTCCTGAGGATGGGATTAGGCTATAGTGCTGCTAGCATAATAACCTGATACCTAAATCAGATCAAGTGTGGAGCGAATAGAGGCTGAAGAATTATGACTCCACAAACTGTTCTACTTGACAAGATTTTGATATCTCCTGAGGATGGGATTAGGTTTTAGTGCTGCTATCGTAAAAACCTGATACCTAAATCAGATCAAGTGTGGAGCGAACGGAGGTAGAAGAATTATCACTTCACAAACTATTTTACTTGACAAGTGTTTGTTTTCTCCTGAGGCCGGAGGATTAGACCTTAATGTTGCTTTCATAGCTTGACACTTTTTCACTAAGACCTAGTTGAAGAATTATCTCATTATAAACTGTTCTACTTAACAAATGTTTGTTGTCTGATATTAGTTTGGTACCCCAGGATCTAATAAACGTATGATGTGCCTTATGTGCTCATTACATTGGCTAGATCTACAGACCTAAATACAGCAATTCACTACTTTGCAGTAGAAACAAGCAATTTCTTCCAAGTAGCCTGCACAATGACCTTATATCTCGTAAAATTCTTAGTATAAGAAGACCAGGAAACAAAGATAAATATGTAATAAGGTGACAAGTACACAATTTCCTGACCTGGTTAATTCTCATTGGAGCATGTTAAATCAATGAAGTAGGTAAAAAGGGCTATGCGTAAGCGAATTAAATGCAAGAAAATGTTAGAACCCATGCAGTCTGCATAAAAAGACCTAATCTACAATATAATCATTTCTTAAAGACCAAGAAACACAGATAAATAGCGTGTAAGGATGATATGTACACCACTTGTCTGACCAGAATTATTCTTATTGGAACAAGTTAAAGAGTGAAGTAGGTAAAAAGGGCCACGCGTAACCGAAATAAATGCAAAACGATACAGGCTTAATTACAGAGCTCGGGTGGCGAATCGAATAAATTGTTAATTAAATAACAGGCGGAACATAATGTTAGGTAATTAATTTGGAATAAAACGGGCAAATTGCATAAGGGTTTGTGGGGTAAGTTTTTTCATTTAGGCTTCTAGTGAGGAAAACATTTATTTTCCTATAGGGACATAGAGGAGAATTTTAGCGTAAATTTGTTGAAGATTTAAGTTACGTAAAATTTATAAACACAGTTATTAAAACGATTTGAGTTATTGGAGAGGTTAGGAATTTAGAATGATAAAGTAAATATATAATACGAAAAAAATTCAACATGTTTTGGAGTGGATCTTTCTAGAAGAACCTAGTAACTGGATTAAATTCATGCTGGATTTGCAATCTGAAATATCAGATTATGATACGATCCTCAGATATATAGTACGGTTCCGTTGACTCTGCAAGAAATAGTAATATTGACTGTTGAGTTACCTGTCAACGGTGGTTTTGTCATGGAAAATATGATTTTACTATCTAAAATCATACTTATAAAACTACCCTGGCGACCTACTTACAGTCAAAAATCAATATAAGAGATATTTATTTATCTGTATAATTAACATTTTTTGTAAACTTAAGTAAACATGCCATTGTCCCTCTCTAAACCATTACGTTAAATCAAGACAACAAGAAAACATCAGGGGTCAGCCTGTCCCCAAATATTTGCACTTCCATTTAGCAAACAAACTTCTCGTTTCATTAGCGTTATACGTTGTTAGTCCCAAGACAAGAGTTCACTTCTAATTGGCCCAAGTTGTGTTAAAGTTGGGTTTAGTTAATTTCGTCCACATTCCCATTTTGTTAACATCCTAGCTCATCAACATTCTCACCTCGTATATGTTCCATTCTCAAATTGTTCATAACTTCATATCATGTTCATTTTCTCAACCACTTCCCATCTCGTTCACATTTTCTAGTAGACCACATTCTTAAATCGCCCACATTAATAAATCGTCCATATTCCCAACTCGTTAACTGCATGACTGACAGTAGTCAGCACTTAAGTTAGGATGCAGAGAAGTTGGGAGTGAGGTCGAATTAAAAAAGAGAATGACTTGGACGAAATAGAAAGTAGACGATTTGAGAATATGGACGAAATAGGACCCTAGATGGAGTCTAAATGTGGACGAGATCGATGTCAGCAAAATGGGAATATGAACGAAGTGAACATAAACGTTAAAGTTAAGTGTTGCCCTGTTTCTAAAGATTAATGTCGCAGATGTACTATTTGGTGCGCTTACAGAGCTCAACAAGTGAGGATCTAAACAGAGCTAAGGATAAACTAAGTGCTGCTTGGAGTAGGTATAGCTTCTTAGTGAAGTTGACAAGGCACTATTTTAAAGACTACTTTCCTTTTGGTGGAAGCATTTTTCTTTGAGACCGTAAATTTTTAACGATTAATAAAAAACAAACTTTTTATTTTCTTTCTAAAAATATGATATATTCACAGTTGTGGAGGGGAAACATGTAGACTTAATAAAAATTCTGTAAAAAAAAAACATGTATGAAACGTTTGTCTACGAATGGAAGGACACGATTTTAATGTTAAACGTGACTTTTGGCAAAGATTGGGGAATCTGAGGCCAAAATCCTTTCAGTTCGTTGAATACTAGTTATGAGATATACGTGATACATATTTTAGATCGTAAACTTGGCCGATGGGTAACAGTGGAAATTTAAATAGTGCTAAAGATATCATTTTTTTATTATTATAAGCGTTTTCAAGCAGGAGAAGGCAAAAAGAAAACACATAAATACTAAATACTTACCTTATAATCCCTCTAGTATATAATACGAAAACAAAAACTCTTTATCAAGCTGTGATAATGCCTTAACTTATAATTAAGACCATTAAGTGAGCAATGTGCCTCAACGTAGAATAGATGAAGTCCGTTTGTTATGTGTTACATTACTCAATCTAAACCCCTATTATAACCGAAGATCCTTATTTACTTAATATTAGTAAAGTTTCAACCCAAATATAAAATATTCAAAAATTCAGAGCTACAAAAGAGATGCTCGGCAAATGCGATACGGATTTTAAACAATAAAAAATAAAACCGACTCCAAAAAAAAAACTAAAAAGTAAAAAAATAACGCCATAAATCAGTTTCTTCAATTTACTTACAAGTAACCGTTTGTATACTCAATCTATACAGTATATACAATTAATCTTATTTTGGCGTCGATGCCATATAAAGAATGTGTAAAATATTGAAAATTGACGATTTTAGTAAGTAGTGACACGATGGCACCGACTCCAAAATAACAGTAATTGTATATACTGTATAGATTGAGTATACAAACCGTTACTTGTTAGTAAATTGAAGAAACTGATTTATGGCGTTTATTTTTTTACTTTCTAGTTTTTTTTGGAGTCGGTTTTATTTTTTTGGTAAAAAGTTTATTTATTTTACACTTTTTAGTTACTCGTTACTTAAAAGTGTATCTCGTGACGATTCAAACAAGCCCAAACACGTCTAGGATACATTATTTTATTATATAGATCTGGTGCCTACCTTCCGGCTCCATCATCAAATAAATTCGATGGTACCATTCTCATGAGGAACATTTAAGTTTATGACTATGAAGTTGCTTAGCTAAATTAATCAAGATATCTTATCGCCACCCGTAAATCATTTATCATTGAGGAGATCCCATGGCATTCTGTGGTCTTCTTCATCAGCTCCACTTCACCAATTTACACTTTTTGAATGAAAATGCTTATTATGTTTCTTATAATACCAAAATCGCCGGAACTCCTCAAATATTGTAGGCATACGCATACAATATTTGAGGAGTTCCTTCAATTCCTCGTAGATTGCATCATCAGATCTTCACCAGAATTATATGGAAGTACTTCCCATAAAACAAAACAAAAAAAATTGAAATCGGTCAAATAGTCTTCGAGTAATCGATGAACATCCATAAAAAAAAAAGTCGAATTGAGAACCTCCTCCTTTTTTTGGAAGTCGGTTAACAACAGGAAACGTTTCAAAAATGACCCAGGAATTACCTTCAGTCGAGAAACACATTTCCTATATGTTCCTTGTCATTATTCGACAAAGACGCATACCAATAAAGGGGCAATTTCCGAAGGCTTTGCGGGGCCCAATACTGTGAATCAATGTGTAACCACACGTTAACAATTGAAAAGAAGAAATGGAAAACCTTTCAGTAAAGAAAGCACTCAAGATAACGGAGGAAAAGGGCTGTAATTATTTTTTATGGCGGGATGTGACTATAAGTGTCCTTACGTCTAAAGTGAAACGTGTAATGTTGTGTAAGATTTTTTTGACTAGGAGTTTTATTGGTGTGAGAATAGAAAGAACATATGTGATTCTTTGGTGGTGGAAATTGCCGTTCAACATAATGTTAACATTTTAGGTCATAAAAACTGCCTTTATAAAATTCGTTCTGTTATTAAAACTCTTATTTAATTCTCACAACTGGTCATTCAATTTCGAAATCTAACGAAAAATATGAACTACTAACATAGTAACTAGACATTTCAAAACAAAAATAAGGTAAAAACATACCTTATTATTTGTTCAAGCGTACTTAAGTTTTCTAGTCCATAGCCTAGCTCTCAAACAGATCCAAGTTTTAACCAAAGTTGGTTTGCTTTGTTATGAAGAAGCACACAAAATTGGGTTGATTATTTCGTAGTCCCTTTCGAGTCTTTTCTAGTATCAGATACTTCAGGGGACATGCAAAAAATTTCGACAATACCAATTCCGCCATCATCCTCGCATGAGGAGACATTGTAAAAGACTCGTCATTTGACTTGGAAAGTCACTTAGAACATATCATCAGACATTTGAAGGCAGTCGGCTATAAATATAATTGGCTTGTTAAGAATTAAAGGGTAAAGTTTCCTTTGATGCCAGTCTAGCCTTTGGATCATACGTTGTACAGCCATTACTGATGTTTCGTGAGACTTAAGGGTCTGAGGCTGCGCAGAATTTGAAATAAAAGGATTCAGGGATATAGTTCAAGGGCTACTCGGATAAAATCTGACGAAATCACGTTAATAGCAATGAGAGTTTCTGAGAAACTACGTAAATATTTATGGCTTCATAAGTTTTCATAACATATGGGCAGAGCATGTACCACCTTTACTTAGTTGAAGGCATTTGATGTAGGAAAAGTAACCCAAATGGGAGTAGGAAAAAATTATACCCGTATATGAACGCAATCGATTAACTAGAGGGATTCTTTTACGGGTAGAACAGGACTATCATTAGTGTGGCACCTTTAATAACCAGCACCTTACTTAATTCCAAATAGCACACCCGGACCCATTTATGATCTTATCAGTGGCTAGCACAGTTTTAAATCAAACAATGCAGTTAAAAAGTTCAACAAAAGTAGGCAGTAACTTAATGCCTATATACGATTGAGGGTAGTTCTTCGTATTGTAACGGTTTACATGTATTTTCTTACTAGGTGGTTTGGTGGTGCACAAAGTAAGGACGGCTGTTCTGATCCGATTACTTTATAAGGTTCACAAGTTCCCGAAAAAGATTTAGATATGTTTTATACAATATAACGAACGTGCAAACCCCACACACGAGCATTTAAATGCACAGCGACCTTCTGTGGAATGTTCTCAGTAATACTCCACTGATCCGGAAAAAGGTTACATTTCGCTGTTAGTTTTAGTTGCGGATTCCGGGAAATCAAATCACTCGTATCAAAAACACGTCATTTCCGTGTACCGCAAATTTCCTTTTATATTTAAAATACAAATTCAATTACAGAGACAAAAAACGGATAAAAAATTTCTACGTCTTTGAGAAGGGAATACACTCCAGTCGACTATTTTTATTGATTTTTACGATTATTGAAATTTCACGATACTAATTTTGGCAAAAGACTGCCAAGACTAGCTTCAGGTGATAACGAAAAGCTCACAGAGGGTTAAATTAAACTTTCCTGACAAAAATAACAGACTTAGAATGTTTAGAAAACCTTAGAAAGGAGCCCTAGTAACATAAAATGCAACTTCATATTCGAAAAAAATCGTCTTCTTCATTATCTCATTAGTGGTAAGCTGGCAACGTCTGTAGAGCAGTGAAGAATGGGACTAAGTATATGCCCACAAGTAACCATTAACACTTTAATTAAGTGGCCAATTATCAGAACTGTTTCAGCATTTAATCTGTTTGCCAAACCTCGAAAGCCCCTGTCCCAACAAAATTATCACGTCAAACAAACTCACTAACTTGTCCCTTTATTTTCATAATGAATACCCTTCATTCGACTCAACTTTATCGCAGCGACATCTGTTGATTTTCTTTGTTAAACGCTCCTTTGTTCCCGGATTAAATTGAACAAGTTTCAGACTTATTACTCGACAGATAAGGTTGCATGTCCTATTTAATGGTACGTAATAATGAAGGTATTGTTTGAACTAGAGGGCGCCCCTATCGTCGCACATATGCACTACCTACTCGTTAGGGCTTCATAACCACTTGTATCCTCGTGTGTGTCCAAAGACAAGTTTGCGGACGGCATGATTAAAACTACACCATTTTACCCCTTACTGAGTCAGAATTAAGGTCGCAACTGCTTAGAAAGATGGAATTAACGTTGGTTGTTTCAGAGTTTAGGATGTTAAAATTCAATGGATTATGTAAATATGGGTTCCGCTCCTAATGGAACGATATATTTGTATAATTGACATTCTGTTATGTGAAATGGAGCTGAGGGGCCTTGAAGAGAAATGTTCCGCTTTAAAACCAGAGTTATTGGAAGCCTTATAATGCACGTCATTAGTTAACCGCTGGAATAACTGACGCTATACATTTATTATTTGTGTTTCGACCCGGGAGCCAAACAATGTGAGCCGGCAATGCATTACATCATTTCGCCAACTCTAATTTCGTATTCCCAAATGGAGCGCGAACTATGTTCAAAAGCATTTCTGGCATTTCCTACTAGGCACGCGTCAGGCAATCGCGGTATGTGGTTTGATGAAAAAGTACCTTTATTACGAAGCGGGAAAGCTCAGGTGGAAGCCATGTGTTCTTATAATGGTCGTTACGAATCAAACGTCCAATAAAGCAAGACCCCTCAACCCTCTTGCGCTTAATATTAAACAGGTGATAAATATTCAGCGTAATGCATAATGAAGTGTCCATGTTAAAATGGTCGTTGGGCGCCATCTTTTCTGTTATGACTCACGCGATGTATATTCAAATTAAAAAAAATCGAATGCAGTAGAATTCTTTTTGTAAACGTTTTAGAGCGCATCTTAAGAAGCATTCGTTAAAAGTTTGATATCGATGATTTATACAATTCTGATATTTCTTGTCGTGAGAAGAGAAAACGATTTGAGATATTTTAATGTTTAAATGTAGGTACATTCCAAATAGTTATTATCTTTTTAAAAAAGTCGGTTCATTGTTTAGTTGAGCAATTTTGTAACAGTAATTTCCTTTGTAGATAACATTGCAGAACGTAAACTGTACCAGTATTGCGTTGTGCTATTGATAACAAAAAATGTATTACACACAGTGAAAACAATATGTTGCTGATTTAGTTTGACACTGGCACAAATAGTTAAGTAGGTAATTATCGGCTAGCCGTGTATAGTCTGTGTCACAACTTTATTTTCTCAAGCTCAGACCAAAACAAAAGATAGACGGTTGATTACGAACAATCTAGTAAAGCCGAACCATGCCCAATCAGTAAGCATACACGCTCATTCATACAAATTTAAACAAAACCATACACACACATATATTCCTACACAGAAATACCTCCAACCAAGAAAAAAAAATCAAGCACTAGGTGTATGCTTTTGTTTGTATGTGCGCTTGAGCGGGCATGGTTTTGCAGCTTCACTAGATAGTTCGTAATGATCCGTTTTTTTCCTAGTCTGTGGTCTCAAGTAACTGACCCTCTTGGCATATTTTCTGTACCTGCGCCATGGCTAGGTAGTCTAATACAAAAAGATCAATTTTTTATTCATTTCTATTGCAAAGGAAAAGCTGAACGGGGTCTATTTTATAGCGTTATTGGTATATTTTCCACGTTGTTAATAAACCTATTTTTTTTTAATCTATCAATAACGTGAAAAAATTGATACAACACCTTTAAGTAGACTTTACGTCGACAGTATCTATAAAGGTTACAAGCCATTTACCTGACAGACAAACTTTCATCCCTCGTATAAGCCCAAGTATCTATGAAAATTCTCTTGCATTATTTTTATTAATAAATATGTATCAGACGAACTTACACTAAATTGGGCTCTAGAAGCGTGTTTTGGATACCACGACGGAATAATTAATATAATACTTATAAAAAATTACTTATTTTAGGATCCATTGACACGAATCAAAACCACACACAACGCAGCGGCAAAAAGTGGCAAAGCAGTGGTTACGTGTGAATAGTTGCGCTGCAGCTTCTAACCGACCACACGGTTGCCTTCCACGCCGAAATGTGGTCTGTGTGAATAAATATTTATTTTCATATAAACTGTCGCCCGACCGTGGTTGTCGTTCTAGTGTGGTTGTGGTACGTCTGAATATAATCCGTAGTTAGTACACCTAAAATACTAACGGATTTTCACGGATTTATAGGCACAACGATGTTTGTAATTCGAAATTGTATTCCAATTTGCGTGTCTAAGTTAAATGAAAACGCAGCATTGTTGGACTAAAACTTGGCATAGAAATAGCAATCACGCTGCACGAAAATTCAATTTTGCATTATTTTCGTAAACATGCGATTCCGAGCTTACGGGCATTTTCTCAAAAACGTTTCCCACTAGTTACATGAACGTAATTATTTTTTATAAGAACTTACAACCTTATGCTTCTTAACAAAACTGCGCGCACTTGTCCCTAACACAAAAGTCACATGCACCTAATTATTCTTCGTAACATAAGAACTTACATCCTTATGCTTTTTAACAAAACTACACGCACTTGTCCCAAACACTAAGTCACATGAACGTAATTATTCTTCATAAGAACTTACAACCTTATGCTTTTTAGCAAAACTGCACGCACTTGTCCCAAACACTAAAGCCCCATAACGCACAGGAGTTATCTTGCACTGAAGTGCCCGCATGGCTTATCTGCCGCAGCGCCATCTGTCCGCGTCAACTGGAACTATTGTGACCAGACCGTCTTCATACTTGTAAAAAAGAACTTAACTCTCATTTAAACCGTCACAACTTACGCCCTTCTATATCACCCTCATAGTCGTTTAAAACGTATACGATACTCGATCTTATCACGTCGTTATAAGGTCCTAGTTAATCGTTTGACAATGATGAGGTTTTTTCGACAGTTTCAATGAGCCCGTATGTTTTTTGATACTTGAGTTTTTTCGTTGTGAGCCGTTGAAGAAAAGGTGTCTACGTGCATCGTTCTGTCTTCTTTCATATAAGTGCACAAAGAACTGTTTGTTGTTGACTATTTATTACACATACATGTTTCTTGTTGTTTGATTTCCTTAGATTATCGTAGAAGTAAGGACGAATTATTAGTTACCTATTAACTTACATTCTTTTTTTTTTTCACTAGTACACGTAACCTTTCTCGTTTAGTTTTTTTTTTTTTCAGTACATATTTCACTACAAAATTCACGATCTATTTAATAGGTTTTTGTTTTAATGACATACTAACTTTCCTTCTTTACTGCGGCTAGTATTTAATACAGCAACATATTAATTTATCAACCTCATACAACTTCTAATAACATGCGTGATTTTAAAGTGTCACAAAATACGAATACATAAGTATGGAAAGCAAGTAAAAAAAACTTACAGAAGAATCATTGTCAGATAAGTATGACCTAAAAACGATCCGTTAAAAGTGATATAGTTTCGGTACTTTTAGATTCAAAGGACGTGTCCGCCATAGATATGTATGAGTGGCGCTTACGCCCTTTGAGTCTAAAGATACCGGTTTGCGATTTAAGCTTTGAGTTTACATGCAGACTCATTATCAATTTCCTTCGCCAGAATGACGTAACTGACGACAATAACTGAGTTAATAGGATAAAGAGCGTATCTCTTTAGTAACTTCAGTTACACATACGTCCTTTTAAGGACTGTGATATTTTAACAACTTCGCTGATAGGAGCAGAACGTTGAGCCCCGACAGCAGCCATAGCAAACAAATAGGTTTAAATTTTCCGCGCAAAGGAAAATACTAGAAGCTGCTAGCAATTTCCGATAGCAATACGAGACGGGGAAAAAATAAAGTCCGTTATCGTATTCCTGTGGACGTTGATTCAACAAACCAGTTAATGAAACCGTTTTTATTCTTCAACGGTTTCATAGAAGAAAATCAACTAGTTCAACGCATCGAACGGGAATGAAGTGAAACTAGGGCTGGGCATTTTTGTTTAGTGAAAATACTAGCAGTTCGTCACAAAACTTTATTTAAACATAACTTAAGTTACTTAAAGGTGCGTCCACACTTGTATCATTTGCTCGTATCCGATCACCGTAGCGTGGCATGACTGCGTATCGCCCTGCTTGGACGCTCACTGTCGGCGCGGCGATCACGCCGCCCTTGTCCGATCTAAGGGTGTGATAAGCGTCATGTTGCTACGCTTATCACACCCTTAGATCGGACAAGCGATTTCGAGCGATCGGATCGGGCAAATGATACAAATGTGGACGCACCTTAAGCGTACGAGTTTTAGGGCGACGCGAAACTAACACGACAACGATTAACACATTCACGACCGCGAGCCCGCTCGTAGCAAGTTCTCGCTACATACGGTTTTTTCAATTTTATTTATTGACTACGAGCGTAGCGCTACGAAAATGTCGGTTGCGAAAGTGTTAACTGATCGTTCAACAACCTAAACATCATTCACAAGTGGTCCATCGGGCGAATACAAATATGTTTACCACACCACCGCCGCACAAAATGAAAACACGTAGTTATACGCGAGCGGAACAAAAAGCGGAACATGAGGTATCTGCCCTTACGAAGCCCCCTTCAACACCACCACCGACGATTGCAGATAGGACCAGCTGCATTTTTCGATTAACTGTCCTCCAAATAGTCCGTTACAGACGTTTTTTGAAAATATTTTCAATGTACAGAAAGACATTTCATTTTTACAACTTTATAATAGTATACAGTAACACGAGTTTACAATAATAGTGACTAAATGTTCACCTCATTTGCGAGGAAAGTGTTTTCTTTTTTATAATATATACGCATTGACCGCTCAGAGGAAAACTTAAATTAATTATCTATATACTAAAAATTTTACTAACAAATTCCGAGTATATATAACTTCACTTAGTTTAACCTACATTCCGTTTTCCTGTTGTACAATAACACCAACATTAAAGAGATTATTCAATATTCTATCGTATTCTAAAGAACATAAAATCGTTTCCGTAGTATGTGGTATGTATGTTTACCTCCGGATTCAAAGAGAACGAATTTGGTTGTTTGTTTAGGTAGGTTCGGATGTTTGCTGTCGATAAGAGCTTCAGAAATATGTAACCGATGACATTTATTTATTAAAATTACAGCCGATTGTACAAATGGTCATTAGAGCTAAAGTCCCATTTGGGTACCTTTCTATATGACTAACACATTAGGTCGCAACGAAGTCCAGGACTGCGAGAATAAAAAGCATATTGTGGAAAAGTGATAATCAGATTGTTTTGTTAAACTGTAATTTTCAATTAATTTTTTTTTTGGTCACCGTTTATAAAAGCCGGTTACGCAGTGGTCATCGATGTCCCCGCTTTATATTGTTTCCTTATTCATAAAATGTGTATTCTACCCTCGACTGGAAGGAGACGAAATAAAACTTAGAATATAAACATAAGATCCTGTTTACACCCAAGTGAGAACAAAAACTTGCCTCCTCTAAGAACATTTGTGGGACACATGTCGGTTTGAACATTCTAAAATAGAATTTACCTGCTTTACCCATTTTTTATGAAAACTTAACCTCGCTCCCGTTACAGTTGAGATGCAAATTATGTACCGATTTTTTTAATGTTTTGACTTCATGTAAGTATTGATTTAACAAAGATGGTATCACATTACGTTGTTTCATATGGGTCAGTACCAACTGTTCTAAAGTTAGCATGAAATAAAGTATAGCATCTAAAGCACTTTTTTTTGGCAATTGGCATTTGGCTGAAGCCTTGCGGCTGTCTCGGCAAACCTGACTGGCAGGAACGGGGTTGCTCATCATAATGAGAACCGGCCGGCAGTTCCGCCTTGGGAAAGAGGTAATGTGCTGTGGCGCAACGGCCCATGATCAGCTGCCTAAAGCACCTGAAAGGGTCACGTATCTTTACATAAGGGCCCGGCTATGACAATGCGCGACTGGTATCCGCTGGCGGCGCGGCAAGCAAATTGCTAATACATTGCGTGTGATGCCAACTAACTATTGTGCTTTGAGCGTCTCGACCGCGCAATGAAGAGATAATTCACTCGCCGGGTCGCTACTCGCGCGTTGTCGTAACCTAACCAAACTATAAGAATTTAGATTTATTGCGATATATTGGCAGTTAAGATGATACATTTCGGACTAACGTTACTATATTGCGAGAACTCGAAAACTCCTCGCGGCTGTCATCCGAGGGTTAACGACGAGTTCTACAATACTTCGGTCACATTGCAAGGAAAGACGGTGGCAAATACCGGTAAAGTAGAGGGGAAAAGTCTTCTTGGACGCTGCTTAATACGTTGGTCTGACCAGATTCGCACCGCTCTTGACTCTGTTCACAACGCCCTCCACACCGCCAGAGACAGAAACAGATGGAGGAAAATTGTTCGAGAGAAAGTGATACAGAAGGGAGGTCGCGACCCTCATTACTGAGGAATACGACGCAAGGAGGAAGATGATACACACTATTTGAGACTATATAGATATGATACCGACTATGCAACAGCTTAACACAAAAAGCATGCTTTTTCAATTGACTAAGGTCAACATGGCTACTATACATTGGTGCCAGTACTTATCTATGCGTCACAGATGTAAAAATAGCTGACATACCGGTACATAATTGCGATGGATCATATTTTTTGCCTTTAATGGAATCGTATCCTAACGAATCTTATGTTTTCTGTATCTCTTCATCATGTCTCTAACTCTTCATCTATAATAGGTAGACACTTGGAATTTTCACAGTGTAATCATATCAATATAGTTATAGTAAGTTTTTGCAATATATCTTTTTCTACTTACATGATGTCAACTACCTTTATATGGTAACTTAATTTCTCAAAAATAACTGGAACAAATTATATGAATAACCATTCGTGCGCGTGTCCGACTCGTACTTTCCCAGTTTTTGTATTCACCTAAGATAAAGCATTTATATCTCAACCTTACCTAACCTTCTCAACATACATATGTGTTAAAATCGTCGTAAAACTGTCTGTAGGGCCGCTGGATTACGGATGAATTATTAATGGCAATAAAACTTTGGGCCGTTTTTATTTCAAAGGTCTTTATCTGAGCTTGGTTAAAGATGGAAACTTAGGTCCTAGTATAATAATAAGTTTGTAACAAAACATTCATTTTTGTGACAAGCTTTTATTGCCGAATGTAGTTTTCTTTGAACATATAAGTATGTCAACTACTCATTGAAATAAAACAATTTAACGGATTATATCGCGTATATTATCTTATTTGAGTGAGAAACGTCGGGGACTCAAATGAGGTAATATACGCGATATAATCCGTTAAATTGTTTTATTTCAATGAGTAATAATCGCGGAAACAGAAGAAAATATTATGTCAACTACTCATCAAGACGATTTTAATTCAAGAGCCTAATCTTGGTAGGATTGCGCTTTATTACATGGTTCCTATGACCACAATCTGGCTCCATCATCAGATCAGCTTGAGGTATAGTAATATTGCATTATCACCAACTTTTAACTAATCCTGAAACCGGGAAGTGGGGTCAAATGTAAGTTGCAAGATTTGACCAAGACTTTCGTAGCGCCACGCGCGTAATTGGAAAATGCGTTTATAAGCAAGAACTTACTAAAGGCAGAGCGCCCGCCTAGCAGTTTCCTGCTCGTTAAGCTTTAAAGCAAAGGCGTTTTTTTATTATGCGCCTTCAACCTTCAAACCAGTGACATACGGATGTGATACATCGCCTTAATTATTTGATTTCACAAAAGTAGTATACGCCGACAGGCGTTTGCCTACTGGGACGATGATTTTGCCAGTTTTTGTATAACTATTTGCGTAGAATATGTATAAAACGTCGTTAAAGTGCTAAGATTATTTCATTTTCCGGAGAAAATAACGGTACCCACAGAGTAAGAAGAAAACGATTGCCATCGGGTAAAACTTAATTATTTAAGACATTTGTTTAAACTTTACCGACAAAAGGAAATAAAACACAGCGTTCAAAAATGAAAAAGAAAACTTAATTTTAAATCAACACAAGCAGTGTAATTGACAGTAGTAAAAATAATTTATTTTTTACTAAACCTCTAAATGTAACATTTGGAAATACGAGTAATAAATGATACCGTTACTAATCATTGCACTTTAAAGTATTTTCAATTTTACAAAAACTAAAAAGGGGAAGATTTCTGACTGTGACGTCACACGACTGTATTTTCCTACAAACTTCATACTTAAACGGAGCGTTTTGAAATTTTGAAAAAAATAGCTAATTTGAACTATCACCAAAGACCATATAGCGTTATAAAATGATGCGTATAATACGGACGATAAAACCTAAACAAAATATGTCAAAACCGTTTACAACATAACAAATTCATCACAGTGAGGTAAACACGGCTCGGAATTTTTTCATCAAAATTTGACTGAGGTGCCTGCAATCTTGGCGGGGCAAATATTTGTCCGGGGTTAATTATAATGCCGGGAATATGCCCGGGAATATGGACGTAATCCCGGGGTTTGCTGGAATAATGGGCTTGGTCAAAGAAGTTCCGGTGAAGCAGTTTGGCAAAGCTTTTATGATGTTATTGTCTCCGAGGTTTGATGATGTGATTAAAGTCAGAATTTGACGCGTAAAGTGTCGTATAGCATTTCAAACAGTATCAGTTTCTTCGTCGCATATATATTTTTTTAAAAGCATTTTATTTCATTTTTATAGTATCGTATACATAGTACATCGTTTTACTGAATTTTTACATTGAATGTGGCTTATTTCTTCAAAATATGCAACAGAAAACTGACAACGGTTGAAACGCCCATAGAACTACCCATCCATATCCATAATAATCCATACTATCCATAGTAATATTTCATATGCGAAAGTAATTGTGTCTTTTAGCTTTTCCCGCTTAAATCGCTGAACGAAATTAAATTTTGATAGGTGTGTAGGTACTTTTTATCATGGAAATTATACCTCTAGGGGGTAATGAGGCATTTAACCTTTAGATGCATCAGTAGTGATAATGAAAGGAATCAAGTGTCAATTCAATTAACTTTAAAATAACATTTCATTGACATGACAGTAAAGTAATAATTACTTTGAACTGAATTCAATTGGCAATCGTTTCGCTTTAGTAACGTTATTGATCTCACTTCATGCCTCATGGGTTAATAATTAATTTCGCATCTTCAAACTACCATGTAATAGGGTATCAATAGGAAATATGCATGATTGTTATTTTTGCTTTACGATTGATTACGATTTGAACGAAATGCGGTCATATGGCTGTACTAAGACGTAAAAATACGTGTCGGACCTTTCTGTCAAATCGCAGTAGTTTAAAATGCCTATATCATGCGTATTTCTTGGCCAATTTTAATTTTACTTTTTGAAATCGTTTTTACGGTATTTTGTTAAAAAAAGGTATAGAAAAAATCATACATGTACCCTCGTATTAAAACAAATGCTACTCAGTTCTTCGTAAAGCAAGCGAGGCCGCAGGTAAATGCTAGTACAGCGCAGATGCACTATATATAGCGCAGATACATATACAGACGAATGTTATACATTCGAATACCACTTCCTCCACAAGCATATGTATGCCCGTCGTACAGTCGGTACTCACGTATGTAACCGGCGGTTAGGTAAACAGAGAGACTGGAATAAACGCGTCCGAATGGGTTCACTCACTCGGACTTACCTGGAAACAAACAGACATATATTAACGTTTAGATCTCACATTGGTGAAGGTATGAAAAGTTTCAAATATGGAGATCTTGGGACAAAGATCAAATAAGCAAAAGGGTACAATAAAAAGAGATATATAAAGCCCTAGAAAACACTGATAATAGAGTTATGAAATATTATGACACCGAAAATAGTCTTCCTAGCACAGCTATGTCAGAAGAATGGTGTCCCGTACCCGATATTCCTCCCGGTACTCCTTAAAATGATTTCTTGGTCTTTGTACCTACTACATACATATACTTACTTCAGGTATTTTCATTGTTTTACCAGAGCCAGTTTATTTCACTGTTTTTTTCATACCACTGTAAAAAAAGAATCACAATGGATTCTAGGACCACTCCTAGATTCATTAGGTCAAAATATGAACTATTTTTATCGTAATTTACTCCCTAGTGTATCTGACGTCAAACACTACAATTAATTAAACGATGCTGTAAAACAATAACATAACTCGGGTCCCAAAGGGAGTTCAAGGATAGGAATTAAACATGGGATTTGCGGTTTTTTTATCAGAATCCGTGGTGTGCACTCCATTTTATATCCACACTAACCGCGAAATGGATTACATGGAGTGCTGTAAACACTACTTACGACCCGGGGAGACAAATCGGACTGCAACTCCTTTATGTACACGTAGTCAGCAAATAATAAATATCATTTCGCGTACTGTACTCATTTGCTAGAAATAATTACGAGTTATATCCATGCAAATAAGCCTTAAATAGGATAAACTTGAAGTAGTGCAGAAAGTAGAAAATTATTTCAGAGGTCAGCAATCTAGCAGAGGCGAGGGCATAATGAAAAAGTAAGGACATAGCGAAAACAATTTTAAATGAACTAAATATTACTTTGCATTTTTTCCAATAGTAAGAGCTTTCTCTAATGGAAACTGTACAAATACTAAAATGGTGAAGAGCTAATCTATACTACTACAAAATAATTAAATCTAGTTTTCTTAACGGAGTCATGATATCTAGAAAAATCTTAACCAATGAAGAGAATAAATGAGTTTTGAACATGAGAAAAGATTATAATTATTTATTTAACATTATTGGATGTGTGTCAAATCACAGGTAACTAAGGTAAACGTCTCAATCTTTGACACCCTAATTCCTAACGGCTATTGCTTTGAATTGAAGGAACTAAATATCAGGTCGGTGTTGAGCACTTTTACTTTATTGAGATTTAGGTATTTTGGACCTAACATCAAGTAAAATTATATTCATAGTTATAATTATTATTGCTTTAGATTCGAGCACATGATTACTTATACTGGGTGTCCCTATAACCAACGCCAAAATGGGGATCAAATCGATGGCATTTGAGCAAACATATATTGATCAATCGGTCTGTCAATGACCTCGACGTAGCGATCGAACTAGATAATAGTGATAACATACCTGTATGTCATATTCCTACCACTATCACACCTCGCACCTAATCAATTATAACACATATGCAGAAGTTGTAAGTCGATTTCGTCTAACTAGAGCACCATATACATATAGTAAAGTAGTTTGAGTCAAATTAGATACTCTAAAAAGCGTGTAAAGTTGCCTGTAGGTTTAAGGGACCACCTTGTTAACCATTATATCTTCGAATGAAGCGACTCACATAATAGTGATCGAACTTCACTTTAGGTAAGTTCGTTTGATCACCTATTATAACCCATATGCATACCTTTTAAGTCAATTTCGTCTGACTACAGCACCATATACATATAGTATTGTAGCCCAAAAAGAGGTTACGTGAGTACGTTGAGATTTTCTAAAAGAGATTGATCTTTAAGATCTTTTGTTAGAGACGAGAAGGTGCCCGCAACGTCGTTCGTGGAGGAGGAACAATCATAACCGCTCTTTTTATGTCAGTGTAGTCGGATAAAAACTATCCTATAACTATCCAAGGTGATCGGACAAACTGGTTAGGGTTTCGGGGACTCACTTGATGCGAGTCACCTCTATTCGGCCCATGTGAAAGTCAATTGAGGACGCCTGTGTCCAGCAGTGGACATCCTAAGGCTGAAATGTTGATTCCACCCACTTAGGAGTTGTGTTTTAAAAAACCCTTTCATTCTTAAAGGAAAATGTAAGAGATCCCTTAAAGGGATAAGTTCGCCTTTGTACAAATGCGTTACTTCACTTTCTTGTTTTATTGTTTTTATGTACAATAAAGTGTTTACAATACAATACAAAATGTGTTTCAGATTTTTGTTTCTACATACCTTCAGAGGTTTAGGCTGCACGTTGTTTAAGGTGCGTCCACACTTGTATCATTTGCTCGTATCCGATCACCGTGGCGTGGCATGACTGCGTATCGCGGTGCTTGGACGCTCACTGTCGGCGCGGCGATCATGCCACGCTTGTGTGCGTACGCGTAGCAACATGGATTTCGAGCGATCGGATCGGCGCAATGTCCAAACGCGTGATCGTGACACGCGATCATGCCACGGGACGAAGATCTGATCGGGCAAATGATACAAATGTGGACGCACCTTTAGTAGTTAAATCGCGTTAATGTTCTATAGAAATAGAAAATAATAATTATACTGTATATCGAAGAATCTATTATTTGGGACACGACCTATCTCTCTAACTACGACCCATTATCCGACATCCACGCAATAAGAGTTTAATGACAAGACTTTTACAGCATTTAATATAACCAAGCAATATTCTTCCACTGAGCAATTCTATGAATAATATAACTCCATAAAGATAGAGCATAATGTACGACAAACATAAATCTGGTGTACTTCAGATTATATTGCGAAAACTTGCCCCAGAAATTAACATGAAAGTGGAAAATTTTCCGTAAAATTAGTTTCTTTCAAAGGATATTCGCATAGTCGAGATATGGGGTGGTAGTCTGAGAATATATTAGCTTCATCAATTCATTATACGAAATGAAGAGCACAGTATGAAAATATAGATAAGTTATTAAACAAGAATTGCCCGAATACTAAACTTTAAATAAAACAATTTTAACGGATCATATCGCGATATTTGAGTTCCCGACGTTTCGGAAGTTTTTCAGCTTTCCATGTTCAAGGGTTGACTGATAAGACATCTTTTTCTCTGTCAAAGTTACAATTTGTGCAAACTACCCACTTTGAGAAAACAAATAAATGTCTACATACATGCCAGATGGGCCTAATCTGTAAAGATATTTACACGTGTAAAGATATTTACATGTGTAAATATCTTTATTTTATCTGGCACATGTGTGCCAGAAGAGCTTAATTATTTTGTTATATTTTATTTTAATAATTTACCAAGCGACATTTTACAAAATGAGGCGTACTGAAGAGAAAAGAAACGCTGCAAAGAAAAACTCCCAGCATACCTCGTTACTAATTTATATTATTTTAAAAACAAAGACAATTAAACTACTTTTTAACAGCTAAAATATTTTTTAAACCGTTCGGCAATAGGGAATATGCATAACCTTTTCTTTTTATTTTATTAAAAACTCTTACATGTAACAAACATTTGAGAAAAAAAAATTCGAATATCTATAAAAATAACCAAGCTATAAGCTATCAAACATTGCATTCTATCTCTTTCTAGCAAAACGGAATTTAATATGGAGTTTACATGACCGTCGTCGACTGTGACGTAACAGTACATGTCGGACCTCTCTGTCAAATCGCTGTCTAATTAGTAGTTTAAAATGCCCATATCATGCATATTTCTAGGCCGATTTTAATTTTAATTTCACTTTTTGGAATGGTTTTTACGGTATTTTCATATTTTATTAAGAAAAGCGATGAAAAAATTTCATGCATGTTCCCTATTAAGGTTTTGCAGTCCTGTGTCTTGCTTTTGAATGCAGAACCTTAATTTCCGTATATATATATATTTTTTTTTCCATTTATTGTAAGTATTCTTAGTGTCGTTGCGGCTTCATCGCGCAAAATCGGCTAAACGGATTTCAACAATTTTTGGTAAACGGGTAGCTGGGTATCGCCAGATGGGTATGGGATACTTTGTACCCGACTACACTGAAAAAAAAGTGGGGTTATGACTTTTTCTCCTCTGCGAACGAAGTTTCGGGCGCCTTCTAGTTATTCTATAAGTAGGCCGCAAGGGCACTTTTACAAGTCTGAGTCTATATTTCTAGACGAGTTGAAAGTTATATAATCTATCTTACGTAGAAAGGTTACAAGAAGGAATGATGATTACGCGAAGATCGCGACCCGCTGGATGGGGTTGGCAATGAAATAGATGTAAAGTTGGGACTTTTCTTCTGTCTTTTTGCCTTTACACTTATCACTATACATAAATAAAGCACACAACGGCTTCCTGCTATCCCCACATAATTATCAGACCACGTTATAGGGCGCTTTTTCTTCGTCTTCCGGTTCGTGGTCACCAGATCGAAGTATCCATACCTTAATTTCTAGTGCATGTTTATGCAGTGATACCACACACAGCCCCACGTGTCGGCCGGCTCCAGAAATACGCCGCGTAAACACGGCAATATGTTCACAAGTAATGAACCGAACACTTGGACGGCTATAAATAGATGGATAAATAATGGTGCTGCACTGGATCCCGATGCGGTTGTCGATAATCGATTCATATTTCGCTTTGAACCAACCAACACGGTCAAGTGTAAAAATATGCAGTTAGCTTTCTCCGAAATATAATAAAATAGACTTTTTTTATTGAATTACATTAAATCTTCAATTCAATTTAGTTGGACTATCTAGTTCGGTAGAAATAAGTTTCGTAAATTTGAGGTTCCCTTGATCTAAACTGTACTCACGTCAAATTGGATGGCTTTCTACCATTTTTTTAGTATAGGATAGGATAAATTTAATTCAAAGAGTCTTCAGTACTTTATTTTTTTACATGTCATTTTTGTACGTTATATAATTGCAGAAATTAATTGTACTGTGATTCTAATTAGTCATAAGAAAATACGTATCTCCGTATGTTTTTGTTAAAGAGACTGTATTAGTTTATCCACTCGAAAAAATTAAGTAAGCATTCACACATTTCGTTTTTTAAAGCAAAAGAAAAAGACATAAACCCTACTAATCGATAATAACATGGATGTTATGGAACATCCCTACCGACCATAGAGCACATCTGTGTGCGTTTGGTACCGTTTTCTTTTTTTTCGGTGTAGGGCTGTGCTATAAAAAGATGAACTTGGTTTACTACATGTGTGTTTAGTGTTTACATTCGGTTTTTGTGTTCGGTTTTTGAATCTTTTGAAGTCTATGACTGAATTTATAATAGAATATTGGAGTATTTTGATAAACAATATTAGTTTGATACATAATATTAGTTTGATGTTGCTATTTAGCGTGTTAAAGGGGCTTTCGGTTTTATTTTACTATTATGATTAACCAGCACACTGATTTCCAAGTTTACAAATCATAAGTACCAAAACTCGTTCAAAATCTTAACTAAGTATAATAATAAGTTTCTGCCAAAAAAAAAACATTTTTGTGAAAAGCTTTTAAAGCCGACTGCACTTTTCTTTGAATATCCATCAACTACTCACCGAGACGATTCTAAAGGGTAGGATTGAATAATTTTATTACAGAGTTCCTGTGATCACCATCCTGTTCCATCATCAGACCACCTCGATAGTATAATATATTGTCACCAAACTTACATAAGTATGCCTTGTAGTTCAATTGGAAACCGGGAAGTAGGTCAAATTTAACTTACGAGATTCTACCCGAACATGTATAGTTACATTGCAAGTTAAATAAAAGCTTGTAAAAAAGGAACGGAATATTGTTGTTTGTAATAAGTTGTTGTTATTGTCTATTATATCTATTATGGAGAACAAGAAAGAATTAGAGCAACAGTATAAAAAAGGAAACATGTGTTTGTTAATGACACTGGCCAAATACAGATGTGAACTGTGTCGAGTTTCTTAGAAATGTTTTGCGACTATTGTTAGGCTTAGGTGCGAAACCTAAATGACAAAATGGCATTGTATTTAGATAATTTAGTTACTATGAGGCACTGGTGCCTAACGATGATAAATTTCATGATAAGGATTGTATTTATTTTTGAAACTTCAAGTTCTCGTACCTATTAAGCGAAAAAAAAATTATATGACAAATCCAAAGGGGTTACGATTGAAAAATAAATTATAGTTTAAGGATATCTTAACAATTTGTTTTCAGCGGTGTATTTGTAACAGGAGAAATCCAGTCATAACTGATTTATTTCGTGGGTGGTGCTTATCAGACTACCTTCATACCAAATTTCAAGTTTCTAGGACAACTGACAGTACCCTATTTTCCATGGACGGCAATTTGTATGGAAACATCTTTTTTAATGACTGTATCTTTGAATTGCAGTGACTTAGTTACAAGCTTGAATTTTTTACAGCTCCTAGGGACCGCAGACATAAGTACTTATATGGTCATTTCAATTTGATACGATCCTGAGAAAAAGGGTCTTGACTAGGTTCGCCAACTTTTTATTTATATGAAGAAGCTAAAAATATAGTAGATGGCAAAAAAAAGTAGTAGGTATGTGGTTTGAATATTTACTTTATTTTCAAAATGAATATATTTTGCTGTTTAGCGCCTTAATAATTCAATTTTCATTTTTGAGAAAGTATTGAGAGTGAGAGGTGAATGAAGTAAAAGTGTAAAGCTCCGTTCCGCTTTACGCAAAATATTGTAGTTTCGCCTACTATATTTTTCTTAGAAATATAGTAATTGATCCCTTTATATAGTAGGATACTATATTATATAGTAGGGTTGGCAACCCTAGTCTTCAAGACAGACGGACAACAAAATTATCATATAAGGATTCCGTTGTTCCCTTTCGAGGCACGGAACGCTAAAAACGCATTAAGCAAGTGATAAACAGCACTATTCTTTGATTCCTCGCGTATTAAGTTAGTACTTCAGTTACTACAAAAGCAATCCTTCATTTGTATCAGATAAAGAACTTGCTGAACTTTCTCGTACTGCGTGGCCGGCGATTATTCGATTACGCAAGACTTCCTCCAGGCATTGTTAGCTAACCCAAACTGGTCCTAGGCCAAGCGTTACGAAACGCGACACCGATATCGGGAGGTATAACTTTATACCCAGTGGCGTTCCGGAGGGCTATCTGTACCCCGCAGTACTAGTAGTTGTTATCTAAACATAGACAACTTATGAAAAAAAACTCTTCATAGGCATGATGAAGGGGTGTGAAAATTAAAAATTCTAATAAGTCGGCCATTTAGACACATATTTTTTGCTTTTTGAAAACAATAAAAAATACTCGGATAAATCGCAATAAAGTTTACGACTGGGCGACATTTTGGCTCAATGTCTGGCCTTTATTTTTTGACTTCGTAAAAAAGAAGAAATACGTCTCCAATATTTTTTAGTAATCTACATGACGGTCAAATTAATAGTCATCAAACCCTATTAGACATAAATTTTAAAACGTCTATATTTGCAACTGTTATCTAGTATTTCGTCAGTATATTTATGAACCTCGGACCTACGCAATCTTTCGTCATCTTACACAAATCTAAGTTTTACATGGCATAGTGACAAACTCATCCTTACTATCTTTACATCAAAGAATTACCAAAATAACAATAAGCAGTATCCCAAATTAACTTTGATAAACAAAGAAACGACTAAATGATTATACGTCAAAAGTAGCTTAGCCACTCCAAAAAGTGAAGTAAGCATTCACACATTTTGTTGTTTGATTGGATTTTATAATTTTATATACAACTATTTATAGTTAAATACAAAGTATTCCTGAATCCCATACAAACCAACGCCCCCGCTCAGACCTTAAAACACGACGAACCTTTATTGTGGTGGTCAGTGCCTTCTGTGCACAAAAATAAGATAAAACAGACTCACAGAACCAGTCCGACCGCTTTTGACCACTTTTCCTATCCCAGCGTTTGTAGCACCATCAGATTCCAATATAGTTACAAGGATTATAACCCTTATGGTGAAGGTTTAAAGGTTTGAATGGACGCAAAGGTAACATTGTGATTTTTTTGAGACTTACCCTGCTATGATATAAAGGTGTTCGTTTCGTTTTCTTTAGGAATTCGGTCTGGCAAGGTTGAGACTGCTAAATAGATTTGTAGGTTTTAGGCCGTTATAAGTTATTTAGATGTTATCGATAAGTTAAGATAAGATATCCAAACGTCAGACACTCGTAAACATGTTTTAAACCATATTGTTAAAGCATATTCTCTATTTTGTGAGGTTTTATAAATAGCCAATTTTCTGCACGGCATAATCACCTGACAGGAAGTTGGGCACCCAAAGGCTGGCATAACAGATGGCGACCCAAGCCACCCAAGACCGGAACAAATGGAGAACACGAGACACCCCAGCATAGAGTAAGGGTCTCACAGCTCCGAATGACCTTCGATCCGTAGCACTTCACTTTTCCGTGGTGTGTATGTCTCATCGTGTTTATAACGACCGTATTTACCAATACCTATACTGTTTCAGTTTATCTTCACGAGTCACCAAAACCAAGATAAACGCTTTCAAAATTTTTTACGATAACGATTTTACGATGAGAAACCAGTTATTGCTACTTTTCTAATAAAATACACGTTTTTTACAGAAACGGCTCACATAGCGTGTTACGTATTTTCATAATTAATAATTAGGCATAGCTTTTGAGGCTATGAAAGGTTTTTTGAGAGACTAGATTAGATACGCAATCTTTATTTTTAAGGACCTCTCCGTAATATTCATAGTAAAATTTTCGAAAAAGAGAAAAACAAAAATGTTAAATAAAAACTAAACTGGCTCAAGGCACTGGTTCAAGTCCAGTATCGTCGAAATTTTTTTTCATTTGTTTCTGATCTTTGTTTATAATAATAACACTAGTGGAGTGATCCACTAATAAATTGCAAAAATTGTGATTATTATCATGATATTTGTAAAACAAAAAGTAAAAACTAAACTGACACATATACTATTTTAAGTTATTTTCACCATTTCAGGTACTAGATTACAAAATAAAAACCATGAAAAATCACCAGGAGCCCCTTTAGATTGAGAAAAGGTAAGACCAAGAACATAAAATAGCAAGTTGTCGCGTGTGTATGTTGTTGTGTATATACAACTTAAACTCTTGATGAAAATGCCGTTGTTCACTATTCTGCATAAATTGTATTTAGTGTTTCGTCCGTGCATTTAGTATTATTAATACAGCTCTGTGTACAAATACACGACATTATGTACCATGCAGATGGCGGTTTTGGTATTTCGAAAATGTGAAGTGGAACTGGTGAAGAAGGCCACAGGAGGTCACTTTCCAGTGACCTTCTGTGGCTTTCTTCAGCAGGATGAGTTCCCTCCTCAGCGATAAATTTGCGAGTGGCGACAAGAGATCTCGAAATAGGAAAGCGACTTTATGGTCGCAGATTTAAATGGTCCCGATTAGAATGATACCATCGAATTGATTTGAAGATGGACCCGGTAGGTAGGCACCGGATCTCTACAAAAGAAATATCCTAGCCGTATTTCTATCTTGTCCGAAATGTCACGTTAATAACGATTAACTAAAAAGTGTGAAACAGAAACTAAAACGAACTCAAAAACAATTTACTGACAACTAACCGTTCTCCTACTTGATCAACACAATACAGACCAAGGCTATTTTAATAACGTTATTTATTTAAATGTAATCTAGTTTAAAACATCACAGGCTTTGCGATTGTGAATATACAAAAACTGTTTATTGAAATTATTGACAAGGAATATTTAACAACATTCCATTTACGACCGGTTTGGCTCAGTGGGAGTAACGTTGCCTGCGAAGCTGAGGTCCTGGGTTCAAATCCCGGTAAGGGCAAATATTTGTGTGATGAGCATAAATATTTGTTCCTGAGTCTTGGATGTGTTCTATGTATATAAGTAGGTAATATATATATTAAATATATCGTCGTCTAGTACCCATAACACAAGCCTTGTTGAGCTTACCATGGGACTAGTTCGATTTGTGTAAAATTGTCCCGTAATATTTATTTATTTATTTAATATTTATTTATTTAGCTACAAAAAAGGGCAGCTTTTTCCTATAAAGCAGTGAAAGTCATATTTAAAAGACAATTTGTTACATCATTACACGCCATTTTTGGCTTTTGGCTTCAGCTCTCCATAAAGAAACGCCAACCTCATAACATTATGCCACACGTATTATCACATTCGTAATAAAATTTGATGCATAAGTAAATGCAAATTAAATGCGTACATAAGTTATTGGCAGACGGTTTTAAATATGTCATATTTACGTCACAATTTTTAATTAAAATTAAACACAGTTATATCCTTATGTAAGCAACTCTATATGACACAAACGTTGAAATATTTAACCTTATTAACTCATAAATAACACAAAACCAACACATAAAATACCACGAGACGTTAACCTACCAGACATACCAACTAACAAAACGACCACAAAACATATGGTTGAAAAAAGATAGTAACGAACCTTAACCAAAACCACCAGACCTCTTACCCAACTTTAATACGACCTACACACAGCTTTTATAGAAATGGCCGGCGGCAATCCTTGGCCATTTAAAAAGGATCCCTCGGATCCTGTACTTTGACTTGAAGTTGTATAAGCAAGGGGGAAGAGGAAGGTCTTTTTAAAATGGAGCTACAGTCACCTAAAGGTTCCGTGGTCAGTGACCAGGGCCGAGAATAGCGCATGTACCTGAGCTTGCGCCTTGGATGCTGTGACGTCACTGTGTGAACCAAGTACCTGTTTGGTAAGATGCTTAAGTTAAGGATAGTTGCGGGATGACTGAAGCTTAAAACTATGCTGCATAGAAGTAATGGTAAGGCAAAAGGAAGGAGAAATTGAATATCCCTGAGTTACTCGTAAGAGACGAATTCTAGATTATGTTAGAACCTGACTTGACATTGCTTCTCTAATGAAACTTTAGATAAATATTACAGGACAATTTTTACACAAATCGAACTATGTAGTCCCATGGTAAGTGCTAGACGACGATATATTTAATAGATAAATTCAGACTCAGGAACAAATAATCATGCTCATCTCAAAAATATTTACCCTTACCGGGATTTGAACCCAGGCTTCGCAGTCTACTTTACTCCCACTGACCTAAACCGGTTATTTGTGTTAACATTTTGCTAGAATATTATGTAGCATTAACTTGGACAAAGGAGAAAAATTAGACTGGCTTCGTAAGAACAAATATAAGGTTACACCTAGCCTAATAATGTGTAACTATAATCCCGTCCCGTGGGCCTGTCACATGAGTTATCGAGATCAAATGGTCGCTTTAAAGAGGAGCTACATAAAGGATCTTGGACAATAAACGTACCGTAAAACACTGGAAAAAGCGCTAGTGTAATACACTTAAAATGCACAAGACTCAATTACATTTGCTCACGCATCAAGAACTGTGCACTCGGATCGTCGTTCATTTCTTGAAGCATGAACTCAGCTAACACATACGCCGGAAAATTTAGGCCTTTTTTTAAGGTTTCGTAGCCAAAATTGCGAAAAGGAACCCTTATAGTTTCGTCATGTCGGACGTCCGTCTCCGTCCGTATGACACAGGCATTTTACTCAAAACTACGTCATGTATATTGATGAAATTTGGAGTATAGTTGTCTTGTAGAGGCCGCTACTTAGTTCGATGGTCAAATAATGAAAAATTATATTTCTAGGGGATACGTAACCGAAGCTCAAAAAAAACCAGCAAATATCAATGTGTGTTTAATTCCACAGTACTTTTAAAACCATTTTGAAGATGCTGATTTTTTTTTATTAGGTGGATATTATCCGAAGTAATCGCTCCAAAAGTGGCATAAATTGTGTCCCCCCCATCTCTATTTTTCTAAACCATATGTCTAAAAACTATGAAAAAAATCTCAAAAATAAAGCTTAATAAAAATATTTACAAAGAAAATTGTCTTCAACATGATCGGATATACCGTTTTTGAGTTATTGTCGAAAAACGGCGATCCTCAACAAAAGGACGTAAATGCCGTGGAGATATGCTCCTTTGGTAGTGCTTTTTTTCATATAGTATTTTTTTCCATCTGAAAAGCATTATTTCGTATAGACGGCTGCGGAAACTTGCACTGAACATGGTACGACATGCTCTTGGCTGGTTTTTTTAATGTACATTTTATATTCAACTTCTACACATATCACATTTTGACGACCGGTTTGGCTCAGTGGGAGTAACGTTGCCTGCGAAGGTGAGGTCCTGGGTTCAAATCCCGGTAAGGGCAAATATTTGTGTGATGAGCATAATTATTTGTTCCTGAGTCTTGGATGTTTTCTATGTATGTAAGTAATATATTTATTAAATATATCGTCGTCTAGTACCCATAACACAAGCCTTATTGAGCTTACCATAGGGCTAGTTCGATTTGTGTAAAATTGTCCCGTAATATTTATTTATTTATTTATCACATGTGTTTGGCCTCATAAATCCATACTCAGGTATTCAAATCCCCCGAAAGACTTGTTTCTCCAAAGCTGCGTCATTTACCGCAATAAGGGCTTATGTCATAAGAAAATACCAACTTACATCCTTTACGAGATCGGCTGTATGAGTGAGTAATTTAACTCCTTAATAAAGCAGCTACCTGACGTCAACGGATTTATAACCCCCGGAATTAACCCTAGATGTCGCATCGAGATTTATATGGAGGAAATGAGGTATTTTTAAGCGCAGTTACATTGTTAAGGCCGGTTTAGTGCTCTACTGAGGTTACTTGAAAGCTCTTTAGGCCACTCTCAGGAGATAAAATTAGGCGGTTTTTATTAGAAGTTAGTTTTTGCGTTATGACTTAACACATTCAGCACCGCGAACCAGGTCGCCGGGCGCTCTGCTCGTAGCAAGTTTTCGCTACATACGGTTTTTCCCATGTTATTGGCTACGCGCGTAGCGCTACGAAAATGTTGGTTGCGAAAGTGTTAAACGGTAGTTCTTTGAGTTGTTGCCGTCATCTATCTGCAACCTCGTCAAGACGAGAGTAAATAGGCACTATCTAGGTAACGACGCTCAAATCGTTGGCTTCATCGTAGCTTACCAACAGGAATATTGAAGTCAAATGCTTGCCTATCGTACATAAAAAAAAAATCTAGTCGGCTAATTCGAAGTAAAATCTGATTCGCAATTTAGACACAATGTTATGTTTAGAAAGCATGGAAACGCAATGGCGTTTTTCACTTTTGTCACAGCAACGTTATCTTAAAAATACGTTGAAACTTTTTCAGTGTAGGTACTTAAAACACAAAAGACGGTAAATGTGCTGAAAAATTAGGTTTGTAAGATAACCTAGTTATATCTATAAAATATACCTAGAATAGCTTGAAAGCATGTTAATACTAATTAAACATGCTTTCAAGCTATTGAATGCCTCACTAGTGGTGCTATAAAGGCAAAAAAATGAGGGAATTTATTTTATTAGAAGCATCATTACGCACGGCCTTCACCCAATACAAGAAGTAATAAAAAATAGGTCATTAGAAGGGCCCTCGCAGGAATAAAACTACCACCAATTAACAACCTCTATACAACTAATATGATAAATGTAACCATAAGCTGCGGGTGGGCCTTTTGTAGAATCACCATAAAACAATTAAGTATTCTTGTACTGTAATTTCGGCTCACACCGCCCGACAAATTTGAATTTCAAAAACCCAAAGTTGAGGCTGACGTTTTGAATTTTAACTTCATTTACATACACAAATGAGTCATCTGCAGGATCGTTACGTCAGTCTATACGGCGTATATACAGCGACGAACATTACTTTATGCAGATATTTCTCAGCTCGTATTTAATTTGGTCGTATAAGTGCTGTATTAAACTTGTATAGAGATTAAACAGCAATATACACTGTACATATCCGTCAGAGCGTTTTGTAAGCTTTTTTGTAAGCATTTTCCCAAAGGGTCGTGTTGAATAAACGATGTTTCGGTATAAAAGCCTTATACAGACTTTATAGACGAAAATGTACAACTTCAGTTCTAAAATCCTGTTCTGAACCCAGGAAATGCTATTGTCATGCAAAGCAATGGTGATCATTCAATGAAATCAACGAAAAAACATCAAAATCAGGCATTTGCATACATAAACGAGATGATTGAATGGACGGAAATGATTATTATGTACAATGGGCTTCTCTTGAACAAGCGGAAACGCTCGTCCGATTCCTAAAATATCTTAACATCTACATGTAAATTTGATTACTACACGGAATCGGTATTGAAATTATGTTATTATCGTGCAGGTTAGATTAGGGATGATTACTAAGTTTTAATAATTTGTCCGTCATGTAGGTTCATAAATAATATTGGACACGTATTTTTATTTTTTTACATAATCGAAAAATAAAGGCGATACATTGAGTCAAATATCCTGTGACGTCACTCCTACTTAGGTACAAATTTTACTTAGGAGTGACGTCACGAGCCTGCACTCCTAAACTTTAATGCGATTTATCTCAGTATTTATTTTTTAAAGCAAAAATACGTGTCCAATTGATCTTCAAACCCAGAAATCATGCCTATTAAGATGCTTTAGACCTGATTTGCGATCAAAATAAGTTGATTAGAGGTTTAACGAGTCTGGGTTGCCTATTTAAGGCCAATTGTACCTATTTCAGGGAAAAGGAGAACACAATTACTGACATAGTAATCCAGATTTTAAACTTCGGTGTGAGTTCTAATTTTGAAAATATATTCATTATGAAGATAGGATCCATTTCCAATGAATTAACTACGTGTTTATTTTTATACTATTATAAAGTTGTAAAAATGTAATTTCAGGGTTAAAAAAAAATACGGACTTTTATAGATCACTGATTTGAAATTTTTTTTTTTTTTTTGTGTCGTTGTGGCTTCATCACGGCAAGACTGCTAAACCGATTTCAACTACCTATTTTTAGTACACGGGTAGCTGGTCATCCACAGATGGCTATAGGATACTATTTACCCTACTACACAATAGATAAAAAGAGGGTTTTCATATTTTCTCCTCCGCTGACGAAGTTGCGGGTACTTTCTAGTATAATATACATGTGTACGGACAGAGAATTCCAGAATCTATTTAAATCTGTTTTTCAATTATTTCCAGGCCTTGTATTCCATTACTTGTGAAACAAACATGTTAATGGCGTTGAAGTGAATGGTTTTCTTCGCAAAAAATATGTATATTTAATTGCTGTACAATTATACTAAATAACCTGAACGTCGTCGGTCATAGACCCTTAATGGGGCAAGTTCCATTTTCGCATATTTTATGTGTAGAGTTAAAAAGGCACAAATGTATTTTATTCTAGAAGGCGCCCACAACTTCGTTCGCGGAGGAGAAATAGTCATAGCCCCACTTTTTTTCTTTAGCATAGTCGGCTAAAAAGTATCCTATAACCATCTGGAGATACCCAGCTACCAGTGTACCAAAAATAGTTGAAATCCGTGTAGCCGATTTAGCGTGATGAAGCCACAACGACACATACGATACATTTATAATAGTATAGAAGGACTTAAGTGAACTAAGTCTTTCTTACTTTGCAAAACATAAATACATATACAGTTTTAATTATATGAACGTCTGAACATGTATTCTGTCACTCAAAAATAATTCTTCAAATTCGTTATTTTATCGAACGCTATTTTAATGTAGGTACGTAATAGTATTTTCATCTCTCCTGTTCGGAAAATTTAATTTTCATGAGTAGATAGCCGGTTGGAAAATAGCTTTTCCATCCCTAGAGTGGAAAGTACTTTTCTTTATTGTTACGACTAGCCACAGAGTCGAAGATAATTGAGTTACGTCATATTAGTAATATACAAGCTTTTCATGTCACTAAAAATATACACTTTACGATCATATAAAACTTAAAATGAACTTAAATATCAAATTAAAACTACCTACACAAAATATTGACTAAATTTACTAAAAACTACATACATAAACTAAAAATTAAAATCTTATAATATATTTAAAAAAGTTGACCCCTTTGGCATCGTGCCGAGGATGCTGGCAGCATTCCCTCGCTGAATGGCAAGACCAATTCTTTGGGCAAGGAAGCTGCCGGCTTTGCGATCCCCGGTGGAGTCCACGAGCCTTCTTGCCAGCTCTTTGAAGAGCCTGTGAGCCTCCAGGTCCCATGGACCCATGGTCTCGACTCCGAATGGGGTGAAATTGTATTCGGGGCCGAGAGCACGGTATTTAAAGCGCTTCATCTTTTCGGCCGCTTCAGCCGCTGCGCCTGCTTTATTGCAAGTTCCGTGAAGGTGAGAGGGATGGCTCCCTCTCACCTTCACTGGCGTGTGTCTATACATGTAGCGTCCCACACCAATATCCTCCCCAACCTCCACGGAATAAGAGACATTCCGTCCGGTCTCTTGCCATCGTCTCGAGCGATCCCAGTTGGCTCGAGTAGAGCCGGCACGTTGACGGTTGCAAGAGCTCGGCGGATAATGTCATTAAGCACGGCGTGCCTTGGGAAGCGGCCGGCGCTTTTCTGGCAAGATAGCCCGTGGCGTCCCGTCTGGTCTACTTCGCTGCCGCAGGGGCACCTGTGTGGTGCGCAGATACGGGCTCCGAGCCGGAGACAGGTCGCTATTCGGAGCGTGTCAGAATATAAGTAGGTCCCGGTCTTTGGCGATGGGTAGGCGTGTAACCAAGACCCTGCTTCTTTGGTTCTCACCGCTAATAATCTGGCCCGTTCAGGACCTGTACTGCGGCTCAGTAAACTGTCGTACATTAATTTACATAGTATGTCATCCCAACTCCTCTGCGAATTAAGGTGGTCTGGAAAAAGCTTTTCATATATCTAAACTCAGCTATACATAAAATGACGTGTTTATTACGATCTTAAATCAATTTTGATTGATATTAAAATAATGTTTCAGTTGGTCTATTTTATAAAATGTGCGTGGAGTGTTTTATTTTCCTCACAGTCGAAATGAAAAGTAGAGTGCTTAACTCGAGTTACATTACCCATTTCACCCTCGAACTATTGAAATATCGCAGGCGAAATGGGTCACTTCCAAACCTTGGTTAACAATCCACTATTATCTACCTTAAGATACTACCATGGATGCAATTAATAAATAACTAAAGTAAAACGTAATTTGAATTCACTGATTTATAACAACAAATAACTACAGTAATAAATTAAAAATTGCCTAGAATCGCTGTTTAGCGAGAAATGGAATATTTAATGCTACTGATTCGTAACTATTTTACTATAGCCTGGCTTTTGATACTTGCTCAGATTATTCCTTTTCATCGTTTTCACACTCAAAAGATTCAAGGCATATTTTAGAGTTATGGCCTCTATAAAGGTGCGATAACTCCAAATATCCCCTTTTCGGTCGACCTAAGCCGTGTATGGAAACGTGAAATTTTTCAACACATATCTCCGCCGCCCGCACTCATCCAACCGTGATTTTTATATCCTGACGCATCCTATCCACGGACGCCATATTGAAATTCCTTTCTTCCGTGCTCACCACGCAAATATACTCTCTAAGCACTCGTAATACAGCCGAAAAACTCACCAAAAGCAGCTCCAGTGACACAATGGAAAATGAACTACTAGCGTAAGTATTAAAGGAGTTTTCAGGTTAACTCGGCGGTATAGAAATCCTATTGTCAAGTTGAATAGAGCCTGATTCGGGTTCTGATGATGCGTCGTGTCAGTTTTTTTACCTGTCAAGCCCGCGGGCATTAATCAGGCGACATTTTTTCGTTTATTTTTAAGCGTGACTTATTATTTATTGGGCTAAGTTGTTTGACGTTTACTGGCGTCGGTCAGCAATCAAGTTTGTTAGAGCACAAGTGACAGCGTCACTACTGTGAAAAGACTTGTATCTGTAACCTACCGAGAGAAAGGAAATAAGGGAATAAATTAACTAGCGTCATTGAGAGTTACTACGTTTTTCATTCGAGCACAATGGCATACGAGTTTTTTTATCAAGTTGTGACTGTATATCGTAATTATATTTAAGTGTACGCAATGCTAAGTAGCTTAGTGTGTGTGTGTGTGCGTTCATAAAACACAACGGATATATTGATACAAAATTATGAAAAAAAAATCACTAAATAATATATGTTTCAGAGGCGAACGGGTGGAGATCGCAAAGATACAAAGACAATCAATTCAAAAATCAGTAAAACCATTAAACACTTTTCGTATTCGAATGTTCTTGAGACAATTCAGCATTCTAAAAGGTCACAATTCAAAAAATGCGTTAATTATGCTTTCTATAGTGACCTTTCAGCATTAACAATGACCTTAAGAAGTAACCTACTAGGGATTAAATGCACTTACATTAAGTTTTCATTGCCAACGAGCGTTATTTGAGAGTATAGCTTGACAGACTTGAAAAAAATAAGTTGACTATAAGCGCCCATGACTTATTATAGTCACAAAATATGATGCTTCTGCTAATCCTGTCCCGAATCCTACAAAATTCTAATACATAATATAACGTATACATACAGACAATTTGACATAAGTTCCATATGAATTATGTACACATCTACATGCAATAAGGGCATTTGCCAAGTTTTTTAGCTAGGTATACCCAGCTACGACCAGGTTAAAGGTAAGATCGGATGAAAGCAATTTTCAGCGAAACAGTAGATTTTTTTTTATCACTGACAACATGTGTGTGTCCTTACGCAAACTATGTTGCCAGTGATAAAAAAATATCTACCGTTTCGCTGGAAATTGCTTTCATCCGATCTTACCTTTGATCCGGTTATTACTATGTTGAATTGGTAAATCAAGTGATATATTTATTAAAACCCGACGACACTAAAGAAAAAAGGAGGGGTTATGACTTTTTCTCCTCAGCTAACGTTGCGGGCATTTTCTAGTTTTCTAATATTCAAGGTGCGAAAAGTGTGTTTCTTCCACGCGATTGCGGGGCAACAGATTGATTAGATTTTTTGCAAAACCCTAGTTACATATATATATATATATATGTATGTTTTTAACGCATTAACAGACCTGTCATTTATTCGTGAATAAAAACTATCCTATTAAAAATCCAGACAGTTTTATATTTCCGCCGTTTTTTCATCTCCCTTTGACGGATCTACATCGGAATCCCTAACGTCGTTTGTCATAATGTATCGTTTGTCCTAATGTATTGTTTGTCTTAACGCATTTTTTTTATGAAACTATACTTTTCAGCGGGCCTATGGTGGTCAGGTTTATCACGCGATAAATGATATGATAACACGCCTGTCACTCTCGCACTCACATACGTGTCAGATGGTGACGGTAGCTATGTCACTTATTTATCGCGTGACAATTGCAACCATCATAGGGCCGCAGGATTCAAACAAACCTACCCTAACCAAATTGAAATAAAACAATTTAACGGATTATATCGCGTATATTATCTCATTTTAGTTCCCGACGTTTCGGAAGCTTTCCAGCTTTCCATGGTCACGGGATGACTGAGAAAAGATGTATTTTAACCTATTCTATACGATGATCCTTTCAAAAATGCTGAAGAATTAACGGTTTCTGAAAAAAATGCGTTGGGACAAACGACACTAGGGATTCCGAAGGAAAGTCCCTTTGACATTTAAACTAAACTGTACGTCATACCAATCAAATTCACCTTTATAATTGTTTGATCGAGTGAAATGAGAGATTGGGAAAGCAATCAGCCCATTTGAGATTATCTTTTCATTCAAAATGAAACGAATATGGCTTCAGTAAATAATGTTTAGAAACTGAATTTCCCTGAGAATCCTTTGTGCATCTCGAAATTAGAATGGCGTCTCTTTAATGTATGTATATTTTAGCGTAACGTTTCGTAGGTACTTACTTATTTTAAGAACGCATGTTTTTTTTTATCTGGGTGGACCAATTGTTTCGTGTTGTCCCATAACTTAGAAGACAATAATAACTAACTTAACAAAATGCAAATAATCTTTTTTATAACACAGGGGAAATCTAACACTAATCAAAGGACTAATCAAAGCTTGTACCATGGGTACTAGGCGACGATATACATAACATATAGATAAATGATGATACTTGAATACATAGAAAACATCCAAGACACAAAAAAAACATTGCCATGGCCGGGGTTGTACAAACCACTGAGCCAAAGATATCGTCCATATATAAGGTATATCTATTTGTTATACACTACACACTAATATCAATCTATCAGTTATCATTATCAAAATTGATCTCCACAGAATCAATCAGAAACAACGTATCGTGCCTCAACTTACATGAAGATACGACCTTTTAATATTTCGAACACGGGCTAGCAACTAGTAATTCTCACTGCCCAATCTCGTATTACAGCATCTTGCTGCAGCTACTCAAGTGTTACTGGCACATGTATATATTGTTATTACACACGGACTATTCGTTACACGATTACTGAAAACAGGTTTTTTTGTAACAGAAAGGTTACTTCAATTATTAAACGCGCAAAAATCTCTCAAAAATAGGACGTTTGAGTAGTGGAGTTCGCAGAGGTGGAATTAAGTTATTTTAGTAATAAGTATAACTCGTAGCTTTCAGAATTTCTTGCAAAGTTATCTAACCGATGGATGAAAGTTAATATAATTATCTTGTAAGTATTTATTTGTGTGCACGGCTCAACGTTGTTCGTTCATGTTTTCGTATTCAACCCAGGCATGCAGGCTAAAGACATATAAAAACGAAAAGACCTAACTTATTCAATCAGTGACTCATCTACCAACGCCATATGAAAACTCCAGAGTTTTTTTTGTGATTTTAACAGGAACTAGTCTGAGGTGTCTTTGAGCGGTTTATTAGACGTTTGTCGCCCAGTGACTTCGCTGTAAAAGTAAGCCATTAAGACACGTGAACTGTAATTCAATAGCAATAGGTCTCCGCGCCCGGATAACAAGTTAATTTGATTAGTACGAAATCATAGACGTTATATAATTGGTATCATTGTATTATGCTTTATTATTGTGGGAGATATGGGCGTAGTCCTATAAATCGGTATCAAACAATCTGTAATATCGAAAGCGCCAAATATATCGCAACACATCTTCTATCTATATATACTATTATAAAGTTGTAAAACTGAAATGTCCGTACATTGAAGATATTTAAAAAAATATATGATTGTAACGGACTATTTGGAGGTCACTGAAATGAAAACTTCATTTTTTGGATTTTTTGTATGTGTGTATGTGTCGTCGTGGCTTCATCACGCCAAATCGGCTAAACAGATTTAAAATTTTTTTGGTACACGGGTAGCTGGGTATTCACAGATGGCTATAAGATACTTTTACCCGACTACGCTGTCGAAAAAAGAGGGGTTATGACTTAGGTATTCTCCTCCGCGAACGAAGTAGCGGGCAACGACCAGAAGGCTACTCCGAAACCCGAAAAACGAAGTTCGTCATCCCGCTCACTCTAATACAGCTTAACATGAGAGCGAGAAGGAGGACGGCACGTTACGAATTTCGGAGTAACTCCTCAGTTATTACTATATATATATTACCATAGGCACTTATGCCTGACAATATGTTTGGCGCTTTGGATGTTTCACACTATCTGACGCTGAGTGTGCGCAAGAACACCGTCAAATATTTAGCCAGTCGCGGTGAAAAACACACTAAGCCACAGCGAAGCCTCGAGGTTCACGCACTCTTCAAGTTCATTTTTTTTTTGTACATCAATGTGTCAACGACATTGTTCACCGGAAACACGCCATGTCGGACCATTGGCTCGTAATTCCACGGTTTTCTATTTTAAGCGAGAACAATTAGCATTGGTACCGAGTATACTGGGCTGTGGGCAGAGGGGCTACTCCGAAACCCGAAAAACGAAGTTCGTATGGCGCCATCCCGCTTACTCAAATACAGCTTAACATAAGAGCGAGAGGGACAGCACGTTACGAACTTCGAATTCAGAGTTCCGGAGTAACTCGCCAGGCCTACAGCACTTCAGCCTTCAGCACATCTGGAACAACGGTGATACGCGAGTCTTTGTTGCGTGACAAAGATTGTCAGTCTCTTTCCTTTCAATACATTGCGAGAAAGACGGGTGATGCTATGTCGACAAGTGTAGTCGCTGAGAGTTAGCTGTAGTACTGACCTAACTTAGATCTTTCTTGTGAAATTAGAGTACCGTAACCGCTATAAATATCAGCACAATTTGACCATTACTCTAGTGGTCCATAGTAACCGATTTCTACTGGCTTGTCGGTCAGAAACTATTAATGGCGGCATTTTACTATAAGAATCTTAAAATAATAATAAACTTCTCGAAAGAGCCTCTACGTATTGGATATCCCCACGTAAGCCTTCCAAACATCCGAGCCGTATGAGCCCGAGACTATAGGCTGCATTCTGATTTTCAGATGGAAAACAAATTTCAGTATATGTAAGTAAAGATTAAGACACTCAAAGTTAAAAAAAACCAGATTGTAATAATTTAGTCTTTATTCGAAATGTTTATAACTTTAAACGAGAAATGCACATATGTAAATAAAAATACATGTACCTAATTGGATTATCGGCAGCGACTCAAGCTTAATATTTGTTAAGTTTTGTCTTCCAACTTTACAAAACCAGGTTTCATCTTCTAAAACACAAATAAGTTTCTGCATAACGTCATTTTTGTGACCAGCTTTTATTGCCGACTGTACTTTTCTTTGTTCATCCATCAACTACTCACCAAGACGATTCAAAAGAGCCCAAACTCGATAGGATTACATTATTATATTACAGAGTTCCTATGGCCACCATCATGCTCCATCATCAGATCAGCTCAATGGTATAATATATTTGTATTGTCACCGAAATTACATAAGTATGTCAAATTTTAGCTAGATTCCACCCGAACAAACATGCATTTTAAGTTGAATAAAAGCTTGCAAAAAATCGTGCCCCACTGAGGAATTCTCGGTCGTCCAGGTTCTGTTTATTAAAAAGATAAATAGTTTAATTTTAATTCGGCTTTCCAAAAAGCAAAGGGGTCAACTCTTAAAGTTCAGTATGAGAGCATGTAGTGAAATGACATGCATTATGACGGAATGTGACATACCTACTCGGTTGATAAAGCAGTTACTGATAACTTATACTGAGCAAGCAAAAAACAGATCTTAAAGGTGCGTCCACACTTGTATCATTTGCTCGTATCCGATCACCGTGGTGTGGCATGACTGCGTATCGCGCTGCTTGGACGCTTACTGTCGGCGCGGCGATTTCCAGCGATCGGATCGGCGCGACGTCCTAACGCGTGATGAAGATCTGATCGGGCAAATGATAGAAATGTGGACGCACCTTAAGGTGGTCAACCTTTTCATTCCGCGACTGTACTTATCGTCAAAATATAGGTAAGGTATTTCTAATAATGGACACCCTGTTTGTAGTCTATACTTAACTACGCATTAAGGTTGAAGGTGGCAACTCATGGGACAATGTTCAGCATTGGGGCATTTACCTTGCCCCGCTTAATTACGTATATATTTTTTAGAGTTCGTACTAGAATCGCATTTGACGTAAGCGCGGTACAGTTCACACGATCGATAACTTAGTTCTGCTGAGGTAAGCCTCGTGAGTTACCGTTCGAGTCTGCGCAAGCGCAACTATTGTGCAACCGTCAAAGACAATGATAGCGTGGGATTTATCTAGTAACATAATTTTCATATACATTGTGCATCGTGTAATCATAGTTAGAAATTGTCGTATCAGGATACAAAATGGCTAATAGGGGATACAGAACAGTGAGGATTATTCAATCGAAAAGTCTGTCTTATTGATAAATAAGGTAAACGTTCCATTGTTTGACTTTAGGAGCTACCCAGAATATTTACGTACATTTCACTCTTACTCAATTGATATAAAATGGGTACCTTTGCGCTAGGGACAACACGAGGGGGCCTTTTTGACTAGGCTTAAGCTAGTCTTAAGTTAAGTTAATTGTAATTTATTTGTTGTGTTGTTATGATATAGGTGAAATAAATGACTATTATCAATCACAAAACACCTAATTTAAGTTCTAGAATTTTAATAAAATATATGAAAATCTTGTAATTGAACGAAAAAACTAATTATTATTTGGGATATGTTGTAAGAAAAAAATAGCGGTTCCCTGTGCCTGACAATGTCGACTGAATGACATAATCAATATATATGTTAGACATAATCAGCCGCTAATTATACATTAACGCAAACGAAGCATGATGAAATTGGACCCTGGTGGAACACAAGCGTATTGTTTTGATAATTCAAAATGGACCTTTACCTTAATAAACATATATGAGGTTTTCCAACAAAGTTCTAATACCTGTAAACAAAAAAAAATACGTTAGTTAATAAAACGAAAACAAAATTTAAAAAAAAACGTAAAAATTAATATCATATATATGTACATACTATAATTGACAACATTTCCAATTAATATTAAATCGCCACCCATTTTCTAAATTCATTATCAATGAAACCAAAAATATGTTTCTATTATTTAATAGTCCGCATTTCATTATTTAATATATCCGGGAAAATGTGAAGGAAGTATACGATCCTCCAAATGACGTCACTAGGCGGATATGTAACAGTGACAGCCACAGCGCCTAAGAAGACTAGCAGTACCATATCTGTATTAAATTCGCCTTAATATGATTTTCTACACTGTGACTGCTAGCAGCGGTCCCAACTTAAATTGAGACTATTTAAAATGATTTTTTATTCTCAATTAATTTCATCCCAAAAAAAGCCTTTAATAATAAAATATTTTAAATTCAGAGACCGCGATTTCAAAAGAAGTAAATCTTTATTTGTGACCACTTTTCTATTACTCTTCGCATGAATCCCGAACGCAGTTTTATTTAAACTCAACTTTATACCGACTAAGCGATGTAAGTAAATATAATATGTAGGTATGTACTTGCGTCTGTTCAACTAGTTACGCTATAGTTGAGTAACATTCAGTCATTGTAGTAATGACATCATCCGAGGCGGTTGAACTTTATCTGATGATTTACCTCGTGACTACAATGTTTGGGAACAACAGAATAACGAGACGAAACGGATTTTTTTTTGGTTAAATTACCGAGCAGTTTTAGCATACACAGGTACTCCGAAGTCCAAACTTCGTTGCCATTCCTGACGCTACCAACTCCGAGTTTCAGAGTAACTCTCCAGTTGGTACACACACTTGTTCGAATTTCAAAGTAGCTCCTCTGGCCAATACGACATTCCTACAAGACCACGCCAAAAAAGTATTTTCGACCTCGATTACGGGTTACATTACAACTGAGTCAGTTGCCATGCGCTATGTCGAGCCGATTAATCGCCAGAGAAGCTAATGATACTTAGATCAACTGCACTATGCATTGTTAGTACTAAATTAACGCTTGAACGAAAAATAAAACACAGTTTTTTTGTGAATTAGGAACATTAAGTTTCCATTTTTTACGTATTATAGTTTTCCTGAGGTGGGACCATTCCGAGGCATACTTAGTTTAGTAAGTTTTTTTTGTATTGCTGTATAAATTTGCCCTCGAATAAATGTATTTTCTTTCTTTCTTCTTTCTTCTTTCCTCGATTAAGTGGATTCAGAATCTACGGATGGTTTATTTTTATGTCATATTGTTTTTTAGATTACTTTTTTCCGCGAAGTGACATTTGTTCATGACAATCGACTGCATACATTTTTAGTTTGGTCCGTACAGATTAGCAAGAAAAAATAAAACTATGGGATATAAAAATAAACTATTTGTAGATTATGTATGACATGCAAATATATAGTGTCCTCTGGGAAACTTGAATGAATGTTCCTAATTTTATATAACTTCCACTCAGAATCTCGAACTTTCGATCCTACAATAGGACAAAAAATTACCCAATTTTTATTCCTATTTTGTAACTTGTTTTTTATTTATTTATTTATTGCATCCATGGTTTACATTTGGCTGTTACAGTAGTTAATAGGTTTCTCATGGGTCCCGGTAGGGCACAGCAATTCAAAGTCTTAAGTCTAATATTGAATTTAAATTAATTAAATAATTAAATTGCATCTGAATAATAATTGGGTAATTGAGCAATATAAGACAATAGTAATAATTTAAGAAATAAAAATAAAAATAATTTATGTACTTTGTATGGGGAAAATTTGGCCCATTTCGCCTATATGGCTCTTAATTCTCAAGTAAAAATTACATAAAAGTTGCAAAGAATGACATAATACAAAGATGATTTTTTTTAAAGAAATGTTCGATTATACGCCTGTCGATATCTCCTATTTGAATGGTGTTATCAGGCGATGTCAATCTTTTGTACAATTTCTACAATTATTGTATACTTTGAAAGAATCTGTCAGTTACATAATATCAGTACATAAGCTAACATTAAAATACGGTGGTAGTTGGGTTCGGTCAGTCAATTGTTACGTACGATATACCTAGTACATATTTTCATTTCACGCCAAAAACGTAGAGGTTACTGGCGAATAAAATAAGCTGTTTTATGATTATTTATAGAAGCAGTGGAATTGGGGAAAACGCCATTTTCCGGCTTAGTGCCGCAATGTGCCCGGGCCACCTTGGGATTACACGCAATACACAGATTGTAAACAGATACATCGGATTCCGTTTCGAGCGTTTGGGTTTTAACAAAACAGTATAAAGAAAATAACATATTCAAGGTGAGGTAAACAACAGACGGTCTCTTCCAGACAACCTTAGGGTTAGGGAGACGTTGAGAAAAATAAACTGGAGGTATAAGTAGTTGGCGCAAAGCAATTTGGAACTGAAGTATATATACATATACAATTAGTAGTATAAATACACAAACATGCACAATTGCACAAGTAAAATAAAAATTATAAATTTATATAAATAACAATATAATAAGATAAATAACTATGATAATATCACTCAACCGTCAAATCATAACACGACTTAAGAATGTCGAGGTGCTATTTTTAAAATATAATAGAAGAACTTAAAACCTTGTAAGTTATTGTAAGCTTTTTGTAAGGTGAAATTTGTGAGGTGTAAGCCAGTGGTCGTCTTACGATTCAGACGATAATGAGGATGATTTGTAATTCAATTTATACTAATCCTACCGGATTTCTTAGTTGATTTAGAGGAATACCGAAGTAATCATTGTTTTGCAACTTCATAACTTGATATCATTTTAATTGTTCACAGCTGACCACTGATAATCATAGGTTTCTATTTTAGGGTTTGTGTCGCAATCACTACGTTTGGTAAGATTGGCGATCACAGTTAAAGTGTTCATTTTACTCTTGTGATTCTCTAGAAAAGGAAGGATGATAAATCCCTTGGAACAGATGAGAGGAGGCGCTACTCTTAAGAGCTGGTAACAATACAGCCATGGTAACTTGACACAAGAAACACGAAGATTCGTAAACCTTGCTCTACTGCTGCTCATACTCTGTGTATTGTGGCAGTATTTTCTTTGTTTATTGCGTTTATGACGCCCGAGATTATGAAGGCTGATTGATCCCCGCCCATTTGTAATCTTCCGGGTGGTAATCTGAGATTTTCCTCACTGCACTTTCCGCGTTCTACAATGCCGTTCTGCAGTGATGCAAAAGCGGACTATCTTCAATGTTTTTTTAGCGGATTCTTTTGTCGGATAAGTTCAGAATGCTGTTTCAGTTTGTAAGATTATTCTAGAAGTGTGCATTAATATTAAAGTAGAAAAACAAATTATGAACGCAGTTCTACGTCGATTTGTTCGAATCAGACTGTGTTCCTGTTCTTGCAATTCCTTTGAAATTCAGGTATATATAAAATAAACCCACTGTTTAAGCTGAAATGTCAGATTGTTTTCCACTTATATTAAATAAAAAAAGGTCTGTTATATGTCCATACCAACATGAGAGGGTCAAAGAATTTTAATTCTTTATAATATCAGGCTTCAAGCGTATCAATACGTAACCCTATTGAATCCTGTCTTCAGTGTCTTTCATCATTATATCGTATTACTTAACTCAACTTATTTTATATCAAATATAATAGATCTGGTAGCAAACCTTTACAGCTTAAGGCGATAGTTTTCCATAACGACAAAGATTTAATAAGAATAAACTGTCTAACGCAAATTCACTCTCAATCAAACTATTGTCTAGAACTTTAGAACTTCGGCCTAAACAAAGGTATTCGATTGGATTTGTTATACTAGTTAAATTTTCCCCAGGTCCTGGCTCGCGTCGCTGACTTTTAACTTGATTTGAGCCCTCCACGAGAAATAAGTAAGACGTATGTATTTGGGGTTAAGTCTAACATCGCAGCTCACAAAAGCGGAGGCCATTTTGAATCCTGCTTTTGGCTACTTAGTTCGCTCATTTATAAAAGCTATGCTTGAAAAAATCGGGCACTATGACATACATCTTTAATTTATAAATGTAATAAATAGATAGATAATATAGTGAACAATACAAATATGTTTGTTGATTCATTCTCTTTTTACCTACGAGTACCTACCAATATCGTACGTAGTATCGTATATACGTGGTATTTTTGTTGACTTAAATTACCAGTCAAAGAGTAACTAACGTATTGCGCAGAAATGCATGTTTTGCTTTTGAAAATCTTTTGATAAGCGAGCGAAATCACGGGAATTAAGTCGATAAATCGAAAATTTCGCATGGAATCCGAACGAAGTAACGTGCATTTTTTATCAATGCAACTGGTCCGGGCCCTAATTTTAGCATCACAAAGAACGGGGCGGGATGTCATCCGCCATTGTTTAAGGCCAGACGCAATTTAAATATTCCGTACTTGCCGACGGCGGGTCCGACTCGTCGTTTTTCGTTCGAAATTTGACGCGAACTCGCTTTGACGTGTATAGACGTTTTTTTAGGACTGTGGGCTTAACAGATTATCGATTTTAGGTGAATTGGGCTGGGAAAAAGGTTCTTAGGGATACTAGTAACAAAGAAAAAACATTTTACGTAGAATTGAAGTCCCAGCACTTTTAGGCGTACATCAAAAAGAAAAGATAGACGGAACATTAAAACACCATGCCAAATTAGTAAGCACACATATGTATACATGACATACACAAAATTTCACAAAAATACCTCCAAGCAAGAAAAAAAGCAAAAACTGGGCATGGTTTTTGCGGATTCACTGGATTGTACGTAATCGCCTTTTTTTTTGATCTGAGATAGAAATGGACGTTCTAGATTGATTAAGTAATTATAATTATAAATCATCAGTACAATCTACGGTTGATAATTACTATAAATGTTTTTAATTTTAAATGTATTTCCAACACGACTGTACGTTGTTCATGAATAAATTACTTACTTATATGTCATGTAAGCTATTCATTGAATAGTTTAGGGAAAAGGATCCAACCCACGATAGAGGCATAGTAAATTTTTTTTACTATAAAACTCCCGTGCAAAGGGCAGCGTCCGAATGCGTTCACGTCTCACGTTTCAGGTTCGGTCCATGGACCGAAACTTCTCAAGCAGTACTTACTCGGCTTTGTATAACGTGAGTTACCGCTACTGTAATCTAAAGATTTTTCAAATTAGATCATTTTTATTTCAGAAATTGACTTGTAAGTATAGATTGGGATCGTATCGCTAATCTTCGTTTGAATACTCCGCATGTTCTTTGTCAACTGACAAGTTGTAAGTATTTTCACTTTGCCACTCAGTACTTGATGTGGGAGTTGGATGGATATGTGACACGACAAGCGAACGTTTGAAGATTCTGAGACAGATATATTTATCACCCTTATCCATATAATGGTTATACGATATTTTTTGACTGACTACGGTGAAACAAAACAGAGAGTTTTTCCTTTTTTTCCCTCCACGAACGAGGTCGCAAGTAGCTTCTTGTCTATACAAGTATGTACTATTATACAGTTGTAAAAATTAAATGTCTGTACATTGAAGATCTTTAATAAAAAAAAGTAATATCGACTACTTGAAATTTTTGTTTTTTTTTTTTAATGTTTGTTTTCAACTAATTTGTGGTACACTGGTAGCTGTAGCATCATTTTTTATTTGATTAGGCTGCAGAAAAAAGAGGGTTATGATTTTTTTATCTCCGCCGCGAAAAAAAAATGCAGCACCTTTAGTACCTAATTTCATAAAATCATACGCAGTTTCTTTGTTCAAATTGCAGAATAACCTCACAGTTATATTAATTGTTTAATTCATTTGTTATTATATTAATTATGTCCTCATTGCTTGTATGACTCACGTCATAACACGTATTCATAACCAATGGCAACAGAACAGAGAATCAAACAAAGACACCCGATATGCGCATGCGCGTCGCTAATTCCTTATATAAAAATGGTTAAGTGCGAGTCGGGCACGCACCCGAGGGTTCCGGACTAACACAATACTAGGCATGTATAGTGTATACTGGTGTTATATATGACTGTTTTAACAATAAAAAAATGTAACATAGATCCTTGTATTACCCATTATCATCGAAAGTCATAATGTAAGATATGACATATAATAATTTGTCATAATTTGTTTTAATTTTAACGAATGTTCGGAAAAACGCTATTACTTTCGATTTTATTGGAGTCAATATATAGACCCCAAAAAATACACTCGTTATGTATATGATAATTTTTATTTGTTTGATATTTTATTTGTAGCAAAATGAAGTGTCTTTAATAGTGACATCATCATAAAAAACAAGTTGTTGTTATGGCTAAACTCCAAATACAGAGAAACATAAATATATAGTTTTTAAGATCTGTTAAAATGTGCTTGATGGCGATAGTTATTCTGTAATATAGAAATAACACTGAAGTTATTTTGAATCATATTAGATTTTTCCTTAAAAAAAGTGGTTAAAAGAGGCGATGGTTACGATGAAATAAATTTTATTGTGACTGACGCACGGACACGTCAAAGTTTCTAATTTTCCTTTAATGTACGGTACCTTAAACAAATCTTCACTGTTCCAATTATTTATAATTATTCGACACGAGCAATTCGTCCTCTTCAACATAATCCAGTATAAATGAAAATTCTTACAGTCCAGAAATTAAAGTTCAATTTCCTACCATAAATGAAGAAGAATCGAGTGAATCATGTTATTGTTTTCGCGCTTAAAATACACGTATCATATAACTTACAAAAGGTCTGGCGGTAGTGTGCCAGAATATAAATTTTACCCACTAGGGAGCACAGTCGATTTTGCAATAGCCTTTGTGATATGTGACTTTGTTAAAGTAATTCACGCTTATGGTAAACAGCCTTTGTGAGTACGACAAAAACCTACGTATTGTGAGAGTTCATTACGCCTACATAATGCTTGACAGTTATATGTGCTTGTGGTCCAATTTTGAGGTTATGCAAAAACTGAATGTATGCAGTGACAAAATGGTACAGTTAATTAGGGGTGTCACTGACTGCTTGTATTACAAGATGAACGAAGTTATTGAAAGAGAAGTTCCAGTAATGAGCACCAATCAATAAAATCTCCAAGGAGAGGGGGCAAGATCCAAGATTTTGAAACTAAATATACTTTCTAGAGAAATTACCTCCATAGTCGATAAGCATACGACAAGCCAGCCAGACAGTATTAAGCCAGAAAGACACTCATTTAGATGGACACGACATGGCAAACGAAACTTTTATCAGCAAACGCGATAATGAACCCTTAAATCTGCCACAAACTCAAAAGGACGTAGCCGATCAACATTCTCCACAAATATATACCGTTTTCCATATAAATTCTATCCTATAAATAGCTAAAACGGAACCCTAACAATGGCTTAACCCTCTGGCCGCGACAGCACCCCCATCACCCGAGCTTGACGGACCGATTGTTATTTAAATGTTCTTCCTTGAATTTAGAGCGTTTTAGTGTTAAGACAAATTCGGTATCAGTTTCGGTGAAATCATTCGACTAAAATCTTCGGCCAACTTGGCATAAAGAATTACTTTTAGTTGCTTCCGCAATTTTTTTCAATCTGGTTGGTCCCGCTTCTCAATGCCGTTGATTTAACAGTAGTTTCGTACATAATGTGCTTATCGCAGGAACCACTGTACAAAATGTACCAAGTATTTAGGCTCTACTTAGTCCGTCTATTAAAGATACAAGTATATTATTCTCAATATATATTATTTCTCAATTGAAGAATAGTAATTAAAATACATTTAACAGTTATAGACATAAAAATCTAAATAACGAAAAAAAATGCAAGACTCAGACTGGTTTTTTGTATTGATAAGAATATATCATTCAAGAAATTCACTTTAAAACTCACGAAGATCGTGACGGCAAACATCTCAATTTTCATGGAATACCACATACAAATAGAACAACTATCCTCGTTCGTCGAACAAATCACAGAACTAACTTCAACCTGCCTATACAGAGAGTTAGTAAAATAATTGTTGGCCGAAAAACCGGTATCGGTTTCGGCCTCCTGTACCGCACTAGCCAGACTCGAGATAGACTCATGTGTGAGACGGGTCACAAGGGCCCGTGTCTGCGATTCGCCGCTGGACTTGCAAATTACGCGATTCCGCAAATTCACTACACGAAATACTTATGCATTTGCTGATTGCTTTTCGATTTGACGTATAATTGACTGAATAAACGATTGGTGTAAATATGGTTTACAAGGATTTGCTTTGCGTAATATATTCAGAGCGTAAAGGGTGTAAGATGTTCGTCATTGCCGTGATTTTATTTAACATCGGGGGCCCCCAATGGTTGGTCAACCAATTGCTTTTTAGGAGGCCATGCCTCCACTGTGGAGTCACTTATCCATAGTGGATGCACATTTAGCCTTGTGGCACAGTCAAATCCCTTTGTACGCGGACAGTGAACGTGTTAACCTTTTGAGCATCAAGCAGCGAAGTAATATGTGACCTTAGACGCCAGCCGTAAAATAAAATGAACCTTTAATAATGATTGCAGTACAAGGTATTATATTTGCAGTTTTTGAATCATGAAATTTATCAGTGCCACGAATTTTCGATTACTTGATTTGCCGTTTTTGGCACTCAAAGGGGTCGACAATTTTATTATGTGTCGATGCGTATACCATTAATGACGATTTTATACAATTCCAGTGACATAACATAATATGTCACTACTATTAGGAACTAGGGATTCCCGCGACTACGCCTGTACGGAAAATTATGTTATCGATTGGGAACTCGTTATGAATTAAGAATAGTTTATTATTATAATAAGCCGGAGCTGTCCCACTGCTGGGCAAAGGCCTCGCTCCTCTTCTACCACTGATCCCGGTTTAAAGCTACCTCTGGCCAGTTCTCCACGAAGAGGGCCAAGTCGTGCCGCCATCGGCGACGAGGTCTGCCGCGTCTCCGCTTCGAGGATTTCGGTTTCCACGCTGTGGATATTTGCTGGGCCCACAACCCGTTCGGCATGCGGCAGATATGACCAGCCCAGTCCCACTTCAACTTGGCCGATTTCCGAGCTCGATGATTGAATAATAGTTTAATTATTTACAAGCATTTTAGGCTTTGTTCGGGTTACCGAAATTTCCCATACAAACTTCCGCCCACCTTGCCACTCCCTTGAAAAATAATTTCCGGGATGAAAACTATCCCATATCATTTACAGGGTCTCAAACTACCTCTATACTAAATTTCATCTAAATATGTTCAGCGGTTTAAGCGAAAAAAGGTAAAAAAGACAGACAAGAGTTATTTACTTTCGCATTTATAATATCTATGCAAAAAATCACGTGGATCCGTTGCTCCATAATTCCATGAAATAAGGATTTAGAATCTTAACCCATCAATAAACACACCTTCGCATTTATGGTTAACTATAGGTGCCCGCAATATATAGTAGGTAAAATATCTTCAAACAGACACTTCTTTTTTATGGTTCCGTACCCAAAGGGTAAAACGGGACCTGTTTGTCCGTCTGTCACCAGGCTGTATGTCATGAACCGTGATAGCTAGGACAGTTGAAATTTTCACAGATGATGTATTTCTGCTATAACAACAAATACTAAAAACAGAATAATTTTATGTACCTATGTCTGTCTATGCCAGTAGCCAATATAAAATGACAGAACACCGCGTACATTTTGCTTAGGATTAGGGCTCTGATAACACTAGATTTTCATACATTGTAGCGTATATTTTGTACGGAGCCCTCGGGGCGCGAGTACGACTCGCACTTGGCCGGTTTTAAAATTGTATAATACTATAGAAGATGCCTTAACACTTATTATTAAAGAGCAACGACCCACCTCGTGGCATTGGAAGGATTACAACAATTACATAAATTAACTTCTTTACCAGTTAGCCACCCACAGCCATAACTAAAGCGTTTATTACCATCAGTCAATCACGACGGATCAAATGATACCTCAAGTGTTATTAAACTTGTTTAACACTTTAAGAATATCGGCATATGTGTCCCCGCTACTACATCTTATCTAATCTTTAAATAGTCACTATTAAGGTTTATAATAAAGGAACCATCAACATGGAGATAAGCGATTGTTAAAGCACTCCTCTCTTCAAGTTGTATTGAGAAACATCAGTCAAGTAGCAGTAGGGATTATGATACAGTCTGAGCACTAATTTCACCATGACCTGTTAGTTATTAACAAATGATTGCGATTGTTAATGTCAACAATTTGACAATTCATCCTAAGAACCACACAACAAAAAAAAGCTCATATTCTGGTGATGTAAAACTTTTATGGAAAGGGCTATGCTCGGTATTTCTCTACGAGATCGAATCAGGAACCAGGAGATCCGCAGACGAACCAAGGCCAACGACATAGCATACAGGGTAAGCAAACTGAAGTGGCAATGGGCAGGGCACATAGTTCGAAGAACCGACGCCCGTTGGGGCAGAAAGGTTCTAGAGTTGAGACCGCGTACCGGCAAGCGCAGCGCAGGAAGGCCACCCGCAAAGTGGTTCGACGACCTGATTAGGGTTGCGGGGGCTCGCTGGATGCAGGTCGCCTCTATCCGGCCCATGCCGAAATCTATTGAGGAGGCCTGTGTGTGTGTATTGTGGAGCAGTGGACGTCCTACGGCTGAAATGATGATGATGATAAAAACTTTTTCTCATCGTCTCTCTACACCCAAAGGTTGTCTGGAAAAGATCGGTGTTTAGCGATACTACCGCCTGTTGTTTAGATACCTCTCCTTGAATGTATTGTTTTCTGTACTCTGTTTTCTGAGGTGTGCAATAAAGAGTATAAAGTATTTAATTTTATTGTTATTTCGGTCCTCAAAAAAGTAACAGCAGTGCCTGGCATATGACACTAGACCCTGTGCAGAAGCGAAAAATAAGTTTCTGTCAAAAAAAGCATTTTTGTGACAAACTTTTATTGCTGACTGTACTTCGTCTTTAGAATCGTCTCGATGAGTACTTAAGCGATGTTCAAAAAAAGAGCCCAAATACGATAAGATTGCGTTATTTAATTACAGTTCCTATGATCACAATCCGGCTCCATCATCAGATCAGATTTGATTTTTGTTTTTTTTTATTTTACCTCAATCGGAACGCAAAGTGGGTCAAATTTAAATTGCAAGACTTGACCTACACAAGCATACCGACATACACTCAGCATCAAATAGTGCATGTAAATTCAATATAACGCAACACACTCACACTTTTATTACAACGCACAGTGTTGTGTGACGATATATTTGGCGGTTTGGTTGTTACTTGTTACTCACTATTTGAGGCTGACTGTACAAGTGTACATACTAACACGGCAAGAAAAAAAAGCTTGTAAAGGCAGGCATTGGAGGTACGGTCACAGATTAGGTAGCAAGGTACGGTATGCGGCGTGCACTCGTAATCGTAACCATAGCAACGGACTGGTATTAGTACCCGCGTAATGCCGCTTCGCGTAGTACCTGCGCCGTAGCCGCCATGAGGTACTGTAAATACTGTAATTATTGTAAAAATAATTTAATTACCATTCCAGTAAAGATATTAGGTTTGGCGTGTTCTCCAAGGGCTCCAGTGGCGTGACGTCAGACATTATCCATTGACAAGCCGGAGCTAATTTCGCTCCTTTTTCCTTCAAATACTACAGAAAATTGGTACATAGGTATTGGTAATTGGTCACTGAAGGGGTCAAATCCATACTACTATTATAAATGCGAAAGTAGGTCTGTCTGTCTGTTACCTCTTCACGCTTCAACCGCTGAACCGATTTGGATAAAATTAGGTATGGAGATAGTTTGAGTCTCGGGGAAGGGTATAGGCTACTTTTTATCCCGGAAAAATACCCTTATCCGCGATAAACGAATTTAAGGCGGACGAAGTCGCGGGTAGAAGCTAGTATCTTATAATTGGCAAACCGGAGGGAATTGAGTTCTATTCTACGGATGTTTCGCCTCTGTAAGGTATATCGCTGTAGTGATCTTAGTGGCTCTGTAAGCCCTAGACATCGCGACCTTCTTACAAAAAAAAAAACAAATACTTTAAGTTTCCAAATACATTGTCAAACTTTCTCACAAATATTTTTCAATCTGTTTCATTCAAAAATGTTTTTAAAATTTCAATGTTCCGTTTTGCAATTTTAAATATCAGTACGTAAAATGTATTCTCAAATCTATGCACAATTATCCCGCATAATAAGTTAATTAGTTGACCAAAAGCAAAAGAATAGCAAGACTAAGTAACGAAACGCAGTATAAAGACATATTTAAAGTAAATGAAAGCTTAGACGCTCACATTTAGACTGTAAGGCCATGTGTACAATGTATCCCTTGCCCTTAACCCTCCGGAAACGGCAGCTATTTCAGTCAGTTAAAATAAATTGAACAGTCGCAAGTTTACGACCGCTATAAGCAGCAACACGTTAGTTGAAAACTATAACGGTTTCGGAATTGACTCGTTTTGGAACGAACCCCATCTGTCAAAATCAAGGACTACACATGTGGTGAATAATGTTTTGCTATCGCATTTCGGCGGATAAACTCGCGTTTATATTTTTATCTCCATCGTCTTCCATAGTTCTTTGAGAAAGCAAGTTAAAGACAAACTTATCCTACAAAATATGATCTTCTTCCAAGTCGTATCCGTTATCACTGATAATCGTGGTTGGTGGTTATCATTCGGACACGAATGCACGTCCGCCATCGATTCCTCACAATATCATAAAATGTTTGCGACGGTTCCTCGCCTTTAAGCTGGTCAGGCCATCGTGCTGAGGATCGGCCACGTGATCTCTATATAAAAGCATTCTGACAAAATATGACAGCAAAACATAATTCACTAGATCGGTACTACATGTTACATTGGAGACCGCAAAGCAAACGGCTTTGAAGAAAAAAAATGATACGTTGAATTAGGTTACAATTTTATGTTCTTTCAAGGTGTCTTTAGCAAAAAAAAAACACCTAATTTATTTCTGGCTAACATAAGTGGCTTGCTAAAAAGAGGTAAAACGTGTGAGTGGAGGTGAACGTGTCTTCAATTCGTTATTAAGAATGCAGCCTTCAGTGTTACTATATAAGGCGCCTTGATAATGAAAGATAAGTTTCTAATTTGACTCGTTTTTAGAACGAACCGCGTGAAATGTCAGAATAGTCATAGTTATACTTTTGGATATTATTCGTTTTGGAACGGGTTGCGGCCATTTGCTATGACGCCCTTTGATCCACAATTATCCAAGACGGTGATATGTAGATCGTGTAATCTAAAGAAACATAATGTATTATACAATAAATTCTCCATCTTAGTGGTAAGGGGTTAACTAGAATCTTATCCTTATTCTACTTAATTTCAGACATTTAACCACCGCTGTTTTTAAAGAAAATATGGAGGCGAGCTTACTCAAGATTATTTTTAAAACGGATCGACTTGTGTGATACGATCTACAATCTCCCTAGAGTGGTTTATTACAGTTATAAAAAAAAATCTGTACTATGAAGATATTTTCAAAAAAATTTGGAGGTATCTGATTCGAAACATTTAATTTTTTTGTACCTTTGTATGTATCGTTCTCAGTCCATCACGCCAAAACGGCTACACGGATTTCAACTATTTTTGGTACAGTTGGTAACAGGATTATTTTTATCCGACTACGCTGAAGAAAAAAAGAGGGGTTAAGACTTTTCTTCCGCGAGCGAAGTTGCGGGCACCTTCTAGTATGTGTATAGTCTTGATGATTTTAGTAGATTGCTAATAATAATCTTGAAAAGCTAGCTACTACTGACACCACCATTTTTTTTAAGTTGGAACACGGTAGGTCTAGCTATACCAGTAATCGGATTCAGTGGGGGGAGCGCAAACCCACAAACGAGATTGCTGCCCGCGACCAACTTGGTAGGGTGGGCGCGGTGCGCAAAACACAATGTCATGTCATGTCATAAATCTAATTTAGACGGCAGCATGATTACTGTTACCGTTCGGTGGAAAAGCCGGAGCAGATTTGGTTTGCTTTTTTTTTAATTCACAGAAAAGAGTGCTCACACGCCCTAAAATAAGCAAGCCGGTGGGAATCGGGTTCTATAGACGTCACGCAACTAGCGACTATAGAGAAATAACGATGATCTGACATCCATCATTGAACATTTCCGTTAATTGGTATTGGATGTATAGATCCATTTTCGAATATAAACTAATGTAATAATCAGTGAATACAGTGGCTTCCGGTCCATATAGGCACAAGGAAACTGCCTACCCTAAAGCCCTGAACGACCATGGCTCCATACAGGCACAGAGAAACTGCTTACCCTGAAGCCCTGAACGGCCATGGCTTCATACAGGCACAGAGAAACTGCCTACCCTGAACCCCTGAACGACCATGGCTCCATACAGGCACAGAGAAACTGCCTACCCTGAAGCCCTGAACGACCATGGCTCCATATAGGCACAGAAACTGCTTAGTTTGGCCAAAAACCCTATGCAAGCCACTATGTCATCTATAAATAAAATTGAATAGATATTTAATTCAAAGCGTAAGGAAATATTTATTGAAAGCAAAATGGCCGCCAAATTAATATCGAGTCTATCTCGAATATAATTTGTACGGATTCAGAGAATATACGAAAATTGCTTTGTTTGTAGAGTATTACGAGATGTATATACAGAGAGAATTATTCAATATGTCAATAACAAGGGCTTACAATATGTAGGTGTATATTGTCTACTAAAATAAATACATTATAAGTATTAATATCATATCAATTTAAGCAAATGTTACTATAATAAATATTAGGGGACAATTTTCCACAAGTCGAACTAGTCCCACGCTAAGCTTGTGTTCTAGATAATGGTATATTTAATAGACAATTAGACATACTTCAATACATAGGAAACATCCAGACTCAGAAACAAACATTTATGCACATCACGTCAAATATTAGCTCTTACCGGGATTTGAACCAAGGACCATCAGATTCGCAGGCAAGGTCAGGTCAGGTTCAGGTTCTTCTTAATGCAAGTTCTACCACTTTCATAACTTTATTTGTTAGAGATATAAAAATATTAATGACATAAATTTTACATTCTGAATACTTTGTGCGATGATTTCACGAGTGCGTGTATGTGTATTTTTAGACTTATCTAAAATCGGATAATTTTCGTAGACAAAAAGCATTTTCATTGTCAATTGATTTAACTTGGAGTTACATTTAGAATACATTAGTTACACAGTCTGAAAACAAGCTTTAAAAAAAACAAGTGAGACGCACGATACCTGCAACTTAAGTAGAGGAGAGCAATTTCTTCCAGAACTTAACTCTGGAGTGTGTTGAATACAGAAGTAATCTACTAAGTATACCTGTGGTCTCTTTCTAACAATATGAATTAAAAAGAGACTTCAACTTGTAATAAAAGCTTGTGACTTGTATGAAAAGTTGATTTCTCTTTTTAATACATATTGTTGGATAGAGATTTAGGAGCGTTCAAGTATTACGTAACGCAATTTTTGGAGATTTTGGACCCCCCCCCCCCATGTAACGCGCCGTAACGTTTTTCTGTACCCCCCTCCCCCCTCCCCCCAACCCCGTAGTAAAAAGTTACGTAACCACCAAATGACTATATTTACCTAAAATGGTTATTCCATTTGAAATTTTGATAAAAAAGAAAGTTAAAAAATGCGTGAGAGTATTTCTGTACGCGACCGTTCTGAAGGGTTAAAAAAAAAACAATGTTACGGAACGCTTAGTTCAAACCCCCCTCCCATCCCACCCCTGTAACGCATCGCTACGTTTTACAAGACTCACCCCTCCCCCCAAATTCATTACGTAATTCTTGAACGCTCCCTTTCCGCTTGTAATACAAGTTACTAGCTTTTGAGAAACGGGCCCCTTGTATACGGGTTTGATCTAATCTACGAAAAAGTTTCCTTCCTGCCTTTCTTTGTCTATTTCCTGCTTTTCTTTGTGTATAAAGTTAAACTTACCTTAATCCCTCTCCCTCAAATTATTAGTCAGATGACACTTACCTGAAATAATAATAATCACATTACTAATGCATTCAGTAGCTCATCCTAGAATAAATCTTATAATAATGTAAGATGGTTCAGGTCATATGAGATAATCACAACATCGGGGCACTATAAAGTCATATTAGAAGTCGAATCGCTTGCTCGATCGAAACGAAGTCTTACGTTTTAATAAAAGTGACTTTGACATTTGGTATAATGTTATGGCTGGTATACACCGTTGAAACGAAGTCACTGTCTTTCTTACCTCAATAAATATTTTTTTTTACCCTTTTACCCCAATAGCTTACAAAATTCAAGCTTCTTGCGGCTCAAATTTGATGTTAATGTTAACACAGTCGTGTATTAAGACCACTACTGAGAAAATACATCTTTATAATGAAAATGTGCGGCTATTTAACCTTAATTTCGAACGATAGTAGATCTTGAAACACAGTTTAATATCCCATAATCCTATTCCTTAGTAGCAAATGAAGCAGAATTAATTTCCCTGAGTACATAAAGCCTCCTTTACGCATATAAGGAAACGCATATACGATTATAAGTGTATACACAAAGGATATAACTTTTATTTAGGTAGCATTAACAATATACAGTAAGGGAAACTGAAACATCACCTTTTTAGTCCTTATTGTAATTGTGACACGACCGAAAAAGATACCGTGTTTCAACTTTCTTACTGGCCACATTAAATTGTCCTAAGATACGACTCACACAATGTTCAATACTTAATAGACAAAAACCATGGTCATTGTTGATTTACTCACAACTGATAATAATTTTGAAAACATTGAATTAATATAATAAATCATAGTAATACTGCATTAAGCCCCGTTCTGATGAGTTGTGATAAGATCGTGAATGTTTTTTCCAATAAGTTCAGTAGTAACTGTATACAAGTGCACTAACATGACGCCAGTCTCCCGATCAATTTCAATAAAATAAAACTAGTTGGAAAAAAAACAAAACCTAAATCAATAAAAAAAATCATATACTTAATTATCGAACCTGCTCACAATTTTTTACGAGAATCGGTTGAGAAATGAGACATGTAGCCAAGCCGGAACAGCCAGATACATACAACAAAATGAATAAGGACACCTACGCTCGCTGCGCTCGCTCGGTCAACAAGCATCCCAACCAAAAAAAATCTGAAATCAACGTAGATTTCAAGCACACCACACAAATGATTAAAATTGCCGATACGTCAGAAGAAATCCTGACATTTGATGAAGATAATGTAAAGAGAATAAGAATTTGCGTAAGCTTTACAGTTTTTCACCTCCGCAGATAACCGCTGATTAAACGATGGATATCCTCGTCGAGAACATCTAAAACAAAGGCGTCAAAACAAAGGTATCAGATAGATATTAACGAGGGGTCGAGCGGCAATTTATACGCATAGCAGGTGTCCGGGTACATAATAAATAAAACAGCACGCCTACTGCGGGTAGTTAGATAAATAAGTGTATTCGCCGTATTTACTTTGCAGGGAGCACAATTTCAGTGGTGGCGGATAGGGTGTTGATGTTAACTGAAATGGGTTTTTATAAAACGAAGTGGGGTACGTGGATCGTAGTTGATATTATCTGCGTTTTATGTTTACTGATTACAACAATCAATAACCTTATTTTCCCAATCAAGAAAGTCCTCTGTCGTAAAATTGTATCAGTGCCAATGTTATTTCTCTCATATTATGTCGAATAAGACGCTGCTGTTAGTTTCTACCTTAAGTATTTGCGTATTTCTGCCTTAAGAGTGCATTCCATAGGTGTTTCTCTTACCCCAACTTGTCTTAATTAATTTACATCTTCGCCACAATTCCTCGGTATTCGCTACCGTAAGTGTAAATATGTTCAATGCATTTTTTACATTCGGTACTAATACAATACAATATAAAACATGAAATACTGGCACTCCCAAGACCGAAACGATGAATACATTATCTTTTTTGACTTAGGTCGCTTTATCGTGCTGACTTTAGGTATTTCGTTCCTCCATTTTCCGGGTCATTGACGTTGGTCTGGCAACACATTTAAGGCAATTTTGAGGTTATTTTTTTCGGCAGACGAGGTATAAGTTACCCGTCCGAGAGGTCAAAACACCCACAATACTTATACCTACCCAAGTGATGCAAATGCGAAACTTAATTATGAACATCCGCTGAAGAAAGACAACACGATCGTAAATCTTTGTTCTTAATGCGTTATCGATCGACATAAATAATTAATACGTTCAGTCTAATTTCGGTTCTGATAACCTTTGCGAACACCTACCGGTCGTATCTATGCTATTATACAATCCAGTAACCTTACCAGGGTCATGACCAGTGACGTGCGGTCCATATAGGCACAAAGGCACTGCCTATCGTGAGCGACCATGGCTCCATACGGGGACAGAGAAACTGCTCACCCTGAGCGACCATGGCTCCATACAGGGACAGAGAAACTGCCTACCCTTAAGCCCTGAACGACCATGGCTCCAGAAAGTTACAGAAAAACTTCCTAGCTTGACCAAAAACCCTGTGTACGCCAGTGGCTCCCAGGCGCTGACGCTCAGTGGCAGTGGCCAAAGGCAGTGACTCTAAGATAAACCCTAACAGCGAGATTACAATTTACGGGCATCCAATACGGCTCGAAACAGTACGCGACAGATGGTACGCGCGTATGGTCAGTCTGGACGCGCCTAAGATGTTTTCTACAGCGATAGCTGAACTCTGATTTTTAATTCAAGACCAAAATCTGACAGTTCTCATCTTGATTATTTCATCAAATAAACATTATTTCATAAAAAAATGAATGAGAAATCGTGCAACCCGTAATATTAGCGTAAGTTTAATTGATAAAAATACTAACACTTCAACCAGTATGCAGTGATCACAGCGAAAGTGCGCCCGTTGACGTTAAATTTTGGTCTTGAATTAAAAATCAGAGTATACGCCCGAACGACCATACCGCGTACCAACGGTCAAGCGCTGTTTCCAGCCTAAGGATCGCCATCAAAACGGCATCTATTGGCCCTTCACGACTACTGCAAGGAAATAAAAAATCGTCCAATTTGTTTCAGTAAAATAAATATGTTATCGTCGGTAGCCTTATGATCATATTTTATGTCACATGAACGAGTAAATTTTAAGATGGCGGACATCACTTTTTTTCAAAAAAAGTAGTTTTATTGAATTTCTACATGCCGGATATCACTTTCTTTGGAAACATTATAATGGGTGTCGTTTTCTAGATTATTGGGGGCGCGGATTACAAAAACAGAAGCCATTTTGGGTTTCAAGACCACCACTACTTTGGAATCTGCACCCACAAAAATCTAGAAAACGACACACATGACGTTTTTGTGATTTTTAGAATCTACACCCCCAAAAACCTAGAAACCGCCATCCTGAAATTCATCACGGATGCCATTTTTGGAATCTACACGCTCAAAAACCTGGAAAACCGCACTTATATTTGTATACTATTATTTAGTATGTGGTCAAGGGATAGGTACTCATTACATTTATTTGTAGCAGTCGCTAAAGATTTTGGACACATTTTTCCCACACCAATGACTCATGGATACAACGCGACTGTGTTGTTGAACTTTATTGCACTAATTGAAATCACATTTCGTAAACAGACACTCAAACGATGAACTCAAGTGTCAGAATGTTAATTAAGATAAGTTTTGTTCAGCAGAATATCGAGATCATTCCACTGAAATTGTAACTGAACTAGTTTATTATCAATAAAGATCTGAGAGAAATACACTTGCCAATAATTCTTCAGAAATATTATGTAGATCACTCTTCTCTTACCGTCATGGTCAGAGACTCAGATCAGGGTTGATAAAAATCATGATTTTTTTGGATATCCACTGGAGTATTGGATAAAATAACATTAAATTCGTTATTTTCCGATTTTTTTAAATTAGATTATTTATTAAAAAAATAACAAATGTAAATTTAGTCCCATTTTCGGGAATTTTACAGGTCTATGTGTTTTTTGTTTGCGTGTAATATTACATAATGTTTAACAGTGCAGTTCATACTCGTATTAATAACAATATTTATGCCCATGGAATTTCAACTTTACATATTTATGCATTAACCTACCAATTACGAGCTTTTATTTCGAAAAAGTTAGTAGGATTGTGCTCTAGGGTATCGATGTGCAAGTCTATTTGAGCTCTATGACCCTATAGGTATTTACTGAAAGTTTAACTTTGGCAACTTTGACCATTTCTCAGCAACCATGTTCTTTGACACCATACCATGAAAGTATTTACATTTTAGCTCATTTTAAGTCAATTTTTAGTCCAAATCAGATTCCGATGGCGTAGTCTACATATTTCAGAAAACAATAATGAAAACACAAACCATAGTCCAGGGAAGGCAAGCTCCAACTAATATGGCGAACAATTTCAGGTATCGGAGCAAAGTTGGGATTTATATAAAATTACCAGTCATCGCTCGATGTTATCCAAACCACAATGACTCACTACAGCAGGTAACGCCAAAAAACGGCAGGTAGTAAGCCTCCTTTTAGGGTAAATTAAGGCATCGTAAGATACAAAAAACCAGTAAAGTGAGAGTCGCATCGAATACAGTAATAAAAGGAGTAATATTAGAAGTTATATGAATCTGATACCAAAAAGCAACTTTTGGACATTAACTTCAAAAAAGCTGTTGAACATTTTTTTGTTTTCTATCTTGTGAGAAGATGGTTGGGAAAGATACAAATGCAAGTCATTGTATAAGAGTGTTATCTTATTTTTGGAATACGGTACCCTAAAATTTCTTGGTATGGCCGCTCGACCCGTGGTTTTTGATTCAAAGATAAACCAAGGATGGAAGGAATTTATAATTCCATCACGTATAAGCTCGTTGTTCTAAGGAACTACAACATTCCTCGTCACAAGCCTGGCGTGAAGACGAAATAGTTCTGGACGAATGTTTGGACGAGTTATAGAAAATCTGCTCAACAAATAGCGTGATTTAATATGAGAGATCTGAGTTTTACGTATTTTGGAGTAATGAGGACAAATACGGACAAACATGTGCTTAATAACACTAAAAAATAGACTGTTGAAAATATTTATTTTTTGTGAAAATAAGATGGTTAAACCCTTCTGGTACATTTGACTGTAACATTTCAAATAAAGGTGGATGTGCATGGGGCACATCCACCTTTATTTGAAATTTAGACTTACGATGCACAAATGGAATCCGTTTAAATGATTTTTATTTTTATTTTTTTATGAGTGAGGGATAAGAATGAGAAACGAAGAGAATATTATATCATTGAAAAGTTATCCAATTTTTTTTATTGAGAAAGCATAACTGCTAAAGTTTCTTCCTAGTTTAATATTGGCTATTTTTGTATTTTAGTCGCCACGAAAGCGAACCTTGGCGCAGAAGAATGATGAACTCGGAAAAACTACAAATTCAGTTACAAGTTTAATCAAAGTTTTGGGGCGAGCCGATGTCAGTTTGTGACACAGAGGCGTCAATGAACTAAGGGTAAATGGCTGCGTTTGACACTTGGGTAGCTGAAATGTCAATACCTTCTCTTGGGTAAGGTAATTAACTGATTAGTTCGGAAGGTTACCTACAGGCCGCTAGGGTGGGTATAACTCAACGCACGTAAATAGGGCTCCGGGCGGCCAGTGGACGTTCATTTTCGCATACATTTTGTTCACAGCGCAGGTACATCGGCAGAAGCCGCAGGAGCTCTTAACGTGCGTTGAGTTGTACTTGCAGATTAGCGAGCCTCATAGACAATCTGTTGAAGGGATTGTATGAAATGTGATGTGATTATAATGGCGCTGCCTATGCCTGTTCATTTCATACAAATGCTGCCTGTCAACGAAAAGGTAATTCTTAACATTTTTTGTAATAAAGATATTTGGGTTATCATAGCAAATACCACATTTACACTCTTGTTAATAAAAATCTTGTAAAAGAGAAGAAGAGGAGAACAATCTAGAAGACTCTAAAACTATATAACGGTCCCGGGCTCTAATCCCGGCCAGGGAAGTGTTTGTGTGATGAGCACGAATGTTGGTTCCTGGGTCTTGGATGTTTTGTATGTATTTAAGTCTTATAATTGTATAAATATATTATTTATATGTCACCTAGTACCCTCAGTATAAGCTTTGCTCCGTTAGGGACTAGGTCGATTTGTGTAAGATTGTCCCAAGGAAAAAAACAGTTAATCACGCCACATCTTACGTATACATAAGACATAGAAACTACCAAATGTCTTTTGTACACTGAGAAGATAAGTCGATTGCACATTCAACGTTAGCTTAATCACGTCGGTAGTTAGTAAAAAAAAAGCTAGTGACGTATACCGAGTAACGACCGCTTTCAATGCTGTTTACTTGGACGTGTGAATTCGGGGCCAAAACTGGTTTCGAGTATTTTTATCATCACAAAATGGCAATAGACTGAACTGACTGATTGATAGTCTCTTTTTTTTATCTTTATCTAAGGAGCTTGGATCAAAGGAAATGAACATGCCAGCTCCAGCAGGCCTAAACATTGATAGTATCTTATATACGTATAGGTATAGAATAGACATTATTATCCATTTTTAAAAGTCGCAACTTAAGTTACATAACGTTAGATGTTATTATTGTATGGAAAAAAAATATCTCGAGGTATTCACATCAACAGGCATGATGACAGGTTAGATATGAAAATCAAAATTATGATTAGTCCGCCAGTATCAAAATAATAAGAAAATACTCTTATAAATCGCATAATTTCTAAAAATAACAAGAAAATACTCAGATTAATCGCATTCAAGTTTAGGAGTGGGGCCGATATTTTGACTCAAGGTATCGCTTTTATTTTTTAATTACGTATAAAAGCACAAATACGTCTTCAATATTTTTATTAATTTAGTTCAACAATCTTTGTTTATAACCTGTTTACGCTTATGTTCCCTTTTTTTAAATCAATTGTTGTAATCATATTACATGTATCGTTCGTCATTATTTTGACGTAATTTATCTCTTAACCGCCCATTACTATTGAGAAAAGATATTATGCAAGCATCACAGATAGGCGCGAGTCGCGGCGAGGCCTACATTGACGTTATTGTGAGAGTGTTGCAGTCCTTCGCGTATACAAAATCGGCAATAGTAAGGGAATTTTTTCGCTCTTGTCACAATGCCAATAAGGGCTAGAAATTTACGTGTTTAAGTTTGTTGTACTGCACAATACATTGCCTTGGCCTCCACTCGCCGCTATTAAACGTTACTAAAGCAAGAGTGGATTGATGAAGAACATCATAACGATATAACAGATGTCACCATCAAGGCCTCAGAATCTCATTATACAAATTAACGTACTCGGTAGCGCCGCGGGCCGAGTATAAAATGGCCGTGCCAGGAACAGACAAAAACTCCCCGCTCGTCAAAATAAAAATAAAAAACCGGCCAAGGGCGAGTCGGACTTACGCACGAAAAATTCCGTACAAAAATATCCTTTTATTTTTAACTTTATTTAGTGCCTATTATTTGTTGTTATAGCGACTACAGTATTACACATTTTGATAAAAAAAACATTTTTTATACTACCAAGTTGGCAAACAAGCGTACGGCCTGCCTGATGTTAAGCAGTCACCGCAGCCTATGAGCGCTTGCAACGCCAAAATATCGAATACTAGAAGGTGCCCGCAACTTCGTTCGCGGAGGAGAAAAAGTCATAACCCCTCTTTTTTTTCTTGAGCGAAGTTGGGTAAAAAGTAACATATAACCATCTGTGGATACCCATGTACAAAAGTTTGGCGAAATCCGTTTAACCGATTTGGCGTGATGAAGCCACAAAGACACAAAAAAATAATCGACTTAGTGACCTCAAATAGTCCGTTAAAATTTACCATTTTTTTTAAATAACTTCAATGTACAGACTTAATTTTAACAACTTTATAATGGTATAAATATGCCTGTAACCATTCAACACATATTACGATTAAAATTATTACACAAAAAAACAAAAACGAAACATTGATCATGGAGATAGTCGATAATCTATTCAAATTTTAAGGTGGCAAGTAACGATTTATACAATATGGTCATGTTGGTTCTTTGCGGTTAAACATACAGATACTTTTTATCGCACACCTCAGATACACAGAAAAACAGAACACGACAGTAACATTCGACTTAGCAGAGGTAAACAACAGGCGGTCTTATCTCTAAATAGCTATCATATCTCTTCCACACAACCTTTGGGTAGCGGAGTGTTTAGTGTGACATACTGGGATTGTTTTATTAAAGTGGAAAGATCACAACAATAACCGAAACACTATAAGACCGGTCACAGTAATAAACATTCCGTAAAAAAAACCAAGGGAGATTCAGTTATAGGGTTCCGGGTACCAATCCCCTCATATACGGAGCCCTAAAAACGTGACAGCATATTATAATCTCATCCCGTCGTCCATTTTGTTTCTAGGAAGGTCTTGTTATCTTGGAAATTACCGAGAAAGTTTATTTTAGTTGGAAAATTGTCTTAAATGATTCAGTGGTTGATTCATATGTCATCGCGGGTTCCTGTGTTGGTTGCATGCGTTTTCTGAGAGAAATGGTGCTGGAAGATGTATATAATTACATCTTTAATTTGAGGAAAATCTATTTAAGGATATATCTATTGAGTTCACTAAACTAAGTAACGTTTAATTTCTCAGTGAATATTAATTCATTTGTGTAAATGGAATTTTATAGAAATAGGTACGGTGATGACCTTTTTTTGTATGTTTCTTGTCTCGTTTTGTCATTAGATGACCATTTTAGAGGTGAGGAACTGGCGCCTCGCTCCAAAGGAATGGTGAAGACCACTGAACTGAATTGAGCGTGGGTGGGACAAGTCTGCTGCATACCATTCGATCATTCACGAGCGATTGCCATCAGACCGAGAGGGCGGGATGAGCTGAACTTATTTCACAGCATAATGCAAAGAAGAAAACAGATGCCTTTAACCAACAGTGGAAAACAGAAATAGAATATTAAAACTATAATAAACTCGTACCTATACGAACGAAACACGACGTAAAATTACAAACTATGGCGCATGTACATTAGTGCTTTTTAGGGTCCCGTACCCAAAGGGAAAAACGGGACCCTATTACTAAGACACTACTCTCCATCTGTCTGTCTGTCTATCACCAGGCTTATCTCATGAACCGTGATAGCTAGACAGTTTAAATGTTCCCAAATGATGTATTTCTGATGCCGCTATAACAACAAATACCAAAAACAGTATAATATTATGTCTGTCTGCCTATGTACGTAACCAATATAAAATGATCGAACACCGAGTACATTTTGCTTAGGAGTAGGGCTCTGCTAACACTGGATTTTCATAGATGAGACCGTTTGTAGCGTATATTTTGTACGGAACCCTCGGTGCGCGAGTCCGACTCGCACTTGGCCGGTTTTTTAGCCTGGCGCTTCGTCCCTCTCTAAAGGCCTCTCCCTCTTCCACTCGTCTCTGTTCCTAGCTACTTCCTGTCAAGCACGAAGGAACGCATCTAGGTCGTCCCGCCATCTCCGCCTGGGGCTACCTCGCCACCAGTGATCGTGCCAAGTAGGTATACCCACCTCTAAGGATGCAAGCGGCAAACAGCCAGTCCAGTTCCACTTAACTTAAAAGCCTGTCTTTTTACCTACATCAGCTGAACCAGTTTAGAGCGCAGTGTTGTATTTCGAATTCTATCTGTTCTCGTGACCCCTAGTATAAATACTTGATAATACAAAAAACAAATGAACAAAGACGGAAACACAATAGATGTGTATAAAGGATCTCTTTCAGTTAACCGCGAAATATGCAAAAAAGCCGACTCAATATAACTTCTAATCACAGGTTACTTTGTTGAACCTGTATGATATATATTCGAATGAAATGATAATTTCATATGAAAATGACAAGTCACTGAAGGATAACGAAATGACAGATGTCTCTGAAGCAGAGTTTAAATATCATAAAGCCACATACAGGATGATTCAGGAGACAAGATACCAATTATAACAGAATCAGTTATAATCGTAAGCTTCTGTTTCACATCTTGTATTAGTGAGAATAGAGTATTTTTTTAAATCATCAAAACAAAATTTTTAAATGTTAACCACACTGCATGCTTACTCTACATTTCGAATAGAACTTGAATCTCTTATTGTACGGTTAACATTGATTACGAATTTTCGAATTTTGTCATGTTGATATTGACAAAATTCGAAACCGAAAATTCAAAATTCGAAATTATAACCAGTTCTTAAGAGGTGTTACTAGTTACGGTGACGATTATTGAAGCGAAGTAAATGTTTGATCAACAAAAAATAAAAGAGTTGTTACATTGTTGACTGTTGTTGTATAAATTACAGATTCCTTTAAAGTTAATCTAGTTAGTTTACCTCTCCTGAATCAACCTGTATGTAGCGCAGGGGAGACCAAAGGAAGCCACAAATAGCCGCGAAGTTGTTTTATTTTCTTGTTACCTTGCGACAGTGCTACAGTGTTTGCTTCGGCGGTAGTATTATATATTAATAGAAGTACCCTGAACGACCATGGCTCTATAGAGAAACAGAGAAACTTCCTACCTTGAAGCCCTCAACGCCCATGGCTCCATAGGCACAGAAAAACTGCCTATCTTGAGCAGAAACCCTGTGTACGCCACTGAATGTGTATAAGCTAAAAGATATGTTGCATTATATTGCGCTTTGGATGACTGTTTAATGCTGTCTGTACATCATACAAACTTAGCGACAGTGCAATGTCAATAGACGATTCGGAGATAATAAACAAAAATATTGCAAAGATAATAGTCATTACTATATGAATTACTTTCTTATCATTATTTATTATTGTACATGTTAAGTTCAGCGGGTTATCATTAAAGATAAGGAAACATTGTCGAATATGATTAATACTAACGTCTAGACGTGCTAATATTACAAAAGTGATGCATTTACGAGTTTTTATAAGGAGTCAACAGTTTTGTCATCGATTATCCATATTACTTTGTATTACGAACAGTACTAAGATTTCCAGGTAGATGTAGCTGATTTTTTTATAAAGGACTAGATCGCCTATTGAGTATTCTCACTTTATTCGTAGAAACGTTCCTAAGTTAGAGTGCCTCCTGGTAAGATATTTTTAAGGAGTTCTTAATCTTGAAGGTTCTCGAAATGCTTGGGTAACTTCGGTTGAATGACGATTTGCTCAACTTGTCATATGCGTGCAATCCTTTGCTCTCGTATTTGAGATTAAGAGCGTTCTAAAGACGTGGACAGTGAATGAATAAGCCATGGAACCAGAACAATGAGGCGTCAGAGTTACGAGAGGAAGGAATGAGGATTTTTCTTAATAAGTTGGAGTAAGTGTGATCGTAGGTTAGATAAAATCTTAGAGATACAAACACTTTAGCTCAGATCAAGCCTGTGAGTCTGATATTGTATTTGAGATTCATTCGAAAAGGCAATTTTTTAATACGATTTAAAAAATCTGAGAACTGAGAACGATCGGATGTGGGTCATAGGCCAAAGGGTCTTTCGGAGTTATAATATTTTCTATTTATATTTTATATTTATAATATTCTTATTATTTTCTAACCTATTCAATACTATAAGAGTTTTTTGGACGACGAACCCAAAACTAAGAAGCAATCACCCATCCCAATGATACACGAACAATACATAAAAATGTTTTAATACCGCCTCTTTATGTCCGTGATAAAACATTGGCTTCCTAAATTGAGACGTTTTATTATTAGAAATACGATTTTGACAGTCGTAAACCGTCGATCCAAAGTTATTATGTCAGTTTACGAGTTTGAGGAGCACAATGCTGGCGCTTCAAAGAATTTTGGATAACGACATGCATTCAATTAGACTGCTGTATGCTAGGGGAGAATTAGGGGATTTCACATATTTCCCTCGTAGACGAACATAACTGTAGTGGCAATTTAGGGACGTTTCGTACCCTACTGCGAGTCACAAGAATATGATCCTCTGTGACATTTTGCACCCGGCGCGGGTGCAAAATGTCGTATGCGCTTTTGTATGCTATTTTAAATATAGTTTTTGGCTTGAATTAATTCAACGTCCTCGTATCCACCAGTATTAAATTCAATGGTTGATATATGAGCAATTGGACCACTCAGGTGGAGAACATTCATTTTCCTCGCGGATATACAGGAAATTGATTCGCGTACCACAGTAAAACTGTCGCTCTAATGTGACTTTGTACAAGTTTAAAATAGGCTTGTGGTAACTCAGTTTCCGATAGGTGTGTTTAGTAAGACTCGTGGAGCTGCTGATACGTTATCGACCTTTCGAGAGCGATTAGCTTCGTGAACAATGTTATAGCATAGCGCAATGATCACACCGATCGGAACCAAGTTTTATGGACACCGCGCCACTGATGTCCAAAACAAATATCATCATTGACGACAATAAATTGTAGATTTTAGGACATTCAGATGAGATTGTTTGCATAGTCTCACCTCGATGTCAAAACATACATTGCACTGGGCGACGAAAACAAAAAAATATTCCATTAGAACATACTGCAGACATGTACGCAATGCGAACGTTGAAAAATACCTTGATATATTAACTGTAATTATTAATCTAGCAGAGCACTAACGAATAGACGAGCTTTTATTCATTCCAGCAATAAATTTCGGCCCACTCAGACTATTCGTTTGTTACAGCCAAATGCTCCAACATACCACGTGGCAACAACGGCGGCTTGTGGAAAAATATACGGAATAGTGACACATTTAATAGTATCGCGGCATACCCGCCTTCCGTTTCCCGAGTTGAATCGGAGCCAATGTCATTGCCGTTCTCTTTCGCAAGGTCGTCGCGGATACCTACTTCAGAACGCCTAATTAAACGACCTTAAATGTAAAGCGAAACTATATAAATATGGTTCGCTAATTTGGTTCGTGATACGTGTTTGTGAGTCACGTTTTTTTCATTTGTGACGCAGTTTTTCCTGTCGTGTCGCCCGCTGCGTACGGCCGTGACATTTGTTTGTCTGACCGATTGGTCGGCCTTCGCTCGCGGTCATCAACACCAGTACCTTACCGCGGTTTTGTACCGAGCTCGGCCGCGTCGCTCCGCCGGTTGCGATATTCTCTCTGCCTACGCTTACATTGCGTGAGTACAACGAATTCAAGGTATCGTCCTCTGCAGTTACTGCGCTTTGTACGAGGTACGATTGATACATTCTTAATGTTGAGTCGTAATGGCAGAGGCGAACCGAGCATCAGGGAGTTTAAAGTTTCAAGATACGTTCTGAGTACGTGTGTGTGTTTCAACGAATGCTTTCGTAATTTCTGTTCTATATAAATGTGAAATATGTGTTTATACACTTTTTTATTCGAGAATTCTAATGGCTTTTATGATGAGCATGTGGTAAAGGAATCGCTAAAAGGGTTTGCCCGCATCGCATAGCCCTCATAAATATAAACTGACTACATGATGGATGTGTATTTAATGAAATAAGAACGGAACGTGTAATTAATGAGTAATTCCAATCAATTTCCATCTTTGCCCCTCAAATATGTTCATGTGGTTTTTCATTGAGCTAGAGCTATATTTGCTATATTTGCTCAAATTTATCACTCTAAGTATTCCCTTATTGCTAAATAGGTATGGGTTATTTGGTGTCATTGGGTATTTTAATAACTATTTATAATTATAAATATCAGTATGTTGATAAGAGCAGACCAGGATTTTACAACTTCCTTTGACGCACCAAGATACGATGCATTTGCTAATTTTGTATTCGAATAAATTTACTGAAATATCTTCAACAATACCGTAACATAATGAAGTATAGAAAGTTCCAGAAAATAATGAACCTAAAGGCAAGCTTTCGTCCGAAAGGAATAAAATTCGCACGAAAAGTATCAATATAATTTTAAGGCAATTTCCACTAAGGATATTTGTTGAGCGATGTCATTGACCTCGGATCGTGCGTTATTAATGATTCCTTAAGTCCAAGCGTGTGGTTCAAACTAGAAACTATTTAGTATTTAAACTACGCACATGTGTTCGCGCCATTTCCGCCGCTTCTATGGTAGGTTGGGTAGTGAAGAAGAGCTCAAGTCCCTTTGTAGTATTAAGGTTTTAGTCCTTTTTATCCTCAGATTTAGACGCCTTCGTCCGCAGTCACCACGAACTGGTATCAATTTAACGAAGCGATAAACTACAACCTAATCACTTGGCCTTGCTTTTGCCAATGCGTAGACATAGGTATAGCAACTATATATATTCTTAGATAGAACAAGTCTCGAAGGCTCTCACTGGTGATCTAAGCAAATGACCGGAAAAAAAATTACCCATTTTTTCTGAATATTGATTTTTTGGGCAAATCTTACTCATAATCGTTTACATTCGAAGTTCATACAAGAAAAAATATGTGCCAAATTTTCCATTTCAGTTTGTTAAATTTTAGTATGAGAATTATTTTAATTTAAATGAACGAGGCACCGCACCTAAGAAATATTTTTCTGTGCAAACTATTGGGAGAATTTTATGTCTTCCATTTCAATTACTTTTACATTTTCGTATGTTTTTTTTTCTATGATTGTAAAGCATTTGAGAAATATTTTTCCTTACAATATTGTTTAAAAATATGTTTTTTCTGCAATTCACCCAACTGCGAGGGAATAATTTTTTGAACCTTTGCGGCGCTCAAACGTCTACATTCGCTAATTACACACGATGCGCTGCATTTTATAACGACCGGCCTTATGACTGAGTCTGCCGCTGGGTATTTTTTAGTATGCCTCGAAAGTGCAGTCGTTAAAGCGCTTGCGAACTGCACCCGATTTGATTTAAGTGTCTATTCTCTCTGCTTGCCCGATCCGAATCCAAAAAGAATGTTACATATTAGAGCTGAGACAGATAATTGTACACCAATCGGCCGATGAATTTACGTTCTTAGGGTCCCGTAGTTAAACCAATACTTTACTAAGAGTAAATATTATTCAATGCACGAAGGCGCACCTTAGCCCTCGCCATTACAGAAGTAATGAACTGTTGCGCCTGTAACTTTGTCAGAGGTCGGAGCAATATGGATGGAAAGAGAACAGCAAAAGATACAGTACCTACCCTCTGTCTTTAGTTGTCTGTACAGGACCATCTAGACCTATGCATGTGACACTTGATGTTTACACAAAATATATGTATGTATAATATTTATAAATAGTTAGTTCCAAGCGTAAATTACTTTTTGTTGAGATGTGTGTGAATTAGAAATTAAGTGTACATTTCTCCCCAGAAGGCGCCTGATAATCCTGTCTTGGAATATAAGTATATGGCTTCATCGCTACACTGACGATCTAACGTCCATATTGTGGGTGGTAGTGCGCTTCCGCTATCTAATATTAATACGATATGTCAACCGTATGTTTGTATTGTACACACGAGACGGCAACATCACAGAGCATGCCAGCAACGTAGCTTCTTGGAATTTCCAGACAATCGGCCCTCGGCATGCGATGCCCCGTCGAGGTCCCGAATGTAACCATATCACAGCGAGACGACCAATTTATTGTAACGTTGGACAGTCATGACTTAATCCTGGTCGTTTTGAGAAGGTTCCACAGTGGGTTCAGTTTAATTTCGTTTATTTTTGCACTTGTACATTTATTTGTGTCACGGATTTGTTATATGAAAATGTGCAATCTCTGGATAGAGACTCCAATGTTTAAGTATAAATGCACCAGACAGCCACATAAATAAATAATTCGTGTACAAACAGCAACGCACTTAAGTGGCCATCTGTAGGCTATATGTCAATGTCAATAAGGTCTAACAATGGTCAGTTAAATTTGTAGGCGACGGTACTTGTTACGGAGTTTGAGCCCTCTAACTAGGGTTGCCAACCCTACTATATAATATAGAATCCTACTAGGTATATTACGGGATAAAATACTATATTTCCAAAAAATATATAGTAGGTGAAACTACTATATTTTGCGTAAAGCGGAACACTGCCTTACAGTTTTCCGAAGGTCTTTTGGGAAGGTATTGACAGTGATAGTATTAGGTGAATGATCACCTAACACAATCACTGTCAATACCTTCTCAAAAAAAAAAAAAAAGATCAGTTAAAACTATTCATATAAGAAAATAATGTAAATATTTTAACCATATACACTAAAATTTTTTTTATTGTTTTTGCCATCTACTATATTTTTAGAGGTAACAACTTCAAAAATACTATGTTTGATGAAAAAAAAGTTGGTAACCCTATTTCTAACGGACAGGGTAATAGAGTCAGTTGTTACTCTCTGGGTAGGTACCTTATAGAGCGTAGATTATATACATGCTTATAAGTATTATATTAAAGCTATGTCTCAATAACTTAAAGGCACGAATGGCGGAACAGTATACAAGGAAACTGCCTTACACCAGCAAGGTTAACTAGTGAAGGTGGTTCGCATAGTTAAGAAATGTTTCTCATTTCTAAGATCCGTTTACTTTACACTGTGCTTGTGCAACGTAGATCATATCTACGAGTATGTTGTAGTTAAATATATTACTATAGTAATAAAATATATTCAATTGTCTAGGTTACCTCGCGATTTGCAATCTAAAAGTATCTTTCTCATAGCGCAATATTTGGCAAAAGTATTTGTGCATTTTTTTTTAACTAGCGAAACTTAAATCACATTTAAATAAACCTGTCAATTTTGTAAGGAAATACGTATATGCCACTTGACATTAACCGTCACTTTTGCGACGAACACTAACAGCTAGTGTTTCATGCTTGTTGAAATGAAAATAGTTGCTCGCAACTATACAAAAATGTTTTGTTCTCAAATGGATATTGTAGATTGTAGAGAAAACATTTTTGCCGTGGATGAACATAGTACCTAATCAATAAAAATAAAATTCCCGATATAATTGTAAAAGTGGTCGTTTAGTATAATTTTCAGGTTAAGCTGGGAGTCACATCGAGAAACTTAACGGACGGATGTTGAATTAAAAATGGCAGCTGTTTTTTCACAGAAAAACGTCAAAAATCGCCCATAGTTACTTGTGCCAGCATACATTGGCGTGAGTTGAAGCGAGGGCGACATACATTAACGTTATTCTGATAGTGTTACAATCTCCCTCGTCTTTTAAATCGGCATTGTATCTCGCCATCATGTCCACCCGCGTCAATGTATAGTTGTGTAACTTGTGTACAGTGTCGGTATGACGGTTAAAATGGTTTGAAATAACTGGGCTATCGTTACAATCTCAGCCTCATGGACGTCACTTAAACCGAAGAAAGACGTCGTAAAATGAAACAAGACGAACGCATGACGCATTTAATTCCAATTTGACAAACTTCAGCGTCGGATTTCATCATCAAAAAACCAGATGTGCCATTAATCATATAATGGTTATAGAACCAATAAACAGTCTTATAAATTGTACTACTGCCATTTTGCAAGTGTTTTGGTTAAATAATGATATACCTACCAATTTTATATTTTTGTCAAAAATATTCTGTTCCTTCTCTTGCGATAGAAACGTATCGTGGTGAGATTTTCATGAAGGTTACTATGTTACGTTTTAAGTTCGGCCCGTGAGCGTTTTAACCGCCGGCCCCGTGTATTATGGGTATTTGACGATTATAAGCTTCTTAATAAGTGGCAAATAGCGTTTTTTCTCATACATCAACTAAATAAGGAACTGGGTGCTGCTCAGACGCGTTTCACAAGTGACTGCAAATGTTAACTAATAAGCATCTCATTTTAACAACGTTATCATATTTTATATAATATATATATATAATCTATATCCTTACGTAATTGCGACAAAGTTATAAACCGAGTTCTATAGCAGGTATATACGTTAGTTACTGCCTATAAAACGAAGTACTATTGTTCAATATACACTAAATCCGACCTTGACAAGTCACTGACGCCAGCAACTACCCAGAGGCCACTATGACTATGACTAACCAAACGCGGCATGAGAACCAACTTGCGTGGCGTTCCGCTCTTTTAACAATGAAAAAAGGGGAATCTTACGGGCATTGACTATATGATAAGGCTGAGAATTCGTCTACCCACCGCACCGTGACCTAAGCAGCACACATCTAGACTCCGCGACAGAACCAAAAGGGGGAAATATAGAACTAGTTATAAGGTGCTTATGACGTTTAGGTACATTAGTGAGGCCATAAAGGTGCGTCTAGAGGCCTACAGAAAATGGACGGGTTATATAACAAATGAAGGGAACTCGGTTCCCATTGCTTACGTAATTGCTAGTGCATCTTACCTTTAATAAAGAAATGTACATGACAGGTTCAATTAGAGACATTATGTTAATAGAGTGCTAAAGAACTATGCGAAATGTATTAATTAATCGAAAATGAAATGGCGCGTGAAGATAAAATTAGTATTGCACATAAATTGCGCACGTCACGCGTTTTTTCAAACGTGTGCGGAAATATTGTCATTACGTGTTAATGGTAATAGACAGGGAAATACTGTTTCAATTGTCAATTTTACTGAGAAAATCACTAGGGTTTTAATACGGAACAGTAGTAGTTTAGAGATCCGGATTTAAAACTAAATTATCTACATTACAGGGTTTACTATTGTTTGGCAAATTATGTTTCCCAAACTGTTTCACTTCCCAAACTTAGTTTTTTTCGAAAATAGTAAAATTTTCAGAATTTCTATAAAACAAACCTAACCTAACCTATTGAGCTCTACACAATGGCTTAAAAAAATATCTGTTATTTTCTTCGGTTTCAGAGAAAAGCGAGAGTTTGGGAAATGAAACATTTGGGAATTGAGGCAGTTTGGGAAGGATTGTTTGCTAAAAGAAAGTATCCGAGATTACAGAACTGAACTCACGTCCAGTAATCGACAAGTTTAGATTAATCCGAGGACGTTAATCATGAGTAAGCGTGGCGAACAGTACTCGACATAATCAATAAATATGTACAAGATATAACAATTAAGTTTTGTATTACGCGGTGTTAATTTTACCGGCAGTTGACTATACGATATTACCTGCTGTAATATTACCCCTTGACACCTATCAACTGTTCGTAGATATCGGTCTCGCTATTGGCTTCGTTTTTTAGGGTTCCGTACCCAAAGGGCAAAACGGAACCCTAAAGACTCCGCTGTCAGGCTGTATATCATGAACCGTGATAGCTAGACAGTTAAAATTTTCACAGATGATTTATTTCTGTTGCCGCTATAAAAACAAATACTAAAAACATTTTAAGTCTGTCTGTTTATGTCAGTAACCAATAGAAAATGATCCAACACCACGTACAACTTGCTTAGGACTAGGGCTCTGCTAACACTGGATTTTTATAGTTACGGCCGTTTGTAGCGTATATTTTGTACGGAACCCTCGGTAGCTGGTTTTTTTAAGTTAGTCCCGCATCACAGACCAATACCTTTTGACCTGTGATCTGGAACATGCACATCGTAAAACTACTTTACCTCTATAGTTTTATTAGAGGAAAGTGACTAAATGATTTTAAAAATGATACCTGTGGTATATTTCTATGTTTATTAATCATTGTATGTGTATGACCTCTTTCAATTGTTTATTATATATATTGCTATCTCACCATCCCTAATTTCTGTTTTTTTTTTGTCATACGTTATCAAAGGTTGTCTGAGAAAGATAGCTCTTTAGCGATAAGACCCGTATACTGTATAGTTCATGTTAAATGTACACTGTATTGTTTCTCTTTTGTTGTTGTTTGATGATGTGCTATAAATATTGTTGTATTATATTGTGTTGTTGACGACACGTTTCGCTCAATTGGTTGCCATGGCCTACGAAGCAGACGGTCCCAGGCTCCCGTGTTCGAATCCCGGCCAGGACAAGGATTTGAGATGAGCACAAATGCTTATTCCTGTGTCTTTCGTTGTTTTCTAAGTATTTAAGTATTATATTTATCTACTAGAAGACGCTCGCAACTTCGTTCGCGGAGGAGAAAAAGTCATATCACCTCTTTTTTATGACAGCGTAGTCGAATAAAAAGTATCCCATAACCATCTGGAGATACCCAGCTCCCCGTGTACCAAAAATAGTTGAAATCTGTTTAGCCGATTTGGCGTGATGAAACCACAACGACACATACAAACATACAAAATATCCACAAAAAATATTTTTCGATTTGGTGACCCCCAAATAGTCCGTAACAATGTTTTTTATGAAAATATCTTCAATGTACAGACATTTCATTTTTACAACTTTATAATAGTATAGATATCGTCACCTGCTACCCGTCGCCAGCACAGCATCGATATCTGCCAAAACAAAGCGGGCGAAAATATTGGCATATCTTAACAGCCTTAGTAATAGAGTTGAGTTAGATATTAATGCGCGCTTTGTTGTGGCAGATATTAATGCTGCTGACTGTACAAGCTTTTCTTTACTTTGAGACTAGGTCGATTTGTATAAGATTGTTCCTGATTTTTTGTATTGCATCCTTATTCCAAAGAGCTAGAAGTTTTTTCAACGAAAGTAATCCTCTGTTTGTCAAGAAGTGTTTGTCGCCCGTAACCATGACGACCCTCACAAATTGGATGATTGCCCTTAATTGCAGGACGGGATGTGGTTTAACGGCACCCCCATAAATGACATGACTGTCAGTTTACGTCTGACATGTCATGGGAACGCACACTCCATTAATTTGACCGTTGATCGCTTGTAGAACACAAGCGATTGTGACGGTTTGGTTCCGAAAAAATGACAATTAACATGTCAACAGAATAGCAAAATAAAACAAAGTTGATATCAATATGGCGGACTTGATTTTGACACAGATAATCTATGAAAGAAACAATTGTACGCGCCGGACATTCTACTGTGGTGTGGTAGGAGGTACTTTTATTAAACACTTCTTTGATCGAGCAGAAGAAAAATTCATAACTCCTCTGTTTTTTCCTTCTGCGTAGTCGGGTGAAAGTATCCTATAACCATCGGTGGATACCCGGCTTCCCGTGTACCAAAAATAGTTGAAATCCATTTAGACGATTTGGCGTGATGAAGCCACAAGTCGTTTTGTATGTTTGTATGTGTCTACATAAAAACATACAAAAATTCCAAAAAGGTATTTTTCGATTCAGTGACCTCTGTTACAATTATTTTTTTGAAGAGATCTTCAATAAACAGACATTTCATTTATACAACTTTATAATAGTATAGATTAAAAACAGACTACACTTGGTTCGTCTGTCTGTGGTTTTTGTACGTTCTTGCTTTGCAACGGAGGATCATCACATTTTTTTTTTTTGCATGGAGGTAGAATATGGGCTAAAGACTTTTTCTTCCAAAATAATCCACGTCTCCCAAAAAATAAGGAAAATACTTTCGAGGTGGCAGAACCATTGTCTGAATCACGGTCGTCAATTATTTTCATATAAAAGAAGCATCGAATGGCCATAAATAATGGATAATAGAAAAAAAAAGCGTTGTCATGGATTCCAGAAAATTGCTACACACAAATGCCAATAATCAATTATAACATATCTGCTAGTCAGGTACACACGCTCACCTATTATAATATAAATATATCTGCTGGTCGGTACACCTGTGATGAAAGAGCACAATACATTAACAACATAGATGAGCTTAGAGCGCAGTGCAAGCATCATAAACAGTACCTTCATACCCACACATGCCGCAACCAACGTGTGTCAAAATGGCATATCTCGAAAAGATAAACCTCACACAAAGCCACAGATAATAACAGAAGGTTTAAAGTTAGCTAAAATAGTTTATGTGTAAATGTAAACCAATGTCACCTTAAGTTTTTTCTGTTTATTTTTGTCTGATGAACTTAAGTGTTCCTCATCTTACCATGGTGTCTCAAATAGTACCTAAAATAATATTTAACACGTTAGTAAGAAAGTCCAAGCGCTTCTTAAAAGCGCGTGAAAATTACGACAAAGAAGGAATATTATAAATTAACTGCAATAATTTAATTCATCACCATCTTAATCAATTTCATATTTCACAGATTTTTCTCTTAATAAACGCATGGAGAAATTTATAGTCCGACTAGATAACACAATCTGTTCAAGATGAGGAGGTAACATCCCCGATGTTTAAAAATCAGACTCGGTCAAGATATTTATAGAAAAGTCATCAGTTGCGTATCATCAAGCTTACCCAAGACTAAGCCGTAGTAAATTTACGATACCATTTCTTCGAGAGTATTAAGGATAAAGGTATTAGTTTTCCAGCCTGGAATCCGGTTTCATGGCCGCCACGCTCGAAAGTCAAAGAACTGAGCATAATGCGCACACTGTGCCACCAGTTTCATTAGCAGATAAGGGAATAGGATAGGCTTTGTTGCAAATAATAAGAAAGCAAGCGGGGAATATGTAAGCACAGGAACAGACGAAAATACTAGAATGGAATACAGTGCCGCACGTAGGCTGGGTACGAATTGTCTTAGTAATGTTAGTAATAATAAATAAATATCAGGGACAATCTTACACGAATCGACCTAGTCCAAACTAAGCAAAGCTTTTACTATGGGTACTGGGCGACGATATACATGATATATATAGAAGAATTATAATACTTAAATACATAGAAAACATCCAAGACCCAGAACAAACATTCGTGCTCATCACACAAATACTTGCCCTGGCCGGGATTCGAACCCGGGACCGCTAGCTTCGTAGGCCGTTGTACAACCCACTGAGCCAAATATGTCGTAGTAATATGTATTATAAAGTTGTAAAGATGAAATGTCTAAGTAATTTGGGAACAGATAAGTTTTCGTACGTCTATACGTATGTATGTAGATTTTAATGGATTCACGGGTTCCTAACGGGTAACTGTTCATCCACAGTTGGTTACAGGATATTTTTTAACCGACTACGCTAAAGAAAAAAAAGAGTTATGATTTTTTTCTCCTCCGCTGACGAAGTTGCGGGCAACTTCTAGTATTTAAAAGATATATACTCAACTCATATACACAGGAAAAATGCAAAACTCAGGTACAAATATCATCACACAAATATTAGCCCTGACCGGGATTTAAAGCCAGGACCATCAGCTTCGCAAGCAAGTCACTACCACTGAGCTAAATCGGTCGTCAAACTTTAGTTTTGCCACTTTCAATATTGTCACATTCCCCACAATTGGATCCGGAAAACCCAAGTTTAATTTCTGTATTGTTATTTCCTGAATAAAGCTAGTTTTAGGTTCGAAACACCCAGAAACTAATCCGGAAGTTACGTAATCAATCACTTGGACAAAGGGATTTGCATTTCAATACGTTTAGGTTAATTCTACATTAATTAATTTATGGTTTAAGACGCATTAAATAGTCGTTGCGGAGGGCAGATAAGGGTTATAACTTTGTTTATGGTCTGACGAAGCGAAATGGTGGGCGAGTCAAAGTTAATGTTATTTTTAAGCACATAAAGGCATCTAACCTGAATTGTACATATTTACTAGCTTTTTCTCGCCACTTCAGTTTTTTTTTTTTACTGTTATAGGGGACAAAAGAGCAGACGGATCGCCTGATTATAAGCGATCACCGTCGCCCAACACCTGCGACACCAGAGGAGTCACAAGTGCGTTGCCGGCCTTTCAGGAGGGCTCTTTTCTTGAAGGTTTGACGGTCGCATCGCAACTGGAGGCTATCTCACTGAGGAATCGCTCTTAACCGGTTAATGGATTTCGTTCCCTGTTTGCGCTCAGAGATATTAACCGGTTAGTCAGAGCGGTATTTTGAGAGCGTAACCTTTATTATGGGTCAGGCTCTCAAAAGTGTGGCTCTAACCGGTACAGTAAATAAACCGGTTTTCAAGCCTACGTTCAACGGTTGAGCTTGTGCGTTGTCTGTCAGTTAAGTCACATTACTGTCTTATAGGTATATACGTTCTTGAAGACGAAGGCGAGATACATTGCAGTTTTTAAATACGAAATGGATTGCAACACTTTCAGAACAACTTCGATGTATCTGTGCCTCGCCTGGACTAGCTCCAATGTAGCAGATGCGTCCGGTCCATATAGGCACGAATGCACTGCCTATCCTGAACGACCATGGTTCCATACAGATACAGAGAAACTGCCTGAAGGCCTGAACGGTCGTTCAGGCCTTCAGGCAGGCTTCATATAGGCACAGTAAAGACTAGCTACCTTGAGCAAAAACCCTGTGCATTGAGTGCTAGCATGAGGTCGTCGCGCCTGTCTGTGTTCAAAGGAATACCTGTGATTCCTCACTACATTTAAGGGTTATCTGCTAACTCTACTTGTTATAAATAAAATATAATACATAATATCCCAACATATCTTCTTACAGCGAGCTTTGAAGACGTTTTCCTGGTACGTGTTTATTCGTTTCTTCCTTATTCACAATACAGATATATTATATGTTACAAGGAGGTCGAATACCTTTTGCCCACGAGATATGTTTGTCAGTGGAATAATCCTTTATTTTTAAGAAAAGTGTAACCTAGGTAACCTGTATTGTCCTTTGGGATGTCTTTCGATAATTGCACTGCTAAGTCATGATTGGAAATCTAAGCAATAAGGTTTTCAATTCGTATTTGTTTTGTATGGGAAATCCACCTTAGAAACGGAATCAACCGGATTTTTTCCATGACTGTCTAGTCTCTGGAGTTAATAGGCAGATACTGAGTCAGCGAACTGATATAGCGGAAAACCGTTGGAGGATGGCGCACCATTCCTTGTGGAGATCCATGGGAGAGGCCTTCGTCCAACAGTGGACGTCTATAGACCTGACATGATGAATCAGCGAATTCATTTTCCGTATACTTACGAGATACCTGTTTTAAGTAATAAGAGTGGATTTTTAAGCTTAATACCGAAATGTTTACTAAAAAGCTTTATAGGTATATGGATATGCCATCGATGCTAGTAATAATAATAAAGTAAAAACGTTAATACCTACTTTAATAAGTGCTGCACCTATAAAATGACGTCAGTCAATATCAATTTAATTTGGAATAAGGTCAGTATTCGGGTGACATTGTGCGATGTCAAGTCAAGGTTTCGGCGAAATATCAACAAGTGGCATGGCTATAATTAAATTTAACTTTTTTGTACAACACTTCGATGAAAACAAGATATGTATGTGACTAGGCGTTCAAAAGTGGGCCACTGAATAAGTGCCAACTCGACTATTCCAGCGGTTATCTTAAACAAAACGCGGTAATCGGCAATATTTAATTACCATTCGTTGGTTACTTATGTAATAGTATTACGTCCATAGTTTCGAAGGAATCCGTTTTTAGGGCTCCGCACTAAGACTTGGCTGTTCGTCTGTCACCAGGCTGTATCTCATGAACCGTGATAGCTAGACGGTTGGAATTTTTACAGATGAGATGATGTATTTCTGTTGCCACTATAACAACAAAATACTAAATACAGTATAATTTATGTCTGTCTGTCTATATCATATCATATCATTTATTTGTATTGATCATACATTGTCTTAATCATAATATACATGTCAAATATAATTTAAATTTAATTAAGGTTAAAATAAAAACATATCCACAAATATTATTTCGCTCCTATACGCCAGGTAACTACTTAGGTTAGATCAGCCTTGGAGATATTCTGCAACGGTATAAAATGCCTTTTTAATTAGGAAACATTTTAATTTATTCCAGAAACTTAGATCCGAGGTATCCTCCCTTATTTTAGGCGGCAGTTTATTGTATATGCGTGGTCCCATAATTTGGAACGACTGACTAGTTTTTACGAGTCTGTATTTAGGTATTACTAAACCGGGAGGCCTTCTGGATGAGCCTCGGATTGTTTTTGTGATTTCGGTGCTTTTTCTTTTCATTAACTTGCTTACCTCAAATATGTATAGGCAGGGAACCGTTAAAATTCGAAGCTTTATAAACAGTTGTCTTGCTGGCTCATCCAGTGCAACCCGGCACATACACCGAATAAGTTTTTTCTGGATGACAAACGGACGATTTCTGTCTGCGGCCATGCCCCACAGGGCAATTCCGCAAGTGAGGCGAGTGTGAAAATACGCATAATAAGCGACGAGTAAGTTTCGCTGTGATAGCGATGCTCTTAGGCGGGACACTGCGTAGTACGCCGAGTTCAGTTTGGCGCACAGCGAGTCGATGTCATTGTAGTCGATTGTCAAACGTGAAACCAACGAACCGCGCGAGATTTACAGCCTCAATGTTGGTGCCATTTACCGTCACTGAGAGTCTAGATGTCTTTTTGGTAGGTAATGAAAATTTCAGAAGGTTTGTCTTTTCAACATTAAGCTGCATACCATTAGCAGTAAACCAGTGCAACAGTCTTAGTATGACCCCTTCAATGTTTACACGAAGCTCATCATCACTCCATCCTCATCCTCTCATCAGTAACCAATATAAAATGATCGAGCACCGTATACATTTTGCTTAGTAGTAGCGTATATTTTGTACGGAACCCTTGTACGGAACCCTCGGTGCGCGAGTAAGACTCTCACTTGGCGAGTTTTTTTTTTGTTATGATAATGTGAGAAAATCAGGTTTTAATCAATGTTTTTGCAAAACGTAACATCGTAACGTTGACATATCGACGATAGACCGTATTTTTTTAAGGTAGATATTCCAATGTTTTTCGAGGAAACATTTACCTATTTCGCGACCCCCACTGACTGAAATTTGTACGTTGCAAATATTAAATCTAAATTAAAATAACTTCGACCCCCTTCATAAGAAGACACAATCCGTTGGGGGTCGCGACGCCACCCACACATTGAAAAATCAGTGTAGACTAAGTATTCTATTGCCGATTACTGAGATGTTTCGCTTTTTGTTGTCACCTAAAAAATAATCCAATAAGGGTGAATCAACTTGTTTTCGTTTTTACTCTGTCCAAGGGGACATATTTATACTATTTCATCGAAAAATGCTTAGATTGTCAGAGACATAATTTGCGGAACCATAGCAACCAGGCGGTCTGGCACATCACTCCGCCATTACAACCCTGCGTACGGCGTTCGGCAATTGTTTTTTTTTGATGCTGATTTCCGACTAGTACTTATGCCGTTATCGGTTGTTAATGTTGTGGAGGCGGACTTGGCTCAGCAAGCCCCGGCTCCACGTGTACGTGCTGCCTGCGGTATTTTCCGCAGGTATTTGTATTGTCTGTGCGTATGTCCGGGCTCAAGGTATGTACCCTAGAGCCAGGACATATGTACGGTACGCGTTAATGTGCGGGAAACACACATGTACTCGGTGTCCATGTAGTGTGTGCCGGTGCCGTTGTGTCTGTATTAGAAGTCAATATTTCTGTTAAAGTAATAGTCAGCGTCATGGTTGGTGTTACCAAGGACCATTAAAACAAGAGGACTGACACTTGCCATACCTACTTTGGATCGTGTTCCGATCGCAAGGAGATATTCTGGCAAAAACTAGATGGTGCTTATAAACTAAACATGTAGCAATGTTATAATTGAATAAAGAAACATAGTATATTTAACAATTCGTTCGCAGATAACTTATAATAAATAAATCGTAACATTTAAATACTGTGTCACTTGCAAAGTTGAATAATAGTAAAAAAATATTTCTGATACCTATATATAGATGGCGTTGTACATAGCGGGGAACGGCTTTTTGTATGGTCAGTCCTCTTGTTTGGTCCTAGGTATTACTATCATCCGTGCTATCATGCGTAGCGTCTTCAGGATACCATCTTTTGATAGTTGCCAAGGTGACACCATCCGGGTCGGATAGTATATGACGAGGCCTTCTGACAAGCTGACAAGCATTAGTGGACAGTCTCAGATTGTCATAGCCGGTGATGGTCTGTAGTAATTGGGCTTGGTCACTTAAAAATAGGGTTGCCATCCGTCCGAGTTTTCTCGGATTTTTGTTACAGTTTGGAGGCCGTCCGGGACCGTCCGGGCAAATTTCAATGTGTCCGGGTAGAACCAGGACAATTTTTGTATCAGGGAATCATAATTGAACTGAATAAAATCTATCATGTCCGGGGAAAATGCGATTTACTCCAAAAAACAAGTCTGAAGTTTTTATCCGGGTTCGGCTATAATCAAGTTGGCAGCCCTACCTAAAAGACTATTTAGGCGACAGTCTTAATTATCAGGTAACCTGAACGTCAGTTTCTCAGAGAATCAAACATTTAGCTATACGTATTTATACCGACGTAGGTACCTACAGCGCCACTTCCGTTGGAATGGCATTGAAAGCTAAAAAGTAGCATGAATGTCAATGTACATAGGACTTTTTGGAATTAAGCGGGAATTCTGACAGTTGTCTGCGCGAAAAACAAAGTGGCAGACTATTTTATTCCATACATGTATGTTCATGTATGGATACACCGTCCATCCGTAATTTTCGCCGGTAGCTCAGATTATAAATAGGTACTTACACTTAGGAACAATGAAAACGGGTTTTATTTGAATAAAAAATTCATTCTACTGATAATATAAACAATGACAAACATTGTAAGAACTGTTTAGTTTCTTGTAAACGCTTGTATCAAAGCGATTTCAATTCTATACAATATATTTAACTCCTTAGGAAATAAATATACGAAAGTTCGAAGCGGCCAAAGTAGCCAAATATATCGAAACTCATCTTTATTGACATAGCGATAAGGACTGCTACTAACTATATTATGCTGACTGTACGTAACGTAACACATACATAAGTATACATATTGAACAACTTCTGTGAATCCATCTTCAAGACTGAGCGTCTTTGTTAAGAAAACATATTTTTTGTGTGTGATAATTATTTTGGTTGCAACAGCCTCCTAGATTTAAATATATCAATTGTAAAAAGAAGTTAGATATAAGATCGATCATGAAGTTTGTAAAACAATAATTGATCCGAGGCGCTGTCAAAATGTCAAACAAAAGGTTGCAACAGTATATATGCAATTTGTTATTTATTATCACACATTACGCAAGCATAAAAAGTGAGCAGCCAAACGGGGTCACTGACCTACTCGTAACTATCAGACCCACAGATCGTCGGTCATGCTGTTGCGACTGATCAGCTATTCTAAAGCCTAATTAGGTAGGTATGTACGCAGCTGTACGACACGACAAACATACCTGAACAATTGAATAAGAACATTCACCTTTTGACAAGCTAAACCTTTGTTTCACAAGTCAACGGCTTTGAATCAATCCAAACTCCTGGAAATAGAAGCGACTTATTAAAACTAACGCCATGATTCATTCGACCCGTTAAATAAAGCCCTAGGGAAAAAAATAACATGTGTACTAATATAGACGTAAACAAAGAGCATGTGCACGTTTATAACACTTGAAAATAGATACCAACCGTTCACAGTAAAAAACAACACGTTCACTGATAGTTTTTTGTCTATAACGCACTGGAGTAACGTCGGTTAGGAACAAACTAGTTTTATTTTTCGAGCACGAGCGCGGCAACCGGCCTGTGCGCTGGTCGCGGCGAGACTGAGGAGCGAGCGATGGCTAGCGCCCTCTCGCCCCACCGTCTGTGTGCGTGCGTGTCTCTGTAGGGGTGCCAGCCCCTACCCAACCGACAACCACGGAGATACGCACACAGACAACCCGTCGACACCCGCGCCCCGACCGTATATTTATTTTCGACTAACTATAGGGTGTATAAGTCCGGTGCATTCGTCAGATATGTATGACTGCCGCGCTTCTACCAGATATCGAGCACAGATACAGAGGAAATTCAGTTTCCATTCAACTAACATATAGGTACTACGCTTGGTATTTTAAAGCGCGATTTAGACGACCGTGAACTGGCGTCCGGTCATTGCCGCGGGCACTGATATAAAAAGATGCGCGTCGCAAAACACATCTGCTAAGATTTGAAATTTAAAGTCGACCCTGCATAAGTTCAAGAATAACTTTGACAGTGTCTCGTTAATCGGCCGTAATTCAAATGGAGCCGGGAAGACGACTATTTCTAAATAAAAAATAATGGGGACAGAAAAGGACGCGTTTTTCTGTACAACAAGGCCACAGACGCAGTAGGTACTTACGTGATGCATTTTTTGTGTCCGATACAATTTCGCAGTGCAGAAGTTTCGAAGCAATATATCTCTCGACGACAGTTTGTTTTGGACGTTAGTTCTGTCAAAATGCACATAAATAAGTCGGTAAATGTCTTTTTTTGAGAATTGCGAGTATGTATCACGGTTAATTGTCAAAAAACTCTGGCATCGCTGTGGATCAAAGAACTATAATGGGATCAATACCCGTTCGTCGAAACCACTATAACAATATTTAGACTGAGAGGCCCGAGGAAAGGGCAGTAATTTTTTTTTTTTTTTAAATAAGTATCTACTTACTAATTATGCGCCTAATTTAATTTTTCGTCGATGGAAGTGGCATTTTCCATCAATCCACTTAAGGAGCTCGCTACTGACGGCCAATAAAAACAAACTTATTTCGTAACAACTTTGTGATTTAACACCCTAACTTAATTGTTAAAAATGTAACGAAGTAATAGGTAGCTACTTTTAAACCAGCTAAGTAAGTAATCATTTGAGTTCTTTGTACTCCAGATTAAATTAACCTTGCACCTGCTAACCATCACGCGACATACAAACGAGGTGCAAACTTAACTTAACCGACACACAGACAGAGCACGCACGAGCACGAATAATGACTTCTCTCTTCCTTCACCAGTGACAGTGACTAATACTCAAAGTTCTACTTATGGCGGCAAAAGTAAAGAATCATATCCCCTTAGATAGCCCTGGGTTTTTGAGGAAATATGAGTTTTTCATACAAAGGCCGATACGTTTCTACCGCTTTGTAAAAACTTGCCGGTTTTAGGGTTTCTTATGATGTATCCATACTTATATCATGAATGCGAAAGTAACTGTCTGTCTTTCTGATTACTCTTTCACGCTTAAACATCTGAACTGATTTACGTCAATGTTGGCATGAAGATATTTTAAGACCCTAAAAAGGACATAGTTTAATCACGGAACTCATCCCTTAGGGGGCTGAAAGGGGGTGAAAATTTATATGGGGGTAAAGGTGAAGCCACGGATAAATGCTGGTGTACTGTACAACATAATTAGCTAATGTATGAGTTGAGTAAAATTTTAAGTGATTCTATATACTTAGTACTATTGTTTGTTAATTAAAAAGATCCATTATTGTTACAGGTGCTAATTACCAGGTAAATGCATATATGCTTCTAGTCAAAATGTAGCTATTTCGCTAAGAATCGTTCTTCGATCACGGAGGAGGAAAAAATCATATCCTCATTATTTCTTCAGCGTAATCGGATAAAATACCTATGTATAACCTATAACCATCTTTAGATGCCCAGCTAACAAAAAATAAAAAAAAATCGATTCAGTAACCTACAAATTGTCCGTTTCACTTATTTTTTGAATAAATATATATTACTAGCTTCTGCCCGCGACTTTGTCCGCCTTAAGTGCGTTTATCGCGGGTAAGGGTATTTTACCCCGGGACTCAAACTATCTCCATACCAAATTTCATCCAAATCGGTTCAGCGGTTTAAACGTGAAGAGGTAACAGACAGACAGACACACTTTCGCATTTATAATATTTGTCATTTGCTGTTATATATAGTATTTTTACAACTTTATATCAGTAAAGATAACACTTTTTTCATAATAAAAACCATCGAATATTACGCTCAGTCCAGTTAAGTACACAATAAAAAAAACAATAAAACTGCATTAAAATTTGAACCAAAACAAAACAAGCTTGCGTTAATTATCACAACACAACAAACGGGGCTTCATCGCGTATGAATATGATTTATTCAATTATCTTTCTTTAGTACGTCTACGACGTTTAAAAAAAAAGCTTAAAAGGTTAAAATCTCGCGTACACAGTCTCTGTGTTACTACCGTAACAATATAAGAGGCTACCCTAATGTCTTAAGCATTTTGGACACCCTGTGCCTTAATACCTGAGTGTCACGGTCGACGCCGGTGTGTGGGTGAGGTGCATTTACATTTAAAAATTGAGCCCTTTACTTGTAGGGCTGTCACTCTCCCTTGGGAATGTATGAATGAGTAGACTGTTGGACTTGAGAAGGTACGAAAGCGTTATTTGTTGAGATGTATAGGAATATCTAAAGGCATATGACTAATTTAGCTATAATCTGTTAGTTGAATGAATTAGACTTTTAGGCCTACACAAATCTATCCACAACTTTAATCGTAAAATAATGCCTTTAAATAGTACTAGTTGAATAAAATACGTTAAAACGTTGAATTTCCCGTCAGCTAAACTGAATAAACGAGAAATCATATTGGAAGGCCGACTTCTTGGTAACTCCAGAGATATTTTCGGTAACGCGAGAGACGTTAAAAGTGTGGGTCTAAAAGTTGATTCAACCAGTTATGAACCCTTAACTGTGCCTGTCAAATCTACATTAGACAGACGTAATCTGTCGTTAACAGAGCATTGTAAAACTGGGGCTTAGGTAATAACCATGAAATAAAATCTATACTTCTATACTATTGTCAAGTTGTAAAATTGAAATGTTTGTATGCGTCGTTATGGCTTTATCGCGCTAAATCGGCTAAACGGATTTCAATTATTTTAGGTACATGGGTAGCTGGGTATCTCCAGTTGGTTAAATGACACTTTTTACCCAAAGCATAGGCTTAAGAAAAAAAAAAGGGTTATGACTTTTTCTCTTCCACGAACGAAGTTGCGGGCGCCTTCTAGTATTGAATAAATTTCTATCAACATAAAAAAAATGGTACAAGATTTTATTCCGACTGTACCTACTTTTTTTTGCACATCCATCAAATACTCAAAAGAGCCCAAACGCGGTTAGATCGGTCGGGGTTTGCATTGCATACAGACTAAAAGATGCCCGCAACTTTGATGAGGAAAAGAAAAAGTGATAACCCCTCGTTTTTTTAGCGTAGTCGGGTAAAAAGTATCCTATAACTATCTGTGGATATCGAACTATCCGTGTACCAAAAATAGTAGAAATCCGTTCAGCCGATTTGGCGTGATGAAGCCACAATGACACCTACAAAGATAAAAAATACAAAACGTATATTATTCGATTTAGTTACCTCCAAATAGTCCAATTCCATCATTTTTTGAAAATATCTTCAGCGTACAGACATTTGATTTTTACAACATTATAATAATAGTATACATATGCAACCTTTTTTAATAATAAAAGGTAAAGAGATATTGTAGCATCTACTAGACTAGATCTAAAGCCTATGTACGTCCACCTAACCATTATTAAAAAAAAACTGGCAGACATTTCAGCATCATAATAGGTGCGTAACCTTTTTCCATCGCTTGCCCCAGGCCTAGTTGTAACATTTAATTAAAACACGAAAGTGAATTTTAAAGACACCGCGATTGAGGTCAAGGTCAAAGTATGTGCTCACCGATTGTGACGTTACCGTAACTTTATAATGTTATGCAATTTCTTTGGCTACTTCTCGATCCTCGTAAGACCCAGCGTTCTATTTTTAAGACCACAAATTGTATTTGTTCCGGCCGAAGTATTTGATTTAAACTAACACGTTTTTCACTCATTATAAGAACACAACAAACGGGGCTTATAATCGCGTATAAATATGATTTTATGTAACTACCTGATTTGATTTCCTTCGAGACCATGGACGTAACGAAAGAATAAAATCATATTTTACGCCACTTGTGGTGTTGTGATAATGAATGTATTAACGTATCAAATAGGTGCGGCCGCAACTTCGTTCGCGGGGAGAAACAATCATAATCCCTCTTTTTTCTTCAGCGTAGTCGGGTAAAAAGTATCCTACAAGCATCTGGAGATACCTAGAGCTACCCGTGCATCAGAAATTGTTGAAATCTGTTCAGCTGATTTAGCGTGATGAAGCCACAAAGACACATATAAACATAAAAAAAATAATTTTCGTGACCTCCAATTAGTCCGTTACAATCATTTTTTACAACTTTATAATATTATAGATGTGGAACCGACGTTCTAAAATAAGGACATACATTATCAGAGGTCGGAATAGGTACTGTCTATAGTGCCTATTTACGTAAAATTCGCGGGAGTACGTAATTAAGTGTAGTTATGACCACCAAAAATAAAAAAACTATTTTTATTGAATGCGGGATTTTCCGGGTGAGTTATAAAATACTTAATACACATAAATTAAGTCACAGTTCTATGCTCGATGTACCTATTATATGTCCACTTTTGGGCTGTCAACGTATTTGAATTCTCTGCATTAGAGAATTTTTATTCATGAACAATCTGACCTTAATAAACATAAATTCACTACCGTAAACTCGGGTTACTTGGACCCAATGGAGTGTAACTTTGACCCACATGAAAAACTTATTTAAAAGGGTCAAATAAGAAGCACAAAAATGTTATAGGCTAGCTAAAACCAACCTCATGGCACATATATTTATATATATATATATATATATATATATATAAATATCCATAATTACAGTGCAATAACAAACCCGGACCGAGTAAATCTCAATGGCCAAAGTTACTTTGTTAAGTTACTTCCAGGGCAAAATTAACCCGACTTAAGGTAATTATACAGCATTCAATTAAAATGAATAATTATTTTTTGCGGTTATAACATGCTGAAATTACGTCCTCCCGCGAAGGTAAGGTAAATAAGTCTTACCTATTCTGACCTCTGTACATTATAGACTCGTACCGTGCTTCAAAATTTACATGTATCGGATTCTACTTTCTTCGCAACTAATTACAATTCAAAGTTCTGGGTCGCAAGCGCCAGTACCTAAAATTAGCACAATGGACCGTTATTACAAATGCCCTAAAAATAGCTTGGGCCTTACAAGGCTATGACAAAAAAGTTGTAAGCTCGAGGAATGATTTCAATTTTAAATCACTTGATAAAAGTGATGTACGGCTAATGCCTTGAGGAATTTGTAAAATAAGTTGATGATTTTCTGCGTACGGGTAACGTAACGTTTAATAATGTAATTACACGTTACATTAATTTAGGAACGCCTTGAAGGGTTATTAAAGCTTGCCTACTCAAAGTACAGTCAGCTGCAAAAATATCTTGATAACATTATTTGAATATCGTGACATAAACTGTATTGTACTATTATAACAATAAAGCCCAAGACATCTATATAAATACGAGTACGTTTAGTATGGAGCTCTCTATGTATTTAAGTCGCTACTAAACGATCGTTCTAACATTCACTTATAGGTACCCCGAATTTCTTCCTCACCGCACTTAAACATAGCGTACGAAAATATTAAAAAAAACAATCTCTCAGGTGGGACTTTTTTCAGGTTATTCCCGCCTGTTACCACCAACTTGTCACCAGTGGTAGCAACTAGGATTTTTTTCCCATCTTTTACCAGTGGGAACTAATGGGAATAAAAATTCCCAACTGTTGTTACCACCAATTTCTTTAGTGGTAACAGATGGGAGAAAAATCCCAGTAGTTACCACCGACTACTTTCATGGTGAAAGATGGGAAAAAATTCCCAGCACTTTACCACTGGTGACATATAACTATAACCCTGGTGAACTATAACCCCTCTTTTTAGCACCTAACTAAATAAAATAAATACAAAAAAACACTGCTTCGCATCATGTGCGGTTAGTAAACGCTCATACAAACACAAATATCCTTGAATGAATACTATTTACAGAGGAAACAAATACATTAAAAACAAAACCTACGTATTTACTAATTCGAATATTTTTAGGGTTCCGTAGCCAAATGGCAAAAAAGGGACGGTCCGTATGTGACACAGGCATTTTACTCAAAAACCACTGCATGTATATTGATAAAATTTAGAGGATAGGTGTCATGTATAAGCCGCTACTTAATTTGATAGTTAAATAATAATAGAATATATTTCTAAAACTCACTCCATACATGTAACCCAAACTGAAAAAAATATTTTTCAGTTAATACCAAAGTGTGGCACATATTTGGACAGATCCTTTAAAATCATTTTGAGGTTTCTAAAAAAAAATGATTTAGAGAATATTTTCGGAAATAGTCGCTCGGAAAGTAGCATAAATTGTGCCTCCCCCCCCCCCCCCCCCCCCCAGTTTATTTTGTAAACGTAATGTCCAAAAATATGAAAAAATCACAAAAATAAAACTTAATAAATCTTTTAACGAAAATTGTTTTCAACATGATCGGATATACCAATTTTGAGTTTTTGCCGAAAAACTATGCTTCTCAGCAAATTTTGTATGAACGGCTGCGGAATCGTACACAGAGCATGGTCAAACATGCTTTTGGCCGGTTTTTTTATTATATTTTATAGGCAAGCATGCGACTTAGATAGTGCCTATTCAATCTTGTCATGAATTGCGATCGTATATTTTCAGTCGTATTATATCATAGATTAAGTCGGATCTTGGGGTCTCGGCGACGGTGACAACCCTAGCGAATGACACGCGCACACATCCATCGCATTGTTACAATATAGGTGAACCATAACGACGATGCGTTGTGACGAATGCCGGATATTATCTACTACCCGGTTGAATTAAGAATGCACCTGGACACTATTACGACACACACACATGAGGTGCAAACTTAACTTAACCGCGTATACAATATTAGTGTAGTGTTTTATTTTATAAAGTTAACATTCATAAAAACTATGAATAACATTATCACAGCGTGACGTTTGGAACTATAATTTAATTCCATATATATTCAACTTAAAAATATTATGGTTTGAGTTCGGTTTGGTTTGAAACGCTTTCAACATCATTTTGTGACGATATTTCAGTTTTGATTTAGTTTTTGGATTCATATTCTATCGTGTACCCGACGTATCTGATAATGGATTCAATTTATCATACCCCTATAGCTACTATTAAAATTGTTAACTCAAGTCCGTCTAGGGGTCTTAATTCCAAGAAAAATGTCAAGGTCCTCCGCACTGCATTGACTGGGAGCCCGGCGTGGGGCGGATGGCCTGCGCTCTGCCGCACGCGAATATACAGGAAACACACCCGGAGCGAACGCCCGCGCCGGGTTCCCACTCGACGCAGCGAATGCCCTAACAAGATATAGGATATCATGGCTAAACGTATAACGATACCGCCATTTCGCCAGATGGTGGCAGATAAAATTGGGAGCAAATTGTAATTTATATTTGGTGCCGCATCACGTAGAAAGTACTGGGCCGATTTTAATGAAATTCAGTGTGCAATTAGATTCAATCAAATCAAATCAAATCAAATCATTATTTATTTGCTAGAATACAGTCAAGTGGATGTTGTCAAATACATTTTCGTGGTTTGTATTCAGCCTGCTAGTGGGCATGCAAATATTAGGTAGTACAATTAAAATTATGCACCTACTAAAATTAACTAAGATAGTATTCTTGTATAACTACGAGTCAGCATGCAAAACAATAAAAAATAGAATATAAACCTAATATTTACTACAATTAATAAATATGCGGTGTATAATCAAAGTATTCTTTTACTGAATAAAAAGCATTTTGTACCAAAAAGTCCAATAAATATTTCCTAAATTGAGGCATTTCGGATTCTCTAATTTGGTTGGGTAACTTATTGTACAATTTGGGTGCCATGCCAAATACACTTTTTGCACGTAAGGCTGTTTTTGATTGCTGACAAGTGATTTTATGACGCTGCCGTGCACTATTAAAAACAGAAAATTGGTTAATATTTAACTTTACGTACATAACAATTTCAAAAATATACAAACATGGCAACATTATATTTTCAAATTGATAAAATGTGGCTTGCATGAATCAAGCATCTTTATGCAACAAGCAGAACGCAGACACTTCTTCTGAGCTTTGAACACTTATTCTCGGTCGGTTGAGTTACCCCAGAACATGATACCATAGCGCAACGTAGCTGTTACATATGCGTGGTATGCAGTGAGCACCTCAGTCCGACTTACAGTTTTATTTAAATTATACAATGCATATGAAAAACGATTTAACTTCTTACAAATAGTGTCGATTTGGTTTATCCATGTCAATTTATTATCCAGATTTAATCCTAAGAATTTCGTATTATCATTTATCATTCTATTCTTTGTTTGATAAAAAATCATAATTTTTGTTTTGTCTAAATTTATATGTAGATTATTACAATTTAACCAATTGATTATAATTTCCAATGCATTATTATTCATTATATAAGACATTTTTTGGGTTTTCCATTAATTATGCGTTTTACTTATTCATGAATTATGCGAATGGAGTTGACAGCAAGTCATCCCAAAAGAAGGATTAAAATATCTATGCTACTTCCGGTCCAGATTTATTATTTCCGAAAATATTAACTAAAAAAAATTAGGAATCTCAAAGTGTTTTTAAAAGAACTGTCAAAATACCACACGGTGATATTTTCTGAAAAAAAAACAGCCTCGGTTATGGAGTGCGCCCCCTAGAAAGTAACAGCTTATACATACGGACGGACATGACGAAAATGTAAGGGTTCCGTTTTTCCATTTTGGCTACGGAACCCTAAAAACCGAATTCAAAATGATCCACGCGTTTAAGAGTTACGAGTATAATGCTACAGCCTGACATAGAAACAATTTGCAAGTATTAATCTTATAACATTAACCTTTTTTTTTGCGGCGGTGGTTAGATACGTGTAGTAAAACAAGTATTCTTTGCCCTTGTCCAGTAATCCCTATTTCATCCTACTGCTGTTTAGGGAAAATCATTATGAAGATGGGGTTCAACAATGTGGAAAAATTTTGACACTTTTCCGGGGAAACTAGATTAATGGACGATGCAAAGTTTCGAGTTTATTACGGCGAAAAATTAATCTTTGCTGTTAGGGGAGAATGAAAGAAGCTTAGAAATAATGCCTCGTATTAGGCGTTTCTGGAAAATAGAAATATTCGAGACTATATGAAAGTTCATCATTTTAGAACATTAGCGGTAGTGGGCTATTTAACCACTTTTTTCTGTGATATGTTATAGTTTAGAGAACGACCTCTCAATAATAAAAATATTGTTGTGAAAACTACTTCAATCTAAAGCCTTATATTAAAGCCTACTAGCTTAATGACGTCACACGGTACCTTGTATGGGGAAATTAAAACCTTCGTTTTTAACGCTATGTTAACACTTGCGATTATCGAAACAGTTTCATAACAAATTTGACCATACCTTTTATGGGTATTAATCATGAATATTTTCATAATTTAACTGGGAACCACTTAACCTCCGCAAAATATTGGCTCTGTGTGTTCATTCTACCTTTGTACAATGAAGAAGGAACTTTTTGAGTTGGTGCAACCGTCACGTTTCTATCATCGCACCTCCTGCCTCAAGAACAAAGTACATCCCCACTATCTAGATACTTGGCATCCAAAAAATAAACGGGCATCACGCTCATTTGTGCCAGGAACTTGTAAATTGTGGAATAGGCTTCCCCCTGAGATGTTTCCGGAGCGCTATAACATGGATTCTTCAAGAATGACAGTAAATAGAGGGCATTCATGGGTTAGCTACGTGAGGGCGACTCTCCGGTGTTGCACATATCCATGGGCGTCGATGACTTCATTTTATCAGGTGGCTCGTCAGCCCGTTTCCCATGTATCACATAAAAAAACATTAAGCAGTAAGTTCGCCTTTTGTACGATAAGTTTTCTTTTGTTCAATATGACGGCGGGACCTCTGGAGAGGGCAGGATCTCTCCATCAGAGGTATCTTCGCGGCCACCACCTTCTGTATAAATAAAAACTTATTCTAGTAACTGAATATGGGTTTTATTATAATCAATTGTCACTTTACAGAAATACACAAGGATTCAAAAGATATTTTCTCCAACTTGCTCGGAAATGTTCCCATTAATGTAGTAAAAACACACCGCCAAGTCCATCGTTATATACGTTAATACGATAATCAATTAAAAAAAAGTGGCATTACTTCCCGGACAGGCCTGAGAAGTGAACATTATTGTGCAGGTTTTTACTTTTAATTGCATCCAAGACTTTGAAAATTCACCATACAGCCAATAGTAACGTACAAAAACCGGATTTAAGAAAACTTTAATTATTTTCTGCGTTTAGTTAATGCATGGTTAATGCCAATAATAAAAGAAAAATAAAAACATAATTATTGTGTCCAAAACTTTTTAGAAAGATAAGGTTAACTTTGTCACATCAGAACAATGGGGTGACATAGGAATATTTTTTTCTCAAACGTGCAATTAAATGTCGTCATTACGTGCGTTAAAACAGGCTTCAAAGTATCCCATTTCGGGCGGAACAACTTGAGAGAACTGTAAAGGAATTTCATACAAAATTGAAGGCCTAGGCCAGGAAGTAACTTTTTTTAAATTTTAATGTAAATATGGCGTCTGTGTTATGCACAGGCTAAACAGATGAATTATATTTTTAATTTTTTTTCTAGTGGCTGAATGGTTATCGGACTAAAAATATCCGCTTTAATGCCTATCACACGAACTGACATTAAGAACACAAATCGGTATATCATATGTTGATGGATAAATTTAAAATATTGTCTATACGTAAGTCACCAGAGACCGTAGACAATATTTTAAATCCTCTGCATCTATTTTATTTATTATAGAAAATAAAATTCTTATGATCATGTTGTGTATAACGGCCCTTATAGGGTCTAATCAAACACTACACACGCGAAATACGACCGACTTCCGTAAATAAAAACCTTATGGAGAGATTGGAGGGAAAATTAAAAAAAAACTTTTGTCGTGTAGTTTTTTGAGTGGTGTATTTTTTTTATTTCATTGCATATGTTTGAAAAAAGCATACATGCCTCTGGCCGTGAAAAGCGCTTGCCGCCTTCGTATCACTATCCGGCCTCCCTACGGTCAGCCGTCTATACCTACTCACCCGGCAAGCCCTTCTTTCCCGGCGTCTGCAGTATTGTACTATTATTTAATGTTTAACGCCACTTATTACTTATGTTAACAGGCAAGTGGGAAGGAAGGGATTCCTCTGATAAGAGCTGATAACAGCGATAACGCAACAGCTTAAACTTGACTTAGTCTAATACGCGTTATCTTAAAGCGTTGTTTGTAAATGTACCAGGATTAAATATACCTACCTTATAAATATGGGACAGTCATACATACTTAGACACATTGGAGGGACAGGCAGGTTTATAGCACTGTACAGTCGACTACAAAAATATATATCCACTTTTCCATCTTATGACAATGAAATAAGGTGAAAAAGTAGATAACATATTTTTGTAGTTGACATTAGTATGATTGTGCTAGACAAGTATATACAAACTATATTCAAAAGTGGGAGGTAAATTCCCAATTAAAAAACCGGCCAAGTTTGAGTTGGACTTACAGCCAAAGGGTTCCGTACCAGCCTAAGCAAACAATGAACTCAATCCCTTGCCTTTTATTTTTTATTATTATTTGTTGATTATAGTGAATATAGTAATAGACACTTTTTTAAAATTTCAAATGTAGGTATACGTACCTGTAAAGTTAAATAAAAGCATGTTAAAAAAACCGGCCAAGAGCATATCGGACTATGCTCAGTGTAGGTTTCCGCAGCCGTTCATACGAAAAATGCACTACAGATAAAAATACTATGTGCAAAAGTGCACCAGCAAAAGAGCGTATCTTCACGGCACTTACGTCTTTTTGCTGAGAAGCAGAATTTTTTGGCATTAACCTAAAAACGGTATATCCGATCATGTTGAAGACAATTTCGGTTGAAAGTATTTATTAAGCTTTATCTTTGTAATTTTTAGAAATATTTTTTTTCTTATTTAACTATCACACTAAGTAGCGGCCTATACAAAACACCTATACTCGTAAATTACATGAAGAAATTTGATGTAATTTTTGAGTAAAATGCCTGTGACATACGGTCGTACGGACGGACATAACGAAAATATAAGGGTTATGAAACTTGTTCCGCTGTCTGGGTTCCGTTTTTGGCATATTGGCTTCGGAACCCTAAAAATACATATACTGCATATCCAAGAGATGCCGTGGGCAAGCCGTAGATTTTAATAAAAACTTCCCTTGGGCTTTTCCAGTTACCTTCGGCTTACCCTTTCGACCGCGAACCCAAATTTGCCAGATCAGATTATTCAAAACGAACTCTCACAATTCAAAAATTTCTCAGAGTCTAATCAGCAATAAGAAATCAAGCTAAGCTCTAAATAATTGCAAAGTGTTTAAGTAATTAATTAGCTAAAACGCGCTTAGCGCAGATCCCTTAATTAATCTTATTTGCCGGCCTTGGCCTTTAATCTGAATCAATTCCCGCTAATCTGCGGACCTTAGGCTCTTGCCAACTTTCTGAACATTCAAACTGGCCAATTGAGAAACTAAGTACCTACATATATATAGGTAGATACATATGAGGGTCTTACTTATCGTTTTAGTTTAGTTTAGATTGATTAATTGGGACTGTTGTTGAGGATTGAGGAACGTGTCTAATTCTTGGTAACTAATAATTCCATAACACAAACTTCGAACCTTTATTTAGGGGCTATGCACAATGCATTTGTTAAGAGTTCCGTAGCCAAAATGGCAAAAACGGAACCGTTATAGTTTTGTCATCATAGGGACGGACGGTAGCCTGTGACCTACCGTCCGTCCCGAAGATGACAAAACTATAACGGTAAACATTTTACTTAAAAACTACTTGATGTATATTGATGACATTTGGAGTATAGGTGTCTTGTATAGACCACTACTTAGTGTAGTAGGCCCCCCTACTAAATACATGTAACCGAAGCGTAAAAAAGTCAGCAAAAAGAACAACACGCACTTCGACAGTTATTTTAAAAACACTGAGGTATAAAAAAACATTTTTGATTAAGTGAATATTTCCGGGAATAATTTCTCCGAAAGTTGCATAAATTGTGTCCCCTCTATCTAAACCGTACTTTTATAAGTGCAAATAATATGAAAAAACTACAAAGATAGAACTTAATGCATACTTTCAACAAAAAGTATTTTCAACATGATCGGAGTTTTTGAGTTATGGCCGAAAAACTACGCTTCTCACCAAATGACTTTAGTGCCAAGAAGATACGCTCTTTTGCTGGTGTACTTTTGTAAATAGTATTTTTTTCATAGTATAGTATTCATATCAATTTTTTGAAGTACGCTCCTCGCGGTTTCCAAAAATGTGTACAAAAACGATTTTTCTCAAAATATTAGATTTTTGAGTCTTACCTTACTCAAGATTGTATTTGTACTTCCAAGCCTAAATCCATACTCCATACTAATATTATAAATGCGAAAGTGTGTCTGTCTGTCTGTCTATCTGTCTGTCTGTCTGTCTGTCTGTTACCTCTTCACGCTTAAACCGCTGAACCGATTTCGATGAAATTTGGTATGGAGATAGTTTGAGTCTCGGGGAAGGACATAGGCTACTTTTTATCCCGGAAAAATACCCTTATCCGCGTTAAACGAATTTAAGGCGGACGAAGTCGCGGGCAGAAGCTAGTACAAGAACATATCTGTTAAATTCTCTATTTAAAAACAAGTTGATGTAACGTTTTTTTTACATAATATAACCTAGTGCACGGTTTTTTGTGACAATGGGTCAAGATTGTATCTGTCAAACCTAAATAACAAAATATATCTGCTAAATTCTCTATTTAAAAAAAAGTTGATGTAACGTTTTATTATATATATATAACCTAGTGCACGGTTTTTTGTAACAATGGGTAGGTAATTGAGAACTAAATACACACATACCTACATTAACGACGTACATGCACTTATGTTAAGTATATGTGATAGTTATTATACAAAAAATAGGACAAGTCGCTAAATGGATGTTGAAAGCGTTAAATGTTGGATGTAGAAATGTTACATTGTCTATATTTTTTTTATTTTTACCTGTTATGCGATACGATGTACGCGACTACTTAGTCGTGATCCGGTGCTCTGTTGAAATGCCTGTAACAAAACAAACAGAAAGGTACAATATTTTGTACAACTTACAGAACAAAAACAATAAAAAGAAATAAAATAAATTGTAACTTTGACAGAGGAAAATACATCTTTTCTCCGTCCACCCGTGACCATGGAGAGCTGGAAAGCTTCCGAAACGTCGGGAACTAAAATGAGATAATATACGCGATATAATCTGTTAAATTGTTTTATTTCAAAAACAATAAAGTTTATAGTTATGGAGTATTTAAGGGGATGCATCGAAAATTTTAGGATTTTTTCAGTGAGATTTGTTGTCAAATAGTATATGAAACAGGTTGGTTTTTAGATATGTGTTTTTAGGGTTCCGTAGCCAAATGGCAAAAAACGGTACCCTTATAGATTTGTTATGTCTGCCTGTCTGTCTGTTCGTCCGTATGTCACAGGCATTTTACCCAAAAACTACTATAAAGATGTATATTGATGAAATTTGGAGGACAGGTGTTTTGTATAAGCCGCTACTTAGTTTTATAATTAAATAATAATAAAATAAATTCCTAGACTGAAAAAAAAAATGTTTTCAGCAAATATTAAAAATGTGTAGCCCATATTTCGACAGTTCATTTAAAAAGACTGATATTTTAAAAAAAAAAATGCATATTTTCGGAAATAATCGCTCCGAAAGTAGCATAAATTGTGTCCCTTCCCCTCTATTTTCTAAACGGCATGTCCAAAAAATATGAAAAAAAAATAAAGATATAGCTTAATAAGCACTTTCAACATGATCGAATAGTTAACCGTTTTTGAGTTATTGCCGAAAAACTGTGCTTCTCAGCAAAAAGAAGTAAGTGGTGTGGAGATACGCTCTGGTACACTTTTTCATTTCGTCTTTTGTTCATTTGTTTCATTTGTAGTGCATTATTTTTATGAATGGCTGCGGAACCCTACACTGAGCATGGTCCGACATGCTCTTGGCCGGTTTTTATGTAGTAAATAAATTAGCAATCCTTACTAATCACTTCCTTGCTGAAATCATAAAGAAATGCGAAAGTGTGTTTATTGCTTTGTCCTTATTTAACGCAATTCATAACGGGGCAGTAGATTAACTTTTTGCATATACCTCTAGTTAGAACAGAGGCTGAAGAGTGACATATGCTACTTTTATCCTGGAAATTGCGCAGTTCCTGAGGGATAAACAAAATAGAACGCCACGCGGGCGAATCAAGGGGAAATCCTAGTTTATACACATGTACCAATTGTAAATTAGGTATAATTAGAACACAAGTATAAAAGTTTTAAGTATAATTAAGATAATGTTGTAATAGTTAAGAATTATTTTGAAAAAATGACCGACTGTTGAGTTTGTTTCGGCTTTCTTCGCAACAGTAATCTCCTCTTGGCAAATGCCGCAGAGTCAGACTTGTAAAAGTGCCCTTGCGGCCTACTTACAGCATAAAGATCATTAATTCATTAAATAAAAATGATATTCTATAATAATATGTATTTTATAATTAGCTCACGGAAACACGTTCGTGTATTAGGCGATATCGCGGGATCTTGACACCTGTGTAAGCAATTCCGCAAAATATAAGTTACACGCGCAGAATATATCCTAAGCTGGGCCATATCACATTAGCGAATTGCGAGCAGCAGTGCACGTGTTTTCTGCGGTTGCGCAGCAAGCTGCGATTCGCAAGCTGTTTGAAAGCGATCAGTGAGCGTACTCGCCGCGACTGTTCGTATTCAAATTGCACATTGATGTTCGTTGCACACTCGACGCCGACGTCACGCGCACGCGTCGATCATGTGTTGTCGCGGCAATGACGCCGCCGCGCAGACGCGGTGAGTGGTTGAGCAATCGCGTCGCTAGAAAAAAGTCGACTAACTACACTCAAATATCGTATTAGATTAATGAATTTATGCTTCATTTGCTTTACCGCAAAATAGTGGCTTGGTTAGATGTGACAATAAATTGTGCTCACGTGCGCATGCTTATTTTCATGCAGTTGTCACAAAAAAAACGAATGCAAGTACAACAAACCACCACCAGACAGTATAATCCTCTACGAGGCATCATCAGGATATGCAGGATATGTTGACAGTCCGGCGTCCACCCGAGAAATTCTCGGGTATTTTGTCACATCCAACTAAGATACAATTTCGCGGAAAAGCATAGGAACTTATAATCCATTAATCTAATATGGAATTCCACAAAGTAACGCCTGAAGCTATCAATTATTTAAATATCGCATTGTTATTCTTTTTTCATTGCTATTCGAAATTAGCTTCAGTGTGAATTAATAAATGTACGATCAGCATAAATAAATTGAAATGACCTTCAACTCAGACAAAAATCAGTCATACACATCGAACCTATTATATATCTTCGAAGTTCATCGCACACCCTTAACCTAGGAACACACTATCTAGCTAAGATAAAGGTTTTGTAACCAAGAAAGAAAACAATATGCGTACAATCTGGCATGTAATATGATATTTGATGACGACTGACGAGCTCTGGGGCTGAAGGTTCTATACCTATATGTCCCAGCGTGGGATCTGTGATACGCTGAATTGGCGATCTTGTCAAAAATGAATATAGACGCCATAAACATATATAAACATGACGGGCCTAGTGCTTTATATTTACCTGACTACGTCAAAGCCATAGCAGGGGCTATTTATTTAGCTTTATTATCCAACGATTCAACGAATTTTCATTCGTCATGGGCGCGAATGGACCGGTGAAACAGCGAGATGTAAATGAAAAAGTCGGCGGGGAGAAGGCCGTATGCCTACCCGACAAATTAATTGAATTCCTTTATGAAATATGGTTTTACACGTCAATTTGTACAATTATGAAACGTTAAATTATACATTTGCCACATTAATATGTAATACAATATAATCACAATTTGTTTGGGTAGCGAACCAGTTAGAGGCACGCATCCAGTTACACGCGAATGCGTAAGAATTCATTGACGAAGTACATAGCGTCGCGTCATATCCCCGTCACATGTTTTTTTAATCTACTTCCAATTAGTTAAATTTGAAGTAAATTAAAAAAACATGTCATGCCTGGAATTATTTTAAACTTGAAGGGTATTTTGTTATGAGTCTCCTTCGGAATCCCTAATGTCGTTTTTCTTAATGTATCGTTTGTCCTAACGCATTTTTTTCAGATACCGTAAATTCTTCAAGATTTGTTAAAAGATCATCGTATAGGTTAGGTTAGGTTTGTTTTATAACAATCCTGAAAAGTTTTCAGTTTCTAGTCTTGTACACCTGCCTTAGAACTCCGATTCACATGCCCTTTAGGACATAAGACTGCGCATTATTCCGAATCACCGATTCAGTCTGGTCTGTACTAAGTTCAAGAAAACCATTTATCCACCGATGCGTTACTCGATCTCAATTGCGCGAGAAAATCGGGAAAATACGAGTTTTCTTATTACATTTTCGAGTTTTTTCGGGTTTATCGTACCTTTACTGTCTAAATCTAAAAATAATTTTATCGTGGAGGCTATAAATAATGAGAAAGGAAACGACGGATTTTAGTTTTTTTCACGATTTGCCGATTGATAAACTGTCTTTTTGGTTTTCGTAACCAGGGACCCTATTACTAAGCCCCCGCTGTCTGTCTGTCGTTCAGTCACTGGGCAGTAATTTTTGAACCATAATACTTAGACACTTGACATTGTCACATGTTTTACGCTATATACATTAATGTGTGTATATTATGGTGGCCGCTATGGCCATATAATAAAAATAGTAAAGTAAAATACATATTTAAATGTACAAGCCACACATTTAAGTGACCGTTAGTAGACGTTACAAATATTAACATGAGTTCATGGATGATTACTTAAGCGAGTTGCTGTTTTAAGAGTATGCGTATCATATATGAGAAACATTTTTCTTGGCGTTTTTTGCTTACAGTGGGGGGCATTTCTACTAATACGTGTCCACTTGATGTCTCAGATTATGTACTTTTTGGGCTCGTATTTCTTAGAATAAAGACACTCTCAAATCTCTACGAATTAAAATTATGTACGAGAAGCTATATCGCTAGTTTGTAGCGAAAAAATGTACCTTTTTTAGGATAGATTTTTTTTATTTTCAAAATCGATAGTATTCTTGATTTTGAGAATCTGAGACATCGAATGAGAAGTACACGTTTTTAGTGAAAATGCCCTTGTACAGAAGAACCCTTCGTACGAGATTCCGACTCGCACTTGACCGCTTTTGCCTATACTAACGTTGATATTGCAACTTGAACAAATTAATATTTGAATTTAATAACCTAACTAAAACTTGTTAAGGTTTTTATGTTCGAGCGTGCCGAAAGCATGAATGTGAATGATAAATTGAAGACATAACTGAAAATAAAAATACTAGCAGAATAAGATTTTACGATAGGGACATATTAATATATTTACATTTCATCAAAAACTACACCCAGCTACCAATCTTTATGACTGCCCTTGAAATATTTGGTTTTAGCAACTAACTTTGCAGACTGTTGTAAATCATATCTCGGCAAATATATTTCTAGCCTTCAGCAAAGACACACCTCAGAGTTTAGAAACGTGCAATTAGGTTCAATTCGTCTAAAGTCCCATTTTGACAACTTCTTAATTCGTCAACATTTGTAGCGCCATCGGATTCAAAACTAAAAATTTATCCAGTTTCAAGTCGGGTAAAAAAAAAATCGTGGAGCCAATATTCGTACATTTTCCATTCCCGAATTGTCAGCTTCAAATCTCGGCCACGTTTTCAAATAGTCCACTTTCGTGCACATTCCCTACTTGTTCACATTTTCACTCGTTGGCTGTATGGATGTCATAGATGTATATTGGTTCAATGAATCGATGAATGAATAGTACATTACTACAGAGGCCGGGACGAAAGGGGTTGCCGGCCGAAGACATATAGACCCCAATAACAACCGTATAAGTAATAAGCAACCCCATATTTCCCGCCGAGGTATGTACAGTGCTTTTTTCAAACAAGCAATGAAATAAACAGCAAAAAAAACAAATTTTATTTTTTAATACGCATAGTGGCCTATGTCGTGATGCCTGTACCACAAATTTATGTGGAATGGAAATTAAAAAAGAGGTCTTTGCCGGCCTAGGCCTGCATGATTTGTATGAAATTCCATTAACGACCTCTTGTCCTAGCTGCACTTGAAACCTCATACTTCGCAGCCTATTATAAGGAACATAACATCAATATTTCATCGCATGTTTGAGAAAAGTACTTTAATAACAATCCACTGCTCCCTACCAATTAATGCTCAGATTTGTAAAAGTCCTCTTGCGGCTTACATCTATACTATTATAAATTTGTAAAAATGAAATTAAAACACAGTTCGAATTAAAAACGAATGAAATAATAAAAATGCATTAAGTCCGCCATTTGTACATTTTTCAATTGTGCAATAAAGTTTAAATAAATAAATAATAAGCCACCAAAAATTAAATTTTTCATAATTCACATAATTGGAAAATTCTTAAGAGTGCATGTATTATAATCAGACACCGGTTTCGCGGGGGCAAAAATGTACCAGTGCTAGTGATTAATTAAAAATCGACTAAATTATCGACATCGATAAAAATAAATTTTTAATCATCATTATCATAACTAAACTCATGGCTAAGTTTGAATACGTTTAACTATGTGCAAACCTCTTTCTTTTATTCTTATCGCAACTATAAACAACCGATATCTGACATTCACTGTGTCGAGTCACTTTTGACAACCATTGAATCGTTGAATAATTCATCCAGTACTACAATATTATTTTGCATTCCGATCAATTAAAACTACCTTTTTGTTTCTTAAGGCGGCTAAAAATGCCTCGCAAGAAAAAAGATCATTCATCTTCATGGAAACCTGACCATTCAGATATAGATGATAAAGGTACGACTTAGTTTTGCAAGAAATGTAAAATTCATATATCACGAAAAAAGTTTTCCGTACAAAGGCATATAAGAAGCCAAAGGCATAACAGCGTCGCTAAAAACGTATTTAACCTGGATCTGCTAAAATTTATTTTAGCTTGCAACATACCATGGACCCAGGTGGGAAATCCCATTTTCATCAATTTTATATCTGATTGCATATTTGGGAAATATGGTTCAGAAACATATATTCCGAACGAATCAGTTTTGAGAAAAATGACCTTAGACATCGCTTATAAGGAGACGATGAAACAGATTAAGACTAAACTAGGAAATTCTAGAATTTATGCGAGTGTAGACGAAAGTACAGATGCCAATGGGCGTCAGATTGGGAATGTAATAGTTGGAGCTCTATTAGAAAATGAAATAGGTACCCCACACATAGTTTGTCTAGAGGAAGTAAATAATGTTAGTATAAAAAATCTTATTCAAAATGCCCTAGAGACGTTGTGGGGAAGTAACCACAACAAACATGATAAAGTTTTGTTGCTTCTTACGGATGGCGTAGCCTACATGCTGAAAGCTGGTAAGAATTTGAAAAAGATTTTTCCGAAGTTAGTACACGTCACATGTTTGGCACATGGAGTAAATAGGGTGGCTGAACAAGTGCGATTATTGTTGCCTGCTGTAAATAATTGAGTTGCTTATACAGAAAAGGTATTTCTGAAATCACCTAAAAGAATAAAAATATTTCACCAAATGTTACCGAACATTCCTTTGCCACCACAGCCGACGATAATACGATGGGGAACATGGATGAAAGCGGCTATTTACTATCATAAATATTTACCAGCCATCAAGCAAGTCGTACGAACATTTAATAACAAAGAATCAACGTGTATATTAAAAGCAAAACGGGCAATGAATGATATAAACATTCTCAACGATTTGAAATGGATAGCTAACAATCTATCCATCATACCAAGTACCATTGAAAAATTACAAACACAAAATTTAAGTCTAGAAGCCAGTTTGAATATTGTCCATAAGTTAAAAGTACATATATCAAGATTACGTTTGAATCCTCAGGGCAAAATTATTCACAAAAAACTTCAAACAGTGTTGGAGAAAAACGTCGGCATTTCAACTTTAAAAACATTAAATGATTTGGTATCCGGAAAAGAATAGAACTGAGTCATATAGCGGAAATTCATCAATTGTTTGAATTTGCTCCAATTACTACAGTTGACCTAGAAAGGTCATTTAGTTGGCTAAAATGGATATTGTCACCCAGGCGACGAAGATTAAAGGCTGAAAATTTGGAGAAAATTTTGATTGTATATTATGAAAATTATATTAAATATTGAAAAAGTTTATTACGCAAAAAGTTTCGTCTTCATTCAAATTCTTGAAATTACCCAACGGTTGTACATCATTTTTATCGATATCAACTAATAAAATTAGTTTAATGAGTTCTCGCACTATTAAACGTCAGTACAGATTTGCCCCCGCCAAACCGGTGTTTGTACATCATTTTTATCGATATCAACTAATAAAATTAGTTTAATGTGTCCTCGCAATATTAAACGTCAGTACAGATCTGCCCCCGCCAAACCGGTGTTTGTACATCATTTTTATCGATATCAACTAATAAAATTAGTTTAATGTGTCGTCGCACTATTAAACGTCAGTACAGATTTGCCCCCGCCAAACCGGTGTTTGTACATCATTTTTATCGATATCAACTAATAAAATTAGTTTAATGTGTCCTCGCACTATTAAACGTCAGTACAGATTTGCCCCCGCCAAACCGGTGTATGATTATAATAGATAAATTATTCTAGTTTGGGGCAAAGCAGCTACAGACTATATTAATGTTGCGAAAAAGAGCGATTCGTTCTATATATAACCTGAATTCTCGTGACTCCTTAAGAGAACTTTTTAAAGACATGTTAACCATAGCGTCCCAGTTTATTTTATTTATGTATGAGAATGTTATTAAGAACATCTGACATTGGAGATATAAAAGAAAACTATTGTAACGGACTATTTGGAGGTCACTGAGGCGAAACATGTTTTTTTTGTATGTTTGTATGTGTCGTTGTGTTCATTCATCACGCCAAATCGGCTAAACGGATTTCAACTATTTTTGGTACATGGGTATTTCCGAAAGTTAATAGGATACTTTTTATCCGACTACGCTGAAGTAAAAAAGAGGGTTATGACTTTTTCCTCCACTGCGAACGAAGTTCTGTACTAGAAGGTGCCCACCTTCTAGTACAGAATAAATTTCATTACTTCAATTAATTAATTTATTAAGGAATACGTTAATAAATAAAATGTTATTGACTCCTTGTAAAGATTGATGACTTACGGAACTGAGAGATGGTCGTTCACAATGGGGTTCATAAGGCGGTTCAGAGTTACGCAACGTGAAAGGATAGGGCTATGCTCGGGGTTTCTCTTCATAATAGAATCAGAAATGAGGATATCCGCAGAAGAAACAAAGTAACCGACATAGCTCACAGGATTGCATCGTTGATGTTGCAATGGGTAGGACATGTAGCCCGGAGAACGGTTGGCCGTTGGGGCAGTAAAGTTCTGGAGTGGCGACCACGCATAGGATAACGCAGCATAGGACGGCCCCCGACTAGGTGAACGGATGACCTCGTAAGGGTCGCGGGGACCTGGTGGATGCCGTCTGCGCAGGACCGCACCCTGTAGCGAGCTTGGCGTGGCCTATGGTCAACAGTGTACATCCGTGGCTGATAGATAGATAAAAAATTGGACAATTCGATAACAAAAGACAATGTACAAAGGCGAACGTATCCCTGGGACCTCTTCCAGTCAACCTTTGAGTATACTACACTCTTCAGAGACTTTTAGACATATGTAAAAGTCAACGCTGCTAGATTCAGTCATGTAAAAGTTCCCGAGCAGAGTAATTACAAAAAGAAAACATTGATTTAAACAATACATCCTTGGGTCGGAACTAAATAGCTGATTTTTTATTTCATTTAATTCTCTTATTAACACATCCTTGGGAGCTGATTTTTTTATTCATGTTTTGTTTTGTGCAGATACTGAAATTATCTCTCTATTTTTTCTCTTTAGATATAAACTTGTGGTTTACACACAACCTTGGTTTTCCACAATTGTTCTAAAGGAAGAAAACACATTAATAAATAGACATGCAAAATCGAACACCAAAAATACAAGCGATGGCGCTAAAAGGGGTGACGCTTTCAGCAGTGCCCTGTGACTAAAAACTATTTAACTTGAACTTTGTAGTTGGCAACACAAACACAATTAAAACGAACAGCATTAATATCGCTAAGTGTATCACCGAATTCACCAGTTGCTTTACCTCCGCGGTGAATCAATTACGTCATTACAACATACCATAAAACACAGTAAGTAAGTATAAACATGCCATCACCACGTCCAAACTGCACTCGTGCAAAATGCAAGCACATACGCCCTAGACATGTATATCCTACTACTCCAGCAAAGAAGGGCGTATCTGCCCAATATACACTACTAAGATACGCCTTTACCTCTGGTCTGCTGTGTTAAGAAAAAAGATCGTATGTGTAAAGGGATTTGGTATGGAGTTACTGCGTTTTTGGCTAGGAGGTGTACTGGCCTCGCAAAATGCAAGCACTCCCTAGACGTATATATCACCGAGACATGGGATTTACTGCACCCGCCTTTACGGTTCCTGTACGCAGGTGGATTGCTTTCGATCTATATGCACATATGTACTATCGTTGGTATACAACCAATATTTTATTAGTAGGCCACACTATGGCGTAAAAGTCGTTGTTTAACATTTTTTTGTAAGTAGAAAATTATTGCTCGATACAAAACAATAAAATAATGACAATAAACCCTTAACTAGCTTATGCCTAGTCAGATAACATAATAAAAACATGGTTTTAAAGAGAAAATGGAGAAGGAGATGTTGCTCCATAAGAAAATGGATAAATAATGTTTTTTATTTTCTGTAATACGTAACACACATTTTGTGTTTCCTGAGTTTTTAATGTGGGAAAATTAACAAAGCGCAAAGAAAAACACGTTCGTCCTCGCACGTGGTCACACCAGAAATAGAACCTGGTACCTCTCGATTACGCGTCGAGCGTGTAATGTAATAATGTTTTTAATTGTTATATAACATCGTCATTTGTCACTTGTTAGTGTGCCTTCTGCGAATAAAAAATTAAAATTCATCGGATAAAATATCAACTTACAATTTTCAGTTACGCCATATGCAAAACCGTTACAAATTGAAATGTGACAATCCGGCTTATGTTCGAAATATGAAAATCCGAATGACAGCAATTTTAATACGTTTAAGTGGTGGTTATCGAACTGGGTCCTAATTCCGTTTGGCAAAGAGTATATGTCCGAGACATCATCAGTTTAGATAAACTACATTACGATATGTACCTATACGTCTCTACAATAGCAGTGTGCTCTATTCGAAGTATTTATAGTCCGCATGTAACCCAGGAAGAGAGGTGTTATAAGTTTGACGTGTGTATATGTGTTGGTCTGAGGCATCATAGCTCTTAAACAGATAAACTTAATATGATTTCGTGTTTTTTTTTTAGTTTGAAAGGGGACTTGGTCAAAAGTGGTTAAAAAAGTTATGATTTAAGATAATACCACTATTATTCTTTATTCTTTCAAAGATTACTTGTGCCACTTACGACATTTATCAGCTATATCACTAGAATATGGTTACTCTTGTAATATAAAATTAGTGAGGAGTATTTTTGTAATTTTAGCCAACTTTGGGTCTTCCTCAATTACATTAATACGCCATAATCATGGATATATCGACACTAGAAATTGTAACTGTCGTATGGGATTGAAGAATGATTACTCTCACGACAATTGGCATTTCCAGTGTCACCTACTATAGAATATTGAGTCAACTTAACTACTTAAACAACGCATTGCCCAAACCATTGAAAGTAGAAACATGAAACGTCCTTTAGAGACGCACTAAGGAAGATTGTTTTATACTAATAGTGTCCAATGCATCGGTAAATTGGAGATATCGTAATGTCACATCGAATTCGGGCTTCGAATGCCTACAAATTGCTCTCGCAGTCTGGGTTCCCCGTGATTTCATTAGTAGACCACAGCCCCCCAGTCTCGACGTCTAGCCGTCTGCCCCTACTGCCTATAGCTACACTGTGTATTTGCATACAATGTGTAGGGTAACGTACTGTACGTGTTGTACTACCTACAAGTAATCAATATAAATCCTAGAATTTTGTTTTGCTTTGCAATACTACGATTTATTGACAACAATTTTAATATTAAAGCGGTACATCTCCAACGGCTCTCAGTGGTCAAATTGGTCCATCGTTGCTCCGAGCTTATGTGTGAAATTTTTCAATCAGTTGCTTAATTTTATGAATACGCAACCAGTTAAAAAAATTGGCTATTATTCCATTCCCGCTCGATGCGTAGAATTTTACAACTTTTCGCTTTACTATTTAAATTTTCGTTTATAGATGTTTCTGCTTTGATAAAAATTTCGTTGATAACAGTAAGCAATTCATAGATTTGGTTAGTATTAGTATTGACACTTAGATTATATTGCTAGTTCAGCTTAGGGTTAGGTCAATAATTCCATAACGTTTCGAAAAAAAGGAATTAAAAACATTTGTGAAATTTAAAAAATACAAATAGCAATTGGGTAAGGCTATGCATGTACTACTGCAGTATTCGTGACATTTATAATAGTAGAAGTATTAGTATTATTCAACATTCAACAACATCATTCGTCCAATTATCTTTATCAATGTCACGAATATGTATTAATCAAGAATGTTATAAATAAATAAATATATATTTTTTTACGTACACAATCTTAGACAAATTGACCTAGTCCCAAACTAAGCAAAGCTTGTACAATGGGCACTAGGCGACGATATACCTAATATATAGATAAATGATAATACTTAAATGCATAGAACACATCCAAGACCCAGGAACAAACATTCGTGCCCATCACACAAACACTTGCCCTGGCTGGAATTCGAACCCGTGACCGCCAGCTTCGTAGGCCGTTGTACAACCCACTGAGCCAAACGTGTCGTCTAAACGTGTCGTCGTTTGACCTTAGATCTAAGTGGTAGTTATAGAGTTGAATGCGGAATGGGTTCTCCCGTGATATTATTAGTAGACCAAAGGCCCTCTGTCTCGACGTGTAGCCGTCTGCCCGTACTGCCTATAACTATACTGTGCGTTTGCATACAATGTGTAGGGCGTACTGTCATTATGTAGGTTGTGTTGTGAGTATCAATGTGTATCTGATAATATTTTATGTGTTATTAGTATGTGCATATTGGCTTTAATGAGTACTTGTCATGTCATCTGTTTGTGGCGCTATCCTCAGGGCCATGATAGGGGTTACTTTTGTCACACTGACATCTGGGAAATTGGAAATTATTCTACCTCTTACACATAACACACTACAGCCATATGCTGTCTCTTACCTTCAACAACGGTTCGACCTCTACATTGCACTTACAGTGATATGAAAATATACCATAGATTCGATAATAGGAGGTTCTACGTTTCAATGAGAGAGATTGTAGATAAGCTACCCATCAGACTCAACTCAACAGACCATTTCCCGGTTTATTTTATTGGAAACCACACTGTATTGTGTAAAAGATTTTTTTTTATAAATAAGTAACCCACGGACAATCTTACACAAATCGACCTAGTCCCAAATTAAGCAAACGACGATATGCTTAATATATAGATAAATGATAAATCTTGAATACATAGAAAATATCCAAGACCCAAAAAAATACATTCATCCTCATCACACAAGCACTTGCCCTGGCCGGGATTCGAACCCGGGACCGCCAGCTTCATAGGCCGTTGTGCAACCCACTGAGATAAACGTGTCGTTTTGACATAACTGTGTAATTTAATTATTTTGTTTATCAATAAGTAAATGACAATCCCTTTGGGTGAATTATGATATCTTTGACTGTTTATTATTTACAATTTATAATGTTAATATATTATTTTACATCGTTATATTAATTTATTTCTTTTGCGTTTGACATTGTACCGGTTATTTCAATTTTATATTTTTAGATGACGATCATGTTCCAAATTACTTATAATTTTGGCTAAGGCTAATTTATACTGTTATTTTAACATGAAATTAATAAATATGAATATAAAAAAAATACAATACTTGAGTGGATACCCAGATATTGTACACATAGTTTCTCTTCCATTGCTACTCTATAAATACATAAAATACACGCTGTATTGTGGTCAGCAAGCTTTGTACGAACACTCTGTGGTTTCTTGGTTAATTCTGTGTTTGTATGTGGTCAATATTTTCACGTTTGTACATCAAACCAACGATGCAGGCTTGCATCGCTTTGGTTGGATTGAGATGGATTTAAGCGTCTACACAGCTGTATTCTCAGGTTATTCGAATACAAAAGCTGGTGCATATACCTACAAAATGTCCTGTGTTATAATCAGATCAATCACAATATTTGTCAAATAAACATCTTCTATACTATTATAAAGTTGTAAAAATGAAATGTCTGTACATTGAAGATAATTTCAAAAAAAATATTGTTAAGGACTATTTGGAGGTCACTAATACGAAAAGTACTTTTTTTTTATTTTGTGTATGTTCGTATGTGTCACTGTGGCTTCATCACGCCAAATCGGTTAAACAGATTTCAATATTTTTTGGTACACGGGTAGCTGGGTATCTCCAGATGGTTATAGGATACTTTTTACCCGACTACGCTGTCGAAAAAAGTGGTTTTATGACTTTTTCTCCTCCGCGAACGAAGTTGTGGGCGCCTTCTAGCGTAAATATAATAAAAATAAATATTACGGGACAATTTTATCACAAATCGAAGTAGTCCCATCACCTGATAGTGATAGATTAGATTAGATTAGATTATTTTATTTCACGATAAAAATTACATTACAAATTAGCTTAATATCAAAATTATACGAATTAATATCATGATCGTAAGAAATAAATGCAAGAAATAATAATAACAATAAAATAATGTTTACAATGTCAAAATAAAATAAGGGAAGTCAACGGGCAAATAAAATATAAAACAAAATGTAGTATCACCCAAAAAGGATCGTCATCACATGATAAAATAAAATGAAAACAAAGATAATTTACACAATGTCATATCTCCTAAAGAATACAAGGAAAAATAAAAAATACAATTAATAAAATGTCACTTTCAATAAGATTAAAGATTGAGATAGCTTGACAGTTGCAATTTTCACTCTGTTGCCGCTCTAAGAGTCTATCTATGTCAATAACCATTATAAAATGATCGAACACCGCGTACATTTTGCTTAGGAGTAGGGATTTGCTAACACTTTGTAGCGCACCTATAACACTTACACGCGCGCGCGTCCGACGCACTTCGCCGGTTTTTAAATGCATATTCCTAAGGAATAAGTTAGTGGCGACTGCGTGTAGGACAACGCAGCGTGGTTCAACAAGATGGACCAACGATTTGTTCAAGATCACGGAACACTTTTGGATGAGGGCGCTACCGGTCGTTGTGGAAACTCTTTGTCCAGCAGTGGGCGTCTTTAGGCTGATATAATAATAATGATGAAGGATTTAATTTGCTAAACGGGCGAAGCCTAATGTAAACGAGCATGCCTTTACAATCGTTGCCAGCGTCACGTATCGCTGTATAAATGGTCTTACATTAGATTAAGTTAGATTAGGTGAAATGTTTTACTAACAGTAATATATAAGTAAAAAAATGTCGTAACTAACACTATGATCCGAGTTGGTTGAAATAAATAATAATTATTATGTTGTCTCAACTTCCGTGAGTCACGGGCTATAGGACCCGGTAATTTGGAAGGCATGACTGTGGCCGAAGCCAACAGTACAGAGGCCTTTTCGAGACATTTAATCTAATTTGCGATGGAGCACCAGTCGGGACTTATCCCTCTCTGCATTATGTACCTAAATGCAGATACGGACAATTCCCGCACGGTTTAGTAATAAAAAAACGAACTGTAACCTGGTTCTATGAGGAGAACGTTAAGTGGACCGGATGTATGGGCTATGGTGTGCGATTACCGCCACCTGCCAAAACAATATTTCACAACACAACAAATTGATACTGGTAGGCGGTGACTGGCTGTGTACTGCTGGGCCCACTAAAACCCTGGCGAAAAGAGGGCAACACGGACGTACACAGCTCTTGGTCTGGAGAGGTGTGCACCGCTTTCTACCTAATGACCAAATAAAACAGTCACTGTGCCAATTTGCGACGTACTTATATTTTACTTCAACCCGGCGAGCATATAGCTCTTGCGGCTTCACTCTAACCGGCCAGTGAACGCAAGCAAGAGGTGGGGTCCATAAAGATACCCCGGAAGTCTAAGGGTCCGTGGTGTCGCCAACAACAGCTCGCCACAAGCTGCCCTGCGGTTGGCTAGGGTGTTGAGAGGTGTACACCGCTTTCTACGCAGGGCATGTCGCTACTGCACCAACTCGCGCTTACGCAAATTTCACTTCCACCCTCGAGTTAAAACTCTTGCGACTCCGCCCTGACCAGCCCATTAAGGTAAGCCAGAGCTGGGTATCCAAAAATTGGGTCCCCGCGGAGCAATCAGGTCCGTGTTGTCGCTACTCACCAACAGCTTATTATTAAAAACTCTTCACGTTTTTTAACAAATCACCATTCACATTTCCAGTGCAAAATGGATGAAACCTGCCCGCTTTGCATATGCATAGAGATTTCCATTTCAAATGAGTGCAATAAATTCAGACGCGGCACGTTCACTGAAACTTCCTTTGTTAACTAAAGATAGGACAAATTTAATTTGGCGTAGAAAATATGCTCATGACTGTACTTAGCGTTGGCTTTTGTATTGTTACTTGCAGCTGTGGTATTTAGTGCTAACATTGCAGTTCCTTGAGTATTACGCTTTCTTAATTCTTACGCGAGGAATAAGAAGCAAAAACCGGCCAAGAGCATCTCAGATCATGCTCAGCAAAGGGTTCCGTAAACGTTACTACAAAGAAATGAATTACGTATGAAAAGAATACGATGTGAAAAAGTGCACCAGCAAAAGAGCGTATCTTTCCTGGCACTTACGCCCTTTTGCTGAGAAGCACAGTTTTTCGCCAATAACTCAAAAACGGTATATCGGGGTTATGTTGAAAATAATTTTCGTTATAGAGTATATAAGTATTACCCTTTGTATTTTTTGGACATACGGTTTAGAAGATAGAGGGGGGGGGGGGGGGGGGGGGTACAATTAAGAACTGTCGAAATGGGTTCGTTAAAATGTATCGGTGCAAATAATATTTCGTCTGCTATACCGTATACTATAAAAAGACCGAGATATTTCGGACTAAACAGGCGTAATAATCATGATCACTACCGATCACAGCTATTTATAACCGACTGAAAAAAAGGAAGTTCTCAAATCGGCTGTATTTTTTTCTACGGTAACGAAGCAGTGAACGGAACCATTCTTTCTGACGCAATTCGATTCTAGGAAATCATATGATTACATTTAGTATTAGATGATGACTAAATTCATGTTTTATTTGTTTCAAAAGATGCGGAAATACTATGAATCATAGAAAATACTTCAATAAGCAATCAACGTAGATAATTGTAGTAAAAATTACCTTACGCTATGAGTTCATGTTACGGTAAGGGAAACAGTTCACGTAGGTATCACCTTAGAACCCTTTCGCATTAATGTGACATATGAATCTAGTTTGAGTGAGTATAGTTTGTCATTGCGGCAGGGTTGCAGGGTGGTATGCTGGATTAACTTATAGGGTTACACAGTGGTAGGTATCCTAAATATGTATATATCTATATATATATTGTAGTCCATATTATACTCTATTGTGACATAGATAGAAGTCAAAGCGCAAAGCATCGCTGCTGGAAGGGTTGACACGTTCGATGCGTAATCGAGAGGTACCGGGTTCGAGTCCTGGTGTGACCACGTGCGAGAGCAATCTTTTTTTATTTGCGCTTTGACTGTATCTATGTCACTATAGATAGTTAAGTGGTATCAGTTTTCCCACATTAAAAACACAGAAGCACAAACTTTGTGTCTCATAGAAATCCTTCTCTAGTGTCCGACGACGGCGACTCCTAAAATCTCCGTTCGTGAGCACGGATGTGGCTCGCGAAACGAAACATGGCTTTAAATGTCCAAAGGCCTTCTATCCTCGTACTATTTATCTACATAACAGAGGCGTGGTGCCAACAAAATAACAAAGGAAGCCGAAGCGTATTCATTTATTCATATTTAAAGAAAAAGGTGGTTATAAGCCTTTCCTTGGGTATATGGACGCCACGCCACTGCTACATAGTGGTAACTACTATGGTAGCACACAAGCTGTATAAGAGGTTATACCGCTATTATACAGCCAGTTTAAGCATCATAGGGGTGTATAAGCTCTAATACAGCTTGTGTGCTACTTGGGTATAATTCTACTCATAGGTCGTTTTGTCTGTTGCATAGTTATAGGAGATTCAGTGCTGTGGAGACATCTTTTGAAAAGACTTCAAAAAAGGGGGAGATTCTAAATTTATCGTTTTTTTTTGTATTTTCATTGATATGATGACTATGTAGCTGAATGCAAGTTAATAGTCCTTCATCATCTCAGCCGACAGACACCATCCACTGTTAGACAAAGACCTTCCTCAAGGATCTCCATGATAGCTGGTCTTGCGCTACAGAAAAATATATGCTGTCACTAGTCACGTTGAAAATATATGACGTCACTAGTCTTGAAAGGTTTTTAACAGGGTGGACACAAATGGGGTCATTGTAGGGTTGTTAAGTGAATAAAGGGACGTTAATGGCTTTCATTTATACATCGGTATGGGGAACAGGACAGCTATTGATTCGTATACAGGATGTCTTGCAAGTAGTGTTAATCAAAGTACGTAATGGACGAACCCAGTTTTGATTAGGAGGTTTCCCACTCTCTAAAAATAGCAAGAGGCGTCAGACATATTTTATGACGGTTCCCATATGCTCGTATTGCCTTACGCTGGGTATACAAAATCCAGAGGGGAGGAGCAAACCCCAGCAAGTACTGACGCTAGCTGTATAAGAGCATATGCCGCTCATGATCTCATTAACCCAGCTCCAACCGCCGCGCGAGCCACCGCTCGAATCCCGGCCAAGACAAGTGTTTGGTTGTTCTGGTCTTGTTTTCTATGTATATAAGCATTATAATTTATCTATATATTATGTATTACATCGCCTAGTACCCAGAGTACAGTCAGCGCCAAATGGTCTGTATCATCCAAAGTGCCAACTATACCGCAACACATCTTTATTCTTATGGGCATAAAGTTGTGTGACAATATATTTGGCGCTTTGGATGCTACAGACTATTTGACGTTGCCTGTACAAGCTTTGCTTGGTTTGGGACTAGTTCGATTTGTGTAAGAGTTTCCCTGTGTTATTTATTAATTAAGTTACAGACCTTCCATTTTATACCCCACACGTAATTTACACCCAAACGAGACGGCGACCATTTTACTGACGTCATAACTGAGGTTATCTCACGACAGTTTTAGGGAGCGGATAAGATAGCCCCAACATCACACTAATATTTACCTATCCTGATGAAAGATCCTGGTCTGACCCGAACTTCGTGACAGTTAGTTTCTATTAACTAGAAGACTGGCATTGAGACTCGGACATATTTAAATTACAAAATCGGTTCTTCTTCTTTAATTTAAAAAAAAAATCTGGCTCTTGTCGGTGTAGCAATCACCAGACGTTTCTTTCTTGGGCTATCCTTCACTTCTTGGTAAGACATGAATTTAACTTTTTCTTTTATTTGCCTAAAGTAATTTCGTCTTGGCCTTCCTCTACCTCGCTTTCCTTCGCAGCGGTTACTCATGTCTATAAACCAGAGAACTGCTCGATATGTTTTTGATTCATTCTAAGGGCCTTCGTCATAACCACGTTTGCTGCTCTTCACACTTACAGCTGCGTCTCTCTCGAAGTTCGTTGTATACAAACAAACATATGATTCTTACGAGGTTACCCTCGCCCTTCTGCGCGTGTGGTCTTTACTTGAGAGTAAGTATGTTTACATACTTGACATCCATTATAGTGATAGACATAAACCTCTAAAAACAGACCTCCCAAGCCATGCGGTCGTAAATTTTAAATACCAGCAGTAGACAGACTTACTAAAGTTGATAGATTTATTATTGGTAACAGCTAACTATTCTAACTGTTTAATGACTTGATGGTTGATAGTAGTTAAAAATTTAATCGGTTACTTGTGTATTTATGTAAACCTTAACATAACTGATTCAAACGCATGATTTGAAACTTTTATATGTCGGTACTCGTATCCAGGTAATAAATATGCGATTCATCTATTAAATTTATTGTTTTATTTTTCTCTAGTGGGTCTGTAATATTTTATAAATTCATCATTATCATTTCAGCCGTAGGACGTCCACTGCTGGACACAGGCAATATATGTCAATAGATTTTGACCTGCATCCAGCGAGCCCCCATTTATAAATTAATAAAGTTTTATTTTATATATTATAGTCGTTTATAGTCGTTTTAAGTGATACATAATTAACTTCTTTATTTAAAAAATAATTATTTCTTAAGTTAACAAGCTAAATGTATTAATTACGCTTATTTGCAAGACTCTTTTTGAAGATCGCGACCATATTTTTATAAAAATAAACTCTATTTTAAAAAAGAGACATCGTGGATTTATAAGCCTTATCGTTGGTAATTAAGGTTACGTAGATCGTTCTATAATATAATATTAACTAGTCATGTCTCAAAGTCAATTAGGGCTCATGATAATTAGGAAAAATATAACCATTCGTTTTTTATACCTTTAATAGTTATAAACTGAGAACCGTGGTCATTTTATCTTTAAAACAAAAGGTCAAACGAGAATCGATTAAAAATCCTTCAACCAAATAATCTTAACATAGATAATTTCGCTTTTTCATTTCTCGGTCAAACACTCGCACAGTGTAAAGTCAACCGGCATAAATGCGTCTATGGGGGAAAATGAGTCTTGATGATATTTTAGAAACGCAACGCTTTAAAACAGTACTTGCTCTTTTTATTAATAGTAACAGTACTTGCTGGTGGAAAGGCCGACACGTTGGACGCGTAATCCAAAAGTATCTGATTCGATTCTGGTTTCCGAGAGCAAATGAGTTTTTCTTTGCGTTTTGATCTTTATATCTAAATCACAATAGATAATAATGTGGTGTTTAATTTACCCACATAGAGAACACAAAAACAAAAATCTGTTTAAAACAAATGTTTTTATGAAACACAAATTATATGTTGTTTTTTTAATGTGGAAAAATTAAGAATACATTATCTATTGTGATATAAAAAGATCAAAACGCAAAGAAAAACATGATTGCTTTCACACGTGGTCGCACCAGGAAGCAAACCTGCTACCTTTGGATTACGCGTCCGACGTGTCAACCTGCCAGCAACCAGCTAGCACTGCACACCTACAATTATTTCATCCGCTTAGACCCTGGTACCCTGCTTTAATTTTATGTTTCATAAATTCGAAGCGAACGAGCACAGTGCTCACTGGTGGAGAGGTTGATACGTTGGACGCGTAATCCAAAGGTACCCGGTTCGATTCCTGCTGTGACCACGTGCGGGAGCAATCGTGTTTTTCTTTGCGGTTTGATATTTATATTTATATCACAATAAATTGGAATAATGTTTAATTAAACAGGCAAGTTAGGGCTACCTAGTTCTAAAGTGATTATGTGAAATCCTTAAAAAGACGAGGCAATTGTTCCGGTTGATCTTAATCTATGCAGGTCCCGTGAATCCTTTAACTGACAAAGCAGCGCAGTATGAGTAGATTAACTCGTTCCACATTCAATACATCTATCCCCCAATTTAGGAATTCAATTCTATCTTTGAGTTTCCATCTTTAAGTTAGGAACAACGGTCCAAATTTAATTAAGATTAAATTGGATTGTTTGCGTTGAACTTTCGTTCAGCCTTTGTGTTGTATTATCTATGATTGGAGTAACCGAAAGCTTTGACAAATATTGGCTAACAACACGAATAATTACAATGCATTAAAGGTCGATTCCTACGTAGTATAAAGTCTTATTCCAATAATAAATCTAGCTGCGCCGAGCCCAAATAAATACAAGACAATGATACATTTTCTTTTAATAAGTTAGTCATCGTCATGTGCGAGGAATAAATAATGAATATGGTTTTTTTTATGTACAATGTTTAAAAAGTAATTTTTACAATTCCAAGGACTACATAAAAACAAAAACCATGAAACGTCGTACATTTTTCCTTGGAGCCCCTTAACTAATAATAATAATAATAAAAGGCATTTATTCACTTCTTGCATAGGTACAAAATTGGGTTTTGACTTATATGGTGAGGTACAGGAGTATGCAAAACAATGAAAGGTAAGTGTCAGCAGTGTAAAGTGGCTCAGCTAATGTTAGTGCCAAGAGCCCACAAGGAGAATTGGTCACCGACGCTGTTATTCTGCCACTTGATAACTAAATAAATTTTGAATGAGTATCATGTGCAACGCAGTTTCTTTTATAGATCCAACAGACATGCCTTACAACAGTTTTTAAATACTTTCAGGGACTTGCTATTTCATACAGGCGGTGGCAAGTTATTCCAGCATTTAGAGGCAGCGTAACGAAAGCTGCTTCTAAATGCCTGAAGCCGGTGTAGCGGAGGAGACATGGAATCGCTTTGTGCTCTCACGCACACCTTTTGCCTCTCGTTTTTATTCCCACTTAAGTTTACGTGCAGGGTATGGTGGCACGCCAGTCTGCTTCAGGGTAAAAACCGTTGATGCTAGTTTTAGCTTCCGCCGGTTTGACATGTTGAGTATGTTCGATTTATATGGGGTTATGTGGGAGCGACTCGGAATGTCCTGGCAAAAACGCATGCATGCGTTCTGAACCCTTTGTACAGCTTTTTCAGTTCGCTTAATAATGTACTCTATGTATGTGACTGTAATTTTCACATGTTCGTGAAAATTCTATCACAAAGTACCTACTGTGTTTCAAAAACTTACATATTTGGTTCAAAATTAAAATTCACGACGCTGTCAGGGTAACGGCACGTCGTCGTCTCTTTACGCACAAAGACATGGTCTGACATGGTATTTCATGGTAAGACACACTTCCATTATATTTATTTATTCATAGTAACCATGGCAGTACAAGATCTTATCAGTAGATATGAGGTACATCATGAACCCTGGTAGGGTAGCTTATTTACTTTATGTTTGGAATATGTAATGAACACATGCATAATTAACATTAAACACATTCAATCCGTATTTGGACCATGCCTACAACAGCAATTTTACTCTTAAAGCAACATTCGAATTGATATACAATTTCATGACCCCGATTTTTAATCCAAACACACGGAAATGCGAAAACGGAACGAACAAAATCCGTCGCTTAAAAATTAAAAAAAAAAAAAATCAAAGCGCCGGGTCGCGATCCGTAAAACAAAATGGCCGAAAAACAAAATGGTCGACATCTGGGACGGGAAGTGCGTTCCGGACGGACGGACGTGCATCGATGGAAATGCAGTGGGCCATGAGCGTTTCAACGGATTCTGTGAACTGATGTATAGGTTTCTGAATGCATTCCGCTTCTATACTTTGCTTTGGCTTCAGTGTGCTCGTGTATTTTTCTTTTATTCGTCGAGAGTAAAGCAAATGCAAGAATTGAGCTTCGCCCATTTTTGTAAATCTGAGAAATTGTATCGAATCGCAGATATATTTAGTTTTTATTGCTAAAGCTAAAATATTAAGCCAGGTTCTCAGACTCGCTTGAATCACATTTTAAGTATTAAATGTGAAACAAAGAATTATTATGAAATAGTGATCTTTATTGTGTTAGTAAGCCGTAAGGGCACTTTTACAAGTCTGACTCTACGGCATTTCCCAAGAGGAGACCACTGAGGAGAGGAAAGCCGAAACAAACTCAACAGTCAGTCATTTTTTCGAAATTAGTCTATGATATCTATTACAATATTTGTACTTTGCCTATTCTAAATATATGTTTTAAGTATAAACTCAATGCGTAGTTCTTCAAGAAAACATATCAAAAGTTATAAAAGTAAAATATATATATATATATATATATAATATAAAAAAGCAAAATAATGTTTTTTTATTCAAAACAACTTACATACGTTTGATATGCCACCTTATACGAGTAAGAACTGTGTCCCGGTAAAAGAAAATTATTTGGTTTCTGTTCTGGGCCATGTATTGTTGTCTGTTAAATAGTCCTCTACCCTATGATATTTATTTATTTATTATAATATGCCTTTGCCATTAGCCTTTTAATTGAAGTTACAAACCGCGATCTGATTTATATGACGTCGTCTCCGGTTGATTTTTTTCTTCAAACACAGGCATTTTTCACTTAGTATTGTAGAAATGTAAATATTAAATGTCTCTAGAATGAAGAAAGAAAATTGTGATAAACAAGACTGTAACAGTCCGTTTCAGGTTTTTTTAATCTTTAATGTAGATATAGCCATTTCAGTTTTTCGACTTTATAAAATAGTATTATACGAGTATAGGTCCCCTGAATCCAAATTTTTTAAATACGTTTTGCTGTTATATTAAGCTACATGCTTCAGTTATACCAGGACTAGCCTTTTTTTGTATGATTATGACCAGAGGTCTGAAAAAGTAGTGCCTTCGCCTAAACTTCGAGGGAGGACTTAATTAAGATATAGTTAGAACCATATAAAATAATTATTGATTTTGATTGAATGCGGGATTTCCCGGATTAGTTAATCATTACTAATAAATCGCTCTCAGGGTTAGATTATTAATGAATAACAATTGTCTAATGCAGACAATTACAACCGAAATGTGGACATGCAATAGGTCAGTCGGATATACTCGTTGGACTGACCCCGGGAAATCCCGCATTTAATAAAAATAGAAATTCATTAATTGGGTGGTTTTAACCACTTTTAAAGTCCTCACGCGAAGTTTAGGAAAATAGGTGCTATCTATTCCGACCTTAATTATGACTTTTCATCCTAAAAATACTTTGAAGCCACAGAGATTTTTTTCAAGTTAAAATTTTTATATATCCAACAACCATCGTTCATTTTGTTTGATAAAATCGTTCTTAAAACGTTCAAATAGAAGACGTCTTATTTGAAATTTACGCCGCGTTGTTCATTTAAATAAATTCAAAATGGTAAGTGTTCTCGATAAGATTGGGGAAGGCCAGGAAGGTGCGTTCCGTGCGAATGCGTGCGAGGGAGCGACGCTCCGACGCACGACGCGATCGCTAGCTGCTGTGGACATGACTTCCTTTTTTATTCAGTAGATGGAAAAGTAAGTCAATGTGAAAAATCTATAAAATGAAAGAATTGAGAACGTTTTCAGAATCACACTGTTAGGTGCCAGAAACTTTGACTATTCTTTTTTAGGGTTCCGTACCTCAAATGTAAAAAAAAGGTAACTCTTATAGGATCACTTTGTTGTCCGTCCGTTTGTCCTTCTGCCAATACCCTATTTCTCAGGAAAGCGTGGAGGTATGAAACTAAAATTAATGTCAAATACCCAACTCTACAGTCTCTTGAAGGTGAAAAAAATTAAACCTCGAAGTCAAAGCAATAAAAAAAATACTGTCACTGAAAAAGTTGTTTCCATACAAATTTTAGTCAGTTGAAAAGCTAGAGTATTTCTAGTTGTCCAAGAAACTTGAAATTTAGTATCATATTTGGCTTTTATAGCTCAATAAACGCAATAATTCTGAAAACCTTAAATGTTGTCTGTCTGCGTTAGTAAACAATATAAAACGACCCCACACTGCATACATTTTCCTTAGGCTTAGGGCTCTGGATATTCATAGATACGTCCGTTTTAGCGTATATTTTGTACGGACGCGAGTCAGATTCGCACTTAACCGGTTTTTTGGTAAGTACTGCTAAAGTTGGCTTAAAAAAACTGTTTCAGCTTCCATTGGCGACGTGTAGATCCGTTGACCTATACGCTGCTCTGTTTGTTAGGGTGATGTATCCAAAAGGTACCAACGGAATTCTATTACCAAGTCCGTCTACTTTTACTTGATTGCCCCCAAGATGAATACTTTTTACACATCATAGCAACAACAGCTGGCCAGTCTGCCATTTAAATAAGACGTCGCCTACTATACACAATAAAAGTCGCATCAAATATAAATTCTCGTTAAACTGCAGAGCGTCACTATTTGAATGATTTTAGACTTTTGAAATAAAACAATTTAACGGATTATATCGCGTATATTATCTCATTTTAGTTCCCGACGTTTCGGAAGCTTTCCAGCTTTCCATGGTCACGGGAGGACTCATTGTTTTATTTCAATGAGTAATAATCGCGGAAACAGAAGAAAATATTATGATTTTAGACTTTGTATAGTGTCACTTCGATTTTCAGTGAGATTTGATTTCACACTTAGTGTTTATGTGATGAGCACGTACGAATGCTTCTGGGACTTGGATGTTTTCTATTTACGTTTTTAAGTATTATTATCTATACTATTAAAAGGTTGTAAAAATGAAAAGTCTCAACATTTAATACATTTCAAAAAAAATATTGAATGGACTATTTGGTTACTGAATCGATTTTTTTGTACGTTTATATGTGTCTTGGCGACTTTATCACGCTAAATCTTGGTTTTTTACTTGATTATTTTTGGTACACGGGTAGCTGTGCATCCACAGATAGGTGTAGAGGGTTATGATTTTTTCTCATCAGCGAACGAAATTGCGGGCACCTTTTAGTATTTAGACATTAAAGATGATCAAAAAAATGTATTTTTCGATTATGTGATCTTAAAATAGTCCGTATCATTTTTTTTTAAATATCTTCAATATAGACATTTTTTTTACAACCTTATAATATAGTAGTAGGTATATCTTTGCCTGGTATCCATAGAACAAGCTTTGCGTAGTTTGAGAGTAGTTTGTATGTGAATTTATTTATATCCCCCAGGCGTATCCATAGTAAGCCGATCGCTTGCCAAACTAGCTGGAACGAGCACTCGCGTCAAGTTCAATGTTACGGCGTCTTGCGCTAGTTCACTCGGCCTTCTACTTGATTGTCCCCAAGACCCTTAGAGCATTTAACTACTGGAAATGACAAGCTGTGTCCGACCAATCTTTTCATGCATTTTTAGCGGGGGGTGAGGTAAACACGTGCAGCACACTATGGAAATATTCATATTTCAACAAACGCACACATACAAAAGAAATCACTTACAAACAAAAAATCCGGCCAAGAGCATGTCGGACCATGCTCAGAATAGGGTTCCGCAGCCGTTCATACAAAAAAGTGACAGATGAAAAAAATACGATATTAAAAAGTGCACTAACAAAAGAGCGTCTGTCTTTTTTGGCAATAACTCAAAAACGATATATTCGATCATGATGAAGACAATTTTCGTTGAAAGTATTTATTAAGCTGTATCTTTTTAATTTTTTTCCTATTTTTTGGACACTGAAGAAACAAAGGGGTTATGACTTTTCTCCTGCAGGAATGAAGTTGCGGGCATCTTGTAGTCCATTAACGGCAATTGTTTCGTCTGATATCGAGATAATGTTATATTGCTCCAGGTTAGTATACGATTTAATGCTTGAATGCAAAGTTACTAGTAAATATCTTTAAGTGAAAGTGTAGTACTTATTTGTATTGTCTGTCATAGTACCTAAGAATTGGATGAAGTATTAAATTGTAAGTATGTGTATAAAATACGACTTGAACGACTTGCCCTTGTTATATACTATTTGTAATGCGGTTTGTTCGTGCTCAATGTACCTGCAACAATAAGAAAATATGATTACTATAAAATATGCAAAACAGTGTATACGTACGTACATAACAGACCTAGATCTAAGTACATTAACTTGCTATACTTGTGCCTTGATAGACAATCAAAAAAAATATTTCTGGGGTTCCGTTATAGGTGGTTTTTAATGTTTCCAGCGCTACCTTCTAGGTACGGAACCCTAAATATGAGTGAGTGTTAAAATAATCATTTTAATAGACCGTAGGTAATTCTGAATTTAGAAGCGTTATCAAAACTTCAGTTCAATTTCAGTTCGGATCCTAGCAAGTGGAAAAAAGGTTTGAAAGGGGCAACTTTAAAAATGTCATTCTTGTGACAAGCGTTTTATTTCCGACCGTACTTTGAACATGCGTCAACTAGTCACCGAGACGATTTCTAAAGATTACCAACTAGCCTATCGAAGCTCAACTATAATCTTCATCATCATCATCATCATCAGCATTTCAGCCATAGGACATCCACTGCAAGACACAGGCCTCCTCAATAGATTTCCACATGGGCCGGATAGAGGCGACCCGCATCCAGCGAGTCCCCGCAACCCTAACCAGGTCGTCCGACCACCTCGTGGGTTGCCTTTCCACGCTGCGCTTGCCGGTACGCGGTCTCAACTCGAGAACCTTTCTGCCCCAACGGTCATCGGTTCTTGGAACTATGTGTCCTTCCCATTGCCACTTCAGTTTGCTTACCCTGTTTGCTATGTCGGTGACCTTGGTTCGTCTACGAATCTCCTCATTTCTGATTCCATCTCGTAGAAAAATCCCGAGCATAGCCTTTTCCATAGCTCGCTGAATGACTCAAAAAGAAGGTGAAGCATAGATTTTTTCAAATAGGCACCTCGATGTTATAAAGTCACAAAATTTACTTAACACCCAATTGTCACATTACCACATACGAACTATTTTAAAATGTCCCAACTAATCCAATTACCAGCGACCTTCAAAGTACAGCTTGACACTGTTCCGCCGTTATTAGACCCTCGAGACAGTCAAGGTCATAGAGTTTTAAATTAAAATGGAATTACTTATGAGGGCCAGAGTTGGTTATGGAGGGTAGTTTTAACATTAAAGTAATTGGAGGTAAGCTGTGAAGTTCTGCAGAGCTATGTAGAACTAGCTTAGGCCCGTGGTTTCGCCAACGAGCTAAGCGTAATTTCTTCATTGCAACTTACCCAATACAAACTTTGGACGCCCATTTCATCCTTAGTGCAAATCCTCCCTTTGACCTTATAAGGAACCTACGTGCCAAATTTGGAATCTCTAGAACCAGTGGTTTGGGCTGTACGCTGATATGTCAGTCAGTCAGCCAGTTTCTTTTTTATAAGCATTATTACACTTCCATCTTAAACTTGCCTCCCGATCTTCATTTAACAATCGTGTAGCAACAGGTGTCCAAACATCTTTGTTCTCCTATCCTCAATTGTTTTATTCTTTGCAACATCATCCCATTCGAGTCTCACGGTTTACTTTTTAAAATAAATGGTCTTTGAAAAACGCCCACCAACCACCAAATCCATAAAAGATCTGCAGCTGCAGTGCTATAGAACTGCGCAATATTACTTATATCTTTCCTGTCAAGTGCGAGAAAGTCGATTGACATATAACGAACAAACTAATCACTACGACGAATATACAGCTCGAATATCGGCAATGACTAGACATAGAAGGTTTGTGGCAAAAATTACAATTATTTAACTAGGTAAAGACTTCCTTACAATTTCAAAATCGATAACTGTTTTCAATACTTACCCATTTTGAAGTGACATTTCATACTAGATGTTGAGTTCATCGGGTCAAATAGAAATAAATCTGTATGCTGACCGCTATCGATGTTATACTCTATATTGATAATGTATTATATTTTAGTACTTTTTTGAGATTTGTGAAAAAGATAATTTAAGAAGATTTCACGACACTGTTTAGAAGCAGCATTTTTGAACACGTAAAATTACTTCCATCAATTAGTCTCACTGAGCGGACAAGACTGTCAATGTTAATTTACAACCAACACTGAAACACGTACCTTTTTAGTCCTTAAAACGTACGTCCTTCAATTTTTCTTATTGTATAATGTCTTATTTATCCATAAAGAAATTTATCATAGACTTTTGTTATATTCAACTTGCATATGTATATCATAATACAATTTAATGATAAATAATTATCGCTAGGAAATCCTTAGGATAATTGTATTCCTTCCACTAAAATTTGTGTCTATAACTAATTATTATAACCTATAATTCCCTAAATCACACACTAGTGGAGGATGTTTGCTGTTCCCTGCACCGAAAATAAGAATAAAAATACAAGTAACTTTATTTGCATAGAATAAGTACAGTGAGATATGTTAACAGGTTAACCTGATAAGAAAATGAGCGGCTTATTCTGCTTAGGTCAGTCGGGGTAAGAGAAACACATGGTAAGAGAATCGTTGTAAATGTGACACTGAAAACTGACATATGTGTCAATGGAAATAGAGTTAGGCCAATTGCATGGATTCTCTTTCCCCACGAAATAAATTATGTTGCCCTTACCCCACCTGACCTTATATGTATGGATTATATTAGCATACACACATATTTATAAAAAAAAATGTTTTGTTGTACTTTGTGATAGACATCTTCATAGACATCTTCATAGATCTCTTGTATCCATTTGGGCAACATTTACGAGTATACTATTATAAAGTTGTAAAAATTAAATCTCTGTACATCAAATATATTTCAAAAGAAGTAATACGGACTATTTGAACGTCACTGAATCGAAAAATATTTTTGTACCTTCATCACGCCAAAATTGTTGAACGAATTTTCTCTTTTTTTCGTACACGGGTAGCTGGTTATCCACACATGGTTATACGATGCTTTTTGGACTATGCTGAAGAAAAAATCTAAAAAATGATCATTATCCTGTCGTAATGTATGGATCAGAATGTTGGGCAACGAAAGAACGGACGCAAGAAGAGTGCACGCAGCCGAGATGAGAATGTTGAGATGGATGTGTAAAGTGACGAGACAAGATCAGATTAGAAATGAGTATATAACGGGAAGTTTGAAAGTAACACCCAGGATGGACAAAATGAGGAGCAGTAGATGCGTGGTATGGGCATGTAATGAGGAGGGATGAGGGTCATATTGGTAGAAAGAATGTTATAGATGAGTGTCCAAGGACGAAGAGCGATCGGTAGGCCAAAAAAACGATTTATGGATTGTGTGAGAGAAGACATGAGAAAGAAAGGAGTAAGCGCTGAAATGACGAATAATAGAGATGAATGGAAGAAGAAAACATGTTGTGCCGACTCTACCTAAGTGGGATAAGGGCAGGGAGATGATGCCGAAGAAAAAAAAGAAGGCTTTATTTGTTTTTCTCCTGCGCTGACGAAGTTGCCTGTATTATATATTTTACCTGTATTATATATGTGTCTTGCAATCAATGCAGTCTTAGGTATATTAAAACGTGCTATACGTCCCGAGCTCAAGAAAGTGTTGAATTTTGTCATTCATGCGTGACATCATACGTCAAGCAACAAGGCGTAGTCGCGATCAGTTGAGCCTGGCTCGTAAGATCTAGTTTAATGAAAGTTTCAAATGCAATACCCAGCCCATTCAAGGCAATATAGCAAGACGCTACAAAGGCATAAAGTGGAATTATTCTGAACAAGACTCCAGCAATCTTGCGAGGGGCCCCTCAAAGCAAATAGCAATCTAGACCTAACCTGTTTTCCACCCGGGATTAGTGGGAAAACAAATTTTAACCCTGCAATGCAGTTCTCATCACGATTCGGTAAAAGATGATGCCCTTTGAGGGAGCTGCGTTCTTCTGTTTAAGGCCGCGAGTTTTAGCGGATAGTTATTGATAATAAATAATCTTAATATTTATTACTCGTAAGCGAAGGAAAAAAATAACCGTCTTTTTGTCTTCAGCTTTGGAAAGTAAAAAGTATCTTATAATCATTTGTAGATCAGCTATCCGTGTACCAAAAATAATTGAAATCCGTTATTCCGTTTTGTCGTGAAGAAGACACTAAGACACATACAAACATACAAAATAATCCGAAAATAAAATCGATTCATTGACCTTCAAATAGTTTGCATCACTTATTTTTGTCAAAATATCTTCCATGTACAAACATTCCACTTTTAGAACCTTATAATAGTAGATATAGATTACGCTCGATTATTTAGTTAAGTATAATTTACGTTCCATAGATTCCTAACATTGTTGTTTCATGATCAGAAACAATAATTAATTACTACAAAAAGTAACTACAGTGTATTTGTCTTTCCAGCGCTAAATAATTTACGTAATTTGAACTTTCTGTGTTGTGGGTGCATTGCGTACTTTGAAAGGAAGGGTGCGAGTTCAAGCGAGAAAACGACTTTTTTTGACGTGTAGTCTTAGCTGTATGTACCCGTAAAATTGATGCAATAGTACGTGAAATCGTGTAACTTTTAAATTAATATAAATTAATTCGTAAAAGAGAATTTAAATATGTGAGTATAAAGTATTGTCTTTCGTTCGTCAATGACTACAACAGTTTTATAAATTCTGTCTCGATAATAATTATGTTATGTTTGATGGTCACTCACTTCACAAGTTGCCAATTCCGAACACATTCTTTTCAAATATTGTCGCTTCTCGATATAGCTAATCTAACCTCTAGCACAACTGTGATACGCGATACTTTGTCGCGCGACAAAGATTGTCTGTCTCTTTCCTTTCAATACAATGCGAGAAAGACGGGTGATGCTATGTCGCGCGTCAAGTGTAGTCGCGGAAAGTTTTGCTAGTTCGGCAGCATGCTACCTTTAAACTTTCTTTTCTGAACAAATGAGAAGCATGTTGCCAATAGCGTACCAACTTGATTGACAGATCAAATCGGTTCCTTTTTATGTACTGTCAAAAGGCTTTGAAAGTTTGAAGTTAGAAAGGAAAAACGGTTTACTATGTCATAATTCTTTATTTATTCGTCAAATTGCCCGTGTTAATCGTCAAAGCTTGAAACCTAGTATTCATGGATGTTTTCTTCGTATTATCTGAAATAGCATTTAACTGTAAGCGTGACATACAACAACACAATATGTTGACTACAGGAAAGTATCCAATTCCGAATAGATTGTTTCCAAATATTGTTGCTTCTTAAAACAGCAAATCATCACCTTCATAATTGCGGCCTTGGAAAAGCCTTTTCGAATATGCTTTCGGCCACATCATTTAGAGTTGAAGCAGGTGAAAGTGACGGGCAAGCTTCTCCGTAGCACGGGACGACTCCGCACAGTACCGCGCCGCATCGAACTAGACGCGAAATAACCTCGGGTCATAGGACCATAGGACTTACTTGATTTAAACTTACACGATCTTCACTGATTATCACAACACAACGAAAAGGGTCTTAAAAACGGTAATGAAAGAAATCATATATATACGCGATTAAGCCCCGTTTGGTTGTGTTATTACGAGTTTCTGCCCAGAGTACCTTCTTTTCTGGTACCATATTTATAGTCATTGCTTTAAATAACTTTACTAATGGGTACTTATTATTATTGTATTAGTATTATTATTTTTGTAAGTAACGATCACATTCCGAATAATATAATTGATATGTATTTGTATTTGCAAGAAATTTGTAATGTTGTGATAAACTTAACTAAACTAAACCGTTGCCTATTTGAACGTACCATTGCTTATTGGACTTTTTTAACAGCGTAAACTGGGCCTGAACCCCATCTCCATAATCTCCTTGGTCCGTTAGGCTTACGCGCGGTTGCATAGCTCCAAACTTTACTTACATTTGGAATAAAGCGATTTTGCCCGTCCTTTGTTTTGCTTGCGCTAACAATTTTTTGAATGTTTTGTTTGGCGCGGGCAGTCGAAGCTTTTTTACTAAACTGCAATGTCCTAACTTTAACTAGGAGCAAATGTGTTGTCCCCTTTTTGTTAAGTTTAACGGAATGTTACATTTGTTTGTATTAGTTATGTTAATTTATCAGGAATTTCAATTTGAGAAAATGTAGATGAAGAGTGGATAGTTCACAAATTTACAACATTCGTTAGGTTGCAAATACTTTACGTCTCATAAAATGTATGTGTATACATTTTATGAGACGTAAAGTCATCTCGGCAAAAGCCCAAAAGGTCAAATGAATGCGCCAAAGGCATTTAAATGTTGAAAACGTTCTGTACAGTCGCACTAAAGCGACTTTGTATAACAAACTTCAACTTTCCAAACGTGAATTGTAAATGGCCGATTTAAAATTCCTAAAACTTTCATATGCAGTCGTAAACGTGCATCCAAATCCTTTGATGACCCGCTCCGTACTTTACGCCGTAAAAATGCAACATATTCTCGAACTCGACTGCATTATTGCATTTCAAATCTAGCTTCGCTTAAAAGGGGAGGGAAAAGTACCGTAGGCCATTCTGTATCAATTTAATTTTACTTTTCAAGTTCATTAAAATCCCGATAGATGGCGCTTTTAGTCTTCTTTAAAGCATTATGAATATTGTTTGACTTAAACTGTTAACTTGATGACGGCATTTTAATTAGAGCGGTTGTCTTGAACCATTGTAGACATAAATGTTTAATCAAATCATATCAAATCAAATCAAAATATTCTTTATTCAAGTAGGCCTAGTTACAAGCACTTTCGAAATGTCAGTTACATGAGAGTGAATGTTTGCTGGGAGAAATACAATATGATCCAACATTTGCTGCAAAGATTAGGAAAACCCAGAAAAACCTAATCAGATCATTTAACTTAAGTGTAATATTATTGATAAAATCATCATTTTTAAAATTAAAATAATCAATAAGATAAATCCCAAAAGGATTGTCAATAAAAAATAAATAATCTAGAATGTGTCTAGAATAAAATTCTAAATGTCAGAGTATATAAAACAATTAAGATTAAAATAATAATAATACCTTAGGTATTCGTTAAAATAATCATTCATATACCTACATGACGCTATAATTTACATTAATCCCACGCGGCTTCATCATTCATGTAGTCTTGTGTGCTATAATAAGCTTTAGAAAATAATTTTCGTTTTACAATATTTTTGAATTTACCAATAGACAACTCAGTTATGCTGCTAGGAAGTTTATTATAAAATCTCACACAGTTACCCATGAATGATCTCCTTATTTTATGGAGCCTAGTAGCAGGCACTGCGAGCTTATGCTTATTTCTAGTATTAATATTATGTATATCACAGTTCTTCTTAAAGTCGGTAATATTTTTATGTACATACATAATATTCTCATAAATGTATTGACAATGCACTGTCATTATATTAATGTCCTTACACTTATCTCTAAGCGAGTCTCTATAGTTCATTTTATATATCGCACGAACAGCCCGCTTCTGCAGAACAAATATAGTATTAATGTCGGAAGCACTGCCCCATAGTAAGATGCCATACGACATAATACTGTGGAAATAACTGAAATACACTAATCGAGCCGTTATCACGTCTGTTAATTGACGAATCTTACTTACTGCAAAAGCTGCAGAACTCAGTCTATTCGGCAGATTAGCAATATGGGGACCCCATTGGAGTTTAGAATCTAATGTTATACCGAGAAAGACTGTACTATTAACTAGTTCCAGTTCCTCACCTTTAACTATAACGCTTGCTTGTTTATGACAGTCATACAATTGGAATTCAAAAGACAATATTGTAAAATAAATTTAAGTTATTGATTTTGATTGTGAAGTTATATTAATTTGCGCTTTCTAGTTTTTTCAACATCAGCATTTTATAAAACAGTTTCTTGTTAAGTAGGTACGTTCCAACTATTTTGAATGGAGAAATGTGGTACAAGTAGCAAAATCGTTGAGAGATACTATGCTAGCCTGCTGAATTTAAACGTTCCAGCCACTATTACTTGGCCGCTCAAAATAAAAGAAGCGTATGTCTCTACGGACATCATACTAGCATACGACTTCTTATCTCCGCATGGTCCTCCCGTAAGCGAGTAAACCTTGGCTATAAAACTACCGTTATTTCCGTAACTAACTGGAGTACAGCTGCATCAGTTACTCCTGCAGATGTTCTTCAAATGTATGCCAAATGTCATGACTTTTGAAGTTTACGATGTTGCCGATGCAATTAGGATTTGTGATATTTTGTCACAAGTTTTCCGTGAAAACGGCGGACACATTGAAGAGATAGTTGGTACAGCAAAGTTTTGACAACATCCTACGCGAATTTTCTGTAAATATAACGAATGCTAGCAAATATATTTTACTAGGCTAGAATTAGCAGTTTATTCGGGATGAAATGAGCCTTCCTTACAAATATGTGGGTCGTTATAAGAAAAGTAAACAATGACTGACTCCGGCCATCTGTGAAGATTAGGGAATATAAATGATCTTTAATTTTTGGTTTATTTAAAGCTCGTTCGTGTAACAAACAGTAGGCAAAAATAATTTTTCGAATAACTATAAAAATAACCAAGATATAAGCCATCAAACATTTAATTGTATCTCTTTCTAGCAAAACAGAATTTAATATGGAGTTTATATGACCGGAGTGCACTATGACGTAACAGTAGATACATGTCGCACCTGTGTCAAATCGCTGTCTCATTAGTAGTTTAAATTGCCTATATCATGCGTATTTCTTGGCCGTTTTTAATTTCACATTTTGAAATCGTTTTTACGGTATTTTGATATTTTGTTAAGAAAAGCGGTGAAAAAAATTCTTGCATGTACAGCTGATCACCAAGTTTTAAATTTATAGCCTCGACTCAAATTCATATTTACTGCAACCCAAATGTGGTTACACCACAACAACTTTCAACCGAAAATCAAAAAATCACGATAGATGGCTACAACTAGCCCTTCTTAAGTAATTAATAACGTCAGACGACTAAAACCTTAGCCTAGAGAGTTTGTGTTGACACATTATGGCTGTAGGGTGGATATAATACTATTGTCTCTTGGCTTGAAATGAGCAGTGTACAGGTAAGCGGCAATGTGAAAAAAACAATATGGCACAACTGACCATCAGCAAAGAATTGCCTGCCACCAACATCCCAATTTACCGAACCGACCAGTACTATGCGAATCTAGACTGTGCTACCCAGCTCTGTCAAGATCCGAATAACAAATATCTATGATGTATTGATTTTACTTTGACCAAAAACTTCAGAAATTCTCGATAGATGGCGCTACAAGTCCCTCTTAAGACTTTAAATACGTTAGACGACTAAAACCAGAACCTAGAGAAGTTGCTTTGTGGACACTATGGCTGTAGGGGAGATAGCGTTCATGCTAATGTCTCTTTCCCTGAAGTGAGCGGTGTATAGGCAAGCGTTAATGGAAAGAAAACAATATAGCACAAACGACCATCTGCAAAGAATTGCCTGCCACCAACATCCCAATTTATTGGCCCGACCAGCACTATGCAAATCCCCACTCACTGCGACCCCGCTCTGCTCAGCTTTTCAGCAAACTTCGAAACAGCAACTTGCATGAATTCATTATTACAATTTTCAGTCCAGAATGTCCGTTCAGTTTGGAAAGTTTTTATCGCTTTTAATTTAGTTTTTAGTGGGATTTGAAGTGCAAATCACTTTAGTTTCGGTTCGTAATTTGAAAGTGGTCTGTTAAATACGTTGAGAGCGATTGGATGAAGATTATCTTTAATGAAATATTTTCGGTAGACTATTCTATTTTAGAGGTAGAACGAGTCTCTGGGGGGATACTACTCATATAAGATACTTTGAAGAAGTGACATTCGCAATATACAATAGTTACTGTTCTTACAATCATTATTGAAATTAAATATGTTTGCTGTTTGTCAGTACACTCAGAACCTTTATGATGATACAACGACTACCTATAGTTGTATGTGTCATATTAATTAGCAGAGCGAGCGTAGCGAGCCAAGCGTCTCCATTTCAGCTTCGGCAAAAAAAAATATCTGGTGCGTTTTTTCCTCTACATGTTGCAATTCTCAACCGATTCTACTTGTAAATTTTGTGAGAAGGTTCGATATTTTTAGTTTGTCAATTCTTTTTTTTTTAACATGGCGGAGTTATGGGGGCTTAAAGCTCGCTACAGCTCATAGAGCCACTAGTAAAAGCGTTTGCATTACATAACTGGTCCTCATTAAATTATATCGGTACATTGACATAAAAGAATTTAACGGATTATATCGCGTATATTATCCCATTTTATTTCCCGACGGTACGGAAGCTTTTCAGCTTTCCATGGTCACGAGAGGGCAGAGAAAATGAGATAATATACGCGACATAATCCGTTAAATTGTTTTATTTCAGTGAGTAATAATCGCGGAAACAGAAGAAAATATTTTATATCGGTACAGTTTGAACGACAAACGCCACTCAATATCTATCTTAAGACTCATACATGACCTCTAAAGGATAAGTGAAGATTGATTAAGGTGACCTAACCTGAACCTTAAAATCTAGCATTGTCATCTACCCTGAACATTAGTGCAGGGCTAAGTATTTTCATTGTCTTGTATGTTTTGGTTAAGTCTGTTCTTAGAGCTTGAGTAGTCACTGCGTCTGCTTTAGGGATGTCGTGACAAGTTTCGCCCGCCCTGGCTGCCCGCTGCCGACTCGTACATGCGCAGAGCGCGCTAGCTGCATGACGTGATTCATTTTGACCAATAGGGAGGGAGCATTTTTAGTTTTCACTAAGTTGGTTTACTGTGACTGTTGTGTTGCGTAATGACATTATATGGTACAGAACAGTTAGACTGTAACCTATGAGACCTATTTTTTTTCTTTCTACTGCCATATTATGTTAAATAGGTAATTAGAGAAATAAAAAACTGACTGATTTACTGAGTTTTTTTAATGGGTTTCAAAAACATTCGCATTCGTACATTCGCATCCTTAATATTCGCATTCGCATTCGCGAATGTGACGAAAACGTCATTCGTGACATCCCTAGTCTGCTTAAAATCGTAAATTTTGGGTGTTATAAAGTTGTAAAAATGAAATGTCTGTACATTGAAGATATTTAAAAAAAAAACAATCGTTACGGCTTCGAGATCACTAAAACGAAAAATATTTTTTTTGGATTTTTTGTTTGTGTGTATGTTCGTATGTGTCGTTGTGGCTTCATCACGCTAAATCGGCTAAATGGATTTCGACTATTTGGTACACCGGTAGCTGGGTATCTCCAGATGGTTATAGGATATTTTTTTTCCGACTACGCTATAGCAAAAAAGAGGGGTTATGACTTTTTCTCCTCCGCCAACGAAGTTGCGAGCGCCTTCTAGTGTATTATAATTTAAGTAAAGCATGTCATCAGCATCCTTTTTGTGCGGTTTAGGATCATAGTGAGAAATTACAATATCTACAAATTACCACACCTATAAACGACTACTTTTACAAAAGCATACTTCTTAAAATGACAACTTCTTGAAATATCAAATCTTCTTGAAATGGCTAGTTAATTGATGAAGTATCAAATCTTCTTGAAATGGCTAGTTCGTTAAACGACTACGTTTACATTTAAGGTTTATACGTATTTTAAAAGGAATTTATCATTAGGTACAAATAGCGGGCTGTATGCCACGATACATTATTGATTTGAGTCGAGAGAGCTCAGAGGTGCTTGCTTAAGGTTATCTTCTCAAAACCCTACAGATAGTCAACCACTGAGCTTTAAAAGAATTGTGAGTTACTGTCAATGAGGAAACCTAATGATAGAATACTAAGAAGTGGATGTGCTGAACGTAAATTGATTAAAATTAAATTAAAAGGTGTAAATGTACCAGAAGTGGTCATTTCATGAAGTGGTCATTTTAAGAATGGTAATTTCAAGAAGTGGTCCTTTTTAATTGTGGCCATGTATACAACGTTGTGGCTTTATCACGCCAAATGGGCTAAACAGATTTCAACTATTTTGGTACATGGGTAGATGCGTATCCACAGACGATTACGAGTATAGGATACTTTATACTGTACTACGCTGTCGTAAAAAGAGGGGTCATGACTTTTTTGAAATTGTAGATATCGTCTATATAGTTATTAATAAATTCACTACGCAAAACGTCTTTTCAACAACTTTCAATGCCGCTAGAGCAGTACCTAATTTGAGTCTAAATTACCAATTTTTACAACAGTTATTAAAGTACCAGAGTGCTCTCCAAAGTTCAAAACGGAGTCTAACAATTTAAAATATCCCAAAAACTTTATTTTTTGACAAACACGCAGACAAATACAACTTGCCGCAAGTTCGATTAAGGCCGTAAAGATATTCTCTCAAAGCGTTGTCCACAAAATGAGTCCAGAGTTTCTCGGATCCAGTTTTATTTTCACTAAGGTCGGGTCAGAGGACGATGCGACAGTATACAGATAATAACAGTACGATAATTATCTAAGGTGCGTTGCAGAGGCGTAGCGTTAGGAAAATTCCAAGGGACGTCGAAGCGTATTCATTTACTCATATTTAAAGAAAAAGGTTATAAGCCTTTCTTTGGGCAAGCAGGTGCGAATCGGTTTATATGGACGCCACGCCACTGGTGCTTTGGGATTAGACGGAAGCATGGCAAAGAATAAAAGTTTACCGAAAATTCTGGTGAGAAAAAAATTACATCCTTTTTTATTCTTGTGCGTAGTCAAATAAAAAATATTCTTTAACTATCTGTGGATAATCAGTACCCCTGTACCAAAAATAGTTGAAATCCGTTTCGCCATTTTGGTGTGATGAAGCCACAACGACAAATACAAACATAACACAAATCCAACAATAATATTTTTCGGTTCAGTGACCTTTACATATTTTCCGTTGCACTTTATGGAAATATCCTCAATGTACACACATTTAATTTTTACAATTTTATAATACCTATCGATTACAAATACAAAATTCTTTATTGCGTAATAAACACGTTTAATATGATCTAAGGGATGGAGCCGCCCTGTAGGCCCAATTATTCATCTAGCGTTTGAAATGCATAGTGTCGCTTTCTGAATAATATATGAAAATTATATGTTTTTCATACTGCACTGTTTTCTGCTTTCTTTTACACGTTCCTGGGAGATTTATACCATATTGGGGATCAAGTCTTCCGCGTGCCCTTTTAGCCTTCTTTTTCTTCTGATAAAAAAATACGTTAGATTTCTAAATATTTTATTGATTTTTTAATAGATGATATGTTAAAGTTGTTTATTTGAGGACATGAGAAAGAAAGGAGTAAGCGCTGAAATAACGAATAATAGAGATGAATGGAAGAAGAAAACATGTTGTGCCGACCCTACCTAAGTGGGATAAGGGCAGGGAGATGATGATGTTAAAGTTGTTTATTTAATTTTACAACGTAATTAAACAAGATTTTCTTTTGATGTTGTTTCATCCAGTATTAGATGCATATGCCTCCTCTAATGTCTTAAGTTCGTTCTTGTATGACATCTGTTTTCTATTAGTGGGCGAATTAACTTTTAGGCACACGTATCTGTTCAGAACTCTTAAACTTAACTACTGTAAATAATGGTTTCTACCTAATAAATAGAAAATATTATGTTAGGACTACGATTTTTTTGGTAACTCCAAAGATATTTTAGGTAACACCAGAAACGTCAAAAGTGTGGGTCTAAAAGTTTATTGACCCTACTGTCATTTCGTCACCTCTTTTCGCCAAGAGCGTTCAAATCTGTTCAAACAATTCGCAGTTACACAGCTTAAAAATTACGTACTGATTTTTAAAATAGACTGCGTCTCCCGTCGACCTCATTCGCTAGGTATCTCATTAGGTCGCTTCGTCGCTTAATTTTTAACTTAAGTAAAAAATTTTAGTAAAATTCTCCTCAGTTTGCGCTAAATATAGGATGTTGCAAACGCCATTTTGCCGGCAGCTACCGCTTAAAGTTGTTTGAGGATTCTTACATACTACGTCTGTCTTATATGTATATAACGGTGTTACCTATATCGGAAAATTAATAAGGTATTAACTTAGTAATGTATACGTTCGTAAACACGCGCTATTGTGTGTGTACCTAAATTACTTATGTCAGTTTCCCGACAATCTTTAGCCTTGGAGAGGCAGGTATAACTTAGTACCAATTATAAGAAAAAAAATCGCCTTGGCAATCGGTTCTTACTTGTCTTTTCCAAAAATTGTATCGTCAGTTTCGTCGTCGTTTCGGTAAAAGAGAGCCATGCGACAAGTAGGCATTTCTTATTTTTGACAGTAAACCTTCGTGCATGCAGCATGTGTCAGTCTATAGCGATAGGCCTTACTATGGAGGTCGCGGAATATACTTGCAGTTACGCCATGTACTAATTCTATTCACGGAGTGCGCCGACGAAAATTATGCGAGATATTTATTTGGTGATAATGTGCGCGACAAGTGAAGTCGCAGCTCCTACTTTAAGAGGGTGCATCGAAAAAGCTAGTTTTTAGTGAGATTTTTGTCAAATCTAGTATATGAAACAGGCTGGTTTTCAGATACGTGTTTTTTGACTATTTAACCTATTTAGCGCCTAACGCGGAAACATGTTTGCTTAAAATTTCCTCTATAGAAAAGTTATCCGGAAACGCGTCTTCATTTTCCGTATTTGGCTAGTTTGTACAAACGACAGATTAATCTAAATTGCTAAATTATGTAAAAATGTCATTCTTCCCTTTATCTTTTACGTCACTAACATAAACGGTGACAAAACATAATAATATCTTCGATTTCATTGTACATCTGGCGCTTACGCGAAAAAACCCCAAGCATGTAGTGTATCGTTGTTAATTTTTTTTAAATAACTTTAATGTTTAAAAATTTAAATTAAAAATTAAATCTTATCAAGATGTATATTATAATTAAGAATAGCTTTCTCTTTCTTTGATGCGCGCGAGCAATAAATGCGTCCCTTATTACAAATTACGCTCATTGGCTAGGGGCGTGGTTTACAAATGACGATGCAGGCCCTTAAGCATGACTCCCTCCGCGACTCTTACTCGCATGACAAGCTGCCTATTTCTTAGCATTCAGTGCAATGAGCAAGATACCTACTTGTGACGAAATCCTGGGACAAGCGGAGTAGCAGGCGAGTTTGCTAGCAGTTATGATCACGTAAGCGATTACTGCTGACGTTTTGGCGCTTAAAAAGTGAACCTTTGTGTAAGGCCTCATTATAGAGGCCTCCGGAATATACTTGCAAATACACCGTGTCTGGTTGTGCGATAAAAATTACGCAATTTACATAAGTGATATGGATGATAAGGAAGTAACCTAGCAGAGGCGTGGTGTCAGGAAAATTAAAAAGGTAAGTCGAAGCGTATTCATTTACTCATATTAAAAAAAAGATGGACGCCACGCTATACTGTAGTTGTAGCCCAGTACTACCTACTTTTCGCAAAACTCCTACCCACGATTCTTACTCGCGCGACAAGCAAAGTGTCTCTTTCCATACAGTACTGTACGAGAGAGATGGGGATATCAATGGGCAAGCGAAATCGCGGCCAGATCTACTGACTGTTATGCTAACCTGAGAGCAATGTTTATTTTGCCGTCGACTGTACCACACCTTGATGGTACGCGTGTTCCCGAAGTATTCGCCAAGTATTCAAGTATCCGCAACTTTGCATGTACATCATTAGTCAGAGCACAGTTTAATTGGAATACTTGCCACTTGCAAACGACTCTTGTAGCGTATTAGTATTGGGCGATTAATTATTTGTGGAACACTTCGTTGTATGTATATTTGTTACTTTAATGCACACTAGCATTTGTCCGCGGCTTCACCCACCTCACCGGGAATATGGTAGACTATGTTTTAATCCATGACTATCTGTATATTACGTTTCATCAAAGCCTGTTCTACGGTTAACACGTAACAAACATCCAAACATGACACCGTACATTGAAGATATATTCAAAAAAGTTTAACAGACTTTTTGAAGGTAAATGAAAAGAAAAATATTTTTTCTTTGGATTTTTTTTATCGTTGTGACTTCATCACGCGAACGCGGTAAAACGGATTTCAACTACTTTTTGTATAAGGGCAGCTGGGCTTCCAGAGATGGTAAAGAATAATTTTTACTCGACTACAATGAAGAGAACATTATTATATAATTGGTTATGTTTATAGTTTATAATATTAGTAGGAATTTGTATAACCCCTCTAGCTTACGCTGTTCTGTTACTCTGAGTTACTCGGGTTCAATAGCGGACACTTGGCCAGAGAATAACAATGTTTTTTTTAGTGAATGTTAAGAGTTACTTTGACGAAATCCCACCATATCCTTTTTTTATGCGAGTTCTTTCAGACGACTCTAGTCGACCGTCGAATCAACATCAATCGTAAATGCTAAAAAAAAGTATAATATATAATAACGTGAATTCACTATTGTCAGCACATTTACTGCCAGAAACCTGCCTAGCGGGCGCCCTACGCGTAGACGCGTAGCCGATACCATGCGTTTCCCCGTATGTAGAGGACAGTGCGTAGCGCTACGAAAAGCTTGGCAGTGGAAGTGTTAAAAACGTACAGTCTAAACCCGTGAAGATAGGAATATAAAATTGAAAAGACAGTTTTTTAGACTTTGTGTATAGGATTTTTTAAACTTGGATGAAAACCTAGTTTAGTTTGAAATAAATTGAATACGATGTTTGTAAATAAACTTCAAATTATACTACACTATACTAGCATCGATTACACGTGAAATTCACAGAGAATTTTTAAGTGGACGGTATGATGCTGACGAAAGCTTTACGAGGTTAATTTAATAAAAAATTTATTAATACAAATATCAGCATTCATTAATATGTATGCGAAATATAAATGAAATCCACTGGAGCAAAATTTACAGAGCAATATTAATATCCTTTTGCGAAACATTCATTACCTAAACAGTTTGAAGAGTAAGAGAGTAATATATGTTTCATTTATTTGTTTATAGATACTAGTATGTGTATTTTGGTGTATGTTTTATTTATGTGAATTAATAATTTGTTTTTTGTTTGTCTAGATCTTTTTCTATAGCATATGTATATATGTATATTCCCATTTGCTCAAAGATTAACTGGAAAATATCTCTGATAAAGATAAGTTCGTTTTGGTAATCGTTTGTTAATTTGTTTAATTGCAATAGTGTTTAGTGTTTACATACATACCGAAAGCTTAACGTTTTTTCAATATTGACGGTTTCATACTGTATATTTCATTTCATATAATATGCGTTACAGATACCAACAAAGACGATAAACTTCAAAACGTGAATACAGTACTTTTTTGTATAGCCCGACAAGAGATGGCGCCACGTAAATCCGCCCTTTTAATTCATTTCAACCAAGCTAAAATAAACTTAGCATATGAATATTGTTAATTATGATGCTTTCCACTCAATGTACAACTTACTTTATATTAACTTTATCTAACGCCAAAATTAAATTAAAAACAGCTACCACTTGACTCGCTAATCACCTTCCCAACCTTCATTAAGAGATGGCGACACCATATTGGGTCAGTTGGTACATCGTTCTTATTAATCCTAGAGTAAGGTGGGAATTGTTTAGTAAATAATAAAGTGAGAACTGGGTTAATCTTCGTGACGTGAGGGATGGCGGGCAACTAATATGTTTAGTAGTCGTAGGTTATACAGATGCTGTTGACAGCTTTTAGGTTATACAATGTTACGCTGTTTAAACCCAAATATATATGTAGATGTAATATATATATTTGGGTCTTTATTCAAGTATCTGTCCCGCGTCATTAGTGTGGACACCATTTTATCGAAACGCCTGTATATCGTCATGATTTCAAACTACAAAACCGGCCACGTGCGAGTCGGTTTCGCGCACCGAGGGTTCCGTACAAAATATACGCTACAAACGGCCGTATCTATGGAAATCCAGTGTTAGTAGAGCCCTACTCCTAAGCAAAACGTACGCGGTGTTCGATCATTTTATGTTGGTTTTTGACATAGACAGACAGACATAAAATTATACTGTTTTTAGTATTTGTTGTTACAGTGGCAATAGAAATAGATCATCTGTGAAAATTTCTACTATCTAGCTATCACGGTTCATGAGATACAGCCTGGTCACAGGCGGTCAAACAGACAGACGGACAGACGGACAGCGGAGTCTTAGTAATAGGGTCCCGTTTTACCCTTCGGGTACGGAACCCAAAAAACTACCGTCAGATTTAGACATATGTAGATTACATTAGTGGTTACTCGCGTTGGAAAAGCCCAGTACGGCTTGACATGTTTCGGTAAATTACGAGGACCTTAATCATGAGCGACGAGTGGATACCGACGCTGCCCTTCACGCACTGCGCGTTAAGACTCTTGACAGCCTGGCTTCTCGAAGCATGTGCAGGCGGTGAGGGCACTGAACTAGCCTATTTTTGACTCATTTATTTATTTATTTAAACTTTATTGCACAGAACAAAAATAAGTACAAATGGCGGACTTAATGCCAAATGGCATTCTCTACCAGTCAACCATAGGGCCAAACAGAGATGCATGAAAATGGTGCATTGAGAAAATTCATTCAGTACTGAGAGCGTTAGGACACACAAGCAAATAATGCATACGTAATTACTTATACCTACACTTTATATGATACAATTTCTTGTTCTAGTGCCTAAAACGGGCATACAATTTCCTAGAACGAAGAAAAGACGCTGCGGGTTGTTTATCTCACACTTAATGCCCTAGTGCAATAAAGTTAGCTAAAGTTTGCCGCATCCTTGTCAACCGCATCTAGCTCATCTCATCCCGGGACCTATCTCGTTATTGCGAGCTGATGTAATAGTGAAAATTAAAAAGAACACAAGTAAGTGGTTTAGAAAAATGAGGTCGAGTCGAGTTGAGATGAGTTTTAAAACTTGCGCAGAATTAAACTTCTTTGTTCACTAAAGTTGAAGCTTGCGTAAATAAAACAACTAGGACGTTAAATTGAAATACGGTAGATTAAATCATCCATTTAAATCGTATTATTATAATACTAGAAGATGCCTTCAACTTCATTCGTAGAGGAAATAAAAGTTATGGTCTTTTTTTCGTTTTGACGTGATCAGTCGGGCTAGCGTAACTCTACGCGACTTCATTTGTCGCGCGGCAAAGCATCAATCATCTTTATCGCACTGTATCGAAAGGGAAAAGACAGACAATATTTTCCACGCGACAAATCGCGATCGCCTATCACAGTTTTACTAAAGGTGCAGCTCTTATATCACAACTGTGACACGCGACTTAATGGCGACAAATGTAGTCTATACCTTTTCATTCAGCCAGTCTAGCACAATTCTCCGTCACCCGTCTTTCTCGCATCGTATTGAAAGGAAAAAGACAGACAATATTTGTCGCGCAACAAAGAGTTGCCTATCACAGCTGTGCTGGAGTCGCAGTACACGAGAGATGAATGACGTTGTGTCGCGTGACATGCCTAGTAGCAGTAAAATATACAACGATCCAAATTAGCGTATTAATAGTTCGATCAAGATTAAGGTCCACGGATTGAAGTCATGTTGAGCTGTGTGTACTTTGATTTAGTGACGTAAATAACCGTTCTGTAGTCGTTTGGATTAGCAAGCCTTGTAAAGAGGGTTTAAATAATTCATTTAATTTCATGTAACAGTAAATGAGCAAGGGCACTTTTACGAGTCTGACTCTAAGGCATTTCCCAAGAGGAGACCACCGTTGAGAAGATAGCCGAAACAAACTCAACAGTCAGTATTTTTTTCTAAATAACTCTTATCTATTACAATATTTGTACTTAGCCTATCCTAAATATATGTTTTAAATGCGTATCTCAATGCGTAGTTCTCCAAGAACACATACTTAACTTATAAAAGTTAAAATATTAGAAGAAAAGGAAAGTACTTACGTACGTTTGATATGCCAGTAGCTTAAGTTTTACATCTAACTGCATTATTTGCGGCCGTAAAGGTAGCTTACAGGTAGCTGTCGGCAGCGGGAATAAAGATAAATGCGGATTTTATTTGTTTACTTGCGTAACTAGAGCTGGTTCTAACAGGTTTCATGTTTCTTATGTCTGAAGACGCTTTTATAGGAGCTCTTAGTGGTTGTTTAGCATAACGCACGCATATAGATCACCTGCCTGATTTAAGTTTAACACGTTCCCGGTCCGGGTGCCTCCGACGAGGCACGCCAGTCGTAACTACTTGCCAGGCGTTCATGTTTCCACTATGGAGGGATGTCCCTATACTTAATATTTTCTTCTGTTTCCGCGATTATTACTCATTGAAATAAAACAATTTAACGGATTATATCGCGTATATTATCTCATTTTAGTTCCCGACGTTTCGGAAGCTTTCCAAGCTCTCGATGGTCACGGGTGGACTTGATTGTTTGTTTTATTTCAATGTCCCTATACTGTTTGTACTGTCTTGGACTTGTGACATTATCAAGCCGTTTTTTATGGGGACGGTGAACTTATTAAACTATAAATTAACTTTAAACAAATAAATAAATCCGACTCCAAAAAATAAATCTAAAAAGTAAAAAAATAACTGCATAATTCAGTTTATTTAATTTACTTACAAGTAACCGTTTGTCTACTAAATGTACACAGTATATACAATTAATCTTATTTTGGCGATGGTTCCATATAAAGAATTTGTAAAATTTACGATTTTAGTAAGCTGTGGCACAATAGCACCGACTTTTTTGGTTTTATTTTTTGTTAAATAATTAATTTCTTTTACACTTTTTAGTTAATCGTTACTTAAAAGTGTATCTTGCGAGGATTCGAACAAGCCCAAACACAGCTAAGATACATTATTTTATGACAGAGATCCAGTGCCTATACCTTCTGGCTCCATCATCAAATCAATTTGATGGTACCATTCTCATCAGGACAGTTTCCCTTCACCAATGTACACTTTCTGAATGCAAATGCTTACTATGATTCTTATAATACCAAAATCGCCATAAATCTGCTTACAATATTTGAAGAGTTCCTTCAATTCCTCATGGATCCCATCATCAGATCTCCACTAAATGGGACATGGAAGTCTCTTTCCAATAATATGAATTAAAAATAGACTTCCGCTTGTAATATAAGTTACAAGCTTCTGAGAAACGGGTCCCTGGTGTAGAATTTTTCCCATTGGCCCCAGTTATCCCTGGCTGTTGCTTCTCTAGTACAATTGAGGGTAGTATTTGCTGAAGCTTTTATCTGGTCAGTACAGCGCAACGGCAATCGTCTTGATTGTTGCCTTTGAGTCACAAGTCTTTCTAAGGCTTGTCGCAGTTAGCTTCAGTTTTATATCTAAATGCATTTTACGAGCGCAAAGGTCTTGCCGGTAGCTGTCGGCAGCGGCAATAAAGTTAAATGCAGGTTTTATTTGTCGACTTGCGGAACTAAAGTGCCGCGAGCGGAGCACTTACTGTCTAATCGATTTTAGGGATCCTTTGTAACTAGGAAACTGCCGTGAGACTTGGACATATTTTTGGTTACAATAGCAATTACTCACTTCGTAAATAGCTGAGTTGAGAGGCAAAAGATCGCGTGGTCGTTCACCAAAAGGATGGACCGATCAACTGAAAGACTCGTCGTCCTCCAAATTCTACACGGTTGTGAGAGACGTGCTAGACTGGAACCGGTGGAGGCAGATCATCCGCTCCAGGTGCAACCCTGATGCTGACCACGATCCTCAGACATGAGGGACCGACTCCAGAGAGAGAAAATAGCCGAGTGCTGCTCGCTATGTTTCGGTCCATTTTCAAGATCTTAGTCACGACACGAGCGGATCCTGTTGTTTGATCACTGTTACGCAACCTCCTGTCAAGTCTGACTCTACGACATTTCAAAAGAGGAGACCACTGATGAGACGAAAATGGAAATAAACTCCACAATCAGTATTTTTTTCTAAATCATTCCTAATACAATATTAGTACTCCTATCTTAAATATTATCTTTCTAAGTATAAACTCGATGCTTGCTTAGTTCTCCAAGAAAACATATCAAAACTTATTATATGTTAAAGTAAATTCAAATAGTTTATGCTATAAGTAGGCCACATGGGCAATTTTTACAGATCTGAATCCGAATCTACTAGCATTTCACAAAAGGAGACCGCTATATACTTATTCAAAAGTAAATATTTTTTCGTAAATTATACTTAACAGTATTACAATTGTGTTATATAGTGTGGCCGTCTGACGAATCAGCGGCTGCAACTAGGCTTTTACGACGTGAGTAACCGCTATTGTAATTTAAAAATATCTAAGGATCCTTGTTATGAGCTGGTTCTAGGTTGTATGATATTTATGTATGAGAACGCTTTTATTAGGTCCTTGAGTAATTTTATACCATGCTTTCGCGTTTGTGTGGTCGGCTCGAACGAAAGCTAAAAAGCTTCCGAAACGTCGGGAAGTCAAATGAGATAATAAACGCAATATAATCCGTTTCAATTGTTTTATTTAAATGAGCTAAGAAATAGTTAAACACTGTTTAATGGTATAAACGCTGTGTTACGCTAGCAATGTTGAATCGCAAATAATTATCAGTATATTTGGCGTTATACATATGGGAGTATGGTATTACGAATGGCGATTGGCAGTCCTCATGTTTTATTCGTCCATGGTAGAACTGCTTAAAAATTAATAAAAAATAAAGATTCCGATGAGTTTAGAACCTCTTCTTTTTTTAAGTCGCTTAAAAATGCCTATATTTTGCAAACGGCTGACCCGATTTTCTTTAACCCTAGCTAAAAAATACTCTGAATGAAGTTGACTTTAGACCAAAATAAAATAAAATAAAAATCGGTCCATACGTTTAGAACTATGAGTACAATGCCACAGACAGATAGATACACAAATGCACACCTCAAACTTATAATACCCATCTTTTTCTCGGGGATTAAAAATGTCAGGAACCAGTTGTGGTTAGGTCGTTAGGGTTGACTCTCTAAATGTCACATTTACAGGTGGTGAGTTTCCGCCGGCTGGCGATCTGCCAGACTTTTTATCCTGCTGACAGCCCTTGTGTGTGGGAAAATAAAATTTAAGTGACCAGTTGCAATATCGCAAGTGAAATTCTATTTTGCTGGCTGGGAAATGGGTGATAGGTGGACGTCTCAAATGCGTTTCAGCCACACGTTGTGTTATATAAATATAAAATTTTAACGGATTAAACCTTATGTTTCTAGTCCGTCTCACAAATTAACGCTATTTGGCATTATCACTTAATTTGACAATAATTGAAAAACATAAAGCTTATTCTAATTCAGGACCAAGAGAATTAAAATATGTCCGTATAATCACCGAAATTTCATACACACACACATTAACTTATAGAATTTCGATGTTTAATTATAGATGAAAACCAAAGTAAAAGATACAGAGACAGGGCGCTCGAAATGGGCACTAAATACTAGTATTGAAACCGGCTCCTGAATACAAGTAATCCCTCAGTCTTATCTATTATATAGGATGTGCAGAACATGCTATAGAAAAACTTTCTTAGTTCTGGGAAGGGTCAATGGCAACAGAGCAAGAGGATCGTCGCCTATGCGCTGGACTGACCAGACAAAAACCCCTTTTTTTAGTAATTTCGCTGTAGAAGCAATAGCCAAGCATTCACACTCATTGTCTACGATTACTCTGGAAATAGCATACGCCTTAATTACAACTACATCATATAGAAATGATTTAACTACTTAATTACCAGAACTCGTTTGCGAGCTCACCAAGAAAATAGATAAATAAATATATATTTCAGGACAATTTTACACAAATCGAACTAGTCCCATGGTAGGCTCAATAAGACTTGTGTAATGGGTACTAGACGACGATATATTTAAATACGATATAATTAGTTATTTTTATTTAGAAAAGATCCAAGACTCAGGAACAAATATTTATGCTCATCACCCAAATATTTGACCTTACCGGGATTTGAACCCAGGACCTTCAGCTTCGCAGGAAACGTTACTCCCGCTGACCCAAACCGGTACTCAAATGTTATAAAATGATCGATAAAATAATTTTGTTGATTTTTAGTATTGCCGATCACGATCATAGCTGATCTGAAGTTTGGCATTCTTTTTCTTATTTTCGTTGCAAGTCGTCAAAATATTTAGTAACAAAAGTCTAATACGCTCAGTAAGGAAAACTTCAAGTATTGGAAAGAATGTGAAGATAACACGGGTCAACATCGTTAAGGCGGCGCACTCGCGACATTACAGGTGGTAAGCTCCGTTGGCGAACTGCCAGACTTTGTATCTACCGACACTGCTCTTACGATGCTCATGTTCTGCGATGACACCTACGTGCTACTTTTAGTATGTCAGTCAGTAAATCCTGGTGCTAAACGGTACATTATTTTGTTTTCTAATATCTTTACACACATACACTCTGGAACAAACATTCGTGTCATCATACTATAATATGTAATATCATTACTGGAATTCGGTTGTGATAGTGATTGTAATTAAATAGTAGCAATGGCATTTACAAAGATCTGACTTAAGCAGCCAGAGTTTGGCGGTCATTAGGCGGTCAATACGGTTCTCATTTCAAAACAAATCATCAAAACGTTATTTAGTTGCAAAAGCCTAAAAATGCCCTCTAAGGAAAACTTCAAATATTGGAAAGAATATGAAGATAACGTGAGTCAAAGTCGTTAAGGCGGCGCATTCGCGACATCACAGGTTGTAAACTCCGTTGGCGAACTGCCAGACTTTTTATCTACACAGACTACTCTTATGACGCTCAAAAGCTTCTATAATACTTTTTAGTGAAAAATACAATAAGTAAATAAAGTAAGCTTGTAAGCGTTAATGATCAAAAACTTTTTCTGAAAGAATAACTGAAAAACTATCTGGATGCTTCGTATCCCAAAAATAAACGGGCATCACGCTCATTTTTACTTACAAGTTGTGGAATGACTTTCGTAGGTGTTTCCAGAGCACTATAACATCGTATTCTTCAAGTGGCGAGTCAACAGGACACTCAAAGTTTGGCAAAGTATGGGCGATTCCTGCGGTGTTGCACATGTCCATGGGCGACGATGACCACTTTCCATCAGGTGGCTCGTCGGCCCGTTTGCCACTCATTACATAAAAAAAATGTAAATAAAAAAAGAACCGACTTCAAAATAAACTAAAAAGCCATAACTAATCTTTTATGTACGGTACGGATACATTTGAATCACCTTTTGAAGTCGGTGCCAAACCATTCATTTATTACTATTAAGAACCGCGGCGGCGAGCCTTTAGTTATTATCTACCTACATATATATGTAGTCATAGTAATTCGTATTTTTGTTGAATAAAGAACTTTATTTACTTCAGGTTTGGCACCGACTTCAAAAGGTGATTCAAATGTATCCGTACCGTACATAAAAGATTATTTATGACTTTTTAGTTTATTTTGAAGCCGGTTCTTTTTGATTTATAATTTTTTATTATTTGCTTTTTAGTGATGGATTTTAGTGATATAAAGTATTTTATAGAGCCCAGAATGGGAAGATTGAGGAGGCACTTTGCACGCATCTCGAGTCTTTGGAAGTAAGAAATGTAAAAGTTGGTTAGTTCCAACTTTTACCTTCCATCATCAGCTCAGTTTGTTTGTCTGATAATGACAACCAGACGAAAACAACTGAATAACTTTAGAAAAATATACACAAAACATTGTTAGTGCCTATAATATTTAAGGGTTTCTCTCGATTTCCCTGGTATTCCATCATCAGATCCTGACTTGGTGATAAGGAGACTACCTCAGGGACACACGATAAAGAATATGACTAACAGTCTTAACGCATAACGTATAGCTTATCTATAATAGTTGATTTTTTAATTAATTATCCTCTAACTCTTAACCATTAAGGAGTTGTACCTTCCGTCATCAGCTCAGCATAATGAGATGATGACTAAATAGCTTAAGAAAATATATGAAGAACCTTATGTGCCTATAAAATTTGAGGATTGCCCTCGATTTCCCTGGGATCCCATCATCAGATCCCAACTTGGTGGCTATGAGACTACCTCAGGAGTATATCCTTTGAAATAAAAAAAGAACTTTTAAAATCGGTCCACTATTGGTGGAGTTATCGGTGAACATACATAAAAAATTACAAACTGTCGAACATATAACCTCCTCCTTTTTTGGAAGACGGTTAAAAAAAAAATCCTGAAATGTTTTGTCGAAAACAAATGTTATTACTGTTTTAAATGGGGAAGTAAATCGAACGCAATTCATGTCCACGCTTTGGTATGTTCGTAAAGCCCGACCAGGAAAATAAAAACCTTCGCCATATTGCGGAAAACTATTGGAACTAATTTCTTCAACTGGCAATAGTAACTTTACAGAAGTCATTAAATCCATCTGTCAATTGCTGTCAAATTGAAGTGTTGATTGTGCGTGGTCTATTTCTGGGATATTATGAGTTATTTGTGCGTTAAAATGCCGGAAACTATTAAAAGTCACTTAAGAAAAGTGATATGCAATATGACGAAGTATTTGTCGGATAGAAAGTCTGAAGGATTAGACTCATCTAAATAACATTTCCGACCTTGTTGTCAACATGACTGTTAGGTACCTCATACCTAGTGTTGCTATAATTATTGCTAAATTAACGCCACCAGAGCAGTTTTTTTTTATTTTCCTGGTCGGCCTTTACCAAAATATTAATTTTGTTTTTCTAGTAGAAAACAAGTTATCAAGCTCAGTTATTTCTATGCCAAACAGCTGTCATAGTCAAAACATTTTCGCCTGTTACCGCGATTACCACTCATTAAATTAAAACAATTTAAACGGATACTATCGCTTATATTATCTCATTTGAGTTCCCGACGTTCGTTGGAGTTCGCCGTGAACCACGAAAGCTGAAAAGCTTCCGAAACATCGGGAAATCAAAAGAGATAATATACGCGATATAATCCGTTTAAATTGTTTTATTTAAATAGCGGTCCATAGTCATTTTAAACGACAATTCATGTATTTTGTCAATCGTCAAAAGTCTACGGAATCCCGTAGACTTGCGTAGACAACGGAAATAATGTAACTTTTCAGCAAGCCAACGGACTACGCCGCTACGGCGTAGCGTAGGCGTCGCGTAGGCTTTCACTAGAAGCGTGCGAATCATTTCGTCGTGTCTTTGGAGACTAGTGACATTTCTTTATGATTAGTTATTTTGATAGTTGTCATGTCACATTTTGTATGTCAATAGCTAGAGGTAAGGTCGAGGGCGTGTTTAGGATTAAATCTACAGTATTTAAAAAGTAAGTCGACCTGGTTAGGTTTGCGGGGGCTCGCTGGATGCGGGTCACCTCTATCCGGCCCATGTGGAAATCTATTGAGGAGGCCTGTGTCCAGCAGTGGACGTCCTATGGCTGGAATGATGATGATGATGATTTAAAAGTAGCAAAAATGTAATATGTTTGAATTTTAATAAGAAAAGGGATGAGTCTATTGAAAGTCGCTGAATCGTATTTTTTTTGTTTTGTATATTATGTGTATTCACGGTCGCGCCAGATTTTAGCTATTTTTGACACAAGTATACCCACACGTCCGAGGATAACTTTAGGATACTTTTTACCTTACTAAGTTTTTGCGATACGGACCGTAGAATTATTATGCAGATCCTAAGCATTTAATATATTTATTTAATTTAAAATAAAAAGCGCGATAGTTGAAAAACATTGTTACCAAGTAACTAGATTTTATTAATATTTAAAAATACAGTGAGAACTTAAACTCTTATTTTAGTGATTAGTTACATATTATTCATCGTAAGGCTAAACTAAACCTATTTACTAAAACTAAAAACATAATAATAATTTGTAATTACTAACATAACACTTAATAGGAAAAAGAAAAAAAACTAAATATTACAAGAATAAAGTCACAGACAAGATCGGAAACATCTTGAAGCGTGCTTCTATAAAAACATATTTCAACCCGTTGATGAAGATGTCTCAATACCTTAGACCCGTGAAGAGTAGCACCCCTTTGCAGAGTGCAGGTATTTATAAGCTGGACTGCGAGTGTGGTCTTTCATACATTGGTCAAATGAAACGCAGTGTATCAACCCGGGTGAAGAAGCACATAGCAGATGTCAAGCACCGTCGGTGTAATAGGTCTGCAGTCTGTGAACATGTTATTGACAAACCAAACCACTCAATCAAGTTTGATAAACATTCTATCTTAATCTAAAAAATATATTTTTCCCAGAATGCTACGCGGGGCTATTGAGATTAAAAAGCATCCTAATTTCAATAGAGAAGATGGATTGTCGCTACCACCAGCTTGGGATCCTGTAATACATATCATCAAGGAACAAGCGAGACACAGGACTGCAAAACTCTAATTTCCGAACGGTGTAAAATATCTTATCTGTTTAAAAGTAGTTTAATAATCTCTGTTTTTTTTATATATTATAATTTGTTATGAGGTAGCCTGGGAGATTTTCTTTGCAGCGTTTCTTTTCTCCTCAGTACGCCTCATTTCTGAAATGCTGCTTGGTAAATAATTAAAATAATATAATTAAACTCTTCTGGCACACGTGTAACTGTCTTTACAGCTTAGACTCATCTGGCATGTATGTACACCTTTATTGTTTTTTTCAAAAATGGGTAGTTTGCACAAATTTTAACTTTGATAGAGGAAAATATATCTTTTCTCAGTCCACCCGTGACCATGGAAAGCTGGAAAGCTTCCGAAACGTCGGAAACTAAAATGAGATAATATACGCGACATCCGTTAAATTGTTTTATTTCAAAGTCGATTACAAATTGTTCTTATTTTAGGACAAAGCGCATGAGCGAAAAATCCCACGTAGTTCAGTAACAATGCATCATTTCGCTTTTTCTGTGACAAGATATTCGTGAACAAGCGTCAAAACAAAAGGCCGCGGTGCCATAATTACAAAACGAAATGAAAGAGAGAATATGACACGTCAAATGGAGTATCACTAGTGTACGGGAAAATAATAGTCGTAAACGGAGGAGTCTTTGATTAAAGTTCATCACGGACGAATAAAACAAGTGAACTGGCCGTCGCCATACACAAATCGTTCCCCAATATTTACAACGCCATCTACTTGTAAGAACTCTTATTTTCAACTATTTTACTTTGTTTGCGTGACAGTGTTTATTGTAGCTCTTTACGAACTATCTGTGTATGTAATGCGTTTCTTTGTTCATTTATATTACTCTAATTAGTCCGTCAGTTAAATTATCAAAAAATATTGCACACGTATTTTTTTTAATACTATGCACGATCCAAAGATCAATACGTAACAAAAGCTGTTTTTTTTATCATGATGTAGCACATATTTTGACAGTTCTTCTAAAAACACAAAACTAGGGTCTTGCAACGGCTAAAATGCCCGTGCAATCACCCATCATGACTTTTTCTCCTCCGCGAACTAATTTGCGGCCATCTTGTAGTTTATAAATAGTACGTAGTAAGTAGGATATGATTCAAACTTTATACAACTGAATGCTTTGCTGTTTGAAAACTAACAATATTAAGAAGAAAAGTGATTTCGGCTAGGAAAAGACAAGACATCTATGTATTTCCCCGAAAATGGCTTTCACCTTCGACAAGCTTCAAGCACGTAACATATCAGCGACTCTAACACACAGGATGAGTTTCCTAAATCGACACATGAGATACACTGACTTATAGTATATAGACAACGCAAGCGGCCCTTCACATCATAAAGATTAAGAAGTTGTGGGGGCTCACTGGATGCGGGTCACCTCTATCCGGGTCGGCCTATGTGGAACTCTATTGAGGAGGCCTGTGTCCAATAGTAGACGTCCTATGGCTGAAATGATGATGATAATGATGAATTAGTTTAAATTGTTTCATTTAAATAGCTGTCCATAGTCATTTCGAACGGCTATTCGTGTATTTTGTCAATCGTCAAAGTCTACGGAACCCCGTAGACTTGCGTAGACAACGGAAATAATTTAACTTTTCAGCAAGCCAACGGACTACGCTGCTACGGCGTAGCGTAGGCGTCGCGTAGGCTTTCACTAGAAGGATGCGAATCATTGCGTCGTGTCTTTGGGGATTAGTGATATTTTTTTATCATTAGTTGCTTTGATAACTATCATGACGCATTTTGTATGTAAAAAGCCAGATATATAAAGGTCGCGGGGGGCGTGTTTAGAATTAAATCTATACCATTTAAAAGTTGCAAAAATAATATTTTCTTCTGTTTCCGCGATTATTACTCATTGAAATAAAACAGTCCTCCCGTGACCATGGAAAGCTGGAAAGCTTCCGAGACGTCGGGAACTAAAATGAGATAATATACGCGATATAATCCGTTAAATTGTTTTATTTCAAGTTGCTAAAATGTAATATCTTTGAATTTTCACAAGAAAAGGGAAACGAGTTATTTGAAAGTCGCTGAATCATATTTTTTGTTTTGTGTATATGTGGTTTTGCGGCCTCTTCACGCCGGATTTTAGCTATTTTTGACACTTGGATACCTAGACGTCCGAGGTTAACTTTAGGATACTTTTAACCTTACAAAGTTTTTGTGATACGGATCGTAAAATTATTATTCACATCCTAAGCATTTAATTTTGTTTTAATTGAAACACATCAACAATTTCCTGGAAAGCGTGATAGATGAAAAACATTGGTAACAACCAAGTTACTAGGTTTTATTAATAGAAAAAAATACAGTGTGAACTTAAACTCTTAATTTAGTGATTAGTTCTATATTATTTATCGTGATGCTGAACTAAACAACAAAAACTTTTGTACAATATATCCTATTTCCTAAAACTAAAAAAAATACATAATATGTAATTAATAACATAAAACTTAATAGGAAAAGCCGAAAACTAAATCAACAAAGAATAAAATTTTAACAAATTGGTCTTATTTTAGGACAGAGCGGATGAGCGAAAAAACCCACGTAGTTCAGTAACAATGCATCAATTCGATTTTTCTGTAACAAGATATTCGCGAACAAGCGTCAAACAAAAGGCCGCGGTGCTATAATTACAAAACGAAATGAAAGAGAGAATATGACACGTCAAATGGAGTATCAGTAGTGTACGGGAAAATAATAGTCGTAAACGGGGGACTCTTTGATTAAAGTTCGGATTTAACGCAATGTTTTTATCACGGACGAATAAAACGAGTGAACTGGCCTGGATCTACTTAGATGGCGTTGTAAATATTGGGGAACGATTTTTGTATGGCGTCGGCCAGTTCACTTGTTTTATCTTGGACACGTATTTTTTCTTTTGTCAATTAAACAAAAAAATTGGCGACCGTTTTTCGCACGGCGCGACATTATGCGCCCCCAGTCTCAAGCTTTGACGCGCAATCTTTGTCTTGTTTTGTTTGACGCTGAAGTCAAATTTGTCAAGCTGTATTATGGACCACTTTCACATATGGGGCGAACTAGTGTCAAAACGTTTTATGAAGCTTTATTTACTAAATATTATGTTACTGTATGGCATGGTCATATAACTGCCTATTATTTAGTTTATATAGAATTAGTAAGCTAAAGTGGCAGTGGGCCGGCCATATCTCGCGAAGAACCGACAACTGCTGGGGTAAACGTGTTCTTGAGTGGAGACCTGCGACTCGGCAAACGTAATGTAGGACGCCCTCCGGCCAGGTGGGATGACGATCTTCAAAAGACTGCGGGCAGATGGATGCGTCTAGCTGAAGACAGGGCGCTATGACGCTCAGTAGGGGAGGCCTATGTCCAGCAGTGGACTAATAAAGGCTGATAATAAAGGATGATGATGATGATGATGATGATGATTTCGTTTTTACTAATATTCAAATATTCGAATGGATCAACGTATTTTTGGAAATTATATTTTATGGTTGCTGTCGATTAATTTGCATTGAGTTCAGGAAACTATCCTATGGTGCCTCAGCTTATCTATTCTTTGTTAGTCTCTGGCGTGCTAGCGACCTTCACCCGTTTATTGAGTAGATAAGACACGCGTGTGGATCCGGAAAAATGGCGGCGTTAACACGTTTTCTGTTAAAAATTGTCAGGAATGTGTCTATGGAATGAAACTATACTTCTGTATATTTATAGTCACCAGGCTGTCTCATGAACTTTAATAGCTATAGACAGTTGAAATGTTCACAGATGATGTTCCTATTTCTGTTGCCGCTATAACAAAAAATACTAAAAACAGTATATATTTTATGTCTGTCTGTCTATCTCAGTAACCAACATAAGGTGATCGAATACTGCGTATATTTTGCTTAGGAGTACGTCTCTGCTAACACTAATTTCATAGATACGGTCATTTGTAGCGTATATTTTGTACGAAACCCTCGGTGCACAAATCCGACCCGCACTTGGCCGGTTTATTTATTTTTGTTCACTGTCTCAGAAACCTAAAATTAGTATTCAAAACTTAACAATCATTGTTTTGTGACAACTAAACAACGTTATTCTATTTTTAACACCAGCAAACACCATAGAGCTTTAGTTACTAGACTGTTTATTGACAACTATTTGCACATTTGCGTAAGTTGATTTTCCGATCTAACTAGATCTTTGAAAATTTGGCACAGCGCAAGACCGCAATAAAATTGTTTGAAAAATAAAACTTTCAATACCTAGAAATATTTGAAGTCTGTATTATTTTAGATTAGACGTTTCGTATACAAGATCTTGTATTAAATTCCACGACAGTTTTCGCAAACAATATACTGCATTACATTCGCGGGCATATTAAATTTTCCATTCTTCTGTTCCAGAGTATTTCTGGAAAATAGATACAAGTTACCCTGGATACAAAAGTGAGATATTGTTTGTGATATCCAAATGTGAATTGCATTTCTGGGATGAGAGGGAAAATTTAGAATTGTTCGGTTTCTCATTTAAATGTTGATGTTGTGGGACAGTCTCTGTAGGATACTCTACAGCATCGGTTCTCAAACTTTTTGATTATGGAACCCTTTTAGAAAGCGACATATTCGACGGAGCTCGATGATATATATATATATATATATATATATATATAACGGAGGTAATATTCGTCTCCCATCACCCAAAAGTTGTCTGGAAGACCACGCTGTTCACTGATAAAACCGCCTGTTGTTTACTCTCCTTGAATTTATTGTTTTCTTTACTCTGTTTTGTGAGGTTTGCATAAACGTTATTGTATTGTACTTAATATTAAATTCATCTAATCACCACACTATTAAAAAAACCATTAAACAATGTAAAATAATATTTAGAAACATTTTACTTTCGCTAGTGTCCATTTTGTACTCATATAATTTGTCACTTTAGTGATTTGTTGGTATTCCGAGGCAAAAATATGATTATCTGAACTTGGGCGGCGATTACGAGAGTTAGGCACTTGTCCCACCGCTGGCGATAAGCGATGAGCTATCGGCGATTTTCTCGCCCAAGAAACGAACAAAAGATAATCGCTCCCATGTAAATAAAAGAGAGAGATAGATCGCCAGCAGTGTGAACAGCCAGTGATGAACTATAAATATATCTCTCTCTTTTCTTTACACGGGAGCGATTATCTTTTGTTCGTTATTGGGCGAGTAAATCGCCGATAGCTCCTCGCTTACTCGCCGGCGGTGGAACAAGTGCCTATGGTCTTGACCCTCGCTTTGTTTGTTCAACGTGGCAACACTGCAAGCGTGATGGGCACCTTTGCGTCTGGAAGGGCACGGGGCGAGTTTTTTTTATTAGGTTTGAGAGTATTTTATTTAGTTTAGCTGTAAGATGTGCATTTGCATTACTTAAATGTATATTTTTAGTTCAATAAAATCATTATAATAAGTGATATTGATATCGTATAATATACATTTTCCTTAGAAATTTCTAATATCTGAAATATTAATTTTATATCTAGTATATTTTTTTAGGGTTCCGTACCCAAAGGGTAAAACGGGACCGAATGGGATATTATCGCCCTACAGCAGTTTTGCGGATCCTAGGGCTCCGCGAAGCATACTTTGAATATAGCTGCCCCAAACTCGCTCACAGTAGGCGTGATTGGTAGGGTGGATACATGCGAAAACTGGGTCACGCGTGTATGATCTGAAAATTAAAGTAAATAAACTGAAATATATTTAGCATTCTAAAATAAAAAAATACACAGAGGGCGCTACTAGTGCTAAGTAGATTGTGTTCGAAAATGTCAAGCCACGCACGTAAAGCTGGGATAACCCAGTTGGTGAGCACTAACTGCGTTAAAGAAGGGATCGCAGGTTGAAATCCTGCTTGCAATTTAGTACAGATCCCGGCACACTTTTTGAACAAAGACGGCGAATCTGCGCATGTACATTTGTACGCAAAATCGGCTACTGCGCAGGCAAGGTTAAGCTCAAGAAGTTTGCCGACAACTGTTGGTCGCATCGATATTTTTACAATCGAAGTTTGTGTTATAATATTAACTTAAATTTAAATATAGTTAAATTTGGGCAACCAATGTTAGGGTTGGTTAACAAGCAGCCTTTGGACTTGCTGACTAATAATTAAATTTGGCCAATTATATTATTAAGCTCCTGAATCGTACTTTTTGACTGAGCGAGCGTCAAGCGCGAGCGAAGCGTCTCCGTTTCGAATTAGGCAAAAAAGCTTTCGCATATCCCCAGCTGTTCTTCTCTACAGGTCGCATTTCTCAACTCAACAGATTCTAATGAAATTTTGGAAGCAGGTTAAATAATTATATGGTTTGGTGATGATACAGTCTCAGGGTTTTCCTTCAAAAGAGAGACTAGCGAGGTCTACAAATCACAAGGGCATAAGTTTAAGTTTATGTAAGAAGTACATATGGCTAGTAGCAGTAGCCATTTGACGGTAAATTGTATAGAAATAAACAGCTTACAGTACATTAAAACATGTTCATACGTGATAGTTTTTTCATTTTTTCATTCATATTTGATAGTTTTTTCTGTCAGTGTTGATGTTGATTCTTGTCTAATTTGCTCTAAGGTTAACTGGAAGAGATCCCTTAAAGGTATGATATAATAAGTTCGCCTTTGTACACATTTATTACTTTGCAGTCTTTGTTTTATTATTTTTATGTAAAGTGTTTGCAAACAAACAAACATGACTCATACAACATACATTAAATTAAAAAAAACGAGACAATTCAGTGCCAGGTAAATAGGTGAATTTCTTATTTACAGTTAAATATCTTCAGTGTAACTTTATGATATAAACATTTATACGATATTAAACAATAATACCCACATCTAATGAAACCACTATTGGGGTAAATTGGGAACACACGATTAGCCCCAAGACCCCGCGGGCCAATATTTGTTGCATACTAATTACGAGGGTAGTTTCGGGAATATGAGAGACTGGATGGGGCAGAATAGCCTGAGAGAAAGGATTTTAAGATTTTTTTGGTGTATTTAATACAATTTTTTTTTACTTTATTGCTCACGTGCCCGCGACATCGTTTGTGGTGGAGAAAAAGTCATATATATGTTTATTACTGTAGTAAGGCAAAAAGTATATAACTATCTGTGTATGTAAGTGTCAGAATTGGTCTAATCTAGTAGTTTAGGGCCTAAACTCAAAGACTTTTGTATGTGTACCAAATATTAACTCAATTGGTCTAGCAGTTTCTGTGCAAATTGACTGTTACAGACGGACGGACGGACACTCGAGTGAGATTATAACCCAAGTAACACAAATGGCTGTTTTATTGTTCACATTTGATTGCCGCGTGAACTTCAAGTAGGTACTAGGAATTAGTTATCAAGGTTCATGCGTGATCTTTAAGCTGTAAATAACACTTAAATCTGTATAATGGCACATTATAAAAGCAAAAATATTAACCTTTACAAAGGTTAATTTTTTTTATACCATTGGTGTAAAAAGAGTATTCGACGACGCCTTTATAAAGGTTAATTCAAATAGCTGCATATAAGTATTTAAGAGGACTAAAGCTACACTTTTTTCTGTTTAAAGGAGTAAAATTATACCACTTTGATGACAGCATTCTAAAAGAGTTACTGTAAACAGCTATAAAGTTATTTGCTGACTAGTGGTGTACAGTCGGTGACCTCACATAAGTATCCAGGCATATTCGTGACTATGAACGCGCACTGGAACTCACTAGTGGCGTGAGTTCGAGCCCCGATTGTATGTCCCTGTTTTTGCTTTTTTTTTATTATTATTTTAAAACGAGTTTGCATGATTTACTTTAATATAGGTATGTAACACCCAGAATATATTTAAAAAAAAACAGGGGTTAAAAGGCATTTCATTTCTTCATAAATGGCGGACTTATCAATTATATTTTGAAACAATTAGCACGTAAGGTTCAGCTGTTAGTGCTAATTCTGTATAATAAATAAATAAATAAAAATAAATTTGCGTAAAATTAAAATCCATTCTTTAATTGACAATTGAAATCGTTCACAATATTTTAAAAAATATCAGTAATTAGAAAAGGAAGTTACTACTTTTCTGAAACCTTTAATTTTTTCAAAATTCAAAATTTTATACTGCTTGCACTTAACATTCAATGTTCATATTTGACTGCCTGTATAAATTCTTTTTATCAATTCAGCCTCTTTGATATTCGGTGGCAGCACTGGGCGAGCGAGTGTCTCACTAAACAAATTATTCCACCTCTTCAAATTATCATATTCTAGATGGCAGCACTTACCGAATGTTATTTCATCATCATCTTGTTTCATTTACAAATATTGTATTTCTTAAGAATGCATATTACACTTAGAATAATTCCCAGCAAGCTTGACTACGAAGTCAAAAAACATTCTCTGACATCCCAAAGTCAGGGTTTGAACCTTCGTCCTTCTGATCCATTGTCAAGCGCTGTTACCACTAGACCACAGGACAGGTTAGAATCAGCTACAAAATTGCGGACAGGTTGTTTCAAATTAACATTGCTGAGGCGCATCATATGTATATTTTTTTTCAACCGTATGTTATTTTGTTTATCTAATTTTTTATTTATTTTGGGTGTGTTTGACTACACCAGACTATCAAAAAGGTGGCGAAATTCTAGTAAAATGTAATATAAACATAAAAAAATAGTTGTTTCATCTGTTAATCGAATTAAAATTGTTTAATGTTGGTGGAATGCAACATAAGTATGTTTACGAAATAAAATGTTTCTTATTATATATTTTCATATTTATACCCTTATACGAGCAAAATACCAGAATGTGAAGGCTTGCCAAGATTAATTTTAGATGGCGTGACCACAGCGCAGTCACTTATAATACTTATAAGGAATTTGTCCATCATATTATCATTAATGATGATTTATATACATCACACAATTTACTTGGCTTATTTTAAAAATATCCCCATTGAACGAATTAAAATGGCATTAGCAGAAACTAGTAAGTAATGTTTGCCAATGCGGTCTCCGTTAGGTGGCGCTATTTAAGTATGATCAAAATTGATTACATTTTGTAAAGCGTTGAAACCCATCTTTAATAGTGCCCACAGAAAAGGTTCACATTGGTATGATATTAGTTGTATTTACTAATTCAACAATTTATAAATTACCAGTCGAACAAAAGAGTCTGCAATTTTTAACATATGGGCATAGATGTAATGTTTTAACTACGGGAATTTTCTACATTTCCATTAAAGTTAGAATTATCTCTTAGTATAATTATATTGTTATTAATTATTTATTTTTTTCCTTTTTTTGACGCCTAGACATCCTATCTCTGAAAGTATAGGTTAAGTAATGTATAACATCTTAGACCCGGAGACAATATATACATCTCCCTGTAAAGTCTGCCCAAGTATTTGTCTGTTGTATTAATACTGTTATTAACTTTAGTGTAATTATGTAGATTGCAAATGTTTTTCTGTTTATTCTAAAATCAGACATGTAACGCGCCCTTAAAGCCTGCTAGTAGAACGAAGTTTTTAATTTGATGTAAAAAAAAAATTTTTTCCCCTCTACATCATAAATGAATACTTATATAAGAATAATAGAAACTACTTAACTAATTAAACACAAAAAAAAAGAAAAAAGTAAGTTGAGCCAGGTTTCGAACCTGAACACCGTTACAAATGTGTACCGATTGTGCGTTCAAAACCACGAATATGCCTGGGTACTTAATTCAGGTTACCGACTGTACTTATCGAGTATTATAATAGTTAAAGTACTAATGTGAGCAAGCTATATCCTCTTATTCAGCTTTTTTTTATTTAATCTTATTAGAGAGTTACAATGAACATTCATGCAGCCAATTGACTTTAGGCATTCCGAGATCTACGTTAGCTGCGTCTCAATCCGACCTTTAAAAATGGGTTCAAACCATGTTCTATAGGCCTATCGTAAAACTTAGTCTGTTCGTGAGATATGGGATCGGTACGGGAGGGGTGACAAGTGACGTAAATGTGTATAGCGAGACAGTTAGGACACGTCATGTCACGTCACTTGTCACCTCTCCCATACCGCTCCGATACCTCACGAACAGACTCAGTTAAGGGCCTGCATCGCCAAGGAAAAACCACGCCCCGGCCTCTGTGCCTGACTCTGAGCGTAATTTGTAATAACGGACGCATTTATTGCTCGCGCGCATCAAAGAAAGAGAAAGCTAATACACTACAAGCTTGGAGTTTTTTGGCGTAAGCAAAAATTGTAGAAATACAATGAAATTGAAGATGTTTTGTTAATATTTATGTTACTGAAGTAAAAGATAAAGGGAAGAATGTCATTTTTACATAATATAGCCGTTTATTAATCTGTCGTTTGTACAAACTAGACAAAAAACGGAAAATGAAGACGCGTTTTCGGATTTCTTTTCTATCGAGGATATTTTAAAGAAACGTGTTTCCGCGTCAGGCGCTGAATAGTTTATATAGTGCCAAAACACATCTGAAAACCAGCCTGTTTCATATACTTTTGACAAAAATCTCAATAAAAAATAGCTTAAGTTTTCGATACACCCCCTTAAGCGTTAAACCTGTACCATGAAGACAAAAAACAGTGAACAATAAGAGATTCTGAAACATATTGTGTATGGTTGAGACAATAAACATTTGTCACATCTTTAAGTGCGTCCACACTTGTATCATTTGTTCGTATCCGATCATCGTGCCGTGGCATGACTGCGTATCGTGCTGCTTGGACGCTCACTGTCGGCGCGCCGATCATACCGCACTCTTCCGATATAAGTGTGTGATACGCGTAGCAAATGGATTTCAAGCGATCGGATCGCCGCAACGTCTAAACGCGTGATCGTGACACGTGATCATGCCACGCGACGATGATCTGATACGGGCAAATGATACAAATGTGGACGCACCTTTTGGCAACCTTGTAAACACGCGTATGTTTCTCACGACTGTCCGCAATTTAATAATCCGACCCAAACACATAATAAAATAATTTAATATCGTCCATATTAACAAAAGGTTAGCTCCTCATTACACCCGTGCCATTCTGTATTGAAATAAAAACTCATTTCCATTCCTAATCACGTCCGTTCATTAGGAAAGGTTGTAAGATCGTGTTCTGTATGACTGTTACGTCGCTAATATTGCTGCAGTGGTTCCATTATTTGGACGGGGGCAAGGACAGTGTAGGGGGTGAAGGGGGTTGTTAAAACACCAGCCTAATATTATTACTTTTTGTATGGGTTATATACTACTAGAGCGTATATTCACAGCACTTTGTTGGGCAACTTTTTGATGCCAGCAGATTTTAAAGGGGTTTCAAGCTATTTTATAAAAGTCTGGAATCAATCACCAAAAATCTCAAAATGCCACAAAAATCTACAGCCTTCGTCAAAACGAGTCCTTGTCAAGCAAATGCTCGAATATATACGCATTTACACTACCGTACATATGTTTTTTTTTTTACTACTTTTTTGCGAAACTCTCATGAGATGGCGCTTTACACTTACTTAAGCCAAAATTGGTTTACCCTTGAAATTTCGACAAACGTTTAATCGAATTTCAGTTCAAAGTCGTGTTGTAACGGATGTGGTTTTATCGGAACCGAAAGCGGAACCAGAGGTTTTCAGTTTAGTTTATCGGAGTCAGAAACGGAATCGGAACCGAAAACGGAACCGGAACTAAAATCGGAGCCTGAGCAATAAGGTGGACGAGATATTAAGGGCAAGGTCTGGTCAAAGTCAAGGCTGTGGATGTGGAAGGCTGTGTATTTATCTTTTCAACTTCTGATTGGTTAAATTGATCATATTCTGCAACATGCGTACACTTTAAATGACTTTTTAGACCCTCCCTGGAATAAACCTTCAGACAAAGTTTACACTTGGCCGTGTCCGCATTAACTTCATCAAAATAGTTCGTAATCGAACTTGATTTTCGTTTCATTGTTCGTTTTTTTACTCACAAACATTCACCACACACAGTCAGTAGTCAGTAAAGTCAGTACACGTTTCATAACATAACACATACGAATAGGTAGTTTTAATTCAATAACACGAATATAACAAACGACTAATAGTACCTACAGCACGTGGGGCGATGAGCGAATGACTGGTATAAACCTGTTTGTTTTTGATGTTCGCCGCTCGCGTCCCGCCGCCGCACTAAGCATTTACATCCGTTATAAATTCCGTATCAAAAGTAACGGAACCGGAACAGAAACGGATGTGTAATACCAAACGGAAGTTCCGACTGTACGGAAATGGAACCGGAGCTTCGTAACATCCCTGGTTCAGAGTCAACGATACGCTTTTTTTCATTTGATCGAATATTCAGTACACCGAACAATTAAATGGTGTATTTTTATAACACCGATTTTTAATGTGTAGAAATTTTAGTGTTTGTTTATATTTTTAATGTGAAAACATCACATATTTTTTGATACAATATTGATACAAAGATCTAAGTAGAAAAGAAAAATTAATTGCGATCCACTGCAGTCTAAGCCGGAATCGAACCAGCGTCTCTGTTATACCGGAACAGCGTCTAACGGATAGGACGCTGTTCCGGTATAACAGAGACGCTGGTTCGATTCCGGCTTAGACTGCAGTGGATCGCAATTAATTTTTCTTTTCTACTTAGATCTTTGTATCAATATTGTGTGTAGAAATATTATTTACTATATACTTTATTTCGCAGATCTTTACTTCATATTTTATTATTTGATATTTTATTATTTCGTTTTAAATTTTACATTATAGAAAATCGACTAAGTACCTTTTTTGAACTAAGTACAATTTTTCTTCGGGACGCCCTTCTAGTTATTAGGCGGAAGTTGGTTCTGGTGTTTCGCTCGCAGTTCAACCTAAGCCAAGTCGGACCTGCCTTAGAACTAGATTAATGCCGAAAAGCATTTCAACACTTACTTATTCAATAGCAAAATAGTACCCGCAATAAAGTCGTATCGTAAGCAAGTCGGACCTGGGCGGCTCGCTCACTTCGCTCGCTGGTTAGGGTCGCAGTTCAACCTAACACTCCTCCTCGCTTTGCTCGTCGTCGTACCTAACCTAACCCAAGTCGGACCTGCCTTAGAACTAGATTAATGCCGAAAAGTATTTCAATACTTACTTATTCAATAGCAAAATAGTACCCGCAATAAAGTCGTATCGTAAGCAAGTCGGACCTGGGCGGCTCGCTCACTTCGCTCGCTGGCTAGGGTCGCAGTTCAACCTAACACTCCTCCTCGCTTTGCTCGTCGTCGTACCTAACCTAACCCAAGTCGGACCTGCCTTAGAACTAGATTAATGCCGAAAAGTATTTCAATACTTACTTATTCAATAGCAAAATAGGACCCACCATAAAGTCGTATCGTCAGCAAGTCGGACCTGGGCGGCTCGCTCGCTTCGCTTGCTCGTTAGGGTCGCAGTTCAATCTAACACTCCTCCTCGCTTCGCTCGTCGTCGTACCTAACTTAACTGAAGTCTGACCTACCTTAAAGTAGAATACGTAACCTACTGTTCTGGGAGCGAATTATTTTTGTAAGGGACGCAGTTCTAACCTAACCTAACCTACTACTGTTCAGGGAGCGAATCAACTAATCAACTTAACCTAATATAGCAATAGTAATTATATTTATTTTGGTTGACTATGTTTTTTTTTCTTAAAAATATGTAATTAAGTATGCAATGAATTTCTTGTATAAGTATACGTCGATGAAATAATATAAATTATTTGATGTTCTGTCTCAAAAATACTCCAAGATATAATATTTATACTGAATATTCTATGAATCGTTTTCGATGAAATGAAATTCGATGAAAAGTTTGTCGAGATTTCAAGGGGCACCCGTCAAAATTGCTGTTGATTTCTTCTTAAAAGCATGATGGACCGGATAGCTTTATTTTATGACAATGCGAGTTCGTAATAGATGGAACATAAAACATTATACATTTAACAATGCTCAAGCTTTTTAACTCTCGTACCTGAACTGTGTGAAAAAAAAAGAATATTCTTAATCACGTCCGGTTCATTACGAAGGGTCATAAAATCGTGTCCTGTAATATATAACTGTAATTCCGTCCATATTGTCGCAGTGGTTTTGTAATCGAGATCGGGGCGAAGTGGTACAGGGAGGATAAAACCAGCTTGTTATTGTGTAACTTACATACATTCGAAAGACCTGTTCTTTTCTCTTCAGAACTCTCGAGAAATGGCGCCATTTTAGCTAAGTACATCCTTGTGGTGTAGATCATTTTACACTGAAATGAAATGAACATTTTTTTCAGACATGATTTCGGAATAAGGGCGGTCGACTGTACAGATACCCAGACACAATTTAATATTTTCTTCTGATTCCGCGATTATTACTGATTTAAATAAAATGGACCATGGAAAGCTGAAAAGCTTCCGAAACGTCGGGAACTCAAATGAGATAATATACGCGATATAATCCGTTAAATTGTTTTATTTAAATCAGACACAATTTGTTGACCATTTACTACAATTTTGTCTTTTTCTCCACCTTTTGTTTCTTAACTGTTAAGTATATGTGATGAGACTATCGCTACCGTGCTAATGAAAAAAAGGCCTAAAATATATGGATACTCCTATCAAAAGACGGCATTTAAAACTAGCAAGGCAAATCTGTAAACCTGAAGCGGCAAGCTAAATTTAGTAAATAAAGTGAGAAACAAATTAAAAAGGCACGGGTTTGTATAAAATCTATACCAAGGGCCCGTTTCTCAAAAGCTTGTAACTTTTATTACAAGTGGAAGTCTCTTTTTAACACGCTTTTATTAGGTCGACCTATATGTAACTATGTAAATGTCCAAGATAACTGATTTAACCATTTTCCAAGGATCGTAGCGTCATGAAAATTGGCAGCTATATGTAGTTCTGATGACAATACAATAAAATGTTACTGTCGAACTGATCTGATGATGGAACCGGAAGATATGAACTGGAACTTCATGATGGAACATCGTTTCATTCATAGCTGTGTTTGGATTTGTTAGAAAAGCCTTGTAAAGCGTGTTTTTCTAGTGTTTTTTAAACTATTAATCTATCAATATATATTGTTGGAAGGAGAGTTCTGCTTGTTATACCAGTTACAAGCGTTTATGAAACGGGCCCCAAGTGTACTCATTTTACTAGTAATTTTCACAGCATTTATGCCTACTGAAAGAGGAAAAATCTCAGCAAAATAAACCATCTCCGTAGATCTCGTTAGGCAAGTCCATCAGCGAGGTCTAACTCCGCAGCGTCTTGTTTGATTTGGATTTGATAATCCAGGCGACACTGGGAATCCGGGCTCGTATTATAGAGATTGGAATTGGGATTAGGTGTGCTATATTACTAGGTATAGATAAATTATGAATGTATGAAAGTCAAGGTGTGATTATTGCTTTTTTATTGTCGTTGGAGAAATGAAAAAATTGAAATATTTTTAGTGTTTTTCATTTGCCGTATAAAATCAGGAAGAAAAGCAGATCATTGACACCTGAAGAAAAACTAATTAGTAAATAAAATATTACGTTAATATATTATCATAGTACTAAAGGGTATTTCAGCTACAACGTTGGCAAATCTCAGCGAAATAAACCATCTCCGTAGATCTCGTTAGGCAAGTCCATCAGTGAGGTCTAACTCCGCAGCGTGTAGTTTGGCCTCGCTTGATAATACAGGCGGCACTGGGAATCCGGGCTTGTATTATGCAATCGGAATTGGGGTACGGAGAGCCTGGTAACTAGATTCGTTTAGCTTAATACTGAGCCTGTTAGTTAAATTTTATGATGAATTAGAATATAGTGTGCAGTTGAAAAAAATTATACCCCTCTTAATTGGCCTGTGCGAAGTCGGGTAAAATATATACTTCCTGACCGTTTTGACGGTTCATAAAAAGGACCTGATTTGATCTGTCACTCAAGTACCCTATTGTTAATCCAGTTCACAAACGTAACGTTAAATCTAGAATAAACCAAGCTCCACATCCAACAAAGTGAACTAAAACAACACGAAACAGTTAGCCAGCTATCTCCAATAATCCCTTTACAAAAAACCCTACACGATACAAGCGAAAAACTATTTTACCTCCCTAGACAAGAACAAAACAATAAACTTGGTCCTTTTTGTTTGTCGCTCGACAGACCGACATACCTCGCCAACTTCTGGAAGAAAATGCGGATGAAAGTCGAATTCTGGAAAGTTAACCTTTAAAAGTTGCTAAACGAAAAACGACCCTTCTTTCGCGGAATTAAAAGTAATAATTACGAGATAAAATGTTATAAGAACTGGAGTTTTTTGGCTTAAAGCGGTAAGTCACGCACGTAACAGATCTTTGAAGGATCACTTTAAAGGAAAAAAACTGGCCAAGTACAAGTCGGACACGCGCACTGAGGATTCCATTCAAAATATACGCGGTGTGGGGTAATTTTATATTGGTTACTGACATAGACAGATAGACATGAAAAAATATATATTTTCAGATTTCTTTTGTGGATTGTGCTATAAATAAGAGCTACTTTCACGCCCAATTTGCAAGTGCCTATCTAGAACAAGTGTAAATCCTCTATGGGTTTTCAATAGATAGCAAATTGTATGGAAACACCTTTTTTTAATGACCGTATATTTGGATGCGTTGACTAAGATACTTCTCCACCCGTGACTATGGAAAGCTGAAAGTTTCCGAAACGTCGGAAACAAAAATGAGATAATATACGCGATATAATCCGTTAAATTGTTTTACTTCAATAAGTAATAATCGCGGAAGCAGAAGAAAATATTTAGATTACTTGATTTGTTTACAGCTTCAAAGCATCGTAGACATAATGATGTTCATTTCAACTTGATACCTCCACGCGTTCCTGAGAAGAAGAATCTTGACAGGCCGTGTCAAGATTCTAATCGAATCTTGACAGAGCGGACGGATGGACGGACGGACAACAAAGTGATCATATAAGGGTTTTGTCCCTTTAAGGTATGGAATCCTAAAAATATGGAATAAATCGATTTGGAAAATTATTCGAGATCGCTAATCTCTGATGAGAAATACAACTCCAGTTTCATAGTTTTATTAGGTAAATATTTCACATGACAATTTATGTCTAAGGGCAACAGCAGTATTTCTTTAATATAAAAACATCAACAAACCGAATAGCACTGCCACAATGTCCATTACTGTCATCACAAATATGACCCAATTGGGCACAATCCATCAAAGTAGCAATCCGGGACACCGCCCACACAACGTCCTCAAACTCAGTCAAGCAGATGTATAATGACGTATCTTTATAGGACTGTTTATGCGTCTTAAGTCATTTCAACTTTATAACCAAACCTAGACCAGCTAAGAACAAAAATGGCATATGATTCAATGTATTTTTCTACGCATTCGACTCTTTTATATTGTCTGCGGCTTATCCGCGGATTGTAATATCCTGCAATGAAACGACATCGTGTTGTATTGATTAGATTTTAGTTATATGTATCATTTTAAATATATACAAGAAGGGCAGCTTCTAGTATATATTCATATTAACTTCGTTAGCGGAGTAGAAAAAGTCATAATCCCTCTTTTTTTCTTCAGCGTAGTCGAGTAAAAAGTATCCTATACCCATCTGGAGATACTCAGCTACCCGTGTTCCAAAAATAGTTGAAATCCGTTTAGCCGATTTTGGGTGAATCGTATGTGTCGACATACGATTCACCCCCAAATAGACCGTTACAATATTTTTTTGAAAATATCTTTAATGTACAGACATTTCATTTTTACAACTTTATAATATTATACATATGTTTACAGCATTAATATATTTTATTTAGATTCCCAGCAAGGACAACAAATGAGTGATGAAGCATTCTTGATAATGTAAGTGTCTTTGATGTTTTCTTTATGTCCCTATATATGTGTGCGTTGCTTTGTCTTAATAGAATTATGTATTTGTTTCTGATACGTGCTTACTATTTATTCAGATATCGATAACGAAATGACGAAAGAAATGAATACTGTAAGGTTACGAGGTTACTTTGTCCACCCATAAAGTTCAATTTTATTGAATTAATAAATTCTTATTTGCAGCGTGGGTGGTGGCCCTTGACTAGATGGACGGATGACCGCGTGGGGAGTCGGTGGATGCGGTGTACGCAGACTCGTACCCTGTGGCGAACTAAAGCGGAGGCCTATGTTCAACAGTGGACGAGAGTTATAATTATTTCTTAAGGACCATATCATGTGATTGCTTTTGTGTAAGCCTGATTTTTAAGAATGTATTAATTCAATATAATGGGTTTTTATGCCTTACGGTACCCAAAGTTTTGACTTAAATCATTTTATGCACCTACAGGGTATCCTACTATGTTGTGGACGGAACATTTTATTATAAAACAAGATAAAACTCTCCGGTTATCTGTGTAGTGTCGTAAAAGTATCAAAATTGTGGAGAGTCTTACTTTGTTCAAATATATTCGTTGGCAAAATGAAATAACATCTGATAATAGGGATAGGGATTATACTAAAGTTTCAGGAATTCATGAAGTTTATTACTATGTACAAGTTTGATACTGGAATCTCGCACCAACAATGTCTCTGTTGAGCCTAATAGTTAACTGGTAGACATTGCCTTTGTGACATTAAGTCCGCCATTTGGACTTTATTTTTATTATGCAAATAAATAAATATAATATTATTGAAACTCTGAACTATCGGTGCTTTGCAATCCTGGCAGAATAAACACAATTTAACCAACTTCGCTGTATATTTAAAATGTTATACCATATGAGAAAAGTTAAAGTTTAAACTATTTGACGCGCGAGGGCGGTAAAATAGTTAGCGAGTTTAAAAATGCAAGTAAGTTTACGCTTCACGTCATGTTTTTTGCGGTTTTATACATAATTTTATGGAGTTATAAAAATGTAATATCTGTACATTTAAATAATGTTCACAAAAATAAGTAGAACGGGCTATATGATGGTAACTTAATCGAAAAAATGAAATGTGTAGTATGTTGGTATGGATATGTCTTTGTGGTTACATCACATAAAAACAGCTGGACAAATGGCAACAGGATACTTTTTCTCTGACTATGCATAAAAAAAATAGCCTGCCTTTTTTCTCTACTGCGAACGAAGTTGGGGGTATATTTTAGTAGCAAAATAAAGTTGATATACCTATTCTTATATTTAGGCTTTTAGTTGTTGCTATTTGTCTTACACTTTCGCTCGAACATATTTTAAAATGTAAAAAAAAACATCGTGTTTTTTTATTTGTTAATAATCATAATCACACTACTTGCTTGCGGTTCGCTCTGAGTCTGTACACGCTGATTGCGATCTATGCTTTCCTTAATTTTTAAAATTTTGTTACCGTCGATAATGTAGTAAAATATATATATATATATATAAAACAAATGTCATTAATGCCACATCAGATGATAAAACACAAAACAGCACGTTTAGGTCTTGGTTATAAAATGTGAAAGATTTTTACACATGGAAATTTAAGGAATAAAAACAAAAGTACATATTAACAAAAACTCAGATAAAACATGTATATTTTAAATAACAAAGGGCGCACCTTACTGACCTAATTCAACAGTGCAGAAAGCATCCCCTCCTTTAAAGAGCGTCGCTTAATTTTTTAATTAACTCACTGACCGTAGCACACGTTCGCGAATTTTCCACGGTAGGGTTTACCTCTGCATACTTTTCATTCCCTGGTCCTTTACGCTGAATCAACATACCTGGAAATACCTTGTTAACTTATAAATTCGAACTGCATATAGCGTCGTACTACTCACTCAAATACAATTTAACGCGAGAGTGAGAGAGATAGCACTATACAGACTACGACCTTCTTTATTTTGGAATAAACCTCCCTACAGTACACTGTCAAAGTGCGTCGAGCCCTCAGCGCCATGGTTAAAAATAAGGTAGTTTCCTGGATAAAAAATATTATTCTAATTAATCCGTCAGTTGATTTATCAAAAAAAAATGGACACGTATTTTTTCTTTTGTCAATCAAACAATAAAAAGATAAAGCGTGTCAAAGTTTGGGAGTGGGGGCGCATGACATGCGCACGCACAGGGAACTTTACTGGGCTATATCTTCATAATTTCATAATTTTTTGTTTACTCGACAAAAGCAAAAAATAGGTGTCCAATATTTTCTGATAATCGAAATGACGGAGTAATTATATTTTTTTAGGACACAAACCTATTACGACCCGTGACCATAAGCGGTTGCGCTTTTCCAGCATTAAACGCACCTGTCTATGTGAAAGAAAAAGTCATCTAAAGGTGCGTCCACATTTGTATCATTTGCCCGTATCAGATCATCGTCACGTGGCATGATCGCGTGTCACGATCACGCATTTGGACGTTGCCCCTATCCGATCGCTCGAAATCCATTTGCTACGCGTATCACACACTTATATCGGAAGAGTGCGGCACGATTGGCGCGCCGACAGTGAGCGTCCAAGCAGCACGATACGCAGTCATGCCACGGCTCGATGATCGGATACGAACAAATGATACAAATGTGGACGCACCTTTATATGGTCATTCACATCTGGGGAGAGTGCTGTCTGTATCATTTATCTATACTATTATAAAGTTGTAAATATTAAATGTCCGTACATTGCAGATATTTTCAAAAAAATGGTTGTAACGGACTATTTGGAGGTCACTAAAACGAAAAATATTTATTTTTTGTATGTTTGTACGTTTGAATGCGTCGCTGTGGCTTCATCACGCAAAATCGGCTAAACAGATTTCAACAATTTTTGGTACACGGATAGCTGGGTATCTCTAGATGGTAATAGAATACTTTTTACCCGGCTACGCTGACGAAAAAAGAAGGGTACTTTTTCTCCTTCGCGAGCGAAGTTGCGGGCACCTTGTAGTTCATAAATATATTTACACAGCATTACAGTACATTACCAAAACACTGTAAAATTAGGGTACATTAACAATATTAAATGGGTGAATCAACTTTTAGACCCACACTTTTGACGTCCCTAGCGTTACCAAAAATGCCCCTGGAGTTACTATGAAAACGGGCTTCCAATATGCTATTATTATATTCCTGTTTATTAAGTTTAACAGACAGGGGCATTCAACGTTTTAACGTACACCATACATTAAAATAAATTAATAGTTTAAAAAACACTAAAAAAACACGCTTCACAAGACTTATCTAACGAATCCAGACACAACGTACGATTCCATCATGAACTTCCAGTTCATATCTTCCGGCTCCATCATCAGATAAGTTCGACAGTACCATATTTATGTATTGTCATCAGAACTGCATACAGCTGCCAATTTTCATGACGCTACGATCCTTGGAAGATGGTTTAATTAGTTACGAGTACCTTAGATTCCATTACATAGTTGGTTACATACAGGTCGACCTAATAGAAGCGTGTTAAAAAGAGGAACCATTATTTTACTGCGAAGTTTAAAAGATTTGTGTGGGTCTAAAAGTTGACTCACCCAAATAACATCCTGTCATCCATCTTCTCTCAGAATCTCAGATATTGCTGACAAACCGCCGCCAATCGCCATGCAAGAAGGTCACACTGTGGCGCTGATTCCAGGAGCGCGTTACGCACTTAAGCAGCGCGAAGGCACGAAGGAGCGGCGAGTTCCCATGTGAGACGCTGGTATCTTGACTGTTATTTGAACAGGTTAAATAGGAGATTCTTCCTTCAAATCTTGTGAAAAATACATAGATGGATTTCAAATATGTGATGTGGATAGATCGCATTTTTTTCCACACACAGATACAAAAGAACGAATTTTGAAACTCGCTGACCGTAGGACGGGTTCGCAAATTTTGCAAGCTAAGATACACCTCTGCGTACTTTTCATTCCATGGTCCTTTACAACGAGATAATTTTGATGGATATGGCATGATATAATTTGGTAACAATTAAATTAACAACTCTCGATCTTATGAATAATACCTAACTATAGTTACTTTGCAAATTTAAATGAGGGTAAGACAATTTTTGTTAAATACAGATTACGTTAAAACACAAAGAGCACATACATAATCAAATCACTGCATTAAACATATTTGTTGTAATTTAAATAAAGAAGATAGTTCCCAATAAAGGGTGTAGAAATCGTCTCAAGGTGAAACAGATACAGCGTCTTGTTATTTAGGACACGATAGGGCGATGTGCATCGGACCGACCTGATCAAATCAGCTGGGCACCTTAGGGTCCGTTTCCACTGGTGTGTAGTCGTGTGAAATAGACCAATCAGACGGCGTCGCTGTTGAAACCAACATGAGCGGATTTGAATTTGCGGAATTTCATTGGTTCATTTCGCAAAGTTGAGCTTCTGTTGAAACTTACCGCAAGGATGCATCGCTCGCGCCTAAGTAGATCATCTCGTGTATCATTTCTCAAAGTCACATTTATCTGGCATTAGTGAGTTTTCGTTTATATAATTCCGATTTACTCAAATACCGATTAAAAAGAATATGCCAAACAAATAAAAAAAAAGATTATAGTTAAACCACCAGTCTTATCGCCAAATAGTAAATACCTTTCTTATTGAGATATTTAGTCAAAGGAAAGGGCAACAAAAATTGCTAGTTATTGATATAGTGACATAATGCCTATAAGAGTTCAAATGAAAAGTCATCAGATTAATTGCCTGTAGGCGGCATTGCTAACAATAATTATATTTTGAAGTTTAATGTATCGATACGATATTGAAAGTCGCTAATGAAATAATGTCCAGCGGAAAACAGAAAATAATAGTTCCAAATCCGTCCAGATGGCGCTAGAGTAGCAAGGTAGCATAAAGTCAATAACCAAATACAAAATATTTTTATCAAAACGTAATTCTTCGTTCTTCTGATATTCAATTGTGTTCCAAATATTTTTTCTTGCATTGTTGTGATTTTTTTGGCATTACTATGGCAATTTATTTTAGGCACTGTGCACAGCGCCACCAATTTATCGCCTCTTGACAGACACTTTGTGCCTCGACGATGCAACCAACCACACTCAGCACTTGCACGCCGACGTCTCCGACGGCGGGGACGCCCACCGCGGACAATAATTGCGCAATCACAATCCCGTTAGTAATATACTGACACACTGACTGACACAACAAAAAATAGTGTAATTAGACTAGGAAAACTATAGCGTTAGGTACCGAGGATGTCGTGTCATCCTGCCGCCTAGCACACCGACGACGGTAACAGCAAACATGCTGCCGTTCAAGCTAATTAAACATGACAGACAGACACTTTATATATAGAGATTGTTCTCCTTAGTACTATACTCCATGGCCTAAACGAGACAGACTTTCGTTTAAAATAACGTCTCCGAACAAGAGTAATTCCTTGTAAACGTTTCCTAGTGAGTCTCTAAATTAAGCGTTCTCAGCGCTTCTGCCTTTTCGCGGCAGAAAAATTGCTGTTTTGTTTACCCTGCTTTCAGTGTAATGGGTCCAGACTGCAGGGAGAGAGCGTTTTTTCATTGATTTCTTAAGTGCATTTGCTGGTATTGTCTCGTTTGCAAGGTATCGTTTAAATAGTGTTTGTGGATTGGAGTTTGGTTCGTTTAAATAAAACGTTGTATATTTTTTTCAATACCTAACCTGTCATTTATTGTACTTGAGTAATGGGCAAATTAAAATAACGCAAAGAAGGATGGTAAGTAATTAATTTTTGATATGCAGTCATTTATCGAAATAAAATAAATAATGTAGATAATTTGCTGACAAATATTAATAAGAAAGTGATTTTGCATGAAGTTTGGTAAATCAAACGATTTTTTTACAAGAATAAACTGTAACCTTTACTCAAGAGCGAAAAAAACGTATGCTTTAGTATATAATCCATACTAATATTATAAATGCGAAAGTGTATCTGTCTGTCTGTCTGTCTGTCTGTTACCTCTTCATGCTTAAACCACAGAACCGATTTGGATGAAATTTGGTATGGAGTTAGTTTGAATCCTGGGGAAGGACATAGGCTACTTTTTATCCCAGAAAAATACCCTTATCTGCGCTAAACGAATTTAAGGCGGACGAAGTCGCGGGCAGAAGCTAGTATCTATATAATATTCCTCGTGTTCTCCGCTTTTGGTTAACCTTCGTTATTGTGTAATTGGGATGTTGACTGTACTCAAATAAAAATAAAATTTTAATAGGTAGTTTCTATCCTAAAAAAAAATTTGATTTCGATACCATAATTGTATCTTGTTTTATGAGCCTTTAAAGTTGAGTGGAAAAGTCCATTTTGTATATTAATAATTAATAATACCATTAAATAACCCATGAAATGTATAGTAACTTTTCGTTATGAAGCAGTTTCGATAAACGCAATTTTTTACATAGCTGCAGAACAAAGTTCTTAATTTCCCCCTGCAAGGTAAGAACGTGTGACGTCACACGTTCCTATGCTTTAGTATGGAGCGTTTTTTGGGAAAGTCCAAGAATGTGATTTTCACAGTGTTATATCTCAGTGAATGAGTTTTATGAGGCTGAAGTACTTTTTTCATCAATGTTTCTATTATTGAGGGGTCTAAAAAAGTTATCAGAAATGGTCAATATCCCAATTAAAACTATCGCCCCATTTTCAAGTATATCTTGTTTCTAATCTGACCGTAATAAACCATTCAGAATTTTCCACCCGCATAACCTCACAAAACCGTCAATCAATTTCCCAAATAGTTAACCTCAAACAATACCGACCATCACACCATTGTCACTCGACAAAAAGGTGAACATAAAACCGTTGTGAAAAATTCGACGGACGTAAAAATATAGTGATAAATTCACCTAAAATATACCGTGCATCGCTAGCGCTCTCCGTCATAATCAATCATCAAGTTTGCGCCTTTGTTTTCGTTAACACGTGCATTTTCTTGTGTCGGAAACTCATTTTGAGGTTATGAAACGCTTACGGGGAAATTTTGAGGTTTAAAGTTTATGTAAACGTTTATTACACAGAGTGAAGTTATGTGAACGACGGGAAAACTCTGAAACCACGGCTCTTTTTTGGGTGAAACAGCTGTTTTTGTAGTAGATAAAGCTACTGGACTTTTGATCATTACTTGGGAACAGCGTTTTCTACGCTTGCTTATTTATTTCACAAGTGTACTAATGTTATCCTCCATGATTTTAGAGCATTCAACTACGAATACATTCTCCTCTGCCAAAGGAATCGTGTAATCTGCGTTTAGTTCATACGATAAATTGTTAGGGTGTGGGTGATTTTTTTGCTTGTAGTTGATTTCTTTTAAATGAATGCGTTTGTAGATATAGAAATATTTTTGTAGTGTGCTGTACGTGTTTACCTTAACCCCCGCTAAAAATGCATAAAAAATGTATTCGGTAATGACACGGCTTGTCATCTCCGTTAAATGCGCTAAGTCCATTTAATATTTAACTTTCTTACGTAACAAGTCTAACTATAAATTCGTGAGGTAAATATGTACGACTCTTTAAATTTCAATGTGTAAAATGCAAATCATACCGATGATTTGCATTTTAGTTAACATTGACGCGATTACTCATATCAAAGCACATAGAAAAATGACCTGCGGGGCTAAGTGGGTTTCGTTTATCTCGTGATTAATGAATGATAAAGCATGCGTCAGTGACACTCTCACATACTTGTCAGAAAGTGTTTTGTCATTTGTCTATCTTATTATAAATGCAACCATCATATATAGACTAGCTGGTCGTGGTTAGATTATGATTTAAACTTTATACCTCCGATTAATCATTCTGCTCGTAAAAGTTTTTCATTACAAAACAGAACTGTGAAATACCCTAGGGGCATTTAGTAGCCCAAAAAACAGTCTAGTGAAGTCATACTTATAAACGTTCCGTACTAGACGAATATCTACAATTTTCATGTTTATTGCATAACATCCCAAAATAGTTTTAATTTATGACAAAACTACACCGTATTGTTACAACGATTACTGTCATAAGTTCACGAAGACTTACCGGTGAAGTTGAATCGTAAACTGAGGAGTACCAGATCTGGGCCGTAAAGTGAAGTTGATTCAGATTGCCCAAATAGTCCGTGCAACTATGAAAGTAAACTTGGGCGCTATTACGACGTAAAGAAGGTTTATGAGCTTCACGTGGATGGAGTTCGGCTAGATATGGCTTGACTTTGTCAGAAGGGGCTTGGAATTTAGCTTGGTCTATGTCTAAAGTAGCCGAACGTTTTAGCTTTAGTACCTACATACTTTGTTAAGTTGTATTAGTAATTCGAACAAATCGAATCAAAATTTATATAGAACAATTTAAACGGTTTGTCTGTGGTTTTTTCTGTAGCGTTATATCGCGTATGTACGTATCTCATGCACACATCGCACAAAAAGAGGCGCCGAGCGGGCAAGCCTTAAGGGTTGGTCTTCATACAACATGAACATCTACGTGTTGTGCAAACTTATGTCTAGACACACAATTAACAATAAACGGTTTAATATTCTTATTACTGAAATGCCCGCTCGCTGCCCTCCTTTTTGTGCGATGTATGTTCATTTGAATTTCCGATTGAGTTCCGAGTATGTGAAGCTCAAATCGAACTTCACGAATCGAAAAATACGCACAGTGAGCCCTCTGAAAGGTGGGTTAAAGACCTTGGTTGGATCGCGGGAATGGAGATCCTTGGTAAGGGACTTTGTAGACAGCCTTCCAACACAGCGCCTTAAATTAAGCAAGTATACTGAAATATGATCTATTTTTCATTAAGCTCTACGATAAAAATCTATAAAAACTAGAGTGCCATTCTTAAATTTCGCACCCGACCGCCGTTAGTTCGTCCCTAATACTAGACACGTGAAATAGTGGTACATGTTCCAAATCACAGGTCACAATATATCGGTCCCTCAAGCAGGTTGTCAAAACTGACTTAAAAGAACGCAGCCAAACGCGAATTCTATGAAAACGAATCATATGTGTCTAGGTTTACGGTATGATACGTGTCTAGAGGCCATATTATAGTAGCATCCAGTCGGTTGGCGCTCCGTTCGACGCTGACAAATATTACCGTCGCCCATAGACACTTGCATCACCAGAGGAGTCACAAGTACGTTGCCGGCCTTTCTGGTGTACGCTCTTTTCTTGAAAGCTTGAAGGTCGCATCGGTCCGGAAATACTGCATACATTTTGTGAATGCTATAGCTGGGCTTGAACCAAAGTTTTGAGCCAATTCTCACTAGTGTCAATGACCGCGAACATTGGAAACGCAAAACTCAAAATCAACAACACAGTGTAAAAATTCGGAATTCTGTGAGCCTTTGTAGCTCAGTTGGTTCAGAGCGGGTTGCATCGGAATGGCGTAGACTTAAATCCCGGTAAGGGCAAATATTTGTGAGATGAGCATAAATATTTGTTCCTGAGTCTTGAATGTTTTTTATGTAGATAAGTACTTAAATAATATCTATTAAATATATCGTCGTCTAGTACCCAACACATGACACAAGCCTTATTGAGCTTAAAATGGGACTAGTTTGATTTGTGTAAAATTGTCCTGTAATGTTTATTTATTTATTATTATTCTAGTTTTTCTACGGATTTCTTCATTCCTGATTGGATTTCGCAAAAAAAGTCCGAGTATAGCCCTCTCCACTGCATTCAGAGAAAAAGAGAAAGAAGCCTTCTTGTAAGGTCCATCGTGAGATTCGTGTTTGACCATGTTTAAGTGTCACACACTGGTCAACGATAATAGATATGTTCTTTCCAAGTCCAGCGCAAATTTGTATTTTAATAATTTTGCCCTGTCGCCGTAAGTATGACCTATCTAGACATTTCAATCAATGGCCTGTTTTAGTATCAGGCAGTATTTTTAATGAAGCCTTCATTAACCTTGGGCTCTAATAAGCAAATGAGCTTTTATGACGGTATCAACGCTGAGTAATCAAAGTTGAATAATAATGCCCTTTTAAAACCCCTAACGAGCTAGGTTTTAGATTAGAAATTTTATGGAAAAATTCTTCTGCGTGTATCTGTTACTAATATTATAAATGTGAAAGTAATTCAGTATGTCTCCTAGCTTTCCACGCTTAAACCGCTGAACTGGTTAAGATACATTTTATATGGAGATAGTTTCCGACCCAAGACAGTTTTTATCCTGGAAATCATTCCTTAACACTTTGACGACCGGGAACTCGCTAGGACGGCACTTTGCTCGTAGTTTTCTCTACATATGAATGTATCCATGATACCGGCTACGCGTGTAGCGCTACGAAAATCTTGGTAGTGAAAGTGTAAAAGGGGAGAAAGAGTGGACACTTGTAGGGGATTTTTTTAGAACCTGACTTTGGATAGGTCTGGCTAGACCTCTTTAGCAGTAATCCGATCCAGTGGAGGGAGCGGAGATTTAAATATAACGATCTAAATAATCAGACGTTAACATTAGCAGGGTATGATGAAATTGGACCTTATTAAAACATTGATGCACATGTAAGTACAAGTGGCTGTCTTGATCCCTAATGGCATTCGCTACCAGTCAACCATAGAGATGCACAAAAATGGTGAAATGGGAAAAACAATTCAGTTAGGACACACAACTAAATATTGCATACATACATAATTACCTATACTATATACATATACTTTACTTCTGACAAGACTGTAACATATTTATGTATATGAATATGGACACAAGAGGAGTAGTTCATTTTCCAGAAGAATCTAACCCATTAGTCATTTGACTGCAATAACACATGGTACTTACAATTTACATAACTTTTAATTAGGTATAACGCGTAAAGCATGATAATAGAATAACTTTTAATGATTCTCTACCTTAATTTGAGTAAATACTTATTCGTATTCCACATGCCAAGACAAATAGTCGAAATTGTTCGAACGCGCCCATTTACTTAATTTACTTTAAAATCACCGCTCACAACGTAGCGTAACGCAAAGAGATTATCCATCAGAGAAACAGTAATGCGCGTCTTTTTCATAATTACTATATTAAACAACCGTAGAAAAATCAAATTTAGGCAAAAAAATAAAAGAAAAACAACTTTTTTAGATATTGCGATGCAAATTACAGTATGTTTTTCGTGTACAAAAGAGAATTAAACGTTACCTTGTAATTCTTTATGTTTCAATGAGGAAAAAAGGCACGACAACACTTGAGAGCAATAGATATAGTAGTTTTTTTTAATCCTGTCATGATCTTTATTTAAATTTACATCTATATTGTAAAAATAACTTAAAAAAACAACGTTTTCAGATTTAAATCGGACTCATAAAAAGCCATGACAAAAACGCAAAAATCGTCATTTTCGGATAAGATGTCACAGACAGACACACAGATACACACGCCAAGCTTGTTAACACCCCTCCCTTTTCATTCGTAGTTAAACTTAACGTAGAAATCGCATGTTAAATTGTCCCTGATAGTTATTTTATTTTCATCGTATTCAGTTTTATGAAAATTAAAAATTCAGCTACTTTTATTTTGACTGACTTATAGATAGCAATCCAAAAATCTAATGCTAATGATTTTTTACCACAAGTAGTCGAACGTGAGGTGTTATTTAATACCTGAAACAGAAAAATAACATTAATAATAAATGTATTAATAAATGAAACATTTACTGTTGTTACAACTAAATAAAATACTTCATAGCGTGTGTAATAAAATTAGTGCCTACATAGCGTGCAAAAACGTAGTTACCACATCACATTACCAATAAAGTCTTACTCCTAAGTAATTGTGACACACATAGTATTTGAAAGTTGAGTTAGATTTATATTACAAATCGAAGTATACATTCGCTTCGGTGTAAATACGACCCATACGGCGGTAATTCAACCATTTTAATTACAATTACAAGCCTTTACTGCGTCTTCATTTGTATAGCTAACGAACGTGAAAATTGGCACAGCCCTGGAATGGGTACATTAGTCTCGGTATTCTTTATGGCTTCTGTTTGGTTAATTCACTAGGGCTGTCAATTACTGTCGTTTGTGACAAATTGTGAAGGATTTCTGTATTTGTTTGACATATAAATCTAATCGTCGTATTGTAAAATCAGCCTTAACTTTATTACGTGTTTAATTTCTGTTGTTATAGCGGCCACAGTCATAATTTTGTGAAAATTTCAAGTGTCTGAAGGGAATAGTTCAAGACTTATTATAACCTTGTGACATATACACAGACAAATAGCGGAGGCTTAGTAATAGGGTTCCGTTGGTAATCTTTGGGTCCAGAAATTAAAAAGCTGACGATAAAAGATGTCGAATTTCGATTGAGTGATGCGTGTCTAATTTTAAGTGTATTTTATTTAGATGAATAATATTCAAATCTGTTTACTATTCAAGGTTATTCTGTGAGATGAAATCAGAAATGACGGAAGGCTATCAGTAAAGAAACCGAAAAAGCTCGATGAATTCAGGGCACTGGGTTCAAACATTTGTGTGATGAGCATAAATTCATATTTGTTCCTGAGTCTTGGATGTTTTCTATGTATTTGGGTGGATTTATCTATTAAACATATAGTCGTCTAGTACTCATAATACAAGCCATTTTAGCTTACCATGGGACTGGTTCAATTTGTTAAAAAACGTCTTAAAATATTTATTTATTTCATTGTCGGAAAAAGGTACATGGTTTATAGAAACGATGGGTGTGGGGGATAGAAAAAATCGCAAGTGGCCACTAACTGGAAGACGCAGAGTGGGTTGTACGGCTAAAGAAATCTTATTATCTATCTTATTACATCTTATATTATACAGGGTGTCCCAAGAAGTAGTGATACACTGAAGCTCGGAGGTAGAGGACCTAGAGGGCTATCTAAATCACCCCCTTGTATGTTCCGCGATTTTTCGTATTTTCGGAGTTATGACTTTTTTTTTAATTTTTCTCCTATCGCCGAGTACGATGAGATTTTTATTTATGGTGACGTGAATTATTGCGGTAGATGCTTGATTTTTTTTTGTGTGCTAAGCTGATAGATAGGCCAATGAGGTATGGTAACATTTACTATCGTTAGATCTTTCAATGGAATAAAAAAAAATTAAATGCCAAGAATGATAAAATTACCCAATATGTTCACAACTTCAAGGGGCTTTAAAAAGATAAAATCACATAAAAATATGTGCGGTTTGTTGAGCTTAATTTATCGTGTGGACTGTATTGTATTAATTAAAACTGGTATCTAAGGTAATGCATTTATTATTTTAACTATTATCACAAAAAAGACAGTTCGTACGCTTAGTTGCGGTCAAAGAGAGAAAGTCATGCGTGTGCACAGATCAACAAAAACTAAAACCGGGCGTGGCTTCACGCCGCTTTAGATTATATGATTATATTTTATGTTGGCAGTGCTGCCTAAAATATAATTGCTGGATACAGGGACTCACGACTCGTCTTGGCGGAGCTTCTTGTGGATGAATTTGGCCTAATAACTTAATAAGTAATGGACGTGTTTCGGCTAAGATACATACAGATATGATAATTAAGGTGTGAAATCATATTTCGTATTTCCATAGTATAAGGTCAAGAACTTGTTTGTTACACATTTATTATAAATTCATACGTAGTGGAGCCGTTTACTACAACTTTGGTTCTAAATATGGATATACAATGACACGCGTGTCTATGTATAGTCACAGAGTACATAAACATAGTTAACTTCTGATCGGCTTCCTGCTTTGACTATAATTATGTAAATCTACTGTGTCTGCCTATATTGGTATCAAAAATTAATTGTATTTTTTTGTAACGTAGCCATGTTATGGGAAGTAATTATCAACATCACATCGAAACTGAACTTCATTTCGTATACAAATTCCAGTCCCTTTGAGTTCAAAGGGTAAAAGTGCGATAGTTGTCTTGAAATTGGCTGATATTTTCGAAAATATGGTTATATTTAAACAAGCTATTATTTCAGATGGTAACCATATCTATTAGTTACAATATAGTTAACAGTAATTGATTGAAATAGTAACTTGTAATTCAAAAACTCATTAATTTAACAACACTAGTTGTGAGGATAGATGCCTACTCTGATGGGTTATATGCCTCGATGGTTCGTTCCCCTTAGGAATAAATCAAACAAAATTTATAAGTACCAATTTTTTTTCTCCCTTTATTTTGCGACCACATTTGTTACAATAAGGTTTGCATATTATGCATCTTATCCCTTATCCACTCCTCAAGGCATTCCGTGCTAAATATGTATTGACATCAAATTCATCAGAGTATTCGAATGTTTTGTGGAAATTACACTTTCATGTGAGCTTGACATTTTCTTTATTTTTGCCGACGTCGGTTTTTGGAAGCATATGCCCTTAAGGGTATCTAAATTCGCAAAGCAACGAGGCATCTATCCCTTTCAGTAGGGATAGTTGTCCCATTTAAAAAATACTATATATCATTAGTAAACTTTCAAATGTTGCACTTATGAGTGATATTCAAACTCCACCCAGGCCGATAACAATTAAGAAAACAAAACAAAATTTTGTTATGAGGAGGTTATGATAAAATAGTTGTTGTCGAACGCGGATATCTCCAACACCAAAGGGGCCTCGACGTTTCCGACACTTAAGCATTTACTCACTCCGTGAAGAACCCCCAAGCTTAGTTTAAAAGCAATAGCTCAACTCCTGCGCTTACGTCATTTCTACTCCTGAGGTTCAGATCACTTTAATTTTGTAAAATGATAATAGTAAATATTGTAAATGGTATAATGCCCATAGCCGTGAATATTGCATAAGCATGGCTTAAAACATGTAAAATACTTCATTGGATTTTATATCCTCTAGTCTCTACGCTTCTAGTTTTATATGTCAAGGATATAAGATCATAAAACGGAGAATTGAATAATATCTGCAGCGTGTGAAGGAATAAGTCTGACTATTGTTCTAGTCCAGCTTTCTGAAGGATTATTCAATGTTTAACTTTTCGCACAAACAGTTAAATATTTATATTCGCGATTTCAAATTTGATAAATTAGGGTAGGGATCATATGATTCCCAACATTATGAAATGAAATGAAAAGAAAAACTTTTATTTCGAGTAACAAGGACTCATATAGTTCGTTAGTAAAATAAAATACCTATGGCTATAATGTTAGTAAATACATACATTCACAAAACTCACACAAAATACATACTTCTTGACACGTGTTGTTCACAGCAGTGCCTCATGTAGGGGCAGTCAAGCCTATCCTCTATCGAGAGTAGGATGGGGTTGGGGCTGGCTCGCACCCCATTATAATCTTGTTGGTTCATTCAGGTGCCTCGGGGCTTCGATGGACCAATTGGTAGGGCGCCCGTGTTGCCCTCAGCGCCAGCCGTGCACGTGGTTTGGAATCCCGCTAAACTTTTCGCTATATAATATTGACAGCTCAGTGAACAGGGTACAGAAAGACTCAACTAATGTACAATGCTGCAGCTGCGGAGAACACGTTCATACTTACTTGTACTTTCTGTATGACTTGCACATAAGTTACAAAAACTAAGCAACTGTTGTGGTTTGGACGCGGAACTACGTTCTTAAACCAATTGCCTAGCCCACCAGCGCTCTCACAATCATCATCGTCAGCCAAAAGACGTCCACGGTTGGACATAGGCCTGCCCCAAGGAATGCCACCACGACCGGTCCCGCCGCACCCAGCGGATTCCAGCGACCTTCACAAGGTCATCAGTCAGGAGAGGTCAACGAGCATAGTGCCCAGCCCATTGCCACTTAATTATTGTTATTCTTCGGGCTGTATCAATTATTCTGGTTATTTTACGGATCCCGTCATTTCCATTATCACAACACAACAAACAGGGTTAATCGCGTATAAATATGCGATATACTTTAACTTCTTCTTTCTCACTAGTTAATCAGCTGGTCATGGGCGCCTAGCGCCACAGCTCAATAACATTTATTCATTGGCGGAATCTGGTGGTTCTCATCTCGAGCAACCCCATCCTGCCTGTCATGACCGCCGGTACAGCCGAGCTGGACCGGCTCTGGCCATATGTCATATCGTCAAAAAAAAAAAAACTAGACTATGGTCGTAACGCGACGTCCGAAACGTCGAAGAATTAAGGTGAGTGCGACTAAGATCGGACACCGGGTAAGAACGTATGGCTTTAATTTACGTTTATTTTTTTAATGCTAGCGATATGACGTGATGCGGTATTTGAGTAGCAGGATAAAAGAGCGCATCGCGTCATATCGCCAGCACTAAAAAAAAACCACAATAATACGTTCTTACCCGGTGTCCGATCTTAGTCGAACTCACCTTACCAACGAAATGTAATTTAAATAAATCATATTTATATGCGACTAGCTTCTGGCCGCGACTTCGTTCGCCTTAAATTCATTTATCGCGGATAAGGGTATTTTTAGCCTATGTCCTTCCCCGGGACTCAAACTATCTTCATACCAAATTTCATCCAAATCGGTTCAGCGGTTTAAGCGTGAAGAGGCAACAGACAGACAGACAGGCACACTTTCGCATTTATAATATTAGTTTGGACAATGAGTGAAAATCGTGTTAGTCTAAATCAATGTCTCGCCATTTCCATCAGCGCGCTCTACTTCCTTTCTAGTAATCATCCTTAAACAATATGTTAACTCATTTCCCTAATCCATGGGCATTAAAACCTGAATTAACTCGACATAATAAACCTGATTAGCCGAGATTGAGCGAGGTGACAATAATTTATGGCGGTCATTACTCTAAAGCGTTCTCATGAACGCAAATGTTCGTGAAATTCGCCGCGGCTTGTTCGCATAACGCGGATTTGGGAAATGCGTTTTGTATTAGGCATATCGTTATGGGTAGCATATAGTCAATACTAGCATTTGCTCGTGGCTTCGCCCGTGAGGAAGAAATATCCTCTGTCGTTAAACCACGACCTGGGGTCCGCTTCAAAAAAGCTTGTAACTTGTATTAGGGGAGATTAGTACAAAACCGAGTATGCGGGTAAAACCGGGACATGGCAATATGGCTTCTCAGCGTTGTTCAAATTTGCGCTCGTTTTGCTCAGTGTAGTCTGCCGTCTTGATTACTTTATCAACAAAAGTTGAACGACACTCGTGCGCGCTTGTAGAAAATAATAGAAAAAAACGTTTTTAAGGAGCCTTGATGTAATATTTAATGAATTTCATAAATTTACCAATCGTGTATACATCCAGGTATGTCAAATTTGTTTTTTTTTATAATGATTAAGTATGTTTTCAGGTTCAACAAAACTGCTTAGATTTTTATGGCATCATGTTTTTTAAGCTAGTTATTTAATTTATTTCTCGTAAGGGCGTTTGGGACAAAACCATACGGGATAATACCGGGCGGTACCCGGTTTCGTACAATCGTGTATTTTTTTATTGGAAAGTCCGGGTCCCTGGAGAAAAGTACAATTCACTTATGTAACCGAAACTTTAATAAAATAGATACTTATTGTCGACATAGCAAAACCCAAAAAAAACTCAAATTCCAGACGATATTTGTATTAATTGTACTTAAATTTATATGCTTGGGGGCAATGAAGGCTGTACTCGTAGGGAATTTGAAAAACTTGACGAGTTGCATTACTACCGTTAATAAGGGGCAGCGTTGGGAATGGTGGTATATCTATATCTTCCCGGTTTTTGAACCAGGCATGGGGGCAAAACTGTAAAATCTAAATTTTTGAAAATCCTTTTTTTATAATTAGAAAACTGAAAACAGTGATCTCTTTTAACAAATCTGTGAATAATGAGTTAAAGTAAAGAAATATTAATAAATTCGATTAAAATAAATTTAAACTTTTTTAATATGTAATATTTCCCTTAACGTCCCGGTTTTACCCCACTTTCCCCTACAGCGGAAAACTTTTTCGAAAATAGAGACTTTCACTTGTAATACAAGTTACAAGCTTTTGTGAAACGGGCCCCAGATCTATCTATGGTTCACGCGTTATTGTGTTACAAATATATTCACAAATTTTAAAATAAAAATGTATATACAATTGGAAAAGTTAAATGTGTAAGATTGAAGTAGAATACTCAAAATAACTGGAATATAAAGGCATAACAAGATTATTGTTTGAAATTTTCGTATGCTTGTGCGTGCGTAATGTATATGTTTTGATGTCCATTCCAAATCACACTAAAACAGCTGAACGGATTTCAGAGATCATTTTTGGAGCGGGTAGATTCAACATCCACATCAGAAAATCACAATCTGGTCAAACAATAAAATGGTCTTCATTTAGTTAACTTTATATCAATACTAGAAGGTTCCGCAACTTCATTCGCAGAGGAGAAAAAGTTATAACCCCTCGTTTTTTCTTGAGCGTAGTCGGGTAAATATTATCCTATAACCATTTGTACCCAGCTATCCAGCAAATAGTTGAACAATAGATTACAAAAAAATATTTTTTTTTCGCTTCAGTGAGGTTCAAATAGTCCGTTACAATAGTTTTTTTTAAGATAATCTTCAATGTACATTTCATTTATAATAGTATAGATGTATATATAGCAACTGTAGCCACATTCACAAACAGAGATCACGTGTATAGTCCTGTGACAGACAGACAGCAGGGTTCTTACCTAATTAATACCCTACTAGAATTGCATCGGTACTTGTATTGGGTGCGGACGCCTCAAAACGAAGACCCTTTATAGTCCATCCGACTTGCGCTGTATAGTTCTTTGGCAAGGTCAACGAAACGTTAAAGTGAGAGTAGGTATTGGCCAAGGTCGCCCAAAGTGTGTCTCGGACAAGGTCTGATAATGAAATGGCGATCAAGCAACGCGGCGACATGCACGTATTGTCTCGTTCTATTTGGTACAGTGTGAGAAGGAAAGATTTTGTGCGAAACGCGAATTTGCTGGGTCGGTTTTTATTATTTTATTTAATGTTGATAGCAGAATACAAAAAAGGCTATTTTCACAAAAAACTGTTTACCCCCTTGTTGATTTTTTGTAAGATTAACTTTTTGTAAGTTTTGCTCAGAATCAAGAGTACCTACTATTGATTCAAATACCGTAAAGTAGGGTAACTTTGGCCATTGAGATTTACTCGGTCCAGGTTATTTTTTTGCATGGTAATTATGGACATATGCCATTAGGTTGGTTTTAGCTAGCCTTTAACGTTTTTGTGTTTTTTATTAGACCCTTTTAAGTAAGGTTTTCATGTGGGACAAAGTTACCCTTCATTGGGTCAAAGTAAACCGAGTTTACGGTAGTTAAAATAATGTGCGCGCAAAAGTGTGCCACGGTTTTCGGTAAATTTTGTATGAGTGTAACAAAACTGACCGATAGTGCTCTCGATTCATAATCTGAGACAAATGGTGAGGGGTATTTTTTTAAGCATTTAAAATATAAGTATAAATAACGAAAGGTATGTATTGCGTGAGAGGTGACAAGAACAGGAAGGTTGTAAGTGGCGGGATGACGGGTGACAGAGAGGTCTGGAAGAAAAAAACATACTGCGCCGACCCTAAGTAAATGGGCGAAAGCCGGGAATGATGATGAAGTATAAATATCGGATATTAACGCGGTGACGTGAATGTTTATTGTTTTATTCTGTTTGGTACAGTGTGAAAGAGAGAATAATATCTCTTTTAATAATCTCATATAAGTGCGATAGTCCGACATTGTCACCTTCCAAAGACAGGGAACAAGAATCGGTCGATCGGTTCAAGAACTGCGATGCCACGGAGAGACACATATGTATACACACTTCAAACCTAAAACACCCCTCGTTATTCGTCGCAGGCTATATATTTATTTATTAACCAAAATACTTTAGTTTGGTTACCCTGTTTGCTGTGTCGGTGACCTTGGTTCGTCTACGGATCTCCACATTTGTGATTCGATCTCGTAGAGGGATCCCGAGCATAGCCCATTCCATAGCTCGCTGAGTGACTCTGAGCTTCCTTAAGAGGCCCATAGTTAGAGACTACGTCTCGGCTCCGTGGGTCATCACCGGTAATACGCACTGGTTGAAGACTTTCGTCTCCAAGCACTGAGGTATCCTGGACGAGAAGACACGTAAAGTGGCAATGGGCGGGCATGTGCCCGGTTCGTAGAACCGATGGCCCTTGAGGGCGAAAATGTTCTCGAGTGGAGACCGCGTACCGGCAAGGTGGTCGGATGACCTGGTTAGGGTTGCGGGGACTCGCTGGATGCGGATCACCCCAATCCGGCCCACGTGGAAATCTATTGAGGAGGCCTGTGTCCAGCTGTGGATGTCCTATGGCTGAAATGATGATGGATGATGAACCAAATTAACCTAGTAAATTGGCTTAGATAACAACGAAAGAAAACCACCAAAACCTTTTGTAGTATGTATGCAATCAAAAAATACTTATTTCGGAATACAGACTCGTCTCCGAGGAATTATGGCAATTTTCATAAATTCTAAATATAATTTAAGGTTCAATCATATGCCTATTAACGCTTGCGGCCTGAAGCTCATTTTATAAATTTGGCGAAAATATATTAGATAACATTGTTACGTGCGACGCAACACACAAATATTTGCCGTTGCCGGGATTTAAACCTAGGCCCGTCAGCTTCGCAGGCAGGGCCAGTACCGCTGGGCAAACCGGTCGTTAGAATATTATACTCGTACACCTTAATGACAGTAGAAAGGGTTTTAACTTGTAGCTAGCAAGCCTCTCTCTCTTGCCTGTGATACTAATGCCTTGTACCTTTGCAAGGCATTACTGTCACAGGCAAGACCGCAAACCCATATACTTATCCAAAACGGCATGTACGGAACCAGAACGCATGTAACAATCACACATTATCTACTTAGTCAGATAACTCCAAGGCAGAACCGCTTATTCTATCCTATTATATAAAACGACTTAGATTTCATGAATTTTATACGCACTTACATCTTTTCAGATTAGTAGATTCTACCCCAAACTACCTACTAACCGTCTGTGTCCATTTGTTTTTATGCGATCGTATTTACCAAACGATGAGTGAATAAAAGGGTGTAAGTGACAAGTAATTTCCATTAAGATACGTCGGCTTGTAAGCGTAGCGGAAAAGGGTTACGTTTGGGTTATGTTGACGATATAGGGTGCTTGCACATTGGGGTAATGGTAAAGGCTCATGCACACATTATAAGAAGACGTCTGAATTTTTGAGGCAAAAAAGAAACAACAGATAGGTAGTTCGTAAATCGATAAACTCAATTATCGATGAACTCACTCTTCTAGAATATCGATAGACTCACTCTCCTAGACGAATAATTTGTCTTTTTTGGGCTCCGTTTATTACAACTCTCCAGATTCATACTCAAAGCTTGTCTATTCACGTGACTCGTCCCAAGCCACGCTAGGCTAGGCGGTAAGTAAAATTTCCGACTTCCTCTTCCTTATACATGAATTTCTTATCTCCACAGTCTTTAATTTTGCGTACAAAAAGTATCTAATAATAAATAACTAAAGAAAATTAAAAATTAAAAAACCCCCGACACAAATGAACATAATCACAAAATTTGGAGTTCCTAGCTTCAATATTGGCTGAGATCTGGTCATTTGTTCCACTACAAGCTGAATATCTTGGAGACGAGTGCTCCGATTTTCATCAAACAAAGCTAAGAACACTCGTAATAAAATTATCTATGACACAAAAAAACCGCACTTAAATCGGTCCATCTGTATGGGCGCTACGATACCACAGACAGATACACAGATACACAGAGTCACAGACACGTTAAACTTATAACATCCCTCTTTTTTGTCGGGGGTTAAAAAGTATCTAAACAAATGTTGACTTATAGAGCGGCGCAATATATGTAAAAATTGAGCACTTTCTCGCACGCGGTCGCTGTATTGGTTGTGCGCGGCCTTCGCTAAGATGAAAACAAGAGGGCCTTCTGTATTTATACTATTTTTATTATTAATTCTGTGCCAGGCTATAACTAAACGCGCAATACAGGGTGCAAAAGGAAACATTCGGATTGATAACTTTAATATAGAGTGTAAAAGTGTAATATTATACAACATAACATATAAAAGTTCAATATTAAACGGAGTGAAATGGGTTTTATTGCATGTTCGACGTATATGTCGACTATGCACTGCAGTGGAATGCTGAAGGCATGGTCACGTAGTGCCGCAGCACAGTGCACCAAGCAACAGTAGGTCAGCAAAGCTATCATACATGTAAACAATTACATACATACCTAATACATATACTCGCGTCTGTATTACACTGGGGTAAGCAGAAACTCCAGAATGCCAGACACTACGGTCCTTACACATTTCTTTCGCTTCATTTACATCAATGCATCTCTTCATACACCAGAGGCGTGGCGTCAGGAAAATTACAAGGGAAACCGAAGCGTATTCATTTTCTTATATTTAAATTATGCGATATTTTTTTATTAAAATAATATATGAACCGGAGAATAATATAGGCCATAATGTGCAGAAGGATTAACAAAATCAATGTTTGCCACTTGAGTAATGTCGCGGGGAAATCATAACATATTGATTTACATATTTTATGATTATTCCTAAGAAAAAATAACCAGGCCTACTGGAATTCAGTATTACTTTAAAGGTAACCCTCTCGGGCACGCCACTCCTGTGGTATAAAATTTAAGTTTTCAATGTAACGGGTTCGTGACATCAAAATTTCAGGGATAAAATGGCGCATGCACGCCATTCTTTAGAGTGCTTTTTATTACCAGTTTTCTTAAAGCTTTGTTCTGGCTATTTCTTCCAATATTGTTTGTAGTGCAAGCTTTTATTAGAACCCGAGATCGAATCGGGAATGAAGAGATGGCGTGCGGTATAGGCACAAAGGCATCTCTTCGTCCGATTTGACACTGTTGTAAAGGAAGGACTATCGGAATGTGAATAGGTGTAATACGTCTTCTCATAGATGGCGCTAAGGTTATAATACCTTTCAAAAATTAAAATAGGTACATGGGTCAAAGCGGATAGATAAATTCGACACGTGCGACGTGAAAGTAACACACCTGACGCGTAATCAGGAAGTACCGGGTTCGAGTCCTGGTTTGACCACGTGCAAGACCAATTGTATTTTTCTTTGCGCTTTGATTTGTATCTATATCACAATAGATAATAATGTGGTGTTAATTTTCCCACATTAAAAACACAGAAACCCAATAAACTTGTGGTTCATAGTCAGTGAAAGTCGTTGGAGTCCGCTGGATGCGGGTGGCGCAGGATCGGTATTGATGGCGTTCTTTGGGAAGGCCTTTGTCCACCTGTGGACGTCTTTTGGCTGATGATCATGGGAAGCATATTTTGTGAGGCAATAGGCAATACTGGCGTATCTTTTCCATTTGTTTTCATCTAATATAACCATGCAAGTGTAAGCGTCTCTCTTTTGAGGGAGATACAAAATAAATTAGTTTGTTGTATAGTTTGATATTGAAAAGGTCTGTCACTTTTCGATTCTCGGTGATGGTGATTTTAAAAGTGAGTCTTTTTATTCCGCGACCTATCAATTAGATCATCCTTCGGAGCGAGGCACCTACTTCGTGGTCTCTTTAGACCAATAAAGACAAAAATAAGACCCAAAAAAAAATGAGATCAAAGAGCTATCGACATGGAAATATTAGGTACGTATATCAACAAGTACATTATGTATGTACGACTGAAATATTTTAATGTCAATCACTAAGGACACGAGACTCGAGATCGGTCAAGGTATAGTGTTTATTTTTGCATTTCGCAGAAAGTTCTGGATAGTAAGGAGCATCAAGCTTTTGCCTAACTAATATTCATGTACATGGATAGACAAGCACCAGCTGTTCAAACTGGTCTCTTCCCCGTCTGTTGCTTAAGATTTAATTTTCGATATTCACCCGAATATTATACAGAAAACAAATCGCTGAAAGCAGTTGGCAAAACTCTTACCGACAAACATTTATAACGTGTTATTTTCAACGTTTATAATCAACTAGCTTCTGCTCGCGACTTCGTCCGGCTTAAATTCTTTTATCGCGGATAAAAGTGTTTCTCCGGGATAAAAAGTAGCCTATGTCCTTCCCCGGGACTCATACTATCTCCGTATCAAATTTCATCTAAACCGGTTCAGCGGTTTAAGCGTGAAGAGGTAATAGACAGACACACAGACAGACAGACAGACCGACACACTTACACATTTAAAGTATTAAGTATGGACGTACAAATTTATATTCACGTGCATTTTTTATCCAATTAAATTTTTTAAAAGTTCCAAAAGTTTCGAAACAAATCTTTGTGATTCAACCTTCCTCGGACTTCCCCTTACCTAATTATTAATTATCTTAGCAATAGCACTAGACAATTACAGCGCACTAACTGAGACGTAATATAGAATTCAATTGAAGCGGGCGGCATTATCGCAGAAAGTTCTGGATAGTTAGGAGCATCAAGCTCTTGTCTAACTATTATTCGTGTACATGGACAGATAAGCGCCAACAGTTGAAACTGTGGTCGCGATCTCGTCTGTACTCTGCGATACGTCATTTGTTTTTTGCTACGTGGCTTTAGGAGTATTTGATGAAGCAGTAGGTATCTAGAAAAGAAAGTGCCAACTGGTGTTACACAAGTTTTAACTGTTATGGGCATGAAGTTGTATAGTCAAAGAATGTACGTACAAAGTATTAATTATAAAATTCGTGTAACTGCTTGTTAAAAGTCATTTGGCCGCATCAAATTGCAAATATAAATGCTTTTAAAACCATAAAAAATACAAAATAAGACCCTTTGAAATGAGTGAAAATATTTTCGATTCACCTGTAATATATAAGAATACTGTTCGTGAATACCTGTTCCGCGTAACCCAAAAAAATTTTTTTCTAAGATCTCTTCACAGTTATGAATCACTGGTCACATCCAATGAGCTCGAGCTAAAGACAAAATAGACTCAATAGTCTGGACTGTAGTAGCGTACTCGTAGCTCTGCTGCGCACTTTGGACCATCGAGAGAATCAACAGTTTTCTCATATATACAGACGCGGCGAAACGAACTAGGCCGCACCGAGCCAACACCCCCAAGACAAGCCTGGCATTTAAGGCTGACGACATTGGTAACGAGTTCAGGAGTCGCTCGTTACAAATTGTCGTTACACAAAACGTTACTCTAACGACTGGCATTCGCTTAATGAACCCAATACCTTGGCTGAACGTGTTAAGTTTAAGCTTCCATTTGTTATGTTTACGCTTGAACATATTCCAAGTAAGTTAGGATTTAATGTAGTTTGACGTTGTTAGATTGTTTGTGTTTCGGATTTACAGAGTTGATGTAAATCAAATGACATCGCGTCCTCCTTCCTAACCCTACTTCCTGTTAATTTAACACCGATTTGACCAAGTTCTGTTAGTGTTATAATCATCATCAGCCCATCTCCGTCCACTGCTGGTGATAAGCCTCTTCCATTGCATCCCGGTGAGCTCGGTCCTAGTTTTTTGTTGCCAACCGCTGCTAGCGACTTTTTTTTTGTGGTCGCTGCACCTAAGTGAAGGGCGCCCTACACTACGTTTGCCAAGGCGCGGTCTCCACTCTAGAACACGTTTGCCCCTAGGTTCTGCGACAGATATGACATACCTACTGCCACTTCGGTCTGCTATTCTTTTGGGCTATATCGAAAACTTCGATTCTCTGTCGGAAAACCTCATTTCGGATCCGATCCATCAGAGAATTTTCGAGCATAACCCTCTCCATAGCTCGCTGAGCAACCTAAAATTGGTGTCTCAATCGCACCGTCAGTGTCCTAGGCTCCATACGTCTCCCACGCATTAAAGACTGTCTTTAAGTTTTTCCACTAAAAAACGTGACAAAGTTTACTAACCGCTGCCCAGCCTAGCCGTATTCTTCTCTACACGGGCCTCTCTCTCTGATTAGCGTTAACGCCAGTAAAAGCACTCTGTAAAAAAAAATACCGCTCTCAAATTTCATATCAAGCTTTAATACTGGCGTGCTCGCATGGCACAGGTTTTTTCAATTAATGTTTTGAGTTATATTGTTAAAATTGTTATCGTTCATTAGAGTGAGCAACACCGCTGATAATGATTAACTTTATTAATAATTGTGAGGCGTGTGCTGGTTCGTCCTTCTTTCATCCTTACTTCCTTACTATATTATAAACGTGAAAGTATGTATGTACGTTCCACTTAATCTCAAAAACTACTAGACGATTTTTTATGAAACTTTCCAGTTATGTTCCTTATATATCAGAATAGGATATAGGCTATAATGTATGACAAATAACATCCCTTTTAGGGACGAAAAAGAGGATGAAAATTTGTATGGACAGTAAATATTTTTTACGCTCGGAACTTGAAATCTTGGTAATATGCTTCACATTTAAATTAGTAAAATATCGAGTTTTGGGGAAAGACATAACTACTTTTTATCCCAGAAAAATTGGTACCTATTATGCACGATAAACGAATCTAAGGCGGACGAAGTAATAAAACAACGGTTTAACCTGGTTTTTGGCAAAAGCGCGAGAATTAATATGAATCATGTAAGCTATGTGGACACGGAGGTGTACCAGCCAAGTTCGCAAAGCAAGAAAGGCGATACACCGGCCGTGGGTTGTAAAAACAAAATACACATATGTAGCCGTGGGAAAATTCTAGAAATTCATTAGGTAAAGTTGCAGACGAGACACTCATACAATGACGCATCCATTTGAACCGTCGTGAAGCATGCATTGTGGACATAAAGTTCGCCAGACGATTATGTGCATGTATTACCATATATTAGCTGCGTTAAAGTCATGTATTACACATTAGCGTCACGATTATAGTTTATATGGATGTGTGTTTCCTACTTCACCTTATATTATAGAAAAGGTAAGTGTTGTTTGAATATATCGTGTGTTATTATCATATTATGGCGTGAATGTTATTATGTACAGTCACCCTATAAAAAGAGTAGTGCCTTGTCGGAACAAACTTCAAACAAACGACTGTTTTAGTCTTTTTTAGTTTGTCTTTATGTACAATGTACATGTACAATGATAATTTGTAATGACAAAGTTCTAAGTATGGTCGAAGTGTACAGTCATTCTAGAGTCTGTTTAAATGACATTAGCGGTTACTCATGTTTTAAAAGCTGAGTACAGCTAGACATGTTTCAGTTCATTACGAGGACCTTAGTCATGAGCGACGAGTAGACACCGACGCTGCCCACTGATTTTATACAACGTTAGTAACCGCTAATGTATCTAAAATGTCTGAATCTCAAGGTAAGGTTCTTCCACAATCGAAGTTGCGGGCACCTGGGAGATGTATTTTTTATATGAAATAAATAATTTTATCTAATACTAGAAGGCACCCGCGACTTCGGGTAAAAAGTATCCTATAACCATCTGTGGGTACGCAGCTTTACCCAATTTGGCGTGATGATGCCAGAACAACATACAACACAGACAAACATACAAAAATCAGAAAAAATATTCTTCCATTCAGTGACCTCCAAACAGTCCGTTGCCATATTTTTTTTGACAATATCTTCAATGTACAGACATATCATTTTTTTCTGACATTTCATCTTTATAATAGTAACGATATCAACAATAATAAATATAGACTCTAAAATATGAACATCATGCTTTACCTAAATAAAGTTAATATAAAGGGGTCTATTAGGATATATTTGCGACCTCGAACTTCATAATTAGGTGGACAATAACGATAAAAATTAATGAAGCGGCCGCCATAAAGGACACTCGGACGCCGTTCGGCAGATTTCGGTTTATTTCTTTCTTCGAGACGCTTTGTTTGTCTGCGTAGGAAAATATATTTTTCGCCTCACTACCTCTGAAAAGTTCCCCCTATAGAGATAAATCAGCGTGCAAAAGTCCATTTTAACCGCTAGTGTGGAAAACTAATTTGAAGTTCGAATTTATATTTTTTTATATGTGTATTTACTTATTAAGAGTGTGTTTTGTAGGCTCATACTAGTTGTAAATGAAAAAATATCTGGTTTTGTTATATATTCATAGTTTTACCTGCATCACATATTTTCCTTGCTGTAGTGGGGTGAAAAGCTGTTTCGCGCGGTTGCATTAATATTCGGCTTTTCATGCCTTGAAAGCCTTGTTAGCTCATTACACTGAGGAATATTTAAAACCTTTATACCAATTTTAGACTTCTTCACTTATTCGGCTTTCAATTCAAGCAATTGTGTCAAATAACTTTGCAGTCTTGCATAACCAATAACTTTTTCACTTCTCATGCTTGAAAAGTTCATAATAGCTTTTCGAAGCGGGGCTAAAGTTACTGTTTTGGTCCCAAGGTAAAAATGTCCTAATATTTTCTTCTGTTTCCGCGATTATTACTCATTGAAATAAAACAATTTAACGGATTATATCGCGTATATTATCTCATTTTAGTTTCCGACGTTTCGGAAGCTTTCCAGCTTTCCATGGTCACGGGAGGACATAAATGAGATAATATACGCGATATAATCCGTTAAATTGTTTTATTTCAAAAATGTCCTAAGTTAAGACATGGCGTTGATGAACATGCTTGATTGCAAATAATGACTTAGTAATGACTTTCGTTTTCTTCTCATATTAAAAATGAAAAGCAGACTGATTAACTAGAGGCTAAAAAAATCGTACCTCCATCGTACAAATAATCACTTCGTTTGATACGAATGGCTTATATTGCCCATGCAAATCGATGTATTATTTATTAACATTCGTGTTTTACTCGCTCGGTAATCAAGCACCTTAAAATCGTCACAAGTGAAAACCTTTCTTAATCCACGATTGTCCATACAAGGTAGAAAATTTGGTAGAAATCTGTATCTTTTACTTACACACAATGTTTTTACACATTTTGTTTTGTATACATTTTCCTTGTGCTAACGTATTCGTTGCACGCGAGATCGCTTCATAGCCCTCTAAAATGAAACGTAGTATATGTGTATGAAGCTCATAGAGAATTAGTGCGTTTTTCCACTGGAGAGGTGTTCACGGCCGTACTTACAGTCTATTAACGAAATACGGGGTGCTGTTTAGAAATGCGACCTTCGTGTTGGGATTCTGTGCAGATGGGATGAAAATGTAACCGTTTCGTCACGTAACCGTGTTAGAGTTGAAATAATAGGTATTTTTTTATATATTGGCACCATAGTACAATATAAGTAAAACACATTGACTATGTGTATAGATGAGATTTACTAATGGGACGAAACGGGCCCTTTGCCCTTCCCAAACTTCGTTCGCGGAGGAGAAAAATCATAACCTCTCTTTTTTTCTCTAGCATAGTCGGGTAAAAAGTATCTTATAACCATCTGGAGATACCTAGCTACCTGTATACCAAAAGTAATCGAAATCCGTTTAGTCGATTTAGCGTGATGAAGCCACAACGACACATACAAACATTATATTTTTAAAACTTTATAATAGTATAGAAGATGAAGTCCTGACTGATTCATCAACGCAGAGTCGAAACTGCTAAATCTTAACTAACTTGTTTTTTTTTACTAAGAGGGTTTTTTTTTTCATTCATGCATTAAGGGGGATTCGGGTTGAAAGTAGGTATGGGAAACATATTTTTGAAAATAAGAAAATCAACACGGGCACTATAACCCGGCAACTTTGTTCGTGTCACTCCCATGGTCTGCGGGAATAATACAATATTTATTTCATACGTTACATTTTTCTTTTATCCTTAATGGAGAGACTTTTTTCATTTTTAACCTCCGACAAAATAGAGAGGTTATAAACAAAGATCAGAAACAAATGAAAAATTTTTTCGACGATACTGGACTTGAACCAGTGCCTTGAGCCAGACCCGGGCAGCACGCTCTACCATCTGAGCTAATCGTCCACACCAGTAGTCGACGAATTTTGTCATCTGTTCTTGCTTATGGATCTCTGTATGGTGTATCCGACTCTTTAGCCGTTAAAAAAGTAAAATAGAGAGGTGTTATAAGTTTAACGTCTCTGTGACTCTGTGTATCCGTGTATCTGTCTGTGGCATCGTAGCACCCATATGAATGGACCGATTTGAGTGCAGTTTTTTTTTGTGTCATAGATAATTTTATCCCAAGTGTTCTTAGCTTTGTTTGATGAAAATCAGAGCACTCTTCTCCAAGATATTCAGCTTTTAGTTCGGGGGGCTATTAAATTTTTTAATTTTCTATAGTTATTACAACTTTATAATAGTCAAGATTAAACATCACCATCAACATTTTGAGTCTGTCTTTATTCTAAGTCTGCATTGAACAACTGGCAACTCTGTGTAATCTGCTATTGGTTTCAATTGCAAAAACGGTACGGTGGTAACTGCCTGTCTGTCTGTCTGTCCGACTATTAGAGTGCAATATCTAAAAAACTACCAATGCTGTCTATCTGAATTTTGGAAGAGTTTCAAACATAGTCAGCCTACATGTATTGCGAAGGAAACATTTTAAAATATATTTTTATTTTCTAAAAAAACGACGAATATGAGAGGGGCCAGAAATAAAAAAAATAGCTACTAGGTCAAGTAGGGTATAGTATTAATGTTTTTTTAAAGACAAATATACCCCTCCTCCCCCTCCCGACCCCTTTATGTCTGAAATTTACCAGGCGGAAAATCTGTTGAATAATTTAATATGAATATTACACACGAAAATTATAACCATATCTAGTATATTATGTTTAGTAAGGTGCCTGCAACTTCGTACTTCCTTACGTTTTACCCGACTACGCTAAAGAAAAAAAGCGGGGTTATGACTTTTTCTCCTCTGCGAACGAAGTTGCAGGCACCGTCTAGTATTATATGATAACCATAAGTTAGTTCCGTTTCCTTTAAGGTAAAATGTAGAACATTCACATATTATCCTTACACAACTGTCGTATAATGAAAACAATAGTTAAGACTATTAACTAACAGACAAGCCCAGGGTCATCACCATTTAGCATTTTATCAGAGCACAAACATTTCCTTAATTACCTTAGCCGTGGAACAATAAATCCACACTCACGCTTTCGTTATACTCGTATGTAAACAAATATAATATATTGCGTGGGTGAAACGTAACATATGTTATTTATTTCGGCCCGTCCACGCCTCCTTCGAACAATGGAGATGGGAAAAACTATTATAACCTAGGGAAACGAGGGCTAATTCATGAGCGGTTAGATTTTGACAACCCTACTTCAGTCACATGGCGTCAACTTTTGAATTAAGAGAACTTCTATCCTATTATAAAGTTATCGAATGTATCTAAAGTTTCTACAGGAACTTAGCACCAAGCAGCGTCTACCTGGTCATACTTACCCAGTCCGCTTTTTAGGGCTCCGTCCAAAAAGGTAAAAAACCCTTATGGTGCGACTTTGTTTTACATCGTTATATCTCAGGAATTACTTATGCTGTTTATTTGACATTTGGAATACTTTTAAACATAGCTAGCCCACATATAATGTAAATAATATTATGAAATATATATTTTTATTTTCTATAAAAAATAATCATTATGAGGGGGCAAAATATAAACACTAGGTCAAAGAGGGTGTGATATGAAAGGGTTTAATTTTCACATTCTTAATCGATTTTATTTTACTGTGGTTAAATTTTGGAATATGTCAAAAAAATACCAATTTCAAATCTTGGTTGGCTCCTTCCTTATACTCTGTAACAGAAATACGATAATACTATTAATTACTGTTTTGCTATATATAAAGGTACGTAGCAGTAGATTGGTTTCTTAGCGGTCTGCATAATTACCTTCTACTGGATAAAGTTTTTCATTACCTTCACAGATACTATATTTTTGACATTTAGATTTTTTTTTGAAGATACTGCTCAATGCAAAAAAGATTGTTGTAATTTTTACGATTCCGCCAACGCTCCTATTTTATACCACATTCGTATAAACGCGAGAAAAATAAGTATCTGGACGTACCTCGGGCGCCTTATCTCAGGGTTGACACTCGCAGGTTTTAGCACTCCTTGATTTGTTGCCGCGTGCAGACTGAGGCGCGATTTATCACATCCCTAATAGGACAGCGGAATATTTATATCAAGTCACGCGTAGTACTTGAACGTTGTGTATGAAAGTGTACAAACTTTAAGAGAAAAACAGTAGATCATAAAGCTTAGTAGCAGATGCTGTATGCAGTAGCGTGCAGAGTTTTTGGCCTAGGTAGGCAGTTGTTCTGTGCCCATATGGAGCCATGGTCGATCAGGGTTCCAGGGTAGGCAGTTTCTCTATGCCTGTGAGGAGCCATGGTCATCCAGGTAGTACCCTTGTGCCTTTATGGACCACACACCACCGGCTGTATGAACATAGTTAGTTAAATATTGGCGGAAAATATTACACATATCGATCTATATTGATTTTCGAAAATCTTGATGTTTTACCATCACGATTTTCGTGACTTTTAAAGTGAATTTCTTCCCTATTAAACTATATTCTTAAAATGCAAAGACCTAAATAATGGAAAAAAAAAATTGAACTAGTGCCTTGTGCCTTGCCGGGGCGCACGCTCTGCCAATTGAGCTACAGAGCCCAGTCAGCTTGTCTTAAAATTGTGTCACTATTTGTTGCAAGATATTTATATCGACCTAAAGTTAAAAACTAGGCTTGTTCTATTAATAAAACGAAGTTCTGTACAACATAACAATAGGAGGGCATTATCATTTATTAAGACTTAGGGGTGGAATAAATGAAAAGTCATAATGACTGACCTTTTCTTTCAACGCAGTCTGTTAATTTTTATTGTATCTTCAGCTATCACTCTAAGGTCGGCCAAGAAAATGGTCTATCAGTTTAGAGCCTTAATCCACATGAAATAAAGTCAAAAAGTGGTAGACTAATTCCTTGGCCGACTGTACCAAATTCGGTCGAAATCTATCCAATTGTTTGTCTGTGGCAGCGAATTTGAAACATATCTGTTTAGTAGCTGTCCACCTTTTTAGCAATGCAAAAACATTTCTTATTTAACTAGTTAATTTACAGTTTTCATGTGCTTGTGGCATCCTTACAGACGCAATCATGAGACGTCGTTGTGTCATCCTGTTACAACAATCACTCAGAGCGAGCCCTACTCACATTTCGTTCCTCATACCTTTTACTTGAGGATAAAAATGTCAGTTTTGTTATCAAATCATCTATATTTCGGTAGAACAAGAGAATATTATAGGTACTAGAAGGTGGGCCTTCCAACCAACTTTATTCGTTGAGAAGACATTACCCTTCTTATTTTTCTTCAGCATAGTCGGTTAAACCTATATCCATCTGTGGATACCCAGCTACCCGTGTAGCTAAAAGGGTTGAAATCTGTTTAGCCGATTTAGCGTGATGAAGCTACAATGACACATGAGACGTACAAAAAATATATTTGTATGACTTCCCAATATAGTCCGTAACGATATTTTTTTTGAAAATATCTTTAATGTACATACATTTCATTTATAGAATTTTATCCATACTTCCATACTAATATTATAAATGCGAAAGTGTGTCTGTCTGTCTGTCGGTTACCTCTTCACGCTTAAACCGCTGAACCGATTTGGATGAAATTTGGTATGGAGATAGATTGAGTCCCGGGGAAGGACATAGGCTATTTTTTATCCCGGAAAAATATCCTTATTTGCGATAACCGAATTTAAGGTGGACGAAGTCGCGGGCATAAGCTAGTAATATTATAAATGGGAAAGTGTGTCTGTCTGCCTGTTTGTCTGTTACCTCTTCACGCTTAAAACGCTGAACCGATTTGGATGGAATTTGGTATGGAGATAGTTTGAGTCCCGGGGAAGGACATAGGGTACTTTTTATCCCGGAAAATACCCTTATTCGCGATAAACGAATAATAACGATATAATAGTAATAATAATTTCCCTTTACCTTGCAGTTGCATTTTACAAACTTAGGAACTAAATGTAAGTCTATTCTAACCTAGAGTTTCTTGCTTTTTAACTTTTTGCAGATCTGTTTGCCAGTCGGCAAAGGCCTCCTCCAACCTTTTTCATTCCATCCTATTTTGAGCCACTCTGTTCCAGGTCACTCCTGCCACCTGCTTGATGTCATCATCCCACCTTGTCTGCGGTCTGCCTCTTTTTCTTTTACCTTCTCTGGGGTACCATTGGGTCACTATTTTGCTCCATTTGTCATGGCCTCTTATTATATGTCATGCCCATCTCAATTTCATTGTTCTTATTTTTAATGTAATATTTTTGGTTTTAGTTTTGCCTCTGATGACATTGTTTTTAATTTTTTCTGATTTTTTCACAGTCAGCATACTCCTTTCCATTGCTCGTTGGCAGACTGCAAGCTTGCTTGTCATTTCCTATGTTCCCATGATTGGCAGCCATAAGTAAGAACGGGTAGTATACAGGTATTAAATAGTTTGCTCTTTATGCTTATGTGAAGTTCTTTGTCTTTCATGACCTCTTTTAGACCCCAGTATCTCTTCCAGCCAATGTTTATTCTTCTCTCTACTTCTTTGCGCATAGGTTTTTGTTTGGTTATGACCTGTCCCAAATAGATATATTCCTCAGTATAGTCTTTTTCTATTTTTCATAATTGAATCTTGTTTTTAATTCCATTTGTCATCACTCTCGTTTTATCGGGGTTAAGATTTAATCCTACCTTCTGACTTTCAGTATCTAAATCTTTTATCATTCTACTTAGGTCTTCCGATGTTTTGGCGAACAGCACAATGTCCTCAGCGAATCTCAGAAGCGTCAACGCTGCACCATCTACGTTGATCCCAAGATGGCTCCAGTTGAATTTTCTGAATATTGACTCTAGTACCGCTGAAAATAATTTTGGAGATAGGGGGTCCCCCTATCTAACGCCGTTCTACTCTAACTGGGGCACTTGTTTTTTCTAGCTGGATTTTCGCTGTACTATGGCTATAGACGTTTTTTAGTAATGTATTTGTGTTCTATGCCTTGATCCTTCAGTGCTTCCCATATTTTTCCATGTATCAGAGAATCAAACGCTTTACTATAATCTATGAATGCGATATAGTATGTGAGTTGGTATTCTTTGTATTTCTCGAGAATTTGACGCACTGCATGGATATGGTCGATCACAGAGTAATCTTTTCTGAATCCCGCTTGCTCGATGGGCTGGTTATCATCTAGTATTCTTTCTATCCATTTCGAAATGATTTTATCTAAAATCTTGTATATGTCGGACATAACACTTATAGGGCGATAGTTCCCAATGTCATGTTTATCTCCTTTTTTGTACAACAGGACAATGTTTGACTGTGTCCATTGTTCTGGAATGATCTCAGTGTTTATAACTTCATTGAACATATCTATGAGGACAGGTATCAATACTTCTTTGCTTTGCCTTAATATTTCGTTATTGATGCCATCTGGGCCTGGTGCTTTATTTTCCCTTTGTGTATCTATAGCTTTCCTTACTTTAGCAGGGAGGATGCTAGGTATGCTCGAGTTGTCATTCAACTCAACTTCTTCTTGTATAGTTTTACTACACAAAAAAAAGCTTCTCGCACAAAATGCGGACTTAATACCATAAGGCATTCTCTACCGTACTCACCTTAAGGCAAAGCAAATAAATTGTGGGCGGTGCAACTAATCCACAGACATAATTTATAAAGTTAAGTACTTAGATACATACATATTTCACATGATATATACATAAATGAATTCAGATGAAACCAGATAATCAGAAAAGCTAACAAAGAGTTCACGCAAAGATTTTTTTTTATTCACTTGTTTGGGGCTTTTTTAATCTTGGGAAGAAGTCGGTTCCAACGTATATCGTTGTTGTTGTGTTGTCATGTACGTTTTGTGCAGATAACCGTGATCAGGCGTGGCCTACATCCAAATATAACTTACCTAAGATGTCACGAAAACCATTCCAAACAGATTCTGATCGGCGCATCAACAGACCATAAATATTTATTGCCCTCCTGTAATCACGGCTTAATATCGGAAAGCGGTTATCGGGACGTAAACGAAACGTTATCGTTGCGTTATCGTCACGATATCATTTTAACTTGGTTGCGTTCCGGAATTAACGTTCGGAAACGTGTTATGGAAATGGTAGCAACTTAGCAGGCCACGTTTTATCGGGTGTATCAGATGTTTAATTTTATAAACGGTCGCCGTCTATAAGGGACAATCTGAGTCGCTTCGGAAGCGTTATTGCGTGTTTAAAGTTTTAAACCGATATTAAAAAGGCAATATTTCCAATCTACCCGTATTTAACCGTGGAAAGAAAAGGGACGAGGTTTTCAAGTCGACGTGATTATGAACATACATACATATTGTAAAAGTGCCCTTAACGCCTACTTGCAGAATATAATTTTGGATTTGAATTTGAAGTGTATATTTTTTATCGTTATTTCTTTTTTACTTACTTATTTCTCACAGGAGTAAGTGATAAATAAGTACCTAAGTCCTACTAGTAGCGGTGTTTATGAACCAATTTAGAGCATGTTTGTTTTTCTATTATGTAGATAAATAAAAGGGGAAAATGGTGCTCTCTATAAAAACGTTTCTAGTAATAAGAATTGAGAATAATATTTCTCGAAATGGCTGTAAAAATCCATTCCCATCATGTGTTAATTGTCATAAGGCGGAAGCAGTCTACTGTTTGACATTGGCCTCCTCTAAAGAACGGCATGTTGGGTGTTCGTGCTTCACCTGTTTCCAGTAGCTTCCACGACCTTACACCATATTATCAGTCCTTCTTGTGGGGGCCTACACACGCAGTGTCTTGTACGCGGTAGCCATTCAAAAACTTATCAGCCACCAGCAATATTCGCCCACTACCATGTAAGTTTAGAATTTTTTCTTCATCATCAGTGTATCTACATCCACTGCTGGACAAAGGGTATCGCCCATGGCATGCCACTGAACTCTATCTTGAGTTGTTTGTTTCCAACTGCTGCCATGTCATCACTGGACCTAGCGTAAGGGTGCCTTTTACACTACGTTTTCCAATATGGAAAGCATGGATGCTACGAACTCTTCGGACGATGATCGCCGGCTGGGTGGTCCAGCCTGTAGTCTCCACTAGTCCGATCTTTTATCTCTATCCTCCGTTCCAATTCGGTACGGCACCTTGCGCACTGCGTCCTAACCCAACTCTAAGTTGGCATTCCTGTTTGTGCATTCGCGCTCACCCCACTGAATCCAATTACTGGAAGCCTAGCCAGACTTACCCAGTTCAAAGTCAGGTTCTAAAAAAACGTTTGCTTAGTCAGAAATAAAAAAAAGGATTCAAAATAGTCCTTCACTCAAATTATTTGGTTGAAGAGGTCACCGTGCTTGTATAATGTGGTGATTAATATACCATTCGGTTCGTCGACCGAGTTTTTGTCAACATTACCGTACTTCTAAAACGTGGAATGAACGAAGATCATACATGACTCTTGTCGCCTTTGGGATTTGACGTAAATGCTGTATTGTCACAGGTTAAATAGGCGGAAAACACGCACGGCGTAAATTTTTTGTGAAAAAATGGCCTGTTATATTTTAACTGAAAAATGTTTAAGGAAAATAAGTAGTTTAATTATATACAAGCGTGGAGATTATGGCATATTCCCCTCGGTGTAACGGGAGGGAGAGGATGATGAAGAATATATGCAACTAGCTTCTGCCCGCGACTTCGTCCGCCTTAAATTCGTTTATCGCGTATTTTTCTGGGATAAAATGTAGCCTATGTCCTTCCCCGGGACTCAAACTATCTCCATACCAAATTTCATCCAAATCGGTTCAGCGGTTTAAGCGTGAAGCGGTAACAGACAGACAGACAGACAGACAGACAGACAGACACACTTTCGCATTTATAATATTAGTATGGATATTTTATTGGGCACCAAAGTAATATGAGGAATAAGCCAAGTTCTCATGTTCCACGAAAAGTAATGATATCTTACAAGGTGCCAATTCTGGTACTAGATTGTTAACAGTAAAACCAATTTATTGCCGCTTAATGCATTTTAAGTCCTAAAATGGCAGTTTTTTTAAATATTAAACCAGCTTTATATTGTAACATATTGTATAGAAGGCTGCTGCATAGTTTCACTAAAAATAATTGCTCTTGACTGTACCTACATTTAAGTTCTAATTTTTCTTGCAGGAGCCGAAAGGCATATACAAATTTTCTACAAGTCCAGACCTTTAGGATTAAAATATAATTGATTTTTGTCTATCTTCTTTGTATTTCCACTCACTTGCTCAAAGGTTAACTGGAAGAGATCACTAACATGGATAGGTTCGCTTTTGTATGTGTTTTGATTGCACTTGTAACTAGTTATTATGTAGGTATAATAAACTGTTTACATACACATACTATTATAAAGTTGTTAAAATGAAATGTCTTTACATTTAATACATTATCAAAAAAATGTTGCAACGGACTATTTGTAATATCACTGAAACTAAAAAAATGTTTTTTGTATTTTTTGTATGTTTGTATGTGTCGTTGCGGCTTCATCACGCCAAATCGGCTAAACAGATTTCAACTTTTTTTGGTATACGGGTAGCTGCGTATCTCCAGATGGTGAATAAAACATATCCTTTAATGTTTTATTCTACTACACTGAAGAAAACAAGAGGGTTATGATTTTCTCCTCCGCTGACGAAGTTTGCACCTTCTAGTAATGTATACTCGTATAAGTTATATGTACCTAATCCATTTACTATTGTATTGTTCGCAGAAAAGACGACTTTATTCTAAACCGTGTATGACTCATACTTACTACATCATTGTTAATCATTCCATCTAGGTATTATTGTGTTGAACCAGGAGTCAATAACTTTTCCATTAACCAACGAAATTCAAAACAAATGCAAAGCATTCCGTGCAAAACAAACCCAAATTAGGTATCAGCTTGTAGAACAAAAGACTAGAAAAACCAGTACAAACTGGTTAAAAAATACCGGCCCAGTGCGAGTTGCAATCGCGCACGAAGGGTTCTGGACTACCGTACGTACGCAAAAAAGACCGAAAAAATACGTTTCTTGTATGGTTCCCATAGCGCTTTTTAATTGTTCACTTTATTTTATTTCTATTTGTTGTTGTGGTGGCTGTATACACATTTTGTGAAAATTTTGACTGTCTTTTTGTAAGGTACTTACAGATAAAGAGTTCTGAGAGTCGGTTACAGATAACCGTACAGTGCTCCCGAATCGAAATATCTTAGATATTATACTTAATTCGCTAAAGAAATAAATAATTCGATAGAAATTTTGATTCTAAGCAAAACATGTCATTTGCAATTTGGCAGAAGTGGCCAAAAAAATACCTATATAAAACAATTATGGACAAAAAAATTTCCAAAACAAAATCTATACCCTTCCTTGAAACTGTTATATATTAAACTCGTAAAAAAATCTATATAGATGTTTATTATTTTTTCAGGCTTTCTTGCCTGAACGGGAATGACCAGCGGATATACTTTGATTTATTTTACTATTTAGTGGGCCCTATCAGCGATATAAGCAATGTCCGACTTACCAGCACTGTGCGACTGGTAAAACGTGAAGGCTTAGTATAAGAATTCCGTAAGTACTCTATGGGTACGGAATCCTAAAAACTAGAGTAACAACTCGTTACAAAAAGCGCGTAAATTTCCATGGCATTGTGATGGCGAGTCGTTGACCGACTCACGCTTGACCGGGGTCACTGAACTGACCTTGGACACTTCCTCCAACAAGTCGTTGGCAAGTTCAAGTCAGTTTTTACCCTAATTCTGTGTTTTCGATTGGGGTTACTGATTACGTTTGAAATCAAGAAAGAAACTATAAAAATAAAATAAATAAAAATAAATACTACGGGACAATTTTACGCAAATCGAACTAGTCCCATGGTAAGCTCTATAAGGCTTGTGTTATGGCTACTAGACGACGATATATTTAATATATATATTACGTATATAAAACATCCAAGACTTAGGAACAAATATCTATGCTCATCACACAAATATTTGCCCTTACCTTACTATAGGTGAAACACTTAAGTAAGTCACCTGTTGTATGTAGTAGTATCGTATCTGTATAGCCAATTTGACGTTCCTTAGTAGAAGAATGACATAAGTTCCATATTAATTTTGTACACTACTATACAAAAGGGGATTTACTTAAGTTTTTTTACCTATACGTATTTGTCGCAAAATAAACATATTGAACGATCAAACTTTAACTTAATTTCAGTTTGGGGTGGATCGTTTTAAATTATATCGTAATAATATAAATGCACTTTAATACTATATTTGGAATATACCTTATGATGTTATAATTGGGACGAGCTAAGTTTTTACAAGTTATGATCGTTCACAAACCATTACGAGGCATAGGTTTAATAAACCGCTTGCAATTATAAGATTTCAAAAATATGATTTAAGAGATAAGTTGTTGATGTTTTAAATTTTGACTTTTACTTGTCCTTGCCAAATCATAGCGCAGACGTCAGTCAGTAGTGACGTCACTCGAAATATCTCTTAAACAGAAAAAAAATAACGCATTAAATTAGTATCATAAAACACCCAATGAAACAAAAAAAAGTTTTTTGGCTCATCAATTTTTTTTCGATTTTCTCTTTTCTCGTTTTGGTTGTGAGATGGTGTTGGCTTTCGTAGGGTCGATTTTAGCGTTTTTTTTATTGTTTATTTGAATAAATAAAAATATTTTTTTATTATACTTAGTATGTAGGTTCAATACGTTATGTTTGGTTGGTTGTGGTTTGTGAAAAAAAAAAGTGCAGTCAAAGGCAATAATTACACACCACAAAATCTCATAAATATATACTACACAAAACAAAATAAGAGGCCACTTTAGCGCGGAGAATTTCTGTTCAGTTTTTGTGGTTACAATAAACTAATTTTATCTCAGTTAAAATAAATAAAACAGTTGACTATTTAATTAATCGATTATTAGCCTAAACAAAAACAAAAAGCCTCTTTAGCTGGAGATGATGTAAAATATTTTTTACTAACTTATATATATTTTTACGTTACGATAAAAAATTTTAGTAGTCCTTATATTGTTTTGTGTAGTATATATATTGCAGTAGAGTTGGTGTGTACATATTTTTGACACTCATGGTGTGTATTTATTTTTGCCCTGAACTGTACCTATCCTATTAAAATAATGGGTTTTGTATGGCCTGTCGAATTTTCTGTAGCACAGCGACTTGCTAAACTTAAGAAACATAGGGGCGGCAGATAATTAACGGCTAACTTATACCAATACTTCCCCTGATACCTTATACTCGTAGATGAAATAACAGCCACACCGAGTAGTGACATAAACCTAAATAATTATTACGTAAGCTTTCTCTTTTAAACATATCCACCATCTTTATTACCCATACTTAATCCTCACTTCCTTACTCCTTACTCACTATATTACAAACGTGAATGTATGTATGTACGTTCCACTTAATCTCAAAAACTACGGACGAATTTTTGTGAAACTTTCCAGTTATGAACCTTATACATGAGAATAGGATATAGGCTACAAGTTATGTCAAATTTCAATCTTTTTAAGGACGAAAAAGGGGATGAAACTTTGTAGGCTATAAATTCCATCTCTACGCGGACGAAGTCGTGGGCGACAGCTAGTATTATAAATGTGAAAGTGTGTCTGTCTGTTTGTTACCTGTTCACGCTTAAACCGCTAAACCGATTTGGAGTAAATTTCGTATGGAGATAGTTTGGGTCCCGGGGAAGGACATAGGCTACTTTTTATCCCGGAAAAATACCCTTATCCGCGATAAACGAATTTAAGGCGGATGAAGTCGCGGGCAGAAGCTAGTATATCTATACTAGTATAAAGTTGTAAAAATGAAATGTCTGTACATTGAAGATATCTTCAATATTTTTTTTTTTTTTAGATTTTATTTTATGTTTGTATGTGTCGTTGTGGCTTCATCACGCAAAATCGGCTAAACTGATTTCAATAATTTTTAGTACACGGATAGCTGGGTATCTCCAGATGGTTATAGGATACTTTTTACCCGACTACGCTGATGAAAAAAAGACGGATTGTGACTTTTTCTCCTCCGCGAACGAAGTTGCGGGCGCCTTCTAGTTATGTTATCAATGTGAAAGTGTGTCTGTCTGTCGGTCTGTCTGTTACCTCTTCACGCTTAAACCGCTGAACCGATTGAAATACAATTTGGTATGGAGATAGTTTGAGTCCAGGGGAAGGATATAGGCCTGGAAAAATACCCTTATCCCGGGATAAACAAATTTAAGGCGGATGAAGTCGTGGGCAGAAGCTAGTATTATATACATACATATACACCTTGGATAACAGGATAACAGGTCCCTGACCATCCGACCTCTTCTCATGAGATATTTTAAGGAACAAATATGTTGAAACAGTATTTCAAGATCGACAACATACTCAGGAAGTTCTTTAATGTTAAATGCGTATGGATGACATAATGCGCCCACCAGCTGGGTTGTACGTTAAAAAACCCTTCCAAAACACGTTTTCATTGTGAGACATCTACAAAAACCCTATTACCATAACAAGCGTCATAGATTTAATACAATACACACTTCAAACCGCATTGTTTTTCTCTTTCATATTATTTTCGAGCCCCTATCGCCCCGACACTTGTAAGGTCCTTGCGAAATAAAAAAAAACACTTTACAGAGAGCGACATCCATTTACTCAAAACAGGAATAAACATGCATTAGCCTGCTTCCAGCGAGTGCTCTCGACAAGGGGGGTATTGCGTGATGAGCGACATTGTGGCGAAGGTAGAACGTGTTGAGAAAGGTCCGTTAAGCTCTGTTCACACTTGTATCATCCCCGCGTATCGGGATATGGGGTATCGCATCGAGCATGCGTATCCTAAAGTATTGACGCTTACAATACAATTCAATAAATCTCTATTGCACACCTCACAAAACTGAGTACGGAAAAAAATACATTCAAGGCGAGGTGATCTTATCGCTAAACAGCGATCTCTTCCAGACAACCATGGTAGTGGAAGAATGAGGAAAAGAAACTGTACGTACCCATAAGTAGGTGGCGCAAAGCAGTTTGGAATTAAAGTATTGCTCACTTTAGGCATAACGTATCATTATCGGGTTAAAAATACGTCCGTACTATTTAACGAAGCCTAACAGCGTAGGTATTGTATCAGAATACCGTATCATTTTGACATGTTGTAGTTTGGACGCTACAATTTTATTTATGCTCATTCGTCAGCGCAGAGCTGCATGCTGCACTATATAGGTATAAACTTGTCGAGACTGTATCGTATCCCCTTTGAAGATCGGGGGAAAAACCGCCTCTAGATAGATCGCGGTGCATTACGTATCGAATCATAACTTCGTAGCATGATATATGTTGCGGACAGCCAGCGAAGAAGATGACCCTCATAAGAAATACGTTACGTACATACGTTTTAAAATGAATGAATATTATTTTGAACTCTGTGATATATAAGTACTGAACTCTGCGATATATAAATATTTGAACTCGCGATAGATAAGCATTTTGAACTCTGTGTAAAATAAGTTAATTCGAAACTCTGTTAAATAGGTATTAAGGTTATCTAAGTTTAAGTTTATTAATCGTACGTAAAAGCCACGAACTTGTTGAATAACTTGTTATAATGATCCTTTGTACCAGCCTCGTAAAAGCAGGCATATTAGAATATGTAATTAACCAAATAACTTTAATGCCTAGAATCTGGTTCTAATTATGAATATTAGAAACCTTAGGGAAATAAGAAAATAACTGTCGAGCCAGAATTGCCGATAGTCTCTTATAAGAGCTGTAAATTGAAAAATAAGATTTGGACATAGTTTTATCACGAGCCACTTTCGAACCGGATCCTACTAAGAAATAATTTATTAATCAGTCCCGAACTTTTACCCAAGATAGATCAATACCAACTACAGCCGAATCTTAGCGTAAACCCGTGCTAGATAACCTAAAGCACAGTAATCGAAATTTGAACTATAATTAACGAACGTGAACCAATTTGAACCAATTAGTACTTAATTATACCTACATGGGTAAATCGATTACTCTGCTTTGAACCTTAATAGATAGAACGAATTAAGACGGATCGAACACTATTTAAATCATTCAAATCGGGTTAAATCTGTAGGGTATAGAGCCTGAGAACCGTAGGACTCAAAGTGAAAATGTGAATCGAGACCTCTCCGTGTCCGAGACGATCGACCAATCACAGAGCCTACATTATTCTTCAAACAAACTTTTAAAAATGATCGCACTTGACCAAAACCCAAAATTTGCCACACTCTGATTGGCCGAACGCCTCGAAATCCCCTCCGCTCGGTTGGCGGTAGGGCCACGAAGCGCGCAGCGTAGATTAGGAATATAAGCGATCCCGACCCGGCCAAACGTGCAGTACCGATCCAGCTCTCCAAGAAGTCTCAAGCCTCAAGAACCAGAAGAAGCTTCAAGAACCAGAAGAACCGAAGCCTTCAAGCCTCAAGAACCGAACCCTCAAGAGATCCAGTAGTCTACGTTATTAGGCTTTATACCTAGCTTAGGGCCAGTCAGTCTCGTTTAGGTTAATTTAGTGCTACGAACCTCGTCAGTGTGAACGCGATTAGTGACGCTCTCAGACCCATCGTTGCCCGGTCGTAATTAACGCGAGTGTTCGATCCTGCTCTCGCGCGAGTTGCAATTAAATCACTAATAATTTTGATCCGCGTTCGTATTAAACCTAATCGCCCTAAGTGACGCTTTTAAATTAAATCAAATTTGTACCCGCGATAGTCATATTAGTTAATCAATTAAACCTAGTGTACCCACGATCGTACTTTAATATTAAATCCTTGTTGTCCTAGTGTTAGTATTTGATTTCGCGTGTGAATAAACCTTTGTGAACCTCTAAATGGTGTGTAAATATATTGACCTTTTAAAAATCGTGTTTTTGTTTTTTGTACTGAGTTATCGTAGATGAATGTTAGCCCCGCGGCTAACAATATAGAATCAAAACATGGTCACACTTATCGGTACGCGTACACGATATGTCAGCGGGGTATTTAAGATACGCGATGCAAAATGGATCGCAACGAATCAGATACGGTGTGTTGCATGATCGCATATTTTTCGCGTCCTACACGACAGAGACACGATACGCTGTAAAGATACCAGTGTGGACAAAGCTTAAGCAGGTTATCGCTACGATAGGCCGGCCTATTTTAGATACAAAATAGCTGCCACTGAGTACGCATTGCGTTGCCTACGATTCCCACGCAAACTATTCGTGGGACTACTTAACCTTAAGTAGCATTTAATAAATTGCGAAGTCACGTCAAATTATCTTGTTCTCCTCCTTTTTTTTATCTTGTTTTAACATGTGTTAAAAGAAAAGGACAGACAGCCGTGGCACACCTTTTACGAACAAACTTGTATGAAAGTGAACTCATATATGCGATACCAGTACTTACACAAGCAACAAGTAGGTACCTACATTTTTTTTCGAGAACTACCTAAGTTTTAAAATAATAAATACTGTAAATAACTATTAAGACCGACGTAAATCGTAAGTTAATATTCATGTTAAGGCTCTATTGTGCCGTTTCTTTTATTGGTGTGCACTAAATAATTGTTGTATTGTATTATATTGCAACGTATCCATGTTTTGATTGTTTTAATATCGTAATTTGTTACGACTTGGAGCTTCTGTTACATCAAACTGAAACCCAATTCAAATCACTATAGTGGTACGTACGTAAATACGCACAATGGCCCGGCTTTTACGGACTAAGTGCGGAAAAACGGAGCCCATAACCATACACGTCCGTTCGTTGTGCAGTCAGCATCACATAGTCTCTAACATCCAAAGTGCCCAATATATCGCAACAATCTTTATTACTATAGGCATAAAGATGTGTCACAGTCACAATATACTTGGCGCTCTGGCTTTTATAGTAAAAAATCTTTTTCTAGAGCGAATCGAATAGACGTTGGTCACTTCGTGATTGAAGAGCAGTGAAGTTCGTATCGATACTTAGGATGACGATGAAGTGACCAACATCTGTGTTATTTTTGTTTAAGAGTAAACCTTATTTCGATTGACTTATAGACGAATTTAGTGTAAAAGTAATTTGCACTTACAACGCCTTACATTTCGAAGTGGCAGTTGTGGCCACAGTTAACAATGCAGATAATGAGTATTGTTCATCGGCTAAGCTAAGTTGATTGGCTCTAGAAAAAGATAGTTTTACTATATACACTATTTGATGCTAACTATACTTACCTATAGAGGCTATATTTCCCATTCAATCCAACAAAAATAAGAAAGATGAACAACCTTAATTTTAAAGTCAAACAAGTAATTATTTAAAACGGTTGCCGGAATAGCCCCCCGTGTGACCACTCTTAAAGCTAGATGAGCACCGGGAGGACTCTGCTAAGTGACGCTCGGCACTTACCGGCGTTTTACGTGCGGGGCGGATGTCGTGCGCTTTGATAATACTATCACTTTGCCCTGCATCTTTTTATACGCTTTTATTAAAAACTTGAAACTTCGTTCGCGGATGAGAAAAATGTCATAACCATCTTCTTTGTATATTGTAATCGAGTAAAAATTATTCCATAAACATATGAGGATGCCTTGTTACCCGTGTACCAAAAGTAGTTATAATCTGTTTAGCTTTTTAGGTCTGATGATGGCACAAACGCACTGACGTACATAGAAACATTCGAAAAAAAGCAGACCTTCACATATTTTTTCGAAAACATTTTTTATATCGTCGCCTGGAACCTAAAGTACAAGCTTTGCTTAGTTTGGGACTAGGTCGATTTGTGTAAAATTGTTCCTGATAATTAATTAAATATCTTCAATATACAGACATTAAATTTATGCAACTTTATAATATCTAGTAAAGATTTAAACAAACACGTAGTAATGTACTATATGAATACTAAATGGATACTCAATAAACCAAAAATATAGCTGTACATATATGTACCTACCTTATGGTATATAGCTGTGTTCGGAACTCACATTTTAAAGCATACTAATGCTAAAGTAATATAATGTAACCTCTTTTTTTTAGTCGGTTAAAAACTACATAATCCTTCTTAGCGTGATCTAAATGTTTGACAAGATCTACTTGTACAAAAGTTTTATAGAAATCCTCGCTCAGCATCTTTGGCACCATGCCCTTTTTAGATATAAGTAATTAAATTTTTAGTTTCAGTTTTAATATAATTCTAAGATCATAAATAAAATAATATATTGAAATAAAACAATTTAACGGATTATATCGCGTATATTATCTCATTTTAGTTCCCGACGTTTCGGAAGCTTTCCAGCTTTCCATGGTCACGGGAGGACCATGTCCTCCCGTGACCATGGAAAATATACGCGATATAATCCGTTATATCGCGATATAATCGCGTATATTATCATGAGATAATATACGCGATATAATCCGTTAAATTGTTTTATTTCAATGAGTAATAATCGCGGAAACAGAAGAAAATATTAAAATAATATAATTAATAATTCTATTTATTTTGTTTGGTTCCCCAAAAATTTGCTCATAAATGTCCTTAATAAAACTTCAAGCTAAGTTATGTACTTAGCGTTTATCGAATTGAGCAGGAAGAAAAGCCAATGCGAAGTGTCTTACGTAACTTGATAATTCCTAAGCTTACGTGAGTTTACCCGATGATATCATAAAAGCTCCGATCTGTACGAGTTAAAGCTTTCATTCATGCCTGTTAAGTAGTAACCACAGACTTGGCGTGAATGGACGCGGCATGTGCCAAATTGCTAGTTAGTGTCATATTTTTGTTGCAGTTTGTTAACACGAATTTATGGGACCATTATTTAGACAAATGGATGTGTTATTTATTAAACGCACGATTATATTTCTGAGTGTGAGTGTAAGTGAAACTTATAACATATTTTTTCGGATTTTTTGTATGTTTGTATGTGTCGTTTTGATTTCATCACGCCAAAACCGCTAAACAGATTAAAAAAAATGTTAAACGGGTTGCTGGGCATCCACAGATAGTTATAGGACCTTTTACCCGATTACGCTGAAGAAAAAAAGGGTTGATGACTTTTTCTCTTCCGCGAACGAAGTTGCGGGCACCGTCTAATATAAATAAATTTATACATGTCGAGAGTGTTATATCTTTTATTTGTACTTGTGAGTGTTATATCTTTTATTTGTATGTGTTTTATTACTTACCCCGCAAAAATCACCACCTAGGTGACCACTATATCATAGTAATATAATGGTCGAGTTAAAACTATAATACTATGATATAGTGGTCGAGTTAAAATTAAAAATAAATTCTCTATTGTGGTATAAATTTTTGGAACTATTACTCAAGTCAAACCGGCTGAGCTCAGTGGGAGTAACGTTGCCTGCGAAGCTGAGCTTCAAATCCCGGTAAGGGCAAATATTTGTGTGACGAGCATAAATATTTGTTCCTGAGTCTTGGATGTTTTCTATGTATATAAGTAATATATCTATTAAATATATCGTCGTCTAGTACCCATAACACAAGCCTTATTGAGCTTGCCATAGGACTAGTTCGATTTGTGAAAAATTGTCCCGTCGTATTTATTTATTTATTTATTTTAAGTCAAAGTCAAATTTCACGATTCTCACATGCCGTTATAATAAACTTCTTCGCGACCTTATGACAAGTTCGCAACATGAAGGTCAATAAATAAATCATTTTTATATTATTTATGTTATTTTATATGTAAAACTGTTGCGAACCAATATTGTTCAAAATATATTTCCCTAATTTTAATTAAGTACGCTGCCGCATTAAGCACAACTCTTCATCTCGAAATAATCGAGTTTCGCTTAATCAGTGTAAAATGATCTTAGACTTAACATTAACCAAAAACAGAAATTCAAAAATTGTTATTAGTTACCGAGAAAATGAAAATGTCAAACTCGTTTAACTTTGTTTTTCAATGTTTGACTTATGTTTTCGGACTTGAGTTGAAAGAGTTTGGCATAACTCACTCAGTTAGAATAGTTTGGAGTAACCGTTTGAGACTCTCGCGCTGTATTTAAATGTCTTCTATTGGCGACTGTGATTGGCGACTTAGCATAGCATAGCGTAACTACGCATGAGACTGACCACACGCAGGCGAGGTGTGTGCGGGGTGGAGTTTAGTTTTCAGTGAGTCAAGGCAATACATTTATAAATCAAGTATAATTAAAATTATTTTTACAAAATGCTTTTTTTTACTATATTTTTTTTATTTTTTCTTACAGTTAAGAAATATCTATGTGTATAAATATACTGAAAATCAAAAATAGCCAGTATTGGCATGAAAGAAGAAAAAAAATATTTTGTTAATTTTTCCTACATACTATATACATATAATATATCCGTTATAGAGGTATGCAAATTATAAAAACCTGCAAAATTTATGTTCTGACAGGAAAAATTGTAAAGAAAACATTCTCAAAAATTCCATCCTATCTGGATATGCGAGTTATTAATAATGCTCATACAATAAAGTCTTCTAACTCAAGTTAACCATACGACGCGTAACCACCGCAGTATGAAACGTTGGCTTAGCGAAACTCTTTTTTGCGCAGGTATTTTTTGTATACATGAAGTTTACAGAAAAATATTATTTTCCCTTATTCCTTATTTCAATTAAATCCTACAATATAAATTTTACATTGTGTCATGCATCCCAGCCATACAAAAAGAACGTAAGACTGTCGATTTACTCAAAACTATGTTTTTTGAGATAGCAGAGTTGTGCTTAACACGGCAGAATGTATACGGTATGTATTTGCGGTGTCTATTCCGACTGTATCCGTGACAACATTGTAAGTGATTTTGGGTGGAAAGTTGTAACAAGATCCTTAAAGATAGTAAATTGTAACTTGAGATCTTCCACGCAATTTGCATTTGAAACACTGTTTGCAATATTGTTGAAGATATTTACAGTCACTTTTATGGTTACAGGAAGTAATAGGTATTGGCTTGTGAAACATACCTAGAACTTGGTGGAAAAGTGTTTCAAATATATTATTATAAGTATACCGAATACGTAAGCCGAATCTGGGCTATATGTTTAAATTTGAAGCCTCGACCAAAATCGCATCAGTAATGGAATGTTTATTTTTATTATTCGACATTTTATAGCCACTTTTCTTAATCCTAACGTCCTCGGCAGATTTTGGCGGGTGGTCCAAAATGAACCCTGTATAGCCATTGCTGTATGCGTAAATCACTACTAATTATACTTACATGATAGTAGCTCGTATCAGCTTATTTCATCGAAATTGCGTCACAATACCTGTGAACAAAGGAATCGAATTAAAATAAAATCATCAACTCCCATCAACAGCCATTTAATCGACGAATGACGATAGCAATCAGCACAGGAAATGAATCGCAGGCGAAAGGCTGACTTTAAAAAAGCATTTTACGTTGTAAAAATTTAAAATGATGCAGGAAGTCACAGGAGCGATGCCGTTTTGCATGAGCTCTTTCCATCTGTTTGAGCATACATTTTTGATGAATATTATCAGAATTGATAAGGTATGTACACAATTGATCATAAATATATATTTATACTTGTGTACCCAAAGTGAGACTTGGCCCCCTATACAAGATTTCTCTACTTCTGGCGATCTAGCCCTGTCTCCAGCCAGTTTTCGGCGTTCAACTCCGCCAGATCCGCCTCCAGTGCATCTCTCCAGCGATACCTGGGGCGGCCGACGAACCGTCGTCCTGACGGTCGACACATATATGCTTTCCTGGCACCACGATCATCCCCCATTCGAATAACGTGGACGAGCCAGCGCAGTCGGTGCGCTTTGATCTCTTCCTTTATATTTGGGTCAGCAATAAGGTGCTCAAGTTCGATGTTCTTTAGAACTCTCCATCCTCCATCCGGTGTTTATTTTGGGCCGACTATTTTGCGCAAAATTTTCCTTCCAGCCACCAGTAACTTATTTTCCTTCCTAAGCGTTAGAGTCCAACCCCTCGCAACCGTACATTAGTATTGGCCTAATGAGCATTTTGTATATGTGGATCTCGGTACTTCTCATTAGAATCCTGGACTTAAATATTTATTTAAAGACACTCATAATTCTTTCCATACCCGAGCGTATCTAATAGAACCAAGATGAGGCTTGTATGAACTCTGGTGTTCTCCATCTTTTTGTATGGTTTCGAATTCCGGATCATTCACGCTGAGACGAAGAAGATATACGCATTTGTTTTGGAGGTGTACTACGTATACTATGGACCAAACGAACCAGCAAATCAATACTGGATCAATCGAAGATCAACACGAGACTATCCACGAACTGCTATCAAAGGATCCTAGTATATTTTCTTCATATAGCGCGCAAAATTTCGGATGTACTCGAAAAGCTGGTTACGGTCGGCACTTCATGGAAAGCATCCCCGAAAAATCGTCAAACATTGGTCAGACCAGATAACCTCACTCACGTGCGTACCCGGCGTGCAGCTGAAGATAAAGCTAAATGGAAAGAACTTTATCAGGAAGACGGCAGGTACCAAACATAACCTTCAAAAAGAAGAAGAATGCAGATGAAAAACATTCTGTTGATTTAGTGTATATTTTCGGAAATAATCGCTCCGTAAGTAGCAAAAATTATGTCCCCCCCCCCCTCTATTTTCTAAACCTTATGTCCAAAAATATACTAATAAATCAGACTTTCACCGAAAATTATCTTCAACATGGGACGGATACACCGTTTTTGAGTTACTGCCAAAAAACTGCGCTTCTCAGCAAAAGAACGTAAGTGCTGCAAAGATACACTCTTTTGCTAGTGAACTTTTTCACATCGTATTTTTTTCATCTGTAGTAGCGATTCAGAGTTCGAATCCCGGCCAGGGCAAGTGTCTGTACGATGAGTACGAATCGCGCTCCTCACCGGCAAATTGGAGGCTTGTATTTTTTTGGATTGTTAAAAACTGTATGCTATGAGAGCTTTCTTCATGTAGGTATTCTTTGAAAGCCGAATTAAAATGAAAAGGGTTTATTTTAGGCACCCGTCTGATGGATTCTAGGCGTGTTTGGTTAGGGCGAAAGCTTTCTAACTAACGCAGCCATAAGCCCACTAAGCCACTTATAACGGTTTTACATAATCGATACTAATATGCGAATTAATCCGTGCTAATATGAAATTCACTGATTCATTTATCTTTGTTAGTTTCAAACCTTTTACTAAATAGAAAAATATGCCTTGAGCGGGATTACACGCGGTTTGTGATTAGTGTGGGTTCATACGTCTTGTTTTTGCATCGCAAAGATATGCAAATAAAATATAAATAGGCTTTTACACTTTTCGAGACCCGTGACGACATATATGCATGACGAATCTACGCGGATTAGCAGTAGCTAATCAGGAAAAATCTGCCACAGGCCTCGAAAGGGTTAAAGTAGCAGGCGCGGCGTACTTTACAATTTCACCATGTAGCCAGTAGTACCTACCGGTGCGTGACCTCAGTACCGAGGCCTTTCGGTATAGATTGCCACGGATCATGCGTAGCGTAACGAGCGTTGAAATTTTGAGCGCCGCAATCGTTGCAAAAATTGCTCGATTTCTCCCTAGTAAGTGATTACGTTTGGAGTTCGCTCGTTTAAGAGTCCCTAGCAAGCTCGGCTGAATTTCACCTTCCCATACAAACGGAGTTTCGTTCTCATTTTAAAACTACGTGTTGAATTGTAACGAAGCTTTGTATATACAAGACTATGAGGTATATAGGCCTGTAATTTGTTTATATGGCTTCAGTTTATAAAAGAAACGAAATACAGCAAAAACAAGTTTTGTATGAGAAATACGCTGTACGAGTAATTTTAAACTATGGTATCTGAAGCTACATAGACTAATTACATGCCTCCATATACCTTAACTTATTCTAAGTACACAGTTTCAGAGCAAACTCGCTAGTCGTTTTAAAATAAGAGCGTAACTACGTTTGTATGGAGAACCGAGTTTACCGGGGACTCTTAAAAAGAGGGCGGTCTCTTTTGTATTTGTAGTATTATTTAATCGGTGTGTGTCCAAGCTATGCCTTTAGTTATTGAATGCTCAATCAGTCGCTTTATTTTGATACGTCTCAAGGAGGCTTGTATTGTCTTTAGAGAGACATATTGACGTAAAGCAAGATGTTTGGACATCTGTTACGGCACGATGATTACATAAAAACCATAATAGAAGGAAAGAGAAAGAGCGGGAGACCAAGAAGATCTTTTACGGGTCAATTCAAAGCAGGTAAAAAGCGTCTCGTATCAGGATATCAAAAAGAAAGCTGAGAATAAAGAGGAATGGATATTGCTTACCTCTTAAATAAACGATTGCCCATTGCCACTTCACTTTGCTTACCCTGTTTGCTAAGTCGGCGACCTTGTTTCGTCTACCAATTTCCTTATGCGTGATTCGATTTCGTAGATAGATCCCTTTACATAGCTCGCTGAGTGACTTTGAGCTTCCTTACGAAGCCCACGTATCGGCTCCGTAGGTTGTCACCGGTAATACGTACTAGTTGATGACTTAAATCTTTAAGCACTGAGGTATCCTGGACGAGAAGACACTTCGCAGTTTCCCAAACGCTGCCTATCCGAGATACTGGTACTTTATGTAAATTAATTCCCGTTTTAGTATGTATTGCATAGGTCATTGCAGTAACCAATCACCTCAAAACCCTTTAAAGGAAATAGTAAGCAATATTAACTTCGTATCAACTATCAAATATTTCGCGCTATCCAAAACATCGCATTAAACCCACGTATAAATTCCATCCAACCTTTCGCCCCTAATCAAGAGTCGCTACAAACCAAATAAAATATGGCAATAACTGCAGACAGAAAAGGAAAAAGGGGAGAAACCGTTTCCAAACATCTGGCAAGGGGTGTTCTATGTAAGTGGGATCGATCAGTATTCCATAAAATTAAACATTCAGGGAACGCGCCGGGGTAGCTTCGGGTGAAATGGCCCAAGGTAGGAGCTAAAGCGAATCGGTTATTTCCACTAAATTAAAATAGTAAACATGTTGTAGTTTGGGTGTGAAACCTAGACACTAACCCAGAAAGAAGAAAGTTAGCTCTTAGTGGCAGAGAGAAAAAACTGGCGGAAGATTCTGGGACCAATCCGGAAATAAAAAGGGAGTTGGAGGTAGAGAAACCGAGAATCTAGTGAAGATGCCGAGTATTATTGGCGAAGTCAAAGCAACACGACTTCATTGGCTCGGTCATTTGGAGATGATGGGAGACGATCGTGCAGTGAAGAGAGCATATGTGGGCTGACCCAGCGAAATACGTCGGGTGGGCCGCCCCAGATACCGCTGGAGCGATGAAGCCCTCAAATTATTTGATCGCCCTCGGAGTATCCACTTGGCGTAAGAAGGCGCCCTCTCGTGTTCTGACACGAGAGGGTGCCAAGATCTGATCCTATCCTATGCATACACTGTTTACGTCCAAAATAACTGCGCCACATGACTCTTTCTCATGCGACATATATTACATATTTTTCAGCATTTTAATACAGTGCGACAGCGACTGACGATTAGGGCACGCAGTCCCAGTAAATTTTTGTATGTCAATCAGTACCGGAAAATCTCGATTCTACCGTACTGAAAGTTCTTGGGACTGCATGCCCTAGTGGCGATATGTCAACGATATGGCCACGGATGACAAGTGGATTCGTGGCCAGCTATGCATATCCGGCGGGTATTGAAATGTTATATCAAGCCATGCAGGTTGCGAGAATTCACGTCTTCGACATTTTACATGATTGCGACTCATCATTAGGCGATTTCATACCATGTATTTAAATATAGAAATTCAAGAGTTATTGCCGTATTCGATGCCGTTTGAACCTTCATCGGCTCATCATCATTGGCTCCCTACTTTCCTCCAATATCCTAGGCTAAAGAATTTTATCATCCGCTCACTTCTGTGCCTTGCACCTGACGGAAAATCCTACGGTCGCACTCCCCACTTACAGTTAATATGTTTATTTACTCCTACAGATAGGATCCATGCTATATACGTGTATGTTGCTAATGCAAAAGCATCTGTAATTCGTATTCCTGCCGCGGTGCCTATTCGCGTTAAATACGACTTTGGAAAATAATTTTATACGGGCCCGGAATCTCTAATGAGAGTTAATGTTGTACGTGAATTCGAGCTGAAAAGTTCCTGTTTTAAAATCTTTGATATGTTTCCAGTGGCCCTATAAGAGGGTAGTTTCCTGGATAAAAAAATATTCTAATTACTCTGTCAGTTAGAGTATCAAAAAATATTGGACACGTAGTTTTTCTTTTGTCAATCAAACAAAAGAGACAAAGATAAAGCGCGTCAAAGTTTGGGAGTGGGGGTTCATGACGTCACGCCGTGTGAAAAACGGTCGCACGGCGTGACGTCACGGGGAACTTTAACGGGCTGTATCTTCATATTTTTTATTTAATTGACTTAAAAAATACTTTAACTGACGGACTAATTATATATTTTTAGGACAAAAGCCTATAATTGCGTTTATCACAAGATAGATAAATGACAAAACGCACGTCTCTTTCTACAACGTATGCGAGACCGAGATAGATAGATCCCTGGTTATACATTTAAAGGCCCGCTGATGATTTAGTTACTTCCAAGGGAAATGCATATTCTTTACAATAGACTAAATGTGAAACTAGATTTATATCCGCTCAGCTATGTTTATTGTAAGAAAATGCTCCGAGAAGCCCTGCAACATATACACATAGATACATACATATACAATCACGCCTTTTTTCCCATTACGGGAGAGAGACTAACTCCTTCCACTTGCTACGGTCCTGGCATACAGCTTCATCAACGTTCATTAATCTCTTCATTTTGTGCTGTCCCAACCCTTTCGCTTTGTCTCATACACACACAGAATATCAATATTTCTCGCATCCATCATCTGACATACTTCATCTATTTTATCATTCATTCCTCCCCTTACATTTAACGTAGCAAAGCGGCTCTCCATAGCCCACTCTTCTCTCTCGCCTGGGACCGAGACGTGATGGGTTGCGAACCACATCGCCGCAACATATATCGTTCGTGAATTGATTATTGTTTTAGTTTTAGGTCACAAAGTTTGTATCGTTTTGTAGTTAATTTTAATAGTGAATAAAAATTAAATTGTATTATACTTTGCATGTGAACATTTTAGATAGATTACGTCTGCCCTACATTGACTGAAATACAGAGACTCCTAGTTCAGGCAATATCTGCTAAGACAGTTTCTTGGCGGGATCTGATCCTATATAATAATTTAGTTTGGTATTGAAATTGTTTCAAATTATGTCATGTGTAATACACTCACCTTCTGTAATTTTGTTTCATTATTTGTAAATGCCAGTATATTTGTGAGTTGTGCATTAAATAGTATTTGTATTCGATTGTTCTCAGCGAGAGCGGAATTAAGTGCATGCTTAAATTGTTATATTCAGTGTACAATTGTTCCTGTTTCATATTTACTTCTGTTGTTTCTCCAATAAATACATTTCATATGGGATATGGAATCATATAACGTCAATGTCAATCATATAATGTAGCGACGCATTATTCTGCGAATGCGCTTCCGCTATGATTGGCGAGTATGTAAACAATATTTACAATGTGTGTTGCACTGTTTAATTGAGTAATAAGCTTAAAATGTTCACACCGCAAGTCCTAAAAAGATTTTTGACAGGGAGCGGTTTAATTTCATGAGCTTAACCCAAATTTTACATTTTAGAATTTCTTTTTTTACCATGACGGAATTCGAACTCTATCAAACTGCGCTTATGTATCGACAATATTTCAGAATTTGCATTACATAGTTTTAAGCAGATTCCGTTGATAGTAAGTACTCTGTAAAAAAAAAACCGACTTCAAAATGTTATATAGCCCATGACACTTCACAAGCAAGGCAAACTTAACGACCAGTCAAAATCCATCAAGCCGTTTTTAATTGTAAAGAACAAAACCCTCCTTTTAGCGCAGTCGGGTAGAATGTTTCAAGTACCTACGGCATCCCGTAAAGCAAACCTGTGTAAATAAGCAAACAAACACCCGATCGGGTTCAAGGGCCGGCATTTGAATAAAACCACTCGAATCGGGCCGCAAAATGGGCCTTTCTTCACAAGTGCCACTTCCCAAGACTCAGTCTGAGAGCATCTTTGATAGTTACCGATATTTTCCAATGCGACTGAGTTAGATATTTTTTTATAGGAAACACGCAAATTTATGAGCACGTAAAGTATTTTTAATTAGCCGGAGTAAACGTTTACGGACACACGTCGACCGTGATTACTTCATTATGACAGAAGTACAGTATTTCTCATGAATAAAAGCAACCATCCATATTTACACGTATTTTCATGTATACTCTAAACAACGAAATATTCACGTTGACACCTGTCAGTTTACTCCGGCTAATTAAAAATCCTACTTTGATGGGCCGGGCCTATGATGGTTGCGTTTTTCACGCGATAAATAAATGACATAGCTGCCGTCACCTTCTGACACGTATGTGAGTGTGAGAGTGACAGGCGCGTTATCATATCATTTATCGCGTGATGAACTCGACCATCATAAGCTCGCTGGTGACCCTAGTTATGATAGTTATCGATATTTGCAAATACAACAATCAGAAGCGGATTAGCGATTGGCGAGTTATTTGATTCGAATAATAATTGATAAATTCAGGCATTACTTTGCGGAATTCCATATTAGATTAATTAATTATAGTTCCTACGCTTTTCTGTGGTGTCTTGTTTAGATGTTACAATAAATGTGGACGCCGCCACTCGAGGAGTCACTTTTATGTAGGTATGAGTAACCGCTAAGATAATCTAAATATCCATGAGTCTCACGGTAGTTTTCTAGTTAAAATATACATGTTGTCAGAGGAGGTCACTTATACTTGAATTTTCATGGAAATACTTCCAGGAAAATTACAAGTCTGCAACATTTTAAACTAGTGTGTAGCGTAGTAATTTAGATAAAGTACATTATCCTATCTTTTAGCATCATACTTTAGTAAATTCTTAGACTAAGTTACTTGAAAATTGTAATATCGACTTTCGTGCGCAAGTTCTAGCCGCGAGTTACCTCGAGGAACGCCGACTCGATTGTGTCCGATCAGAAGCTAGTATACAACATTTTCTTTTTACGGACTATATGTTCTTTAGACTATGAAGAACGATAAGATTAAAAGTGAGTACCTATATAAGGGGAAGTTTGAAAGTAGCACACGTGATGGACAAAATGAGAAGCAGTAGGTTAGCGTGGTATGGGCATGTAATGAGAAGGGATGAACGTCACATTGGTAAAAGAATGTTAGGGATGAATGTTGAAGGACTAAGAGCGATCGGTAGCCAAAAAAGCAATGGATTGATTATGTGAGAGAGGACATGAGAAAGAAAGGAGTCAACGCTGAAATGACGAATAATAGAGATGAATGGAAGAAGAAAACATGTTGTGCCGACATAAGTGGGATAAGGGCAGGGAGGTGATTATGTTCTTTACATTATGTATTAAAATACATAAGATATACCTTAATAACATTACCATCAATATTATGAGCCTATCCAACATCATCAGTTTAGTCCAATGCTTGACTCCAGCCTCTAACACGGTATTCTAACTGGCTGCATCCAAGCCTCTCTATTATAATCACTTGCTGAAAACTGTTGTCTTTCAAGCAAACCTACCTGACCTTCGGTGTAAATGTAAAAATAGCTTAGTTAATTTCTTTAATAGAGAAAAAGCCAACGTAATAGTTTCTACTAAGTTTCAATGTTAAATGACATCACACAAATTGCAAATACAATAATAAACATTCGGAGGAGGGTTGCAACAAAAATCATTTTAAGCTTTAATTGAAATTGTAATTCGGTTAAAATTCGCTTCTTCTTAATTAAGACTTACTCATTCGAATGCAAATTCATGAGATCACGAACTTTTTGAGAGTAAGCCTAATGTTTCTCAAACAATTGATCCTTTAATAAGGGATCCGTGTACATGGGTCGAGTAAGGTTGTCTTCGGCTACTGCCGAAATCCATTAGGGCAATCAACATCAAACAAGATCTCGGAATTTTAGCCAAGTTATCGTACAGGAGCAAAGAAAAAACGTTTTGCTTACTGCAGATGAGTACATCTATTTTGTTCGTTACGTTACGATGCTTAATAAATAGCGAGTCTGGATTAACGACGGACACGATGGACGGATTGGATGACGGGACATGTCTAAGCAAGCAGTGGAATTTCAACTAAACGAGCGAGGTCTCGTGTAGTAATCTGATTGGAAATTTATCTTCCGCATATGAAAATGGTAAGAGGTAACGATCTTTTCAAAAGTAGGATTAAGAAACGAGTATAAATCAATTAGAACTGTAAACTTGTGGCTCTGTGAGCTATAGATCTCGCGAGCTTTTTAACCCCAAATATCTGGATAAAAAAAAAACAAAAACTGAATCGCCACAAAAATTGCGTATAATTATCGAACCTGCTCAAAATTTCACTAGAATCCGTTGAAAAATGCGACCTGTGTCAAACGGCCATACGGAAATCCACCGGACATGAAAGCATTTTTGCCTAAGTTAAAAAGGGAGACTTACTAGATGGCGCTTAAAAAAAAAACAACGACGATGTTACATGTTTAATCATGTACCAAGTTGTGATCACACACGGTGTAACTCGGACGAAGTTCCGGTATCTTGTTTGATGTTATCCGCCCCAATGCATTCACAGCAACCGCAGACAAGTATTAAATCCACCGAACACGCACCCTTATTAAGCGATCAACACTCTAATAAACGTACTGTTTCATGTAGAAACTGAACATGATAGGAGCTGAACAGGTTAAAAGAAGACTTCTCGGGTCGACGCCGGACCATCAAAACCTAGCATCTCCTGATGATGTCTTGTAGAGAGGCGAAACACGTATGGAAGATTATACTATCTGGTGGTGGTTTGTAGTATTTGCATGCGTATTTTTTGTGAAAACTGCATGAAAATATGCGCACGGGAGCAAAATTTACTGTCACATCTAACTAAGACACTATTTCGCTGAAAAACAAAGGAACTACTACTAATCCATTAATCTAATATAAAATCAAAGTAACGCCTGAATCTATCAATCAATCACATATGGCTACAGGATACTTTTAGAAGCAAAAAAGGGGCTTGACTTTGTTCTCTAACGCTAACGAAATAGTCTCATTCTGAACTTCTATGTAGTTGAATAATAATAATAAAAGTATCCACGATCGATTTGGTGGTTATGGCGAGTGACATATTTCTATTGCAATAGACAAAAAAAATCCATCCAAACTACAATTTCATAGCCCGACATCTCTTTCCTTAAAATGCAATAGTTCCATCATCTGCTGGGACCTGCTCATGGACGTATTCTCTTATTGATATGATCAGGAGCGAGTCCCAGCAGAAGTACAGCCACAGCAAACTTCTCGAAAGGGCCTCTACGTGTTGGATCCATATCCCCACGCAAGCCTCCAAAAATCCGGGACGTACGAGCCCGTGACTCAATGCGAGATAAAAGTATCCAAATCATGTGGGTACCTAGTTCTGATCACACACAGTGTAATATTGTTTGATGTTGTCTGCATTCCCGGCAACCGAGGAATAGCATTAACTACACCGAACAGGCACCCTTATTAAACGACTAGCATTTAACCGTCGCTTTGTTCTTTACCGGGAGTTTTAACTACTCTTAACTTCTATTGTGACATAGATACAAGTCAAAGCGCAACGATAAATACGATTGCTCTCGCACGTGGTCACACCAGGACTCGAACCCGGTACCTCTCGATTACGCGTCGAGCGTGTGAACCCCTCCACCAGTCAGCAATACCTTAAAAAAAAAAAAAATTGTGACATAATTTATATTGACTCCAGGAAAGTATATATTTACTGAACCAGCCAGTAGAGTATTATGAATAGAGACAGATTCACGCCACTCTTCAGGTTTGTATGACAGAGCTCGCAAAACAAGCCACGTAATATCCATATATTTCCTTTCCGAAAACCTTTATAAATATTTGAGGTACACTACAGCTGCATCTGAAATGCCTCTGCCTCTGAAATATTGAAGAGGCGCGGTCAGTTACAAGCGGTAGCGGAATCTTTGTTGTCATGGCATAAGCGATAGCGGTTCATTCACAGTGTAATCGCTCCCCAAATTGTGATATCTATATCTATTGATGTAATTCCCTTTGTTGTACCATGTTAAGAACATTTTACATGGCTTGATTTGGAGCACTTCAGCTTTACTATAATGTAATATTTTGATATGTCAAAGTATGTTTTCCTCTAAATCTTATTCTGGAAACAATAAACAGCGTTCATTTTAAGGATACTAAAAGAAAATATTACGAGACTTCCTTAATAGGTTCTCTTTAATAACATCTGCTCCCATCATAGACAAATTTCTTAGGTATCTAAAGTCTAAGATGAAACCAGCAGACCTTCCGTAAAAACACATTATTTAAATATTAAACCCTCTGCTCAAGATTCTTCAAAATACATCCAAGCAATCCTTCCTACTAATATTATAAACGTGAACGTTGTGAAGATGTATCGATTTATTTTTAAGGAGCTTTGATCAAAGGAAATGAACATGCAGCTCCAACAGGGCTGTATGTATGGATATTATGATGTTTGATTGGCTTAAAATGATACCTGTACACAGTAAATATATCACGTAGTAAAACATAGACTACTTAACAGTGGCGTGGCGTCAAACATGTTGTGAGTAAAGCCGGAGTATAATATTTTCTTTTATGTTTTCTTTAAGGCCAGTAAAATAAACGAGGCTTAATCGGGTATAAATATGATTTATTTTATTACCTTTCTTTGGTAATTGTTCGACGTTTCGGACGTCGTTACGTCCATGGTCTCGAAAGAAACTGGAGCAGCGAAATCAACGTCTTCTAGCCGCGCGAGTTTTTCGATCTACCCGCGCTTGATGTTTATTATTAGGTTGAACACTACGGTCGTCACTAGATCGACACACTATACTCACGACGTCAGGCGATTTATACGCGATTAAGCCCCGTTTTGTTGTGTTGTGATTTAAATCAATGTTCAGTAGAATAAAGTACTCAAATGCCTTAAAGTAGGGAAGCCGATGAGAATCGGGTTCTGTTAACGGCACGCAACTGCAACATAATTTCCGGTTGCGCAATGAAAAATTATGAATATAAACTCGCTGTCACTGGTGCCATACCCTGGCCCGAACTCATTAGGTGAGACGAGCTGCACTCGTCTTTTCAACTTATTAAATTAAGGGATATTGTTGTTCGCGCAATTTTGGCGGGAAGGAGCAAGATGGCCGACGCTCGTGATGAAATTGCTACTAGAAACAACGATTATAAAGGCGCCTCGGGGTTCTACTTTTACGTTTCCTTGAAATATTGTAAGAGCTTTAGGATCTAGCGAAATATCAGTGTTTCGTTTTTTGAAACATCTGGTAACTAGAAATTCGGAACATAAATGGGTCATACTGATTTTTAGTATGAGTTAGCGTTATGCGTCTTTCCTGTGGACACCCGAAAGTTAAGGGCTTTAAATACTAATTTTTCCTAGTGCCCTATTAGGCGATGTACAAATTGATTAATACTCTAGATCTAAGCGATAAAAATATCAGTCATATGTACCCAAGCCCTTAACTATTGCGTTGTCCACAGGAAAGACGGCTAAATTCTAGAATCAGTATGACCCAAATAACAGTGCCCTTCTTGCGTGTAGTAGTGTAAAAAATGTATTACGTGCAATAAAAGTAAATCAGGTGTCGTATCTCATTTATTAGCATAATTCATACATTTACCGCTATAAGTCTAAAATTGCTACAAAACTGAGCTCGTTTAATTCAAGTTTCTATGAAAAATCTTAAAAGCGTCATGTAAGATTATCAAACGAATAGCGATAGATATTTTCCTATATTTTAACTTTTAATTTACTTACAGTACTTAAATCATGAACAATGAAGGGTCGGTCACACAGGCCTTTACAATGAAATAGTTGTTTTTCTCCTTTATAGATGAAGTCAAGCAAACTCTTGTTCGAAATAAACTTAACCAAAATGGCGTCTTCAAATTTGTAAACATAAACTTGCCACGGATTTTGATCAACTAAGTCAGCTTTCATGCTCTAAATAAAAACAAAAGCTTACTTTGCGGAAAAATCCCAAGTTCTGTTGACTAAGCACACACAGCTTAAAAGCTCGCGGCCATACGAGCAAATAAGTTCGCTGCACCTCAAACTTTCCGTAATTAGCCCAGTTGTTCCCAAACTTGGCGTTTAATTTATTCATAAACTTTACACGGACATCAAAACAACGCAAGTTTTGTAGTTACAGCGTTAAATATACTTACATTTAAGTTGATACTACGTGTTTGCGTTGCGTATATAATAATGTTATAACCTAGTTAACAAGGGCGGTTCAGACAATAGTCCCCCCACCACACGTTTTCCTCTATCTATCTAACTATCAACCACAGACGTCCACTGCTGAACATAGGCCTCCCTATAAGTCGCCACAGGGTGCAATCCTGTGCAGACCGCATCCACCGACTTCCCGCGACCCTTACAAGGTCATCTGTCCACCTAGTCGGGGGCCGTCCTACGCTGCGCTTTCCTATGCGTAGTCGCCACTCTAGAACTCTACTGCCCTAACGGCGATCCGTTCTCCGGGCTACATGGCCCGCCTATGATGAAATGATAGCAAATGATGAATTATGCTAATTGATGATTATGACATAAAAGTTTTTGCCCCCCACTGAATCCAATTACTGGTAAGGAGTCTAAACCAGACCAATCCGGTTCAAAGACAGGTCCTAAAATTAAGAAGAGGACTTCATTATACATTGAAATGCACCGTGCTAAATCTGGAAACGTTCACTTTTAACGTCGTAATGGTTGCAAAAGTTATAGTTATCTCGCTCCTGCGCGGTTTGCTCTCTCGCTCGGTTTTCGCTATAGTGTGATCACCGCTATACCGCGTCTTAGGTATGCGAGCGGTGAGACGGGGGGCAGAGCAACCGCTGCTCCTGCCCCCCCCTACAAGCTACGGTACAGCGGTGTTGGTCACGCTATAATATCAAATGTAAGCCTTCTCTGCACTTGTACTATTACATATTCAGTTCTGTAGATAACTTAATGAAATTCCCCATGCGTGGCTGCTAACAACGTACAAGCCGCAACACGGCCCACCTGACCCGAAACTATCGACTATCAATTCCTATAAGACCCAACTTCTGCTAATCACAAGGGCGTACGCGCCGTAATACCACTGACGATATACGTCGTTTTGTAAAAGGAAACTTGGCGTAACTTGGGCCAACTAATTAAGAGCCACTCTCGTCTCCCAAGTTTGATGCACTAGCCGAGAACACCTACGTATCTAGTGTACCTACGTAGGTAACTACAGGGTTAATTTCGAAGCCTTTGCCAAAAATGTTTGTATGGGTTAGACCTTAGAGCATTTAACTACTGGTGATGGCTTTGCCAAAGAATATAAGAAAACCCGACCCTTACTCGTAGTTATGGTTAAAAATGTGTATAAACCAGGTGTTATATATGCGAGAAATCAGGTCACTTAGTAAGATAAATAAATAAATGTTAGGGACATTCTTACACAAACCAACCTAGTCCCAAACTAAGTTAAACTTGTACTATGGGTACTGAGCGACACAATATTTGGATAAATTAAAATACTTACTAGAAAATATCCAAGACCCAGATACAAACATTCGTGCTCATCACACACTTGCCCTGGCCGGGATTCGAACCCGAGACCGCCAGATTAGTAGATCAACTGCCAAATATGTTGTATGATTAATGTGTTAAATGCTCTATAGGCAGACCGCTTTGAAAAGCGTTGAAAGACGAGCGGCAGGATGGATTTCACACGCTATCCCCCTTTGTCCCCCGCGAGGGCGCCTCTCTTCCCGCCGGCGACGACTCAAGTAAACGGTCGACCTCTACGGACAATATTGGAAAAAACCGACCAAGTGCAAGTCGGACTCACGCACCGGCTCCTTACAATTTAAAGGTATGTGAATATTTTTTCTATCACGGGAATCGAGGTGTCAAAATATGCGGCCGTATCTATGGAAATCCAGTGTTAGCAGAGCCCTGCTCCTACGCAAAATGTACGCAGTGTGAGGTCATTTTATATTGGTTATTCCTATGTTACTTTAAATACCATAGTCTTCTTATAGAGTTTTCTCTAATGTATAGGTAAATAACTATTTTCTGTATCTATTTCTAAATCTTAGACTTAGTAGTTTCGGTGATAAGGATAGGGAACAAATATTATATTTGTAAATCCTAAAGTTCTTGGCACTTTTGGTCGCAGTCAGTGTGCTAAAACGCTTGTTGGTAGTGGGTCTGGGAGAAGAAAGCAGCAGACCGGTTGGCGCGTGCGGTGTTAACATTATAGGTGCACGCGCGGTGAAAATGCGATTTTCAGTGAGCAAATAAATGTTCTACTTTTCGACGTAACAAATTTTGGCGGGGGTCTAAAACTTAACCCTGTATGCTTGAGGACGCATAAGCCCAACTTAGTCACGAATATGCGGTAGTAAAGTCTTTCTAGAATAAAACCAAGTTGCAGTGTCTAATTTGAATGCACACCTGAGTTTGAGTGAACGAGCAAGTTTGTAAGTAGGTATCTAAGTTCACTCAGAAGCAGAAACTATCCGGAAATTTGAAGGTAACTTCCGCTATTTAGCTTATCATACGCGTTGGAGATACCAAGAAGAAGGTATCAAACAAGAAGGTATCTTTGAATAAAGTAAATTTCTAGCTGTTTCAAAAAAAGAAGCTAGGTACGTCATCATGAAACATATGGGTACTAATCTATACTATTATAAAGTTGTAAAAATTAAATGTCTGTACATTAAAGATATGAAAAAAAATATTGTAACGGACTATTTGGAGGTCATTAAATCGAAATATATATATATATTTTTGGTATGTTTGTATGTGTCATTGTGGCTTCAGCATGCCGAATTGGCTGAACAGATTTCAACCATTTTTGGTGCACGGGTATCCACAGATGGTTATGAGATACTTTTTACCCGACTACGCTGAAAAAAAGGAGCAAGGGGCTCCTCCACGAACAAATTTGTGGGCACCTTCTAGTAATCTATACTTTTACAATATTCTGATGTCTGACAATCAACCATCTCTTGCGCCATCTCTTCTCTCTACATCGAAATGACTAGACAGATCAGATCATTTTTGGTACAAGTACCTATAGGCAAATATTTAAGGATGGTTATAGCATACTTTTATTTAAAAAAGACGGTTAAAACGCTCCACGATGTCACAAATAGATACACATATACCCTTTTTATCGTCAAGTGTTAAAACAGAGATATGTATGAAGTCGTAACCATTATTCGACCCAAACATGCATATAGGTACCCACATGCGAACTATAAGAGATTAAACTGTACTAGGGCCTGCATTAAAGGGATACCGTGTCACATAATAGCATTTCCCTGTACGGATTATAAGTGGTCGTTGATAGCCAAATCCCGCGCAGGGCCGCCCAAACACTATAAGAATTTAAATAAATAATTATCTCCATTGAATGTCATCTATATCACGTTATAACATTTTTTTTACTAACCTAAAGAAGTAAAGAGTGGGACTGCTGGGCAAAGCCCTAATTTCCGTTCTTAATACATGTAGCTTTAATACAAGGTTTCCCGATTATAGTTAATGCCGATAAAATCGGTCGGTGTTTCTGATGCGATCAGTTCTTAGATCAAACATCTACGAGTAGTATGCTGCCCTCCATCGCTTGCTGGCAGACCTTGAGTCTGAACTTTTGACCAGAAGGATCGCCTGATGATAATGGTAAGCGATCGCCGTCGCTGCAACACCAGACGAGTCATAAGTGCGTTATCAGCCTTACAGGTGGGAGTACGCTCTTTTAATTTTTCCATCCGTGACGCATGAAACTGTGTTGAAACGTTGGATAACAATGGAAATAAAACATATGGCGTTAGATCCTTCATATTTAGGTTCAATAATGTGTACAAATCGCGAGAGTGTAAAGTTTCATTTGTGATTTTGATGATGATGACGATGATAGTTCGACTTCCACGATGCCGCTTCTTTAGGCGCTAGCCAAGTGAGCATGTCATGCTCTTCGCCGATGTTAGTCTGAAAAATACTCTGTACGAGTGCCTACGCGTGATGTTGATCTTGGCGCGCGTGTACAGCCGAGCGGGGTTAGACCATAAACAAACTAAATGAGAGTTAATGCGGATATCCGGGCAAATGCGTCTAAAATAAATAATCTTTAAAACTAACAACGTTTTTTTTCTTATAATAGTTAAACTACGAATAAAGTGTTCGTATTCTGTGAAATCTTTAGAAGTCGCATATGTCCCCGTAGACGCAATTCACCCGGTTCACCCTACTTTTGTTTATTTTAGAGGCACAAATCCCGCGCTATCCAGGTGCCTCTAATAAAGGTGTAACAGAGGTCACAACTTTGTTTGAGAAATGAAAATAAGCAATTAATATTTCGAATAATTATTATGAATAAATCTAAATTACTATCATACACTTTTTAAATCATGTATCCAAAGAGTGGGCCAAGATTGCAACCGAGTGGGTTCCGTAAATTCGATACCGAATGCGAGGCAGACAAAAGAGGAGACGGTGCGACGGTCTAAACGCAATCCGCAAACATGGCCACACCAGTAATAGGGTTGAGTGGAGAATAAAAGTAGAGGCCTTTGCCCAGGAATTGAACACCTAAATAGGCTAAAAAACCGGCCAAGTGCGAGTCGGACTCGCGAACCGACATACAAAATATATGCTAAGCAAAATGTACGCGGTACTCGATCATTTTATATTGGTTACTGATATAGACAGACAGACATTATACTGTTTTAGTATTTGCTGTTATAGCGGGAACAGAAATACATTATCTGTGAAAATTACAACTGTCTATCTATCACCGTTCATGAGATACAGCCTGGTGACAGACAGATAGACAGACAGACGGACAGCGAAGTCTTAGTAATAGGGTCCCGTTTTAACCTTTTGGTACGGAACCATAAAGATAGTTTAACTAATTAGAATAAAGTATAACGAAAACAATGCTTATTGCGAAGTCGAGTCGTAACATTGCTAGCCTAAATAAAAAGCTTTGTATCAGTAACAAACTTTCCAGTTATTTAATGTGAAATCGACAACCCTAATTAATCAGTATCGGATTAATATCTACTGAACCGAATCTCCGCTCGCAGATTATTGGTTTGCTGCCAATATACGGATAGTTAAATTTTCATACCGATAATTGGGTTTTGAATAGTATAGGTAATTAAAAAAATGTTCGCGTAACAGAATATTCAATTGGAATAAATTTCACTTCTGTTTATTTAAATTCGGTCGGTTATTAAAAAATCGGTTGTAGAAAACAAAAAAAACTTTATAAATCATTCATTTAAAAATTGTTTATGGCTGTGTCCGATTGAGCGCGTAGCAACGGACTGGGGTTAGCGGAATCGCAGGTTGTTCGCGCATGGCCTTGAACGAGTACGGTAGCTCTGGCGTAAACTGGCGTAAAGTAACTATACAACCTTACGTATAAAATACTTACAGATCTAGATCAAACGGACAGGCCTGACAGGATAGATATATATGACATACACGACATATATGAGATATATATGGATATGACAGACAGGAGGACAGGTTGAAACCAAGGTGTAGGGCTAGTAAAATCAGGGGATAGGGGCTTGGAGCCAGTTGAAGCCATAATTTTTAAGATAAGGCCTATGGTCAGTGAAGTCAGAGCTTAAAGGGCTTGGCTTTTCCTGGGATCTGATAATTTTTTTACAGCGAAAGCGTTATGAGCTTGTGAGTCTTGGCTGCCAATTTTACATGAAATGTTTTTGGTGGGTTATAATTACTAGAAGGTAAAGAAAAACATAACCCTCTTCGTTTTCTTCAGCGTAGTCGGAGAAAAGTATCCTACAACTATTTGTGGATGCCCAGCAGCTATTGGTGTACCAAAAAAAGTTGAAATCCGTTTAGTGTTTAGCGTGCTGATACGCTGAAATGACACATACAGAAATACATCAAAAAATACGATTCACACGAGTGTCCTTCAAATAGTCCGTATCACTTTTTTTTATATCTTCAATGTACAGACATTTATTTTTACAACTTTCTCAGAATGATATTTTATTCTGTAAGTCAGCCGCAAGGGCACTTTTACAAGTCTGACTCTGTGGCATTTCCCAGTTTGTTTCGTGGAAAAAGAGGGGTTATGACTATTTCTCCTCTGCGATGGAAGTTGCGGGCACCTACTAGCATAGGTATAAAGATGTAGCTTTGGAAGCTAAGAGTATTTCATACTGAATGTATAAAATAATATGTGTAGCAAATTTCATGACGTTTTATATTAATAACATATTTGTGTTTCTGTGTTAATAATGTGAGTTCTAAAAACCCAGAACTCACCACACCACCATTACTTTTTATGATGTGAAATAGATACAAACATCATAGTGTAAAGAAAAACACAATTTTGCTCGCAAGTGGTCACACCAGGAATTGAACCTGGTACCTTTGGAGTATCGGTCTAATGTACCAGCGAAAACTGCGCTGTACCTTGTTTTTTTCCATCCTCCTTGACTTTTCTATTTTGATTTGGCGCTTTGATCTTTACATTTATATCAAAATAAATATCATGATGTGTTAAAATCAGTTCACTTAAAATTACAAAAACAAAACTCAATTAAAATGTTTGTTACTCGAACATCTGTCGACTCTAATTTCAAATTTAAATTAAGTAGGCCAGATAATTAATTATGTTCGATTTAATTATTACGCAGAATAATATTTTGTGAACTAAATTGCTTTGCAGTAACGTCAGCTGCGCTATTCAAATGATTACTGTCATATATTGCTTTCATGCTATAAAGAGTGCTCGTGAGGAATCTAAAGGATTTTAACCACGCATTATGAGTATCATCCTGAGGTCATTAGGTGTATAAAATAACCAAAGTCAAATTAAACAACAAAAAATGTTCTGCTTTTGTAGTTGGAAAAAAATATGAGTTTAGTGTGTGATAGCTGTCACTTTGATGTCTGTGAATGCGACACCAAGCTTGGCGACATTTGTGTTCAAATAATCTCAATAAAAGTTTACATGATAATTGATTTCACAACTAAGCCGAATATAGTTAGGGTTCATGTAATATTTTCTACTTGTAATGTCCTAACAAATGTGTGGTTCAAATCATTTGTTCCTCACGAGACTCCTTGTATAAAAATGGTTTGGAAAAATAGTAGCAGGCTGCATATATATATATTTTTAATTTATTTGTGGCACTGCTCCCGTACTGCAAAATCCAACACCATCTTATGTTTTAATTGAGTAAAAAATCATTGTGATTTTGTACACAATGATAGAATATGGATTGGTTACTTATCTTGGAAACATGCTTAGTCGGGTCAATGAACTTTATTCCGTACCTCATTGTCATGGTTACGTCTCCTGAGTATGTACTATGTAAAACTATGATTTTAAACGATAAAAAGGCAATAAAAACATTTTTTTTTGCCAGCCAATATGAAGTTCATATTTCTAGGGCCTATTATGTCAGTATGTTAACTAATAGCCTACATTGTTAGCATTTTTTTATGTATCACTGTCACAATTTTCTCCTGAGGTACGGGGAATAATAACCAGAAAAAGTTGATCCACCTTGTCCCCGAAGGACAAACAAAGATAACGCTCACTGAGTGGGCGAAGCCGTGGAAAAACTGCTAATCCGGGAAAATAAGATGGCGGGAATATCTACATTAGATAGAATATATTCATAACTTAGTATCCCGAAACCGAGTAGGTGAATCAAGGCAATTTTGAATCATCAATTTTAAATCAGCATATGCACTGATGTTTAAACTGTCCAAAACCATGAGGCAATTTAATTGGCATATCACGGACTTGTAGCATCAATATTGAGATATGGTGATATCTTCTGGGACAACTCAGTCTATAAAGATATTTACTAGCCCACAAAAGCTATGCGTGGTATCTTAACGTTACCTTTATTATAAATTGTATATATTCTTGAAGTGCGCACATTATTCAAGGCCTACCCTAGTTTATTTAATACAATAGTAGAAAGTCACAGTTTTCCAACAAGTTCACAGTACGAACAAAAACTAAGGAACTTATACGGATGTAATACGGCTATGATGAGAAGTAGTATCTTAGGTATGGCGTTGTCGAAGACACCGCTAAACACCGCCAGACACGGTGTCGTCACACCGTGTCGCTACGGGTGCCGCCAGGGGAGCGCCCCGCTACCATACCAGAAGCTATCGATCCGCGGTCAAGCGCACATCTAATTGTACATACCACTTTTTTGTAAATACTTAATCAAGGGAATTACACCTTGTTGTTATTAGAAGTTGTTTTAATTATTGAAGGAGAACCCCAGCAACATCCACAACAGGCGTCAAAAGTATACAATTAAATTCCAAATTCACTTAAAATTCTTGATATTTGCCAGTTTTAGAAATAATTAGCATGGCGCCTTTCAAAACAATGGTACTACTCAATAAAGTATTACTTACATGATACATTGACATAATATGATGACACATTGGCTGTTTATAAATAATCATTTAATAATAGTAATTAATATCGTATCAGATTAATGTTTCATAACATACGCTCTACTTTGTACGCTTACAAATAAATTAAATGCATGTTGCATGTTAGACTAATGTTGTATTATGGGTAAAACATAGAAGCCAAAATTGTATACGCCCCAACTTTACCTGTTTAATAAATTAAAATTCAGATTCTGATTCAAATTCAGATGAACGCTTTGCTAGCTTATCTGTAAATAGATGCCGACTGGGCACGCAGAACTATTTGCGAGTTACTGAAAACTTGCATCCTACTCGCATGCAACACGTACAAATGGCAAGTTTCTGTGGTTGGGAAGTGCTGTGGTCCTGTCCCAATTAGTTTCGAAGCATCTACGTTTTGGAGTAATTGACGAGCATAATATAGGGCAGACCGAGGTGAGTTGTGACAGAGGAGAGTTGTGACAGAGGAGAGTTGTGACATCATCTATTTTTTGGAATCTATTAACTGATAGCGAGCTCGCAATAGCACATGTTTGTTAGTTCAAGTTCCAAGTTAACAAACGCGCACTGTGTCGAACTAGCTAACAGTTAATGTCACAACTCTCCTTTGTCACAACTTGATATCGATGGGGCCGAAGAGACAAGTGATACGAGCATTAGTTCACACTCTTTATTCACAGTATAGGCAAGTCGCGGGCGCAGCCACACGCACACATGCATCGTTAGCTAGTTACACACATATGTAACACAACTCACCTCGGCTTCCCCTATCATTGTAATTAAAATAGCCTATAGTCAAAAATGGGTCAATGCAAGAAACGTACTGTTTGTCTTTGTTCCGTCGATTGTTGGACAATAAATAATCGCAAATAATAAAAATTGGCGTGGTATAACTCTATGCGCAGAAAAACCAAAGTAGCCGACATAGCCCGCATGATTGCATGGTTGAAGTAGCGATGGGCGGGCCATGTAGTCCGGAGAACGAATGGCCGTTGGCGTTGTTAAGTTCTGGACTGTCGTCCACGTGGGACGACCCCCGACTAGGTGGACGGATAACCTTGAGAGGGTCGCGGGGAGTCGGTGGATGCGGTCTGCGCACTGTCGCACACTGTGGCGAGCTATAGGGGATGCCTATGTTCAGCAGTGGACACCCGTGGCTGATAAATAAATAGATAGATAACGCTATGCAGATAACAACCGTGAAATTCGTACATATATATAGACAGCAATAATCGACATGTGGAGCAGTAATCAGTTTTTATGACGGTTAATCACGTCATTGTTATTTTCTATCCATACTAATTATCTCTTCACGCTTAAATCGCTGAACTGATTTCGATGAAATTTGGTATGGAGATAGTTTGAGTCCCGGGAAAGGACATAGACTACTTTTTATCCCGGAAAAATACCCTTATCTTTTTGAATTTAAGGCGGAAGAAGTTGCGGGCTGAAGGTAGTACTATTATAAAGTTGTAAAAATGAAATGCCTGTCCATTAAAGATATTTCAAAAAATCTTAACAGACTATTTCGAGCTTACTCGATCGAAAAATATATTTTTGTATATTTTGTAAGTCTGTATGTGTCGTTGTATGTATGTAAGTATGATCAAAACCCTCCGAATTCTACAAGAAATAGACAAACGGCAAAGCTACAAAAAATAAGAACTCCGCTATATAAGGAAAACAATGATACAAACGAAATACCGAAGAAAACAATCAATAATAATAAAAGCGATCGAGCCTTCCCCTTTTTTATTTGCACATTGAATGTCAAGACCCTTTCTTCGACAGAAAAATTACTAGAACTAAAATCTGTCTTAAAACATATCAAATGGCATATACTAGGTCTATGCGAAGTCCGACGTCTAGGTGAAGATATCACGGAAGACAACGAACATATTTTTTACTACATAGGGCAAATCAAAGGGCTTTATGGCGTAGGGTTTTTGATAAAAAAGAACTAAAAGAGAATGTTACTAGCTTTACAGGAATCTCAGAAAGAATTTGTATACTCGAAATAAAACTAGAACAAACACCTTTTACAATAATTCAAGTATATGCCCCGACGGAAAACTCTACTCAGGAAGAAATAGACGCATTCTATATAGATCTACAAAAAGCACACGATAAGATCACATCAAAGCACTTAATAACCATGGGGGACTTTAATGCCCAAGTAGGTAAATAGAAACCACATGAGATAAAAGTGACCGGAAAATTTGGTTATGGCGAACGAAGTAAAAGAGGATATAGACTAATAGACTACGCCTACGAGAATGAATTAAAAATCATGAATACTGTATTTAAAAAGAAAATAAAAAACAAGTGGACCTGGATATCGCCAGATAAAAAAACCAAAAATGAAATTGACTACATATTGACTACACAACCTAAACTATTCACAAACTTAGAAGTGTTACAAGCGTTCAATTTCAGCTCAGATCATAGACTTGTAAGAGGAACTCTGAATATAGGACCGCGCAAGAAAAGTAGACGCAGTTTCACTAACATAAAAACACAGCTAAAAACAGAACATGGACAGCAAGAATATCTAAAGAATTTAAATTCGTTCGTACCAAAAGTAATTGAAAGTTGCAAATCATACACGTCTGATGAATATTGTACAAAAATAGAAACCTCAATAAAGGACAGCTTGCATTCCAAGACAACTGTAAAACAAAACAAGCAAATTTTCTCCGAAAAAACTCAACAACTAATAAAAATTAGAAGTAATTTACAGCATAAGATAACCTTAAGTAAAGCAGACAAAAAGGAACTTTGGCAACTCTACAAGGATACAAATCGAGCAATAAGAAACGACTATAAAACTTACCGAACTGAAACGATACCAAAACACCGACAAATTTCAAGAAGCTCAAAAAAGGCGTTCAAAGAATTAGAAAAAACGAAAAAAATTGATTCCATCTCTAGGACTAGGTTCTACAAATACAAAATCACGCTCAGAAATTATCAAAATAGCGACGGACTTCTACCAACAACTCTACAGTATACCAAATGAGATGGGATATCCTTCCTTTTCCGTTCCTGCTACGATCGACCAGGATGGCTCAAATATAGATATAGACCCCTTTGAAGAAGTAGAAATATTGAAACAAATGCAGAAGTTAAAGTTTGAAAAGAGCCCTGGTAATGATGGATTGACAAATGAAAGTATCAAATACGCCAAACACCTTCTGCTTCACCCCGTCGAGCTGCTCTTTAATAAAATCCTCAAGACAGAATCGGTGCCAAAATCATGGACTGAGTCCGAAACAATATTATTATATAAAAAAGGCGATCCCACGGATATTGGTAACTACCGACCAATCAGCATAATGCCTTACCTCTATAAGCTATTCGCGTCATGCATACTAAACCGAATTAGTGGAGATTTAGGAAAGCACCAACCTATAGAACAGGCCGGTTTCAGGACAGGATTCAGCACCATTGATCATATCCATGTGGTAGAGCAGACAATTGAAAAATATTTAGAATACAGGAGACCTTTGCATCTAGCCTTTATAGAATATAAAAAAAGGTTTTGATACGATTTCCCATGATAGCATCTGGATGGCTGTAATTGATCAACAAGTACACCCTAAATATATAAATATCATCAATAATATTTATCAGAAAAGCACAAGCAAAATAAGGCTGGATAGACTAGGAAGTAGCATAGATGTTAAAAGAGGGGTAAGACAAGGTGATCCCTTATCACCCAAGCTATTCATCGCAGTTCTGCAATTTATAATAAAAGACTTACCATGGACAAATAAAGGCATAAATATAAATGGCAATATCTTAAGTCATTTACGGTTCACTGACGATATAATTATATTCTCCGAAACCTCGTCACAACTGAGTAATATGATAAATGAATTAGTCTTAGAGCAAAAAAGTAGGCCTCGAAATGAATACAAACAAAACAAAGCTAATGACTAATTCAGAAAGAAAAACTATATTCGTAGACAACGATGCACTGGAATATGTGCAGCAATATATCTATCTAGGTAAACAGCTATCGTTTAAACCTGAAAGAAATTGCGAAGAACTAGAAAGGAGAGCAGCTATAACATGGAGAAAATACTGGGCACAAAAAGAAATCAAAAAGTCGCCAAACATAGACGCAGAGTCGAAAAAAATAGTCATGGATTCTACAATTCTACCGTCTCTCACATACGGCTGCCAAACGTGGACATCTACTCAAAGAGCAATGGAAAGAAGCTCTTTGGGATTAAAGCTTAATGATAGAGTCAACAGCAAGAGGATAAAAGAGAAAACAAAAGTAATAGACGCTCTACAATTCGCTCAGGGCCTCAAATGGAAGTGGGCAGGGCACGTGGCTCGCTACATTGACGACAGATGGACAAGTAGAGCTACGCAATGGCAAGGACCAGCCGGCACGTGAAAAAAAGGCAGACCATCATCTAGATGGAAAGACGAAATAAAAAGGGTGGCGGGCCAAAATTGGATTCGTATCGCCAAAGACAGAAACGTCTGGAATTCTTTGGAGGAGGCTTTTACCCAGATGGGGTCCATACATTAAAACACTCTATTTTTAAAATGTAATCCTTTTGACTAAGTATTTATTACTTATTTAATTCTACATAATAATCAAAAAAATTACATCATATTTCAACTGAATTATATAATAATCTAACATATTTTCCTTCTATTTTACACAGTGGTATTGAACACGTTTATGTATGGAATGAATAAAGCTATATTGTTATTATTATTAGTATTATATGTGTCGTTGTGGCTTCATCTCGCCAAATCGGCTAAACGGATTTCAACTATCTTTGGTACACGGGTAGCTGGTCGATACTTTATATGCTACTGCGTTGAAGAAAAAAAGAGGGGTTATGACTTTTACTCCTTCGCGAACGAAGTTCCGGCCACCTTCTAGTAATTAAATAAAAATACTTTATTTCCACAATGTATAACAGATTACGTAACAGGATAACGTTCATGTACTTTAAATGGTTGTTAGCTAAGTTTGATTTAGGTCAAGTGTACACGAGTATAGGTACAGTTACGCAATTGATATTGTGGTGAAGTATAAAGGGTCAGTTTTGTTATCGAAGCTGGGCGGTCGCGTAACAGGACTTTATATAAGCTTAGAGCGATACACACGGATATATAGCGATACTCATCGATGAAATATGTTTTTCAGCAAATTAAATAGCAAAAGACCTTTTTCGGTACTCTCTAAATTCAGTGGTTGCATTGTTGTCCATATCCGATAAGATTGTTTAAAATCTAAATATAGAACATCGATATGGTAGCCTCGATGTCGTCGTGGGGTAATTAGTATTTTATGCAATCGTTATATATTGTATGCATATTCAGTCGAATACCGCGTTGGCCTTATTAAGGTACGAGAAATTGTGTACAATACTTTTTCTACGAGTAACCCATAAAACTATAATAAATGAAACACAGCTAAAAAAATAATTATTTAAGTAATTGAGCTTACCTACTTCGATTTCTGTAAAATTGTCCTGTAATATTTATTTTAACGGACGGTAATTAAATAATATTTATACGCGATTAAGCCCCGTTTTGTTGTGTTGTGATAATGAGTGAAGATCATGTATATCAATATTTTCTATCAATAAAATATTGTTTGTTACATGAATGAGCTTCTTTTAAATCTTGTATAAACATTTATGCTCATTTCCTATTGTTCAACAGTTTCAACAGTTTTGGCGTGATTAAGCCGCAACGGCACGTACAAACATTAAAAAAAATATCGATTCAGAGACCTCCAATTACTTAGTCCGGTTTTTTTTAATATCTTAAATGTACAGACATTACATTTTACAATTTTATATCAAGGAGGATCTGTAAGAATCAAGAACTTGGATCATTGAACAAAGATCTAGTGTCTGAGCCGAATATCATTGGAAATAAAGGCAGGAAGACTCCGTTGGCTCGGACACCTAGAAATAATGTCGGACGATAGGGCGGTAAAGAAGGCGTACATTGGGCAGCCTGTGGGACGGCGACCGATCGGCTGACCAAGATACAAATGAAGAGATGAAGTGCCCAAGGAACTACGCGCTCTGAATGCGGAAAACTGGGAGGAGATTGCTCAAAACAGCGCGCGCTGGCGCCATGTTGTATCGTAAGTAAGTATATCAGTGTAGATAATCTCTCAGGTTAAGTCCGATGGTGGGTAGTCGGAGCAGGATGAGTTTTAAAAATAAGCTCCTCCTGTATAAGACCAATACTGACCTATTGTAGCGCTGCTTTCGCTCATGTGGGCGAAATGCAGCTCAAGCCCCTTCAGGTCATCCAAAACCGATTTTTGAGGCGTACCACGGATGCACCGTGGTTCGTCTCAAACTTATCCCTACATCACGATGCAGAGATTCCCACCATCCATACCTATCTTAAAGGTAGATAACTACCACATATTTTGAGAAAGCCAGCTCTCACCCGAATCCTTTAATTAGGAACGCGGCGGACTATGTCCCGGCCCACATTCCGGTGGAAGCTGACTTTCAAATTATCCCACAAAATTTAGATGATCATATACAAAATCTTGTAAATGATCAGGCTCAATTATTACAGACCGTCACTGACCAAAGCGCCTTCAGATTAGCCGTCAGAAGGCTAATCAGAAGGCCGCGACACATACTGTCCGACCCGGATGACGTCATCACGGCTACCATCAAAAGATGGTACCCGGAAGACTCCTCCGACTCGGACACAGATGACGAACCCATCAACCATGTTGCTGACTACTACTTTGACCGGAACATAGACATATTCCGAAACCCACATGACGATTACGGATACGGATACGGATACGGACACGGACACGGACACGGACACCGGCGGCCCCGCAGGCGGGGTCGTCCACCGCGATCTTAGTACACGGGTCCCCCACACGTTATCCCATACCCATTCTATTCCCCAAAAGCCCCAAACAAAACCCAAATATCCTAGCTAGGGACACTGACTACCAACATGACGCACACCGGCTAGAGTATAGCTAGGTATACTCCGACTGTCGTGCACTCGAGCACGGCAGTCACCGACACGTGGTGCCGCAAGTTGTTGCGGCAGCTTCACCACCACAACGTTTTACGGTAACAGCATATTTGCTAGCCGACAATTAGCCCAATCAATCAATCAATCTCTCTCTCTCTCTCTCTCTCTCTCACTCTCTATCTAGCTAGTATGCCATATGGTGGTGGGGTCAGCTTTTAAAACTCGATAATAAAGTGTAGATAATAAAGGTATATATATATGTATTTTATGTTACTAATAATGATAGGTATCCCAGTAACCCGTGTGTCCGTGCTTATCACAGGTTGTGTAAGCCGTCAGTTCATTATGACGGGACGCAATCTCGCCTGTTGCGTAACTACGGGACATTTAGGAGCAATAAATAGATAACTTGTAATAAGGCGGGCGAAAAGTTGTCGCCATTTCAAGGACGATCGAGATTTGTTGTCACGATTTTCACTGCCATGCCTAGAGAAAATTAGAGATAGTAAAGCATTTCTAAAAAAAATGTATGGGCACGTTAATTTACACAAAAATCGTAACTTTCCTTTGTTGTTACCAAATGTTTGATATGATATACATTACTATTATTTTTGATGATTAAGATTGTATTGAGCTTAAATTTTCTTAATTATCCAAATGAATGAACAAAACATCAATCATGAAACAATTATCATCAAAAATATTAACAATCTTCATCTAACACCTCTGGTGAAGTTTTCAGATGAATACGATGAGCAGCGTTTCCAGCTAATGAAGTGAATTTAAATTTTACTATGTTAATGATGTACGAACCGAAAAACTTCAGTAAAAATCGAAATACATTGTCGCTTATTGCGCAATAGATACAGATTTTTTAAATATTTATATTATACGTGTTTACTATGAGCAATTGGGAATATTAAGTTTCGCAGAGGTGTTCATATTATATTTTTCCTTGATATGTGGACTCAGAGTTTATTTTTATGCCATATAGATTTTTAGAAGTGACATTTGTTCATGACAATCGCATGTACACATTTTTACTTTCCTGTGTAGTGATTAGCAACAAAAATTAAAAAGTTAACTGCCAATGAGATATTTTTTAATGTTCTTAATAAACCATATAGACCAAATTAAAAATTTATACAGTCGATTTTATGTCTCATCGATGTTTAAAAAAAATAGGGTATGACATAAAAATATACTATTTTTAGGTTCTACGTCCATGTAACATATAATATGGCATAAAAATATATCTCAGGAAACTTTATGTTCCCAATTTGTAGATAGCTCGTAATACGGCGGGCGAGAAGTTGACGCCATTTCAAGGAAAATAGTGATTTACCCAAAGGCATAATTGTCACTTTAATACATAAGACTGTTCTTGTGTATCCTTACCTTCTTATACGTATTAATAAATGTCCTATAAAAAGGACCAGAGAGTGACATAGTTTATTTTTGAACGCATAAAATGCACGGCTCCTAAATAATAAGCAAATTATGTTACCTATATATTTATCTTATTTTATATGTAGCTAAAATTGGATCCAATAACTGATGTCAAGAATTCTGTTACAAAGACACATACAGGACACAGGACAGACGCTTTCGCACTGAAATACATTTCAATTCAAACGCTTTATTGAACACTTAAGTAAAAGCACGAGTCTAACAAACTAGAACGTCTTGTTTCTGTCCATAGTGTCCATGCTCTAAGTTTTTATACAATGTTAGGCATTATCTGTTCGTACTGCAGTACCGTACTGCAACAAACCAATTTTCAAATGCTCTCAAACGAAACGTTAACAGTTTGACACACTCCAGAGGTTTAACTTATTTCTACCAACAGTTCCGGAGTACAGCCAGCTCCACTCATACAAATAGGAATCTATCCGTACGAAGACGCAAAGAATATTATTTTCCCGTGAGATGGGAACGTATGAGAGACTTATAGCGTTAGGGATGGCATACTCTACTTCATTTATACATTATTTGTAAAGTGAACACACATTCGATATGTAATCTGACTGATCATTTTGATAGGTTTAGTACTTGGGATTATATTTGGGCTGCAAATACACAAGTAAACTCATAATTTGCAATAATACATAGATTTGCATACATAATAATACTCGTAATTCGTTTGAATTGAAACTACTCAATTGAAAAAGTCGTCATACGCGATCCTGAGGAGCTTTTTTGGTTCGTATGAGTTTTGTGACGCTTATTTTGGATTTAAAAATGTCAGGCTCATCTTTTATTCCACCCCGAATGCTTCACACATGCCTCGATTGTAGTATAGCAAATTATTTCTGAATGCCAACCTTACATCACAGCAACGGCATTTGATAATGTGACATTAAATAACGTCCGATAACCCTCACAATGAACTGTGGACGTATTTGCTAAGTTTTTGAGGGCACATTATGTCAAAATATCCAAAAATGAATAATGTGGAAAGAACATATTGCCATCTTTTGCCACCCCTAATACTTCCAGCAAGATACAGCTACAACAAGAATATATGGCAAATACGAGCTAGTGAATAGCCATTCTTACATCGCTGCATCCGATACATTGCGACGTCAAATTACGCCGTCGACTCTCACAAAGAGCTGTGGAAGTGAGAATATTTTTTAAAAGAAATATCGTTTGCAGTCAATTTCTTAACTCTTTGAAACTGGAATAGGTTTTGAAGGTAAAACAAATGTTTTAAAAATACAGGTACCTAATGTAGCCTTTGAGTGAATGCCAATAGTGTTTTCTTGTACTGCGTGCTGTGAAGATGTAATGAAAATGCTTTGTACATTGTTTTGCAATTTGAACGGAGAGAAATATGTAATAAACAGAACAGAAGTTGAAAAATTGTTTATGACTATGCTTGTTTAAAGTTGAATTGAAGATAAGCTAAGCTTTATAATCTTTATTGTTTTTGTTACGGCTCGATGTTTTACCGTGAGCATTATATTGTGTATATTTATTTAGTTTAGCTCATTTTAATGGGTCGTATTTTAAATTGGTACAAATATTAATTACGTAAGATTCATATAAATAATACCGAAAACAATTCAGAAAATCTTAGGTGATTTCTGCACTCAAATTCTCATTTCAAGCAATTTGTGTGCATAAAGCGATACCTGACTCAACTTCGTGAAAACCAGTATTCTCCGTAACATTGAAGACGCCAATAAACCGAACAGGAAAGAATATACAGAACCGTATATCTACCTACTTACTTAACTTGTTTATGAATGTCTGAAAATGTTAGTGAATTTGTGATAGGTTCAAATATGTTGTAACGGGCGAAGCAAGTATAGGTCGGGAAGGCGGAGAAGCCACACGTCCTGCAGTGCCGGAGCAGAAAGATTTAACATTAGGCTTAAGTTATTTAGCCTTGATTCTGTCACTACAAGATGTCATTTTGAAGCAGAACGTGTAAAGAAGTATGGAGCCGACAGAAATGGCGGTTCAAAGCTTTTGTAAATTTTGCTGAAAAACGTAGAATGTGTTTATTAAAATGGTGGTTTTAGTATTATTTGGTTTTGGTTTGTGGTTTGCTGAACTGTATTTGTTATTTACGTTTATTAAAATGGCTAGAAAATATTTATTTTCAATTAAACGCTTTTGCGTACATTATTGCTTTGTATTTATCTGGAGTGCGAGGAATTGAACAAGATGTACTTTATATATTCAGTCACTGCTTTATGATCTATATCAGTCCAGCCAATAGGGAATATACTTGAATTTTATTTTTTGCTTTATTAAAAGCTAATTAATTTAACAAACAGTAGACAAAAATAATTTTGCAAATAGCTATAAAATTAACCAAGATATAACCCATCAAACATTTCATTATATTTCTTTCTTGCAAAACAGAATTTAATATGGAGTTTATATGGCCGGAGTGCACTGTGACATAACAGTGCATATCGGACCTCTCTGTCTAATTACTAGTTTAAAATGCTTATATTATGCGTATATCTTGGCCGATGTTAATTTTAATGTCACATTTTGAAATGGTTTTTATGGTATTTTGATTTTTAGTTAAGAAAAGCGATATTTTTTTTTATACATATACCCTATTTGATGTGATGAGGCAACAATGACACAGAAACATCAAAAACACCAGCCGGACATCCGAATCGAATGTTTCGCTACGGGAAAGCTCGGTTTTTAGCTTCGCGACCTTTAAAATTCACGCGAGGGGTCTATACTGTCCTTGGAGCAGCTAAATACACGGACGAGTTAAGAAAATCTCTAATGGCAAAAGCATATTTATAAGGTTGAGGAATAGGAAAAAAAAGCATATCCTAAGCCCAAAACCAAATTACTTACTTTTACCGGGACACAGTTCTTATAAGAAGGTATTGTGATGACGATCCTTATTGGGAGATGCAATTATTATTTTCTTTATTATTCTTAACTCTTATTTTAGGTCTTTTACATTCAAATTCAAAATTCAAAAGATTTATTTGCTAGGAATACAGATTTCATATAGGTCTTACAAAATTTTTGGTTTCATGTATTCAGCCTACACGTAGGCATGCAAATATTTATCACTCTAAATTATATTCATATTCAATTTCAAATCTAAATAATCAATAATAATATTATAATGTCAATAATCAATAATAATAGTATAATTAAAATAATCAATAATAATAGTATAATTAAAATAATTACCTAATTCTACATGTGTCAAGAAAATATTTTTGAATGATCTGCCAAAAATAATAGACACCACTAGTATTCTGTTTGCCGACGACATTTCGGTCGTTTTTCCGTGCCCTGGAGGGAGATATCTGAGTGAGTCCCAATTGGAGAAAATTTTGTTCCAACTAGTTTCATGGCTAACAGACCACAACCTAGAGTTAAATTTTCTGAAAACAAAACTAATGCTCTTTAGACGCCATCAAAAGCAACCTTTTGAAGTCGACTTTTCTTTTCATAGCACTAAATTAGAATTTGTTGACACGTTTTCACTGTTGGGACTAAATATCGACTCACATATAAATTGGAAGGACCACGTCCTCAAAGTGGCTAGTAAACTGTCCAGATTTCTATATGCCTTCTATGAACTTAAAAAAAAGATATAAACTCGGCCAAAACTGCCTATTATACATACGCCCACTCTTTACTTACATATGGTATATTGCTATGGGGCAACAGTACTAATACCAATAATTTGTTCATCCTTCAAAAAAGGCTGTCAGAATCCTATCTAATATAAGGCCGATGCAAAGCTGTAAACCGTATTTCAAAAAGCTTGGAATTCTAACACTGACTTCAATATATATTTATGAAGCCTGCATTTTTGTTAAAAAGCATGCCACTTTTTTTCCACAGGCAGAATATTACTCAAAAAGACTTAATCTGCGTAACAATAACAATTAAGCTTTACCTGCTACCAAGTGTTCCAACTTGAAAATATTTAATACGGGCCCATATATGATGTGTGTCAAAATCTACAACAAAATACAACCCGCAATAAGATGTATAGAGGAAATTAAATTATTTAGGAAAGCATTAAAAGAATATTTATTAGAAAAAAGCTATTATACACTACAAGAATTTTTTGATGATACTTCTTAAAATACCTTAAAATTAACTACTGTAAACTAATGTTTTGTTGTTTTAAATGTGGAAATTCATTCCAATATTTCCAATTTCATTTTTAAGTATGTAATGGTAGAATTAAGTAAATATTAGTATTAGTATTAAGTAAATTGCTGTGCCCTTGCAGGGTGTATATTATGATGTTCATTATGTAAATGTTATAATATGTATGCAATAAATAGTTTGAGTTTGAGTTTAAATACAGAATATAATCACATTATAAAAAACCTAACAAGGGTGTCACCGGCAGCGGGGCAGGACCTAAGTTATTTTAAAATATCATATTATCCGTTTCTTTTCTTCTACAATAATTTTCTGTACGCATTTAGTTTATACTTTAAAATATATATTTAAGATAAGTACTAACATTACAATAGTAAATAATTATTTAGAAAAGATGACTGACTGTTGAGTATGTTTCGGCTTTCTTCCCAACAGTGGTCAAATCTTAGGAAATGCCGATAGATTCAGAGTTGTAAAAGAGCCCTTAATTACAAAATAAAGATCATTATTTCACACTAGGTTATAACAAGTGTGGAGTTGGTTGGGCGTAGGATTTGAAAACTCAGTATCTCCGGCGTTATAACAACTCGGCCTTCGGTCTCGCGGTTGACGTGATTAAAATATCTTCGATTGTTGTAAACATTAGTTTACAACTTTATTTATTTAATATTTATTGCATAACAAATAAAGGAACAATTTTCGGTCTGGCATGTGACTGGTAGAGAATGCCGGTCCGACAATTCTTCCTTTATTTGTTATGCAACAAAGATCGAACAGAATCGTTCAGTAGGTACAGGATCGTAGCATCTTTTTAATATACTAGAAGGCGCCTGCAACTTCGTTCGCGGAGGAAAAATAGTCATAACCCCTCATTTTTCGACTGCGTAGTCGGATAAAAAGTATCCTATAACCATCTGGAGATACCCAGCTACCCGTGTACCAAAATAGTTGAAATCTGTTTAACCGATTTGGCCTGATGAAGCCACAACGACACATACAAACATAAAATCCAAAAAAAATATTTTTCGTTTTAGTGACTTCCAAATAGTCCATATCAATCGAGTTTTTGAAAATATCTTCAATGTTTCACTTTTGCAACTTTATAATAGTATAGACATTATAGTTGAAATAAATAAATTGGTCGTCAGTAAGCTGCAACGCAAAACTTATCCCAATATAAATTGAAACCAAATCCAGCATTCAATTGCAAAGCGTGCAAATTTTAATCGTGTAGTTTTAACTAAATAACGTCCACGTGGCACAGCTAATACTTTGCAATTTGCATTAATTTCGTAACAGTTGATTCATTATAGTTAAACCGTTTCCATTACTGACGTGATACATTGGGGTTTAGCCGCTCATTTTAATAGCATTGTTAGGATAATCTCGTTTAAAGATACGAATAGTTTATATCCGCCATTTTGGTGAGCAGATAAACGCGTGATAACATTAAAATGATAAAGTCGTTGTGCATTTCGGAATAGGATTAGTAGTACCCGTTTAATTATATATCATCAATTGGTTTCCTTTCCTTATGACTGGTGCCTTTAGAAGACAGGAACGGATGGAGGAACATACTTAATACCTCGATATATACGTGTGAACTTCAATTATTTACATAAAACAGAGACAATATTAATATTTTCTTCTGTTTCCGCGATTATTACTCATTGAAATAAAACAATTTAACTGATTATATCGCGTATATTATCTCATTTTAGTTCCCGACGTTTCGGAAGCTTTCCAGCTTTCCATGGTCACGGGAGGACGTCCTCCCGTGACCATGGAAAGTCCCGTATTCAACATAATGCCTATCCATACTAATATTATAAAGGCGAAAGTGTGTCTGTCTGTCTGTCTGTCTGTTACCTCTTCACGCTTTAACCGCTGAACCGATTTGGATGAAATTTGGTACGGAGATAGTTTGGGTCCCGAGGAAGGACATAGGCTACTTTTTATCCCGGAAAAATTCCCTTATCCGCTATAAACGAATTTAAGGCGGACGAGGTCGCCGGCAGGAGCTAGTAGTTAATAATTAAGTAGGATAAATAGGTGAATAGTTATTTGTTATTCAAGGCTGCAAAGTTGTTATTTCTCGCGAGTGCTTGAATTGAAAGCCGAGTAAGTGAAGGAATCTAAAATTGAGCCACAAGCGGAGCGAGTGGTACAAAAATGGATTCCTGAGCGTAACGAGGCTTTGAAGGCACGAGAAGGAAAATAATTTTGCAGCCGTGCGAATCACACAACTTTTCACCCCACTACAGCGAGGGAAATATCTGATGTAAGAAAAACTATGAAATTATAACAAACCGATTACTTTTTCATTTAAAACTAGTGATAATGATCCTACAAACAAATGAACATATAAAAAAAATTGGAACTTCAAATTACTTTTCCACGTTAGCGGATAAAACAATTTTTTCCACGCAGATTTGGCGCTGTAAACGGAAGTCTTCTGAGCTAGTGAAGTGAAAAATAATAGTTTTCACTGACTTATGAGCTATATTTTTTATATGTTTATTTGTTTGTTTTGTAATGAGTGTGTTTCGTAGATTAATTATCATAATTTTTTGTACATAAAACTTGAATAACCTTTGCTTCTCTAAGAAAGTTATCCCTTTTACTAAAATGGTGACGACTATTTTCCAAAATAGATAACTTTAGTGAGTGCACGGTGATTCCGCTCCCGTACAAGGGCGGCCATAAATACCTCAACTCCAAAAAAAGCCATTTTTTCGATTTTAAACTATAAAGGGTTATTATACAAGCATGAAATATATCATTAATAACATTTTTAGACATTTATAATAAACTTGTGTGACTATTTTTATTAAAAAAATATCTGTAGTCAAAACCATTTTATAAAACGTTATTATTTTAAACATAAAGCCATTAGATAAAAAAAAATTGTAATTAATGAAAACATAAATGAAACAGCATACTACATAAATAATAAAAATATTTATTTCAAGACTATTTACATATATACAAATAAGGTTATATTAAAACAAAGCGATTACTTACTATTTATACATTCAATATTACCTACTTACTATTTACACACAACAAGTCCAATACAGATTTAGACAAAGAACTTTTTTTTTTAACAGGTAACCTTCTCAAACTTGATATTAGGGGATCTGAGTGAAGAAGAAGTCGATTAATCAAATCAGTATTAGTCAAAACGCGGTTCATTTTTCGTGTGTGATCTAGTCGAAATGCTTTATAGTATTTGTTACTCGCTTCAGCTGCTTCTTCAGACAGTTCTCCTATAGACAGTAGGCCGTGATTGATAATGTCAGCACCATGAATCAAAATTTTGTGGACAGAAGCAGGCAAATAGTACCATGGATATTCGGCAACTAATTGCCGTGCAGTTTCTAAAGCGAAATCTCTGAATTTTGTCGCATCAATGTTATATCCCGAATTGATACACTGAAGTACAGTCCAACAACGATCTAGGAGATCCTTCTTAATACCCGTAATTTCAGCTGAAATATCTGAGCTTGAGAAGAACCGCCTAGCAGTGTTGCCATCGTTCGATGTCCCGCTTCCGCCACTTTTGGGTTTATCGATAATAAGACCTAACTTTTCCCTAAATTGCGATTGTATAAGTTTTTTTTTTTCAGCTACAAGTCGTTTATCGCTATCAGACCTAGCTTGCCATTTCTTAACCTCTAACTTGTAAGCGAGATGAATGAAATATTCAAAAAATCGGATCAATGCGTGAAGTGGAGACATGCCATATTCATATTTACTTTCGTCAGTTGCTTTGCACAAACATACATCAATTTGATTCATCTCACTTGGTAAAGCTTTACATATATAACATCTAGTTGAAGAAACATCACTAAGTGCATTACACACCTTACCATCGACCATAGTAAGTTGTAAGCTATGATTAATTGTGTATTCGCATGCATTTGTCTTGAAGATAGTCGGTTGCAAGTTACTTATTTTCTGTTTGAAATAAGTCTCCTCTTCAACTGATACTGCAGTTGTTTCCTTAAAAAACTGAAAGCGAATAGGTCTGCAGTATCGAGTTGAAGAAGGACGAGGATTTTTCCACAAAATGATTGAGTTTTCCTTATTATCCGGGTTTAAAATAAGTTGAAGCGGTACATATGAAGTAACAAACAAGCTACTATCCACAAGAGAAGAATCTGAGAAAGTTTGTTTGTATTCGCTATGTCCTGTACTACCATCAAATCCCCATTTCCCAACCAAAGATATTTTATTTAAAGACTGGTCAGGTATTTTATCTAAAATATCTTTTTGAGACTCAAGAATCCGAGTGGCAGTGTGATCTAACAAACTCTGAAGTTCGACTTCGGCTGATGATTCAGTAACGGCTACAGTTGTAGGGTAACATCTCTTTTTAGCCTTTACAATGCGTTGATAGGAAGGCATACAATCTTTCAGTATATTATTATGTATAAAATTCTTAATTAATAGATATTGCTTTCTAGAAATCTTACCTTCTGCAATAAGTGACAAAACTTTGTTTTCGTCGACTTTTGTAGAAGTTAAGCTGGAATCAGCAGAAGCATTGAGCAGTGTATTTACAGCAGACTCGTCAAAATTAGATAGTTCCGCCAGTCTCCTTCTTTTAGTGCGTTTACTACTTTCATTAAAGTTTTTCCTCGGACGGCCACGAGAAGTGGAAGGGGATCTTGTTTTTTTCCAATAACATGCAATTCGTTTACATAAATTCCTTATTTTAACCCTTAAATTCTCTATGCCAATATTTTCGATGTTATCCGAAATAATTGATGTTTCCGTCAGTGTAGTAAAAACATGTTGAAATTTTTCTGTATCAGTTCCTTGTCCAGAGTGCCAAATATCAAAAACACTACGTTTCGAAATAGAACACCTTAAAAATGTACCTAAAACAAAATTAAAAACATTTTTTAAAAATCGGATTTTTTTCGGCTACCCTACTCTTGTTCTTTGAAACCCCTTTTACCTAAGAAGAGGTCAAAAAAGGTCGATGAAAGTTACAGCCCTTATTAAGGACACTTCCATCTATAACATAATATATGTGTCAAGTGCGGCAAACCTCGGCATCAGAGTATAACTCTCAATGAAATCATACTTCTTAAAAATTAATCGTAAACGACAGACCTCTACTAGAAAATTATTTTAAAATATAAGCACGCATATTTATATACAAAACATAATTGAAAAATAAAGTACATACCCTCTTCTTGGATTTCCATAATAATACCACGTGGACACACGCAAATAATAATAATAGTACACAATAACAAAGTGATTAAGTTGCGGCGACAAAAACACACTACTAATTAGGGTCGAGATGCGTTCACTTTCGTTGCACAAAAGTAAATGATAATAGTACTTTATTGCTGTGCTATATATAGTATTTAGAAGATTGTCTATCGGTGAATCATTTTACTTACTTTTTAGTCCAGGATACGCTCATGACTTTTTTCGATTTATGGCCTACGGCGGAATCACTGTGGAGTGGTAGCGGTCACTTTGATGTCTGTTAATAGCGACGACACCTTGGAAACATACGTAGCAACGTCGCGATCAAAATACCTTAATACACTTTAGTAATCACAATAAATAGTTTACATAAAAAAAATATTAAAAAAACAAAAAACCCGACTGCGTAAAAAACTAAAAAGAAAAAAACAAGTCCAGTACCCTAGACATTTGTTAAGTTATAATAGAAATCTTTCATGATTCATGATCGATACTCACAATATAACAAATAATAAATTCTATTGTCTGCCATAAGAAATGTAGATTGACGCAAATCTTCCCAACAATGGGTCCCGACTGTTCAAAATCGCTATGTTCCATATTAGACTTTATTATTTGTCATATTGTAAGTATCGATCATGAATCTTGAAAGATTTCCATTATAACTTAACAAATTTCTAGGGTACTGGACTTGTTTTTTCTTTTTAGTTTTTTACGCAGTCGGGCTTTTGTTTTTTTAATATATTTTTTTATTTTACACCTTTTAGTTAAAATTATAAAAGTCAGTAAATTTCGCAATCTTCGTCGTGGGGGTTATTGAGAAGCTTGGACGATTTATTACAATACCATAAATGAAAATTTAGTGAGAATGGCTTGCTAACCAACTTTAAATCGTTATAGTTCCTAACTGGTAATTCCAAATTAAAAATAATAGAAAAAACCTCATAATGATTTTTTAATTCCTTTTCATTGATACCATTCAATATAGTACGTTGATTTTCATTTTTTTCTTTTTCACAATATGGCGTCTCATTATCGCCATTTTGAGTTTTCATCATTTTCATGTCTTTAGTGACATTCGGACAGTTAAGACAAATCGATTGACGTAAGAATCATCAAAATCGGTCCACGCGTTTGGTCTCTAGAGTGCCAGATAGGAACAAACATACATACATACATACATACACACATACATAGGCTGATACACACATTACCACTCCTTTGCGTTGCGCAGTCGGGTAAAAAATCGATAATATCTTCAAAACTAAGCAAGATTTGCCTGGAGTTCATATACATTTTTTTGGTCCTAATGATCAGATTAACCCTTGTTTGGTTTTTTATAATGTGATTATATTCTGTATTTAACCCCAAACTCAAACTTTTTATTGCATACATATTATAAGATTCAGGTATACGCTGGTAAAATTATGCCGCCTCGTCACGGGCACGTTGTACAATTAACCAGCAAAAATAAATGAATGGTAGTAAATTTATTGATTGGTCAGCAAGTCCGCAGATTGCTTGCCGACCAATCATCAAATTTGCCGCCGAAATAATTTAAATACTATATTTACTTTGATAACATAAAAGTGCTAACGACGCGTATTTCACGTTTATGCATATAATTTGCGTGAAAAACAATATTCAAAGGATATTACTTATTGCAGTTTTTTAACTAGTTGTGGTTTGAAATTAGCACAGCAGAAGGGAAAATATATAACGTTAGTTAGTACAAAGTCCAATACAACTTGAAGATAAAAGTCTAATTAAAAACTATGCTGAGCAAACTGGAACTCTTTAATCGGATCACCAGACAGACTCAAACGGGACGAGACAAAGAAAAGACAATAAAGAACAAGTCTCCAATAACGAATTTTGTTGGAACTTTTAATGGCGGAAACTATTAACGAAGTCGAAGTTGTATGTCATGCGAATCCGGACTGTTTTGTACGACAACTTAAATAGTCGACTGGCTTTTGCTGGGAATTCAGCAGAACCTAACTTTATTCTTAGTCAACACAAGCATGTACTTCCGGCTTCTCCCACGTTAGCGTGTATTAGCGAGTATTAAGTCGCCTATGTCTGAATTCACAACTCACTGGGAGGTTCCAACATCTGCTTATTTGTAAACACAACTAACCAATAAAGTATTTGTAGGAAGAGAGGGCAATGGAGAAATTTCTCTCCAGGCGGGTGTTATAAGGTACCAGGCATTTGTAGATAACATGCAAGGTGGAAGGAGAAGACTGGCTTGCTGTGAAGCTGTGTCATAGTTTGCAGAGTTGCGTTATGTCTAGTCACCATTGTCGTAGGTCACCAATGTAGGGAGAGAAGGCAATAGATAAATCTCCCTTCAGGCGTGTGTTATGCCTGGAGACTGAAGTCCAATGATAGTTGGTCGGAAGTTATATTTATGCAACCGACTTCGAAAACTACGTGAGCGCGATGCAGAACATGCCAGAATTGATAGAAATGACGCTACATCACTCCCCGTTTGAGACCGGAGGCGTGACGTATGAAGGATGTGCAGCTTGTGTGTTTTGGTTCCGCTTGCAAGTGCCAGTGCTCAAAGCCAACATGGCAGAGCCGGAGGAGGCGAGCGAGGGGGCAACGACTGCAAGTAGAGGAGCAGTAACAGTAGTTGTAGAAGTGGTAGAAGTGAAAGTAGAGGGCAGTCAAGTTGCAGGTAGCTGAGGTACCAGGCATTAATTAGTAAATAACATGCAAGGTGGTACACTCGGAGAATTCTGGCTCGCTGTGAAGCGGGGTCATAGTTTGCAGAGTTGCGTTATGTCCATTGTCGGAGGTCACGAATGTAGGAAGAGGGGGCAATAGACAGAACTATCTCCAGGCGGGTGTTAGGGTCCATAGGGTCCAAGCTTGCCTGGAGACTGAAGTAAAATGAGAGTTGGTCCGAAGTTATATTTACGGAACTGACTTAGAAAACTTCGTTAGCGCGATCCAGAACATGTCAGAATTGACAGAAGCGACGCCACATATTTTTCATTTTAATTTTTCATAATCATAACCTATCTATCGGTACTCCAAGTTCGAATTAAATCCATTCAACGGTTAACAAACTCAACATCCATCTTTACAAACTATCATATTTTTATATATTAGTAGGATCAAGAAGCATTCGAAATGTAGTGCTGAAGTCGATAATATGGTCAGCCAAACGCAAAAATATATACGCGATTAAAGCCCTGTTTTGTTGTGTTGTGGGATGTCGACAATTTTTTTCTATGATATGTTATAGAACGACCTTTCAATAATAGAAATACTGGTGAAAAAACCACTTCTATGTTATAAAAACTCCACGAGATATAACAACGTAAGAATCACACTTTTGGACTTTCCTAAAAACGCTCCATACTAAAACCCCAGGAGGGCGTGACATCACACCTTCCTACTTTGACTGATATAAAAAACTTTGTTCTGCAGCTATGTTAAAATTTGCGTTAATCGAAACGGATTCGTAACAAATTATTTCATGGGTTATTCAATGGTATTATCGTTTATTAATATTTTCATACTTTAAAAATGGACTTTCCCACGTAAATTTAAAGGCTTATAAAACAAGCTACACGTAAGATATCGCGCCCAATTTTTTTTTAGGATTTGCATCATAAGAACTACCATTTCGCATCACAATTGTATTATAATTTGAGTACAGTCAACATCCCTATTAATGTTACCTTTTCGAATGATTTTAAAGGCCAGTGAAAAAATAAATTTCACTTGAACCTCATACAATGTGTGTTAGATGAGTGAAAATAAGTGTACAAATCAATGCGTAGATATTGGATTCGTGTAAAGATAAAAGTTTACATTCTCTTATCAGAAGCTGAGCTCTGAGGGCGCCTATATTCAGGAACCTACCGTATTCGTCCCAAAGTGTCAAATAAACTTTTATAAATAACGTCCTTATTCTTATGTAAATGTGAAAGTGTGTTTGTTGGTTTGTGATTCTATACATATTGGAGTATAATAGGTATGAAGACGGGGTAAGAAAGTCAAAATTGTAATTAGTTCGTATGTTAGATAATAAAAAAACATTTGACGCTTATTTATTGCTGTTTTTAAATAATAAAAAAATACTCAGATAAATCGCATTAAGGTTTAGGAGTGAAGGGCTCGTGAAGTCACTCCTAGGTACGTTAACTAGGAGTGATGTCACGCGAGACTCAATGTATCGCCTTTATGTTTTGATTAAGTAATGAAAGAAAAAAATACGTTTTCAATATTTTTTATTAATCTATATGTCGGACTAATTATTAAAATTTAGGCATCATCCTTATTGTAATACTTTTTTGAAAAATGACTGACTGTACTTTTTGTTTTACAAATATCATGATAATAATCACAATTTTTGCAATTTATTAGTGGATCACTCCAGTAGCGTTATTTACAGACCGGGGCAGCACGCTCTAACCAACTTGATGGACGATTACCTCAGTTGGTTAGAGCGTGCTGCCCCGGCCTGGCTCAAGGCACAGGTTCAAGTCCAGTATCGTCGAAACATTTTTTCATTTGTTTCTGATCTTTGTTTATAAAAATGAGTCTCTTTCGGTCATTTTTTTCGACATTGGTCTCTTCTTACTTCCGGTCTACTTATATATAACATTAATAAGTTAATTATTAACGTTATGTGTAAGCGGACGGTTCTGGGTTCAAATCCCGATTAGGACAAATATTTTTGTCGTAATCGGGAGAATAAATAGGCACATGTTTCTGAGTATTGGACTCTTTCTATATCTATAAGTAAAATATATTTATTAAATGTATCGCTGTTCTTGAGTCTTGTATGTTTTCTATGTATATAAGTACATATATCTATTAAATAAATAGTCGTCTAGTACCCATAACACAAGCCCTATTGAGCTTACTATGGGACTAGTTAGATTAGTGTAAAAATGTCACTCAATATTTTTATTTACTTTACTGAGCAACGGGTCGATATTATTTTGTGCATCAATATAGAATGTGAGCCATAGAGATAGTATAGAAGGCTATATTTTATTCCAGAAAAAATACCAGTTTCTGCGCATTTTGCCGGGCAATATATAATATTTTTCCCACGCGGGCCACAGGAAAAACCTAGTAAGGTATATCTGTCCCGTTTTTACGACATTCTCATCACAAAGCCAAGGATCACGCGAGTATATCACCTCCAAATGAATAACAAACATTGGCAATTGTCTATACATGCTAAAATAACACGTAGTGTTCTAGTGACACGAGCGAAATTTGCATGAATCTGGTATTCGAACTCAAATATCAATTTGGATGGGATCAAGTTATCAAATGCGTTCGTATATAGATATGGCTTTCGTAATGCAAACTAATTAATCTATTCCAAGTCGGTACCTGTGGGCGTAGATACGCAGGATTATGTTGAAAGATGACATTTGTGTTATGTTATTGGTAAGGGTTTTTGATGCGGAAACACGAGATCGAACATTTGAGAAATAAATCCAGTTTATTTAAGTTTTCAACTCGTTGATATACGTACAGTACACTAAACGTTAATGTAATTTAGTTGGTTAGTACTGATAAATTACCAAGAAACATAAAATTATGACATATAACCTCTTTATTTAACAAAAATAGTAGTGATTTGTGAATTAGCATAGGGGATGATTAACGATAATTATTAATATAAATAATATCAAGGCGTAGGGATGTGACGACCCCACCGTCCGCTGGTTCACCGGGGCAATCAGTCAACGCAGAGCAGCTTGTGGTGAGCTGTTGGGGAGTAGCGACACCACGTACCTGAGTGCTCCTGGGGGACCCTGACGGAAGGTGTTGGGTCAGGACCCCCCACCTCTGGCTTGCCTTAACCGGCCGGACAGAGTGGAGTCGCTAGAGTTGCGGCTCGAGGGTGGATGTGGAACGTAAGTGGCGAGTTGGCTTCGGTAGAAAGTCCAGTGACACCTCTCCACCCTTAGCCCTCCGCACCGATGTTGCCCTTAGGCCACTATATGTGTCGCTATTTAAGGGGGCCCATGTAGCGCTGGGCAAGTCATCGTCTACCAGTGCCTTCAGCCATGGGACACTTTTCCTGGTAGACGTCCGATTGTCTCAAGCAATAGCCCAGTATAATCGTCCATCATTTCAATCCCATAACCCAGCATATTTAGATCTCATCACTCTCCAATAGTTCTTGCATCTAGCGAGTGCTGTCTCTGTGCGCGTCCCATGACACGGGCAGGAACAGCACCCGCGCGGTGTACACCTTACATTTCATTAAATTGTCGAAAGGGCCTCTACGCGTTGGCTTCGGCTCCGCGTACGCCTCTCAAAGGTTCGGGACACCATTATCCCGTGAGCGGGTGCGACATACATAATAATATAAACTGTTCCAAGTCCAAGACGGTTGTGCGGCAGTATTGTAGTAATGTTCAGAAATAACTGAAAAAACATGTGAATTAATATGTAGGATATATTATGATGTATATTTATTATTACGTATTATGTTTATATAATTACGTATGATGTATAGTATTTTATAATTTGGGTCTTGGGCTTGTCATTATTAATTTGTGCAAGGTTCATACCGATATCCTGCACCAATAATATCTCTACTTAGCCTAATGGTTGACTGATAGAAAATGCTTGTATGGCATTAAGTCAGAAGTGTGCTTTCTAATATTGTGCAATACATTTTAAATAAATAAAATCAAACTAATAACTCTTCTCCAAAAAGTCAGAATATCTATAAATACGAGTATACTGAGACGAACAAGGTCAATCTTTAATTTTACAGCGATTTTAAACAGAGTTTCAATTCTCCCGCTGTAATAATTTTACTTCAAATCTCACATTTCTGCTCCTACCCAACACGCTCAGTCGCGAAACAAAAATATATCCAAGTATTCGCTCAAAAAATGCCTTTTTGAACATTTCATCGTTCAAATACGTACAACAAAGCTTATATATACACGGCGCAGTAATTCGGAATCCGTGTGACGTATGGAGCAGTAAATTACAAAACCAATAAGCCTCGTGGCCGACAAACGTCAATGCGGTGTCCAATTCACATCGCCCGCTGGGCATTGGGTTTGACGCCTGCGTACCTGCAACAATTAAGGTTTTATGTTACTTTCAGGTCTATTGTTAAACCTTGGACTGAACGGTACAGAATAAAAGAATCCCACAGAGTAGTTACCGTAAGTGAAACATTGACTCTAAGCTGGATATAAGCACGCAGTTTAATGTTACTTTCAATTGCATATGGAGTGGTTCAAGAAAACTAGAAGGCAGAGGGGAAGAATCATAAACCTTTTTTCGTCAGCGTAGTCGGATAAAACGTATTTTAGAATTATCTGTGGGTGACCAGCTACCCGTGTACCAAAAATGGATGAAATCCATTTAGCTGTTTCGACGCGATGAAGCCGCAGCGATATTTAGTTAAGATAGTCCATAAGGATCTATATAGGAATCCCTAACGTCGTCTGTCCTAATGTATCATTTGTCATAACGCATTTCTTTTATGAAACTGTAAACTTTTCAGGATTGTTATGAAACAAACCTAACCTAACCTAATCTATACGATGATCTTAAAGAAAATCCTGAAGAATTTAAGGTTTCTGAAAAAAAATGCGTTAGGACAAACGATACATTAGGACAAACAATACATTAGGACAAACAATACATTAGGAAAAATTACATTAGGGATTCCGAGGGAGACCCAGTCCGTAAGTATCATTTAATTTTTTGGAAATATCTTCAATGGTCAGACATATCATTTTTAAAATTGTATAATAGATACAGAAGTTTCCGACTAAGATGGTTACCAGAACACAACTGGCAGAAGTTTCATACTTGAAGCTAGTAGCAAACTTTGGATGACTTGTCGAGTAACATCAGCTGGTTCTTTAAGCACTAAAAGTTTAATGTTGCTTTTTGACCGAGCGAGCGCGAAGTGTTTCCGTTTCAGCTTGGGCATGTTTTCACATTTCTGCCCAGCGATTGCCCAGCTGTTTTCCTCTACAGGTCGCATTCCTCAAACGATTCTCGTAAAATTTTATGAGCAGGTTCGATAATTATATGTTTTTTTTTATATATATATATATTAAGTTATTGTATTTTTTTCCAAGTGACGGGGATATGGGGGTAGATAGACTTGTAAGGATACTGTTAGAGAGGTGGACATAATGGCGTAAATAATACAAGAGTTATCAGCATTAGTGTTGGACGATAATCTATCCATACTAATCAATACTCCATACTAATACTATAAATGCGAAAGTGTGTCTGTCTGTCTGTCTGTCTGTCTGTCTGTTACCTCTTCACGCTTAATCCGCTGAACCGATTTGGATGAAATTTGGTATGGAGATAGTTTGAGTCCTGTGGAAGGACATAGGCTTTTTAATCCCGGAATAATACCTTTATCCGCGATAAACGAATTTAAGGCGGACGCAGACGCGGGCAGAAGCTAGTATTATTCTAAAGTTGTAAAAATTGAACGTCTGTACATTGAAAATATTTTCAAATAAGTAATTGCACCGGTTTATTTGGAGGTCACTAAATAAAAATCATATATTTCGAATTTATTGTATGTTTGTATGTGTCATTGTGGCTTCATCACGCCAAATCGGCTGAACAGATTTGACCTATTTTTGGCACACGGGTAGCTGGGTATCCACAGATGGTTAAAGGGTACTTTTTACCCGACTATGCTGAAGAAAAAAGAGAAGGTTATGACTTTTTCTCCTCCGCGAACGAAGTTCTTCACTTATAAGCTGGCTTTATCTGCATTACTCGACATTCATACGTTTGTTTTTCGGGACAAGATAAACATTAATTTCGCTTAAATTTAAATTGTATTTAAGTACAGTCTAAACTTTTCGCTTTGTCACCAAACCTATGTCGTTTACATCCACCGTCTGTTTCTCCAAGAGTGTTTTTCACAAAAATGCCTACAACTTGTTGTTCGATTATATTATCGTGCTCTGTTTTCGAAATAGAGCAGGTGAATTTTCCCGTCAAGGTCATTCGCTATACGCGCCTTATTCGTCTTGGTAGTTTGATGAAAACAACAGTATCATTCCAAAAATACGTGTGTCTTCTTGAATTTGTCATACATTCAAAAAATAACCTTAAACGTATCACAGAACGTTGAAATCGCACGTCAGAGTAGGTGTTTTGGGGGGCAATCAGGCGAAACGGCGTCGGTCGTGATTAAAATCAGGCTGTTCCGCGGGATTGGACCGTTTGGTACGTCACTAATGGACTGAATTAAGTTGTTCACTCGATGTTTGCCAGTTTGTATACACCTGGACCTTTATTCGTAATATGATCTGTCGTATACAGTTTATAGAGTTGATTATTGTCCTTGATTAAGCCCTTAAAAAATATTTAGAATGTATTATAATTACAACCATTAATTTTCATTAGGTACTATGATACCAACTCACGTTTAATGCGGATTTCAACTTGTCAATTTGTTTATGTATGTTTAAGGGATTTACTATTTAATTTTCTCATGGACCAGTGTCTCTTAACCTTATTCATAAGTAAGCCGAAGCGATTTAGCTAACTTTTTTTAAGTATGATAAAATGAAAGGCTCAAATGGCTTACAGTAGGCAAGTCCATGGGTCTATGAAATCTTCAGATACATGTTTTTGTACAGTCGAGGAATTTAATTTATATCCCATTTCGTACCTTGTCACAGTCAAAATCAATATGAAAGCCAAAACAAGCTACGAAAGGGTACAAAAATTAGATTCCTTGACCGTACTATTTCGTTTAGGTGTGGGGGAAGACAAACAGTGAAATTACAACTTAGAAGTACCTACTCCATCTTTGTCCACATGACTCGCAATTAAAAACTTTAGTTTTGCTTATATAGGGTGATCAATCCAAATGGGTCAGTAGGGAGAACTCAGAAACTATGAGAGATAGCGAAATCTGTTCTTATGAACCATGGCGTCGATTTTAAATTTAATAATAATGGCGTTTTTTTTTACTCTAAAGAAAATTAATCCTTGCATCCAGGAAAATGGCTACATTTTGAACATTTATTTAAATAAAATAAGTATCTTATTTTTTTCAATTATTTAAACAAGATTCCATTAAAAATATGTTCCTTGTGACTTATGATTCGCACCATCAACAATAACAACGAAAAAACTTGCAGATTTTATAGCATTGTTTACAGAGATTTTGACCAGGTTTGATTCCCGGTTGTGTATGAGTTAAAGAAATAAATTGAATGACATTATTATTAAATCTAAAATCGACACCATGGTTCCTAAGAACAGATTTCGCTATCCCTCATAGTTTATGTCTTCTCCATATTGACCCATTTGGATTGATCACTCTGTATAAATGGAGCTTTCAGTACATTTATTATTAAGTGTTACGTGATGTTGGATGTACTGCACACTATAAAAGAAACATTTCAAATGTAAAAAAGAAAGTTTATTCTTCTCAGCCGTACACTCTTGTCAGAGTGGTCGTTGTTATGGATTGCAGTTTTTGCGGTACTCCTCCATCTCTCGGTTCGAAATAATGTTTATACTTTGAACATATTTTCTGAAAAATACCTGAAACAGCCTCTGAATCAAAGTTTTTTGTATGAACGTAACAGTTGGACGGATGTCCTCTATATTTGGTACAAGGACAGCTGGACATCTGGGAATAAATTTAGATCTTGACTCCTAACTTTTTCATTTCCGCGAACGAAGCTGCGGCTACCTTATAGAACATTTATATTTCATGGCCCAAATAAATTAATTTTATTATTTAAACGCGAACCAATTAGCAATGTTAACACTACAGGAACTTAACTAAACTACCCGCGCTCACCCTAATCTGTCGGGGTCAGATCGGGCGGGGGCCATATTAATTTAACCTGATCTACGGGATGGAAGATGGCAGGCGTGTTATTAAATCTGGATTCAAATTAGTTTTGGCTTGTTACCGCAAAGGGCTTGTATACATAAAGAGCCAATATCTATATACTATTATAAACTGAGGCATTGCTCAGGACATTCGAAACCAAATATGATAAACAAAAGACATTAGCTCGGCATTTGTGCACCGCGCACAGGCCGTCCTTATGTCGCAGGGAAATAGCCAAAACAGAGAATTGTACAAATCTGTAAAGGATATGACCAAATCACGCAGGACGTAAAAATGGCGAATCAATGTTATCATTCGTCTAGAAAAAATCATTAATTTGATCAAATCCCTGACTCAGTTTAGTGGAATGACGAAACCAGCCAAAAAACGAACTCACAAAGTCAACTCGTTTTATCATTTCAATAGACACGTTTGTGTTAAAATTTCATTATTCAATAATTGTCACTGAACGCAACAAAATAAATGTAAGCAAAACATTGATAAATATATATGAGTCACGAATACAATAAAGTAAATATTACGATGAGAATTAGATATCTAGTATTATAGAACAGTTGTCTCCTCTTGGAAAATGCCGTAGAGTCAAACTTGTTAAAGTGCCCTTGCGGCCTACTCACAGAATAAGGAGAATATATATATAATAAATTATAAGCAATTTGGTGTTCAGTCAAATATTCGTGAATCTTAAATAAATATAAATAAATATTACAGGACAAATTTACACAAATCGAACTAGTCCCTTGGTAAGCTCAATAAAGCTTGCGGTGGGTACGAGATGACGATATACTTAATATTTAATAGATATGTTTACTTACATACATAGAAAACATCCAAGACTCAGGATCAAATATTTATTTATTTTAATGGCCCTTGTTGCTTTATAATGCTTTAAAGCATTCATAAAACAGTTCATTTTAACTATGTTAACCGAATCAGAAGCAAAAAGCTAAATAGCAATATTATTCAACATCGCGTTTAAATTGAGTTTTAAAGCCACTAGCGTGCAAAACCAAAAATTAGGTGACATTTAAATGAAACATGCACGAATTTCCAGGTTTAACTAGGTTAGATTAAGGCACTATTTAAATGACGGTATACGATTAAATGGCGGTTTGAAAGACTTCGTTGTTTCGTATGACTTTGTCTGCATAACAGTTGCATTTTGTTTATCTTCACAGTCCGACTAAGCGTGCATTTTTTCCGGATAGATAATCCATACTAATATTATAAATGTGAAAGTGTGTCTGTCTGTCTGTCTGTCTGTCTTTCTGTCTGTCTGTTACCTCTTCACGCTTAAACCGCTGAACCGATTGGAGTGAAATCTGGTATGGAGATAGCTTGAGTTCAGGGGAAGGACATAGGCTACGTTTTGTCACGGAAAAATACCCTTATTCACGATAAATGACTTTAAGGAGAGAATAAGTTGGATAGAAAGAATCACAAATGAGGTGGTATTGGATACGGTAAAAGAAAAAAAAAATATTCTACATGCTATACAAAAAAAAGGCTATCGGCAATTGTCCACTCTCGAATTTTGAGTTACTTTGGTCACATTATGCGTAAGGAAGACGACGCTATGGAGAGACTCGTCATTCAGGGTAGAGAATGGCTCAAGATCCAGAGGGCGCTCTCCCATGCGATGGACTGATCAAGTAAAAGCCCTCACGGAGTCACCCCTAAATACGTGCGTACGAAATGCCTCGGTCAGAGAGAGATGGCGGGAGACAGTGAAAAAGGCCGGGCAACGACCTCCATGACTACAAATACTCTGCCCAGAGTATACGACTAAGAAGAAGAAAATGCTACAGAAACTGGAAGAGTGAAAACGGTAGGGCATTTAATATGACATGACGAGCTACTAAAAAAGACAATAGAAGGCAAAATTGAGGGAAGGAGAGGAAGAGGAAGGCCAAGAATCAGTTATATAACCCAGGTAAAGGAAACGGTAGGCGTCGTGACGTATCAAGAAGTAAAGAACTTGCACTAAGAAGACAGGACTGGAAGGAACTGCACCGACAAGAGTCAAACTGAATGAATGAAGGCAGTTAGAATATTTTGTTCACATGGGTAGGCAGTTCCTCCGTGCTTATATAGAGCCATGGTCGTTCAGTTAATAGGCAGTGCCTCTGTGCCTATATGGACCGCACGCTACTGGGTCTGCTGACTTGGCCCTCTGACAATAAGCATGATGTCGGGGTACAAAAATCAACATTCTACTTAATCCGTCAGTTAGGTAATAAAAAAAAAGTTGTTTTTTTAAAATAATAAAATAATACCCTGATAAGTCGCATTACAGTAGTTTAGGAATGGGAGCCTGTGACGTTATAACTAAGTTTAAATTGTACCTAGGCGTAACATCACGCGGCATTTTGAGTCAATGTATCGCCATTACTTTTTGATTATATAAAAAGTGAAAAATGCGTCTCTAATATTGTTTATTAATCGACTGCATTAAAATTAAAATTTAGTCTCATCCCTATTATCTGGCTGACCTTGTGACTACACCTGGCTTACAGTTTTGTATTATATTTTTTCTACAATATTTTGGGAAAAACGTGTTACGTGGAGTGACATACAACGTACGCAATCTGCATAATTTGAACACATCGCGAAAGGTTATCCCTCACGAGTCGGGTCACTCTGACCCGTTCTCATTAACCTTGCTGTTAGAAGAAACAGATATACAGCAGGCTATAACTTATGAGGTACTAGAATAGTTCCTTTGCTGTTCCGCCAAATAGTGTCTTGCTTAAATGTGACAATAAATTAGCCCAATAACCCCAATAAACCAGCTCAGGGACTTGTTGACGTCCCTGAGGTCGATCCATCGCGAAGCCTGGCCAAGAACGATACATAACGGAGACCTGTGGAGCATACGCCACTGGCGTTGACATCGTGACAAGGAGATGGGTAGGCCACACATTTTGCAGAGAAGTGAACAATGCAAGCATCGCTTTCGAGTGGAAACCGCCGGACGGAAGGCGAAGACACGAACTGTACACTCAAGGCGGCGTACCGTTGAGAGGGAGCTGCAAGCTATTGGTGTGAGCTGGAGCGATGCCAAAAGTGTTTCTGAGGATACTTTATGACGGCCCTCTGCACCGGGGTGGCTTAGAACAAGAACAACAGCCTATGTATGTGTTAAAGGCATCTCTGCTCTCTTGCCAGTCATTGCACTTGCAGAGCGGTCATGATCAACAGCTTGTACTGTCAGGCGCAGATGTAACTCGCCGTATAATGTCCCGCCATCTCTCCCAATTTGCAGTCATTCAGGTGCCCTCAAGCAGAGGTCCGATCACAGCCGATTTGATCCGGTCAGTCCATCGCATAGGTGGTCCCACGAGGTCTGGTTGCATCTCTTCTAGCTAGCCTATGATATATATGAACGATGATTTTTTTTAATTTAATCATATAGTTTGCCTCTTTTGTGGCCTCCATATGATACAATAGAGTAAAAGGAAGCGTTCATATGTATACCAGTGATGATACATTTTCCAAATTCGATTCTCTTTTTCAAATGATATAAGAGTAAACATTGCTTTGTGAAAAATATGGCGGTTAATGCATTAGGCTGGGAATTACAAAGTTGGCCTGCTGTATTGCCCGGCCTAGTGCGCTAACCGGCCGAGTCAGCACACGTGGTTCATTAATTTTAACAAGCACCGGTAATTTCGCCTTTATTACCCGCCGTTGAAGACCAAATTCTCTATATCACTTATTTTCCGACGAATAACTCGATTTAATTTTATTTTTGATGCCAATTTTCTGACACGAACGACTGTATTTGGATTTTTATTAGTAACATTGACGTCATCCAACATAGCTGTAATTGAGTTGCATTTAAAAGGTTATCTGTGTCATAAACTATACGTATAAAATTAGCGCCTTTGACTTTAAATTCGTCTGTAGGTCTGTCGATAGCTTCAAAGTTCTTACACACATAGAGTTTTTTAAGTGCGGTGTTATGTTAATTAAATACTCGGTTTTCTAGCATTGTATTGTGCTTTGATCGATGAAAATTATGTAAACCAGTTCGAATACCGTTTTAAATCTAATTTAAAGTAGAAGTTATTATGTCTAAGACATCTAAGTTATTTGTACGTCTTCGTAGGCTACTTTTCTATGAAGTTATTACGGATTCGGAGTGCTACGGCGTAGACTAAGCTTCGTAGCTGACGTTCGTAGTAATGTCCACGCAAGCTTTACTTCTTTTAGTACTTGTAAGATAAATTGTAGAAACAGAGAGCATTAAATCTTGAGACATTCTAAGTCATCTAGGATAACCGGGTGAGAGGATCCCTAAAAAAAAAATATCATCTACACTCGGGTGCCGCGGAAATTTTGTGTTTACGAGCAAAGAAAAAAAGAAAAGTGTATGCATCGCAATTAAAACAGAAAGAACAATAAGAAATAATTTGCATATTTTCTTGGTTTCTTTATACTGCGAATATACAGTGTTAAACAATTGAGGCTCTATTTCACCTAACTTTTATTCACAGGATAACGCTTATTCTTGGATAGTAATGTCAAAACTCCATATTAATTTGACATAACTATTTGAGAATAAGCGTAATTCTTGGAATTAACGATTGGTGAAATCCAGCCTGAGCAATATTAAAAACAAAACAAAGTATAATGTATGCTTGTAATACTCAATTTTTTGACAGAATTCTAATAAAATTGCAAGCAACGCCGTATCCCGCTGGTGTAGTCTTACGTCACATTATATCTGTCAACATAAACTCGTGACACAATTGCCTATCACGTGCCTTATCGTATATATATTAATAATGCTGTGTTTTTCTAATTTTATTCTTGTTCCCAAAGTAATACACACTCTGTGAAAATTGTAAGTGTCTACCTATTACCGTCTAAAAGATAAGGCCCGTGCACTGTGTTTCTGGGCAAGGTAGGCAGTTAGAATATTTTGATCACATGGGTATAGGCAGTTCCTCTGTGCCTATATGAAGCCATGGTTGTTCAGGGTATTAGGCAGTGCCTCTGTGCCTATATAAAGCCATGGTCGTTTGGGTAATAGGCAGTGCCTCTGTGCCTATATAGAGCCATGGTCGTTTGGGTAATGGGCAGTGCATCTGTGCCTATAAGGAGCCATGGTTGTTCAGGGTAATAGGCAGTGCCTCTGTTCCTATATGAAGCCATGGTCGTTCAGGGTAAAAGGCACTGCCTCTGTGCCTATATAGAGCCATGGTCGTTAGGGTAATGGGCAGTGCCTCTGTGCCTATATGGAGCCATGGTTGTTCAGGGTAATAGGCAGTGCCTCTGTACCTATATGAAGCCATGGTTGTTCAGGGTAATAGGCAGTGCCTCTGTGCCTATATAGAGCCATGGTCGTTTGGGTAATGGGCAGTGCCTCTGTGCCTATATAGAGCCATGGTCGTTTGGGTAATGGGCAGTGCCTATGTGCCTATATGGAGCCATGGTTGTTCAGGGTAATAGGCAGTGCCTCTGTACCTATATGAAGCCATGGTTGTTCAGGGTAATAGGCAGTGCCTCTGTGCTTATATGGAGCCCTGGTCGTTCAGGGTAATAGGCCGTGCCTCTTTGCCTATATGGAGCCATGGTTATTCAGGATAATAGGGAAACGTACAGGACAAAACCCTAACCCGTTTACGCTGTACGTTTACAGGGTAAACGGATAGGTGGAGGCTTACTAATAGAACACTTTTGAATTTGTGAGGAACGGAACTTTAAAAAGCCTACGCCCAAAAACGCCCACGGTCATACTCAACTTTTTGACATAATTCGCAAGAAATAACAAGCAGCACCACGTCCCGAAGGTAGTATCTTACGTTATCTCACGTTATATCCGTCGGGGTAAACTTGCGACGCGATTGCCTATGACGTGCCCTATCGCGTTTAATAAAGCTGTGCTTTTCTCAGCGCGACCCAAGTGTAAGGCGGGCACGTGTCTAAAATTTGAGTAAAAATTTCAAAGGCATGTTTTCAAGAAGAAATGTGAGTACACAATCGTTCATCTTTAAAGGTCATACCTGTATAGATTTCCATATGTAACTACAGATTACCAATTCTACAAATACTAACCCGTTCTTACTGGATCTTATGTCTACGGATACCCGTGTACATAGACTTTCAGATATGATAAACTGATTTAGACTGACACGATTTTTCACTCATTATCACAACTCAACAAACAGGGCGTAATAACCTATAAAGATATTTATTTAGTTACCTTTCGTTGATAATTCTTCAACGTTTCTGACGTCGCGTGACGTCGATAATCTCGAAATAACTAGTAGATTTAAATAAAACATATTTATACGCGATTCAGCCCCGTTTATTGTATTGTGTTAATGATAAACTGATCATTATCACATCTAACAAGACGCAAACATATTCCAGGTCTTTCACGGTACACGCGATTAAGTTGTGGAAGGAGCTGCTATTATCTATCAGACAGTCGCAGTCTGTAAGATCACTCAAGAGTAAATTGAATAAGTTGTGGCTTTCCAGTGATTTGTAAAATGGTTGAATACGATTTATATTTAGTGTTATATTTTATTTACTTATATATTATGTAGATCTATATCTATTTATTAATATTTTTTATTAATATACATACAATTTGTATATGGAGTTAGTTTGCCTATCTTCCTTACATCTGCACTCACTTGCTCAAAGGTTAACTGGAAGAGATCCCTAATAGGTATAAGTTCGCCTTTGTACTTATATCTTTTAAGTTTATTGCATTTCTAACTGGTTACTATGTACAATAAAGTGTTTACATAATTTATCTGTGCTTGTAAATAGATTCTATTGTGTTCAGATTCCCATTTGTACGAATTCTGAGAAATCTGATTTACATTTCTACAAATTTACAATTATTTAAGAAATGACAATTAGTTGAATTGGGAATCTGTAGAAATCGAAATCAAAAAGGGCAATAAATTGACGTGGTTAAAGGATGAAGAAGAAACAGGCTAATATTATATTAGCTTTTTATCTCAGAACACCACGAGGGCGAATCCGTGGGTAAAATCTTGTCCCATCAATAAAATGTATAATTAAAAATAAGATAATCTCTTGTAACTTGCTTCCCTCCAAGACGCTACCTCAACCCACGTCGAACTCGGCACCCTTTCAATATCAATCAATATCAATAATGTAATCCTCGCGAACTGTACCTCGGTGTGATTCATTTTGACCCGGCACGTTTTATACCCTTGGAAGGCTATTAAAAAGCTAATAGAATTTTTGAGCTAGCAGCTAATCTTTAGTCAAATGAAGGTTTCATTAATTGTTAACTGGATCATATTTGGATTTAGAAACCGAATTATACCTCCTGTTCTCGAAAGGGGTTTCCTTTGGAATCCTTAATGTAGTTTGCCCTAATGTATCATTTGTCATTATCATTTGTCATAACGCATTTTTTTTTGAGAAACCGTAATTTTTTCCGGATTTCTTAAAAGATCAGCGTGTAGCGGCAACAGCGGTTAGGTTAGGTTTGTTTTGTTTTATAACAATCCTGAAAAGTTTACAGTTTCGTAAAAAAATGCGTTATGACAAACGATACATTAGGAAAAATGACGTTTTAAGGATTCCGATACTCGGACCCTGAACTTTCGAGGGATCTATCCCTCGAAAGTTCAGGGTTCGAGCCTGTTTTTACATATAGTACTGTGTCTTATACACACACTACGTTACTAAGGTATAATGTATGGGTTCTACCGACTCCTACAGCTAATGCATCTATTACCATGGAGGTCATTGCCTGTATTTCCCTGTTCTACGATGAGCCTTTAAATTTATACTGTCCACTTAATGCAGTTTTTATAATCGCTATTACGTAATGTTTCTGAGATTTTATACCGAGAGTGCTTGGTAAGTATACAAATAAAATTGGTCGCGAAAAGATTTATTATTTTAATATCTGTTGTGTGAAATGTTTTTTGAGACTATGTATGTTATTGGGTAAGTATGTATATCTAAATAAACATACATACATACGTACTTTGGCACGATCTGCAACCTACTACAGTTTGCTGGATTTTGACGTATGAGGTGTCGTGAAGTTCGCCTTGGCTGTTTAAGTGATATACTTATTTTGCTGGCGGGTTTTTCCAGAGCTCTTATTGATATTTGTATTGCTAAATAAATCAGCTCAATAAGAAATTAACATTGACTTGATAGTTATTTAATAGTTAAAAAAAAATTCAATATTCTTCTAGAAGAAAAAACACTTTGCATTCGAAGCACCGAAGTGTGTAATATATTTTTTTAACAACATTGTTATTCGAATTTCGTAACAAGAAATGACAAGACCAGGTTATCTCACAGATATCTATATAATCTCAAACGAAGCAATGCTTGTACTATGACGGCGACAATATATGTTAAATACTTAAACTGGTTGACCCAGGGACAGTAAATATTAGCGTTATAGACCAATTTGGTACAATGATAGCTGTATCCAAAGATCATCATTATCATTTCAGCCATAGGACGTCTAGTCCTGGATACAGGCCTCCTTAATAGACTCCCACATGGGCCGGGTAGAGGAGCCCTTCATCCAGCGAGTCCCCGCAACCCAAACCAAGTCGTCCGACCACCTTGCGGGCACCTCAGTGCTTGATGACGAAAGTCTTCAACTAGTGCGTATTACCGGTGATGACATACGGAGCCGAGACGTGATCTCAAACTATGAGTCTCTTAAAGAAGCTCAGAGTCACTCGAGCTATGGAAAGGGGTATGTTTGGGATATCTCTACGAGATCGAATCAGAAATGAGGAGATTCTTAGACGAACCAAGGTCACTGATATCTAAGGATAGTTGAACATATTTTGTACCCAATCTTGCAGATAGCAAGATTGTTATGATTTTTTTTAACACTCGCAAACTGAAGTTGCGGATAAATTCTAGTTCCAGTAGTAAAAACTTCAGTAATGTAACTGCTCAGGAAAAAATCCTATAATTAATTATTAATGAGTTTCAAAACGCCCTCGTAATTCAGGAAAATGTTCTATAAAAATATTTATATCATAACCCCCGGTTAAGATTAAAGCGATAAATTATTGCGATAAACCTTCAAGATTAGTCGTAAAAGAAGATTTTCTATTATGTACATTCAAGACTTTATTGAAATATTTGCTTTTGTTCAGGTTTTTCGTGAGATAAGTTACTTTAGAATTTATTTCGTCGGTATTGAATATTAGTTTTTTATAGCAACGGCATATTTATTGCTTTGAAGTAAATTTCCATTTTAAACATTCAATTCCTGGAACTCTAGTATGAGCAACCGTAGTATGTCTTCTACCACAACAAGATGAAATCAAAGACGTAATACAAAATTTTACTTTCCGATGTACAATAACAATCAACTCTTAGTACGAGACAACTTCGAAATCGTTAAATAAATCGACTTCGCCATACAAAACTTGATGCTAACCGACTACTTTTATGGGAAGTCAAAATAATGTCAATGTTGGTCTCATACTATTTTATCGTAATCGTGAGAAGAGTCGAAATGTAACATTTGTATCACGTTTTAGATGTCACCTTGTATAAAGAAGCATTATAACATACAACGATCGAAAACAAAGTAATTAGAATTAGAGTGCAATTTACAACATCAATGAAACAAACTTTGTTAAGTCCTAAAATGGGCTACGAATATCTCTGATATTCATCACAGTTTTTGTTTTGTACCATTGGAGATGTACCTTAGCAGTTATAGGGAGTATACTTTTTCGGTTTTTAATCCAAGAGAGTTTTTTGACATAGCCTTTTGCAAAGAAGCCCATTACTGCACATTGCTTATTTGTCCGCGCTTCCGACTTGCCTTGCGGTGATGGCGTCCTCAAGGTCTAGAAGGACGTTTTTGGGACGCCTAATGTTGTGCCCAGGCGGATCCTCAGGGTTAATGTTTACTGACTCTTTAATGAGTTTATTTTTGGAGTTAGCCAATCTTTCGAAGTGGGACTTAGTAAGGGTACGAAAATCAGCCACTGAAGGGGAATTTAATCCAAGAGGCTGTACCAAAATGAGTACTGAATAATTTTTCCCACTGCACCATTTACATGCATCTCTGTTTTGCCCTATGGTTGACTGGTAGATAATGCCATTTGGCATTTGGTCCGCCATTTGTACTTAGCTTGGTTTTGTGCACTAAGGTTGAAATAAATAAATAAAAGGACCTAACCGCTTAGTCAAAATGTATGTATGTACTCGAATTTAAACATTTTATCATAATGTTACCAGACTTGAAAACAATATTTAAGGCGAACGCGAACGATTTCTTTACGGAATATCTTTAAGTTGAAATTTGAGCAAATATCGTAATATTGTTACTTTAACTCGGCTTTTAACACATTCTCCAAAATAAACGCTGCAGATTGTCTTAACTGCCCCTCATATAACATTTTCCGTCCACAAACTCCTATAAGGACCCACAATGCAATTACGCTCAGAAATAGCAAGAACAATAAAAATATTAACGGATAAACTGATTATGCCGCAACTCTGTAATTCCATAAGACGTGTTCTGTCGATGTACTTATATATTTATGTGGATATCGGCAGATTGAAGAGATTCTACGGATGTTGGTACAGCGATTATTAGATTGGTTATATGAAATTTGAAGAAAGTGCTTTTTTAGGGGGTTTAGGGGGCTGTAGACAAATTGGGAAAACGGAGCTATATTATCTTCATATCTGTCCATATGTTATAGAGATTTTATTTAGAGACTGTTTATTAGTCTATAGTCTTAAACGTCAAACAGGTTCAATTGAGGAAAAACGCATAGTTATTACATCGATACTTCCATACTAATCTCACTCACTCCTCCCTTGCCGATTTCGGCTACGGTGACTAGACTCGGCTAGGTACTAGACAGTGATTAGAGGCTCTGGTAATTTGCCCTATCGTGTGCCCTAAGATGACTAGAATAGCCAATCTTGTGGGTGAACGTGCGCGAGCATTAGCTGCACGTAAGGACACCGTTAACATAAGTGTAATTGATGGCCGTCAATGGTTTGACCTTAAGAGTATATATTATTCAACATAATGCCTATCCATACTAATCCATACTAATATTATAAATGCGAAAGTGTGTCTGTCTGTCTGTCTGTCTATCTGTTACCTCTTCATGCTTAAACTGCTGAACCGATTTGGATGAAATTTTGTATGGAGATAGTTTGAGTCCTGCGGGAGGACATAGGCTACTTTTTATCCCGGAAAAATACCCTTATCCGCGATAAACGAATTCAAGGCCGACGAAGTCGCGGGCAGAAGCTATTAATATTATAAAGATGTAATAATGAAATGTCTGTACATTAAAGATATAAAAAAAAAGATAGTTAACGGCCTATTTGGAGGTCATTAAATCGAAAAAAAAAATGTTTTTGTATTGAAATGTTAGTATGAGTCGTAGCTTCATCACGCCAAATCGGCTATACAGATCTTACTAAACTATTTTTGGTACACTGGTAGCTGGGTATCCACAGATGCTTATAGGATACTTTTTACTCAACTATACGGTCGAAAAAAAAGTTTTTTGACTTTTTCTTCTCCGCGAACGAATTTGCAGGTACCGTCTAGTTTACTTTAGAAAAATAAAAACAGAGTAATTAGAGTAAGGGGATGCATCGAAAATTTAATCTATTTTGTAGCGCATTTTTTGTCAAATCTAGTATATAAAACAGGCTGGTTTTCAGATGTGTTTCTTGACTATATAACCTATTCAGTGATTAACGCGGAAACATGTTTAATTAAAATTTCCTCGATAGAAAAGTTATCCGAAAACGCGTCTTCATTTCCGGTTTTTTGTCTAGTTTGTACAAACGACAGATTAAGAAACGGCAAAATTATCTTAAAATGTCATTCTTCCCTTTATCTTTTAAGTGATTAACTTAAATGTTAACAAAACATAATAATATCTTCGGTTTCATGGTACTTTTACATCTGGCGCTTACGCCAAAAAACCCCAAGCATGTAGTGCATTAGCTTTCTCTTTCTTTGATGCGTGCGAGCAATAAATGCGTCCCTTATCTAATCACGCTTATTGGCTGGCTCCGCGTTTGGAGCGTGATTTACAAATGACGAAGTAGGCCCTTAAATGGACGAAATTTTGATTTGTATGTGTCATATGTAAATTGCAATAAAATACAATTATGACAGCTAACATTTTTATTTCGTAGTCAGTTAAAAATGGTTTTGCCTATTGTTAAGTACAGTTGCGGAATGAAAAAGTTCATCACTTTTGAACCTTAATACATAGAGTCAAAGAGTTACGAATTCATCCATCCCTGACTATACTTATCAATTTTTGTTGATTGACAACAACTGGCACCTTATGTAAGCAAACATTCTCAAAACCGCCATGAATCTTATAATTAAAATTAAGATTCATGGCCGTTTTGTAGTGTAGTGTAAGTGAAATTGGTAGCCGGATGAAACGTGTTCTTACGAGTATTACCCTTGAAATAGCATACGTCTTAAAACCAGTATAAGATTTTTGGTGTTGTGTTTAATTAACCTCTTTCTTCCTTAAACTTAATGTAATCAGACAGAATTAAACAATTTCTCAGCTTTGCGGCTGACACTGTTATGGTTATTAATTACTTACTTTGCATATATTATAATTTATTATGTTTAAGTATTTATGTATGTTTATCTACGTAATCTTATTTGTGTATGTTTATTGCGTTTACATGTGTCTCTATGAGTTTTTTTTTGCTTCGTTTCTCGCCACCTACTCAAATAAAATTGTTGTCTTTTAAACACTCCGCTACCCAAAGATTGTCTCGAAGAGCTATTTAGCGATAAGACCGCCTGGTGTTTACCTCTGCTAATTGGAATGTTACTGTCAAGTTCTGTATTTCTGTGTATCTAAGGTGTGCAATAAAAAGTATTGGTATTGTATTGTAATTCAGAAGGTATAACATTTCTATAATGTTATATGAATAATTTTAGATGAATTATTGGGTAAAGAACCTTGGGCGAATTTTCGATATCCGGGCTCCTTCCAGGAGTTTTATTACATTTGTCAATGGAGCACAATTCCCTTTCAAAATCGGAAATGCCCAGGCTTCGGTTTCAACGGACAAAGGCGACAAATTGGCCAATTCATGCCATGAATTGCCGAATCAGGGACCTTATTTACTTATTTATTAAAACGACGGTACGTGTGTTTTGAGTCCTGATACAGTGTGGCTAGATCAGGTATTTGTTTAGAGCAGTTTTCGAACATTTCTGTTTTCTTTGCTGGTTGTATTTTTGTAAAAAAAAAACGCAAGATTACACAGTATTTTCGGCAACTTCGTCCGCGCAGAAGAAAAAGTCATATCGCTCTTTAACCATTTTTTAGTAGTGGGCTTACTATTAGATCCTGTATCATTTATTATCAGTCTAGCTATTTTTGCGTGTTGGGGACACAAGGATATTAAAATATATTAAGTTTCTGTCAAACCTGTCACAAAAAATCATTTGTTTGACAAGTTTTTATCGCTGACTTACTACTTTTTCTTAAACATCCATCAACTAAATACTTATCGAGATGATTCTAAAAAACCCAAACTCGGTAGGATTGCATTATTTTATTAAATAGTTCTCATAATCACCTTCCTGCTCCGTCATCAGATCAGCTCGATGGTATCATACTATTGCATTGTCACCGAACTTACATAACTAAGTTGCGCTGGGGTAAGACTGAAATTTTACCTAAAATGATCTTAAAGACGTTGAAATAAAGTCCACCTTTCGAACTTTCCCATACTTCCGTCTTACTCCAATGCACCCTATGCAAAATTTTAGCTTAATCGAAAACCGGGTAGTAGGACAAATTTAACTTGCAAGATTACACCCGAATATACATTAATTACATTGCAAGTTAAATAAAAAATAATATCTATAAAGTAGGTAATAAGTAATTTTAAATTTTTGTTGCTTTTGCATTGGCTGTTAAGGCACAAATATTATGTAAAACTAAATAAATAAATAAAATCTTGTAAAAAAAATCGATGCGTCTAGAAAAAGGCTGTTCATTTTTAAACGGCTAAGACCGGCCAAAAGGATCATTCGTAGGCAGAAAAACCTAGCTATGTGTTAAACACATTTTTACAAACAATTAGAACACGGTAGTAAGTCGCTTTTAAAGCGTACTTGGTACGGAATCATTCATGCGCGAGTCCGACTCGCACTTGGCCATTTTTTGCAACCACTACTCTAACCGACTCAAGTGCTTTCTGCAACTGTAGTTGCATGCCACCATTCTTATTTCAAACTAGAAGGTGGCGCAACTCGGAGAAAATAATCATAACCCTCTTTTTTCTTAAGCGTAATCGAGTAAAAAGTATAATCATCTGTGAACGTCCAACTACCCGTGTACCAATTTGTCGTGTACCGTTTTGGCGTGACGAAAACATAACAACACATACAAAAATCCAATTAAATAAAAATTACGGTAACCCTCTTAATAGTCCGTAACATTTGTTTATTTTGAATTTGAACATTGAAGATATTTTCAAAAACCATATATTTTCAGTATTTGGAGGTCACTGAATCGAAAAAATAATTTTGTTTTCGATTTCATCTATGTTTGTATGTGTCGTGGCTTCATCACGCCAAATCGGCTAAACAGATTTCAACTATTTTTGGTACACGGGTAGCTAGGTATCTCCAGATGGTTATAGGATACTTTTACCCGACAAAGCTGTCGAATAACGAGGGGTTATGACTTTTTCTCCGCCGCGAACGAAGTTGCAGGCACATTCTATTTTAGTACATAAAGTTCAAACAAAATTAACAAGCATGTGATTTGCTATATAACACAACTAGAAGGCGCCCGCAGCTTCGTTCGCGGAGGAGAAGTCTTAACCTCTCTTGTTTTCTTCAGCGTAGTCGGGCAAAAAGTAGCCTATAACCATCTCTAGAGATATATCACCCAGCTACCCGTGTACCAAAAATAGTTGAAATCCGTTAAGCCGATTTAGCGCGATTAACCCACAACGACACATACAAACATTTCAATTTTACAACTTTGTAATAGTATATTCAGTTTCTTAGTTTCCTACTAACCAAATTTCTTTCAATACTCTAAGCTCCTCCCACCCTATCAAGCCGAATAAAAAGTCGAAGTTAAGTGACCCCACAAGACGCCTAAAGATCCCTCTAACACTAGTTAGTTCTTTTTATTACTGTTACTTTACGGAAACAGCATTAATATGGGGCCCGCCTTCTAATAAACCTCTTCGATTCTGGGTTCGTGCCACTTGGGCTTGTTCTGAAGAGGACATTTCATTTCGTCAAATTATTGCCTGCTTAATATTTAGGTAAGTAATCATATTTTATATCGGCATCAGAAGGGTTATGTTTTTGGACAGTATGTATGTATATAAGTATGTACATACTAATATGTTCTGTTTTAACACTTTGAAGATATTGTTTAAAATTTATTTTAAGTTACACTATTTTCACTCATTATAATCATCTTCTTGTGCACCACTTACCTACTCATAGGTTGTTTACTTAGCGCCATCTCAAGTACCTTAAGGTTGTCTGGAAGAGATCGCTTCTTAGCGATAAGATCGCCTGTTGTTTACCATTTCTCATGCCTTTTTAGATTTAAGTGTCTGATGTTATTCCGCTACCCAAAGGTTGTCTGGAAGAGATCGCTCTTTAGCGATAAGACCGCCTATTGTCTACCTATTTTATGTTGAGGCTCTATTGTACTGTTTCTGTTGTTGGTGTGCAATAAAGAATTGTTGTTGTTGTTGTTGATATTGTTGTTGTTATTTTCTTTTGGTGTGCAATAAAGAGTTTATTGTATTGTATAACAACAAGTAACCAACGAAAGGTAATTAAATAAGTCATACTTATTTGCGATTAAGCCCCATTTTTTTATGTGGTGATAAAGATGTTGTTTAGTTTTGAAAAGACGATTTTGTTCTATATGCTTGGGGTGGTGAATTCTGTATGGAAGGTCTAACGCTATATTGTTTATATACCTACAAGTAGATTTTCTATATTTCGACAAGTTGCTTCTCACTTGTTCTTTAGCTATTTGAGACCATGATACGTGATATTGATAAAAGGTAAAAATCATCATGTCACTCATCACTGCTGGACACAGGCTTTCTCATTAGACTTTCACATGTGCCGGATAGAGGTGACCCGCATCCAGCGAGTCTCCACAACCCTAACCATGTCGTTCGACTACCTCACGGGATGGGCTGTCCACGCTGCACTTACCGGTACGCGGTCTCCACTCGAGAACCTTTCTGCCCCAACGACCATCGGTTCTTCAAAGTATGTGCCCTGCCATTGCCACTTCATTTTGATTATCCTGTTTGCTACGTCGGTGACCTTGGTTCGTCAACGAATCTCCTCATTTTTGATACGCTCTCGTAGAGAGATTCCGAGTTTTGCCTTTTCCATAGCTCGCTGAGTGACTCTGAGCTTCCTTAAGAGACCCATAGTTAGAGACCACTTCTCGGCTCTGTAGGACATCACCGGTAATACGCACTGGTTGAAGACTTCTGTCTTCCTCAGTGCTTAAAGACGAAAGGTTGACATATGAAGGTAAATATTATAATAAACATTTAAATTGTACGTGATATCTATACTATTATAAAGTTGTACAAATGAAATTTCTGTACATTGAAGATATTTTCAAAAGAATGATTGTTTTAGTCTATTTGGAGGTCACTAAAACGAAAAACATTTTTTTTTGGATATTATGTATGTTTGTATGTGTCGTTGTGGCTTCATCACGCAAAATCGGCTACACGGATTTCAACTATTTTTGGTACACGGGTAGCTGGGTATCTCCAGATGGTTATAAGATACTTTTTACCCGACGACGCTGAATAAAAAACAAAGGGTTATGTCTTTTTCTCCTCCGTGAACGAAGTTGCGGGCGCCTTGTAGTTTTTATTATGTACAAAGTTCAATTTGAATATTTCTGTCTGGAGACACTTTTAATCCAACAATTATAAGTTAATGTAATTTTCCCCATTTTCGCCCAAACCTTTAATAATCTCTTTATTAAATACTGTATTGATTTAAACGGCTGTCAATTAACGTGGTTAAAATCGGATTTATTATCGGTTAGCTTGCCATCAAAAAATATGTTGAAATGAAATCGGTGAATAAGTTCCTTAATTGGCTCTATGACATCGCAAATTGCGGCCAATTACGGTGCAGAAAAAGCATTTAAATTGAAATAAGCTCGAATAAAAAAGAACTTTGTTTTATTTTACTGCTATTTTCAACGTAACTAGTACGGAACCTTTAGTTTCTTTGATAACGGGAATTTCGTTCAAATAGCACGTAACTAACTTTGTAATGGTTTGTGCATATTAATGGTTCCATTTTTTTTTCTAACCCTTCTATAGAATTATAAAGTTGTAAAAATGAAATGTCTGTACATCAATGTACGATGACAAATGATTTCAATTTGCTATTTGAGGGTCACAGATTGGATTTTTTTTTGCATATTTGCATGTGATTCTTCTTTCTTCATCACGCCAAAACGGGTAAACGGATTTAAGTAAAGTATTATTATGACGCGGGTAGCTGGTCATCTGCCGGGCATATGGTTATGTATCCGACTATGCTTAAGAAATAAGTTTCTATCAAAAATTTCATTTTTGTGATAAGCTTTTATCATAAATGTATAGTCAGCGATATTCGATAGGATTGCATTATTTTATTACATAGTACCTATATATGACCACCATCCTGCTCCATCATCAGATCAGCTCGATGGTGTCATACTATTGCATTGTCACCGTACTCACAAAATTATGCCCAATTTTAGCTCAATTGGAAATCGGGAAGTGGATCAAGTTTAACTTGCAAGATTTGATTACAGACCGACAGACAACGGGGCAGGTGAAAGTAAATAAAAGCTTGTAAAGAGGGAGTTATATTTTCTCCGCAGATGAAGTTACCAATACTGTATAATACAAATTCTTATTTTTTTAGTGCCTCTTTATTAGTTGTAGAAATTAGATACACAACTTTTCTTCATTTGATAGTCTGCACCAGGCTCCTCCTCCCAGCTCGGCGCAGAACTTCAAACTTGGTCACTCGTTCTGTGGAGCTTATGGCCTACATGTGTATGCCAATCAAATTCTATATGTTTTCGGAGTTGCACTTTCAGGGTCCAGACTTCACATCCGTATAGCAGTACGAGCCATAGCAATGCAGTAGACAAATGCAAAATGTGAATAATATAAATACATTTATTATATTGTGAAAATATAACTAATTATATTTGTGTATTTGTTTTCCTGTAAAATTGACTCATAAAATAGGCCCTACTAATATATAATACTAATGGTTAACGGCTAGAAAATGCCCGTTGGCATTGAGTCCGCCATTTGTATATTTCTTGATTGTGCATTAAATAATGTAATATAACATAGTATATGTGACTAATCGCGTAAAAGTAAATGTACTATGGAATCTTATAGTTACTACTGAATGGTACTTTGACCCAGATATTTTATGCTTACCTAAAAGATATACTTGTGTCAATAGATGATCAGTTTAAAAGTAAACAGGCTCGACATTCCACTTTGAATAAAGTGATACCACTAAACGAGATAGTAAGGAGAAAACAATGAGATACGACAATTTCGCTATTCCAGTGGCTCAAAAGTACCAGTGATATCACTTTCGTATTGCTAAACTAGCAATTCATTACATATTTGATCGCACATATGCATATTGTTTATAGATTGTATTGCTTTTAACTGTCAAACCTCAATTAAAAGTAAACTGTCAAGCTGACGTAAGCGCAATCCATTTGCGATTCGAACTGTCATTAAAAAAAAACAAATGTGATTCAAAAGAGAAGTGTGAAAATTGCGATTCAAATTGCAAATTTGACGATGACTATCCACATGCACGTTTACCATAGATTTATTAATAAGTCATGAATAACCAGTATTATTTTTTCGATTGTGTTAGTGTTTGTTCGTAAGAATTGCTAGGGTATTTTCGTCAAAAGATAAATTTTAAGGTGATTTTTTCTTTGCTATTTGGCTGTGCTAGTGTTTGTGCTGTCTCTGAAAGTTAGAATTAATAGTAAATCAAAAGATAACTACTTAAGGTACAGCTTTAGCCAATAGGAATATTTACTGTGACTTCAACAAAACGGTAAGTTGCCAAATGGGGAAGAGTCCTCCAAACGTATGGCGATCACGCGTCCGCAGCACTTGAACTAAGTATATTAGAGACTTTTATGGCACTCGTAAAACCCCCCAAAAGAGGGGGAGGGGAGGATCTCTGATCTGATACGTCTCCCGGCTCTTCATTAATATTTAGTATCGAATTAACTAGTGTTTATATAGCTTGAAAGATGGAGTCGATTCAAAATTAGTGGTTTTTTATTATATTTATACCAAATGGAAGTAAAAATTATAAAAATATGCTCTTCTGTTTCCGCGATTGCCACTCGTTAAATAAAACAATATAGGGTCATTGAAATAAAACAATTTCACGGATTATATCGCGTATATTATCTCATTTTTGTGCCCGACGTTTCGGAAGCTTTCCAGCTTTCCATGGTCACGGGAGGACTGACTAATAATCGCGTAAACAGAAGAAAATACAATATAGGGTGTTTACTGAAATGGTAGTTTTTATTAAAGAACTTTTAAAAAATAAATTCGAGTTCGATACCCTACGCGTAGCTTGTGTTATGATCCTTTATAGTTGGGTAGGAAAGTCCATTTTTAAAATATAAAAATATCAATAACAAATCCCAGTAAATAAGCCATGAAATGTATGGTAAATTTGTTATGACACCGTTTCGATAAATGCAAGTTTTAACATAGCCGCAGAACATAAGTTCTTAATTTCTCCATACAAGGTAGGAACGTGTGACGTCACGCTTTCTGCAATTCTGTGCCTTACTTGTTCCTTGGTGAGATTATAGAGGATCCCAAGCTGGTGGTAGTGACAACCCATCTTCTCTATTGAAATTAGGACGTTTTTGATCTGCTAACACCAGCTTGACATATCTATAATATTCTAGTCGCGAAGGATAAGTAGGAGTAGGAAAATGATGGATATGGCTATGGAATTATGTAATATCGATTACTATTAATTCGGTTGTTGAGATAAGTTTTATTCCATAAGTTGGTCGTCTATAACAAAACAAAACTAGTAGCAAGGTCCAAAGGTATTTTTTATAACTTTAAAGAAACGTTAGGAAAACAGTGTTCTGTAATAAAATAAATAAACAAAAAAACATTGATTTACCAACAACAATCAAGCAAGCTTATTTTGTATTACAAGATTTTTTGTAACTTATGGTTTGTGTAGTAAATTAAGAAATTTTCTCGGATGCTCGCTGCATCTTTGTAATTGAATTTAATAATTTTATCTTCCAAGTGTGCCAATCTACTCGATACACCGGAGGGCCTTCGGAGGACCTGATCAATTTAAACGACGAAGCTCTCAAGTGGATTAATTCTCTGGAGTTAGATTTATGATCCTCTGTATCTACTTTTTTTATTACGCCATACGAATAAATAAACAAAATAATTTTATGATTGAAGGCTACTTAATTGACTAACAATGGATCCCGGTATCGAATGTAAAATGGTTGTATATCAGCCACTTCGGTTCTAAAGTCACATTACGTACATAAACGTAGATATTATAACGTATATAGAATATTAAACGTCAATAACATAAATACGGGACAGAGCGTGTTAACGTGAAATATACAGCGTCATTACCATTTTAGACCCGCCTAATAGTCCGCGATATATATCACAAGTTTTCAGCGGATGGATGTAGTTTAATGACTATGATAATCTCTAGGCTCATAATCATTATGATCATCCTGCCTCCTTCTACAATTGGTTATAGGCCTCTTGTATGTTGAGCCACTGAGCTCAGTTTTATGTTTCCAACTGCTTAGGCTCGTGATCTAGATAACAACTTTAAAATTACCGTTTCCAGCTCATAAAAAGTATTTAAAAGAGTCCCTAATGGCAAAGGCATATTATAGGGTAGAGGACTATTTAACAGACAAAAATGCATGGCCCAAAACAGAAACCAAATAATTTACTTTTACTGAGACACGGTTCTTTTTTTTTAAACGTATGTAAGCTATTTTAAATAAAAAATCATTATTTTGTTTTTTTTATATTCTAATATTTATTTTACTTTTATAAGTTTTGATTTGTTTTCTTGAGGAACTACGCATTGAGTTTATACTCAAAACATATATTTACGATGGGCTAAGTACAACTATTGTAATAGATATAAGAGTTATTTTGAAAAAATGACTGACTGTTGAGTTTGTTTCGACTTTCTTAATAAAAGCCTTATTGCGCTTACCATGGGGCTAGTTCGATTTGTGTAAAATGTCCCTTAATATTTATTTATTTATTTCTTCTCCTCAGTGGTCTCCACTTGGGAAACGCCGTAGATTCAGACTTGTAAAAGTGCCCTTGCGGCCTACTTACAGAATAAAGATCATTATTTCATTATTTCAACGTATTTGCTACAAAATTTAAGAGATGGGTACTATTTGACTAGTGACAGGGAGTCGCGTGGCTGTTTATTATGAACACTTCTGCTTTTAAATGTTTTAGGTTACACGTTATTGAGCGTCTTATACACGGCTAAACATAATTAAAGACAATTTTAACGTTATCGCTAACGTCAACGTTATTTTACTCAGTGCTCTTATGTTGACAACTTTATACAGACGGAAAATTATGGTATATCAGTTTCCGGCTTTAGAGACAAAGAACCCAAATAAATTTAGAATATTAAACGCCAATACAATTTAGAATATTAAACGCCAATACACGGGAGAGAGCGTGTTAATAAGAAATATACGGTGTCATTACCGTTATAGTCCCGTCTAATAGTCCACGATATATATCACAAGTTTTCAGCGGATGGATGTAGCTTAATGACTATGATACTCTCCAGGTTCATAATCATTATTATCATCCTGCCTCCTTCTAAAACCGGACATAGACCTCTTCTATGGCGTGCCCCTGAGCTCAGTTTTATCTTTCCAACTGCTTAGGCTCGTGATCTAGATAACAACGTATTTGCTACTAAATTTAAGAGATGGGTACTATTTCACTAGCGACAGGGATTCGGTTCGGCAGGGGTTCGGTCCAGTTATCAGGAGTCACGTCGCTGGTTCTATTACGTTTGCCTTTCAAACATTGGCATTGAGCGTTTACTAAACGGTTAAAAATAACTAATCATAAAATGAGATATTTACTTTATATCTAAAGTTAACGACGTTGTTTTTACTTCTGTGAAAGTGACGTACCTACTAGAAAAATATTTTTTCATACAAAATATTGGGACACCTTTTTTCTTGTATGAGGTTCAAATTTACAAACGATTCTGAGTAAGACAAACCCAAAAAGTAAATATATTCTAAAAAAAGTAATGTACGACTTTTTTTGAACACGCCCATTTACAACACTCTCTCTCCTGCCTCCCACTCCTGTTGGTCATAGACTTCTTTCATTGCATGCCACTGAGATGTTGAGTTTTATGTTTCCAGCTACACATCTACTTAATAAAGCAACGTATTTACTATAGTGTTTGAAAAGCCAGAGAACCTTAGCAGTAGCCGCGATTTCCCTTATCACGTGACCGTTTAAATTCGCTTTGTAATAGATATAAAGGTGCGTAATACTTCACTAGTGATATGGATTTGTGTGGCTGTTTCTTCTAACACTTCTGCTTTTCAAAAGTTATTGTTTGGAGGATGTTGAGCGTTTACTGAACACGACTAATTTATTACGACTAATTTAAACGTTACTAAAAACAACGTTTTCACTAACTTTAACGTTATTTTAAACTTTACTTGTGTTTTGTGTTTTGTCAACTAATACATTTAATCTATACCGAAAACTAAACTGGACAATGGTAAAGAAATATTGAATCAAGTACGATTTTTCAAAATCGCTTTTGCATCGTCATACATAGCCTAAGTAAATGTCTTTAATAACATCAAGTCATAAAAACAAATAAAATAGAGAAACATACCATAGTTCTAAGACATTTCAGAACACAAGAACAATTAGGGATAGTACTAATTGTTATCTAGTGTTCTAATTACCGTGATAAACATTGGAAAATTACGGTATACCAAGCATCGGCTTTAGAGAAACCTGGAATATTAAACCCCAATAATGAAAACACGAGACAAAGCGTGTTAATGTGATTTATGTATGCGGCGCCATTTTAGTTATAGGCCCGTATAGTTTGTGCCGTAAATTACAGTTTTCAGCGAATAGATGTAGTTTTTATTTTATTACCTTTCGTTGGTATTCTTTGATTCTTCTCGTCCGGTCGACTGTGACCACTTCCTATTTCGTCCATTTCCAAAATCGTCCCCTTCGTAGCGTGCGCTTAGGACGTCGCGTTACGCCCATGGTCGCGAAAGAACTCAAAGAATAAGCCCCGTTTGCTGTGTTGTGAATTATCACAGTCACAGTCATTAGACTGAAAATCGTATTAATTGAAATCAATGAATGGATGTAGGTTATTGACACCCTTACTATAATTGAAAATAGCGTAGTTATCTATCCAAGTTTTTAAAAGAAACCAACCAAGTGAGACTCGGACTTGCGCGTAAATAACGAGCCAAGCCACATCCCATACTCTTTGTTTTAGTTTTATTACATACTAGAAGGCGCCCGCAACTTCATTCGCGGAGGAGAAAAAGTCATAATCCGTCGTTTTTTCTTCAGCGTAGTCGGGTAAAAAATATCCTATAAACATCTGGACATACCCAGCTATACGTGTACCAAAAATTTTTGAAATCTGTTTAGCTGATTTTGCGTGATGAAGCCACAACGACACATACACACATACAAAAAAATAAAAAATAAAATACTCTTTGAAATAAAACAATTTAACGGATTGTATCGCGTATATTATCTCATTTTAGTTCCCGACGTTTCGGAAGCTTTCCAGCTTTCCATGGTCACGGGTGGACTGAGAAAAGATGTATTTTCCTCTGTCAAAGTTACAATTTGTGCAAACTACCCATTTTTTAAAAACACAAATGAAGGTGTACATACATGCCAGATGAGCCTAAGCTGTAAAGACAGTTACACATGTGCCAGAAGGGCTTAATTATTTTATTCTAATAATTTACCAAGCAGCATTTCACAAATGAGGCGTACTGAGGAGAAAAGAAACGCTGCAAAGAAAAACTCCCAGGCTACCTCATTACTAATTATAATATTTAAAAAACGGAGACTATTAAACTACTTTTAAACAGATAAGATATTTTACACCGTTCGGAAATTAAGGTTTTGCAGTCCTGTGTCTCGCTTGTTCCTTGATGAGATGTATTACAGGATCCCAAGCTGGTGGTAGTGACAATCCATCTTCTCTATTGAAATTAGGATGCTTTTTAATCTCAATAGCCTCGCGTAGCATACTGGGAAAATATCTTTTTTCTTTGGCAAGGATAGAAGGTTTATCAAACTTAATTGAATGGTTTGGTTTGTCAATAACATGTTAGTACCTAGGGGATAATATACGCGATATAATCTGTTAAATTGTTTTATTTCAATGAGTAATAATCGCGGAAACAGAAGAAAATATTAAAATACTCTTTGTTTTAGTGACCTCCAAATAGTCCGTTACAATATTTTTTTTGAAAATATCTTCAATGTACAGACATTAAATTTTTACAGCTTTATAATAGTATAGACTAGAAGGTGCAACTTCGTCAGTGGGGGAGAAAAAATTGCGCCTCTTTTTTTCTTCACATAGTCGAAGAAAAAGTATCCTTTAACCATCTGGGGATGCCCAGGTACCAGTGCTAAAAATAGTTGAAATCCGTTTAGGGGATTTAGCGTGATGAAGCCACAACGAATCATACAAACATACTTACAAAAACTAAAAATAAAATATTTTTGGTTTCAGTGACCTAGAAGGTCCAATAGTCCGTTACAATATTGACATCTCATTTTAACAACTTTATAATTGTACCTAACTATAGATTGTTATAGTGATTATTGTAGGTAATACATTTTTAACTGTACCTGTTACGGTACAAATGATATTAATATTAGAACCATTCCACGAAAATTGCAAATAAATCTAATGTCTTTTATCTTTTTTTTATAAATTTACGTGTAATCAAGATATGACTTAAAGCTTTGAGATACGAGTACTATTCGACACGAATTACCCTTAATACAGGAAAAAATGGGTGAATGGGTAAAAAACATAGTGTAAAACTTAATACAAACTGGCCGAAAAGCATATGTTTCCCTGCGACATATAGAAGTATTAAATAAGTAAATATATCACATCGTTACTCTACTCTGGCTCTACATTCAATGGTTAAAGTCTTTTGAGTTACTCGTACCCATCATGTATATGTTGTTCCTATAGCGGTTCCTATTACAGTAATAAAGATTTTGAGAACATTTTAAGTACCTGCGTATTACGTATTAGGCCTGAGTTCTGTTTGAACATTCATTAGGACTATTCGTCAGTGCATTGATATTCAAAATGACAATATTCATCGGTAACTAAACACATCAATTAAATTGACTTTATCCCAGCTGTACACACTCTCCGAGACAGAGCGATACACGCATTCCGTCCCCTTCGAACCTCGTAAGTAAAGGAAGGACGGCATGTATTACCTCGCCCGGTTTTAGCGAGAGTTTACATCCGGCATTACAGCTAGAATTAGATACTTCTATGATCACGAGTGTTTTATTCTGTGCTTGTAAATAAAACACACTTGTAGCTAGAATTAGTGGTCTATACAGACTTCATAACTCTGGCCTTAGGACGTAGCAGCTTAGATGGTTTATGTTACGTTCATAAGACAATAAAAACAGTGATATTAACAAAGAACTCGTTATGTAGCATCAATAACAGCCCGTTTACGAGCAGGGCAAAGAGACTAATATATCTGAGTACTCGGGTTGCTTCATACATAACGTATTTACTGACACAGTGGTGTAAAAATAGCGCCTTAAAAGATAAAGTTGCGAGGGTCCGAAGAGTGATCTAAGTAGCTGATGAACTCAATCAAATTTTGATTCTCATACCCTGGCATCATCTCTATTATACTGTTTAGGCTACAGCATTTAGGAGAATCATTTTTGTTATGTTTGTGCGTCGCTGCCTATGATGATCGCTATTATCATGGGACAAATAAATGATAAAGCTTCCGTTACCCTCGCAATACGTGTCAGAACGTGACAGCTATTTTGTTATTTATCTATTAAATATCAGAGGCTCGCTGAAATCAGCTGGACGAATTTAGTTGATTTCTGGTACAGGATACGTGATGCTACCATTCAACCGACTACAGTGAAAGAAAAACCGGCCAAGTGCGAGTCGGACTCGCGGACCTAGGGTTCTGTACAAAATATACGCTACACGCGGCCGTATCTATGAAAATCCAGTGTTAGCAGAGCCCTAATCTTAAGCAAAACGTACGCGGTGTTCGATCATTTTATATTGGTTATTGACATAGACAGAAAGACATAAAATTATACTGTTTTTAGTAATTGTTGTTATAGCGGCAACAGAAATATGTTATCTGTGAAAATTTCAACTGTCTAGCTATCACGGTTCATGAGATACACCCTGGTGACGGACAGACAGACGGACCGACAGACAGCGTTTCACCCTTTGGGTCCGGAACCCTTAAAAGAGGATTATGTAATTTATTAATATTTGACGATCGGTTTGGCTAAGTGGGAGTAACGTTGCCTGCGAAGCTGAGGTCCTGGGTTAAAATCCCGGTAAGGGCAAATATTTGTGTGATGAGCATAAATATTTGTTCCTGAGTCTTGGATGTTTTCTATGTATATAAGTAGTATATCTATTAAATATATCGTCGTCTAGTACCCATAACACAAGCCTTATTGAGCTTACCATGGAACTAGTTCGATTTGAGTAAAATTGTCCCGTAATATTTATTTATTTATTTATCTCCTCGACCGCAGCGCAATGAAACCACTGTCCAGCCCATACACTGCGCGCTACCTTCATATTGTTTATTTTGCTGCTACACCTATGTGTTCAAACGGACATTACGCCGGAATGAGATTGCTTCCCACTACATACGCTCATGTACTCACCTTACCGCTTTTATGGCTGTATGGAGCACTGTATGATGCTTATTACTTTTTCAGCTGCACTGGGCGTGTAGCGGTTTATTTTAATGCTTCTTTGAGAGTCAGTCGATTCAGGCGTATAATAGATTAATGGATTAAAGGATGAATCAGCTTTTAAACTCAACAAATGTGTCCACAACATTTAAACTTTGTTTTAAAATAACGCCTTTAAATAATGGCTTCTCTTTGTTTAAATTTATGGTATACGTTAAAACACTGCATGTGCCGTCTGTTAAACGTAATAAACGGAAACCATCATATTATAAGCCCGATTTCTGGGTAACTCCAGATACATTTTCGGTTAGGCAGATACATTTTCCGTAAACAGAGACGTCAAAAGTCTGTTGATTCACCCAGTATTTTAGTAAAATATAGCTACAAGGTTTAATAAGGTACCAAAAAGGGCATAATTATACAATTTTACTGTGGTTAAATTTTGATTTATGAAGGGAAAATTACGAGCTAATTATAACCATCTGTTTATCTAGATTCAAAAATAAGTTTTTTGCTGATCCGCGGAATAGCGTTTTGGTTATACTCGTAGTTGTTTAAGATGTTAATAATGAGTTCATCTTTTCTAAGCTACACATTTCTCAAACTTCGTGAATGTTCGAATGCCGTACAGTTATCTTCTCGTTCTTTATATTGCCTTGTTTACTTGAAAGTTTAATTTGACCCACTATGTAGCGATATATTTTAATGCTTCATTGAGATTATTGATAGATACAGGCATTACTTTGCGAAATTCCATATTCATCATCATCATTGGCCATAGCATCTGTTGTAGATCAGGATTTTCACATCGCCATATTAGATTTATGGATTTATGGGTTAATCGTCTATTCAGTGAAACAGGTTCATTATTTAGCTGTCAAAAAAATACGCGACTTTCAATAAAATGCTTTTTTTAGACGTTGTTCATTCGAGATTTTTTTGTGTTTTCGTTTGTAAGTGATTTTATTACAGGGAGTTCTCGTGACCATATATCGCGCATGGACTATGTACGAGAAAACTACAGTTCACTAAATAAGAGAAATAATGGCGAATACAGCGAGTTCACTTAATATCAATATTAAAGTTACGTTCTGCAAAGTGCTCAACGTAATACAACACGAAAATGTTTCTCAGCACACAATATTGTAGCCAAAAGCTAATTTGCTTGTATTTGTCGTTTTAATTAAAGTTTGCGAGCGTGCCTACAAGCACGACTGGACGTGATGAAACTTTATTGTGCTGCTTTTAATGGTTTTAGTTATAAGAAATATAGCGAGAATGTGACGCTTTTTGTACTACATTTATGAGATAAATATTAAAACAAGTTTCTGTAAATAATATACAAATACAAAATCGTTTATTAACATACAATGACATTACAAGTGAATAACCATATATGAAAATCAATGATGAGCGTAAAATGAACACTGCTCAATTTTTTTACACACATCAGAAAGTAGCTGTGTCCCCTACACTAGGCTCAGCCTGTTTCGTAGGTTGACACTATTTTAAGTTTGGCAGTTGCAGTTTATCTGACGCTAAAGAATTACACAGTTTTGGCAAGTAATTATTATATATTTACTTTTCTGTGAAGCATTTTTAAATGAAATTAAGGAAATAATATTAATAATCTAAATCGTGGCGATTACTGGAGTAATAAAAGTTAAAGAACATGGGATGTGTGCTATATTTTGTGACAAACTTTTATTTCCGACCGTACTTCTCTTTAAACATCCATCAATTAGGTACTCACCGAGACGATTCTAAAGAGCCCAAACTCGGTATGATTGTTTTATTTTATTACAGAGTTCTTATTGCCACCATCCGGTTCCATCATCAGATCAGCTCGATGGTATCATATCATTGCATTGTCGCCGAACTTACAGTTAATGCTGATGATTACTATCAGCCACAACAAAGTGCACATAAATTAAGACACGGCTATATTTCTAGGGCTGTTAGGACGTGTCAGATATTTTCGTCTGCTCTATTATGGCATATATTGATGCTGGTGACAGTACATAAGTATGCCAAATTGCAGTCCAATTGGCCACCTAATTGCCTAACGCGTTTGACGCTCAGAATCAGAATCAGGTGTCATGATGTTATATGACAGTTGATTCGGTTACCAATTGTCAAAATTTCGTCAAGCAATAAAACCCATCGGAGCCCAGGAAGTAGTTGAATAATGGTTTACAAATTTTGCAACCACAATAACTTCAAAAGTTGCCTAAAAGCTAATATTATAAATGCGAAAGTGTGTCTGTCTGTCTGTCTGTAACCTTTTCACGCTTAAACCGCTGAACCGATTTAGATGAAATTTGGTATGGAGATAGTTTGAGTCCCGGGAAAGGCTAGACTACGTTTTACCCCGGAAAAATACCCTTATCCGCGATAAACGAATTTAAGGCGGACGAAGTAGCGGGCAGAAGCTAGTAACAAAATATTTTACTACTTCCCGTGCTAGCATAACTGGCCGCGATAACGCTTGTCGCGTGGCTTTTTGCCACCTGTCTCTCTTAAGCTATATTATAAAGAGAGATACACCTTAGTCATTAATTACAATCAGCAGTATAAATAGTTGAAGTAGACGGATTCTATAGTGAAGACGCGAACCGGTAAACGTGACTACTACTGGCCCTAGGGAAGCGGTAATATGCGCAGGATAGTTGGCAGTGACTGGAGAAAAAGGACCTCGTTTTTCTTTTAGGACATACTAGCCCGTGGCTTAGAATTTCTCGTATAATCGAATCGAATAAAAGATAATTCAAATCAAATATACGAAACGAAACAAATTGAATTAAAAAAAAAAAATCTTTTGTGTAAGTATACGTCTTTATAGGAATACTAGAAGGTTCTCGCAACTTCGTTCGCGGAAGAGAAAAAGTCATAACTCCACTGTTTTTCTTCAGCTTAGTCGGGTAAAAAGTATTCTATAACCATCTGGAGATATCCAGTACCCTTATACGAAAAATAGTTGAAATCCGTTTAGCCGATTTGGCGTGATCAAGCCACAACGACACATACGAACATACAAACATAGGAAAATTAAAAAAAAAAAACGATTTAGTGTCCTCCAAATAGCCAGTTAGGTACCATAGATTTTTTGTAAATATCATGAATGTAAAGAAATTTCATTTCAACAATTTATAATAGTATAGATGTATTTTCAAATTTCATTTTCCTATTTTCCAGCGGTTTAGGCTGCGCGTGGTCTTTTAATTGATTAAGTCACGTTTTATCTTATCACCATAGTAATAATAAATTTATTTATTCGGACAACATAGGATCCACAGTTTGTTAGTATTTGCTTATAACTATGTTAGTATACATATTTAACTACGGACATGGTATTAATAACTAAGTGTTGCATTATAGTGCACCCACTTCTAACGGCTACTGTCATCAGAAGGCTGTTAGTGCTGCCACGTATTCTAGATAACAATGACGCCATCTTTTTACGTAAAACAGCACTAAAACTGTCAACTCGTGCTTTGTCAAACATGGTTGACGCGCTGCAGAACCGTGGCAGCCTCAACAGCGCCCTGACAGCGTTGTTGTACTGGACTCGAAGGGAGCCAAGCACGCGCTACGAACAGCTGGCCCACAGGGCACTCGAGTACAGTGAACCATAGTCTTACCTGATTGAAAAAGCTACTTTCATATGAAAAAATCGACGTCACAGCTTTTTGGAATCTGCTGAAGCTATGACACACCACAGCAGTAACAACACAACCAATCCCATTTTTTTTCTATTCCAATGAAACATGCAGATTGGAAAACAGAAACTGTCAGTCGTACCCATTTTATTAAGTGCACTTTTATTTTTGTCGAACTTCTGTAACCTTTGTGTGCGCAAATTTGATTGTTATCCAATAGAAGCGATTCGCTGTGGATAGTCAGGAGAATCGAACAAAAACTGATTCCTGGTTCGTTAGCTCGTTACAACAGTATTTGACTAACATGTCACGATTTTCAAAGTTAATAATTGAATATAATGCTTAACTGTTTCGAATTGGATTTATAAGATAGGCTATCTCAATCTATTGCGGAAATAATTGTAAAAAGTTAAATGGCTCAACCGAAGGCCGCTGGGGCATCACGCTCCGGAACTCGCAGCGTAAACCCCACACGGTGGCCTTACGCTCTAGCGTCGATCACGAATGTCATATGCGAAATACGCAAACTCGGCTATCGAGGAAAGCCTTGGGAGCGGCGTATGTCGAGCAGTCAACATGTTGCTTTGATACCTACATCGGAAAGTTCTCAATTGTGGATGTACGACGATCTTTTTTTCTACATTATGTACTTATTTAGTGAGCGATGCTTATAACATTTATGTTTAAAATGCATAACTTTTTCGTATTGGGCTTATAGAATACGATACCTCAATATATTGCGGAAATAGTTTTCAAAAGTTGAATGACAGTGGGCAAGTTACATTGATCATAAAACAGAAGGCTACTGGGGCACCAATGTTACCCAGTGGCGACTAAGAACCGGACGTCACAGAGTAAGCCCCACAAGGTGACCTGAGCAGCCGACATCTTGCCTTGATACCTACATCGGAAAGTTTTCAATTGTGGATGACCGACGACCTTTTTTTTCTACGTTATGTACCTACTTGGAGAGCGCTGCAATGCGTATAACATCATCATCATCATCATCATCATCATCATCATCATCATCATCATCATCATCATCATCATCATCATCATCATCATCATCATTTCAGCCATAGGACCGCGTGTAAAAGGATCTATATCGGAATCCCTAACGTCATTTTGTCCCAATCTATCGTTTGTCCTAATGTATCATTTGCCATACCGCATTTTTTTCAGAAACCGTAATATTTTCAGGTGTGTTATATTATAAATCAAACCTAACCTAACCTAATCTATACGACGATCTATTAAAAAATCCTGAAAAATTTATGGTAGCTGAAAAAAATTGCGTTGTGGCAAATGATACATTTGGCAAATGATACATTTGGCAAACGATACATTAGGACAAACGACATTAGGGATTCCGAAGGAGACCCCATGTAAAAACATGTAAAAAGCAATTTATTGTTTCTTTAATTAGATATCTCATTGTGTATGGTTGCAGCTTACTTTTTTGTATGTTATACCTATAGCAAATTACTTAACATTCTTCTTGTGAAGTGTTCTTACATTTGCTTTACGAAATATGTTATTGCCAATCTAGATTTCAGGTAATCTTAACTTAATTCTTTCTTGAAGCTTTCGTCTTGTAATATATTTTCGCGGTAATAAATGTGTTTCCTTTTTTTATTTCATTTAGTCAGTTTTTATTAGTTTACTCTTATACGGTATATTTGTTTTATAACCACTGCAGGGAATATTTATTCCTTTCATACTTGTCATCATCATCATCATATCAGCCCGAGTCCACCGCTGGACAAAGGCCTCACCCAAGAATCTCCACAACGCCCGGTCACGCGCCGCCCTCATCCAACGGTTTCCCACGATCTTGACCAGATCATCAGCCCATTTTGTTGGGGGTCTATGCTGCGTTGTCCTGTACGCGGTCGCCACTCGAGAACCTTTCTGCCCCAGCCACCATCGGCCACCCACTGCCAGCTCTTTATACTTTCTACGTGAAAGGAATAAACCAGTTTGTTATTGTTCTGAAGAAAAGGATCTTGGGTTTTGTAAAGTTATTTTATATCAAAAGTATATTAAAAAAATATAGTAGGGGGTAGATCAACACGAATTTCAATTCAACAGCTTTACATAAAATATGTTCTACATAAAATATGTTCTCACTTTATCCGACCTCATTCGGCAAATACTCGCACATTACGGAAACACAAACAGCGCGGCGAATATTTCGGCAAACATTGAGCATACAGTGGTGTAAGTGAAATAAATAAAAGTGGAACCAAGGAGACTACGAGACAGATTTACTGGAAGAGCGAGAACATGAGTTCTTCTAGAAGGAAGTCCAATAGGGACTGAGACCATTTAACTAACGGATCGGTAGTTGTCATATGACAAGCCGTTATTACCGAACAAATTTTTCATGCAAGTTTAGCGGGGGCTGAGGTAACACGTACAGCATACTACGAAAATATTCCTATTTTAAAGTCATCACCTACAAACAAAAAACATACCCACATACTGACAATTTACCGTAAAAAAACTAACAGGAGATTTCGCGATTACTTTCGCAGAGTAATGTATTCGTATGGCTTTCCAGTCGTTATGCTCAAGCTATATTTCAAATTTAGCCAGCATTTTCGTGTAGATACTAGTAATCCGTCATGTAGATAATAAAAAAATATTGGACACGTATGTTTCTGTTTTTACGTAATCTAAAAATAATGACGATCAAAAAAACGCTTAATAAAATTTTGTAAGTTTTTCATATTTTTTGAACTTACGGTTTTATAATATAAAAGGGTGGGGGGCACAATTTATGCATCTTTACAGAAATAATCGTACATAATTAGGTTTTCTTTAGAAACCTCAGTGTTTTTAGAAGGATTATGATATATGCGTGTTTCACTTTTTCACGTATGGAGTTCCTCCCTAGAAATATATATTTTTGTTATTTAACTACCAAACTAAGTAGCGGCTTATACAAGACACCTTTACTCCTACCTAGATCTTGTATAGTTCATTGAGTTAAATGCCTGGAACAGACGGACGGACGGACGAACTATAAGGGTTCCGTTTTTGCTATTTTGGCTGCGGAATCATTAAAATGTGTCTGGTTATTGTAGGTAAGGGAATCATCAGTTATTTTATACACTACGCCTTCTATATCCTACATCTAGTTTCCTAAGTCTGCGACACAGTCGTAGCCTCGTAAAATTTTGAGCAGCGAAGCCTACACCGTTGTAAATAAGGCTTTACAACTTCCCCCTAAACCCACCCTAGTTACAAGGTACAGCTTAGGATAGACAGCTGAAGTAAAACGCGCGTTTTCACAGCTAGTTATAATATCTGTGATAAAACAAATAAATTAAGGTATTCGTTACTATAAGACGACGTCATATTTTTTGCATTGACCTTTAACTTTGACTTAACTTTTTAAAATAGTTGTAAAATGATAATGAAAAGCTAGACAGTACTATTACCTTTGCGTGCTTCCGGTAATAATCGAAACCTACTAAAGTAGGCCAAATTTTATTCTAAATGTTCACGGACTAATCGTTAAATCGGTAATAATCGGACTACATTTAAATGTAATTTAATACATATATACATATTTTTACGGTAAATATAACTGCATTACAGATTAAAATAAATCAGAAACTTTTTTTTATAAGAATGCTTTTATTATACACAGTAGTTTATTATAAGTTTTGACATTTGTGATATGTGTGTATAAAAAAAGGTTTGGTACATTGTTAAAAAAAAATATCTACATTAAACTACACTTAGATTGTATAGATATAGTGCTAAAAAATTATGGCTGATACTCGTAGAACCTTGACCAGACTAGATTCTTTCTTATGTTTCTTGACATTTATGACTTTTACACATATCTCTTTTCAACAATTAAGTTTGAACAAAAGAAGTAAAAAATAGATATTATTCAGATAGGGCTGAGCATAGAGATGAGCATAAATATGTACCTACTTAAGAGACAAAACATTTTGAAACACGCAATAAATAATATAAGATGAAATATAAATTTCTTTGAATAAAGTTTTATAATGTAAAGTAGTATAGTGGAATACATCAAACGCAAGTTTTTCAAAATCTTTCCAGTCCAGTTCTTGGAGCGTTTTTATAACCATGTAAACTTTCTTTTCAACATCTACTCTGTGTACGGGGTGTCGCAAAATTGTAAAGTCAATTTAGCGATGACGCAACGTACAAGCAATCAAACCGTAGATTTATGAGATGAAAGATGATTCGTGCTCTTAACGAGCCTAATATCAATATTGCCGAGTGAATGGAAATGTTATTAGGTTAATTATACATACGCGGTTGCTATGTTGGTCTACGAAGCTAGCGACTTCGGGTTTGGTTCCCGTCAAGGTAAACTTTATGTGATCCAGCACTTGTTTGGTTATTTTATAGAAGTTAAGTTACATATCCTCAAGATTAACAGACTTCAGTCATCTAGAAGCAGGTAACTGTATGTATTTTCTTTTTAATGTAATAAGTGGCAAACGGGCAGACGAACCACATGATGGAAAGTTGTCAGTATCGCTCATGGATTTGTGCAACACCGAAGGAATTGGCCCATACATTCCCAACCTCTGAGTGCCCTGTTGACTCGCTTGTTGAAGAATGCCATGTTATGCGTATGTTTACATATTTATGCAGATATGTATGACATTTACATGTATTACGTATTTTTTGTGAACTATATAATTTGGGTGTCTTACCAATGTATTTATTAATTTGTACAAGTTACCGATTTCCCGCATCAATCCGTTTTTGTTTAGACTGATGGTTGGTCATTTGTAATTTCCTGTATTAAGTATAAATAAATAAATGAATATTTATTTACTAGCTTCTGCCCGCGACTCCGTCCGCCTTGAATTCGTTTATCGCGGATAAGGGTATTTTTCCAGGATAAAAGCCTATGCTCCTTCCCCGGGACTCAAATCATCTCCATACCCAATTTCATCCAAATCGATTCAGCGGTTTAAGCGTGAAGAGGTAACAGACAAACAGACAGACACACTCACGCAATTATAATATTTGTCATTTGCTGTCTATTCATAATGTTAATCTCTTTTTTTTGTACATTTATTATTTGTTTTATGAGGTATGCAATAGAGTACTTATGTGTTTTATTGCATTGCATTGTATAATATGTTTTTCTTTTACGATAGTTCGCTTGACATTCAGCCAGTATTCTATCTCCATTATAATATCAGAACAAAGAGCTCCATTATTGGACAAAAAACTGCCCCCGCCAAGGATCACCACAATGACTGGTCGTGTGATGCAACCAACGGTTTCCAGTGATTATGATTAGATCGTTGGTGTTCCAGTCCTCTGAAGTATTTTTATGCATACTATTATGTTATAAATGCTAAAGTAACTCTGTCTGTCTGTCAGTTACCACGTTGAAACCTCTGAACCGGCTTAAATAAACTTTGGTATGGAGATAGCTTGATATACTACTAGGACACTTTTTATCCCAGAGGTCGTCGCTTAAGGGGATGAAAGGGGGCTGGAAGTTTGTATAGGAAAACCCCACGTAAATGTTAACTTAGTACCTATTTAAGCTAGACTTTTAACGTTTTTCCCCTCCCCCCCCTCCCTCATATTGGTAGTTTTTTTTTAAATAAAAATTAATTTTAAAATGTTTCCTTTGCAATACATTTGGGCTGACCATGTTTATGTACATGTTTTTAGCATATTACTAACTTTACTATTCCAAATTTCAAATAGATAGCATGAGTAGTTTTTGAGATATGGCGCTCTAATAGTCTAGACTGTCTCTGTCTTGTCTCTCTGTCTGTCCGATGATGACTCTGCGTCCATAAGGGTTCCTTTTTTCTTTTTTTATACGGAACCCTAAAAATAACCAGTTTTAGATAAACGAAATACAAGACCACGTTAATAAAGCTAGTATAAACAAAGTCTTAAGATAGCTCCGAAGTCTAACGTCGGACACTATATTTTATCACAAAAACAATGTCCTTAGCGGTAATAGTAAAACCGAGATTTAACCGTTAAAAAGTCGAAGTGGTCTATAAAGCTAAGTATCCGAGTTGCAACAGTGTGGCATGCAATCGCGGTGGAAGTCATTTTACGGAGAAACGAATTGAGTCGTAAATTCTGTCTGTGAATAAGCAGACCAGTGTCTAGAAAGGAGAGGAATACCAATTAGGATTTTTGCTACTTTGCCCTAAGGTTGATTGGTAGATGTCTTATAGATTAAGTTCTCCATTTGTGCAATACATTTTTTTTGCAATAAACAACGTCTCTCTGGCCTCTGGATAAACATGAAAACTATGTCATCACAACACAACAAAGCAAAACGAGGCTTGCGTGTAAATAATATGGTCTCGAAGGAAACAAAGTTGCTTCTCCATTTTTTTGGTCCCACGTGTATTGTTTTTGTTTTTTTGGAGGTTTTGAAAAAAATCGGGATCGACTTTTAAAATTAAATTGGGAGGAGTAAGGTCGTATGTCTAATAGACTGCATTTATTTTTATTTCGTGTTAATCTGGGTTAGCAAACTGAAGTGGTAACGGGCAGGGCACATAGTTCGAAGAACCGATGGCCGTTGGGGCTAAAAGGTTCTCGAGTGGAGACCACGTACCGGCAAGCGCAGCGTGGGAAGGCCACCCGCAAGGTGGTCGGAGAACCTGGTTAGGGTTGCGGGGACTCGCTGGATGCGGGTCGCCTCTATTCGGCCCATGTGGAAATCTATTATGGAGGCCTGTGTAGTGGACGTCCTTTGGCTGAAATGATCATGATCCTTGGATACAGCTATCATTGTACCGAATTGGTATATGTGACGTGTTATTAGTAGTTTCCGACGTAAGACTGATGGAATTCTCGGGCTGAGACGCATTACTGAGCATGCCACATGCAAATGCTTAGTAAATACTGTGCGTGTGTCCCTACAGCCCCATCCAATCTACAAACATAACTGGTAAATAGAGAACAAGGACATTGAAACGAAGTGGATGTGTGTCAAACGTGCTTCAGAGGGAAAAGTTGTTGCTCAAATAAATGGAAACGTGTAAAAATCTAGGATCAAACAAGCATTCGATAAAAAATAAAATGTCGACTCTTTGTCCTGAAAATTCACATTTGGAACTATAAGCTTGAAAATTGAAATTTTCCGTTTATTACTAAACTATGATTCCCGCGGATTCGTCCTCGTGGAAAATCCTTGGGGAACCGTGCATTTTTCCGGAGTAAAGTAAAAAGTAGCTTTCTAGCTACTTTTTACTAAATCGTAATCATGGTGTTAAAACATCAAGAGTTTTGTAAAAAAACAATGTTTACACTACAACGACATTTCTAGCTAACATGTGGCAACTGTAAAGTTCACTCTGTTAGGGTGAACATTTAGACGGCAGAAAAGCCGGTTAGAATGCAAAAATGCAAAAGATCATGTTACAAATAGTGATAACATTTCAAGGCAAGCTGACTGAACTCTGTAGCTCAATTGGTAGAGCATGCACCCCGGCAAGGCACAAAGCACTGGTTCAAATTCAGTCGGAGTCTTGAATTTTTTTTATTATTTAGATCCTTGTATTTACAGAATGTATTACTTGAATCCCGTCTTTATTTTATTGTAGTTTTTTTTTTTTAATAAATATTCTGCGTTTTGTAATTTGTACTGTCTTATTATTGGAGGAAACTAATTTAACAATGATAAAGATTGAAATAAAACAATTTAACGGATTATATCGCGTATATTATCTCATTTTAGTTCCCGACGTTTCGGAAGCTTTCCAGCTTTCCATGGTCACGGGAGGACTGAGAAAAGATGTATTTTCCTCTGTCAAAGTTACAATTTGTGCAAACTACCCATTTTTTGAAAAAACAAATAAAGGTGAAAATGATAAAGATATCGTTTTATTTCATGAATCGTAATTTTAATGCAATTTCAAAATTAAATTTTCCCGCGATTTTACACAACATAATTATGAACTAAAAACTCAGTATTATTTTTAATGCAACTAACCTAGTTGGAAAATTGTTTTTTTTTTATATCGATCGTGTACTTTTTTAACTGCAAATCGATTAAATTTGTACTCAATCATTAAGGCTGTTTGTAAGGATATCTAGTATTTAATTTTTAAATTACCATAATTTCACAGTGTATTGGATAACCAACCAGCATGTAAATATAAAAAAATATATAATAAATTAATTAATTAATTAATAAAAGAAGCGTACATATTGAAAAGAAAAAACATTATATAAATGTTTACTCGTCATAAAATAAGCGCCACAACATTATTAATAAACTTTTTAAATTCATATTACGACCTCATCGTAGGCCGTGTACAAGTCAGTGACATTGTTTGACCCTTAATTTGCCAGACACGAGAATGTCGGAGAAATGTTAGTTATATTGATTTTAGGTGGTTACACGAGCCCTAGAAAATTGTAAAACAAAAATCTAGATTTGGTTCATACCTAGAAATAGGTTGTTCCCTACAAGGAACTTTGCGATATGTATAGAATGTCTTTGAGAAAATATTGTGTTCTCCTCGAGGAACATTGCCACATATGCACAAAAAACATAAAAAAGTGAAACATTAATAACTTTTTAAATATTAAAAGGTAGTCTAAAACAATATTTTGTATGAGTTTAATTGGCAGTTGCGAGGTTGGTAACCGAATACAAAACATAGCAGACATATACATACACCGGTCTTTGGTATATATAAAGTGACCGTCATTGTCATAGGCATTGGGGCAATCATCGCCCACTTTTGTTTTGCGACTTTGGTTTTGGGTTTGATTTTCTGCGCGGGGTCGGAATCAGTGTAGAACCTTATAAAAGTAGCACATTTCTTATAATTCCAGCGCACAACCGCTTAATTAGTCTTGATTCATACCACTTGTATCACTTGAGAGTTACTGCTTCTAAGTTTTTTTTTCAAAATGTTTTCATCCAGGACTTTGTCTTGGGCTCTTCTTAACCGATGGCTGCGCATGGTACCTAGAGAAAATATTCCGTAATTTTCTCGCAACAGGTAGACCAGTTCCGGTGATGAAAAGAAATTATCGCAGCACACAGTGGCCGATTTCTGTTGTATGGTTTGACAAAGTGCCAAAACAATTTACGCACCAAAACCCAAAGATGCTTTTTCACTGCTGAATGTATGGTACATGAATGTGTATTTTCCAGCACACAGTGTGAAATCGTAATCATCCTACTTAAGCCTACACGAAAATAATTTTAATTCCCAACCGGTGGGGTTTGTCTTTCATGTACTGACTTCTCTTACCGGCTTTGGTTTCCATATACTTTTTCGACGCTCGTGCAGAAGGTTGCTGTGTTGATGGAATAGGTAAAGATGGTATACATTATATTGATGGCATGGTAGTATAATTACTGTCTTGAAAAACTTCTGTCAAGGTAGGGGAACATGCATTGTCAATATTTTATAATATTTTGATGCAGGTCTTGAACATAATCTTATCGGGAATATTCAATCGTTCTAATGATTATGATATGGAAGGTGCTGGCAATGAGTCGTTAGACCTTGCAAGAGATGGATTGTTGGATTTTTTATGCAATACCTCATGCTCCATATCTGAGGCATCGCATTTTTCAAATTCTGCCCGTTCTTTAAGAACAAGCGCCAAAAATTTTGTCAGCCCGACCCGACACCGCTCGTTGTGAAAAAGCCAAATAAAAGTTAAGCATTAGAGACACTCACACACATAAGCAAAAATAAATATAACTGCAAAACCGAAAAAAAACGATACCCAATACAACTCAGTAACCTAGGCAATGTTCACTTTTCGTTCACTTTTCAATTGCACGGAACAACCAAAATTATGTATAGTTTATAGGAAGTATGGTGTTGTTCCGTGTGCAGAACACCAAGTTTGGCGCGAGTTTACAGTAATAAATATAAAGAAGCCCTAACGTTATGTAGTCAAGACATAAGCTTTATATTTTTATGTAAATAATTACAGTACCAAATATAGAATTTCTTTAGTAAAAAATAAAAGAAATGAATAAATACCTACGAGAAATCATTCGACGACCGACCCGGGGCCATCTAAGATCACTACTAGCGCTATAGTGACGCCATTGCGCATGTTATATATTTTATCAAAGAAAACATAAAATGAGCTACTAAAAAATATTTCAAAACCGTAAAAAAATTATGACTTATAGCTTGCAGATTTTTTTAAATAAGCTGTTCCGCACACGGAACGGAATCAAATTAAGGGTTAAAATACAAATTCATTTCCTGGACTCACATTGATTCCAAAAATTCGCTCTTTACTGGACTCTTCTAATAAGGCTTCGTTCCATTTTCTGTACTCTCTTAGCAATTTTATGGCAACATTACATAGTGTTTTCAGAAAATAAATGTTCTCAATTTAACATCGGGATTGACATTTGCTCTAACAATCAAGTGACCCGTAAGGTACACTTTCATTCCCGACCTTCAGTAATCCGAACCAACAAAGACAAGTCAATCATTGCTTTCACTAAACACACTGTTGCCAACCCTAGCACATTGACTTAGACTCTAAATCAGATTCTAAATCAGATCCTGCGACCTTGCTGAGTGTACTTGGTAATGTAAATAAAATTGAAACAGGGTTTACTATTGAAATAATAGCTTGGTTTATGTACTTGGATTTCGAAATGGTTATGCTTGTATGAGTAGCTACTTACCTTTATAAATTGAGTTAATGGTACTTTTGAGACATGCTGATTTCAACTTCGTCTTAAATGCTTTGTTTTAGCTTTGAAGGATTTCAATACTTTTAGTTTGTACTCATCCGATTTCTTCAACAAAATTAAACCTATAGTCGATATAAAGGTTATGAATATCATGAAATAATGTAACCTATTTTTTCTACGAGGTACTATTTATTTTAATATCAAATTACAGTTGCGTTTACACTTGCAAATCAAGTGTACTGTATTATTTTTATACTTACACGCAATAAGAAAAATCCGAAAGGGATGAGGGTGCTATATTGACGCAACAACATTCTGTATAGTTTTTGTTTCCAAGTAGAGAACACGTGCAAATATCTTTAGACTCATCAATCAAAATACATAGCCGGTTTTGCAATTTACAATACTATTGCTACCATCCATTAACGAAAAAACAATTTCTAGCTATCAAAAATGACCAAAAACAATAAACTTACCCAACCGAATAAATCTATAATCGCACATCGGTCAACAGCATCAAAAATTTGAAAAAAAGAAGCGCGTTGTAGAAAACGCGTTCCATTTGCAAAAAAAAACGTTGAAATTCGTTGCTTAGAACGCGTGCTGAGTACACGTGCCATTGTGTAACCGGTAATCGGTAATGCTGTGTAACGGATTACGTAACATCAGAGAAAATAGCCGTGTGGCTGACATTGGCATTACTTAGTGAAAGTATAGCCTAGAAACTACATGCAGACGATTATCTAGCGTACCACTTCAGATAGGACGTAACTTCTATTGATTACATTCATAAATGTCACTGGCCATCGCAGTCAATTCTTTTTTTTAATGCAAATATTTTCGTGATGCTATAAATAGGCGGTTTAAATTTCGAATTCGCAAATTGAATTTAAAAATGCTGCCTGTTTTTAAATCACTTGTGCACACAATATTAAACCGGGTGGTACTTGTCAAGCCTGGGGCATTCATTCGAAATTCAATGTTTTACCGAACCATGATGAATACGTTCCGATTCTACGTTTTTGTTTCAATTTCAGATATTAATTTGTATTCCGTTAAAATTGATCTTTTTGATATGGGCATATTACTAAGTGGCAATTAATTTAAACAGGTTTAATGCAATGAGTGAGTATACCTAAGGGCTTGCATAAATTTTTGGCAAGGAATATTGTTTGCCACAATTATTAACTCAAATGTAGTGAGCGCACTTCGTTTACAGACATATCGTTCGTTTAACTATAGGAGTATAATAATTATTCTGAAATTATTATTTATTGTGATGTATTTTTTTAAATGCTCTTTTAATAAAAAAAAATTTAGCGTTATATGGTATTCCGAAAAATTTAGAGTAAAAAGACGACTTTTGGGTTCTTAATCATATCTTGTACTTGAGATCAGGAGACAAAGACATACTGGATTTTGGTTCACAAAATGACTACGGTCATGACTGAAAAAGTCATAACCTTCTTTCTTTCATCAGCATAATCGAGTAAAAAGCATCCTATGACCATTTACGCCCAAAGTTAGTAGAATAATTAAAATCCGTTTAGCCGTTTCGGCACGATGAAGCCACATACAAACAATTAAAATAAAGTAACCTACTATACTTGTTTTTTTGAAAATATCTTCAATAGACTTCATTTTTACAACTTTATACTGGTATAGATTTTGTAATGTGAACAGAGTATAACGAAATGATAATTTTAATAGGTGAATCGTAAACACAACTTTACACATTTTGTTTTATATATTTTGTATTAAGTGATGAGATAATGAGGTATAAAAGAAAAAGACATGCTGTCAAGCGAATGGTATGATAAGTAGATCAAAATATTTAAGATTGATTGATAATAAAAAAAACAACATAAATACCCAATAGTTAATCAGCTGAACCTATACTATTAAAATTATAGGAACAACTTTTTATGCCGAAATCAATAACACTTTTGCTGACAGAACTGTCAATTAAGCGTTGTTAAGCCTACACTACATATTGGACGTACACAGTCACCGAACGAACGAGTTAAAGAAGAATCTTAACAACAAGTGAACTGAACACTCTCGAGACACCTAAAAAATATAACAATATTTATAATATTACTGATATAGTTGCTTGTAAATTATATTGACGCCTAGAGGGGCATCAGCATCACTTTAACAAAATTAGCTAATCACTACCAATTTTAAAATTCGAATCCTAATTCATAATTACACGAATCACGTTACTCAAGTCAGACGTCTGCGAAGTTAAAACAATTGCTAATTTTGATTGGCACACAAACGAAGCAATTACGACTAACGACTTCTAAATTTAAATTCAAATTCAATTGCGTTCCAATTCTGATTTGAGATAGCGTAATCTTCCGCCAATCAGCATCGGCCGGTGAGATAGTCGCGGGGTTTGTTCCTTATGGAGCTCAAAGAACATGTATACTACCTATTATAAAATTGTAACAATTAAATGTCCGTAGGTATATTGAAAATACTTTCATAAAAATAACTGAAACGGGCTATTTCAAGGTCACTGACTTTAATATATTTTCTATTTTTAATAGCGATATCTTACAAACAACCTTTGGGTAGCGGAAATGACGCAAAGAGCGATGAGATAAGATTATAAATAATACAAAAGTAAATAAAACATAAACATACATATAAAAGAAGAAAGAAAACTATGATACAGCTGACTTCAAATTTATTAGAAAACCAGCAGCACACAATAATTAAAAAGTAAGCGGGTAACTGGCAGACGAGCCACCTGATGGAAAGTGGTCATCGTCGCCCATGGATATGTGCAACACCGGATAGGGGTTGTATTTGGGCGTGTGTTGCTCATCCACGCGTTAATTGGAATTATAGGTTCGAGACACAAGGTTCTGAATTATATTTTTTTTGGATAAACAGAATCATAGCAATTGGGAAGCGTAAAATAGAGCCAAAACCGGGGAGTCAAACAACATCAAACAGAGGTCTAGCTGCGTCTCTTTGAGAAACCCAAATGAAAAGTAAGGCCTAAACTGAGTTAAAAAGAAACTCCTATGAAGCAGATGAAGTAGCGAGTACAAGCTACCACTCAATAATTATGTTGTTATGTTTTATGTATTCAAATCTTTGTAAAGTACTTTACTTACTCTGCAAACTTAGTTAAGATTATACCTAATCTCGTAGACTGGCGCAGTAAGTTTACAACATTAACAATAATAATAAAAAAATCGCAGTAAAGAACCTTAGACTTGGCACGACTTTGTCTAGATTTCATTACTTTTTAGAGATAAACAAGCAGCTCCATCGAGACTTGGCTAGTTTTTTACAGAATGTTTTTGGTGGGATTTCACTTCTTTTTGAAGAAACGTAGGCATTACCCTTCGATTTTGGACATCACATGAAGCGGCCCACCAAGTTGAACATTTTTTGTAAAGGCGGTATGTCGATCTCTAATAGTTTGGTTGGGCTCTTGTGTTTTCTCTCTTTTGGTTGGGCTCTTGTACTTTAGATCTTTCATTATCCCAGTTTAATAGTTTTCCCTTTATGTGGCTATTAAACCCTAACTCTGTACCAAATTTCAGCTCTCTGAGTTTATGGGAAGTACTAGTTCTATTCTGATGATCATGAGTGAGTGAGTGAGTGTCATAAATGCGAAACTTTTCTTCCGCTTAACTTTGGAACTAAATGACCTACAGACTTGAAATTTTAGATTTTAAGTATGTAATTATGGCTTCATGGATGACAAAAATTTCTGCGTTCTGGTCTTATACAGAGGTTCTCAAATAGGGACCTGAAAATGCGGCGAAATGGTTCCAGTAAAGGATGGTACGGAAGTGTTTGCTTCACGCTCGACTTGGCGGGGGCACTACCGTGCCCCCTGATAACGAGATGGAGTTATGGTCACGGGTAAATAAGATACGCATGAAAGCTATTATTACCATTATCTACCTGTTCGACAAAGTTAGAGATGATTTTAGGTTTTCAGACCTCTAAAGAAGAAAAACCGGCTAAGAACATGTTGGGCCATTATCAGTTCCGTAGCTTCACATAAAATTTATTGATGATTTTAAAGTTTGATGACGCGTACAATATGTCATATACTTCTTTAAATCGCTCCTATGTATATGATTAAATTTCCTACACTACCTTTCATTTATTTTTATTTTTAGAATCAAAATTGAATCGACGGGCACAATACGAATAAACCAAGCAAAATTCGAACCGCCACAAACAATTCAAATTCAGAATAGAAAAATTGTCGGTTGGATCGTAAAAAATTCGCTGCGGTGTTATTGACACGAGCGATTTTACAAATGGCGGTTTTTTTTGTTTTTCTATAAAACCAGTCACAGGAGCGGATATGGAATGGCAAAAGTACGTAAGTGAAAAATCGTGATATTTTTGACTTGGCCTGCAATTGACGGGGTCGAGTTATAGAAACAAAGTATAGAGTTACGACAGATATTTTATATAACACCCGTGCAAAGTAATAGAAAAAAATAAGTACTCCTCTTAGCAACAATATATTATAACGAGCTAGTCAATTATTAAAAGCAACAGAGAGAGTCCCCATCAGTTATTGAATAGGCTATAAAATTTAGAAACTTAAGATTTCTCAGCAGAGATTGCTATAAGTTTTAATTAGTAAGCTCTTAAAAGAATTTCAATCTATTTTAGCATCGAGATACCCAAATCCCAAAAGATGTTAGAGTCAACTCCAATCGTCATCGATCGGTTAATGCTTTGGCTGCGGCACAAACTGTCGATCAGCGTCGACCATCTATTCTACCATCGATTGATGAGCGATCGATTTGTGTGGTGATACCCTTATTGGATACTTTGTATCTTCTATACTTTTATAAACTTGTAAAAATGAAATGTCTGTACATTGAAGATATTTTCAAAAAAATGATTGTAACGGACTATTTGGAGGTCACTAAAACGATTTTTTTTTATTTTGAGGTGCGTCCACACTTGTATCATTTGCTCGTATCCGATCACCGTGCCGTAGCATGACTGCGTATCGCGCTGCTTGGACGCTTACTGTCGGCGCGCCGATAATGCCGCACTCTTCCGATACAACTGTGTGATACGCGTAGCACATGGATTTCGAGTGATCGGATCGGCGCAACGTCCAAGCGCGTGATCGTGACACGCGATCATGCTACGTGACGATGATCTGATACGGGCAAATGATACAAATGTGGACGCACCTCTAGATTTTTTGTATGTTTGTATGTGTCGTTGTGGCTTCATCACGCAAAATCGGCTAAGCAGATTTCAACAATTTTTGGTAAGCGAGTAGGTATCTCCAGATAGTAATAGGATACCTTTTACCCGACTACGCTGATAAAAAATAAGGGTTATGACTTTTTCTCCTCCGCGAACGAAGTTGAACCTTCTAGTAATACAATAAATCACAACGCAAGACGACGAATACAGGGACGTAGCGTGCAAAGCCCCAAACAAGATGGACCGACGATCAGTAGAACCGCAGGAAACCGTTGTATGATGCCTGCGCAGGACATATCGTTATATCCTTGGGGAGGCCTTTGTATAGCAGTGTGCTATAGACTTTAGAATGAAGCAAGAAATACATAATTTTTACCCCCTCTAAAATAAATACTAAGTACTTATCGACTGCTTAAAATATTGTACTATTATAGTATCTCCGACGATCTTTGATCATTCGCCGCTTCAAGGATCAAGGAGTCTCATTTCCTCGGCAAACGTTATTTGCGCTTCTCAAAATCGAGTTTAGACAAGTTTCATCTTTATGTTAACACGATAGAATTGAAGTCATCAAAATGAGATAGATATTTGTAGATATTTTGTGATGCCTTATGATGTTTGAATGAGTGAAGCTGTTTGTTTAGACGTGATACGTCAATCGTCGCTCTTTGATTAATAAGTGAATTAATCTGTCTTATGGAATTTCTTATTTTCAGATTACTTGAAGTGGCACGATTTAAATTGAACATATTAGATAATTAAAATAATCAATTTACATTAAATTTAAAATAAAAACAATTTTTGAATAAAAAGTTTTTTTTTTACAGAATTTTTGAATGAACTTCTGTGAGTGCCTACTTACAGAAGTTCAAGGGCACTTTTACAAGTCTGAGTACACAGGCATTTCTTAATAGGAGACCACTGTAGAGAAGAAAGCCGTAAGATACTCAACAGTCAGTACTATTTTCTAAATATTTACCAAAAATAGTTGAAATCTATTTAGCCGATTTTGCATGATGAAGCCACAACAACACATACAAACATACAAAAAATAACGTTTTAAACGTTTAAGTGACCTCCAAATAGTCCGTTACAATCATTTTTTTGAAAATATCTTCAATGTACAAACATTTCATTTATACAATTTTATAATAGTACTAGCTTGTGCCCACGACTTCGTCTGCCTTAAACTCGTTTATCGCAGATAAGGGCATTTTTCCGAGATAAAAAGTAGCCCATGTCCTTTCCCGGGACTCAAACTATCTCCATACCAAATTTCATCCAAATCGGTTCAGCGGTTTAAGAGTGAAGAGGTAACAGTCAGACAGACACACTTTCGCATTTGTAATATTAGTATGGACAGAAGATAACATAAATGATTCCATAGTTTACTGAAATTTATAAATATCATATACTAGCTTCTGCCCGCGACTTCGTCCGCCTTAAATTCGTTAATCGCGGATAAGGGTATTTTTCCGGGATAAAAAGTAGCCTATATCCTTCCCCGGGACTCAAACTATCTCCATACCAGATTTCTTCGAAATCGGTTTAGCGGTTTAAGCGTGAAGAGGTATCAGACAGACAGACAGACATACAGACAGACAGACAGACAGACAGACACACTTTCGCATTTATAATATTAGTATGGATATATCTAGATGGATCAGATCCCTCTAAGAAAAAATCGATCTAACTACATAGCTGTATATGCAATAACAATTCCGATCCTGCTCAGTTTTCACTTGATTGTTATTTGATACTGCTACGTTACACAATAGATCCTTTCGGCCTCCAGGCCTTAGCCACGAAGGGCCGACCCTTTAACAATAACACCTGTGACTTTTGGCGCATATATCATGGTCAAGGGTAATGATGCCTGGATCATGGAGGCGGTTATAGAAAAGTTTATTGAGCAGACAGACATAGGCTAAATAATACGCTAAGAGCGTTCGCAAACATTACAAAGGCCACTAAAATGCGACTTGTCATGGCATTAGTGTTTCCCATATTTCTCTACGATGCTGAGACGTGGACTTTAAGAGACAGCGAGAAGAAGAAGATAGACGCTTTAGAAATGTATTACTGGAGAAGAACGCTTGGCATAACCTGGACACAGTTCCGAACCAACGCGTCAATCCTCCAAGAACTCGGTATCAAGCAACGTCTATCTTCCGTCGTCCAGTGTCGCATTCTCACTTTCTTTGGACATATCACACGTCGAGAAGACACATCTGTAGTGCAGGGAAAAGTTGTAGGCACAAGAGCACGCGGCACGTCACCAATGCGTTGGACCGACCAAGTTAAAACTGCACTCAATGGCGCACTCCACGAATGTACGAGAAGAGCTACAGTACGAGAAGAATGGCGACGGATTGTAAAGCTAGCCACAAACCCTGATGTGACTACCACGACCACTCTGCCAAGAGTGTGACGACAAAGAAGAAGACGCGCGTTCGCAGGCGTACAGACAATTTTGATATCTACTATCTTCTGAACTACAGCCTATAGTCAAATGTCAAAAAAAGGTATTTATTCTGTGGTGGGAGAAAAAACTACAACAGATAACCTAAAAAACGTACCTTGAATATGTCTCGTGAAACCCATTACTTTCATTTTCCTTGTTCGGTGAAAACTAGCATCCATTTTCACCATGGACCCGCATAAAGGGTCAAAGGTCCCCCGGGACTCTAATTGAGGGATAGCTGCAACTTTGACAAGGTGACACCCCGCTAAATAAATACGCCGCTGTTACACCCTTGGCATATTAATTACGTGGCGAAATTGAGTTAGGATGGCTCGTTATAGCTTATTATCTGTCACATTGGGTTCGTTTTTTAAAAGTTACAAGCATTTTATATTATCGTCTATTTAAAAAGTTGGATGAGGGTGCAGCACGTCTGGTCATTGTGGAGATTCATAGGATATTTTTGTCCAGCAGTGGACTTCTTGAGGATGATAATTGTCTACATTGACTTAGAAAACGAAGCCAAGGACGAAACCTATGATTACGAATAGTTGATGTTTAAGAGTCCCACTTATTATAGCAACATTCTGTGTTTTTGACGTGATAACGTCTTATAAATCGATTAACGCCGGTTGCAACCACGAAAAAGCATGACTCATTGTCACATTCCGCCTGTGCCAGTGAGATCGCGGAACAAGCGACAAAAAGGCACGATCGGCCTAAGCCTTCGGCTTGTGACTTCATAAATTATGCAATTTTTCATCAATGTTTTCTTATGATGTTATCACGTAGAATTAGCGTCCGTAAACCGACGTCACAGACAAAACTTTCATCATTTTCATTGGGTTTCGATATTATAGCGAAAATTACGTCTATTCGTAATTAATTCGTCGAATTAATAAGTACGATTTCAAATAGCTGGTACCTTCTACCGTAACAAAACACCGACAATAACCCCAAAACGTCGTAAACGCCAAACGTACCTGTAAACAAACAAAAATACAGTTAATATCCATTAAAATCGTAAAAACAAGGGAATTAGTCGAACAAGGCAATTCGTTATTGTTAAGCAAATGGTGACAACGTATAGCCATCCGTTTTCATTTATCGTGTACCCTAAGTGGTGGTAACAAAGTCGGAAATAACTCATGGATATTAATTCAGTGACATCACAGTACAGTGACCCGGCCTAATGATTGTATACACAGTTGTATTATATATACATGTGTTTGGTGAATAATTTTGTTTGAGTAAAATTTGCTCGTTCACTAATGAATTTGCATTTAAAACGATTCTTTTGATATTATTCCTATTAAATTTTGAGGTTCGTAGAAATTTGAATTTTAAAATTACGAGCCATTTGGATGGGGTTGAAAGAACTTTACTTTCATCTTCTACATTACTATTTACATATTTAACTTAGGCTCAGCATTACTTTATAGAAAATTAAAATCCATCTGAAGATACCTAGAATCGTGCAGCTATAGTCTTTATTTTATTTCATAACTAAGCTTTTCGCAGTATTTTATCTTACTTTCAATTTTTTTCAACATTAGTAAAAACATACAAAACTGTAAATAAAAAAAAACACATGATAATAGTAGATTACTACAGAGGCCGGGACGAGGGCTCAAATACAGGGGTTGCCGGCCGTAGACATATAGACGGCCGAGCAAAGCGAGTACCCCAACCCCATATTTCCCTCCTAGGACACGCAGTGGCAGAATGTCATGATGCCTGTGCCACAAATTTATGTGGAATGGAAATTAAAAAAGAGGACTTTGCCGGCCTAGACCTACATGATTTGTATGAAATTCCTTAACGACCTTTTGTCCTAGTCGCACCTGAAATGTCATACTTCGCAACCTATTTAAGGAACACAACATCAATATTTCATTGCATGTTTGAGAAAAATACTTAATCTAGGGTGCCGTCAGCGGGAACTTCGTGATGATGGGCGCCGTGTCCAGGAGTATTGCCTTCTGCATTCGATATTTAATTCAACTATCTAGCGAGAGTTTCTGGAGATGGTGAAGGTGTAAACCGTAAAAATCACTAGTTAAAGTTCAATTTTCTTTTGCATAACAATAAAAATACTTTAATGGGTTCATCACAATATCTAGAAAATATTTTTTTCGTCTATTCCACCTTGTAGGCTCAATTTCCTATTTCTAAATTATGAAAAATTAACGCATTGCATCAACTATGGTACCTATAGTTATTAGAACCGAAAATGAACTGATATAAAAGGATTTTATAAGTTCACCATTCGTAGCTCCGAAACCTTAAAAAGTCTACCCTTTAAGTGAGGGTTGAGTGGACTAATTCATCGTGAGAATACCTTATACAAAACGTAAAACGAAGTATGAAATCCACAAATTTAATTATATAAAGCGGGGGTTGAACCCGAGACCTTCAGGTCACCTATGTGCTGCCTGTTATCGTCTATTGCTTATAGTTTATGGGACATGTTTATTCCCTAAGGTGGCTTTTTAATTTTTTTTAGCACACTCCACAAAATGAAAGTTGTAAGTTTGAGGACCTATCTATCCCTTTGTGGCTATTTAAGGCCTTGATTTTTTAAATATATCTAAATAAAATAATTTAAACGGATTATATAGCGTATACTTAGTATCCCATTTGAGTTCTCGACGTTTCGGAAGCTTTACAACTCGAACTTCGTACTTGAAGGGGAAAAGTCATAATTATTTTTGCTTCAGCGTAGTTGGGTAAAAGCTTTCTACAACCATGATAGGCTGTTCAACTATCCTTATGTCAAAAATCGTTGAAATCTGTTCAGCCGTTTAGACGTGATAAGGCTACAACGACATATACGTATATACATACATACAAACATATTAAAAAAATAGTTTGATTGATGAAAAACGTATTTCTGCGATTTTCTAGGTTTTTATATTGTTGAAATGCGACAAAATTCGATCCAAACATGTTTTGCATACTCTTAAGGCCTGGCCACGACATTGCGCGACCAGTGGTAGCGGCGAACGATTTCTCTGTCAATTCCATGATGGACACGCTCAACATACAGCGGTTAACTAGCAACACGCGCATTGTATTACAAATACGCTCGTAGCAGCCGCTGGTCGCGCAAAGTCGTGGCCGGGCCATTAAGGGCCTGCATCATCATTCGTAAACCACGCCCCAAACGCCGAGCGGGCCAATAAGCATAATTTGTAATAAGGGACGCATTTATTGATCGCGAGAATCAAAGAAAGAGAAAGCGCCAGATGTAAAAGTACAATGAAATGGAAGATTAATCACGTAAAATATTATCACGGAAGAATGTCATTTTTTCATTATTTAGTTGTTTATTAATATGTTGTTTGTACAAACTAGACAAAAAACGGAAAATGATGACGCGTTTTCGGATAACTTTTCCATCGAGGAAATTTTCAACAAACATGTTTCCGCATTCATCTTTAAATAGGTTATATAGTCAAACAAGACATCTGAAAATCAGCCTGTTTTATCTACAAGATTTGACAAAAAATATGCTAAACTATAGCTTAAATTTTCGATGCATCCCCTTAACTGTTTTTAAAACAGAGCAGCGCAACGTAATTGCAGAATGCGCTACTCCTGATGACATTAAATAATAGAACTTCAAGAAAAATAAAGATTAAAATATTTAAAAAAAAAATTCAAAAAAATCTTCTTCATTTCTGCTGTTCGTTGTGACGCAGTCGCCTGAAATTCCTCCCTAATTAAAGCAAACTTCCACTATCGAGGTAATTTCAAAACAGTTTCAGCGTAATTATTTTATACGAGGCCATCGGGAGCGAATTCAATTTGGGCTGAAAATGGTCGTCATTTTCGCTATAATATCGAAGCCCAATGAAAATGATGAAGGTTTTGTCTTTAATTATAATCGTTTAAAGGATTTACGGACAATTTAACCTTCTCTTTGACATTTTAAATAAGTTGCCGTGTGTTTTTATTGGGAATTTGTATGTATTGACAATAAGCGAAATGTATTTCGAATCTCGAGAACGACTTAAGTAATTCGTAATGATGTGGGTGGATCATATAATATGCTTTCATGATTACATTGTATATAAATCTTAATATTAAAAAAATATGTATATTCTTCGAGCGGGGCTCGAACTAACGTGTCCAACGGTTCTCCGTTCTAACACGGATGCCTTAGCCGATTAGACTACCGAGGCATCAATTTTTTCAACAAGTTGCTTTATTTCCAGTACGTTTTAGGGCTTGCTTACATTGAGATTTTCGCAAGTAGACACATTTAGTATATTTTACATATTTATTGCCGCCATGCCAACTCTGGAGAGGACTATAGATATAAATATATGATTTTTCAAAAACTGCTACCTTTTATCTGGGCTGCTTTCACACGTATTATTATTTAACACACTACATATTTCGTTCTTTGATGGTGTTAACATTTGGGTCTACTGGGCTTCCTATCCCGTGATTTTTTAAATGGGTACACCCTGGGTCCCGGGATTATCAAAAATCCTAGAATTAGAAGCTTTTATGAAAATAATTGTAGGCGAAACGTGTAAAATCCCACTTGCATTTTAATATGAATACTGAGGTGTCGACAAACAGTTTTTGAAATTGCGAAACTTTGACATGGAAACATTTCGATGTTTTAATTTCTCAATGTTTAAATTTTTATCAAAAACTTGTTAAGTTTCCGGAAATTTCCAAGAACTTTACCTATATTTGCGCAACTTGCACATGGACTTAGGTCATATTAACTGACTAGCAGTGGTGATGAGTCTATATAACCCGAAGCCCACCGGATTGCCCAACTTTTTCTTTAAACATGAGTAAATAAATACGCTTCATAATTATATGGTTTATAATTTTCCTGACGCCACGCGTCTGCTAACTACAGTCTATGGACATAACGAAACACAGTACTTATATGTACGTAATCTAGTTCATTGATCGCAAGATTACGACTGAACAGAGCGTTCAATCTAATTTTATTAACTCAGTCTATTTGTGGATACAGAGTGTTAAATACATTCATTGTCATTAACTCGTTGAATGACTAGGTACGTAGAGCGTCAATAGAACAGATGATTCATTAACAATGTACTTACTCCAATAGCTTAAAAGAAACACTAAAACTTGTGAAAGTAATAATAAGAAACAATAATAAATATGACGGGCTTTGTACACAAATCGAACTAATCCCATGGTAAGCCATATAAGGCTTGTGTACTAGATGACGATATATTTTAGTTATAGACATAGAAAACACCCAAGACTCAGGAACAAATATTTATTGAACGCAGGGCCGTCAGCTTCGCAGGCAACGGTACTCCCACAGAGGTAAACCGGTCGTCAAGAAAGGAAGAGGAAAACATATTTATGGCAGTGAAGTGAATTTATCAATAAAAAGAAAGAATAAAAGAAAACTCGTTAATTCTATACAGCACAGACAACAAGATATCATACACAAAGTGTCATACCTGTCATACGCAAAGGCATCTACCTCCAATGAGTCCAGCAATGTGTGCAATAAAGAAGAGGCTTTGACTCAGCATGGTGTTGCAATTTGCATGCAAATTGACCTGCAACCCTGTGATTCTGTCAAAGCCCTTGGGAGTCCGGTTGTGCAGTCCGATTAGATAATTTAATAAAAAAGGGAAAACGTTTACAATAAAAGAAAAACACAATAATGGTAAAAATACATAATAGCAAAAAAAAAATTAAATGCCAATAAATAAATAGTTAGATTTCTCTGCAAAATTGAAACATGAGTTATGCAAGGGTTAATAAATGAAAATACTGTGACACTTTTTCAGAGCCAGTCTGATTTCGTATTAATTTCTAAAAGTGACAGAATCTATTAAACAGTTTGGAAAGCATATTAAAATCTCGAGACGCTATCGTAAAAATATATGTATATAGAATATCGCATTATTTTCATGCCATGATAGAAGAGAGTAGCGTGGATGTCTTCGTTGAAAATAATTTTCTTAAGGTTCGATCATGATTTGTCACTTTCGATACCAAGAAAATCCGCTTGCAATGCGTTGATTAAGTAGCGAAATAGACCAGTCATAAATACTCGCTGCTATAAGTAGGTACAGTATTTATGACTGGTTTATTTCGATCGATGCGTCTTATCGACTCGGCTTTGGCCTGGAATAGCGCTCCGTAATGCAACTTTTAATTTGTTATTTCTATCGTAAGGTCATATGATTCTTGGATTATTTTTATGCCAGATGTCTACAGTTTTTTATAAGAAATTGGTTCGTGTTTGATTCTGGTGTAACCGAAAAATGAAGACTAAAGGGTGCCGTTTTTTTTCACAAAACGCTCTTTTATAAAATGACATTCATAAACAGATGAAACAGGCTTCACAACAAACAACCATTATCATCAGCCAAAAGATGGAAGCTTCTAAATATTTTTGGCATTATCAAGAATAAAACTCTTGTCACAAAAAGTTTTCTGTGTATTTATTTATCTTAATGTTTTTCATTTAGTGAAAAGTTTAGCTCTTTTACAAAAAATGGCCCAACGACACCGAGTGAGCCTTTCTATCCTTCCTGAGTTTACATGGAGAAACGATAAGAGGAGGCATCCTGCGAACATATTTGACATGCGCCTGAAAAGCGGTAAAGCTGGCTGGGTTCGTTCTCACGTACCCAGATGCCAGATGCATATACTCGTAGGCTTTTCAGGATGATCATATTACTTTCACGTTTGGCTCAGTGGGTTGCACAACGGCTTACGAAGCTTGCGGTCCCGGGTTCGAATCCCGGCATGGGCAAGTGTTTGTATGATGAGCACGGATGTTTGTTCCTGGGTCTTGGATGTTTTCTATGTATTTACGTATTATAATTACAAGCTTTGCTTAGTTTAAAACTAGGTAGATTTATGTAAGATTGTCCTTAATATTTATTTATTTATTTACTTTCTCATTGTTATTCTAACGGCCTGTTTTTGCACTTTAGATCACGATTTGCTGCCGTGCCCCACAAATGTACCCCTGACTTTGTACGGCGTGGAAGTACTCGTAATACGCTTTTTTATATTTTCGTTATTATGTATTTATTTAGTATTAATCGTCAGTTTTGTTAACTACTAGGCTTTTCCCGAAAACGTTGAATTTCTGGTTAGTATAAGTAATTGCAAACAGCAAATTTTGAATAGTGAAATTTTGGTGCTGTTTATTTCAGCGATAGCTCATTCTAATTAGTTTGCGGGCTTCATTAGTGTATTTAATATCGTCAGCGAGCCAGTGGCGTCTGCATTTATGTTATAAATTGTTTGATTTGTTAATGTTTCAACGGAACAACAGATTAAAGTTATTTTTTTTCATGGAGATGGAACCGGAGAGAGGCAAACGCTATTTTATTGCGGAATGCACTATTCCCCTGAGGATAAGTAGACTATTTATTTATTTAATCTCTATTGCATTATAAATAATGGTACAAGTATGATAATGGTACAACGGACTTTATGTCTTAAAGGCATACTCCACCAGTCAACCAACGAGCCATACAGAAATGTTCAGTTGGTGAATGGTGTGTATCATATAGACCGACTAACTTTTCACTTCAATCTAGCTTTTCAAGGCAAAAGTAAGCAATTCCATTCACTGTAAAATAGTAACTTTGACAGAGGAAAATATATATCTTTTCTCACTCAACCCCATGGAAAGCTGAAAAGCTTCCGAGACGTCGGGAACTCAAATGAGATACGCGATACAATCCGTTAAATTGTTTTATTTAAATGAGTAATAATCGCGGAAACAGAAGAAAATATTATAATTCCATTCACTTTTTTTTTCCTTTATAGTTTTTTTTTACATCGGCCAATATAATTCGTCCTTAAATATATTTTTATTAGAAATCACCTATGAACAACAGATTATTATTATAAAAGCCTGTTATTTCCCAATCGAAACAAAGGCCATCAATATTATTCTATTGTACTCGATTTTCAGCTACATCTAGCGAGCTAAACATATCACAAAATGTACGTCAGCGTCAAACGCAGCGCTATCTCTACTATAATATGACCCCTAGGCACGTATAAACTATTCGTTTTCATAGGTCTCGCCCTTGGTTTCGTTTACATAAGTCAGTTTTGATAACCTGCTCGACGGACCAATATATTCGGACCTGTAATGTGGAACAAGTAAAACTATTATACGTGTTTAGTTTTATTAAGGACGAACTGAATGAGTTCGTGTGCGAAATTTAAGATTGACTCCCAAGTACTTTTGAAAAGAGTCCATGTCATTCCATCGTCAACGAGGTATTCACATAACAAAAGTGCCTACTTAAAATGTATATAAAAGCATGTTATGTTGATTAAACTCGTTTCACATTCGAACAAAAGTTAATACTTATCGTAAAAACGTTTCCAATGATAAGCGACAGAAGCCAATTTCGAAGATAAACAGTATACGTACGCGATCAGCTTGCAAACTCACAAAAAATCCTGTGACCCTATCTTAGGTCGTAGCAGATCTGACTTTATCACACCTTTGTGTGAATAGGACCCACACATCAAAGATAGAACCTCTACAATTGTGTATTTGCATGAAAATGCCTTTGACCCTTTTTCTTCACTTGTTTTATTTATTTCCTCCTGTCAATTTGCTTTTGAGGAATTTTCGGGTGCTTGTTGCTTTGCCGTTTGATTCGCGTGGGGTAAACATTAGAGATGGGAGCGAGGAGCATTATCAATATCGATATACTGGATTAATTTATTAGATTAAATTAAAATATTCGTACACAGCGGGAATTAATCGCTAACCCGAGATATAAACGCAAAAAAAAAACTAAAAACAGATTGCATACTGATTTTTTTTTTCTGGAGAGTTATCGAGTTATTCCAACCGTGTACGGATATACAGAATCCGGGCAAAGTGGAACATTCTACATGAATTTGGAAGGCAAAACTATTTTAACGTACACACTTTCATCTCTTATCGCAAAATAGAAGAAGAGAAAACAAGTAGTCGCCCATAGATAGGATACGATGGAGAAAGATGACCATAAAATCGTTTCGTATGATAAGCATTAAGTCAGAATTATAATTCAACGACGGCTAATTTTAAAACAAATATAATTGAAGCTATTGTGTGTTTACTTGGGGAAATAACGTAACAATTTGCTTTAGTGGTGTTAATTAAATATACCGATGGACGTGCTATGGAGTCTATACTTATAGCTCAAAATTCTGCACAACTATCTACACAAAGTCGCGAAGATCGAATTCAAACACGTTTGATGCTGCCCTGATGAAAAAAAAACTTGTTTTTAATAAAAGATCTGGTTCTAAATATCAAGTTAATCTAGGTACTGGAGCACATATACAGTTACTGTTATAACAAGATTTTAATATAATTCATAAAAAATGAGCACAAAAGTGAACTTCATGATATGTCATCTGCAAAAGTAATAAAATTAATACGTAAACGCATATTGAATTTTATCATTCAAACTTGTCTATTTCAGACATCTTTAAACATCCATTTCATATGCTTTAAAGTGATTTCAAAAGACATAAAACCGTCATAAACCACATATTCATTTTCGAAATGAAAATGACGAAGATCAGTCACAATATCGACTAACTATAATTGAGTTTCGTCGAGTCACGTCCCTAGTGAATACATTATATAAGGCGCGTGTCACATTTTACACGCTCTCAAAATCAAGACGAAATTGGACGAAGGAAAATATTTACAGGTACAAAATGAGTAAGCAACTGCTTATGGTATTTAATTCTACGGACTTCTTGACGCAAACTTTAACTGAAAACAAGTTTCGGAATTTTACAAACGAAGAAAAAGTCTCGCTCGGTTTTGAGACTTTAAAGAGAAATGTTAGTTTTTTAGAATCCGGTAAAAACAAGCGTAACCATTATCATCAGCATTCAGCATTTACTACGAATAAATTAATAGTTTTAAAAACACTAGAAAAACACGCTTTACAAGACTTTTCTAACAAATCCAAACAACTATGATACGATGTTCCATCATGAAGTTCCAGTTCATATCTTCCGGCTCCATCATCAGATCAGATCAACAGTACCATATTATTGTATTGTCATCAGAACTACATACAGCCGCGAATTTTCATGACGCTACGATCCTTGAAAGATGGTTAAATTAGTGACCTTAGATTCCATTACATAGTTAGTTACATACAGGTCGTCCTAATAAAAGCGTGTTAAAAATCGCGGGTCCTAAGTTTACCAATATTTACGGTTGTAAATGGCAATACTGGTGTTGAAATTCTAGGTTTTACGAACGCAGCTTCTTAGCTGCGTGCGGATCACACAAGATTTAGCTAGGTATCTTTACCTAGCTAAGTCGTCGGGAGTAAAAGACAAAACGTGGTAATATACAAAATATAATGAAAATAAACTATACACAATTAAAGATTAAACTAAACAGTATTCACTCAGTACACGGTAATAACTAGAAATCACTGGCCTTATCTGAGTAGGGAGGTAGGACGGTTGTGGAGATTCAGTTTCCATTTCCAATTTTCCGATCCAGCTTACAAAGAAGGCAATAATTACATGCGTTTGCCAAGATGCAACTGAAGACTTAAGATAGGTACTCAGGGGAAAACTTCAGCGATAAAGAAAGTGCTGTAGCATTGCTCCACCAATGGTTGATTTAAATCAAAGCAAGCCTCATTTCTTCATGGTAAAGACCTGTGAAAACGAAATAGGACTTGGAAATAGAGAAATATGACTATACCTATACAAAATTTTCCTGCAAAGTAATTGGCCGGTTTTATTTTTAAAAGAAAATACATTTAAATATCAAATCGTTTTATCAGTGGTGCAGCACAAGTTTGAACCAAACGAGTAAGGACCTGTCTCCAGTAAACAAAACACCAATTTTTTCGATGCAATTTATTACTGGCCAGTATTGTGCCGATATGTGCCAAGGAAGTTTGCCGCGATACACTCAACACGATGCAGTAAGAAGCGTGTTAGCAATTAAGAAATGCCACTGACTACTTCTAGTATGGGAAAAACAGAGTTTTAATCGAATCCGACGGTTTTGTTCATGGAAATCGGCTAATCGATCGAAGGTTACTCGTATTTTTTGCAGTAGGTAGGAACTACTTTAGTAAAGTTACAGTCAAGTCATCGTGACAGGCACATACGGCACAAAAATTCAGACTTGTCACAGGATCAATGCCCTCTTTAAAGTCAATACCCACTTAGTGCGAGTATTTAGTTATTGCTCAAGTAATTGAGTCGTTAAACCGCCAAGTAAAGTGACAGTAATAAGGAACAAAGTAAACTTGTATTGTTAATTTTAACTAGCTTTTACTCTGGCTTCGCTTGCAGCAACCATATTTAACAGATCCACAGTACGACTTCTATTTCCTTATTTGGCAAGAATACGTTTTTATTATACTTCTTATACTGTAGGTTATTTTATCCATATTTCGAGAACTTAGCGTTTTCTCGGATTAAAAGAAGATTATATCACTCCAGACAATCTCTTCTTATCTATACTATTATAAAGTTGTAAAAATTTGGGACATATATTCAAAATATAAGTGAAACGGACTATTTGAAGGTCACGGAAACAAAAAATATTTTTTATTGTATTTTTTGTATGTGTCGTTGTGGCTTTATCACATCAAACAGCCGAACAGATTTCAACTATTTTTAGTAGACAGGAAGCTGGGCACATACAATTAATTGGTCCTTTTTACTCGACTACGCTGAATAAAAAAAAGAGTATTATGACTTTTTCTCTTCCGCTGACGAAGTTGCGTAAGTTCATAAAGTGCCATTTTTCTTTAGTATTCCAGAAGTTTAGTGCTGTAACTAAAATAACTGCATTTTTAGGGTCCAGTTAACGGGCAAACACCCTATTAATCTTGCTTTGTAGCTCTCGTAAACTAAACAACGTGGAAGACGTGAACTGCGAGTAAACTTGTGCCGGTACTCGCGCCAGCACTAAACTTTTGTCAACGAGGCTCCGATAAACTTACTCTGGAAAAAACTTAGGGTTAGCTGCATTAGGATAATTTCGTATGATTTTTGGATCAGTATATAATTTCGTCAGTAAGTATCCTAACATCTGAGCGAAAAGCTTGAGCGGGGACATATTTTTACCTAAATTTTCTATGCTATTATTATACCTAAAGTAGTAAAAATGACTTTGAAGATTTTTCAAAAACATTAGTGAAACGGGTTATTTGAAAGTCACTAAATCGATAAATATTTCCCAGAGAGAGTTCAACTCTTTAACATTTTTCTCAATTTATATTTTCTACTACAAGAAACCGTTGAAACCAAGGAATCAAACAACGAAGACCAAAAGGACACTGGTCGGGTCGGATTCTTCACAGACACAGTAGCGTAAATACGCTTTTTGGCCAAGGCGGGCAGTTTCTCTGTGCCTATATGGAGCCATGGTCGTTCAGGGCTCCAGGGTAGGCAGTTTACTGTGCCTGTATGGAGCCATGGTCGTTCAGTGTAGGCAGTGACTTTGCGCCTACATAGATCCCAGGCCACTGACAACGCCACAGACAGACACGAATACACAGGTACACAAACACATGTTAAACATATCAAACCCCTCTTTTTATTGTCGAACGTTAATTATAATGTTGCGTTTGAAATGCATGAAAGAAAAACCACATGCGCCTTACAATCGATTGGCTGTATATTCGCAACGTTTAACCTTGACCTTGTCGTGTCCTCTTATTCGACTAGATGCCAAATTAGTTCAATATTCAATTTGTATGGAAAAACGCCAGGTGAATAATATACCCATAAAAGCAATACGTGCGTAGGTAATGCGAGCATTACCTTAACAAGGGTGCTGTCACACGGTCATGTAATGGCATCAATATTTTTTTTAAATAGCCTATCAAGTGTCCCACTGCAGGGCAAAGGCCTCACCCTAGACTTCCAGTCGTCCCGATCCAAAGCAACATCTGGCCAGTCGCTGAAATATGCATTCAAGTCATCCCGCCATCTCCTCTTAGGACGACCGCGACGCCATCCACTCCGGGGCTGTCTTAGCCCACCTCAGTGGATGCATACGGCATACGTGGCCTGCCCAGTCCCATTTAAGCCTGGCGGTCTTTACACCAACATCAGCAATGCGTGTTTTTGAGCGGAGCGTTGTGTTCCGAATCCGGTCGATTCTTTTCACACCGAGTATACTGCGCTCTGTACATGGCTCTCTGACAAACCTTAAATTTGGTGTTTTGAAATTCGGTAAGCGACCAGGTCTGGGCACCATAGGTAAGGACAGGCAGTATACACACGTCAACGCCATCAATAAATATAGCTAAAAAACTTAACAAGGTCATGCAGTACTGTACTGAATTGATATGGGACATGTGTAATTTTACAAGGTTTTATTTAGCTTGCAATGAATATGTTCGGGTAGAATCGTGCAAGTTGAATTTGACATACCTTCCGGTTTCCGATTGGCATACAATTTGCATAGTTATGTAAGTTCGGTGACAATGCAATAGTAGAATACAATCAAGCTGATATCTGATGGTGGAGCAGGAAGGTGGGCATAGGAACTCTGTTTGTGTTTGACTTAGGGCTCCTTTTGTTGTTAGGTATAATGTAGTCGTGTAAAATCAAATAGTACATATTAATTTCGCATAACTGCTCATAACTGTTTTATTTCCCAACTTACACTTTTCTCTACAACCGATAATTTAGTAATTAGGTATCCAAACATACTATTACTACACTACATCATCATCATCTTAACAGCCCAAGGAAGTCCACTGCTGGACCAAGGCCCAACTAACTAACTTTCCATAACGACTAGTCGTGCGCCCTCCTTACCAAACGGTTTCCCGCAATCATCACCAGATTATCGGTCCACCTTTTTGGGGGCCCACGATACTGTACGCGGTCACCACTCAAGAACCCCCTGCCCCACAACATCGGTTCTACTAGCAATATGCCCCGCCCACTGCCACTTAAGTCTAGCAACTCTTTGAGCTATGTCGACTACCTTGGTTCTTCCGCGGACATACACAACACGCACGGACATATTTTCTCAATCTAGAAGCTTATTTACAGCATCAACTGCGTACGTCATTTAAATAGGCGATCAGGTTCGTAGCTAATCAAGCAAGTTCCTACCTAAGCAATGAAGCTCATGAGAAAACGCGTGCATATCATGATCGCGTCGGTGTGATGTCATGACTGGTCTGACCTTGCGAGCGCGTGCGATGAACTCAATTGTAGCTCATAAACCCAGCACTATGATAAATAGGTAGGTATGTCAAACTGATACAAAAACTAACCTTTTGTTCCTTTGGATTCGAATCCCGGCCTGGGCAAGTGTTTGTGTGATGAGCAAGAATATTTGATGATGTTTTCTATGTATATCAATAAACTATTAAATATATCATCGTCCAGTACTCATAACACAAGCCTTATTGAATTCAGCTTACCATGAAACTAGTTCGATTTGTGTAAAATTGTCCCGTAATATTTATTTATTTCTTTCTTTCTTCTATATTTTGTTATGATTTGTTGATCCACCCCTGGCTGAGTATGACTATACAAGGTGATCAATCCAAATGGGTCAGTAACTATGAGAGATAGCGAAATCCGTTCTTAGGAACCATGGTGTCGATCTTAAATTTAATAATAATGGCGTTTTTTTTTTACTCTAAAGAAAATTAATCCTTGCATCCAGGAAAATGGCTACATTTTGAACATTTACTTAAATAAAATTACTATCTTATTTTTTAGTTTCTTTTCAATTGTTTAAGCAAGATCCCATTAAAAATGTGTTCCTTGTGACTAATGATTTGCACCATCAACAATAACAACGAAAAAAGGGGTGCTGGTTCCTAAGAACAGATTTCGTTATCTCTCATAGTTTCTTTCTAACTTCTCCATACTGACCCATTTGGATTGATCACCCTGTATAACGATACTGTTATCAATAAGTAAGTTACTACTACTTGCTTTTCGCTTTTTTTCTGAAATATACAATTGTATTTTTTTAAAGCGATCTTATTACAATATGCATAGGCCCTAAACGACTACAATTACTGCGCATTTTGCATTCCACAGAGCAGCGTGCGTATCGCGTTTGAATTAATAAAAACGCGCGTCGAAGTTGCGTTTTGAAGAATCGGTGTGAATAGCCCTTTATAGCCTTCAACAATACATACCAAACGTCCTTGCACTAAATACTCCAAATACGCACTAAATCTATCTCTAAGCCGTGATCTAACCCATTTCCTTGATATATGTAAATACAATACATATCATTACATATGCGTACATGTGTCGTCACTCAGTTGCATAATGATGTATGTGCATATCATACATTTATCTGTATTCGTATTTGGTGTTCTATTTAAGCCGTCTTTTGTTAGTTTTTATGATTGAGGAAAATCGAAAATTGGAATCCAATAAAAACATTTCATGTCACATTGGTTGTCAAGCCATGACTTTTGTTTGCAAACGCTTTTACTTCACTAAATCCCATGTAGGTACTTCTGGTCAAAAGGTATAGCTTGGCCATTTCATATAATACTATATAACTATTAATAAGATACCTGGTTCGACTCCTGGTGTGTGCCACGGATTAGCTCAATTTACAATTTCTTTTTGAGTTTCGATATTTGTTTGTATATGACAATACATATATTTTAGGTTTTAATCCAGGCAAGTATGTAAACAGAGAAACTGACAAAGAAAAAATAGTTTTCATTTTCGGACAACTCGTTTTTTAAACAATCCTTAAAAGCATACAGTTACAAATCAAACACGATGAAATGAAATTCAGTTTTAAAGTTTGGAGAAAAAGATGAAAGTTGCGGTTTGTTTTCTCATAGATTGTCTGTGAGAAGAGTATCTTATTTGATATCTGTGATTTGTTTTCTTTCTTGTTCAGGTGTGCAATAAAATGTAACCAATTGCAGCAATCAACTTTTTTCTGTAGCTCACTGCCACTGTCAATTTTTCAAGGGCCCATCTCGTCAGTATGTTAAACTTTCTAATGATCTAGGACCTAGATCATTAGATTTTTTCTAAGTAACTTTGTCACAAATACCTCCTTTGATATTATTTTGAGTTACGGGACAAAATAACAACGAAAAAATTTGATCCATTCAATAAACAATTGCACTTTATACTTAATGGCGTTTACTAATCGTAAATCTTTTAATTATTTGACCCGTGTGTTTGTATGAAGTTGTATATTTTCTCTGTGAACACTATAGGGTTAGTATAAATAACGAAAACCGAAAAGCTTTCGTTCTGTGTGATCATCGTTTATAAAAGGCTTAAGCGACTGTCATTCCTTTTCAGTTGCGACCTTTTTTGGAAGCAAAACATTTCTTTCTTAAAGAAGAACGCAGTGTGTACAAGCTTCATATTAAGAAAAACTGTCCGGTCTAATGTAAGAGGTTTTTGAGAATTGATCGTTCGTACAAACTAAAGGTAGAATTTAGAAATAGCATGACAAAATAAATAAGGCAAGGAAATTCACACAGTTTGTCTTCTTAGGACGGCTAGTTTGCCAGAAGCATTGACTTTACGTATGTACTTATTCATGTAAACGACATGTTATCGTAACATAAATACGGTTCAGAAAAACATGATTTTCGGCCTTTCTGAGGTAAGGAATAACAACAGATTGTGTTTGGATTATAAATAGAGACGACAAAGGAATATAACGGAAGCTCAATCATGTGGATACTTATTGCATTTTGAATTTTTAAAGGCATTTGTAGAAAACCATTGGCCAAGTGAGAGTCGAAGTCGTGTACGAAGGGTTCCGTAAAACATTATTTTATTTTTATTGTTTGTTATTATAGGAGCTACCGCAATACATATTCGGTGAAAATTTATATTTCGATTCAAGAGTTTGAGGCATCGGTTGCCCCGCCCTCTGCCACTTAAGTTTAGCAACTCTTTAAACTAAGTCGACAACCTTGGTTCTTCTGCGGATCTCCTCGTTTCTGATTCGATCACCAAGGAGACTCCGAGCATAGCTCGCTCCATTGCCTTTTGAGTGTCTTTAAACCCTTCTTGTGAGGTCCATTCTACGTTACCACGTCTTAGTGCCGTATGTCATCACTGGCAATACACACTGGTTAAAAACCTTCGTCTTAAGGCACTGCGGTATTTGGGACAAAAAGACATTACGTAGCTTCCCGAAATCATTTATTTGTATTTAGAATAATATTATTAAATCAGTACACAGATTATATCTCAACGGCCGGCATAATCGCTTTATTTTCCTACAAAGGTCGACGATATACAGTGGAACAATGGGTAATAACAATTACGTTGGTATGTAGGTGCATCATGCATGCAGTGACCCGATTATTGCTATTGTAGCTACTTCTGCAATATAAATAAATACAAGATTTTTGAGCCATTGAAAAAACATGATTTCAATTGATTATTAGAACTGAAACCTACATAATCAGCCATTATGGTAGCTTGAACCACAAAAAACATTTGAATATCGAAACCTTCAATTAAAAATATTTCTTAATCAACTGTGGCCGTTACAATAATTATTATTTAAAATGTTATTTAATTTTTTTAACATCACAAATATTTAACATTTTAACTAAAAATTATTGTAGCGGCCACAGTTGATTAAAAAATATTTTTGATTGAAGTTTTCGATGGTCAAATATATATTTTTTGAGGTTCAGTACCATAATAGCTCATATCATTACAGAATATAGGTAGGTTTTCGTTGTAATACCTATATATTCTGTGAAAATTTCAAATGTGTATCTACATATAGACACAAAGAAAAACCTTAGAAATAGGATATCGTTGGCAATCTTTGGGCACGGAACCCTATAAATAACTCGACGATTTGCTTTGTGTTTCGTCGTCCTTACTTGGAATATGTCCTAGAAACTTGGCACCGACTCTTCCAAGGTCCTTTTTACTGCAACTGCTTAAGAAAGTTTTATTACTCTTATCTGACCTCATTTCATTTTATAAACACAGCAGAAGAAGAACATTATTTACTAGTGTGGGATCTAGGTTACATATGTTTTTAGTAGATTAAAGAAGTCACGATAAATTCGAGATAATTAAACGTGTTAGAGCTTATGACAGAAGCAGAATAAAATGACCACGGAAGTCTAAAAAGGTACACTACGACCAGATATAATATTAGAGTATACCATTAGTACTCAAAAAAAAATCCGTCTGGCCGCCCGCAACTTCGTTCGCTGTGGAGAAAAAAGTCATTACCTACCCTTTTTTTCTTGATTGTATGTTTGTCTGTCCCTTAAGGCAGTCAAAAGGGGATGGAAGTTTGTATGGGGAAGCTCAGTACCTCGGGCGAAGCCGCAGGTACATAAATACTAGTAATATGAAATATCTATACTCTTATAAAGTTGTAAAAATGAAATGTCTGTACATTGAAGATATTAAAAAAAAATGTAACAGAATATTTGGAGGTCACAGAATCGAAAAATATTTTTGTCTTTTTTTTGTATGTGTCGTTGTGGTTTCATCACGCAAAATCGGCTAAACAGATTTAAATGTATCATCTAACCTTCAGTGGATACCGAGCTACCCGTGTACCAAAAATAATTGAAATCCATATAGTCGACTGCGTGATGAAGCCACAACGACACATACAAACATGGAAAAAATAAAAAATACATATTTTTGAATTTAGTGACTTCCAAATAGTCCGGCACAATCATTATTTGAAATATCGTCAATGAACGGACATTTTATTTTTACAACTTTATATTCTGTTTCCGCGGGACAATTTTTTAGGGAAAAAACTTTGAAATGACCTGTCTCAAACGAAACTAAAAACCTTTGCCTGTATTACAACCATATAGGAAACGGAAAAGAAGGCCAATTAATTTGAGCCCTTGAAAATTGGTGTAATTTATACTGTAACAACGTAATAAACTCTTAAACCAAAGCAGGCCCTAAGAACACGCAAAAAAGTACTTAAGATTTTAGATTTTAGGTTATAATGTTGGGATAAAATTGTGATCGGTATCAAGGTGCTATGGAGAAACCAGAAGAACAATCTACTGCTAAGTGACAGTGGTGCCGACGCATATTGGCTAACGCGATGACAGCGCCAACTAGCGGTTGCAATTACGGCGGACTGTGAAATGTCAAATGGCCGGATGTCATTACTAGAAGTAAAGAAATGATTAATTTCAACGAATTATCGTAATTTACATATATTCTAATACGATTATGTAAGTCTATAGTCCCGATAATAAGTTTGACCTTTTCTATTTTCCGTCTAAATTTGGCAAAATCAATAAATTTCAGGCAGTCACTCACAGACTTTCACATGACTGTTTTCACGTGAAACAAACAAATTTAATCAAATAACACAATTAATATATATTTCAGACGATTATTTGTGACTGTAGTACTCAATGTTAAACATGGCCAAATTAGATTTTCCTCATGGCAACGATTATTCATTTCATAATGAAATTTTCATTCGTTGTTATCGTTTCCAACTAGTTTGTGGAAATTTATAGAATTTGTGATTACGTTCTATTTGTTACCATTGTTCTTGCAGTTCACTACACAGCAGGTTTCGTGACGCATGTTTATTTAGTTTCGCTTGATAATGCACGGATACGTAAATTTCACTAGGAAATAGTGACAGTTCGTCCGCCGAAAGTATCTTTTTTGGCCACGGCGCGCGCTGCAATCGAATCTGGTTCTCCCACCTACTTCGCAACCAGCTAATATAGATACAGGAGGAAGTCATGAAGTATTTGAATCTATGCCTAATGAACTACACCGATAGAATTTTAGAATTATTGTTGCCTCTGTCATTTGCTTAAGGCTAGAGAACACACTATTACTCGTTCGAAAGTACAAACGATTATGAGTAAAAAAAGTCAAAGACTAATATTCTAAAAAACATTTATTTTAGAAAACACTCAAGGAAGCCAACCATTATACGAGTAAAGCACGATTGTTCTAAAGCGTACATGATCTTAATTATCTTATCAAAAGATACTTCAGATAGAGATTAAAACAGTGCTCTGCCAAATGAGCGATTAAATAACACAATAAATACACCAAACTATTATATGGGCATATGTCAACAAAACCACAATCTCATTAGCACATATGGAACCCATTCGAAATAACACCGTAACGTAGTAACAGTAGGGTTGGAAGTCCATGCAAGAAGAATTCAATCACTTAGAAAAAAATAACAATTCTTTTCTCCAGGGCGTCAAACAAATGTACATAATATCCTGAGTCGTTGTCGTAATGACTTGGACAACACTATCGCGAAGATTGAGGTGTGAGTGCGAGCGGTTTCATAAGCTGATCAGCGGGCAGAAACAAGTTTTACTTATTTCAAGCTTTTATTAAACTTGCAATGTAACTATGTATGTACGGGTGGAATCTTGCAAGTTTAATTTGACCTAATTTCCGGTTTCCAATTGAGCTAAAATTTGTCATACTTATGAAAGTTTGGTGACAATGCAATAATATGATACCATCGAGCTGATCTGATGAAGGAGCAGGAAGGTGGCCATAGGAACTTTGAAATAAAATAATTCAATCTTACCGAGTTTGGCTCTTTAAAATCGTCTTGGTGAGTAGTTGATGTTCAAAGAAAAGTACCATAATAAATACCTAAATACTAAGCTTAAGGTCCCGGGTTCAAGGACCTTAAGCTTCGCAGGCAACGTTATTCCCACTGAGCTAAACCAGTCGTCAAAACAATACAATTATCGTTCCTATTCTAAGTAATAGGAAATCGTTTGATCTATGCGTGTGATAAATTTTAATTTAAATGTGGTAGTTGTTATTTTGATTTGCATCGGGGCTAGTATGATACTAAGGTTAATCATATAAAAAGTGTTTGCCGCTGCTACTGGCGCCCTTTAAGTGTAGTTCACACTCGTAAGCCAAAATCGCTAGTCACGGCACTCGATCACATCCCACCTAAAAGGCTGTCTGCCATAAATCTCCATTTTTTGCAGAGTGTGGCGTAAATATTGTTGTCTTTCACAAAGTTTTGCCCGTGAAAATATGTTTTCTATGTTATTCGTTTTATAAAAGTTTTACGACAGTTGCATCACTAGATTAAGTGAAACAAGTGAATACGTGGAAAGAATGTCTTAGCCTAACCAAGCAACCATAGATAACAATACAAGCAGGCTCATCTTTCCCACTAGCCACTCTGGCCTCATCTCCAGGGATGCCAACCGCACTGACGGGCACAAAATCTAAAACAATGTTATTTTACAGTCCAACGAGGTCTTTAAAAATAATTTAGTACCAATTTTTAGTGCTCGTGGGCCCCCTTATCCTGAGTGTCCGAGGGCCCCCGCATGTATAAGACGAAGTACAGAAGGCTCTCTGTTTTGATCTTAGCGAAAGCCACGCATCACCGCGTGACAGCGAGAGAGCGAGCTACGCGTGAGCGAGTCAGCTAGCAAATTTTTCAACTACTGCTCAAGAAGAGAATGTTCATGCAATGAATAATGTGCCATGCAATGTATACTAACATCCTCAGGGCTGACGCCGTCATCAGTGAGTACTTTTTGGTGTGCGGCGTAATCGCGGAGTGCGCCGGCGCCGCACCTGCCTTGACTATCAAATAATTCTTTTTTTTAGGCCTTGACGTAGTGGGGTAAAATCAATTAATATGATACAGTTGACGGGTGTGTCAAAGCGTGTTACGAAGATTGTATGGATGCAAAAGTTACTACTTCCGAAAAAAATACTTTACATAAATGTTTAGAAAAGTGCTGTAATTACATACTAACTGTATGCTTACTACAATTTCACACGGACCAAAAGAAATTAAGTAAGAGGGTTTTTTTACTGGTCTGGTTCATCTCTTTAACATTTTAGCTGAAGTGTACACCCTATAAATTTACTTAAAACCATTATGTCTATCGACTCTCTCGTGACTTCGCTTGCGTGTCCTAATCTGTGTTTCTCCCTCAGCAATCGTGCATTTTTCTGGTAAAAGTAGCTTATATCACTCTCCAGTCTTTATTTTATCTATACGATAAAATGTCGTCAATCCGTTGCCCTGTTATCGCGTGACCGAAGGACAAAGTAACACACACATTTTCATTCATAATATTAATAAGGTTAATATATTTAGGCGTTATCAAGATACATCTAAGTGATTAGCAGATAGGCTCATCAGCGGGAAACCTAACTTCAGCAATAATTACCTAGAGTTAGGCAATAATTCGGTCCGGATTGCAAATGGCGTATATTTGGCTTCAGCTCAAGTTCAGACTTAATTAAACTCGGGTCTATCATCTACAACATATAATGAACATGTTACATCATCGCATGTTATTTAAGATTGATATCTACTAAAACATTTGATGCATGAAATTTACATGTTAATTAACGTCACTAAATCTTTTTTGGGGTAGGTAAACTAACATGAAGTATTCTTTTTTAGAATTCGAACAATGTAATAAGGAATGGATAAAATTTTCAAAAATCTTGAAATTTTGTTTATAGGTAGGAATAAGTCTCCTAATCGTCAGAAAACAAATTACAGATTTTTTTGTGGCTTAGAAAAAAAATAAAAAGATGAAAAGGTGTTGGTGGGCTTATATGACAGCTTATACGGTACGGCAAAAATAACAGTACATTTACAGCCATTTTAATAGAAAACATCATTGGTGCATTTGCCGTACCGTATTTAGGTGTTATATAGGCCCACCAACACCTTTTCATCTTTTCATTTTTTTTCTAAGCCACAAAAAAATCTGTAATTTGTTTTCTGACGATTAGGAGACTTATTCCTACCTATAAACAAAATTTCAAGATTTTTGAATTTTTACTACCTTTTCCTACCTATAAACAAAATTTCAAGATTTTTGAAAATTTTCATTCATTCCCCATTGGCAAATATATTATGATAAGAGCAAAAATTTAAATTTTTCAAAAACAGGCAACATTTAATCATTTTGTGCGCATCCTTCATTTACAAAGTGGCTTAAGAATCGTAGACAATTAAATATATTCACGAAAGTAGATTTACCGACCTTACAATATGTACCCAATCCTTACAAAAATCTCTAATATAATTATTCCCTACCGTACGTGACTCAAATCCAACGCGATAATTGCCACTTTTTTTGCGGTCGGTTAAGTCGCTATCTAATGATAAGAGGCTTCAAGCTCGTTAAAAATGAAAGAAAAAAAACGAAGATGGCTAAAATTTACACGCTTAAAATTTCTTTTTTGTCGAGTAAATAATTTTAAGTTTCGGCCGATAAAGCCCTAAAGATACGCTCTTTTGCTAGTGCACTTTTTCATATCGTATTTTTTTATTCTGTAGTGCATTTTTTGTATGAAGGCTGCGGAACCCTACACTGAGCATGGTCCGACATGCTCTTGGCCGGTTTTTAACCATTAAAATATGCACAGACATTCCCGTTCACTAAAAATATAATAAAATCTGTTGGAGAACGTCTAAATTATTCACAGCTTAAATTTCATTTCTTCGTTTACCCCTTAAGTCGAAACGCGTTGAGCCTTTTTTAAACGGTAAAAAAAAACGAAAATGTAGCGGACATCGCCCATGACTGAAATTAAGTTCACTGAAATTATGCAAATCTTATATGTTATTCACAGTGCATTAGTTGTTAATGTAATGCTGTGTAATTAAATTATATTGAATTAATAAATAAAAAAGATCACGCCTCTTTTTTCATTGGGGGCTAAAATAGTATTTTACGATAATTTATTGAAATAAAATCTACATAACAAAATAAAAGGTAAAAATACCGCATCGCTAATCGAGTTTTATTTAGTATTTAGAATTTTAGTAATTAAACATTAGGTTTTACACATGGGAATTCATATTACGGTAGGTATGGCAATTAACGCCCTCTGTCAAAAACGCCCAAAACTAAGAAAACTTACTCTAATTTGAGTGATCAGCGCCACAGCTCACGCACACAAAAACTACACCACTATTGGTCGGGCGTAGTGGAAAAACAGTGTCTCTTTTTCATATAATTAGTATTTGTAGAAAAAAAAAGAATTTAAGGTTAAGTGGGCGTTACTTGCCTATAGTACCTTATATTTTTTCTCGATAGTGCGCGTTATGTGGAATTGTGGACCCAGAATATACGGATGGTTTATTTTTCGTCATATCGCTTTTTAGATATCGTTTTCTATAAATCCGGGAAGTGTCATTTGTTCACGACAATCCTTTGAGCCTTTTTAGGGATCCATACCCAAAGGGTAAAATGGAGCCCTATTACAAAGACTCCGCTGTCCGTCTGTGTGTCTGTCTGCTCGGCTGTCACCAGGCTGTATCTCATGAACCGTGATAGCTAGCAGTTGAAATTTTCACAGATGATGTATTTCGGTTGCCGCTATAACTTATTAATTATTATTATTATAACAACAAACACTAAAAACAGTATAATTTCATGTCTGTCTGTCTATGTCAGTAACCAATATAAAATGATCGAACACTACGTACATTTTGCTTCGGAGTGGGGCTCAGCTAACACTGAGTTTTCATACACATATGGCCGTTTGTAGCGTATACTTTGTACGGAACCCTCGGTGAGTGAGTCCGAATCACACTTGGCCGGTCGTTTAACCAGTAAAAAAATACCCAAAATGTTCGCTATCGCCCATGGCTTAAATCAAGTTCATCGGATTTCCCACGTAAATTATTTCTTTATGCGAACGTAAATGTATCTGTCGTTATTTAGTGATAAGAGGCCTGCGTCGAGGAGATAACAGTTAATACAATCCTTGACGGATCGGGATGAAAAATGTAAGGTTTCCAGCTGAATGGGAAATTATCAGAGCTTACGGGCTCTTTTATTCCTGAGATATTCACGGTGTTGGGTTTTTTGCTTTAATTATTTTTCTTTTTGTAGGTACATAAAATTGAGGGGGTTGTGCTGACAGCAAAGTAAATCCGTTAAATTAGCAATTATTATGTTATATGTAATCATAATTAGCTTTTCGGAAGCGTTTCTAACAATTTGGATGACATTTGTTATGTAGGCTTTACCTTTCAATAGAAATCGCTTTACATCTTTAAAAAATCAAAAAATCGTGCCTTACCGAGCAAAGCGCAGTCGCTCAGATTTTAAGATTTTATAAGACGTCAGAAATCGGTGGTTAACGCTATTTGATAGCATTGTTAATAACCTTAGCTAAGAACACTATCGAGGAAGTCACCCCTCAAACAGAAAATAACCAAATCGTAATTGGTCCATCCAATAAAATGGTTACCTGCAGGGTTTCCGGACCAACGCAACGTTAAAGGCTTCAAGAAAAAAACGTACTCCCTCCTGAAAGGCCGGCAACGCACTTGTGACTCCTCTTTTTTTTTTGACTTTGACTATGGGCTGAAGCCAGGCGGCTGTTTCAGCTGTCGGACGAGCGGGGACGAGGTTACCATATTTGGAACCATCTGTCCCACAGTGAAAGAAAGGGTTTAAGCTGTGGCGTTAATACACCGATGACTAGCTGGAAAGAATTGAATAATGACTATGTGTGTGTGAGTGTATTGAGAGAGTGTATGAATGAGTTAAATGATGTGTGTGAAGAGGGAGTCAGGGGGGTCTAAGGGCTTTTGAGCGTGGAGAAATCGAAGAGTGGTTGCATAGGTTTCGGAGGGGCTGGGAGAGGCCAGGCCGTAGCAAGGTCTGGGGCCGTTGGGGGGGGGGGGGGGGGGGATGGAATGCGCCGTGTTTGGGTAGGATAGATGCTTTGGGAAACGTGAAGGGGAAGCGGGAGTGGGTCTAGGGGGAGTGTAATCCACCGCCTTGCGAATCAGGGGATTGGGGTGAGAAGGGGCTTTATGGACCAGCATATGCTTAGCCGCTTTTTTAAAGAATTCGTGGATGGTGGGCATTTTGGTGTCAAAGTGCAAGCTGAAGTTTGATACTTGCCAGGGTGAATTGGTGATGCGGCGGAGGGCTCTATTTTGGATGGCTTGGAGGGGCTTAAGCCCTTTTTCACTCACTTGACCGAATACCGGACAATCGTACGACATAATCGGAGGAACACACATTTTGTAGAGCGTTAATTTATTTTTAGTTGACGTTTTGCTTTTGTTATTGATCATAGGTCCTAGTCTGCCTAGGATAAAGGCCACCCGGTCTCTTACCTTTTTAATATGGGGGGTGAAGTAGAGATTGTAGTCGAGGATTACGCCAAGATACTTAACCTTGCATTCCCAGGGGACTGGGAGGTTAGACAGTTTTAGGGGGGGCAAGCTGTTTGCAGTTTTGGCTTTACCGTTGGGTGTGAATATGATCGCGGCGCTCTTGTCAGGGTTGATGGCTATGCAACAGAGTTTAAACCACCGACCAAGGTCGTTTAGGGCATCTTGGAGGTCACGGCGGATTTTGAGGACGTCGGTTCCTGATACGAAAAGGGCAGTATCATCGGCGAACAGGGCCAGTTGCACATTAGGTGTTTCGGGATGTCGTTTGTAAACAGCGTATATAGGATCGGGGATAGGGCCGATCCCTGAGGGACTCCCGCTCTGATCGGGTGAGGGTCAGAGAGTGTGCCCTCATGACGGAAGCGAAAGCTTCGGCCGGTGAGGAAGTCTCGTATCAAGAGTACGAGACCTCCCGGCATGCCCATCTGGATTAGTTTAAAGACCAGACCGGCATGCCATACCCGGTCGAAAGCCTTCGCCACGTCGAGGAACATAGCTCCTGACTTGCGCCTATTGAAGTCCTTGAAGCACTTGAAGCCCTCAAGGACGTGCTCAACTATCCTATGTACCTGGTGTGTGCATGAGTGACCTTCTCTGAACCCATAGTGTTCGTCGATGATAATGCCCTTTTCCTTAGTGAACCTTCTGATGCGCGTTAGTATAGCTTTTTCAAACAGCTTGCCCAGAGCTGAGGAGAGAGATGGGTCTGTAGCTCGTGGGTTCCGACCTTGGTTTTCCAACCTTGTGGATTCCCATCACGGAGGCTACTTTCCACATTGCTGGGAAGTGGGAGTTGTTTAAGGCAGCGTTGAATATCTTGACCAGTGTGGAGATGAGGTTGTCGGGGAGGAGTTTAAGAAGTTTATTGGCAATGCCGTCGTCACCGGGGGCTTTTCTTAGGTGGAGGTTCTTTATAGTTAATTTGAGTTTGCCGTCCTCGAAGGCCGGCGTTTGGTGATCTGGTCGGTTCAGCGGGGGTATAGTGAAAGAGGTATCGGATTTGAGAGATCGCGCCAGCCTCCAATATGCAAGGTGGCTGGGCACTATCTCCCCCATCCGATCCTGGAACTCGGACTCCCGAAACTCAGATATACCGTGTTTGACCTCGCGTTGCAAGGCGCGCAAGGAGATCCGGTTTTCGGGCGAGGGGAAATTGGAGTAGTCACGAAGAGCGGCGTTCTTTACCTTCAGGAGATTCAGCAGGCTCGCAGGGAGAGGCCGGCGGGAGGATGACTCATCCGGCACCTCTTTCGAGGCTTCCCCCTGTACTGAGCTGATGAATCCCGTGTACATAACAAAAATGTTCGCACTTTTAAAACATCGATATAAAATAAAGTATACATGTTTTTTTTTGTATTTTATTTATTTAACCTAGTAACAGATAATAGCAATTTATTCTACGCAAACTTTGGAAAACTCGCTGACACATGCTGCGAGGAATCGCGGCTATTTCATCATCTTTTTGAAAAACTGTTTAACACAAAAAGCCCGTTGTTTTCCCTTGAAACGCTCCATTATAAATAAAATTGCACGGAGTGACCTATAGTTTACTGCCAATTTCCCGCCGCTCACCCTGACAGTTTCCGAATAATTCAGTGTTGCTATTTGCAAAAAATATGGCCCACCCTATACAAAGACACATAGATACACACACAATACAAAACACACAATCGATTCTACCCATAACTACCGCACGGTAAAGAGCACAGATAAAAATGCTCCATATAATTAATTCTATTTTGTTGTTGTATTACAAACGTTATCGCAATTTTTGTAATCTATTACTAAGAGAACTAAAGCATGAATACGAAAAGTCGCAGCTACGGGCAGCTAAAACCAATAAAGAGACTTACTTACTTGGGCAGCTATTAAAACTATTGCTAATTGTTCTAAACCATTAAATTCAGCTGAAGAACTAATAAACTCAGACACAGGTTCATCTGAAGACATTAACGCAGTAAATGATTATTTTTCAAATATTGGTAAGCAATCTAGCAGACGTCATTGTAGCAAGCAGAAATTCTTGTTCTTCTATTAACGAATCTAATATATCACCAACTTTGAATTCTATTGTAATAGTGCCTCCAGATGAAGCTGAAATAGAGTCTGTAATCCTAAATTTAAAAAATCACTGCGCTCCTGGTTGGGACCTTATACCGGTAAAATTACTGAAACTTGCAAAAATGCTATTGTGCCTCCTTTAACTAAACTTGTTGAATTATGTAAACATGTTTTTTTGTTTATATGTGTGTTTGTGCCATTATCACGCCTAAACGGCTGGGCAGAATACATCTATTTTTGGTATACGGGTGACTGGGCATTCACAGATGGTTATACTTAATACCCAACTACGCTGAAGCAAAAATGAGGGTTATAACTTTTTCTTGTATGTATATTGTATAAACTTCTTACTTTAAATAGGAAAAATTCAGGTACAGGGAATATTTCCAACTGTTTTCAAAAGATCCTTAATAACACCTATTCACAAGAACGGGAACAGAGACACTATATCTAACTATAGACCAATTTCAGTTCTGTCTTCGTTATCCAAAATTCTTGAAAGGGTTCTAAATTATCGACTTGTTATATATCTTGGAACAAAAAAACTTATTATCACACCGTCAATTTGGTTTCAGGCCAGGTAAAAGCACCCAAGGTTTATTAGATCACGTAACCTCTAGGATCGACACTGGAAAGAAATGCTTAGGTGTATTTTTAGGCCTGGCAAAAGCTTTCGACACAGTATCGATTCCAGCTCTTGTTGATAAGCTGGATCATATTGGAATTAGGGCAAAAGCTCTATCGATTTTTAAGGAATTTCTATCCAACCGTATGCAACAAGTAAAAATAGGTAAGCATATCAGCAAGGACGCAAATGTTACATACAGCGTGCCACAGGGCAGTTTACTGGGACCGAGTCTCTTTCTGATCTACATTAATGATTTGTGTCAGCTATCTCTTGCTAACGGAATGAATAAAATGGAATGAAAAAAATATTCACTTACGCCGATGACACAGCCATAATCTTTAATGGAGATACGTGGGACGAAGCCTTCAGTAATGCCGAGATAGGGCTTCATAAGGTCAACAACTGGCTATATGACAATCTCCTTACATTGAATCTCTCTAAAACCACATATTAACAGTTTTCTTTACGTAAAAATCCGCAACTACTAAGTTTTGACCTTAAAGTCCATTCATGTGATCTACATACAAGAACTGGTTGTCAATGCACTACAATAGCTAAATCTAATTGTACTTAGTATCTAAGGGTCATGCTGGATGACAGAATAAGCTAGCAGTCGCACTCGGACCTAACCACAACACGTATTAGGAAGCTTGTGTGGGTTTTTAAAAGACTTCGTTATATAGCTGACTGGGACATATTACATACAGTTTATTGCGCTCTTGCGCAGTCTGTTCTCGGATGATGTAACGTGGTGTGGGGTGGTGCAAGTAAGACGCATATGATCACATTGAAAAGAGCACAAAGATCTATATTAAAAGTTATGACCTTCAGATCGTATATGTATCCGACTACACTACTGTACAACAAATGTGAAAAACTTACTGTTAGACAGCTGTATATACTTTGTATAGTGATAAAACAACATAAAAATACTCTTTACGATGAAAATAAATTTTCAAAAAAACGCACAATTACTAATGTTTGCAAACCTGTAAAATGCAAATTATCTATTGCAAAAAGACAACAAGGGTTCATGGCCATACATTTATATAATAAAATAAACAATACTTTAAATTTATATCCATTATCTACATATGAATGTAAAACTAAACTGAAAGCGTGGCTATTATCGTTGGAATATAATTTAACTGAAGCATTGTTAACTTGAAATAACACTCACGTAATCACACGCGCATGCACACACACACACACACACACACACTGACACACACACACACACACACACTTGTATGTAAACGCCAAATAGTTTATAAGTGAAATTGTAAGAGGTAATGTTGTGGCAGAGGACACTGACATCTGTAACACAGGTTATAACCTAGGTCAGAAGTCAGGGACCTCAACCTTATTGTTGTATCCCTTTTCTGCTAATAAACTATTATTATATTATTATTATTAATACAAATACACACGTCAAACTTATAACACTACACAAACAAAAAGTCTCCTCACGTTCGTGCCCTACACTCCCTTAATGCGCTTTTCGCATCAGCATCGGATTTGGATATTTTTGGAAGTAGCTGGGTATCGGTTTGTCGTGAATAATTGAGGTACTGTGAGGCGATGGATGGTTGTAATTCTTCTTTAATATGTAAAAAATTGTGTAAATCTTATATGTAATTTACAGTGAATTAGTTGTTCCTGTACTGTGTAATTATTTTGAATGAATAAATAAATAAAAACACGCTTCTTTTTTGATTGGGCGCTGAAATAACATTTAACGATATTTATTTGAAATAAAATTGACATACTAACATAAAAGGTGAAAATATCGCATGGCTATTCGAGTAATTAGTAATTTGGAATCATTAAGTTTCAAGGAGGTATAAAGCCCTCTGCCAAATAACGCCCAAAACTCAGAAAACGTACTTTAATTCAAGTGAGCAGCTATACAGCTCACGCACACACAGACTACATCCACCAGGACCGTGTCTAGCGTAAAAGAAAGCTCTCTTTTTCATATATTTTGTGTTTGTTGAAATAAAAAGAATTTAAGGTAAGTGGGCGTTAATTATCTGTAGTACCTTATATTTGGTCAATAGTACGCGTTATGTCGACTAAGAATCTACGGACGGTTCTTTTTAGATATCATTTTCTAAATCCGGGTAGTGTCATTTGTTCACGACTTTCGATCGTATACATTTTTACTTTGGTCTCTACTGAAAAGTAAGCTGTCAATGTCATGACTTTTTTTAAAATTTTCTTACTAAGCTGGATTGTTCTGTGATGTGGAATCTCATCCAGAGGACAAAAGCGTTGTTAATAAAAAAGTACTAACGTACTCTTAAGTTTACTAACACAAAATGGATCAAAGTAAAAATGGATACCTCCCAGTCTGTAGAGAAAAAAGATCACATCGATGTTTAAAAAAATACATCAATAAACTATACGGTATAAAAATAAATTATTTATAGATTATGTGACTATAACGTAAAAATATAAAATACCTCATGGAAAGTTAATCTTCCCAATTATCTACTGTTTTGAGAAATTATTGGTAAAGTACGATGTGAATATTGGGCATTGTGCTGGCATTGTCTAAAATACAGACAATTTACTTAAATATTCATCTTTTTAAAAAGCGTAATGCAATTATATACTTAATCTAAACAGACTCCAGTTACGAGTTATATATTTCCTTCTACAAAAGGCGAAGTTAAAACTGAAAGCTACTTAAACGAAGTATTTTATGCGCTGAAACTAGCTCGACCGACATTTTTAAGTAAGAAATAAGAGAACCGGGACCTTTCTCTTTGTTTGAACTTTCGACTGCAAGTTAAATTCATTCCGCCATGATTGATGCAGTTCACTTACGGGCTTCCCGGTATTTGTTTGCCCTTACCTGAAAGGAAATTGAAAAGTTCGTAATGAAATCTGTGAGTTTATATTCATGTATCTAGAAATATAAAAGGATTGGGAAAAGTATAAATCAGTACACACGACAAAATAAAACTAATTTGAGAGCCAAGTCGATCCTGGCACTATCTATCAGCCACGGACGTCTACTGCTGAATATAGGCCTCCCCTATAGCTCGCCACAGAGTGCGATCCTGCGCAGACCGCATCCACCGACTCCCGCGACCTTTACGAGGTCATCCGTCCACCTAGTCGGGGGCCGTCCTACGCTGCGCTTTCCTAAGCGTGGTCGCCACTCCAGGACTTTAATGCCCCAACAGCCATCCATTCTCCGGGCTACATGGCCCGCTCATTGCCATTTCAACGATGCAATCCTGTGAGCTATGTCGGATACCAAGTTCTTCTACGGATACTGGCACTAACAATGTTAAATAAATAGGAAAAATTCACAAAAAACTTGAATTAGTCTATAACTGGAAAACCGTGCTGCTGGACCAGCGTGGGATGCAGTGGAGGTCATGTTAGGCCGGTTAGGTTCTCATGATCCTCTTGGTTGGACACCTGTATATTATTTTTTTTATTTTTTCTTGTATGTTTTTCTCGGCTTAGTTGATATGCCAAGATATTATGTAGACTAGTTTTTACAGTATCTATTAACCTTCAGAACATGCGGGTTCCGTCACAATGTCGACAGGACGCTGTCAAGGTGTAGACTGATTATTTTTATCATGGCATTTGCATGTTTTTTAGCAAGATTCACTTAGGTGCAAAATTAAGTACAGCAAAATATAGTTTGAGGCGTTGAAACATATTGTAGTGGCAAAATAACCAAAAATGCAAAAACTCAATATTGTTTTTGAAAGCAAATAATTAATTGGAATTAAAGGCCAGATAATGATTAATAGACTATTTTAATCCTAAAAAAAGATACAGTTACCGAAGCCGAAAACAGGTACCGAAGAATTACGAGGACGAAAAGTATGATCCAAAAAACAGGCAAGTGTAATTGTAAACTTGTAACGCCTCTATAAATTTTAGTAGTGTAAACTTAAATACCGTTAATAGCAAGACAACTAATATTTTGTCCAAATGAATTAAATACTTTGAAGACAAATTTTACTGCTAACATGTCCAACGTTATTGTAAGGTCAAGATTCTTCTTATATAACATTATTTCGTGATGTGAAACAAATTATATTCTGAATATATGTCGCTTCTGACCGTGACTAAAATTAGCTCTAAAACTAGAATATTCCAGTGGGTAAACCTAATTTCTGTAACATAATGTCACAATTCTGCATGGCTAAGGTGAAATTAAACATTTACAGAGGTCAGTGGAGTAGCCGGCGTTTCAGAATACTTTATACCGGGCGTGGAGTAATGTGGTTTCATTTCAGCGCGAAACTAGATGTTAGAGAAGTTTATACAATACTTAAGTTGGGCAACTTTGTTCGCGGAGGAGAAAAAGTCATAACCCTCATTTTTGCTTCAGCGTAGTTGGGTATTAAGAATAACCATCTGTGAATGCCCAGTCACCCAACCAAAAATAGATGTATTCTGCCCAGCCGTTTAGGCGTGATAATGGCACAAGCACACATATAAACAAAAAAACATGTTTGATTGAGAGGCTATTCAAAGCAGTGACCTTCGAATAGCTTGTGTCACTGTTATTTGTCTAGACTTTTTATTTTCACAAAATTTATAATACTTATATTCGAGTAGATAGACGTTGCTCTGCATGTTAAGAGTCCCCGGCAAGCTCGCTCTTATTTCACTTTCCCATACAAAACCGAGCTTACCGGGGACTCCTAAGAAGCAAAATTAAATATAACTTTTTCTTAAAATGGAACGTTAACAACAGACGTACGCCACCTAATGGTAAGACTTTGGGGTTCATTGATATTTACAACCTAATAATAACAAACGAGTATCCAGCCGCAACGGCTAAGATAGAATACCGCTTGTAGTGTTTGTGTGTCCTGTATGTATGTATACATTGTCTCATGTACATCGGTGACGTGGTAGCCGTCACCAGTCAACGAGTTGTAGCGGCAGAGGGTGGACGTGCGATTGCGTACCGGGTGTAACGGTGAGCCAGTGATGCATTACTTTAAAGTAGTATATCGTACAGACACGGATACTATACCGCTTATATTACCGTAACTTTTTCAGTGATGGTAGCTTTCCTTTTTACCCATTGCATTCTCAGAACATTTAAATGTAGAATCTCATGATCACGATCATCAGATCATCAGACAAACATAGGCCTTTTCCAAAGATCGTCGCCATGATCGGTCCTGCGCAGCAAGCGGACTCCAGTAACCGTTGCCAGGTCACCAGTCTATCTTGTGGGCGCCTACCCACGCTACATCTAGGGAGATGTAGCGTGGGTAGGCGCCCACAAGATAGATGCACAGGGGTGCATGGTCGCCACTCAAGGGGTTCTAATTTAAGCTCTGATTAGAATACATGCTGATGTCTGGAGGCACCGTGATGCCTGGTTACAAGCAGGGAAACATCATCTGCTAACTCTACTCGGCCACGCACGGCATTCTGATCATTGGACACTTCTACAAGGCCTTTGTTACTTTCGACCCGCTGTTACTTTTGTCCCTGCTCTCGTGTCGGTCGACAAGTTCGTCGTCCCCATCAGTGGTTCTACAAGCAACGTGCCCTTCCCATTCTCGCATAAGCTGTGCAATTCTTCCGGTAACCGTTGCTAGGTTACTCCATCTTGTGGGAGACCTACCCACGCTGCATCTTCCAGTGCATGGTCACCACTCAAGAACTCGTCGTCCCCCGTGGTTTTACGACCATTGTTGTATAAGTTGTAAAGGTCATTGGGCATTTTGTTCGGACATATGACCCACAGCGTACACAAACGAAATATTAGGCTAGGTATGTAGGTAAATGTATCTGCTACTCCGTGCTATGGAGTCGCATTCTTGTAAACCATGGGAGAGTTGAGAAAAAAAAAACATTTCTTATCATTATAGCATTTTTGCAAAGAATTGACAACATTTCTTTTATTTTTAATTTTTTTTAATATGTATATGGCTTTTACTCTTCGCGTTTTTGGCGAGATGGATTCTGCCAGTGTCTATGTGTAGACTTTTGACTTTTTACAGAGAAATTGTGCATGAACCACACCTTTACAAAATGCTGAAAGTAAAAACATTAATTAATAGTATCACTACATCGTACACATACCGTTGAATAACTTTTTCTGTCGGTTGATACAAAAAAAATACACATATTTAGAAAAATGAGATTAAATTCTCTTTTTTAAGACTAGTTTGGTCTCTGTACGCGAAAGTTCTGAGAGCGGGTCACAAACGCCCAATGACCTTTTCTAGCTATTTCAGTCACTCTGGTTTTCTAGGGACCTCTACCTTCCTGATTCGAATTCGCAGAAAAACTCCGACCATAGCCCTCTCTATTGATTTCTGGGTGACTTACGATCTTTTGCTATTTTTTAATACTACCGAGGTGGCAAACAGGCCAGCCTAACAGCCTACAGTTAAGCAGGCAGCGTAGCCTATGGACGCTTACGATACCAGAGGTATTACGTGCGTGTTGTCATCCTTCGGCTTGAAATAGGATAGTAAGCGTGATTTTTATTCAGACTAAAATTTTCTTCTTTGATTGTAGATCTCTTCAAAGAACTATTTCATTGCACGAGCGAAAAACATTGAGAAATGCTTTCGTCTCGTGCAAAACCTGAAGGTCACATCAATTTTCAAAAAGCTTATGAGTAACAGCAAGACACTCCACATATGATTGAATCAGTAGACCTTCTTGTGAGTTCCAATAAAAACATATTCCACTGAAATGTCTAAAGTCGAAGCTCAAGAGCATCCCAAACTCAATCTTAAAATAACGTCTTGTGATTTGAAAATCGTACTAATGCCTGTTTCGATTTGATGCGCTTTTATTTTAGAAGTACAGTCGAACGGGGAATATTTATGGTAGCGCGACCAAGTTCAGGGCACGCATGTGGATAAAATTTAAAAATAAAAGAGCATCGCACGCGCCGGTCTTATTACGTGTCAAGATATCAAAGGAGTTGATGGAGTTCAAACTCCATCCTGATGACGTTATTAAAAAACGAGTGCCTACCAACGCTTAATTTTCTGGTGCATGGTTACCTTGTGAGGAGGCCTCCTCCACAAGGTGAACTGATGAGCTGTGAAGGTTGCTGGAGTCCGCTGGATGCAGGCGGCGCAGGACCTTGGTGGAGTTTCTTGAGGGATGTTTAAGTCCAGCGATGAGCGCCTTTTAGCTGATGATGTTGATTCCAAAACGAAAAACAAGAATTGAAATTCAAGACGAACAGACATACTAACCGTCGATGGCAACTGTTTGCGAGGTAGTATAAGTTTCATATAAGTATCTGCGTGTCTGTCTATAGCATCGTAGCTCTTGAAAGAATGGGCCGATCGATATTCATTTAATTATTTGTCTTTGAATCGTGACTTAATCAAGAGTTTTCTTTATTGAAGATTTTAATAAAATAAACAGCGACTATTATTGCGACTCGCTTCCTATGACAAGGTAACTTAAGGCTACAGGATGCCAATGTTACGTTTATGACTTAGTGCGTCTAGAAACCTGGTGGGAAGACAAAAGTAGCATTAGTTTGCGTAGTTCCAAACACATTTCATAAGGAACATAATAGACACGAAAAACAACTAAAAATTGGCTCATTTACCTTATAATTTAGAACGATTAGCTCATTTACCTTATAATTTAGAATGCAGAATAAGCTGAAAATTTCGCAACTGATTAACCTGAAATAATAACTTTATTTACAGTTATCCACAGTGCCATCTATATCGTCACGTATAATGATGTTTGGAGATACTCGTATTTTGATAATGACGTACAGTCATTAATGACAACTTGTTAAATCGCACCTTGATCCTTAATTAACTAGAAAAGGATGGTACAAATAAAGGAAAACTGGGCATACCAGGAAATAATGGTTGTTTGTTAGAAGTTTTCCTCTGCCAAGAATTGGGTTTACAATTTTATAAATGAGTAATTCATTTCCAAGCGTGAATTCCATGAATTCTGAACTATTACGTCGGTTTAAAGATACTCTAGTATCGTATAGCCCGGTTCTAGGAACCAAAACGCTTTGATTATCGGGGTTAGCGACAAATTGCTTTAAATTGGGTAGGGTCATTGACAGAAATATTCCTAGAAATGCTTTCACACATGTTGTCAAAGCGTTTGATATCTTACACATGGTTGCAGTTACAAAGGTTATGTACGGTTTACCCTTGAATCGCCGACACTCGTTACGTCGAATTTTACTTCAAAGATAACGTTTCAAGTATTTTCATTTCATCGACAACTCACTTCATCGAAATTTCATTACGCTTATTTTTATATATTACGAATTTTCAAATGGCGGATGTTTCATTACACAGATGTATTATTTCATAGAAGTACGTTTCATAATTTATCGTTTAAAATCATTTTAAATTACATAAAACTTACTTCACGTAATATCATTTCAATATGCAATATTTCGCAGACATAATTATCAATGTTGTGAACGGAACGCAACGAAATCGTAATGTGCTGATGTGGGTATTCATGGTTTTAAGGCGCTTGACGCTCCTAGTAAAGTTGTTATTGCTGTCTTATGCAATATTGCCTGTCGCAATAATAACGCAGTAAAACCTAACCTTCTCAACCTTGTTGGTTGTGGCGTTTCGCTCGCTCGCTTCGCTCGCTCGTTAGGGTCACAGTTCTACCTAACACTCTTCCTAGCTTCGCTCGTCGTCGTACCTAACCTAACCGTAGTCTGACCTGCCTTAAAGTAGAATACGTAACGCTTCTGACTTTACGCCTACCATAGTGTAGTTTAGGTGCTGTAAGTGTAGCCAATTTAATAATAGGCAAAAGTTCTGGCGTTTCGCTCGCTCGTTAGGGTCACAGTACTACCTAACACTCCTCCTCGCTTCGCTCGTCGTCGTACCTAACCGAACCGAAGTCTGACCTGCCTTAAAGTAGAATACGTAACGCTTCTGACTTCACGCCTACCATAGTTTAGTTTAGGTTCTGTAAGTGTAGCCAATTTAATAATAGGCAAAGTAATTCTTAGGACAATTCATGTTAGGAATAGTATGCTTTAGGTAATTAGATTTTAGAGTTATCAATATTAGGACAAACTTACTTTAGGACTTTAAATGAGTATGCGCAAAAATTATTAGGACAAACGAGTATTAGTAGAGTATAGTATGCCATTCAACAGTATGCTAAACATTTTTAGGACAAAAAACGTTATGCGAAACGACAGGCACCCGTTCATTTGCCATTGAAATTTACATGTATTCGATTATATAAGAATGAGTTGAAATAAAACGTCGAAGAAATGAAAATCGATGTAATGTACTTCCTCCATTTAAAAAATATAAGAAAAGAATCATCGATCAAATAATATTCCTTGAATTTTTTTTCTACGAATTAATAAAAGTTGAAATGAGCTGTTGATGAGATAAAATTACACAAAATGAAAATACGCGAAGTAAAAATTCGGTGAAACGTTTTCGGTGAAATGATATTCGATGAAAAGTTTGTCGGCGAAACAACGGGCCCCCGTTATGTACGTTATTATGGTTATATACATTTATTTGTCTGCCTTGGTAAATTTTGGTAACAAGACCATGATAAAAACCAAAAAAGGCTAAACTTATTGTGTCGACTGAGTTGCTCAGTGAGAGTAACGTTGCCTGCGAAGCTGAGGGTCTTGGGTTCAAATCCCGGTAAGGGCAAATATTTGTGTGATGAGCATAATTATACCTCTACCTTCCACCGAAGATGATTAGAATTGTAAACTTATAATCGTCTTCGGTGGAAGCTATCGCATAATTGGAATTAAACTTCAAAAGGTAATAAGTTCATTTAATTTCTAATTATACTTTTAGCTTCCACCGAATACGATTATAGGTTTACAATGCTAATCATCTTCGGTGGAAGCCATCGCATAGTTGGAATTGAACTTCACAAAGTTTGTTCCTGAGTCTTGGATGTTTTCTTTGTATATAAGGAAATTTATCAGTTATATAAATATATCGTCGTCTAGTATCCATAATACAAGCCTTATTGAGCTTGTCATGGGACTTGTTCGATTTGTGTACAATTGTTTCGTAATATTTATTTATTTAGTGTGAATATTGGAGCATTTGTTTCCTTATTCATTACTTTCCGCAGAAACACTTAAATTGCCAACGAAATGCTGACATGTAAGAGTTCAACAAAACTTAAAAAGAAATAATATTTTGACAGCCCAGTGCCAGTAATAATCACGTCGACGGGTACAAAGAAAATGATCAGTACACCACCTGCATAAATATACAAATAAAAACATCAAACAAAACCGAACGTCGAAATACCAGCACGCAATCCTCTTATAATGGCTCTAGAGAAAAGGGGTGAACAAACTCCCACAGCTATTCATACAATTCAATTGCTATAAATTTATTTAATTAGACCGATAGGTCGGCCGACGCAGAAATCCTTCACATACGCAACAAAAAGAAAGCGAGGCCTATGACCCTACCACAATAAAAACTGCATGAAACCATCCGGGCTAAAATTATAATGTCGACGTACTCCTGAGCTGTCGACCTTAAAAATAATTCAACGCAGAACCAACCTTACAAACTGAACTCGTGAAATTCGTTTTCAAACGCCAGCGCGCAACGAGAGGCGCCCTTTTGGAAACAAATGAAATTCGCCATTCACGACTACTCAACCTATCAAACGTTACAAATAACAGTTCCTACGAACCAAATTAAAACTCAAGAACCAACGCATAAAGTCCATTCTGTAGCAACGGCTTCGGAATGCAGGCACGGGAGCTATGATAGTCTGGATAATGCCCTTTGTTAGTCGTTACAATTCTTCGAATCTCAACTTATTGGCTTTTACAATACTGTTCACGTTCGTTTATAATACTAACAACGTCTGCTTCAAAAGATCTTAAGCATCACGTGTGTGCGTACCCTGAATTGAACTTCAAGGGTATCGATTCAGGCTTGATATTAGGTTAGTTTGTCACATGGAAGAGTCAGACTGGTGTCATGACATTGCATTCTTGGCGATGCGAATGACTGGACGATGACAACGACCAGACAAGGGCAGTTACTTGCTCATGCGAGGGGCATCGCCTACTTGTTTTGCTCGGTGCAAGTATGTTGTGCTAGTATATCAATGGTTGCAATGCTTCTAATTCAAGACGTGTTAGATTGTTTCCGCAAGGCAATTGTGTAGTCGGATCGCTGTTTGTTAGCCTATCTGTGGCTCGGTACGTTTGCGATCTAGCGATAGACTGGATAATATTGCGATATTTATTTTCACCTCTTATCAATGGGATATTTCAATCATCATCATTATTATTATTATTAGTTTAAAAAAACGTTATAGAGCTTGTAAAAAGATTTAACTTTAGGCATGATGACGGGCTACGAAAATCAAAAGTCCAATTCAATCGAAAATTTAAGTCCGTCGGTCAGATAATTAAACAAATATTGGACACGTATTTTTTGCATTTTTAAATTAACAAATTTATGTGGAAATCTATTGAGGAGGCCTGTGTCCAGCGGTGGACGTCCTATGGCTGAAATGATGGTGAGGATGATGAAATTAACAAAAAAATACTAAGATAAATTGCATTAAAGTTTAGGAGTGGAAGCTTGTGACGTTATAACTAGGTAATCACTTAGGATTAATGTGATACTTTGATTACGTAAAAAGTTAAAAATATGTGTCCATTATTTTATTAATTTACATGATAGACTAATTATTGAAATTAAGTCATCATCCCTATTATGCCTGACAAATTAAATTCATGTTTTTACAATACAGCAGAACTCGAGTACATTATTGTTTTTCATTTATTGTTTTTAATAGTAATTTCCCGCTGCTTTGCCCGCATTACCTACTAATTACTTTATCATTCGGGAACTCTATTCTATCTCTATACAAAAAAATCACGTCGTTTTGCCGCCTCGTTATCGCGTGGAAGATGGACAAACCAACAGACATACTTACATTTATAATATTAGCAAGGCAAAAATATTAAAACACTGGACTCTGAAATGCCACACTTTCGATCGTGCCCCAATCTCAAAGATTTTTTTTGCAAAAACTAGGTGGCGCTTTAAAACTAAATATTTAACAATGTTTAAATTGAAGAAAGAAACATAGTACAGTAGCAAATAGTTCGTAAACATGTAATAATAAATAAATTGTGGCATTTTAATACTGCGTCACACTGAATAATTGTAAATAATAATTAATATTTTATAGATGGCGTTGTACGGGGAACGGCTTTTTGTACGGACATTGATTGACAATCCTCTTGTTTTTATGATCTTTGATATTAGTAAGTATTTGTTTTTATGAATCTCTTCAGTTGATCAGCTGATTACAATGTTTTTTGTGTAAATTGCCCGACACATTTACTTTGGTTCTTGAATAAATGAGTAAGAAGGTACGGTCAAGGAATTTAATTTGTGTACCCCTTCGTACCTTGTCGTAGTGACATTGATATGGAATCTCTATCGGCTTTCATATTGATTTTGACTGTGACAAACTGGATTATCGCGTATATTATCTCATGTGAGTTCCCGACGTTTCGGAAGCGTTTCAGCTTCCCATGGTCACGGGTGGACATGGGTTAAATGAGTAATAATTGCGGTAACAGAAGAAAATATTATGTTAATTTAAACTTCAATATAGTTTTTAAACTTCAATATGAAAAACTGACAGTTATTGGATTGGATAATTAAGATCACCACTGGCACTGTTTTTAATGCTTCTATATCATCTAAGCTTCGTGCTTTGAAATTTGTTATCTGAGTAGATGGACATAAATACAGAGACGAACAGACAGAATTTTATATGCCGGTCGCTTTGAGCGTGATACACTGAATAATATAACCATGTTTATGTCCTAGGCTTTGCGGTTTCTCTAGTTTGAACTGTCGAAGTTGGCGAGGTTAATATGGGTCGTCTGAAGTTCCTGAGTGAATTTAGTGATGGAAAGTATAAACTATTCCCTTGGATATTGGTATTGGACGTTGGATGAAATATCGACAGATATTTTATTTTTTCCGTACCCAAAGGGCATCAACGGAAACTTATTACGAAGCCTATACTTTGTCTGTCAGTCTATTTGTCCATCGTCTGTCTATCTATCCATCTGTCTGTCTGTCACAGGGTTCTAATTCTTGAAATGTAACAGGTAGAAAAACTTCTACCTATACTATGTATTATAAAGTTGTAAAAATGAAATGTCTTTACATTAAAGATATTAAAAATATGATTGAAACGGACCAAGGTCACTGAATCGTAATATATATTTTTTGGATTTTTGTTATGTTTGTATGTGTGGTTGTGGTTTCATCACGGCAAATTGGCTAAACGGATTTCAACTAGTTTTGGTACACGGGTAGTTTTTATTCGACTCCGCTGAAGAATAAAGAGGGGTTATGACTTTTCATGTGGTCGGACGACCTGGTTAGGGTTGCGGGGACTCACTTCTATCCGGCCCATATGGAAATCTATTGAGGAGGCATATGTCCAGCGGTGGACGTCCTATGGCTGAAATGATGATGATGATGATGACTTTTTCTCCCCGCGAACGAAGTTGCGGGCACCGTGTGGTATATTTTAAATTTGGCAACCCCGCTGAAATTTAAGGCTCGCCTCGTACGTATAGTAGTAGAAGTACTGTTCCCGGTCACACCACTGGTGCAGTTGTGCCATCCCCAAGGATTCTCGATAGCTTTCTTCGTTTTATATGCGAAATATTCTCGAGAATTATTCTGGCTCCTGGAACTCTCTCGATAAAGCCACAACTCTACACTAGCTTCTGTTTCTAGAGTTTCTGTACAGTTTAACATAAATACAGTAACTATCAGACGGAATTGTATATGCCGGTCGCTTTGAGCATGATACACTGAATAATTGAACCATGTTTATGTCCTAGGCTTTGTGGCTTCGTGAGTTTGAACTGTCAAACTTGGCAAGGTTAATACGGGTTGCTATAGTTTCTGAGTGGGCTTAGTAATGGAGACTAAACTATTCACTTAACAATACAATGAAGACAAATCTGATAATTTCTTTTTTCTGTGTAACAACGCTGTAACCTGAAGCTATGCTAAATTCAGATACAGAAAGGACATTTTTACAACAAGTAATTGACCTCGATCGTACATGAAGCATACTTGCATCTAATGTAATTTAGATCTCAACCTTCAAAGTTGAAAGCTTTAGGTACATTAAAGTAGAGTAGCCAGTACATAATTACGACTTTGTCAAAGTCTTCACGAAGTTTCAGTTCGGCATAGAGTTCTACTTAAGTCATTTCAGAATTAAACGCATGATTTGATACGTATCTTAGAAGTCTCAAGTTGTCCTTAATAGTATGACTGAATTTTCTACACGCAGCTTATAACTTTGGACCAAGGAGGACAAACATTTGCATAAAGTTTCCCTTTACGACAAAAGCCAATAATAAGGACAGGTATTCCAAAATTACAGGAGCAAAGCACGGGTTAAGTTAGTGGTTACATATTAATACAAATAAGAATACATACACATGTTCTTCTATTTATTATCATCAACATCATCATACCAGCCGAAAATCGTGCACAGCACGAAAAAAGTCTCCCCAAGGATCTCCGAAATGACCGGACCGGAAAATACAGTATTATTTATGTACGGGGCAATGATGTCCCGGACCTGCGTGGAAGGTACGGCACCGCGCGGGTGCTGTTCCTGCCCTGTAAATGGGACGTGCACACAGACTGCACTCGCTAAATGCAAGAACATGGAGATTGATAAGATCTAAATATACTGAGTTATGGGATTGAAATGATGGAGTAAATACCGGGCTATTGCTTGAGACAACCGGATGTCTACCAGGAAAAAAGTCTCGTGCTAAAGGCACAGTATTTTTGATTTTACGAGTACTAGAAGGCATCGGCACCTGCGTTCGCAAAGGATAAAAAAGCCGGTCTCTGTTTTGCTTCGGCGTAGTTGTATAAAATGAATAATCTGTGGTTGTTCAGCTACCCGTGCATCAAAAATTATTGAAATCAATCCAGCCGTTAGATTATGCCGCAAAGACGAACACAGACAAAATTAAAAAAAAAAAAAAACATAAAAAGTAGTGCATTTTATTATAATGGCTAAAAGCCATTTTGAAATAAAGTACTGAGGATTAACAAGCCTGGGTGATAGGGAAGCGATCTCTTCCAGTCATCTTTTGGGTAAAGGAAAGTTGATGAATCACTTGAATTCACTAATGGTATATAGTTCTTAAACTATCTGCTAAATTGCATATAACTCAATAATCACAAAGCGTTTAGTTTAGTGTCTAATCTCCCAACATAATCTATCTACCAATACCAATGCCATTGTGCTCTCCACTCATTCAAAAGGTCGTATGTTAATAAGAACTTGCTGGCGGTTACATCGTTTCATAAGCGATATCGCGAGAAGTTCCAGCTTGCAATGTTTGGACACCTTTGATTAATTGCATCGACATTCGCGGTCCATTGAGACATTCGGTAATTGCTAATCCATATTCCAATTTGAGACAAAAGGAACAATACATGCAGATATAAGATACCTATTATCATCATCATCAGCCTTAAGACGGCCACTGATGGACAAAGGCCTCCCTCTGGATAAGATGAGATCATTTATTAGATAAACATGGGTTAAATATTATATTAAATATTATATTTTAGTATCTCCACGACAGGTCAGATGAGAGACATCTATATACTTTAAGTTGTAAAAATGCATTTCTGAAAATGTTTGTAGAGTACATCAAATGACGGATGCTTAATTATTTCATTTTGTTATTTCTTGCCAATATGTTTGATGATTATTGTTTTAAGATTGATGTTTTGTTGATTCATTTGGATAAACAAAATGCTTGCTCAATACAATATTAATTTACGACACGTTTGGCTCAGTGAGTTATACGACGCTTACGAAGCGAGCGGTCCCGGGTTCGAATCCCGGCCAGGGCAAGTATTGTGTGATAAGTTGTTCTGGGTCTTGGATATTTTCTATGTATGTAAGTACTATTGATCTATATATTATGTATATCGTCGCCCAGTACCCATACTACAAGCTTTGCTTAGTTTGGGACTAGGTCGATTTGTCCTTGATATTTATTTATTTATTTTGATTTCTTTAATTATCAAAAATAATCAATAGTAGTAATGTTTATCATTTCAAAATTTGGTAACAAAAAAAAGCATTTTGACGAATTGAGCACCTACTCCTTAATTTAAATTAATCCGTTTAGATCGATCGTTGTGGAGATACTTAGAGGAGACCCATGTTGAGTATTGAACGTCTATCGATTGACACGATGATGGCTTGCCTACTTTTTGCTGACTGTACTTAGCATATGGTGGACTGACGACATTATCATCTAAAGGTCGCTGGAATCCGCTGTTTACGCGGCGCAGGACCGGTTGTGGTGCTGTTCATTGGGGAATGCCTATAATCAGCAGTATACGTCTTCTGTCTGACCATCATGATGGGTTAGCGCAAGTTACTTCGAGATACAGATATACATTATACCATTATAACATTGACGAGCCTCAAACGTAACAGATATAACCATCAACGTGAACCAAACTGCTACAATCAATGTTAGATTACCATACTACCCTCCATCTACGTAAGGACTTTACCTGTATGAATGTTCTGTAGACATATGGCCTTTTATATACAATAGCTTACCATACTGCCCTCCATGTACGAAAGGACTAAAGCAACAAGAGCATTCTATTCACATAATCCCTCTTATATATACTAACCAAATAGGCAACGTCTGATTCCGTAACTGGGAGTCTAATTGCAACCGTAATTTAACTTATGACCTATTGGAATGCAGGCGCGGTGCCGATGATGAGTTGAATTCTCAACACACAGACAAGACAAGATGTATATTATGACCAGGCGTTTAAAAGTAGGCGACGAATAAAGGTCTCTCTTCAGTCGCTCGTTTTGTGTTAAAGTGTCAAAACAGCCTGTTGTTGACAAATCAGCATTGGACCTTTTACCACTTTATATGGCAGTTGCGTATTTATTTTGTAAAGGTGTTGCAAATATTCTGTTTCAGCGCTATGTGACGACTTTTCTCACGAAGAGAGTAAGAGAATTCCCCTTAAAAAATACTCTGTACAGGCTGTATGACCAAGCCTTTTCTTTATGTTTACCGCGGAACAGTGCAATTGTTGATCAGTTACAAGAAAGGAAGTATTTACTGACTAGCCCATGAGTTATTAGCCTTTAAGGTGACAATGCATCAAGAACTTTTGACATGAAACGTAGCTTTGTGTTAAATAGCTGCCTGTGGTGTCTACTTTCTGCCATGTCGGCGATACAATGGACCACACACGAGATGATAAGATTCAATTTGAAGTAAAGAGACCATTTGTACTTCTACAACCTCATCATGCCTTGACAGTGGAGACTTTTCGCGTATCCCAACTTTTGTTTTCAATGTGACTAGACTCGTTACACCTCCACAAAACTTAGGGCATCTTCACTTTGTATTTAGTTTAATTTTGAGGCAATTTCATTTCTCAAAAGTGGTTGTTATTGCCGATAATTTGTCTTCTTTAAAAAAATATTGAAAAGTTAAAGTAAGATTTGTTTTCAAAGCATGAACTTATTCCACTTTAGAAATAACACTAAGATTTTTTACTTTCCTGTAATCGTGCCGTGGCTTTCTAGTGCAGAATATTGGTTGAAACCCCCAACTGTACCCGGACTATCTTTCAACGTTACCAGACAATAGAATAGAACGAGCGATCACGTCCGAGACTGGAGATTAAACTATTAATATGCAAACTGCATAGACGTACACGTTGATTGACGAGTGCACCTTACCCGTTTGAGATAACACCCGTTTTGCCTTAGCAGGAATTGCTTTGAGACGACGGAGCAATTGAAACTTTATAGGTCGGGAGTAAGGATGGTTGTGTGGAAGTTGTGGCAATTGCAGACACAGGTGACGCAAGGAATTCGTTTACATATGGCTCTGAAACTGATTGTTCCGAATCTTCACATATCCTGTCTTGTCAATGACGTTACGGTCAAGGTTTATCCTCATACATTCGTTTTCTTTAATTCATAAATTGAACAGCGATTGATCATGATGGTACGCAGCTTCAGGGTCAAATATTTGAAGCCTTGGAGAGAAAATTATAATGTATCGTATATTATTTGTCAGTTCGCATTAGAAATCGCTTTGTGCAAATAAAGGACATTGACAGTATAAAAATGAAGTAGTTTCTCTCTGTATGTCCGATGATGTATTAGTATCTAAATGGTTGCGCTTCGTGCTATTTCTGAGAAACTTCCCACCGCGAATGCTCCTGATGTTAATAAGCTGCCTGTCGTGGTTTTGCTAGGAGGCTACAGTATCGACTTTTTATAGTTTTTAATGGTCGATAAAACGTGCATAACGCTTTTAACATTGCAGGAAACAAGGTGGAACGACTATCTGGTCAAAATTGCTGGAAACTGTTGTATGAGGGCGGAAAAAGTCTGGTCGTTATGAAAATCCTTGGAGGAGGCATTTAACCAGCTGTGGACGTCTATTGGCTGATGTGGTGATGGTTAGTTACTTACCTGATGGCTGAAGAAATGTGGATGATCAAGAAGTGAAACTATGAGGCGGAGGTACGAGTATGAACGAGAATTTACCTGACAATAAAACAGAATTTATAAACTAAGGGCCATTATCGTTACGTGTATTATAGCAATTAGGCCAATTTTACTATATTAAGAAATATAGTAAAATGGCCTACTTGCTGATTTATGCGTCTATAGCAAAACTGCATTTTTTTTCATCACTAGTCCTCTTATATTTTGTATAAAAAATTCAAGTTTTAAACTAGATAATGAAAATCTCCCGAGCAGTAGCGTGCACAGGGTTGGCCAAGGTAAGCAGTTTTTCTGTGCCTATATGGAGCCATGGTCGTTAAGGGCTTCGGGGTAGGCAGTTTATCTGTCCTGTATGAATCCATGGTCGTTCAGGGTAGGCAGTGCTTTTGTGCCTATATTGACCGCACGCCACGCCACTGTTCCCTAGCCCTATCTATTATTCTTACAACGGATGAATACCTACCTCAACAAATTTATCTTAAGAAAATGCAACACTAACAAAAAACTAGGTAGAAATTAACCATAACTTTTATCAAGAATCCTCTGAACTTATTATTAGTCGGAGGGCTTCCTACACCGCTGCAGACAACTTGTAATCAAGTTTGTCAAAAGTGATAGTTTAATTAGTCATCTAATGGGTGTGTGACACACGGGACGACAGCGTTTAGATATACGCTGCGTTTTTGTCTTAATACAGACATCATAAAGGTTGTCTTGAATTAATAGTGAAAAGTGACATTTAAATCCTGATATCAGCGGAACCCCCACCCCGACCTGAGTATTTTTAGGTCTACCACGACACTACAAGGAAGCCTCATAAAGATAGGTATGTTCGACGAAAACAACACAAATCATTTAAGCTGACAGGCTTATTATATGTTAATTTTCTTAGCCTATTCATATCATCACCTTTATCTTTGTCGAAAAACGTCTTTTGTTGGGTTTGGCCTTTCGGCTTGGGATTTCACGACAGTCGTCATGGTGAAATGTTTGCGATCCCATGGCGCCCCCATCAACGACAGGTGCTGGAAACAACTGAGTGTTTTAGTGGGTAACCTTCTCCCTCCCTCTTGACCGGGGAAAGAGAGTCCCAAAGCCACGACCAAAGGATATCAAAACAAGTTGCATTGGACAGGGTACATCGCTCGTAGGACCGAGTTTAGAGCGATCGAGTTCTCGAAACGCAAACATGCACCGCAAACGTAGCGTGGGTAGACCCACAAGGTGGATTGACGATCTAGTGAAGGTCACTGGAGTCAACTGCACGTGGGCGGCGCAGGGTCGGTCATTTAGTGGCGTCCATCTTCTAAAACGGCAAAGGCCTTTGGCCTGATGGCGATGGTGAACCAACGGCTTTCCGAGAATGTCACAAGATGGCAGTTAACCTTAAAGGTTCGTGGTCACCAATTGGAGAAACTTTCTTTACAGGCGGGAATTTAGTATACACTGAAGCAACAAACAATGTACACAGTGTAGTTACAAGTTATCTGGATGAATACCGATGCCCTGTTGCTTGTTTCTACCTCAAACCATTACAAACGTATGTGATTTGAATGGATAAAGGTAGGCAGATATCAGACGGTTCACTTGAATGCATGTTCACCCGAATAAATTCATTAGTGAACCGATCCAACGGTGCTGGAATGAATTCATTCGGCATTTTTGTTTCACTTTTCGGTCAGACGTGTCACTTTGAGTGAAAGATGCAAAATGAAACAAGAAAATGAAAGAAAAGTGAACCATGTTAAAGGGAAAAATCTCAATGTGTGGTCACATTCACAGTTTTAGCATATATTATGTTAAGGAGTATACTTAAAAAAAAACTTGAATGAAATGAATTTGCTCTTAGGAACAATGTCCTCAATCCTATTACTTTGAAAAAGCAATTGGTGTCTCGAAAACGGCTCAAAAGGTTTGAACGAAATTTAATATAGACAAAGTTTTGCCTGCCAAGTTTTAGAGACAGGTTTCAGCCACCGAGCAAAATTCGGTCGACCAGGTTCTTGGTTATTTATTTATATTTCGTTTATTTACTCCGATTGATTTCAGATACAACTGGTGACAATGTGTACTGACTGGACATTTTGAAATTCGTTATACATGTAAGAAGTACTTACACCCTAAAAGGAAGTTTACACAAGCAATTCCTACGCTGGTCTTGTCCTACCTGCAATTTCTAATACTAAGTTTTGTCCAAATTCAAAATGGCCGTCACGTTCTGACATCCAAATTTCGTAAGTTTCGCGTCATTTTGCACGTAGCTTGCGGTGATGTTACGACCAGACATTCACTTTCATTTTATAGCATCGTATACGTTAGGGTATTCCTAAACGAGTGTACGATGTTTATTTTTTAAGATTATACTGTAGTAGGTAGAATATTCAAAACGGTTGAGGATAGAAAATGAACGATATTTATGTCTGTAGTGATTATAGCAATGAAATAAATACTACTTTAGAAATTTAAGAAAAGACAGAGCGAAAATAAGAACTCTCAATGAAATCACCTTTCCGGTTAATGGAGGTAAATCCACAGACAGATACACAAATGGAGAGATTTGGAGGACCGGTTTAGCTCTTTAGAAGTAACGTTGCCTACGAAGCTGAAGGTCATGGGTTCGAATACCGGTAAGGGCAAATATTTGTGTGAAAAGCATAAAAATTTGTTTCTGACTCTTAGATGTTTTCCATGTATATAAGTAAATAATTTCTATTAAATATATCGTCGTCTAGTACTCATAACACAAGACTTATTGAGCTTAACAGGGGACTAGTTTGATTTGTGCAAAAATTGTCGTAATAGTTCAATATTTATATAGAGACCTCATCTCAGTTCTCATAACCGTCAAATATAGCTAAACTACAAAACAGATTCGAATTGATTCAAGTGTTAAGCGTTTGGATGCCAAACACAGAGAGACTCGCGTGCCTCAAACTTCTTTTCTCTTTCGTCGTTCCTCGGCAAAAAGTCCTCTATTTAAAATAAGTCTCACAAACTTCTTGCCGGCTTTTCCCGCCCGTGTGTTCCGCCGCCATCTTGGTCGGCCATATTAGCCCCCACCGGAAGGAAGCCAAGTTAGGAACTTGCTCAAATTCTCGCACTTCGTGTCGTATTAGCTGCGTTTACTCGCAAATGGTGCTTGCTTGCTTGCAAAGTATCGTACTAATATTATACATGTAAAATTGGGATGTTGACTACTCAAATAAAAATAATTTTTTTCGCGAAATAGTTGTTTCTATGAAAGGAATCCTAAAACAATATTTGAGTTCCTTGGGTATACTTTGTTTTATGAGCCAATGTTCCTAGGCGGTATAAAGCGTTTTTTTGGAAAGTCCAAAAATGTGATTTTAACATTGTTGTATATTGGTGAGTTTTTATGAGAAGGAAGTAATTTTTTCGCCAATGTTTCTGTTATTGAGCGGTTATTCTATTCCATACGATAAAAAAAAAGTTGCCAAAAATTCTCACCATCCCAGTTGTGTAAAGATGTTTAGGTGTTTAAGATTTTTAGATGTTTACCTAGAATTTTAGACAATATTTTCGTCTGTTTCCGCGATTATTACTCTTTAAATAAAACAATTTAACGGATCATATCGCGTATATTATCTCATTTCAGTTCCCGACGTTTCGGAAGCTTTTCAGCTTTCCGTGGTCACAGGTTGACCATGATACGGAGTAGATTTTTAGATATCTGGACATTTGTTAATTAATACTCAATAAATAATGAAATAAATAATGAAATAATGATCTTTATTCTGCAGGTAGGCCGCAAGGGCACTTTTACAAGTCTGACTCTACGGCGTTTCCGAAGAGGAGATCACTGAGGAGAAGAAAGCCGAAACAAACTCAACAGTCAGTAATTTTTTCGAAATAAGTCCTATATCTATTACAATATTTGTACTCAGCCTATCCTAAATATATGTTTTGAGTATAAACTCAATGCGTAGTTCTTCAAGAAAACATATCAAAAACTCGTGAACTGTCAGAAGGATTGAAATTAAACATGGCATACAAATATATCGAGTCATGGACTGAAACATAGATTATGGGAGACCGAGGTGAGTTCTGACAGAGGAGAGTTGTGACATCGTTGATTTTTTGGAACCTATTAACTGTTAGCGACCTCGCAACAGTGCGCATTTGTTACCTAGCTTGAACAAACAAACGCGCGCTATTGCGAGCTCGTCATCAGTTAATACACCAAAAAATTGATGATGTCACAATTCTCCTCTGTCACAAGTCACCTCGGTCTCCACATAAATCCTCGCAACCCGGGAAAAATGGCGGGACAATGATAGTTTAAATAAGATTCCACAAACTTCCAAGCCACTTTCTTGCCTGTGTGTTCCGCCGCCATCTTGGTCGGCCATATTGGCCCCCGCCGGAAGGAAGTCGAGTTGGGAACTTGCTCGAATTCCCGCAGCTCGTGTCGTATTAGCTGCATTTACTCCTGAATGCATGTTACAGCTATTTGCTAAGTATCCTCAATAAGCTGCACTTAGTATGATAATAGGGAATATGCATGAATTTTATTTTTGCTTTATTAAAAGCTCATTCATGTAGCAAACAGTAGGTAAAAATATTTTTGCGGATGACTATAAAAATAACTAAGAAATAATCAAATGAAGGATGAGTTTGGGCCCTAAGTTACTGCAGCCTAATCGGGTGTTTCCACTTCGAGTTCAGTGTTTATGTTGTGTTTGACAATACCCACTCCCCATCCTGTAAGCTATCAAATATGTCATTCTATCTCTTCGTAGCAAAACTGAATGTAATATGGAGTTTCTATGGCCGTAGTGTACTATGACGTTAAATTACATGTCGGACCTCTCGGTCAAATCGTTGTCTAATTAGTAGTTTAAAATCATGCGTATTGCTTAGCCGATTTTAATTTGGGTTTCACTTTTTGAAATCGTTTACCGGTATTTTGGTATTTTGTTAAGAAAAGCGATAAAAAAAATGTCATGCATGAACCCTATTTAATTTAAGTACCACTGGCTTCTTAAATTAAATAGTAGTAGAGACTGGGCTGCCACTGGGCGGCGCAAGGTTTTTGGTTAGGCAGTTAAAATGTTTTGATCACATGGATATGCAGTTTTTTTATGGCTATATGGAGCCACGGTCCTTCAGGGTAGGCAGTGCTTTTGTTTGTATTTGGACCGTACGCCACTGTAAGTACTTAACACTAGAATTTACTCGGACTCTATCCAGTTCAAAGTCAGAGTCTAAAAAAAAAAGTAAATAAAATATTTTTAACGTTTGTTTTATAATGTAATTTTGTATGCTGCGTATATTTTTTTCTATCGCAATGGCCATTACCTTCACTTTACCTTCGAAAAAACATGCTTTGATCGCACCAATCCTTATCTTAAAGACATTCCATTTGGATAAGTACTCTTCAGTACCTACTTACTTTCATCTTTACCGAGATAAACCCTTTGCAAGTGATCTAAGCACTTGTTAAATGTAGGTCAGGTAAAGGTTCATTTTGCCGACATAAAGACTTACTATGCATTTTTTTATTAGCCTATATGAGTGTCCCACTGCTCGTCAAAGGCCTCTCCCCTAGATCTCCACGACCAGATGTCTCCTCCGGACAGTTGTGGAAGAAGGCGTCCAAGTTGTTATATTTTTTTAATTAATCGCTTATTTAGCGAATGAATACACCATTTAGATTAAATTAGCGGCAAAAAGAAAATACAACATATAAACACATTATAAAAAAACCTAACCTAGGGTGCCGCCCGCAACGGGGCAGGACTTAAGCTACTGGTGGTTATTATGATTATTATCTACTTTTTTTTACCCCTAGAGACCCGTTTACATCTCTGAAAGTTTAGGTTAATTTATATAATGATAATATAATCTCTATACGTGTGTTTGGTCAGCGATGTCGGAGCTTTTAAGAACATATACTACAATCAATTTTATCGATAAGTTATCACGCGATTTTTTTGTATCAACGGTAATTAAATGGCGGCAATTTTAAAATGTCATAGAACTGAATACGGGTGCACGTGGTATTTCTGTCATTATCTGTCTGTTATCGGTCCTAAGACTGCAAAAAAATGGAAGGCGGCCACTTCTCTAGTCAGCACACGGCTGGCATCCATTTCGTTTATGGATTTTGCAACGGGATGTTGTTTTTTAACATCTTGTACTACCAAATAACAACAACAAAAACCTATCTTAACGACCTAGTTTTCATGCAAAATAAAAGAAATTGATAAATGAAAGTTAATTTATTACCATTATTCATTTTGAATATTGTTTTTGGCCTTGTTGTTGAAATAGTAGAGTCAAATTATTAACTTAATTAGATTGCTTATTTAATGAGCTATCTAACGAGATTTTTTTTGCAGTCTTAGGACCGATAACAGACAGATAATGACAGAAATACCACGTGGACCCGTATTCAGTTCTTTGACATTTTAAAATAGCCGCCATTTAATTACCGTTGACACAAAAAAAAATCGCGGGGTAATTTATCGATAAAATTGATTGTTGTATACGTCCTTAAAAGCTCCGACATCGCTGACCAAACACACTGTATATCTAATGGACCCGGGGACATTATACGTCTCCCTGTACAGTGTGCCCAGGTATTTGTTTGTTGATTTAACCTTTTGAGCGCCCAGCGTGTTGACAGGAAACTATGCACCACAACGCCAATTAATAATATATCGGAAAACGACGCCGTGGTGTCTAAGGCACAATTTTCCGTCGACGTTATTTGCCATCTTTAGCATACTGACATTATTTGTTCTGTTTTGGTTAGTATGGGAGGTTAATTTTATTTTGATTTTTTTCAATGTTGGTCTCGGAAAGTAACATTTTATATCACGTCTTAGAAGTGTATACTCTGCTGTGTTCGATTATAAAGAAAAAAATCAAAGCGACCTCGTAAATTGCAAGCAGAATTTGAACCTGTGTCCTCTTCTTTAACGCAGAAGTTATCTGACCAACTAAGCTATCGCAACGTTATGGACGTGGCTTGAATTTTTCGAACACAATCTTTTTAGCACTAGTAGTGACCTCTGTTCTTTAATGCTTAGCGCATTAGCCGACATATTCTGTAGAGCAGCAAAAAACTCGTGTTTATATACATTACCAATTAAGAAGCAACGTGTAGAGTTAACCCATTAGCGTCGCGTTAACAGCAGTTCATTCACTCTGCGGTCGGAGCGTTGCGGGGCCGTTGCGTAACGCTTGCGGGTTAACGCTAAATTTAGTACAGTAGATGAGATTTAGTAGTACTTTTAGTCTTTTTTCATAATATCATTACTAGTATTCACTCGGAAACTTCGCCCGAGTTCCCGAGAATTGAGTATAGCCTATGTTTGAATGATTGATTACCGATACAAACCTCCACCCCCCTTTTCAGCCCCTTATGGGATGATTAACGGGATAAAAACTATCCTATATCCTTTCCAGGCTCTCAAACTATCGCCATACGAAATTTAATTTCCGTGGTTCAAGTGCAAAAAGGTTACAGGTGAACAGAAAGAGAGTTACTTTCGCCTTTACTTGCTAGCTAACGTGCAATTTGTAGCAAAACTCTAAAAATATGATTAAGAAGCCCTAAGCCATGTCCAAAACGGAAAGGGCTTTTCCCTTTTTTTTAATTGCATTTTTGAGATTAGTCAATCAAATCATCATTCGAACCTCGTTCAAGAAAAAAATGCGAAAAAATGACATATGGAAGAATATTTTTCTAGAGAATCACGTTAAACTTGTCGAGATTTCCAGCTACAACCCTTCTATACAAACATGTATCACCAGCGATTAATTTATCTGTAGTTGACTGTAGGTACACTCTTACCCAAACGAAACCCTTTCGTACCCAATCACCCACAAAGCAAATAAAAACAAAAGCCAAGAGGCACGCACACGCACATCATCACAACGCACACACGCATCAAAGCAACGCACACACGCACCGTTTTAATCAATTAAGTGGAAAAATCCCTAACACATGACGTCCGCACTCTAAAACCTAAAGCGATTGGCGTAAGTGCCCAATCCTGGGAAAATCGGTGTGGTACAAATAAAAGAAGGTAAACGAATTGTGAACACAATTTATCAAGTATTTATATATTCAAGTATTGTATTATGAACTAACTTTTCATCATTATCATCATTTCAGCCATAGGACGTCCACTGTTGGCCACAGGCCTCTTCAATTGACTTCAACATGGGCCGGATAGAGGCGACCCGCATAGCGAGTCCCTGCAATCCTAACTACATCGTCCGACTACCTACCGGGTAGACACACGCTGCGCTTGCTGTTACGCGGTCTCCACTCGAGAACCTTTCTGCCCCAATGGCCTTGCCCTTGCCCATGTGTTGCCCATGTGTTAACTATGTGCCTTGCCCATTACCAGTTTTTCTCTTTGCTTACCCTGTTTGCTATGTCGGTGATCTTGGTTCGTCTACGAATCGACTCAACTTTTAGGCCCACAATTTTGATGTCTCTGGCGGTACGGAAAATGTCTCTTCGACTTCTACTGAATTATAATCTTGCGGAAATTATAAAGTTAATAGACATAATATATCAGTGGAACTAGACATGAGGGAAACGCAACACGCGCAAATCGAAAAAAGAGCATGTAGTAAAAACTTACTACGAGCAGTGTGCCTACCATGAGCTGAGTTTACGACCAGCGATAGCCAGTATCTCGTATCGAGAGTCAGTGCATCTCTCTCGCACGCGCTAATAGTGCGAAAGAGATAGACCGTCATCGAACGCTGGATACTCGCTCGTGCCGAACTCGTGGTAGGTTCACTGGGCGTTAAGAATCCGCTAGCGTTTGTTGCCTGGACCCCACTGAAGAGGAAAGAGTGGAATACTCGGACCTACAAGATTGGTTTTCGAGTACCATTAGTCCGTGTTCGCGAAATGTGGGCTTTTATTAACCAAGGGTTTATTTTCGCTTTTATCTGAATGTGCTTAATCTGTAAATGCTGTTTTAAGATCACGGACAAAAACCAATTTAATTTTAGTTGACTATCATATTTGATTCAGTTTTGTCCAATCTAGTTGTATAGTTATGATCTAATCCAGAATTTAATCTATCTGTGCGCCAAATGGTTTTCGTGATATCACCCAGTAGGTCTAAGTATAAATTAGTTTTAAGTTACAGGGAACCACCTAAAATCAGCGTCACGGCTTGCCGTGGCATAACGCTGAGTGGTGACTGACCCCTTTCAGTGTCGTCAATTCTTTTTTTTGGTATTTGTATTTCGCAGCTTTAGAATTAAACCGTCATAACTCAAAAAACGTGAATTGTGGCAAATCGAGTTTAAAGTTAGAGCAATTGGTATGATTTACTTTTGAATATATTTTTTTTGTATGAAATTGTGTTAGATTGATATTTTATCATATCTATTACATGGATTATAGTGTCTATTTTTAGACTCTGTTACAAGTAAAACAATGTCAATGTGATAAAGGTAGTAAATGGAGCTTGTTAAAAAACCTTAGCGACATATGCCGTTTTATGATGAAATAAAAATTCAAAATTAGTTTTAATAATGAAACAAGTCATAAAAATACGTTATTTTATAAATTTTATGAAACTAGCTTTGTCTCTAACTCGTGTTATTGCAGTATAATACTAAATATTGTAATTATTTATGCAGGGTATCTGGGAATATCACTATTTAGCAATAGTTAATGTAAAAATATGGAAATTGAAATGAAATTAACTTTGAATACGATGCCTCAAATTTCATAATCGAGAATGAAAAGGTAAGTAATTTATACTTTATCCGCGTAGCTATAAGTAGATCTTGTATGTAATAAATGAAATAGACATGAAGTGAGTATTTATTAATTATTTTAATGACTATAAGGCACTTTTTCCTTATAATAATCTTACAAAATTCTGCTTAATCAGCCTTAATAAAATCACAATAAAGAGATCAAGATACATTCTTATCAGCTTATATTTCTTTCTTAAAATAATTATCAACCAGACGATACGATTAATTTTACATCGAAATCGATCAACGCACTATTCCTTATAATATCATCATGTAACTAAAATACTGACGGCATCAATTGACTTTCTTATCTAAATAAAGTAAACAGAAACTTTCTTCAAAATAAAAACTTGACACAGAACAAAAACGAAATGGTTACGATTAAGTACTTAATTCGACATCGAGATCAATCAAAACTGTTACTACCTACGTATAGGTATGTAACATTAACAACACGTATTATAAAAATCATCACAGCGTAGCAAACATAAAAAAACATCTTAATAATGTATATAAACATTGAGTATAATATACTATGTACTTATAATTAGAAATACAACATTTTACAATATCGTATTATAGTAATCAACGTAGTAATTCGGTATGAGATTTTTTTGAATCAGTTCACGTAAATCTTTTATTTTATTTTGTCCTAATTTTTGTTTTTCGCTGTACAGTCCATGTAAGTAAATATCCGATGTATCAGTCATCTTTGTTCTTTTATTTCGCACGATCAATTTGTAGTACTCTTCTTGCTCATAAGAGTCTTTATAGTAGAATGTGTACGGATCTTCTTTAGTGAACTTTAGTACCTTGATATCATTCCAAATTACGTTTCCACCTTCGTCGTTTACTTTATAATTGTAGCCCCATTCTTTTTGCAATAACTGCAAGTCCTTGAAAAAATCATCAGTTAGTTCATGGACTACAAAATTATTCTTGTTTTTTTTTGCATTCTTTATTAAAGGGATATACTGCTGCGGACAGTAAATTGGGCCGGATTTCCTATTTTTTTTTATTTCTTTCGCTATTAAGCTGTGCACGTTATCGGCTTCATTTTGAGTGTGACCTTTTATAAGAATAAGAATAGGTACACGTAATATTAATAGATCGAAAACAATTTGATACAGTATGCGAATAAAAATAAAATGACATTATTTATAAACAATGTTTTTGGCTACCTACTTACTAAGTCTTTAAAGTTTAACTCAAAATTGTTTGCAGGATTTCCGGAATCTATATTTTCATTGTTAATTGTTTTACCACATTTTGCTGGCGGTACCTGAAAACAAAATAAATAATGTAAACAAAATATCCACGAATTTTTTAAACAAAATTATATAACGATTGGTCTAGTTAATTAGAGGTAATTATGTAGGATAATATTATATTAATTTATTATAATATTACATTACTTCAATACTCTCATCAGCGACATCTTCTCTGTTTCTCTTTTTCACCGGGGCTCCAGCCAACCGCAGCATTTCTTTTATTCTTCGACTCATGCAAAAAAAAAATTGGCTTTATCAGTTGGTGGCCCATATTATCATGTGCAAACGAACTAAACTAAGATTATTATAACGATAAAAACCTACGGTAGGTACTAAATAGTAAACGTGGTCATCGTGCACATTGTACCTACATACATTCAAATCGCTCTGATGAACACGTTTACTACGTACCTACGATAAGCGTGTACCTACATCGTCGGTGGGTGACTACTTAATGAAGAAAAATGGCTTTCATAGTTAATATTTTAAAGAAATAAACAGAAATAATTCTCAAAAACGGCGTGTTGTTGTCGACAGAAACTACTTAACTCGAAATAAATAATAGTGTTCTACCGTTCCTTTTACAATAAAGCGTGTCATCTAGAAATACTACTCTAAATGTGTATTTTTGCTAGTACTAAACTGATTTATATTTAAATAGTTCAAAATATTTCGATGAGTATTGTTACTTAAACGACATAACCCGAATTGCATCACTTACTTTCTTCAAACATTTTGCTCTAAAGTGAATCAACTCGAAATATGCCTATCTTGTAATGAAAGAACTCAAACAAACATACCTTATATTTTATACAGCACAGCGATATCTCGTAATGTGCCCGAACAGCGACGTCCTGCTTATTTGCTTGTCGGATCATAACTGAAGCTAGCCACTTTAGCACACATTGAAACGCGTGATTTGAGTAAAAGTGAAACGCACTAAATCATGCTATCTCTCTTGTTTACGTTATTTTCGCGGGTCTGAGAAAGAGACCGGGTAAAGCTATCAGAATTAAAGCGTTTTAACACAAAAACTCAATTTTCGACAATTTTGAGTTATGACGGTTTAATTCTAAAGCTGCGATTTATATTTTTTGTTGCTGGCGTTAAATAAATATGTTTTCTTTCTTTATTCTTTCTTTAAAATACTGATTGAATGTCTAACAAAATGGCAATCAAATAACGTTTAATATTATTTTAAGCCATTAACCTTCATGCTACTCATATTTTTCTATGGTCACCCTACTTAGCTCGTACTGACTGATCATTCATGTGTCAAATGCATAAAAAATGTAGAGTAACCATGAGTTATGAAGAAATAACTAGGAAATAGATATTTCATCGCAAAAAGATTATTCAATCTCTGCCCTAATTATCACTGTTAGGCAAGTTAGGACTCAGAAAAAAATCTGCTCCCATAGTTTAGGATCGTCCTGTAAGTTATAACAGTAGCTATAAATTTACAGCATTTCGTATTGGAAAACCAAAGTTTTCCTGACATCGGTGTCCTTATCCAAAAATGAAATCCTATAGGCTCCTCCGCCAGGTAAAATCACCTGTTTATCCATTTGACAGCTTGACGGATTTCATTTAGCCTCGGCCCTTATAAATTCAAATTAATTTGTGATTGGTGTCACATTAACAGTTAACGAATTTGTAAGATGTTTCAAATACATTGTGTGCTATAAGGTTATAAGTCACAAATTTTCCGACAGAGTTACGCCCTTATGTGTTTTTTTTACGAATACCAGTACTGGGAAATGAAAATATCAAAACGTTTACCGCTGGAATTGAGTTCATAGAATTGAATGGCGCTACGTTTTCTATTAAGCTGAAGTGGATTTCTGTTTAGGGCTCATGTTCCAATGAAATTAGAACGTAGTTATTTATGTACGATCCACACAATTTAGATTTTTAAAAAGCAATTTGCTGGGCTGACTTTTTCAATTAAGTTTCTTTTTAAATTTGTGAACATTGTTGTTGATTGTGATTATCTTGTCACTTGTTCGTGGCATACTAGAGGGTTTACTCGTAAAATCTAATAAAAATAGGTTGTATTTTAGTAAACAATTTTCAAGCCTGTAAGCGTCGTATATGAGGCTATTTCAGGCAGTAAAATTGTGAACAAGTGATGTCCATAACTTTGTTCGCGGTGGAGGAAAACATCATATAATTTTTTTGTTTCAACGTAATCGGATAAAAAGTATCCTATAACCATATGTGGAGTGGATGCCCATATAGATTTATAATAGTATAGAAGCGATTTTTTCAGGTAAAAAATTGTCGTTCAAGTAAATAAATTAATCGTTTAAAAAACACTAGAAAAACACGCTTTACAAGACTTTGCTAACAAATCCAAACACACTATGATACGATGTTCCATCGTGAAATTCCAGTTCATATGTTCCGGCTCCATCATCAGATCAGTTCCACAGTACCATATTAGTACAGCTGCCAATTTTCATGACGCCACGATACTTGGATGATGGTTAAATTAGTTACCTTAAATTCCATTACATAGTTAATTACATACAGGTCGACTTGATAAAAGCGTGTTAAAAAACAACTATTTGAAAGTAATTTGGTAATTAAAAGTTGATTCCATACACGTTTGTTTTCTATTGGCTACCTGCATTTTTAACAAAATTTAATGAGCATTATGATAACAATGAATCGTGAAATTATACGTAGATTTATTTAATTTAAAAAATTAAAGAGGTACAATTTTTATTATATATTTAATTTCTTAAGATGTTAAATGAAATAATAATGGCTGTTTCACAAAATACCGAGATCAAAGGCCCAACTCTGAAGTTTCACCAATTATTCGTAAGTACCTTTAGCTTCCAAGTCAAGTATTCTAAAGTACGCGAAAAAAGGCATTCTTTAGGGCCGGAGACTTGAAATAAAAACGCAGTAAAGACATTGAGACCTATTTGGAGATATGCCCTTTCGGCACCCAATGAATACTAGTCACATAAAGGCGTAACTAAGGAAAAGTTGTTAAAAGCGTGACCTATTTATTTACAAGTAAAGAGTTCCGTACTAAGAATAAAAAAAAACAAGTTTCTTTGAAGATCGACGAAAACGCGTTCAACTGGTTTTCTCCTGGGTGACCTGAATTTTGTTGATCCTGAAATATAATCCCCATAATCCTATTTAAATATAAAACTATGTTCTCTGGTCTTTATAAAAATGACGCATTTTTTGCAATAGGAATAGAATATGGGTAAAACGTATATTATTATATTATTTTTGCCCCAGAAACGGGTAAGAAGCGGATAGGAAAAAACAAATGAACTCGAAACAAAATGCGAAACAAACGGAAAATATGCTTTGACCAGAATCGGTCGTCTGTTTACGATTATTCTGTTCAGATCGTATATTTTCGAAGATTCTGACTTGAAAAGTGCCCGTGTGGGGATGTGCAGAATTAATTGTTTTTTTATTATGCACGATCTTGAAAACAACTGACCTACATTTAGTTAGTGTTAAGACCAGGGCTTATCTTGTTGAAAATCACGTGTCCAAATGTTTTTATCTAGAATAAAAACGTATAGCCTTTTATAAAGTCTTTTTCCGGCCCGTAACTATCTCTATAAAGATAGGTAAAGTCATCGCGCCATTGTTTCGCGAAACAGAAAAGAACAAGAAACACGCTTTCACATTTAAAATGGGTAAAAGGATGAGGATTTAATGCTTGATTTTTATTACTCCTTTAGCGTTATCCGATATTTGAGTTGTTACAGTTAACCATAAAAATCGGCTTAGGGATTAGGTTACTGCCCAATCGGTTAGTAAACGGTAATCGCTTGTGCCGTTGACTGGTGTATATTGCTATTTATAATTAAGTCCATCATGTTAGGCTGCGGGGAAGTAAAAAAAAAGTCAAGTAATGTACACTCGGGTGCAAAGAAATCGAATCACCCCAGCATTTTTAGTATTTTTTTGCGTTTCCTATTAAAACTGTAAGCTCGACTGTAACAATTTAAATACCACGTGATAGATAATTTTCTGCCCTATCAAATGACACCAATATTCAAGGGCGGGAATGGATATTGTGCAAAATGTGGGCGTGGAAATCACCCTCCTCCAACTGCCTCGTTAACGCATGCACTAATTGGCCACTTATCATTAGGCATAAAACCAGTAATTATCATTGTTTATGCATCATTCGTAATTGATAAGTCTTCCTGAACACTGCTCTCATCGACTCGACCCTGAAAAACTGAAGAAACATACTACCCCAAATGAAGCCGCCCAAGCAGTTGCCCTGTTGCAGAGTGGGCTTAGTCAACGTAAAGTGGCTCGACAACTGAACCTATCGAAGTCATCAGTTCAACGTGTGTACCAGAGGTTCCGCGAAGATCAGACGTTCTCCAGAAGACCCGGAACAGGCAGAACTCGCAGTACTTCAGAGAGAGATGACCGTTTTATCGCTGTTTCCTCGCTACGAAATCGTCGATTGAATGCTGTTCAGCTTCAGCAGAAGCTCCTAGAGACCCGGAATGTGTCTATCAGCCGATGGACTGTCAGAAAAAGACTGAAGGAGAAGGAATTGGTAGCTCACAGGGCTGCCAATGGCCCAAAACTTACCCCAGGACACCGCTGTGCACGACGTGTCTTCGCTCGCGAACATGAAGATTCCCCCTTCAGCAATGGAGGTCCGTACTTTTCTCTGACGAGTGCAGGATAACTTTGTTTGGTAATGATGGACGAGCACGAGTTTACCGGAGGCCTGGAGAGCGGTTTTCTCAATGCTGCATCGAGGAACGTGTTGCCTATGGTGGCGGGTCAATCATGATCTGGGCTGGCATTTCTCTGGAAGCGTAGACGGACATTGTGTTCATCACAGGGCCAGGCACAAGGCGAAATGCGGGCGGTTTGACTGCTCCTCGACACGTAGAGGAAATCCTGGCTGATCATGTGGTTCCATTTAAGGGTTTTATCGGCGATGACTTCATCCTCATGCAAGATAACGCACGGCCGCATACAGCCCGGACCACTACGGACTACCTGGAGGAGGTGGGCATCAGCGTTATGGAGTGGCCAGCACGAAGCCCTGACCTGAACCCGATCGAGCACATTTGGGACGAGCTGAAAAGAAGAATCCGAGCCAGAAATCCCGCCCCTGAAACTTTATTGGAGCTTAGGTATGCGATCGAAGAAGAATGGGCGGGCATCCCTCAAGATACCGTAAGAAAATTAATAAGGTCGACGAAAAACCGCGGCCTGTCGTAGGGCTAGAGGAGGCAATACACGATATTAAATTGCTGAAAATTGTTTAAATTTTTCCTCGATTTCCTTAGAACCACAGTTTTCCCCTTAGGCAAAGGTTTTACTCCAGTACGCATTTTTAGGGCGGTAACGTTCTAAGCCCTGAAAATCTGAAAGTATTGGCCGCACACCTTCGGAAATCAGATGAATTTATAGAGGAAAAGCTTACCATTCATATGGTATATAATATACTATGGTCGCCCTTACAATTTTTACAGAAATTGGAAAATTGATAAAAATGCTGAAGTGGTCCAATTTCTTTGCACCCGAGTGTATTAATTTTTGATCATCGATTTGATCGCAACGTCATTGCGATATTTGAGCAAGATATCAAGTAACATTTAGAAATACCATTAAAAAGTACCTAATAAAAAAACCGGCCAAGGGCATGTCGGACCATGCTCAGTGTATGGTTCCGTACCTGTTACAACAAAGAAATTCACTACTGATTAATAAATTCGGATGTCCAGTTTTTTGGTAATAACTCAAAAACAGTAAATCCGATTATGTTGAAACAAAATTTCGCTGAAAGTATGCGTTACAATTAATTACCTTTGTATTTTTTTTCATATTTTTTGAACATACGGTTTAAAAGATAAAGGGGGGCTTTTATGCTACTTTTGGAGCGACTATTTCCAAAATATTCACTGAATCAAAGAAAAAAATGCTTAGAAACCTTTGAAAGAACTGTCAAAATGTATGCCAATATTTTTTATGATTTAGCTAGTAAACTAAGTAGCGGCTTATATAAGACATCTTTATTTTAAATACCATCCATATTCTTGTAGTTTTTTTAAGAAGCTGGTTCTAATTTACGGAAGGACGGATGGACGGATGGACATGACAAATCTATAAGGGTTTGTTTTTAGCATTTTGGGTACGCAACCCTTAAAGGGCATATTTTTATAATCAAAAAGTTTGAAGAAAAATGCATAAAAATCAAGTGTTTCTGGCGATTAATGAAAAGTAATGCAACGTAAAATATATGATCTCACTTTTAAGGTATTTTGAAAAAAAAAAAAAAACTGAGGTAATCATTTTTTTAACACATTTATTTGACAATTTTAAGTCTGCTGAGCATTAAAAATTTGAAATAAAACCTGTAAGTATTTGACGTATTCAAAAGATCAAACGTAAATTCACATTCTCCAGTAAAAATATATCATATAGCTGACTATTTTTTTATCTCGGTAAAAAATATAAAGAATCGTATAAAATATACAAGCTCCCTAACGCTTGTGCGCGAAATTAATTCCCTGAAGGGACATTTGATTGAAATTGAATTTTATTGGGCCATTGACATTCGAAAAGGAAAAAGTTGAAAGAAAAATTAAATAAACTTAGCAAAATCCACTTTTGATCCCGTCGTTCTAAATACAACCTTATTAACATGAAGTTCAAGGCTTAGTAAAGTTTTAAACGAAAACGATTTTAGCTGGAAAGTCACAATTAACAATTCTAACAAAATCGTATGTCTTTCTGTTCTATTTTGAAATAAAGACATAACTCAAGATCGATAAAGTTCAAAGTTGTGTTAATTTTATATTCGATTTAGGAGGGCGGTTGGCTGGTTATGCCATTTTTTTTTTTTTTTTAATTCTCTAAAAGGGTGTCGGCTGATTCATGTCTTTTCACTGATTTTTTTGCTTGTTTTGACAAGAGCGCCAATTAAAGTGATTACTATTCTGGACTACTCAAATAGCATTGTGTATTTTAAATATTTATTCTGATCCCATATTTGCAAAAGAAGATACAACGGATTATAAATTATAAAGTACCCGCGTTTGCGGAGGATAAAAAGTCATAACTCGTCTTTTTTTCGTCAGCGTAGTTGAGTAAAAAGTATTTTATAACCATTTGTGGATACTTAGCTACCCGTGCGCCAAAAAAGTAGAAATCTGTTTAGCCAATTTGGCGTGATGAAGCCGCAACGACTAGATAACAATATATTTTTTTTTGGCTCAATTTGATTTGAGTTTTTGCTTCTAATGATCTCAGAAATGCGTGGTCCTCAAATCCATTGAGCTCCTCACAAGCACCTTGGGTATGATCAGCTCGTGCAGTCAGCCGCAAAATTAGCTACAGGACTGTTTACTAGTAGACGCGTAATAGTAATAATACTCTTGAGGCTAATTGTCCGTAATGATTACGGTACGTCACCACGAACTGAACCATATACAGTCCTCAGATTTTTAAGAGTCGGCAAAACCCTAAAAACCTCAGTTTTAAAGACTGCAAATGAGTGTAGATTACTTTTCCGTCCCAGTGCCAAAATTTCATTCCAACAGCCCTCATAAACGCAACAATAAAATTATTACAAGCAGCCGCGGGCCATATTTCACGCTTCCTTAATTTAAAGCCAGAGTCACTATAATTCGTACTTCCGACGAAATTTTAAGTCAGGGACAGACTTCTGGGGATAATCGCTTGATTTATTTGTGCTGATTTTTTAGAATTCCGTACCCTAAGGGTAAAACGGGTCCCTATTACTAAGAATCCGCTGTCCGTTCGTCTGTTTGTCTGTCTGTCCGTCTGTCATCAGGCTGTATCTCTTGAACAGCGATATTGACGAACAGCCGGAAGAAATGAAATGAAATTTCTCGGATGTCATATCTCGGGTGGACGCCGGACCGTCAACATCTCCTGCATCTCCTTATGATGCCTCGTAGAGAGGCGAAACACGTGTCGAGGATTATACTGTTTGGTGTTGGTTTGTTGTATTTGCATGCGTATTTTTTTTTAATGGAAACTGCATGAAAATATGCGCATGTGAGCACAATTTATTGTCACATCTAACAAAGACACTAGTTCGCGGAACAGCAAAGGAACTATAATCCATTGATCTATTCTATAACCATTCTGTGATGCTTAGCTATCTTTAAATCTCGCTGGATGCGGGTCGCCTCTATGCGGCCCATGTGGAAATCTATTGAGAAGGCCTGTGTCCAGCAGTGGACACATGGTTGAAGTAATGATGACGATGAAATCAAATATGGTTGATATCCTGTCAGCCGTTTAAAAGTGATGAAACTGCAAAGAAAGATTTTCCGATCCAGTGACCTTCAAATAGCCCGTGTCAAGACTTTTTTTTAATATTGACCAGCTGGCAACCTTCGTTCTCCAACCAACAAAACCCAAAACCAACGTTCTCAGGCTGAAAAAAGACTTATCATCATAATCATTTCAGCCATAGGACGTCCACTCCTGGACACAGGCCTCCTCAATAGATTACCACATAGGCCGGATAGAGGCGACCCGCATTCAGCGAGTCCCCGAGAAATGACTGTCACCATATAATTCTCCTGATGTGACTATCTTCCGTTGATTTGTGAGGTTACATTTTTAGCTCTTGTTGCTTTACAACCAAGTCATCATTATCATGCTGAAGAGAGGTCTACAAAATTAACTAAGTCATTAGTCTATCATGTAAAGCCCCGCGTTGTTGGGGTGGGGGTTTAACAAATCAAAAGGCTTCAGTTGTGTGAACCGTCAGTGTGCCCTCACCTTAATAGTATTGCAAAAAATTTAAATTTCGAATATGCGATTCCACCCAAAGGCGGGAGATAATTTGGGCCAATCACGGCATCGCAATTTTCTATGCCGAGTGCCGAATCTGCATAGGTATGGAGTTTCGATGCACCAAAATTCCTTTAAGTCTTCAAAAAAGCCGTATGTTTGTAAGAAACTATTATCAGTTACAACATTTTGTTGTGGGAGTGTATGATTCTTTATGCAAATTACGTGAGAAATGACGTGGTTCCGGCTATGAGTCGAAAACAATTGGATGTGGTAATATTAATTGTTACTTTGTATGTATTGTATATCACTGGGATGGGCGTTCTTTGTACTTTATTTCATTGTGCATTTAACATTTATATCTACTGCGATCGCCAATCCGTCTGCCAAGCGTGGTCGAAATTGGATCTTTATTTAGTAGTGGATTCTGTTTGAAATTATGATAATAACACAAGGTACCTAGGTTTTATCCAGGCCTAACTAGAGTTCTGAGAAACTGAGAAATCGTCAGTAACCCTGCCCAAAAAAAAAGTTAGTAGAAGACTGATATTTAGTACAAAAAAAGATGAAACGTTAAAAAACGTAATGGCAGTCTGAGTGAAGTCGGGTCGTTTTAGTATATAAGGTGGTAACTAAACAGTTGGGTGCGTTGGGGTAAGATAGATATTTCAAGGCTCTTAAGACCATTTCCGATAAATTTTCAGTCTTTCGCATACTTCGTTTTACCCCAATGCAATTTCCCAATACTTTTAAAGATGTTTAATTCATCATCATATCAGACCAAGGATGTCCACTGCTGGACAAAGGCCTTCCCCAATTTCCATAACGGCCGGTCGTGTACCGCCCTAATCCAACGGTTTCCCACGATCTTCACCAGATTATCGGTCCACCTTGTTGGCCGCTGGGGCAGAAAGGTTTTCGAGTGGCGACTGCTTACAAGTGTAGGCAGGATAGAGGTGACCCGCAATGTACAGTGTGGTAATTTTAAATAAATAAAAACATATTTTTATATAACATTGTTGTTTTGATTTCCAGAACAAAATGAACAAATATAAAGCCTGCCCAAACATCCCGTGCATATCATGTCACTGAGAAGACAACATTAACTTAATTTTTTTTAAGTGAAGTGGTCAGTTATGTGTCAGTGAAGAGGTACCATAAGATAATCAAAGGGGTCTTAGTTAGCGTATGTAATTTTAAACGTTTGTAAAAAACAAACATATCTTTTTGAAACGTTTTATACTTAAGTGCAAGTGCGTGGAAGGTTGCAGACCTCGTGGCCGATCACCAACTCGATGGACAGACACCATCAAATCTGTCACTGAGACTCCTGTGGCAGAATGCGCGCGCCATGCAACCAACAGGAATCTATGGAGAAGATTGGCGAAGGCAGCAGTGGAAAAGGCAGACGACTCCCCAAGACCAAGTCAAGAGTGAACGACTCAGAAGAAGATACTTAAGTGCACTCCTAGAGGCGTACAATTAGCTCTAAAAGTTTTTTGTTTTCTCTTCTCCATCTTCAGACCTTAAATGTCATGTAGCAGAAGAGAGCTGGCCAAGATAAATCAAATTAGCCCAAACACGTTCGTTTTATCTTGTTTAGTTTAGGAGATCCTATCATCACTTTTCGACTCTGTCTTCAGACCAACTTCATGGTACAATTATATTACATTGTCACCGAAGATACGCAAGTATACGAAATGTTAGCCCGATCGAACGTCAGGAAGAGGTTCTAATTCAACTCGCAAGATTTGACCCACACTATCTTATTAACATACGAACTAATACGGCAAGTTAAATAAGAGTCTGTAATAAAAAAGCTGTTAATTTCTTTGACGTCCAAATATCACACAAAAGAATTGAATACGCGCGGGACAAATACGTACTGACTTTGACACTTACCAGTCCAACTTCCCTTAGGCTTTTTATAAATGTAAATTCCGGCATTCTCTCAGTTGAAGATTTTCGGGATAATATTTGCGTAAAACGTCGGAAGCTCCTTTATTATTATGGCTTCCGAGAAAATTCCTCACAATAAGGCGCCAAACTTATTCCAGCATTATTCCGTCACGCATAATAAAAAAGAGAAAATAAAACGTACCTTATTTTAACGTGCAACGCAACAATCCATGCCACAACACTAGTCACATTATAACACTCACTTTTTGAACGATCAAACGATTTTAAATTTCAAATTTCGAATAGAACGTTAGCACTGCCACTGGCCGGTTTGCGTGTAGTTTGCGCGCGGTCGGCAACGATTTGAATGAACGATAAACGGACGATTACTTGAGCAGTGGTGGGATCGATTGACTATCGATGTCGGTTACTGCATTGAAAATGTTAGTAACACTAATTGTGCGTTCAACCATATTGACATGTGGGTCACAATTACGTTTCACTGTCTTGATAAAAAAAAATACTAACTATTTCTCGGGACTATCATTATGTAATTATGGTAGGATTTTACTTACGATAGTTGAACATTTAAAAGACTTAAATTTTGAGTAAAGATTTAGGTGTTTACATTAATAAAAACAAACAGTTGTAGGTGCTACAGACTATTGAACGTTTATTAAGTATTTTAACGAGTAGGTATTGATAGTTCGTGCTCGTCACAACAATGTCAATTGTAAACATTACTATCACAATTGAAATAAAACAATTTAACGGATTATATCGCGTATATTATCTCATTTTAGTTCCCGACGTTTCGGAAGCTTTCCAGCTTTCCATGGTCACGGGAGGACTGATTGATCATGAGTAATAATCGCGGAAACAGAAGCAAATATTATTACTATCACAATGTCAACGGCCGGATTTATTAAAAACTATTTTAATCTAATCGCAAATATTGATATCGTATTATCAATTCTATCCAAAAGGTCAATAACCATGTCACCATTTTAATTAGAACCGTTTAAAATAGACTACTTTTGATAAAATACTAACATTTGATTAATCAAGAAGATTCAGGGTACATTGGTGATTTATAACAGCAAAAGTTAAAGGTCAGATTATATGTTTGCACGTATATACCTATCATATTATCAACGCTCAACTATGAACTTGGTATCGGTCTTTGAAGGTCAGGAATCCAGCAGAGGTTGGTTGACCGATAAGTAATCCATAAATATTAGATTTAAAAAATATATATATATTTATACGACGAGCTCTAGAAAATTCAAATGGTTGTTGCAGGGTGTAATAGTATGACAAATTGAAAGTAAAACCTTATCTGCAATGTTTTTAGTTTTACCATAAAAAAACCAAATCTTGTATTTTTAAAACTGTATAAACACTGTTGTATATTTATCTAAAAAATAAAATAAAAAAGCTGCAGTAAATGGCTCATCATCACTACACGAATGCACGAGGAAGGCGACCATCGCAGAAGAATGGCGGCGTGTTGTGAAGCTTGCCACCAACACCTGAAATGATGACCACGACCACTCTGCCAAAAGTAAAACCGACGAAGAAATTTCAAATATTGCAACGCGTAAAATTCGACAACCACTTATGACAGCGCATCACTACTGTGCTATCGACTTTTCACTATGTCGTTTAACGAATGCATTGTATTTTTTAATTTCAAAATCGATTGCATACCGGTTCCACGATGATATAATGCACCGATTACACGCGATTACAGAGATTGTGAGGTCGTTATGAGTCCAGCCTATTACCCTACATGCGCTGTGGTTTGGACTAAAGGAACTTTAGACGTCATCATCATCATTCTGATTTTTATCAGTTCGGTAGTATAAGGTAAACGTTCCAATGCTTGACATCTTAATTCCAATAATTGATACCCTGTCACTTCTAATTAACGTTATTTTGGAGTCGGTGCCATCGTGTCACAACTTACTGAAATCGTCAATTTTCAATATTTTCCACATTCTTTATAAGGCACCGACGAAAAAATAAGATTAATTGTATATCCTGTATGGATTGAGTAGACAAATGGTTACTTGTAAGTAAAAGGGGTTTTATTTTTTGTTTTTTTTTTTTTTCTATTTCCATCTTAATTTCGTACAATTTTTGTATGAATGATGTTTTTTTTCTAAGAACGTGACGCACATGATACCTGATAAATATTTTTGTATACACAATTTTGGGACACAATTTTGTCCCAAATTTCCGTCTCAGTTTTGTTACATTTAAGTATGTTTTTTTTTCTCTATGAACTTAACGCACAGGTTCGTTAATATATTCTCAGTTCTAAGAACTATTTTCCTTCTAAAATTTTAGGACACTATAAATGGTATTTTTTAGAGTAAATTACCCTAAAACGATATACTGTGCTCGCAGTACTTATCTTAATTTATAATTGTGCGCGGCTAAAATTTTACACCATTTGTTTTTATAGCGGCAAATATCTGTGATATGTCTATACTATTCACGTACAACACGTTGTTTAAATTAAACTATGTAATTTTTGTATGTTATTTACAGATTTCTAACACAATGTAAAATTGTTTATGAATAAATGATATGATATGATATGAACAAACCATTACCATATACAAGCAAAGCCGCGGGTAAAAATAGCATAATAAATATCAAACACTGATATCGCAGGCAGTAATTCGTGACGTCGTTCCCACGCGATCATATGCAATGTGTAACGTTGCACTTAGTACGGTCAGCAACACATCGGCTCTTTAATCATTATTTTCTGCTGAAGTAATGTTATCTCTTGACATCATAGTAATGTTATCATTGTGATGCAAACAGCCCTGATTCACCAAGAAAATATTTTTTTTTACCAATTTTTTTTTATTAAATCACTAATTTTACACGCTTAATTCGCTTAACAAACGTAGATGAAATTTATATAGGGTAGTTTGTGACTCTGGAAACGACATAGGATAGTTTTCATCCCTGAAATCATTCCTCAAAGGTGAAAAAGGGGGGAAGCTTGTATGAGGAATTACGCAGGCGATGCCACATTTAACCTAAATCCTAGGCCAAAAGTATGGAAATAAAATGATTTGCCTTACAATTTACAGTTTTCATTTATTTATGTTTATTATTATTGTGTATTGGTAACAAAAAACTAACATTAGACATCTCAAAAGACTAAACAATACACCAAAAAAAAATATAACTTTGGGAAAAAAATACATATCGCCCCTTTTTTTGGGGAATGGATGAAAATTTACAAAAATCTTGTAATTTTGTTTGTAGGTAGGAATAAACCTCCTTATTGTCAGAAAAAATACAGATTTTTCTGTGGCTTAGAAGAAAATAAAAATATGAAAAGGTGTTGGTGGGCCTATCTATATACCTGCCTTATACGGTACGGCAAATGCAGCATTGATATTTTCGATTAAAATGGCGTACTTGGCGTACCGTACAAGGCGGGTATATAGGCCCACCTACACCTTTTCATCTTTTTATTTTTTCTAAGCCACAGAAAAATCTGTAATTTTTTTTGACAAAAAGGAGGCTTATTCCTATCTATAAACAAAATTTCAAGATTTTTGAAAATTTTCATCCATTCCCCATTGCCTTTCTACTAAATGTTGACTTGGCAATGTTAGTAAGCAGAAATAGAGTTATTTACTTTTAAAATATTCTGTAATCATTTTTACCGTTTTTTTTTGTAATGAGTAGTATAAATGTCCATAGGAGAAAACAATTTTGCGAACAAGTGAATAAATAAGTAAAATATGGATCATTGTCGTCAAAGGATCAATCATAGTTAATAGGATCATCATTAATATAAATCTAAGTAAAATGTTATTAATAATTATTACTTTTGTATGGAAATCATAAGTTGATATCGTGATATATAAGCTTGTCGGCCTTTTGGCCTGGGATGTATCTCCATTCAAAATTGCATCTAAATCGGTTCCGCGGTTTAAGCGTGAAAAATTAACAAACACACTACTATGAAAGAATGACTTAAGTCCTATTTTGTTGTGGAAATGTGTGAAAATCACGTTAATTTCAATCAATTGGATCACTTATCTAAAAATAAAATAAGTAACCTGTAAGAAACAGACCAACACCGTGAAAAGTGCGGACGCGCGAGTTATTCGAAATTGCATGTAAATCGGTTCCGCGGTTTAAGCGTGAAAAATTAACAAACACACAGACAGACAGGATAGTATGAAAGTATGGCTTAAGTCCCATTTTTTTATGGAAATGTGTGAAAATCACGTAGATTTTAATCAATTGGATCACCTATCTAAAAATAAAATAGGAAACCTGTAAGGAACAGACAAACTTCGAAAAGTGCGGACGCGCGAGTTATTCGAGAGTTAATCCAATATCTCGACAATACGCCGCGGACGGCCGTTGCATTATTTATCGTGGCAAAACTTTATTGGTAATACCAGCCACGGAATAGCAGGGCGGAGGTGACAACAACAAATTGCCACAACGTTTTGGACGTGTCACTCAATACCTTGGACGTATTTTTACGTCCGAAACGTCGAAGTAGGTAGTTACTAGCCCGATGCATAAGTCTTCGTCGTTCTTTTAGGTTTTCTATTTGTAAGAAAATAATGTTTTAGATAAATTTCAATATCGTTTAATACTAGTGTTGTAACAGTTCCATTTTGCACGAAAATATTCTACTCTAACAACATTAAAATATAAGCATACTTTTTCTAGTTATTTTGATTACGAATTCAACAGGAGTAAAAAGGGCCATTACTAGGAATAGCAACATGCATATGCGACAGTTCTGCTTCGAGCCCATGAATCGATAAGAGCAGTTAGCGACCACAAATTGACTTGGACAATAGCTTTTAAAAGGCCTTTTCTTCTACAATAAAAGCCTTATAGAATTTTTATCAAACAATGAAAATAAACTACATAAAACATTACTATTATTATTCCTATTACCAAGTCGTTTAATCTCAGCGTGAAAATATCAAAATATATGTGATAGTTGCTTAGTACTGGACTGACTCTTCTGCATCGGTGCTAGTAAAAATACTACTCTTAACTTTTGTTGTAATTATTGTGTTAATCTATAGGTCCTATTATAGAGTTGTAAAAATGAAATGTCTGTACATTAAAGATATTTGCAGAAAATTGATACTAACGGACTATTTGGAGGTCACTAAATTGAAAAATAATTTATTTTTGATTTTTTGTAGGTCGTTGTGGCGTTATCTCGCAAAATTGGATAAACGGATTTCAACTATTTTGGTACACGGATAGCTGGGTATCTCCAGGTGGTTATACGATACTTTTTACCCAACTACGCTTCTGAAAAAAAGGAGTCATTATTTTTTCTCCTCCGCGAACGAAGTTTCGGGAACCTTCTAGTATTGTATACCTAAAAAAAAGTCAAATTCACCTCACTTTCAAAAAATTTAATAAGAATCCTGTAAGAAACACAAAAAGACTTCATTGAAATTGGGGACACCGCGGATTTACGCAGTATTATTTGTCGCGGCAAAACTTTAATGGTAATAACGGCCACGGCACAGCAGGATGGAGGTGTCAAGACAAGATCGAATAGCTGGAATCAGGTTTACTGGGGGATTAAGACATTAATTCAACTAGGTTCTTCGGGTTACTATCAAATGTAGAAACTTGTTAAACCCTGCGTAACTTGTGACAAAGTTTTCGTTTTAAAAAGGGGTATTTTAACAAAACGTAGCCTTTTCTGCGCGTATTTCACTAAAACCTAAAATTCAATTTGTTGTTTGAAATAAATCGAGACTAAAGGTCTTGGATCTTATTCTTGTCTCAAGTGTGCCAAGGTACCCTATAAACAGTTTTAGACCAATCTGGGTACAGAGCTGTCACTGACCGTACGTTAAAAAAAAAACCGAAAAAAAAACAAATAACAGAAATCCCGATGAAGTGACATTTCCGAATTCAGTGAACAAACTTGTCAACTATACCTACATGTGTTACGCAACGTCACGGTTGCGTGCGCGTCACTCGATGCACGTGTAATGATTATCGGTTACTACATTTCTTTCACTTTTCACATTAATCTTCTTTTTTTGCAAGCCGCTTATAATACAATCATGATTAGGAGATAAGACGGCTTCGTAATAGTGTTTTAATTTTAAATATGCGTGATGCTTATCAGGTCAACCAGGTGTATTGTTTTCTTTTGGGATATCAGATGTAAAATGGAAAATGGTTGAAATGTTGGGGGTATTTGTGACATTTTAAGGACGTGAGCGAGTATGTTGTCTTACGCTCATGGAATAATAAGTAAGATTCATCCAAAATCAAAATAAAATTATACCAAACATCATGACTGCTTTATTTCTTAATTCAAATCAGCTCAATACCGCGCGGAAAATAATTTGGCCATGAGGAATAGCAAGCTTCTTAGAAACTTCCAGAGAATATGGGTTATTGCCGCGTACTATACCTGCCCCAGTATCCTTGGTGCTAAGTGCCAATTAGACCAAGATTGCAGGTTCACTAACAGCTTATACCTACACTCTAACAACTTAAGTGAATCAACGTAGGAATTCAGATTAACTGATGAATTTTGTCTTTTTTTTGGGAATAGAAAATGTCGTGGCGAAAAGCCGGTTAAAAATACAAAGATCTTGCAACAAGTAGTAACAAAATTTGAGGACAAGCTGAGTGGGCTCTGTAGCTCAATTGGCAGAGCGTGCGGCCCGGCAAGGCACAAGGCACTGGTTCAAATCCGGTCGGAGTCTTTAATTTTTTTCATTATTTGGATATTTGTATTTCAAGAATATAGAAAATGTATCAAAACACCTCTCCCCTTTTCCCTACCCCATGACTATGTCCACTGGAGTCTCCAAATTCGGCGGTATCCCTCTTCCGATGGAATTTGTCAAGAACGTGACGCGAAACAGAATGGAATAGACACAGTTGCGTAAATTATACCATATTCAAGACGTGAACTTAGCGAAATTGAATTATAGGAGAAAAACGAAACGCAACGATTCTGAATAATAAGTTCGAGTAACGAGGTGAATTGGTAACAGGCTGCTTTTGGTTTGACAAACTAAGGGGACGCTGAATTTAAATAAAAAATAATCTGAGACTGTGTTTTCCGTCTGAATTTCTTTCGGCATGTTTTCAGTTCAGTTTTTAAGGGGTGCTATCTATTTCGCATATTTTTTTATGTCCGAAATTGATTTCGACGAATAGGTTTCTCATAATTTGATTTCGACTGATGTTCATATTGCCGAATGCTTATTTGTGCAAATCTAAATACGCATAATTTAGTATCGCCGAATTTTAGTTAGCAGCAAATTCAACCTCTAACAGTAAAAAACTGCTGCCAGTAAAGTAGGTTAGGGTAGAACTGCAATCCGAACAGAAGATGACTGCTGCCAGAAAAGTAGGTTTTGTGGCATTAAAAAGTTATGCGAAAAGACCATTCGGCGAAAACAGGATTGGCGTAATGAAATTATGCTTATATATTATTATCCCTATTGTGATTATGCGATATAGAATTATGACAAAAAAAAATGCGTAAACAAGGGGAACCGTTTTTAAGTAATAATGGCTTCTGTCCATTATGAAAATTTTGCCAGCGTCAAGGTTTAAAAGCCAGGGTACGGTTTTATATTAAAATAATAATAATAATGAGTCGATCCACACCGATTTATGTCGCCCGTTCAAGATAGACGACAAGAATCTTTGGCATGCTTTGAATAGTAGTAAGGTAAACGTACCAATGATTGACGGCTTAGTTATAATAATTGACCTGTTTATCACCACTATTGCTAAATACAAAGATCCCAACTAATGGGACAGTGTTTTTGGTATGAACGGCTGCGGAACCCTACACTGAGCATGGACCGTCATGCTTTTGGCCGGTATTTTTTTGCTTTATTTTCTTAACCTCGATATGTCATGTGTGCAGTTTCCTCGACTCTCAACATTTTACTGTAGTCAGTCATTAGTAAGAAAAAAAAAGATGTGACATTGTCAGCATTTTTTTTATGTTTCTTACTAATCTGTATAGATCAAAGTAAAAATATCTAAATATACAGTCGAGGGAATTGTACAAACGTCATATGAAGGTTACCAAAATATATATCTAAAAATAACACTACTTAAAAAAAACTGGCCAAGTGCATGTCGGACCATGCTCAGTATAGGGTTCCGCAACCGTTCATACAAAAAAATGCACAACAGATTAAAGACCACGATATGAAAAAGTGCACTAGCAAAAGAGCGTATGTCCACGAAACTGAAGCCCTTTGAGAAGCGCAGTTTTTCGGCAATAACTCAAAAACGGTATATCCCAAGATGTTGACAAAAATACTCGCTGATAGATAAAGGCCACCCCCCCTAACGATCCATTATCCAGCAGTTTCCAGCAAACGGTTATTTTACACAAAAAAATCGAAATGATTAGTCTAAGCGTATCAAGCGCTGTAGAATCTAGAGCGGTTTCTAAAGAGCTCATAATTATGAGTATATATAAACAGCATAGTGTAAGCTGCAAACATAATAACAGTGCTGCGAACCAAGGACCTTTAAAACTTAATAAAAGCGGAAGCTTAGCGCTGGTATTAGCTTTAAGTATGGGGTGCGGACTTAGTGCTGATAGCGATTTCAGTGGTCACGGTCGGTAATGAAAACATCGGCCAAGTATGAGTCGAATCTGCATACGAAGTGTTCCATATCTCTGCACCCTTTAATTTTTTACGTTGTATTAATTTAATATTGTTTGTTATAGTGGCCGAACTAATGTATATTCTGTGAAAATTTCAATTTCCTATAGACCTACTTATTAGGGTTCAAGAGTTACATCCCTATGACAGACAGATAGATAGACAGACATACACACTGACAAACGAGACTGGGCTTACTAACAGAGTTCCGTTGGGTTTGGAATTCCGAAAAAGGAAATATTTTTCATCATCATAGAACAAACGACAGAATCATAGAATACGTTGCGCAGTCTGCCTTTTTATTTATTACGTAATTGTGTGGTATCTATTCGCTTAAGTTGATATCAGACGGTTCACTGGAATGAATGTTCACACAAATGAATTCATTAGTGAACCGATCCAACACCGTTGAATTCACTAATGAATTAATTCTGCATTTATTTGTCACTTTTCGTTCAGACGTGTCACTTTGAGTAAAAGATGCAAAATGAAAGAAAAGTGAACCGTCTGATATCACCTTTAGTGACCAATGTAGTCCGCCACCGCCCATCACTTTCCGGCATATCTGAGTGCGAGGGTGATATAGGCTTTTTATCATTATATTTATCGCGTGATAATGTAAGTAACACGACCATCATAACCTAACAGGCGAGCAGCACGCTTGACAGTTTTAGTTGTAAAACGTAATCCGCTCCCGCTTGCTCCTGCACCATAATCAGACCACTCTCGAAACAATTGCATTTAGAAACTCATTCCCTGTATTATACTATTACAGTCTTTGTTGCCATTTGCATAGACATTGTCACACAAGAGTCGTATAACGCGGACACTCGTTGTAAATGCGTTTGTGGAGTTTGCATTTTGATTCGTCGCGTCATTTTGTGGTATTCGCTTTGTTACCAATGAATGGTCACGACAATTGGTTGGATTTCAGTGGCGGTTAAATTCAAAAGTTTCTAGTGTTTTTAACCGTTTTCCAAATGAGGTTCTCAATTCGTAAGAGACCTTATACATCTCAGTATAATTCAATCAAATTATTGAATTTAATTGTATTGCATGTCGTGACGCCTAGGGACCTTATACATCTCTGAATTTCGTTTACATCTACTCTGCGTGTACCAATTATAAATTAGTTAAAACACAATTGTAAAAGTTTAAGTATAACTAAGACAATATTGTAATAGTTAATTGGTACACGCATATTAATTGTTTTATATGCCCTGACATTTGGAATCTTATTCTAGACACATTCAAGATTTTTTTTCTTTCTTTTTTATTGTCAATCCTTTTGGGATTTATTTTATTAATTATTTTAATTTTTAAAATAATGATATCAATACTATTATACTAAATTTTAAATGATCTGATAAGGTTTTTCTGGGTTTTCCCTAATCCTTGCAACAAATGTTGGATATATTGTACATCTCCCAGCAAAGAATTATCTTAATGTAACTGACAATTCGAAAGTGCTTATACCTAGCCCTACTTGAATAAAGAATATTTTGATTTGATTTGTCGGTAATTCCTTGCTGTTGATTTGACACAATACACACCCTGATTGAATCGTTCGATATAAGAATGATTGATGTAATTGCGGGTGGCCTTCCCACGCTGCGCTTGCCGGTACGCAGTCTCCATTCGAGAAGCTTTCTGCCCCAACGGCCATCGGTTTTTCAAACTTCGTGCCCTGCCAATTGCCACTTTAGAAGACGAAGTTGAAGGTATGGAAAGGCAACGATGATGAGCTAGCACGACGAAGAGGATTGAAAGACGAAGACGATGGATTTGGTTGGGAAAGACGAGAGCTATAGGTGAATGATGAGGACGAAGATATACGTAAAGCAGAAGGAAACTGATGATGGATACTACCTACTATAAGAAAAGACTGGGCGAAGTACTGCGAGCGTACGACGAGATTTTATTACAAGTTTGTATTTTTTTAAGGGTTATGTTTTTTTATGACGATGTACATAAGGTGTATTATGATGAAGTGAGTGAGTATAGTTTCTCAACATCTCTTTCACTACCGTAAGAATGTCTGGAAGAGATCGTTCTTTAGCGATAAGACCACCTGTTGTTTATCTCTCCTTGAATCAATTATTTTCTTTTGTACTCTGTTTTGTGAGGTGCGCAATAAAGATATTATATTATATTGTGGCTGACACTAAATTCGTTAAAACCCGAAATAAACATTCTACACATACTAACACTAGCTCCAATCCGTTTTTCTCAACCGCCAGTATTTATTAACCAGCAAAACATTTTTTCACCCTAAAATCTATAGGTGTCAAACGAATCTCAAATCCTTTCCTTAAGACGTAATTCTGCTCTAAACGAAACCCGAAGGGCCTTTACACCTCATTTGGGGAAATAATAATCCAGTTGCATTAAAGGGGCCGGGACAGAGAGAGGAGAGAGGAGGCCGAAAAGAAAATTAACAAAGTTTAATGAAAACATTCGGTGAGATCAGACGGGAGCAAACAGGTGTAAAAGTAAATAGATAGATGAATATAATGCCTAATATTACGGTAGTGTAGGGTTGGGACGGCTTGCAATATCGATAGTGTAAATTAAATTATAATTTGACATAGTTTAATGAAAACATTCAGAGAAATAGATGGGCGCAAACCGGAGTAAATATTTAATGCCTACTATTACGGAGGTGTATAGATGAGAAGGATCGCTATATTGATAATTAAGAACAAATAATAATTGAAAATTACAGTTGAGCAGTGAATTTAAAAAAATATATTTGATTAGTTGGACTTAATAACTCATTTTTGCAAAGTGTTTTAACTCAATATATATACTTGTACAAGTAAATAAACAAATATAAATTTTTTCTTCGTGCAAAGCAAATAAACAAATATATAATTAGGAACACACATTTTTTTAAAAATGCTTGCTTTGCCTTGCAGCCATTTACACAGGTTTCAGTATACTCCTCGCATAGACCTGTATTCAATCTTTTTTGAGGCCAGAACTTTGCGACGTTCCTGTGGAAGTAATTCAGGGTAATTTAAAATAGTGGTTTAGATTCGCAGATAAGGAGAGCAGTGCTACCATATTTAAATATAAAATATCAAAAATTAAATCGTTATCACTATCGATAATTATTATCGATAGCTTCAAGAACGTCCCTACTTCATAATAAAGGATAATAAGCATTGTGGAGGCTCGGAACTGCGGCCGCTTTTGTGAAGAAAAAACAATAATAACGAATTGACCTTTTTTATTTACTCCGTATAATGTTGGTTGGAGTTTTTGGAATAGGATTGTAACCTGCAGACCAATTCTTTGTATTGTGAAAAATTATCCCTGTAAGTATCATACATAAACTTTCCTATGAAGTTTTACGTATAAGGTTTCTTGGAAAATAAATTTACTTGCTTTAAAAATCTCGAGAGGCTTCGAGATTATTGGGTTCTAAATATTACGTAATTTGTGAAGGTTTCGTTTGTATAAAGTTTTTAACTTTATGACAATGATATGCTTGTGACTTAATATACTTTTTTCTTTAATTTCTACATTCTCCACGTTTTTCTTTATTAAAAAAACTATAAATAAACTATATTTATACTATTATAAAGTTGTCTGTGCATTGAAGATATTTTCAAAAAAAATATTGAAACGAAGGAGGTCACTGAATCGAAAAATACTATATTTTGGATTTTATGTCATTGCGGCTTCATCACGCCAAATTAACTGAATGCATTTTAACTATTTTTGGTTCACGGATAGCTGGACATCCTTAGTTTATGGTTATAGAATACTTTTGTAGTGGGCATCTTCTAGTAAGATATAAAATTCAATATTGATATTGAAGGCTAATTGAAAGTTACTGTTATAGGTAAAAAAAAATGTATGTTTGTATGCACGTATCTTGGCGTCCTTATCACGCCTTAACTGCTGGATAGATATTATACATTTTTAGCAAAAAGATATGGTTATAATTTTTCCTATTTCGCAAACGAAATCGCGAGCACTTTCTATCAGGCTATATTTTAAAGGCGGTTTTTTCACTTTTGACGACATCCGGGTACTTATTGAAAATAACCAATTTATTAATTGTTTACCCGTGAACACGAAAGAAAGCTGAAAAGCTTCCGAAACGTCGTAAACTCATAATATATGAGATATAATTAGTTTATATTGTTTTATTTAAATGACCGAGTACTTGTTTTAGTAGAAAACTCACAGGATCTTGTATCATCCAGTAATGTACTCAATTTAAAAGAATATGAATGTATATTGCAAGTTCAAAAAAAATACTTTTCTAGAGAGTATCGACGTACAAACGACCTTTAATAATGCTGCTAATTGAAATGTACTAAAATGAAATGCTTATTGAGAAGCACTAAAATATTTTTATACAGCACCTTAAAAATAAACGGCAGGTGGGGTCAGAACAAATTTGCTTCGCAATGGCTTCATAATAATAATTTCGCTCGAAAACAAACAGGTAGACGTTTCGGCAAGTAAAATGGTTAACGGTATAATTTGAAACAGTCGGGATTGCACGACTTCATTTTGTTTAAAAATAATGACATTTCAGGTGTTGAAAACTGTGAACATTGTTCATTTATAATCTTTGGGTCATTGGTTTGGAGCAATTATGATTTTAAGTCTGAAATGTCTATTTGCGGTGTGCACGTGTTTCTTTGTGTCAAATTTAACCACGTTTTTCGACAATCAGTCCCGTGGCTATTATTATTAATTAACACGCTTTTATTAGGTCGACCTGTATGTAACTAACTATGTAATGGAATTAATTTTGGTAACTAATTTAACCATCTTCCAAGGATCGTAGCGTCATGAAAATTGGCGGCTGTATGTAGTTCTGATGACAGTACAATAATATGGTACTGTCGAACTGATCTGATGATGGAGCCGGAACATATGAACTGGAACTTCATGCTGGAACATCGTATCATAGCTGTGTTTGTATTTGTTAGAAAAGTCTTGTAAAGCGTGTATTTCTAGTGTTTTTTGAACTATTAAATTTCACGATAGTAATTTTATTTAATTACAAACATCTCCATTTCGTCACTATGGGACTAGATGTGGATTTGGGTGCCAATCTTATGTTGTTGATATAACAACGACTTGAACAAAGCGATTTGTTTCTACATTCCTCTTTAGGATGGCTAAAGAGTGGAATTCTTTTTCAGCATATCTTTTCCCGGAACAGAATATCTTGGATTTTTTCAAGACGAGAGTGCATAGGCACTATCCAGGTAAGCATGCACCGTCATCGGCTTGATCGTCGCTTACCAACACATGAGATTCAAGTCAAATCCTTGCCTACCTAACGTAAAAAAAAAACATTGGTGACCATCGTGCAGTCCGGAGAGCGTGCTCGGGTCGCCCAACTGGTTGAAGACTTGTTAGGCGTCCTAGGTACCAATGTGGCGAAGTCTAGAGGGACCTAACCAAACTCCAGACTGACTCCGACTGGGCGGAAATAGCTAGGGACAGTGAAGTCTGGCGGTTTTCGTTGTAGGAGGCCAAGATTCTGCTCAGGTCGTTGCGGTATTATTAAATAGATTTTTATCATAAAAAGAAAAGTAATTGTTTCTGAATTAAAAAAAAATACTAGCAACAAAATTGCCGATCGTTAATTCTTGATTTTTTTATTTTGTTCCGTTTATTTTTGGATGCCGATTAAGAAATGTATTCAGATCCAAACAACATTATTTTTGGTTTCAAGATGGCAGAGAATGCGTGTTTCGAAAAAACAAACTAGTAAAGTTTGTCGTCGTCTAGGTTTTGAGGGTGTCGATTTAAAAAAATGGAATGAATGCGTTTTAATAACGCTCACTGAAAGGTAGTTGGTAAAAGCGCTCTTAAATTGACCCAAAAACTCTTAAAAAGGTATATGCCGTGAAGTAATACGGTATTTTAACTCATTCTTTACCAGTGCTTCAGAATTATGAGCATGAAACGTGTAATTCAGCTATGGCCGTAACTCGGGCACAGAAACCTGCATTGGGATAACACGAAACGCTATAATTTTCTAAGCCAACATTTCCCAAACTTTTACGGGGACTGAAAATTTTAGGAGCGCTACATATGCTACGGAACGTTGAGAATATCCTCGGCTTAGATTTTTAATTCTTGCTTCATTTTTGCTATCCTTCTTTGGGTTCTTGCTGATTGTGGGTCCATTTTGAGTTTCAATGGAGTAAGAAAAAACATCATGGATCGCGTTGTCTGGGTTTTCGGGGCTGTAGATTTATAAAAATGGAATGAATGCATTAAAATAATATGGTCATTGAAATGCAGGTAGTAAAAAAGCCCTGATTTTGATTTAACAAGTTTTAAAATCGCATATGCACAGCATTTGAACTCATTCTTTGCTGGTGCTCCAGAATTATGTGCATGAAACGCCTAATTCAGCCTCGACCGTAACTCGGACACAGAAATCTGCATTGAAGTAACACGAAACGCTATAATTTCCTAGGTCAGCGGTTCTTAAACCTATTCGATGTGGTAATTTTTTTGAAACACTACAGTATGTTATATAACACACCATAATTTCCTCGGCCAGCGGTTTTTAAGCCTATCTGTGTATAAAAACTTTGACAAAAATAAATTTTAAATCAAACAAGTTAAAATACGGGTCAAAATCAACTGAACGTTAGAGTCATAAACACTAAGTCGGACCACTCCCTTGCACTTACTCTTTCTTCTAAAGCGGGAGAGAGAAGACCAAATTAATACTTATGACTCTAATGCTCAGTTGATTTTGGGCAAAGTATAGTTTAAGAAAAAAAACTGGCCGAGCGAATAGTGTAAATAAGAAAATTTCACAAACCTGTTACGGTTGAAATAATATTGCGAATTAATTACGCAATAAAACGCTTCAACAGCAAGGTTCTTATATGATAAACTGTTTTCTTTTTTACATCGTTTCAAGTGTGTACCTTTTCAAGAGTTAGAGATAGACAGTGGAGGCTTAGTAAAATGGTTTCGTAGACGGAAGGATTTTATAATTATCACCGCAATGGAAGGACGTACCGTGACAACTAAGTTCAAACTAAGCAGAGCTTTGGGACTATCTTTCAATTCCATGTTTTTGTCGGAACTTTATTTCTTTTAATGATATTTGCTGATAAAGCCACCTCCCCCGGACTTTTAGCACAGTTTGAGAATAGCTTTCATTGGCACATGGTAACTTGTGTCGATACCGTACAATTTATATGGTATCAACATAGTTTCGAACTCCGTACCGGCGGCCGTTTATCACCCAAACTTGCACCAACGGCAGTTGAAAACGATCATCTACGATTAAATTGAAAGATAACTTGCGCCTGTTGGGACAATATTTCATACCTACGTTCTTATTTCTAGACGTATCACTCTTGTCAGAGTGGTTGTACCGTACACGGCAGATCTTCGTCCTCGGTCCTCTCGTCTTGGGTAGCCGCCTTTGCAATTTGTCTCTGTTGGCAGCATTTCGACAACACTCTGTGATGCTGGTGTCTGTTTCAGTTTTTTTAAGGTCCGTTGGAGAGCGTTTGAGACCGCTTTCGAGACCTTTTGCCTTCAACTATCCCTGCGCCACTAGACGGTCTATTACATATGGTTTATTTTTCAAAGAAAGTGGGTGCAATATACTGTGTGGGTAAAGATATAATAGCAATAAAAATTTAATTAATATGTGGTAGGTAGGGCGTTTCTGGACTTTGTTATTTGCAAACAAAAATAATTGTTTGTAATAATTTGGGTCCGGGAATAAGCGAAACCCGCCAAAACTATCAAACCATGGAACATGGGACTCAGGGGGTAAGATTAGACAAGGAAAATTGTTCGGCTTACCCTCATCTGGCATAAACTTTTTTGTGATAGTCATCATTTGGCACTCCATTTTCATCCATCTTCATCCATCCATTGGCCTCCGTCTCGTTCAAACAAGCGATTCAGCGATGCCTCTGTTTGCCACCTAGACGTGCGATTCAGCGATGCCTCCGTCTTCCTCGAACAGTTGATGCCTGATAGTTTGTTAAGAGACGTGCGATTCAGCGATGCCTCCGTTTCGCTCAAACAAGCGATTCAGCGATGCCTCTGTTTGCCACCTAGACATGCGATTCAGCGATGCCTCTGTCTGTGGGTGAAAATGTCAGCTTGACAGCTCGTACTACGGCGTGCCACCCAGCTTGCCAGACAGCGCGCAGCACTGTGAGCGTGTCGGGTCGCGCTACAGCGAGTCACTCAACTGGCCACACAGCGTGTACCGCCGTGAGCGTGTCTGCTTGCACTACAGTGGTTGCAAGAGGCAGCTGCGGACAACCTTAACGCTGCACGCACGCGACACGATATGCGTATGACAGGGAAGTATTTCGTTTACTTGGATGATTTATTTCTCACCTTGTATCTCGAGACTTATCTGTCCTGAATTAATCAATGCCTGTTTTCAACCCTTTCGATGAACATTTTACTTAAAGTAAATATTTCATTTATTTCTTCTATTTCAAATCAAATCAAATCAAAATATTCTTTATTCAAGTAGGCCTAGTTACAAGCACTTTCGAAATGTCAGTTACATGAGAGTGAATGTTTGCTGGGAGAAATACAATATGATCCAACATTTGCTGCAAGGATTAGGGAAACCCAGAAAAACCTAATCAAATCATTTAACTTTAGTGTAATATCATTGATAAAATCATCATTTTTAAAATTAATATAATCAATAAGATAAATCCCAAAAGAATTGTCAATAAAAAATAACTAATCTAGAATGTGTCTAGAATAAAATTCTAAATGTCAGAGTATATAAAACAATTAAGATTAAAATAATAATAATACCTTAGGTATTCGTTAAAATAATTATTCATATACCTACATGACGCTATAATTTACATTAATCCCACGCGGCTTCATCATTCATGTAGTCTTGTGTGCTATAAGCTTTAGAAAATAATTTTCGTTTCACAATATTTTTGAATTTACCAATAGACAACTCAGTTATGCTGCTAGGAAGCTTATTATAAAATCTCACACAGTTACCCATGAATGATCTCGTTTTTTTATGGAGCCTAGTAGCAGGCACTGCGAGCTTATGCTTATTTCTAGTATTAATATTATGTATATCACAGTTATTCTTAAAATCGTTAATATTTTTATGTACATACATAATATTCTCATAAATGTATTGACAATGCTCTGTCATTATATTAATTTCCTTAAACATATCTCTAAGCGAGTCTCTATAGTTCATTTTATATAACGCACGAACAGCCCGCTTCTGCAGAACAAATATAGTATTAATGTCGGAAGCACTGCCCCATACTGTGGAAATAACTGAAATACACTAATCGAGCCGTTATCACGTCTGTTAATTGACGAATCTTACTTACTGCAAAAGCTGCAGAACTCAGTCTATTCGAGAGATTAGCAATATGGGGCCCCATTGGAGCTTAGAATCTAATGTTATACCGAGAAAGACTGTACTATTAACTAGTTCCAGTTCCTCACCTTTAACCATAACGCTCGCTTGCTCGTGTTTTACGTTACTACAAACTTAACACATTTAGTCTTTTTCTCATTCAACAATAAATTATTTACATGAAACCAATTTACTACTTCACAGATAGCATTGTTTACGTCATTGTAGAATCGTTGATTTCGTACGACTCTGAAAATTAGAGACGTATCATCTGCAAACAAAACTATCTCATGGTGGGTCTTTACGAGGTGTGGCAAGTCGTTTATATAGATAATTTAATATTTTCATCTTTCGAGTCCGATTTTGTCGGTTGCCATATACCTACTCTTATATCCTACTTTGCAGTTTTATCAGTAACTCTGCTACTAAGCTAATTAAACTTGTGTCCCTTATCTTGATTTGGGACATTCCGGATGTTATTTTCTAATGCAGAAAAATGTTTAATTCCAGAGGCAACTGGAGTGAACGTCCGCACAGCCAGTCGAGGAAGTAGTGGGCGAGGACGCTCCACTGTCAGGAGAGGCCGTGATAGCATGAAGTTGCTCCATGGCGCCCTCTGCCGCGCGGTATGCAGACAACTTCACACCGGCCATCTTATTACCTGACGCTGCAGCGCCGACAGGGACACACTTTGGCACTGGGCTTCGATGCGAACGGACGTGTTGTTAGGCTATGACGATTGTTGATGATTCAGTGATATCGAATTGATTTTTTGGAGCCCGCCGCCGATCCAGAGTTGCTTGCCACTACCGGATACCTATTTCCTAACTTAAAAACAATAATGGCACCTTGTGTTTAGTTAATATTCTGTTATATTTATATCTATATACTGGTAAATGTATATATAGTTTTGTGGCAATAAATCAATTTTTAATAATATTTTTTTTAATTGTGTCCTTAGATAGTTTTCTTAAAAATAATTGTACTTGTAAATTTGAGCTTTAATTTTAACACCCGTTTGAAATGTTTTTCTGAAGACTTAAACTTTTGAGAATTGTTATAAAAGAAACCTAACCTAATGCACTAAACAGTATGATGCCTTAAAACGTCCGAAACGTGAAAATTCAACAGTTTCAGAAGAAAATGCAATATTACAAATGCGGATTATGACAAAAAAGACGTACAATTATCCAGCAGAAAACAATAAATAATAGTTCCAAATCCGTCCAGAACAGCGTTAGAGTAGGGTAGTATGAAGTCAACAACCAATTACAAAACATTTTATCGAAATGCTATTCGATCTTCTTCTCATGAAAATATTCAATCGTGTTCAAAATCACTTTTCTTGCATCTCTGTGGATTTTTTTGGCATTATTGTGGTAATTTATTTTACACACTTGCTGCAGTGGCGCCACCAATTTAACGTCTTTTTAAGGACACTTAATATTGTTCTGCTTAGTTTTCCACACTCCATAAGTTATACATAAAACTTCTTCAAAGCAGATGTAGAATACTCTCTCTATTTTTCTGTCACCTTCAAATCGAACTCTTTTCTCCCTTGGCCCTTATAGCATTACCAAATCGAATCAATAGCTTTACCGCTAAATCTCCAAACTCTCATGTGAAATATTCTCAAAACAAGTCTCATGTGAGCCTGTTTCCTCGCATTGAAACTTTTTGCTTCAAACTTCGATTACTTCGAGATTCGCTACTTTATTCTATCGCTTTTCAGGTAGGTAAATAAGGATAATTACCGTAATAATTTGAATGTTCGAGAACTCTTTACAACAAAGACTTTAGAAGTTTCGACATTTAGGAGATTCGCAGACGATGTTATAATATTAGTTACAAATATAAATACTAGACATTTTTATTCACCGAACTAGGTGAAATCAAAACCCGTTGGTTGACTCTTATTATACAGGGTGGAACATTTCAATGGTTCCGTAAGGCAGCTATTAGGACCACTTTCAAGCAAAATAACCTTGCAGATCTTCAGTAACTTTTCAAGTTATTTCGATTGGCATTTACAAATTTAAACAAATACAATCAGTGCGAAAAACGCCAACTTTTTAATACTTTTGGGTAATTGGCACAACTCAAAAATATTGGCAAACTGGCAAATGCCCAGTGGCAATGACCTAAACTTATGGCCAACGGATATTTTAACGTTAGATTATGAAGGATCAAGTCTTTTTCAGACCAATCAGGGTACTAGAAAAGACAGACACTAGAATTTTTTTTTCACATACGTATTCGACAAGAAAAAGGTATAATCCGTTTAAATTGTTTTATTTAAATGAGTGATAATCGAAGATTTCTAGTTGCTGCTATTTTAATGTCTATCTATCTGTTTGACAAGAAGTGTCAAAATCTTTTGCTGATTTATAGAGTTCAGTGCCATTGTCATTTCCAGACCAAATATGAAAGAAAAAAGTAATGCTAATGATAAAGAAAGAAATGAAATTCGTATCAAAAGCTAAGCAGAGAAAAAGGAATCGTAATTTTTAAGATTAATTATAAAAGGAAGAATAGAAGAGAAACGAAGTCGTGATAGAAGAAGAACATCCGTAGACTAATAATGTCAAAGACTGGTTGAAGGCTGAAAGCACAGAAAAACTAATTCGCATGACTACGAATAGATCAACATACAGACAGGCGGTCACCAACCTCCGGAATCCATTCATTCATCTCCATCTCATGAATGAATGGCAGATGAAGAAGAAGAAAAGAAGAATAATGTCATTGCACACAGAATAGATAATTCAAAATTAACAGAGCATTCCCTTTGATTCTCCTTAAATATAACAAGACTAGTATGTGTGGGAGCCCGTATCAAAGCCTCTTCGTCCGTCAACACAAAAGATTTAATTATCATGTGTAATTATAATATGAAGCGTAATCTTAATGAGATTCTTCGCTAGCTTTGATGGGTTATATCGATTAAAACTGGTATTGAAGCTCGGGTTACAGTGAAAAGGTATTTACTTCTTGACGTTACTGAGAAAATAATAATGGAAAAGGAAAGTTTCAAATATCAGATGCGGATAAATCCTCTATTATATCACGGGCCGATTTTTATTCTGTTATCTCATTTAAAAAAGTAGTTTTGGGACAAAAGCTAGAGTCTGGCTATAATATCTTTACCCCGCCAATTTTAATTGTTTTATCTGTGCTTTGGTGTATGGCAACACTGAATAAGGGCACTAAATAGTCTTAGGAATAATAAATAAGTCACTAACACCACATAATATATTCTCAGTGGACTTAAGAGGCTGCTAAAAGCTAAATGGCTTCACTTGAACTTTATTTTAAACATAAACCATATAGGTGTTATTCAAAAGTACTAAGATTGGTTAATCTTACTAGCAAGACTTAATGCAATGTAAACATTGCCGTTTTTCAGCGATAATCGCTTCTTGCTGTTGCTTTACAGCATCGAAGTTAATGATCATGCGGAAAAGCAGTTCTCGCTGACCACTTTTATATATTTATTCCACAGTTAAACCTTTATTTTTTTTAAACCAACGCACGTAAAGCTAACTTGTTTCTTAAGACACATAAACAACTTGACGTCTGTGACAGATACAAAACATTGCCATATTCAGTTTTTATATATTTGACAGTTCATTTGCTCGGAAGAGATAAAATGGTCCGACTCTAGCTGTTGTGCTCATTTCATATCATAACATTTCCCATTGTAGTGGACAGAAGGTTGACTAAATTGTTATAAGTAATCGCTGAAAATATAATCAAGCGAAGAAATAAAAATCGGAATTTTTAGGGAAGTAAAGTTTGAACGTTGATATTTATCGAGAGTGGCTGAATTGTAATTGAAAACTCAGTGTATGAACAATTTGTTACATTATAAGAATATATGACGTTTGTTGTGTTTTTCATTATTTTGCAAGAAGAAAAAACGGAGCAATAAATGGAAATATTTTATGCATGGAGATAGTGTATGAAATAAAAAGTGAAAGCAGTTTTAATTACCTTTTTTTCGCTATTTTAACATTACAATCCATCTATTAAATATAGTTAGCAATGTATTCTCTTAAAACTCCCTCCAATAGTAATGTTAAACAAAACCATATTAAATGTCAAACACAATTGCCAACCGGTAGGGATTCTAAATTAAACAAATCGCAAATTCGTTATTATTCCGCTTACTGCATTCTAACAATTGGCTGTAATTTGTGATTCCAATTTCAAAACGGCATCCCCATTTCCACCTGACAGACGACTCGTTTTTCGGCATGTTTCGGGCGTTTCAATCGTCCTAATTATTATTGCCGTTTGTTTAATAAAATTGCCGGAATCCAATGAGGCATAAACTGTGCTTTGTTGTATTTTTATTTCAACTTTTAGATGCTACTATTTTGCTTACTACTGCATTCTAACAACCAGCCGTAATTTATTATTCCAATTTGAAAACGGCGTGCCCATTTCTGCCTATAGATCTGTTAAGACGAGCAGTTTTTCGGCATTTTCCGGGCGTTTCAACCACCGTAATGTGTGTAGCGGTATAATTGTTGAAAACCTGCGATAAGTAAACTTTAAACATTTGATGGATTTAGGTGTTTCTTCACAGAATTCCATATTAGAGGTAGAATTATGGAAACGTGTTCCTTTGCTATTCCGCGAAATAGTGTGTTGGTAAGATGTGGCATTAAGTAGTGCTCACATGGGCATATATTAATGTAGTACCTACAAAAACATAGGCAAACAAATACAACAAACCACCACCAAACAGTATAATCATCGACACATGTTTCACCTCCCTAAGAGGCATCATCAGAAGATGCTAGAGATGTAGACGGACCGGCGACCACGAGTAAGATGTCTAAAACAGTCCCTTTAGCATTTCTTTTCTATAAAGGTAACCAAGTATTTTGCGATACAAAAAAATGCTATAGCGCCGACCGTTTCTCAATCCGAATTTCAATCAACATTTAAATTTTAAGCGTTTAAACCGTTTGGTGGTCATGTTATTATCGATTTATCTGTATTAGCTAAGGAAAGGAATCTTACAAATAATTATTGGCGATATAGTTATTTAAAAACCTTTGTGACTGCATTACAATAGGTCGATGCCTCATTTGTGTTAAGATCCCTTTCATACAATGTTATATGAATTTACTGTTTATGAAAAAAATATAGTGACACTAAAAAATGGGATCTATTGTGTTACAACCTACGGCAATTCAATAGTCTGGGAAAAAATAGTATTTTAATTATGATCTTCATTTTACTTCCATTTTTTCCAGACATAGCGAATGAACGAGATGGAATGATTGATTTTGATTTTGATTTTAAACTGTTTATTTCTATAAACGGACATAGTACAAATTGCATCTTAGACTCTAATCTTAATTTTTTAGGATTATATCGAATCTAAGTAGTAAAAGGGAATGACATATGTATTATTCTAAGTATAAAATTACAAATCGGGAAGACTGTCTATTAACTGTTTTTTATATGAATTTATAATTTGATTAGTAGACTTGCTATCATAATCAAAAACATATGGAAATCTGTTCAACACGCGCGGTAAGGCCTGCGTCCATACTCTATTGCCATATTCATTAGTGCTATGGGGTATTATAAATGTTGGAATGTTTGTTAGATTACGTAAATTTCCTGGTCTGAGTCTCCTATTTAATAAGGGGATATTATTAACATATTGGGTCACAATAGCTAAATCAACTTTGTCATGAACCGGCATCACCCTGCAGTACTTGAACAGACTTTCATAGTTATGTTTATATTTGTATTTTATCTTCAAAGGTACAATGGTTTTTAATAATCTAAGTTGTAGTTTATATATGTTATTTAAATGTGACTTATATGTTCTACCGTAGCTGGACAAGCCATAGCTAATGACAGAATCGGCTAGCGCCATATAAAGCAGTCTTAATGTGCTATAAGGCAACTTGTTTTTAAGTATAGACAATTTGGATAATATAGATCTGAGTTTGTTACATACATGGTTAATATGAGGAGCCCAATTAAATTTACTATCTAATATTAGCCCAAGATAGGTATGTTCAGACACAAGGTCCAGACCAGCACAACAACACGACACACCCTCTGAATGCATGCAAATGTGCTCATGTGCCAAAACCTTGGGTGTTATTGTGGTTTTTAAGAATGGTGAATGTATATGCATTAACTTTGTTTTTTTATAATTAATAGATAACCCAACATCATGAGCCCACCTACATAGCATGTCGAAGTTGTGTTGTATCATACTTTGCGCTGTCTCCAGACACTTGTGAGCGACTATTAAACAAGTATCATCAGCAAACTGGTACACTGAGCCGTGTTGAAATATCTTACACATATCGTTAACATATAACAAGTACTCAGTCGGTCCTAGAATTGATCCTTGAGCAGTACCACGTATGGTCGGTATCATGTCACTAAGTTCACCGGCTATGCTCACTGCATTAAACCTATTGATATGGTAGTTTTTTAAGATTTCCAAAGCGGGGCCCTGTATACCATTTTGCTGCATTTTACTGAACAGAGTATCATAATTTAAGGTGTCAAACGCCTTGCTGAAATCAATCATTACAGTTAATACATGTTGCCTATTATCCAAGTGTCTATTAATTTCATCTGCAAAAGCTGATAACAGCAGGGACGTACTCTTATTTCTTTGAAAACCAAATTGCTTATCATGTATTACATTGTTCTCAACTAAAAAGGTATTAACCCTTTATTTGGCAAAGACATAAAAAGTATAAATTGTGTAATTTTTTATTTTTTCTGATCTTTTACGTATTAAATATGATTAGAAAAAATAGTAAAAAAAATCTAGCTTTTCCAGTTTTCCTGAAAACGAATGTATACCACAGTATACAATGCCAAGAGAATGAAGTTTTACAATCATATACTAATGTATACTGTGATATACAATGTCAAATATGCAACAGAAAGGTAATTTTAAATGAAAAACAATTTATTAGTAAACTATTATTTTATTTTGTGTGAAAGCTCAGGAAACAATTTCGAGGGTCTTTCCCTGTCACAAAACAAAGCTTTACATTGCATTTTAGGCAATATACCGTTGTCAACTTCTGACAAAACCTGCATCGGCCTTTGTCGTTTTGAATTGACGCAAAATGTCCAACGTTATCATATTTTATAGGACTCAGGGGCCTGCTTGCTCGCGGTTTTTTTATTTTACATTCTTCAAATGCCTGTTTTTGACAAGGCCTGCCGATCATAGTCAAATTTTGGTATATTTCGTACCTGAATATTTTTAAAGGAGTATAAGGCTTCAATTTTTCGGCACAATCATTTTTGTACATAATCCATGCATTATTTATGCAAATGTCTAATAATTGTGCAAATATGCCCATATACCATCTTTTTGTCCGGAGTGGTATTTTGTACAAAGATATCAACATATCGGCAAGGTCTACTCCCCCCATATACCTATTGTACTCCATGACTATTTGTGGACACTTTACATCGACTCTTTGCCTTTTTTCTTTGCAGAATCTTTTTATTTTATGTACAGGTTGAGCACCAACAAAAGTACTGATGAGAGTCACAGGCTTATTGTCATTCCAACGAACGGCAGCTAGTTTGTACTTGTTACATACAACTTCTACGAAATGCCCCCTCTCTTTCTTTTTCATTTCTTTCTCAGATGGTAATATTTTCTCTGCCCCTCTGATGCGATTGTTTCGTATAGTGCCGAGAGCAAAGATACCATAATTTTCCCGCAATATATGGAAAAGTTCTGGAGATGAGAAGAAATTGTCGCAGAAGACCGTTGCAGGTTTCTTTGGGATAGACTGACACAAGGCGAGTACTATTTTAGCACCAAATCCAATAGAAGCCTCTTCATCTGTAAATTGATGGTACCTAAAAGTATCTTCACCACCATATATAATAAAATCATAAATAATTCCCGATACCCCGGCTCTAACATAATTTTTGAACCCCCATTTGTTTGGCTTATCTTTCATGTACTGTTTCCTGTTGCCAGCCATTCGTCCTTTGTAAGCTATCATCATTTCATCGATGCTGTATTTGTTTTCTTTGTCGTGTTGCAGACAATTCTTTCTTATTTTTTCAGCAATGGACCTAATTTTAAAATACCTATCCGAATCCTCCATATTGTTATCGGCAGTGTAAAAATTTCCTTATTTGTTGGTAACGTTTTAGAGACATTATGCGGGAGACCTTAGTGTAGTTAAATCGATCACTCCAATAATCCGTATACGCAGGCATTTCAACTATCCCCATTATAATTTGTATGGCAATAAAATCCACAAGTTCTTGGTCGGTTAATTGAACTGATTTTCCAGTTTTTTCAACTGAGTACATGTTAGTCTGTTCTGTTATGAAGGATATTATATCAGGAGAAAAGAATCTGTTAAAATAATCAAGGGATGAACCATCTGGTATGTCTTCGTAATCGCCGTCATCTTGGTGTTCTAGTATAGCTGCGTGTTGAAATACTGATTTTTGCCACTTCTATTCTAGGACAAACTTTTTCATTTTTTTCGCCCGCTTCGCCACAGGAGCAATTCGTTTTTTAGCCCGAGTTTTTCTTGTGGTTGATGGTGTGGCTCGAGGGGTAGCATTGGTTACAGATGGTAGGGACGGTAATGAAGAAATTGATGGAATATTAAAAAAGTCTGGTTCCTGTGTCAGTGATGGGCAAATTTTTTGAAATACTGGGGTCAAAGAAACATTTTCTTCGGCACTACAAGGTTCTTTTTCTATTTGTGTATTAACGCTTTCTGTGACGTCTTCATCAGAGCTACATAGTAGATTTAAGCGTTCAAGCGAAGAATCTAAGGATGGCGTTGAAGACGAGCATTCAGGGGAAGAAAGCTCCCTAAAGGCGTGAACCTCTCTTTCATCATCAGATACATCGCTGGTTTCAGAGGCGGCATTCGCATTCGGTATGAGGGCCAATATTTTCGCAGATCTAGTTTGTACCACATGCTGTTAACAAGCAAAGAAAAAAAATAATAATCAAAAACACCCCAAAACCAAGCTGCATTCATATTTGGCAAAGTATATCACGGTATACATACAAGTTTAGATGCCATAGTGCTTGTTCTTGGCAATGTATACCACGGTATACATACATGTTTAGATGCCAAAGTGCCCGTTCTTGGCAATGTATACTGTGATATACAAACAACTTTAGTCAATAGCAGTTAGTGGCAATTAGTGTAAATCGAAATTAAAATCAAACACAATCCACAGGCAAACATTTACAATGATACCTAAACCGTATTCCGCCCCAAAACATTGCTATAAATATTATTAAAAGTAATAAATACCTTGCGAAGCGTGTGCGCACTCCACCGTTCTGCCATTTTGACCTTCGACTGACGGCTAAAAGTGTTACCAGTACTCAGAACAATTTTTGCCCAAATTGGATCAAATTGTGTGACCAGATTAACTACTTAATTTTCGCTTAAAAGTTTCGGAAGACTGTGTAGATTTGTTTTTTGTGAATGTATCTCACAGTATACGACGTCAAATAAAGGGTTAATTGAATTCCCAAGATATCTCTCGATGATTTTGTCTATACATGGCAATATTGTTATGGGTCTATAGTTGTTTGTATCTGTATAACTGCCTTTCTTATGCACTGGCCTGACAATACCTATCTTTAAGTTATCTGGGTACACTCCTTGAGATATACATAAGTTAATTAAGTGTTTTAGGACAGGTGTGATTTGTACAGAGATGTGTTTGATATCTTTGGCTCTAATATGGTCACTACCTGGGCTTTTCTTATCATCAATACTTTTTATTATTTTATGTAATGCTTCCTCATTAATTTTACTCAGTCGCAGAGATACCAATGGAGTGTTTACATATGTGTTTTCATTAAGTAGTGGTTTATTACAAGATACAATAACATTTCTGACATTACTTTCGAACTCCTCAGCAAATTTATTACATAATACTTTGGCTTTCAATCTGAAGGACTTCAATAGTATGTCATCAACTGCTTTTGTGATTCTACCTGTTAATTTATTTATAATCGACCATATTTTTTTAGGATTATTGAAATTGTTACATATTTCCTTTTTAGTTGATGTGTTTTTTGCTTTACTTATCATTCTATTGGTTCGGTTTCTATATTTATTATACAAGATTTTGTTTTGTGTATTACTGGTATCACTTAAAAAAATATTTAATAATTCCCTTTTTTTATTGCACATTTGTATTAAACTATCGGAGATCCAGCTACATTCTTTTTTAGTATTTAGATTGATCTTTGAGACGTAAGTACACCTATAATATATAGACTGAAACTTATCTATAATGAGATCCATTACTTGGTTAGGGTTATTACAGCTAAGTACTGGAGACCAGTCTATCTGCTCCAGCTCTACATTTATGTTTTCATTATTCAGCTTAGGTACTATATTGGTAGCTTGAACCAAATCAGGGCTGACAATGGCAAGTCCCGTGATGTAATGGTCGGCTATTGCATCACGCACAACTGTGGTAAGCACCTGGTGCGCGCTCGCCCCGCTCCAACACACCTCCCTCACAAATATGTGGTCAATACATGACATTGATGTTCCATTTACATTGGATTCAACTCTAGTGTGCTGAGAAATGCCACAGTCAAATCCCAGTTCATTCAAGCTATCAAGATAGGACCCTACAATATTGTTTGAGATACTTATATCTATATTAATATCGCCTACCAATATATAATTCGAATTTGTGGGATGTGATGACAAGAAACATGATAACTCCTTGACGAACAGGCCCTTGTTCAGGTCAGGTGGTCTATAAATAGAACATACTTTGGCTTTGTAACCATTTATAGTTTCAACTTCACCATATAAGCACTCAAAGTTTAATGTACATACAGGGATTTTAATAAATGCTATACTTTTGTGAGCATATAGTATAATGCCCCCACCTTTCCTTTTTTTACGCAGAGCTGTCGACATCACATAATCATCTAAATCAAACAAACTTGACACTAACTCACTGACATTCGCTTCAGTGACAATTATTAGATGTATTGTAGTTTTGCTGTTGGCAACTATATACTCTAATTGAGAATGGTTTTTTATCATAGAACGAATGTTGACATGAAGTAATACTAAATCATCCCTTCTAGTAGGAATATCCAACATGAAGTCATTCCATGAGTCATGGGTCGACTCAGATGTATTTAAGTTTTTAGTATCCATTTATTAATACTGTAGGTTAACATGACTATGGGCATGACTACTAGTAACAGCAAATGAGAAAAAACACTTTATTTATAAATAGAATATGCATACCACTAAGTTTTGCATAGCTCCTTGCGGATGCGGTCAATGTCGCTTTCCTTGTTTACATAAAAGATCTTTTTATCACCGTTTTTTTTCTCGCGCCATTACTTGACCGCCGGTACACCAAACGTATTCACACACTGCCGTTTCCTTAAGGACTTTCTTGGATTTCCACAACAGATATGATGTTGTCGGTGTCAGCGCCTCCCGTAGGTACACCTTCCCTTCGCCTTCTCCCCCTAGGTCCTGGATAGTTATCACGGTTTTCTTCGCAGCTGCATACCAGCCGTCGCGCTTGCCTTCACGTAGTAAAACCGTGATCGGTGTGTCCATCCTTGCTCGTTCGGCCTGCTGGGATCCTGACGAGTTGGGTTTGCTTTTTCTGTATGCTCCAATGATGTCGTCCGGGCTACAATGGATAGGGTGACAGGAAATATAATTGGTACAGTCAGCGCCAAATAGCCTATAGCATCCAAACCGCCAAAAATATCGTCACACATCTTTATGCCCATAAGAATAAAGATGTGTTGCGATAGTTTTGGCACTTTGGATGATACAGACTATTAGAAGCTGACTGTACAACGAGTTGCGCCGACCCTAAATGAATATGATAAGGGCAGCGATCACCGTCGCCCATAGACACCTGCTACACCAGAGGAGTCACAAGTGCGTTGCCGGCCTTTCAGGTGGGAGTACGTTCTTTGTATATAATAACCAGTTACAAGTGCAAGTTCTTAATTTCCCCATACAAGGTAGGTCGTCACACGTTCCTAGGCTTTAGTATGGAGCGTTTTTTTTGAGATTGAAATAGTTTTTTTTTAAATTTCCGTTTATATTATTGAGAGTTCGTTATATAACATACCACAGAAAATACTTGTCAAAAACTGTCAACACCCCAATCAAATCAATTTGTTATTTTATTAAAGCGTTTTTTTGCTCAATCTAAATTTCGGTGCCGACCGTCTGACAAACCCCGGTGTCCCGATAGTAATGGGGCCCATTTAGCCAAGAACGCCCGTGAACGTTTATTTGGATTCCAAATTAAGAACACCTGTTGCGCGGACGATAAACTTGGCTGCGATCATTTGTTTACGCAATTTAAATTGCATCTTAAGTTAGAATTAATTGAAATAAAACAATTTAACGGATTATATCGCGTATATTATCTCATTTTAGTTCCCGACGTTTCGGAAGCTTTCCAGCTTTCCATGGTCACGGGAGGACTGAATTAATTGTTTAATTTTTTCTAGTTCGATGACCTGGGGCCGGAGGATGCAGCTTGAGCCCCATTAAGGTGGAACTAAGATGTGGTCAAGTTTTGCAGGAGCGGATGGCTGACGGCACCACACGACTGGTTTTTGTGGAGATCATTGGACCCTTGGTCTTTGTACAGCAGAATCGGTATCGGCTTAAAGTTCGATAAAGACTGATAAAATTGAAAATATGTCGATCGGTAATTTTCTAGCTTAACAGGATATTGCCCCTTCACAAAATTTGTAAAAATGATATAAGATCCTTGAGTTGAGGTGCGGGATGACGAATAATTAATAAGCACGAGTGTACTGTCTCATGTATGGTTTATTACTGACACACAATACAGGGTCATATACGATTAGGTTTTGTCACACACATCTATAGCTACTCCACCTCATCCTGATAAAACAAGCTAAATATCTTAAGTGAAGCTTTTTTATGAGTTAAAGTTTGGCGGGAAAGTCCATTTTTAAAGTATGAAGGTATTAATAACCAATGATACCATTGAATAACCCATTAAATTTTCGTTAACTTTTGTTATGAAACCGTTTCGATAATCGCTACTTTTGACATAGCTGGCGAAATAAAACAATTTAACGGATTATATCGCGTATATTATCTCATTTTAGTTCCCGACGTTTCGGAAGCTTTCCAGCTTTCCATGGAGAATTTCAATAGAGAAGATGGATTGTCACTACCACCAGCTTGGGATCCTGTAATACATCTCATCAAGGAACAAGCGAGACACAGGACTGCAAAACCTTAATTTCCGAACGGTGTAAAATATCTTATCTGTTTAAAAGTAGTTTAATAGTCTCTGTTTTTTAAATATTATAATTAGTAATGAGGTAGCCTGGGAGTTTTTCTTTGCAGCGTTTCTTTTCTCCTCAGTACGCCTCATTTGTCAAATGCTGCTTGGTAAATTATTAGAATAAAATAATTAAGCCCTTCTGGCACATGTGTAACTGTCTTTACAGCTTAGGCCCATCTGGCATGTATGTACACCTTTATTTGTGTTTTTTCAAAAAAATGGGTAGTTTGCACAAATTGTAACTTTGACAGAGGAAAAAACATCTTTTCTCAGTCCTCCCGTGACCATGGAAAGCTGGAAAGCTTCCGAAACGTCGGGAACTAAAATGAGATAATATACGCGATATAATCCGTTAAATTGTTTTATTTCAATGAGTAATAATCGCGGAAACAGAAGAAAATATTATAGCTGGCGAACATAGTTCTTAATTTTCCCATACAAGGTAAAGGTACTAACCGTGTGACGTCACTAAGGGGCTTAAGTATGAAGCGTATTTTGGGCAAGTCTAAAAATGTGATTATATCATTGTTATATCTCGGGGATCTTTTATGAGATTGAAGTAGTTTATCACCAATTTTTTTTTTATTGAGTTGTTTAATCAGAAAAAAAGTTGTTTAATAGTCTATTGTATACAATAATAAAGTATGCACTAAAACAAAACTTAAGCCTTCTGCTAGCGCATGGTTTTATTTCAGCACGTGAATACACATTTCACCTCAAAACTGTTTATATTCACGTAAATTATACCCACAAAGTTGGACTAAAATTGAAATAACCCAGTTATGTTTAAAGTATAACTAGCCAGTGTAACTTTAAACTTATTTAAGCAATTACGCTTTAATATATTTAGAGGAATTCACGGATTTCCCTAACAGACAAATTTAACGTAAACATCAAGTTGTGTTTAATTATTTCTAGCTGTTTACTATTTCTGGGATTTTGCTGAGAATTTGTACGGATATTATTGGATTTTGTACAATTCTAGCTGCGTAAGAGCGGCATTGTTTGAAATTGCTTAACATTTACTATAACAGATTTTGGCTTTCTGAATTGATAAGTTATCGCTCAAACCATGAAAATCCACCAAGAAAAAAGCTGATTAAAGCCTATTTTCTGGATTCAAAATTTTTTGATCTAGTCATATTTCAATCAAAAAAAATTTCGCGTATATTATCTCATTTGAGTTCCCGACGTTTTGGAAGTTTTTCAGCTTCAGTCATGGCATCTAGCATGCATATACACCTTTATTTGTTTTCTCAGAATGGGTAGTTTGCACTAATTGTAGCTTTGACAAAGAAAAATATTTTTTTTCTCAGTCGACCCCGTGAACACGAAAGCTGAAAAGCATCCGAAACGTCGGGAACTCAAATGAGATGATATACGCGATATAATCCATTGCAATTGTTTTATTTCACTGAGTGATAATTGCGGAAACAGACGAAAATATATTTAAAAAAAAACAAAATCGATTTATCCGTTTAAGGGCTACGATGCTACAAACAGATTTATAGAAACACAGACACACAGGTACACAGATGCACTAAGCTTATACCCATGTTAAACCAAACTAACTTAGGTAACTTCTTCTTCATCAGCGTTTAACCAAAGAATATAACAATCAAACATAAAAAATAAAACCTAAGAGCAAAAGCGTACAGTAAAGGGCAAGAATAAAATATCCACACGAAGTTTCCAAATATGTATACATAGATCTTACTGTCATAAAAGTAAGACCTGTATACATATTTTTGAAGTTTGTGGTGTATAAATATTGGTGCCTTTGACTTTACTACAAATACAGCCAGTCAGCACGAATTCTTCTACGGATCTCATCGATACTCCGAGCATAGCTCTTTCTACTACGACCGGTTTGGCAAATTGGGAGTAACGTTGCCTGCGAAGCTGAGGTCCCGGGTTTAAATCCTGGTAAGGGCAAATATTTGTGTGATGAGCATAAATATTTGTTCCTGAGTCTTGGATGTTTTCTATGTATATAAGTAATATATCTATATCATCGTCTAGTACCCATAACAGAACTTCTTGAGTGATTTGACCCTCTTTACGAGGCCCATAGTAAGCGATCGTTCTTTAATCTTACTATAAACCTATAGGTACTACTTATATGTAAGTAGGTATATTTACACAAAGACATTTTGCAGTGCTACCGCCATATGTTCGTGAGGTGAGACAGTAATCCTGTGCCTGTAAATCGGATGGGAGTGATAATCCCACGTGTTTCCATTCGACCGGCGACGAGTGCAGTGTTAACGCGCGCGGCTCGGCGCACAGGCTCACAGTCGTCAGGAAACAGCAGCCTCAGCCATCTCGAAATTCAAAATGGATGTCATTTTGTGACTGCCATTTGAAATCTGCGTTTACGTAAAAGTAAAAACTGACACCAGTATTATTTTTCTTCAAAAATGTTGTGTAACGTCTTCAAATGGATGTTAATTGTAAAATCAGCAACCCGAAAACATAGAAAACGGCCCTGCTTGACGACGGGTCTATAGCGGGTGACATATAAACTTGTTGGTCGTATTGTTTTGTCGCATAACTATCTTTTTCCGAATAACGTATGGCAAACTTTGTTCCGCATATTTTTAATTTGACGCAATTGTTGTTCCTAATATCGTTTGTCCTAAATATTATTTGTTCTATCGTTTGTTGTGTCTAAAATTCTATTGTGGAATGATAAATGTGCATAATTATAATAAACCTAACAAGGCTAAAAAATTTTTTGTTTAAATGATTTTCTAATGGTGCCGCTCTAAGGGACGCACGGTAGCTAACGAACCTAAGGTAGAGTCGAGATGGCTTAAAGGTTTTCTTTGAACGTGGGGGGATTGTGATCCGGTCGACGGAAATAGGAGCCCCGCTTCGTGTGACTTCTATTTCCGCTCTGAGGGACGCAAGGTATCTAACGCACCTAACCAGGTTAAACTAGGGGTGGTTTGATTTTTTTTATGTATCCCCTCTTTTCCTTGTAACTACCATATCTACCATAGTTTAGGTGCTGTAATAGTAGTCATTTTAATGATAGGCAAAATAATCCTTAGGAAAATTAATATTAGGAATTTTACGTTTTAGGTAAATCAATGTTCGAGTTATTAATATTAGGATTAGCATGCTTTAGGACTTTTAAACGTGATTGCGCAAAAATGAGTAGGATAAACGAGTAGTATGCCATTCAACATTATACCAAACTTTGTTTCTTTATTTCGGATAAAATGCCTACTTAAAAACACACTAAACTCATAAAGTACTAAATTTGTGTTTGTTGCGTGATGACTGTTTGATTTTAGAGTCAAGAGTGGGTTTATGAAATGACATCGCACATTGTGGTTCGATACATTGTAGATACCATAAGTATTTTTTGCGCCAAACCTTGAATAGTAGTCAAACTTTGCAAAGATGTAGTAAATATAATCAAAATTCTTTAATCGCTTAACAAAGGAATATTGATTTTTTGGGCATGAGACATTTTGTCTTCTAATCTAATTTACGACGAGAATTGAAAGGCGCTTTTATAAGGGTATATAAATGAGGAAAGCAGAGGCTCAGATAATTATTATGAATATATTATATTACGTTGTACAGCAAACATGACACTGTAAAACCTTAGACAGATTGCGAACGACAGCAGTTCAAATCTATAAAATATAATACTGTCACAAAATGGCCAGCGTTATATTTCAACAGGCGCTAGTATATTTTGGGTTGCTGTGTCAACTTTTACTGTGCATTATGGGACAATCCTCTTAAGGAAGTCCTTTGGAAATATCGAGAGCATGGATTCAGCGATAATGTGCAGGTCATTTGTGGATAACGGGCGTAGAAAATAGGTATACACTGCTGTTTCCAGTTGGCTTGTCATTGCATGACACGCTTTAAAAACGGCAATAGAGATATGCACGATTTCGGATTATGAACGAAGGTACTTTAGTCAACAGTGTATTTTTTGTTGAACTTAGGTATTTTGTTATACGGCAATTGTTGATTTTCAAAAAAATTATACCCAATACGGGTTGAAATAAAGAATGAAAATATTGCAACAAAGTAGCATTTCAGAATTGATTTCAATACTTAATTTAATAGCATAATATAAAATTACAGTAAGTTGCTTCGTTTTGTCACCAGTAAAAAAAAGATTCCGACGACTTGAGAACCTCCTTCTTTTAGGAAGTCGGATATATTTTTTTAACTTTTTTACTTTTATTTTGTGAATGCATCATTTATACTATTCTAAAGTTGTAAAATTGATATGTAAAAAAATAAGTGAAAGTTTATGATTTTCTACTCCTCCGCAAACGAAGATGCGGGCCTTCTAATGTCTATAAGTAACATCGATAGAAAACATTATAAGTATATTAGGTATTTAAATATTTTAAAAACAATTTGCAGTGTTTCCACTAGGAACAATCGAGAATCACTGATTATATTAACAGATATGATAGCGATTTGATAAAAAAATAGATTACATTTTTTTTAATCCCGAAGGGTGTAAAAAGATGTGTCTGTCTGTGGCATCATAGGTCACTGTACTGATTATATTTATTGATTGAAACTTTATTACACAAAACAAAAGTAAATGGCGGTCTAAAATACCTACTAAATGACATTTCTTACAAGTCAATGATAGCATGAAATACATGAAATTGGTGCAGTGGGAAAATAATTAGTACTGAGAGCGTTAGGATACACGAGAAAATTAATAGAGCAATGAAAAATTGATGTAATTGTTTTACTCGGATGGGGAGAACCAATGAACTACTAGCTCCCAAAAATGCCACACTGATTGCTGAATACAAAATAAATTCAATACGATCCATGTACATTAAAGAAAACATCTAGCGTTGGGGTCATTAAGCCAGGAAAAATGTTAACAGCGCAATGTAGAAATTAGTACGGTACGACCATGACAACGCCATCTATTGGAAAATTGTTGTACTAATATTATAGAAACTAATGGATGCCATCGCACCCATCTTCGGCGAGAATGTTCTTAGGTATGGTTTAATAAAATTGGTTCGGCCGTTTGGAAAATATCAGCTCTTTTCTACATGTGTCACTGATATTATTATCCATTGACATTACCTACCTGTTTCTTTCAAAGGGTAAAAGGGTTAATATAGGGGCAAGATTTTTTTTTATCATCATCATCACATCAGCCCAAGGACGTCCACTGCTGGACAATGGCCTCTCCAAAGATCTCCAAAACGACCTGTAGTGCGCCGCCCTCATCCAACGGTTTCTCGCGATCTTCACCAGATCATTGATCGATCTTGTTAGGGGCCTCCTCGCTGCGTCGTCCTATACGTTGTTACCACTCATCTTTCTGCCCCAGCGGTCATCGGTTCTATAAGCAATATGTCCCGTTCACTGCTACTTAAATTTAGCAACTCTTTGAGAGGTATCGACCTTGGTTCTTCTGCGGATGTCCTCTCCTAGGAATTTCTGATTCAATCACGCAAGGACTGAGTGAGAGAGACAGGACTATGAAGGTTCATAGTGGACGTTGGACGTGGACACTCACAATGGGCTTCATAAGAAGGTTCTTATGAGGCCCATTGTGAGTGTCATCACTGGCAACACACACTGGTTAAAAACTTTCGTCTGAAGACACTGCTGTATTTGGTACTAGAAGGTACGTAGCTCTCCGAAAGCCCATCCGAGTTGAAATCAACGATTAAGAAATTTTTTGCTACTTTGAAAATAAGAGCAAATCGATTGTAGTTCTTAATAAGCAGTCGGAAAATGAACAAAGCAAGCATGCTATTATTTCAAAGGAATTCCGTAGCTTTGTTTCTCATAATGAAAATGTATTTTTACCTTATTGTTCTCCTTGGCTTCGTATCCTGAAACAATAAATGGAATTTAAATCAAGTGAGAAAAGAATGATTTAAGAAAATAACTAGTTACACGTGTTATAATTGTTCTTGATGATACGTTTGGCTCGGTTGCACAATAGTCTACAAAGCTGGCGATTCCGAGTTTGAATCCCGGCCAGCAGGGCAAGTATTTGTGCGATGAGCACGAATGTTTTTTCCCGTGTCTTGGATGATTTTTATTTCGATATTAAAGTATATTATTCCATACTATTATTATAAATGCAAAAGTGTGTCCGTCTGTCCGTCTGTCTGTCTGTTACCTCTTCACGCTTTAACCGCTGAACCGATTTAGATGAAATTTAGGATAGAGATAGTTTGAGTCCCGGGGAAGGACAAAGGCTACTTTTTATCTCGGAAACATACCCTTATCCGCGATAAACGAATTTAAGGCTGATGAAGTCGCGGACAGAAGCTAATTTATCTATATATTATGTTTATTACGCCAAGTACCCCATAGTATAAGCTTTGCTTAGTTTGTAACTAGGTCGATTTGTGTAAGATTTTCCCTAAAATTATTTATTTATTACATGGATCTTCTCCTAATCGGACAACGACACGTTTTTCACTAATCGATAAGCCAGATATCATGGTGGGAAAACGTATGTAATAAACCCCGCAAGCCTAAGGACTACCACTATATCCCGATTCGTCATAGTGGCTTAATTTATAATTAAGAATAATTTAACTTTGAGTGTAGTAAATAAAATCAATTTTGAAAAAGTCTATTCGATTATTGAAAGTTTCCTGCAAAAGATCCTGAATAGTGACATCGTGACTCATCATCGGGCTCAACATTTCTAGGTACACAATACACATAAAACTACATTTCTTTATCCTTAGATTCAACCATATTCAGTTTGCAAAAGCAGTTACTCATTTCGAAACTTGTCAAGTAGGGTACGGTTTTTACGATGTCATTATATGACAGACAATATAAATACACATAGCACACCTAAAAAAAAACAAGCAAAACTCGCCCCGCGCTTATCTATCTAAGAAATGAACTTCACATTGTCGTTAATATTTCCCCCCCGAGTTAGTGAAAAGACATCGCATTAGCGGGGCACATTTATCAAGTTGACAGATCATCCCCCGAGGCTCTTAGCCGTGACAAATGCCGCGGTCAGGTAAAAACCGTTTCTAAATTTCACTTAAACGCTCACGTCAGGAAGTAGAAGTTCAAGGGTTGCCAGATGGTCTAGTGAGATTACACACTTTTATTCGTCTAACGTGTGATACTTTGATATTAAACGGAGGTGGAAAGTTGCTACTTCAGTGGCGAACGGAGTTGGACGACTGCCTGTCGTAAAAGTCATTTTTATGCTGACCAAAGCACAACTAGAAGCAACTTCAGAGTTAATTTCTAATTTTAGCTTAGAAGTCCCATTTTTCAACTAATCGATTATAAAGCATTAACAAGGTAAATTTTAGTATAGAGTTGACAGATCATCCCTTTTAGCCGCAACGAATGCCGCGGTTAAGTAAAAACCGTTTTTAAACTTCACTTAAATGGTCAAGTTAGGATGTGAAAGTTCAAAGATTGCCAGATGCTCTAATGAGATTTCCACATTTACTCATAATATGTGTGATACTGAGGTATTAAATGGAGGTGGAAAGTTGCTATTCGATGGCGTACTGATTTGAAACAATTGCCTGTCGTAAAAGACTCTATATTGCCGACCAAAGTGAAACTAGTGACCAACTTCAGAGGTGGTGTCTAATTTTAGCTTAGAAGTCCCATTTTTCAACTAATCAATTATAAAGCAAGCATATGGAGTTGACGGATCATCCCCCGGGGCTTTTAGCCGTGACAAATGCCGCAGTTAAATAAAAACCGCTTCTTAATTTCAGTGGCGTACGTAGTTGAAAGACTTGTCTGTTGTAAGAGTCACTATAATGCTGATCAAAACGCAACTAGAGGCAACATCAGGATTTTTTTTTAAATCAATGAATTAACAAGCAAGTATATTATGGACTTGACATATCCATCAGGGGTCTTAGCCGTGACAAATGTCGAGGTCAGGTAAAAGCCGTTTCTAAATTTCACGTCAGTCGTTTGTCGGACGTGAAGTGACTAATGTCTAATATCTATGACTCTTTTAGCTCGTGACGACTGTCATCACGACAGACTAGTCATTCACATGGAAATCTGGAAATGGTCGCAAGATCTTGTATGTTATTCAGAAATTCATTACTAGATTAATTGAGGAATACTGCAAATTCAACTTTATTCCTCAAATACGGTCACTCACATGTTACAGCGTATCCACAAGAAATAACGTGACTGTCGAGTTACTGAGCTAATAGAGCAAAATTTATAGTAAAAGCAAAGGCCTTCCCCAAAGATACCTATTATAGCCGGTCTCGCGCTACGACACGCCGAGATTTGAGCGAGCTTTATAAGAATATCGCGTAAATATTAGAAACATCATTTTTCGCAAAAAGGTAAAAAATAATACGTTTCTCATATCGAATTCCAAAAATAGTCACACCTGTCCTCTCACAGTCAACCCTGATTTGAACCGTGCAATGACGTCCATAGTCGGACGTAAAGTGATTTATGTCGTAAATTTAATTCTCTTTTAGCTCGTGTTGCCACATCACGATAGTCCGTCATTCACATGGTTTGGGAATGGGCGCAAAATCCCGTTATTCACATGGATATTTGGAAATGGGCGCAAAATTCTATATTAATATTAGTTCATAAGCGAGATCGACATAACAAACAAAAATAACCCTCATTGAGGGTTTTCTAAAATGGAAATATCACCAGTTGTCGCCACCATGACGTAAGGTCTAACTGACAAGAAGTATCAACGTCCACCAATCACAGCGCAAGATTTGACACTTCTTGTCAATTAGACCATACGTCACGGTGGCACCAACTGGTGATATTTCTATTTGAAAAAACTGTCATTCGAGGAATAATGATTCAAAACCTTATTCTGCAAACACGTAGGCCGTATACATATATATTACATAAGTGCATGCACAAGAAACATATTTTAGTCAGTGATCTAATGTAGCTAAGTCATAATCATAGCTTCAACAAAGGCCTTCCGCTAAGATTTCCATGTTACGGCCCGGCCACGACAACGGGCAGCGAGCGAATTTTCTCTTCATTACGTGGTCGAAACGCTCATCTGAAAACAGTTAGTTGGTTGGCATCACATGCAATGTATTAGGAATTCGCTTGGCACGCCGCTGGTCGCCAAGGGCCTTAAGAGACGCATAAAATATAGAAACAATTAATAATTCACAAATAACATAACAACAACAACAACAACAACAACAATTCTTTATTGCAAACCAACAACAGAAACAGTACAATAAAGCCTTAACTAGGTAGACAATAGGCGGTCTTATCGCTAAAGAGCTATCTCTTCCAGACAACCTTTGGGTAGCGGAAATGATATAAAATAGCTAGAAATGAGTACAAGAAAAAGAAAAGATTACACATAATACAAAAATAAATAAAAATAAACATACATATTATACATATACTGCACATACATACTACTATAAATATATATATACAAAGTAGGAAAGAAAACTATGATACAGTTGACATCAAAGTGATTAGAAAACCAGTAGCAGAATTAAAAATAGAAACTATGGGAGAGATAAATATTGATCCTTTAACTTAGTTTTAATAATAGGCAATGACTTCGCTTGCCTTAAATCGAGTGGAAGAGAGCAAATAACTTACAAACAAAACGTTATTCGTCAAATTGAGAACGAAAAAGCAAATATTTCTCATTCCTACAGTTATCCCTGATTTCCCCACAATTCCAAAATATTGAACTCGGCGTCCAATGATGTCCGTCTGACGGACGTGAAGTGATTTATGGCCGATATCTATGACTCTTTTAGCTCGTGTCGACCGACATCACGATAGCCTGTCATTCACATGGAAATTTGGAAATGGGCGTAAAATCCTGTATGCGATTCAGAAATAGGCTGATTTTCTAACAGATTAATCAGCTACTTTTTAGGGTTCCATAACTGAGACACTTATTCACTCTAGGTGTCACGAACAGTCCTTTTTGCAGGGCCTGCATGGAAGCAGAAGAGACAGCAGCCCACGTCATTCTCGAATGCTCAAGGTGGCCAAGAACCGGGCACAACACCTCGAAACTCCGAGGTCACTCCCAGAAGTCGTCGGCAACATCAAGGGTCGCCTAGGCTTCCTGATAGAGTTGGGTTGGCAAGAGTAGTGCCACCAACTCATCACGCAAAATAAGAAATCATAGACGTAGAGTTGAGGAAAACCAGCCCGCGTATACCTATACCTAAAGGGTTCCATATCTAAAAGGTATCAACAGAACCCTATTACTAAAGTGAGATATTTATTTATATAGATAAAAACTTTGCTAAAATCATCATGTGATTAATGAACGAGACCTTGCCCCGATAGCCTTTTTAACCCAGCGATGAAGCAAGGATCGAATACCGGTATTCCTTTCATACAAAATAACCGGTATGCAATTTTGGTAGGTATTTCGCTTATTATTAGAGATTTTTTGTATTTTAATGAGCTTAACTCAAAGTAGGTAAATAATGATTACCTAAATAAGATTTAACAAACATTTTGAAATATGGAGAGTTTTGTAAGACACTTCATGGTAAAGTAATACGGGTAACGAACGATCCTTGCTTCATCGCAGTGACAATATTTGTATCTTTATAAACTCTCTCCATTATGAATTATAAACCGTATCACGTCCTCCATTATGAAATTGGTCTGTCAATACAAATAAGATAGCATTGTTACACCTACTATGCAACAATGTCACACGTTCTGTATTCATGTGCCAGGTAACTTCACGTCATCGAATCAATCAAATGTTATCAATCATTGTATTGTTTACAAATTATACTGCCTAATTCTTCATTCTTCGTCACTAGTCTATTCTAGTAGATTGCCGGATATTTGTTTTTAAACCATGAATAAAAAAACCGGCCATGTGCGAGACTGACTCGCGCACCGAGGATTCCATAGAAACTTTCAATTAACCTAACCTAATTACCGGTTAAATGAAAAGCTACGGATCGAAGGTTTTTTTTACTTCATAGCTGTTTCTCGCCACCTACTCCACTTATTTGCTGTCGTTTGTGGTGTGTCGTTTAAACGCTACGCTTACCTAAAGGTAGTCTGGAAGAGATGTCTATTATTAGTTCTGCTTATTTTGACGTTCTTATTGTACTGGTAGTTAGCTATTCCATGCTATACAGCCTCGGTATCACGCTTGTATCACGCATTTTAATGTAACTGTCATGTGTATTTCTGTGTATCTACATAAGGAGTGCAATAAATAGTTTGCATTGCCATTCTTTCAAGGTATCATCATGCATATATAAGTATAGCGCTACTAAAGTCCTGGTCATGAGTGTGTTTAAAGACGCATTAATCCACGCAGACGCAATTTTTCCGGTTGAAACCCATCAAGTAAAACTTTCAATTAACCTAACCTGATCGTCCGGTGAGGTACTTACTTTACGGTATTTAGTTACATTATTTCGTCACAATAAAAAACATGTCCAAGAATGTGCAAATTAAGGGCTTAAGTAAGAAAGTAGAGTTTGAATTGTGTACTATTTTGCCCGGTCCACTGTACACGTCTCTCTTCAAAAAGTGTACCTTCACACAAAGTTCCTGAATCCTGACATGAAATGATCCACGCAACTGAGAAACATCGCAATACAAAAACATTTCTTTTTTACCCAGTAAACCATATAATTCCCAATTTTGCCGACAAAAGAACCGTTATCCAAGGGCTATTCGATAAAACTTCTAAGATAGTAACGATCTCTCGTATCAGGGTTCCATGTATTATTATGTGTTTCAACGATTTCTTTACAACATATAGGAACCTAGTTGTCTACAAAATCTTATATCATAACTAGAAGGCGCCCACCACTTCGTTCGCGGAGGAGAAAAAGTCAAAACCCTTCATTTTTTCTTCAGCGTAGTCGGATAAAAAGTATCCTATAACCATCTGGAGATACCCAGCTACCCGTGTACCAAAAATAGTTGAAATCTGTTTAGCCGATTTTGCGCGATGAATCCACAATGACACATACAAACATACGAAAAAAAAAAACGATGCAGTGTCCTCTAAATAGTCTGTTACGATAGTTTTTTTGAAAATATATTCAATGTACAGACATTTCATTTTTACAACTTTATAATACTATAGATAAAGATATCTTATATCGTAAAACATTTAAACAAAAAAATAAAACCGACTCCAAAAAAACTAAAAAGTAAAAAGTAACGCCATAATTCAGTTTCTTCAAATTACTTACAAGTAACCGTTTGTATACTCAATCTATACAGTATATAAAATTAATCTTATTTTGGCGTCGGTGCCATATAAAGAATGTGTAAAATATTGAAAATTGACGATTTTAGTAAGTTGTGAACACGATGGCACCGACTCCAAAATAACATTAATTGTATATATTGTATAGATTGAGTATACAAACGGTTACTTGTAAGTAATTTGAAGAAACTGAATTATGGCGTTATTTTTGACTTTTTAGTTTTTTTTGGAGTCGGTTTTATTTTTTTGTTTAAAAGTTTATTTATTTTACACTACTTACTTAATCGTTACTTAAAAGTGTATCTCGTGACGATTCGAACAAGCCCAAATACGGCTAGGATACATTATTTTATTACATAGATCTGGTGCCTACCTTCCGGCTCCATCGTCAAATCAATTCGATGGTACCATTCTCATCAGGAACATTTTAATTTGTGACGATGAAGTTGCTTAGCTAAATTAATCAAGATATTTTATCGCCACCCGTAAATCATTTATCATTGAGGAGTTCCGATGGCATTCTGTGGTCTTCTGCATCAGTTCCACTTCACCAATTTACACTTTCTGAATGCAAATGCTTATTATGTTTCTTATAATACCAAAATCGCTATATGTATGCCTACAATATTTGAGGAGTTCCTTCCATTCCTCATGGATTCCATCATCATATCTTCACCATAAATGGGACAAACTAGAAAGTACCTTCTATGAAACCAAAAAAAAATTTTTGTAATCGGTCGAATAGTCTTTGAGTAATCGGTGAACATCCATAAAAAAAAAAAAAGCATTCCGTCAAATTGAGAACCTCCTCCTTTTTTTGGAAGTCGGTTAAAAATGGAACTGGGTGAAGCAACATCTTTGTGTCCTCCATTATGTTTCTACTATTTGGGTGAGGACCAATTTTTTGGCAAGTAGTTAAAGCATTTCATTTCCCTAATTTTAATTGATTCCGTTGTGTCACGAAAATTACTTGTACAATGAATATGCCAACGTTCGTGTCACAACGGAATCAATAAAATTAGGGGACTGGAATGTCTTAACTACTTGCTAAAAACTTGGTCCTCATCAATTTGCTCTCTCCGACTCGTATCGTAACCGTTACATCGCGATTTCTCTGAAGCTTTATTTCCAACTAATAATAATGAGCCTGCTGTTGTGTACTTGATTGTATGAGTATATCATGTGACAAGCTTTCATCTCTCAAATTGAGTTGAACATCGTATTTAGTCTCCATGAACCCCTTTACCGGTACCAGGAACTCATTTGTATTACTTTAGCGTATCTTAACATCATATATCCGTTCCTGGGTATATATAAGTATGTAAATTGTTGAGCAGTATCCATAGTACAAGCTTTGCTTAGCTTAGTACTAGGTCAATTTGAGTTATATTGTGCCAGACATTATTTACTTGTAGCTTCACCCGTTACGGATCCCTATTAGGGATGACGAGTCAATTTTAATAAGTAGTCCGTATTATAGATAATTAAAAAATATTGGATACATATTTTTTCTTTTTTTTACGTCCTACTTTTTACAAAAAATAATGGAGATACATTGAGTCAGAATGTCGCGTGACGTCACCGTATGGTACAGATTATACCTAGCAGTGACGTCACGAGCCCCGACCTGCTCCTAAACTTTGATGCGATTTATCTCGGTATTTTTGGATTAATTTGAAAAAACAAAAAATACCTGTTATTTCAGACTAATTCGAATTTTGATTTTCGTACCCTTTCATCATGCCTATTAAGTATGTTTTAATTTATTACTTTGATATATCTGTGTGGCAAGTCCCGTTTGTAGGTTTATGAGATGAGATAGAGTAACGTACATCCCAACATACAACTGTCCAAACATACAAACATTGAAACTTCCATACATCCAAATCAAGGACTTACCGATGTTGATTTGAAATGAAATAAAGGTAAATCAAAGGTAAATATGGAATTTTGAAATTAGCCCATTAAAATTAAATGCCGGTTATATAGTATGATAAAAATACCGGTATTCAGTTACTGATCCAAACAACTAAATATGAATATATAAGAGTAGTTCTACAGGTGTTTCAACCGCAATCACTTTCCTGTTGCATATTCTGATAAAATAAGCAACAATGAAAGTAAAAATTTGATGCAAAGATATACTGGGCCTTACGTTATTAAAATTTTATCATTATTGTTACTCACTTCGTAAATATATGCGACAGGAAAGTGATAGAGGTTGAATTGCCTGTAGAACTACCCATAAATCGTCATCACACACTTTCAGCTGCATAATATTAGTAGGACTTATTCTCCAAATCGAGTTAAGCAGCACACTTAGGCGCCGCGGAACCCTAGTTCCAGGAGCACATTTCTGCTACTAAATTCACTTTTCGCCCGGACCGCTGACGACTACTAGAACCCAGTATCTGGCGTCACGCCAAGTAAATAGCGTGTGAACCTGATAAGTTTGTCGAACTGCACGTGTGAATGGTTTTGGTGTATTAAATGTTAGGTACGTGTTTTATATTAAGATCTTATTGTTTCTAGTAAAGTATTCTTAAATAACCTTACAGTTTGCTGTTATATGTAATACAATTTATGGTTCAAAAATGGCTTTGAATTGATTTTGACAAAATCTAGATAAAAAAAAAATTTCATTTATTGTTTACTGGTACGACAAAATCACAAAAATTACAAAAAACATTTCTCAAGTGATATGTAAGGTCGCTTAGGTCCTATTATTAAATGGAGATTTTAAGATTAGCCGAAACTATATATGGATTGTGAAACCTCACAGCAAATCCTGAAGATATATTGTACAAATGTACAGTACAAATGGAGGACTGCCTTTGAGATATAAATACCTGATAAGAATCTGGGTTCAAAAATCATTTCACTAATTTTAATACCAGATAATTAACACCAAAGAATCCCAGGTATAAATGTTTTTAACTTATTCTGTAGTAATAAAGAAAATAAATCGTATATTTAAAGGTTACTATATATATACAAAAGTATGTAAACACAGGACAGGAAATTAAAAATCCAAAAAAAAAGCTATATTTACAAAAAAAATTGTTACTTAAATGATATTTAGACAATGATTTGAAATTTTCGTTTCGTTCGTATTTACTTTTTTTGATACACAGGTAGCTGGGCATCTCCAGATGGTTATAGGATACTTTTTACGCAACTACGCTGACGAACACAGAGGGGTTATGACTTTTTCTCCTTCTAGTGAAGGTGCCCTTTGTGAACAAGAACGGAGGAGAAAAGTCGTAACCCCTACGTATACACGTGTACCAAAAATAGATAAAATCTGTTCAGCCGATTTGGCGTGATGAAGCCACAACGTCACATATAAACATAAAAAAAATATATATATGTTTTTTTCGATTCAGTAACCTTAAAATAGTCCGTATCCCTTATTTTTCTGAAAATATCTTCAATGTACAGACATTTCATTTTTACAACTTCATAATAGTATAGATAAAACGTATATTAGATATTGAAAACGCGATAAAAACGCAAAACAATATACATATATTTATATGACCGTATTAACATAAAAAGTCGACTTAGTCATAGTCCTCTATTGATAACATTCAAAACATTACAAGCCATTATATTATATTATTAAAAGTTTCACATTCTTACTTAAATTTATTATTGATATTTATTTATTGCTATTTATATCCCAGTTATAGCCCTGAACAGCGTTTCATTGAAGCGATCTCCCCTGTGGAGCCTTGCAATATCTCGCTCGGAAATACACAAAGATAATAAATACTCCATCGTCTAATGGACGACTTATATAGGGGAGACCGAGTAAGGTTGATTCACGGGTCGGTTCTCACAGCGGCCATAATGGACTATGAACCGGTGTCGAAAGATCGCGAGAGTTGTATCTCACTTTTTGATCACGCTCTCGCGATCTTTCGACACCGGTCGCTAAACTTAGTCGTTCGTTCAGTTTTCTGTTATAGCCGTCGTGTGACAACCAACCCCTGATACAACTTTAGGTATCTTTAGTTTAGTTTTTCTCTTTCCCTACTCGGCTAAAATTCATTGTGAATCGGTTAAACCAGGAATAATGATCTCTTAAGTGTCATAGTACATATAGCCCTATTTTCCATGTATACTATTATAAAATAAAAATGCATGTATATTGATGATATAAAAAAAAGTGATACGGATTATTTGAAGGTCACTGAATAATACTTTTTTTGTGTGTGTTTGTTACGTCGTTGTGGCTTCATCACGCTCTAACCTCGGCTATACAGATTTCAACTACTTTTGGTACAGGGGTAGTTATATGATACACATCACACTTTTTACCCTTCCACATAGTCATGTGGAAGAAAAAAGGAGGATTTATGATTTTTTCTCCTCCGCGAATGAAGTTGTTGTGTTAAGCGAATTAAGGATAGGTTATTGCTAAATTTATATAAGAGAAAAAAATTTAAATCTGTTGAAAAACGTACCTACTTATTTAAAACGTCATCAAAACGCATTAAAATCGATTCTTTTAACGTTTATACGAAATTATTAACGTAAAAAGTTGATGTCCCCAGTTATAGCCGTGGACAGTGTGTCATTGAATCTGTCTCCCCTGCGGCGCCTTTCAATATCTCGCTCGAAAGTACAAAAAGAAAATAAATAGTCCAACAGCTAATGCGTGACTTATACCTATACTTGGCTTAGATGGATCGTGAGTCAGTTACGTCACGGACAATGTTTTGCCTTTTGAAGATGTTTATTTACGTTATGAAATAATACGGAACTTTACTCATCGTATTACGTTTTTGTTGTATTTATTCAAAGATTTATTATATTACTATAAAGTGGACCAGTCCACCAATGGCTAATGCGCGACCTCTGCCTAGTGGCTTAGATTGATCGTGAGTCAGTTACGGCAGGGACAAAGTTTTATCTATTCAAGATGTTTATTTACGTTATGAAATAATACTGAACTTTACTCATCGCATTTCGTTTTTGTTGTGTTTATTTAAAGATTATTATATAACTATAAAGTGGACTAGTCTACCAATGGCTAATGCGCGACCTCTGCCTAGTGGCTTAGATTGATCGGGAGTCAGTTACGTCAGGGACAAAGTTTTATCTTTTCATTTCACATTTTGTTTTTATAGTATTTATTCAAAGATTATTCCTTTAGTCACAAATAAACATAAAACTAGTCCAACGGCTGCTGGACGACTTATATACTGGGCTTAGATTGATCGTGAGTCAGTTACGTCAGGGACTAAGTTTTATCTTTTCAAGATATTTATTTATATTGTAAAATAATACGGAATTTGACATAACACATTTTGTTTGTATAGTATTTATTCAAAGAAAATTTAGTCACAAATAAACATACAACTAGTCCAACGGCTACTGGACGACTTATATACTGGGCTTAGATTGATCGTGAGTCAGTTACGACAGGGACAAAGTCTTATCGTTTGAAGACGTTTATTTATTTTACAATTTAATATATTACTTTACTAAAGACATTTTTTTATTGCTAGGAATTTACTGCATAAAAATTAGGTCACCAGCTAATACGCGACTTTTACCAAATGTGGCTGAGATTTATCGTGAGTTAGTTACATCAGTCCGACAGTCAGAGACAAGGATTATCCAGGACTAAATTACACAAATCGACCTAGTCTCGTAATAAAAAAATCTTGCTTTGTCTGAAACTGCTTTTTAAAATCATATTCAGGGTTAATCTATAATTCTAATATTTATTGCACATGCTGACTAGGCGCTTATTGGTGCTCTCTTATGAGGGTAACCGGGATAAAATCTGTAGGGAAAGAATTGTCTTTTGATGTTATCATATAAATCCAACACTCTAAATCGACCCCTGTCCTGGATCACCACAACGACCGATTGCGCGCCACCATGACCAGATCGTTGCACCATCTGATTGGGTGCTTCCCTAGCCGCGGTCGCCTCTCGAGAACCTATCTGCCCGGTTGACCTTACAAGTTTGTTTAGAAGACGTGGCCCGCCACTGGATGGGATGTTAGTCTAAATAAAAAAAAAACATTATACTTATTACTACGAATCTATCTTGATCACCATCTTAGTCTAGGCTAGCTTTTAAAAAGCTTCGGTCTCATAAATTACGTCGATGACAGTTGGCACAGCTGCTCTAAAGTTCGCCGAGCTTTCTGAAAGCTCCCTAAAAGCTCTAGATAGTTTAGTTACATCAATCAGTGTTTTAAAAACGCTATCTTTTTATTCGTATGGCGTACGTCATTCATATTTTGCCGAATATTACGAGTATGTTATGAACATTGAAATAAAACAATTTAACGGATTATATCGCGTATATAATCTCATTTTAGTTCCCGACTTGTTTTATTTCAATGAGTAATAATCGCGGAAACAGAAGAAAATATTATGTTATGAACATGTTTGTATATCCAATATATAGTTTTGGTGTCTCAATCTCCATCTTGTATTTCTTTGATATCGATATCCCGCAACAATAATGTCTCTGTGTAGATAAGTGCTTGACTGGGAGAGAATACATTTATGGCGTTTTATTTCCTGCTTCATGGACGAAGTAAGTGTGCCTTCTACTATCATAAAAGTGAATGCATTAATTTATTCAATCCGATCGTAATAACAGCGTTCACGGAGTAACGAAAGGCAAATAGTGTCGAAACAGTGAGCGGCCCAAGGATGGCAGATAATCGTAGGAGACTGCCGAACACGAGTATGAAATAAACCTTTAAAGTTGCTAGAAACACTCACTAAAAGCTCTGACAACCTTGGAAAAAAAGCTTATTGCAGACAACAGAAAAAGAGAGACATAAAGTGGAACATGCAATGCATTGTAGTGTTGTGTATCATAATCTAAAACATACTAAAATTATACTTATAACGTTCAATGTATCTATACAAAGCGTTAAATATATCACAACACGGCTTTATTAAGTTAGGTACTAAGATGTGTGACGTAATAGAAGCTGACTGTACAGACATTTCATTTTTACAACTTTATATACAGTAATAGAAGTTTGTTTGTGATCGCTACCATATTTGTTTGGTGAACTCAATAGGGTAAGGAGTTTTTCTGTACCGTTATGGAACCATTGTCAATTGGTCATTCAAGGCTTCAGGGCAGGCAGTTTCTCTGTACCTATATAGAGCCATGGTATTTCATTTTGTGCCTATATGGACTGCACGCCACTGGGTGTGCTAAAAATATGTTTATTTTACACTAAATGGTAGAAAAAATATGCCAAGCTCCGAGAAATGTTAGCATCCGACATTAAACGAGGCATATAAAAAATATCAAACGGAATTTCGTACCACGGCATAGCATTACCGAATTTCAATTCAAAAAGTAAAGGCATATAGCAACGATAAATCAACTGAACCGAGATTTAGAGGATTGTAATTTTGGTTAACGTCCGCCTGTAACGCAACATGATGTATTAGTGTTTCTAGAACATTCGATCGGAATAGCAGTGCGAAGCGGAGGTGAAGTTAGCCTTAGAAAGGTTACACTTAGAAATAAATTTTAAACAGGATATCGTCAGTAGGGGTAAATTGGCATCCTTCGTACACGAGGTACGTTCGCACAATAGTCATTAATAGATAAAGTAAGTGGAGTACGGACATATCTTTGTATGCATTTTTTTCCTAAGATATCATTTTATGAAATAAAAATACGAATGTGTCCGTATTCCACTTACTTTGTCTATTAATGACTATTGTATGAACGTGCCTCGTGTACGAAGGGTCCCAATCTTCCCCTACTTAGCATAATATCTATCAGCCGCGGGCGTCCACTGGTGACTATGCCTCGCTCTGCATTTTCTATCGCTTGTATAACGGAGAGCGTTCCGAGGAATTGTCCGGGTTGAACCCAGCTGCATCTTTCCGGCATCGTCCTAAGCGACAATATTTCCATCCTCACCACTTAAATGGTTGGCAGTCCACAACTGTGCGTTTTTCTAGAAATTTCCTGCCTCGCACGACTGAACTGTGAAATAAATTGCCGCATGCAGTATTTCCGGACCGATGCGATCTTCAAACCTTCAAGAAAAGAGCGTACTCCCACCTGAAAGGCCGGCAACGCACTTGTGACTCCTCTGGTGATGCAAGTGTCTATGGGCGACGGTGATCGCTTGCCATCAGGCGACCCGTCTGCTCGTTTGCCCCCAATGCCATTAAAAAAAATAGGGCAGAGGCGTGGCGTCAGGAAATTGACAAGGGAAGCCGAAGCGTATTCATTTACTCATATTTAAAGAAAAAGGCAGTTATAAGCCTTTTATTTGGCAACCCGGTAAGAATTGGCTTATATGAACGCCACGCCACTGCCATAAGGCATAGGCCTCCCTATAGTTGGCTACAGGATGCGGTCCTGCGCAGATCGCATCCACCGACTCCCGCGACCCTAACGAGGTCATCCGTCCACCTAGTCGGGGGCCGTCCTACGCTAAGCTTTCCTACACGTGGTCGCCACTCCAGGACTTTACTGCCCCAACGGCCATCCGTTATCCGGGCTACATGGCCCGCCCATTGCCACTTCAACGAAGCAATCCTGTGAGCTATGTTGGTATGACTTACAAGAATAACCTGGATTTAACAAGAAAAGTAGCAAACCAGTTTGATAACGTACCTACTTATATAAAACGTTATCGAAGCGCCTTGAAATCGACTCTTTTAACGTTTATAAGAAGTTATTAACGTAAAAAGTTGGCATATCCCCTGTTATAGGCGTGGACTGTGTCATTGAATCTGTCTCCCCTGTGGCGTTTAAATGAGCTTGATTAATGCTCAAAACTTATGTACAAAAGCTTTTGTATCCAAATCAATGCCTCACAACCAACTTTTAACTAAACCTTACTATTTCTAACATTATATACAATCCAACCATCGATCTGCGGCTGAAACTAATTGTGATAACTTAATAATACCCATTCGTGTCAGTAATAATAGTATAGCGTACAGTAATGGCACATTCGCGTACCACCGTAGAACTCTATCGTAGTAACGTGACGTATGACTCGAGTCTAAGTAACGTTGGCTTATCACTGCGACAGGGTTCCACAGTTGTGGGAAATAACTAGGATTAGGAATTGATTAATTGTGTAAACTTAGTTATAAGAGATAAATCAATATTATTTCGCTATTTTTAATCATAATTATTTTTATTTCATTTTACTACTCTGTCATATATTTTTTACCCTGTTTTATAAAATACGTGTTATGTTGTTTTATAGCATTAAGAAAGTAATATAACTATATATATCATTCAATTGTAAAACATGATGAATAAAGAATATCTTTTGTCGCATTTATTAATTCGCCTGCATCAGCCGATAAGCCGCTAATTCAGGCCCTAGTATGTGGGAATAATAAGTGGCCATTTTGATAGCCACAGTCAGTCTTATACTATACTCAGAGTCTTCTACTACACTCAGAGTCTTATACTCTCTTGCGGCTATATTAGCTGATTATGGCTAATTAGCAAATACTTACCATGAAGAAATAAGTATTTTATTTTAAATCAAGAAAGAAGTAGTCCAATACAGTCCACACATTCAACAATGGTACTTCGAGAGCCGGATCAATGAAGCAGAGGTGCGCAAGATAAATAGAAGATCGAAGCATTTCCCGTTTCAACGAGTCAGCAAGAGCCTGTACGTCGTGCACCATACTGTGAAGCCACCAGCTTCCCCCCGTACGGCGTGCATCATTTTTGCCTCTTGTAGCCCTCGGGCTTTTGTCTCTTGACGGGGTTCGGGCTAGTCTCGACTCCGGGGAACTTATGAAGCTTCGGTTTCTGTTCCTTCATACGGCGACCCTCTAAACGATTCGCCTTTTACTCTGGCATGGTCCAGACGCTCGCTCTCTGTTAACACGGATTGCGCAGCACCCCTGAGTGAGTATTATCACTGGAAGAAAGAAGAAAGAAGACGTAGGGATTTAGGTCCCCGGGCGTTGCTTGAGCGTCAAGTGCCGGTAGCGCTCGCGTAGGGCAATTAGGTGTTAGGTTGTGTTTCCCCCCCATTCCCCGTGTGTGTGTAAAATGTCGACCAACGAAGAGGTAGGTCGTATCGTGCGTCAGACGCGTTCGCGCACATATGAAGAAACGCCACCTTCAGGTCAGACAACAAGTGAGGAAACTAATACATGGAGCAGGGAACCGGGAGAGAGTAGGATTGGTAGTAGTAGCCACCTAGGGAACGAATCGACACATCCCGCGAACGTTATTCATTCTAACGGTGCCGCGCCACCGACCGCGAACCCGCCGTTAACTCAAGACCCCGTAGGCCATCATAGTAGGAGTGCGTCGGGTACTGTGGTAAACGCGCCAATTGTTAATGTTAATCAGCAGCTTTCCGTTTTGATTGCCGAATTGGATTTTCATAACGCAGAATTAGAGCAGGCTAGATGTAGGTCGATCGCGGCTAAAAGTAGGTTGGAAATTGCTAGGATGGAAGCGTCCAACAATTCAGTGCCCACGTTCGATCAGACAGTGCCTAGAAACGCGCGTGTGTTAGGATGGGTAGAACAGCAAAGACAGAGTCTGAACCATCCGGTGCAGGAAATAGAGTCAAATCTCGCGCCTATGAACGTACCGCGTACGAGTTTCGAAAATAGGGATTTCGAGCTGTTATCCAGTCAAGTGGTAGAGGCAGTTAATCGTAGTAAGAGCACGCCAGTTATTCAAAGACACGTGCCAGAATTAACTCCTTTCGATGGCAATATCGCCGAGTGGATAGCATTTCGATCGGAATTTACGGACAGCGCGCCTCTATTTTCCAATATCAGTAACATAAGTAGATTACGTAGGGCTTTACGCGGAGAAGCGAAAATAGCCGTAAAATCTATCATGTACACCGTGTCGGATCCGTTAGAGATAATCGAAGCGTTAGAAAGGCATTTCGGTAACCCGGAGGAAATAGTCTTGGCGGAGATACATAACGTAAAAAAAATGCAACGCTTAGCGGAAGATAACAGTAATATAACCACTTTCGCGGGAACCGTAGCTAACGTAGTTTCCACCATAAAAGCGCTCCACCAAGACGAATTTCTCTATTCGCCCGAGTTAGTGAATAAAATCGTTGACAAACTGAATCTGATCGTGCGATATGAATGGAATAAATATAGGGCTTCGAACAAGGGGACGCCGGGTTTAGTAGCCATGTCTCAGTTTTTAAATGAGATAAGTGTAGCTACCCGAAAAACTCACGGTCGTCAACGAGTTCGGTCCTCGATAAATTTTATATCGGAAACCGCTTGCGATTCACCACCGCGCATGCGCGGCGGAGAAGCGAGAGCGCGTCAGCCGTCTCGATCGCACGCCTCAGGCTATAATTACGAGTCATCAGATTCTGATTGCGATGATTTTATCCCGCGAACGGTAGCTCAAGTAAACGTTAAAACGCAGAAAAATAGGAATAATGCGCCTATTAATAAAAAAAAACCCCAAAAACCGCGTATGGTAGAAACCAGGACGAGCGAACCGATTTCCCCCCCCACCGCGACTATTAAGTGCATAATTTGTAGCGGAAATCATATTTTAAGCAAATGCGCTGATTTCGCTAGCTTAACTATAGAAAAAAGATGGGAAACGGTCAGAACACATAAACTGTGTTTCAGGTGCCTGGAATCTAACCATAAGCGTCCCGTAAAGTGTAAATACGTACCTTGCGGTTTTAATCAGTGCGAATCAGGTCATCATAAAATGTTACACGGATTGATGCTTAACACGACCCCATCGCGAAAAAATAATACCGGGTTAGTAAATCATGTACGTAGTGCTGACACCTACCTGAAAATAATTCCGGTAGAGTTGTCAGGGCCCTTAGGGTCTGTACAAACTACAGCTCTTTTAGACGATGGCAGTTCAATTTCGCTAATTGAGAGGCATGTAGCTGATTTGGTATCACCTCGCAGTAACGCAGAGACCCTATCGATTGAGGGTGTCGGCGGTAACATATTGTCTGAAAAAGAGTCGTGCAAAATTAGTTTCAATATCCGTGGAGCATGCAGTAGGAATTTAATAAAAATGTCCGCGTACACAATAGATAAATTAAATCTCGCTACTCAGGCGGTATCTCGCGATTTGGTAAGAAAATGCGAACATTTACACGATATCGAAGATGAGCTATGTTATGAGCAAACGTCACCTACAATGATTATAGGACAGGATCACTGGGATCTTTTAGTGCCTCGCCGCATTTTAAGCGGAGACAAAGGCCTCCCCGTTGCATCTCTGACAAAGTTAGGATGGTCGCTCCACGGTAGCCACGACGTACCTAGTGGCCGTGCTTTCATAGTAAATCATTTGCGTCCCGCTAAAACTACCGAAAATGAGATAGCCGACTTGATAAAAGAGCATTTTAGTATCGAATCATTAGGAGTAGGAAATCGCCCTCCTAAATCCGATCCAGAACAACGTGCGTTAGAAAAGTTAAATTCGACTTGCGAAAAATTGGAAAACGAAGATAGGTATCGTGCCGGTTTGTTATGGAAATCCGATGACGAAACTTTGCCGAACAACAAATCGCAGGCGCTAAAACGATTACACTCTCTCGAAAATAAATTAAACAAAGATGTGCAACTAAAATCTGAATATACGAAACAGATAAATAAATTACTCGAGAAAGGTTACGCCGAGAGAATGGAATCGCCCGCGCCAATAGATTCGTTAAGGTCATGGTATTTACCGCATTTTCCGGTTTTTCACGCGCAGAAAGGTTCTATGCGTCTAGTTTTCGACGCGGCTAGTAGGTCATTCAATAAATGCTTAAATGACGCACTATTACCAGGTCCGGACCTGCTTCAATCTCTTTTCGGTGTGTTATTGAGATTTCGCGAAGGTAAAATCGCCGTAATAGCCGACATCCGCGAGATGTTTTTACAAATAGAGGTTTTAGAGGAGGACAGGGATAGTCTACGTTTCCTATGGAGGGAGGGAGACGGGCAGTGTGAACCGACTGAATTCAGGATGAAAAGGCTCTGTTTTGGGTCCGTTTCATCGCCCTGTACTGCCCTATATGTTAAAAATAGGAACGCTGACTATCACCGGGATAGGTACCCCATAGCCGCCGAATACACGGTAAAAAACGCGTATATGGACGATTTTCTGATAGCTATGGATGAAAACGAAGTCGAGGCGAAAAAGGTCGTAAATGACATAATAGAGTTGAACAGTAAAGCCTCTTTCGAATTGAAAGGTTTCGCTTCGAGTCATCCATATGTGTTATCGGATATCAAGGATAAAAGTTCGCGATCGGAAACGGTTATAGGAGGTAATAACGCGGAAAGAACCCTTGGTTTAATATGGAATCACGAACGTGACACGCTAGGGTTCAACGTAAATCTGCGTAACACTCCGCGGGAGGTCCTGGAGGGTAAAAAGTTACCTACGAAAAGGCAGGTCACGAGTAGCGTTATGGCCGTCTTCGATCCTCTAGGATACATTTCACCCATATCGGCTTTAGGCAAGATCCTCATACAGGATACCTGGCGAACAGGCATAGGCTGGGACGATACGATATTGGATGAATCAGTACCCGCGTGGAATAGTTTCATACAAAATATACAACAATTAAAAGAGTTAGAATTGGATCGCTATGTACCCGCGAGTAATAGGAAGGGCTCGTTACACATTTTTTGCGACGCTAGTGAGAAAATTTACGCGGCGGCTGTCTATTTTGTGAGTGACAGCCCGATAGGTAAAACATCACGATTAGTAGCGGCTAAGGCGCGCGCGAGCCCCCTCCGTATAGTGTCAATTCCAAGACTCGAATTGCAAAGCTGTGTCCTAGGCTGTAGGTTAGCTAAATCAGTAAAGGAACAGACTAGTTACGAAATAGATAGTTGCCATTATTGGTCAGACTCACGTACAGTTTTAGCATGGATAAAATCAGACCCGCGCTCATACAAGAGTTTCGTGGCATTCCGTCTGGCAGAAATCGAGGATAGTTCGAAACCCACGGAATGGAGATGGGTTCCGAGCGCCTCAAACGTGGCCGACGATGCCACGAAGGCTATCCCATTAAAATTCGATAAAAACCATAGATGGTTTCACGGCCCTGAATTTATCCGTAAAAATGAGTCTGATTGGCCGGTTGACAAATCAAATAAGAATCCAATTCCCACCACGGGAGAGGAGCGTAGCGCGAAAAAGGTCGTAACCGCCGTTACTGTAGATAGGCCGCTTAAGTCCTTTTCGTATTTACCTAAGATAGAACGTTTTTCGAAATACACGCGTTTAATTAGGGCTACTGCTACCACCCTACTAGCTGCTGAGGTTTTTAAGTCCAAAATGCTCAATAGAAAAATAGAAACTGAAATGAACAATAACCACTTGAAAATGGCCGAGTTATTAAATATTCAACGCAGTCAACAGGCATATTTCGACGAGGAAATGAAACTCATCGAGGCTGGACGACAAATACCCAAGAAGTCTGCACTCAGCAAGCTCGCCGTGAAGATGGACCGCCACGGAACTCTACTGCTGGACGGGAGAATCGACAGAGAAAAGGCCACGCCGATACTTCACGCCAAAGAAGACTTCACTCGCCTCCTGATCGCTCACTATCACGCTATGTTCAATCACGGTAACCACTCCACTGTGATGAACGAGATAAACCAACATTTTTACGTGATAGGATTGCGAGGTGCTCTGAGATTTATAAGTAACAGATGCCAATGGTGTCGTGTCAGAAGGGGGTCACCCTCTAAGGCTCCTTTCGGCGATATACCTAAAGAAAGGCTAACTGTAAATCAACCTGCTTTTACCGCCACAGCCTGCGATTTATTCGGGCCTATGACTGTCACAGTCGGACGAAGACACGAAAAGCGATGGGGAGTCCTGTATACGTGCCTAACCACAAGGGCCGTACATCTTGAACTAGTGAACTCCTTATCTGGTTCGGCTATGATCATGTCACTCAGAAGAATGATGGCGCGACGTGGCACTCCATCAATCATTTTTTCGGACAACGCTACAAACTTTTATGGAAGCGAACGTGAGATCAGTGACGCCATGAATAGCGCAACCAGTGATCTGCTAGAATACGCTAGGCAGCGTCAGATTATTTGGAAGAAGATCCCACCAGGTAACCCTTCCGCCGGCGGCGCATGGGAGAGGCTCGTAGGCTCAGTAAAAACCGCCCTACGAGCTACCCTTAATGAAAAGCACCCCCACGAAGAAGTGCTTCACACCCTGCTTTTAGAGGCCGAGCACGTAATTAACTCGCGACCTCTCACGCCGGTTATGCTAAACGAAGAAAAAGAAGCTCTCACACCGAACCATTTTCTTATCGGCCGCTCTAATGCCATGTCACCATTCGGCTCATTTTCCGACGTCGTTCTTACTTCAAGCTCATGGAAAACAGCGCAGCGACTAGCCGATCATTTTTGGCAAAGATGGATCAAAGAATACCGCCCGTCGCTGAGAGCTAGATCCAATAGCGCCCACGACAACGTGAAAGAAGGCGACATAGTGCTCATAATGGACAGTACAATGCCCAGAGGTACCTGGCCAAGAGGAGAGGTAGTTAAAGTCTACCCAGGTCCAGACGGCAAAGTCCGAGTCACTGAAGTACGCACAGCAGCGGGATCCATCCGTCGTCCAGCCTCCAGACTCATTGTTATTTCCTAGAAACCAAGAGAATGGTGTTTGCACACGCGGGGGATATTGTGGGAAATAACTAGGATTAGGAATTGATTAATTGTGTAAACTTAGTTATAAGAGATAAATCAATATTATTTCGCTATTTTTAATCATAATTATTTTTATTTCATTTTACTACTCTGTCATATATTTTTTACCCTGTTTTATAAAATACGTGTTATGTTGTTTTATAGCATTAAGAAAGTAATATAACTATATATATCATTCAATTGTAAAACATGATGAATAAAGAATATCTTTTGTCGCATTTATTAATTCGCCTGCATCAGCCGATAAGCCGCTAATTCAGGCCCTAGTATGTGGGAATAATAAGTGGCCATTTTGATAGCCACAGTCAGTCTTATACTATACTCAGAGTCTTCTACTACACTCAGAGTCTTATACTCTCTTGCGGCTATATTAGCTGATTATGGCTAATTAGCAAATACTTACCATGAAGAAATAAGTATTTTATTTTAAATCAAGAAAGAAGTAGTCCAATACAGTCCACACATTCAACAACAGTGTTTGACTAAATTTGCTTACTACATCGTTATTAGCCGGTTGAGTTTAGTTTGCACCTGATACATATGACGATGGATACAAATGAGGTGCAATCTTAAGTTAACCGGGTGGTACAAAAACGCGAATGCCTGACCTTACCCAATATAATGGCAACGTGACTCTAGCAGTTTCGATTGAGAATTTTAGCACGAGCGAATAGTTCTGATGACTATTTAAACCAACGTGTTTTAGAACGTTAATCATATCAAATAGGTTGAATTCTAAAAATTATGGATACATAATAACAAAATCGTATTTTTTTGTTGGTTGAGTTTCGATGAAATTTTATATACACTAAGTACATCTATACTAATCCATACTAATCCATCTAATCCATACTATTATTATAAATGCGAAAGAGTGTCCGTCTGTCTGTCTGTCTTCTCTTACCTCTTCACGCTTAAACCGCTGAACCGATTCTGATAAAATTTGGTATGGAGATAGTTTGAGTCCTGGGGGAGGAAATTGGCTACTTTTTATTCCGGAAAAGTTACATATTTTTTTTAATATCTTCGATGTGCAGACATTTCATTTTTAAATGAATTTACTCTAGAAACACATATTTTGAAAAATCTCACGTGACTAGGGGGAAGGAGAATTAGCCCAATCTTATGGAATCTCACCAGAGGCCGGATGGGGTCGGGAAATCGCTAAAAAGGCCTCACGAAATTCACGGACGCCCCTAACCATATTGACACATTCCCTTGTAGTCTGGAATGTTAATGTAATTTTTCTGAAATACTTGACTGGAGAGATTTTTGAGACATTTCTTTTCTTCAGATAAGAATGGACTTCCACTAAGACACTACCTATAATAGTCGCTAACTTGACGTACCGAAAACGCTATATCAGTGTTATATTAGCGCTTCACGCGACGGCATTAGTGACTGACAAACGAAGTTATGCGTCACCTGCCGCTTTGCGAGGAATAATGGGCCATTTGTTAGAGCTAGAGTCTATTATGGACAATGCTAGTTCACTTAGAGTTAAATCTGATTTCGGAATGTGCTTATTGCTTTTCTAGGTTGAGAACCCTTTGTGGGACGAACTTTATAAATTCTCATTCATATGGTACAATCAAACAGTAGTATACGACAGCAGCATTTATGGATATATCTGATTTCAGAACTTAATTATCGAACTTAACTAACTAGATAAGGATGAGTATCCCTGAGTTTAGGAGAATTACGCAGCGGTGCAGCCGTGGGTCTAATAACATTTGGTCGTGATCCTCATCATTGAGAGAACTGGGAACAACAAGAAGAATCGCCTCGATGAATCAGTAGTCCTTAGATTCTCAACGGATTCTGAAAGAAAAGTACGTACGGCAAGAAAAGTTGTCACTAAATGAAATTTTTGATAAAGATAAATTTTTAGTAGCATACAATTTCGACTTAAAATTTGTAAACGTTTCACAGTATCGATGTAATTTGTTCCTTTACACTGGCGTATAATTATCTTAATTTGTCCATACGGAACCTAAGAGTAACAATCTCGAAACAATGTATCCAACAAAGTCAGACTAGTCCTGGCGGGATGCTGACCACATTCCAGAAACCCGTCGGGGTAAGTGATGGCGGTTAATTACTATTAAATGCAACAATTTACGATGAAGAGAAGTAATGCGGGTCTAAAAAATGCTATTTATGATGAAAAGTTGGTTTCTTTTGCTTGTTTGATGGCATGTTGGAAAATAGAAGGCAGTGATTAGCGCTGCCAATGCAATAGCGAATATGCAGTAATTTTATGTGATGTCATCCAATTCAGCTTTTTAACTTGCCTGCGTCACGGTATATATACAGGCCGATTCCTGAGTGATAGTTAGGGCAAAGATATGACTATCTTCTTGCGATAAAAATGTATTTCTTTGTTATGTCATTATAACTCGTTGTTCATTAATAACAAGTCACAACAAGCTACGTAAGTAGGGTGATCAAAAGAAAACGTGAGTGGCAAAGGAAATATTTAGCTGCTATTCATCATCATCATATCAGCCAGCAAGGACGTCCACTGCTGGATGAAGGCCTACCCCAAGGATTTCCATAACAATAGATCGTATACCGCCCTCATCCAACGGTTCCCCGTTACCTTCACCAGATCGTTGGTTTATCTATTGTAGGCTTACCCATGCTGCGTCATCCTGTTTATTTTTTACTACACGGTTGCCACTCGAGAAGCTTTCTGCCTAAGAGGCCCGCCCACTGCCAGCTCTGAGCTATGTCAACGACCTTGGTTCTTCTGCGGAACCCTCATATCTGATTCGATTATTCAAGGAGATTCCGAGCATAGCTCGCTCCATTGCCCTTTGGGTGACTTTGAGCCTTCTTATGAGACCCATTGTGAGTTACCACGTATGAGTGCCATACGCCAACACTGGTAACACACACTGGTTAAAAAAATTGCTACCAGTACAAAAAAAAAACAAATTTCAAAACTTCGCTATCAGTACAACTTATACTACACAACTTAATTTTATCGCAGTCATAAATATGTCATTGTCACCGCCATAACTATCGCGTAACATGACACTGCGCATAACCGGCCCCGAGTGAAAGGGAAAGTAGGAGGCGTAGTATCGAAAACGAAAGGGACGACACGAGCGTATTTAGTGCGGAATGCTCAACAGGTAATCTTGTATTAGTCATAGAGTAACATCGTTTGAAAAACCAACGGCAGTAGACGGGATGGCCCTATACAAGATGGATCGATGGCATAGTGTTGCCATCGATCCATCGGATTACGGAATTTTCATTGGTTTTCTAATTAACTTTTAGGCATTCAAACTGTTAGTTTATCTAGATCGAATTAAATTTACACTCATTCACCGGATTGCCTTTAATGGTTTCATCATCATCTTTTTTTAGACTGCTAAAGACATCGACTGCTGGACAAAGGCCTTGCCCAAAGATCCTTACAAAAACCGGTCGTTCGCCACCCTCACCAAACGATTTTCCGCGATCTTGACCAGTACGTCAATCCAACTTGTGGAGGGCCTCGCCACGCTGTGCCGTTATGTACGCGGACGCCACGCATGAAACTTTCTGACCCAGCGGCTATAGGTTAAAGTTGCCGCTTAAATCTATGGGCTAGTTATGTGCAGGGCTTAGGTATCAGGTGACGGATCACCCCGCTCAACCGCACCCTCAAAATCTATCTACTAATACTACGTATCTGCTGTTGCTAAGTTTGCAAATCCACCGGAGCAGTGGGAGGTACCGGAGCTATGCGAGAATGTGTAGCGAAGATGTGAAACGGTGCAAGCGTTTCCACCAGAGATCTGCGAGGTAGCTTAGTAGAACGAGGATGCAGATGATAGCAGACGGTGTGCAGACGAGCGGCGCGAGGATGCCTATAAAGGCCTTTATTTAATTTAGAAGCATCTTCATTCTCCACCAATCCACGTCTCTTTCCCGTATACCTACTAATCAGTCACCTCACACAAATACCGTGTATTGAATGGTAGTGTAGCATATGATGGCATCGCACATCCCTTGTACATATTCCTCGCTCCCATCCGACGCACCCATTTCTCACTAGTTTGTATATACATACTTATACAAAACCTAAGCCATGGTGAGCCCATGTTCCAGAGCTGTGCTAAGCAAGTATAGGAACATGAATTATTCCTATTGGTGGTGATTTTATCCCGACACCGCTTAAAGCTACCTCGCACAGTTCTGGTGGATACGAAGCCTAAGACACTGGTTCCACTACCGGCGAGAAAGCAAGCAACTATCGAATATTCCCTCGCCCAACTCGCTCTAAAAACGCACGATAGATGTAGACTCCGTGTCAATAAAAGACATACATATATGAGAGAGTTCTCACCAGCAGTGTGAACAGCCAGCGATGATTTAATATATGTGTCTCTTTTACTAACACAGGATTTATACCTTTTGTTAGTTTCTTGGGTGAGAAAATCGCCGATAGCTTATCGCTTCCTCGCCCTTGGTGGGACCAGTACCTTAGGCTTCCACCAGAGCAAGGTAGCCAAGCAGTGAGCTAGGTCAGCTAAGAAACTATGTGACCGTTTCCACCTAAGATAAGCGGTGTAGTGAAGCGAGTAAGATGACCTATAAGATGCGCTGCTAGCTTAGGTCACATCCCTATAAAAAATCTATCTTCGCTGAACACGTTTCTACCAAGCGAAGTTGAGCAAGGAAAATAAACGATCCATATTGGTCGATATCATACACGTCCTTAGCTACGCACATTAGCGCTCTGCTAGAAAACCAGTCCATTTCAGTATACATTTTACAGCTATGTGACAACGAGACTGGCATATAAAAACCCGTGTGAAAAATATAGGTATGTAGTAAAAGTAAAAAAAAATGTTTTGAATTATGGTTGCAGTTGGTCGTATCTACATTATTATTAATAAGTTGTAAAAATAAATGTCTGTATATTAAAAATATTAGAAAAAATGTGATCCATTTGAACAAGGTCACGAAATCGATGTATGTGTCGTTGTGGCTTCGTCACGCAAAAACGGCTAAACTGATTTCAAATATTTTTGGTACACGGGTTATAGGACAATTTTTACTCGACTATGCTGAATAAAAAAAGAGGGTTATTGTTTTTTTCTCCTCCGCTTACAAAGTTGCAGACATCTTCTAGTACTATTTTTATAAAATCCAAATCCTTTACAGAGGACATAAATCTAAGAAAATACTTAACAGCAGGATATTCAAAAGAGTCAAATTGTATCTAGATACATTGATAACAGCGCCATCTCTCGGTTGCAATATCTTTGCAGCCTCATCGCGTCAAAACGGCCGGACGGATATCAAACATGTTTTAGTATAGGGATAGCTGTAAATCCAGCCTGGTTATAGGATACTTTTTACCTGACTACGGTGAAGCAAAAAAAGAAGATTATTACTTTTTCTCTTCCGCGTACAAAGTTGCGAGTAGTGTATAATAAGTTTAATGTATATCCTTCAAATCTAGTAAAACAGTTTGAATTATAATCTTCACTGAGTTAGGTACATGCCTAGAACATCCTAAATGAGGGTTTTCTCAAATGGAAATATTACCAGCTGGCGCCACCATGACGTAAGGTCTAACTGACAAGAAGTGTCAACACCCACCAATCACAGCACAATATTTTGACACTGGTGATATTTCCATTTGAGAAAACCCTCATTATGTTCTACCTTAATCCTTTACATCAAAGACCAGGGCGTCAATAACTAGGAAGAGATTCTTTATCAGTACGAACAAAATCAAAATGAAATATTCATGACGACCTTATCTAGCAAACTGCAGTAAGCAAACGAACAAAACGCAAACATCGCAAAACAAATGAAACACCCAATTCCAATGAAAATGAGCGATAAAACTAGAATACTAATGTTCGATCTATCATTCGTATCGTGTTACGGATCTGCATACGGATATGCAAGTAGGCGTGGTCACTCGGAGTTTAGCTATTCGCATTGTCATACTTAAGGCTAGTAGCTTGCATTCGAATAACTGATTTTTTTCAGCACTTGTCTTACAAAGAGCAACTTCATGATGCTTATTGATTGATTATTTGTTTTTAACTTCACAGTCCAGTAAAATAAAACTAATCGCTTAAAGCATTGCGTCAATTTGGCTTAGATGTGGCAAAAAGTCGTGCTAACGTGCCCATATTTTGATGGAGTTTTAAGTAAATATAACAAAACAAACCACCACCAAACAATATAATCCTCGACACGTGTTTCACATCTCTAAGGCATCATGAGGAGATGCAGGAAATATTAATGGTCATATTTCATCAAGACACTATTTCGTAGAAAAACAAAGGTGTGACAATAACTACAATACTAATCATTAATAAAAAAAAAAAGATCAGGACAGCGACTCGCTCTGTGTAACTTCACCTTAACGTTTGATCCATTATCGGTATACGAATGGATCTGCATTCACGAATCCGAATTGAGTTTTTGGTTTGTGATGGATTTTTATTGAATTTTCCGTTAGTTAAAATGGGATTTGTTCGGAACTAATGGTTTTAATCCCTAGTCCCCGTTTGTATTTTTAATAGATTTTTTTTAGCGTTAAAAAATACAAACGGAACGGAAACGGGAACTAAAATGATATAATATATGCGTTATAATCCGTTAAATTGTTTTATTTCAATGAGTAATAATCGCGGAAACAGATGAAAATGTTAAAAAATACAGTTAAAAGCGTAGAATTACACCCAATGCCCAAAGGGCAAGTTCAAAAGATACAGTTTAGATTTCAGGTTTTCACATCGTAAGCCTGAGTGTGAAATGTTTGAGGAGCATGAAAAATAATGCATGTAATCTAAAAATATATCTGCCAAAATCTTAGACAAATCGACCTAGTCCCAAACTAAGCAGAGCTTGTACTATGGGTAGGTACTAAACGACGATAAACATATTATGTAGATAAATTATAATCCTGTCTATATTATACTTAAATCCATAGAAAATATCCAAGAACCAGGAACAAACATTCGTGCTTATCACACAAATACTTGCTCTCGCCGGGATAGGAACCCTGGACCGCCAGCTTTAAAGGCCATTGTAGAACCAACAGAGCCAAACGAGTCGTCAAATAAATCATAAATCTTTTGGCTTCGCCGTAGTCGGGAAGAGATTAATAATTTCCATATAATATATCAATAAAGTAAGGAAACCAAATTACGGGCGATAGAAAGGGATGAAAAAAATAGTGTGAAATGAAAATGATGAAGATATTTAAATCACATCGACCACAAGGCTTTTTCACTCTAGAAAACTATGCAATAAGAGCTGTCAGATCACGAATTTCGTAGCGCTACGCCACTGATCTGTGCGCTACGCGCGTAACTGATAACATGAAAATATGCGTATGTAGCGAAAACTTACTACGAAAAGTGCGCCCCCCTAAAATGAAATGAACTATGATTTATTTGCAGAAAAAGGATTAGTTACAGCTCTTAAGTTACATTATTCCACCTTTTTCAGCTGTTTCTAAACAGCATAAAAAAGTGTGTTAACAAAAGTTTATACAGCAAAATTAATTATATAGGTGAAGTGAAGTTAACTCCCTAGCGAGTTCGTCGTCGCAAAGGTGTAAAGTAAAGTAGGCATCTCAATGCTTGACAGGTTAATTCCAATAACTGTCGCATCTATTACTAGGAATGAAGGTTTAAGACTAATGGGACATGTACCTTACGTTATCATCATCATATCAGCCCAAGGACGTTCACTGCTGGAGAATGGCCTTCCTAAGGATTTTCATAATGACCGGTCATGGCGGTCACACGCCGCTCTCATCCAAAGGTTTCCCACATTCTTCCCAGATCGTCGGTCCTGTACACGATAGCCACTCGAGAACTTTTCCGCCCAGGCTGTGCCCCGCCTACGGCCACTTAAGCTTAGCAATTCCTAGAGCTAGGTCAACAACGTTGGTTCATCTGCGGATCTCCTCATTTCTGACTCCTAGCATAGATATAGATAGCTGGCTCCATTGCCCTTTGAGTGGCTTTAAGCCTTCTTATGAGGTGTTATGATACCTATTAGCAGAGGCCGGAATTCTCGTGGCACGTTCATCTGTCATCAGTGAGTTATCTTACTTATCGACTTTCAATATTCATATCGATACATTAAACTTCAAAAATATTGAAATAAAACAATTTAACGGATTATATCGCGTATATTATCTCATTTTAGTTCCCGACGTTTCGGAAGCTTATCCAAAGTCGATAAGTGAGAACTCACTAATGACAGATGAAAGTGTCACGAGAATTCCGGCCTCTGCCTATTAGAATCTCACTGTACGTAACGTAGCCATTTTGCATATACAAGCAGAATTAAACAACTAGTTGCTATAACTTTAAGAAACGTTTTGTTTTGTAAAAAAATAGTATTTTAAAATGACAGTGAATAGTCAACCTTACATAACAATAAGCAATATCAGAAGTAAAAACTCTACAGATTCCAACCTTCATATTAGTTGTTCCCTTCACAAAGAACAGGAAAAATATATCCCATTTCACCCCATTGCATGATAATATATGTTACGTCCTAACACAATGTTAAACGATATCTCGTTACAGAAGCTATCCCAAAATAGTTCCCCAAGATAAATGGAAAGATTTCACGGCGAGTTAACTCGTATAATTTTCTCCGTTCTTTTTCATTCACCCTGTGTCTCATTGAATTTGGTTCGAATACACTGTGGGAAAGCGAAATTCGACATATTGTAACCATTTGAAGGTCCTCGAAATATGGTGGAACTATGTCGAGCAGTGCTCTGCTTTTATATCTAAATAATATGTCAAAGTAAATGGGTAGTGTTCTAATCAAATTAGATTTAAACCATGTTCTTCTGGTATTACATCAACACAGGTCCAACTATATTAACTTAATAATCTTTTGTTATAAAATGAATCAACCACGCTACTTGTAGACGATCGCTTAGTCGAGCGAGCGGTTAAGAAGTTTCAAAATAATAAATTTAAAATGTTTTTTTATTTTACAAAACTTAATGTAACTCTATATAACTTACCTCAAAACTCTTCACAAAGAACAGGAAAAAATGGCCCCATTGAATGATTAATACGTCCTAATATAATGTTAAACGATATCTCGATAGAGCGGCTATCCCAAAATAGTTTCCAAGATAAATGGAAAGATTTCACGGCGTGTTAACACGTATAATTTCTCCCGTTTTTGCCATACATCCCGTGTCCCGTGTCTCAGTGAGTCGTGTTTTTTTACATCTCCTCTAGAATTATGAACTGTAATAACGAAAGCACTTCCACTGACACCTAAGTGGAAGTTCGTCGAAATGTGTATTCTGCTCATCCTAACCTACGGTGCTCAAACATGATGAATCATGGACGTCCTTGGGGCTATGATTAGGCATCATAATAGCTGGTTGATGTCTGTCGAGTTTTTAGTTCCCACCGTGTAACGTATATTTTTAAATAGGGTGATCTTTTTTAGCACAAGCAGCGAATGGCAACAGTTAAAAGGCTGGGGCTACTTGGGGAGCCTTTTTTCTAAGAAGCGAGGTTTTGCGGCAATCTACGGTTAAACAGATCGTTTCTCACTGTCTGGAAATTGTAAAATACGGTACAATTTATAGTTCTAGTTCTTTAGTGCTGCCGTAGAGTTGTTTTCAGTGCGTCGTCACGAAAAATTGGATCGGAAGATAAATGTATTGTGAATTGAAGATATCTGAATTACAACATAATCTAATGTTTTAGTAATACGCTGACAAAGTTTGTA